>CM077909.1:115251078-117651078 GCA_039720435.1 Amazona ochrocephala
AGGTCTCCACACAGACTTCTCTTCTCCATGCTGAACAGCCCCAACTTCCTCAGCCTATCTTCATATGGGAGGTGCTACAGCCCCCTCATCATCCTCGTGGCCCTCCTCTGCACTTGATCTAACAGTTCCATGCCCTTTTTATGTTGAGGACACCAGAACTGTACACAATACTCCATGTGAGGTCTCACGAGAGCAGAGTAGAGGGGCAGGGTCATCTCCCTCTACCTGCTGGCCACGCTTTCTTTGATGAAGCCCAGGATATGGTTGTCTTTCTGGGCTGCGAGCGCACACTGCCGGCTCATGTTCATTTTCTCATCAACCAGCACCCCCAAGTCCTTCTCCTCGGGGCTGCTCTGAATCTCTTCTCTGCCCAACCTGTCGCTGTGCCTGGGATTGCTCCGACTCAGGTGGAGGACTTTGCACTTGTCATGGCTAAATTTCATCAGGTTGGCATCAGCCCACCTCACAAGCATGTCAAGGTCCCTCTGGATGACATTTCTTTCCCCCAGTGTATCAACAGAACCACACAGCTTGGTGTCATCGGCAAACTTGCTGAGGGTGCACTCAATCCCACTGTACATGCCACTGACAAAGATGTTGGAAAACCATCAACCATGTGAATACAGCTTTTCTTGGAAGAGAGATGTATTGCTCATCCAGTAATTACAGGTAAAGACTGATGTTGCAGGGCTTTAAAAGGGATCCAAATCCTGCCTGTGTCATTCTGCATTGATCCATCACCTTTCTCGGCTAATGCAAGCTGGCAGGAATCATCTTCAAACATGTCACTTCTTCTGACACTTGGATATCAGTGGGATTTCCAGTGCTCAATTGGTCACTCCCTCTGGAGCCTCAGCGCACGCATTCTACTGGGTTGTGGGTTATCTGTGTTCGTTTTGGACTTGATGAGCTCTGACACCTATCATCTCGGTAGAGGGCCGCTTCAAACAATACCAGAAGATGTCACATAGAGCCTGCCAGTTGGAAGATAAACTGATGGTAATGATGCAAAGGCTTGCTTATTTTAGCCCAACATAACTTCTCTGAAGTCATCTGAAGCATAACCTACATTATGGAGCATGATGGGAGCCAAAAAAGAAATCCTTTCATAGTTAGGAGTATTTTTCCTTTCTTTCCAGTACAGCCATATGATTTTACATGATGCCGCTCTTCAGCTGCTTGAACATGGAGCTCTGCTTCACCCTTGTGAAAAAGGGTTCTTTTTGCCCAGCCCAAAATGAAATGCCTTGCTTGTTTGTCATATGCCATGGACAAAGCCTCATCCCTGCAGTCTTCCTGAGCCTATGGTAAAGAGTTTCAGCTGTTTAACACCTAACCTGATGATCTGACGTATACCACCAAATATGTCTGCTGTGATTTTCTTTGCTTCCTCTCTCTTTCATGCCTCAGTTGTTCTTATCATATTAGAGGGTTGCTGTCTTTATTAGTCACCAATAACACATTAGTACATTCCTTTTCCTATTACCTTGGATACTAATTTGGTGGAATTGGATACTGACTGTACATTGATGTTGTTAAGGTTAATGACCCAGAGATTTACATGAGAAGTCACATTAGAAGTCAAATTGATTGTAATAATTGTTTCACTGAACAGTGTCAACATTAAGTACAGTGTGTTGTGCTATGCCTTTCAGGGAGGCCCTGTGGCTGTCACAATAACTACAACACTGTCTACATACACTTCTTACAAGACAATTCATGCTGAAATACATTTAGGAAAATGCAGCCCTAATAATGGATGCCTAAGATATTCTAAGATATGAGACACTATGTTTCTAGTCTCTGCACATTATTGTGCCTCCAAGCATATTGTGTACTTGCATCCAGTTATAAGGAAATTATTGCTGCTCTCAGCCAGGGATGAGCAGAAAGCAAAATATGGTGGCTGTTGCCTCCTTTCGGCCTGGACTGTGAGGCAATGCAGAGTAATTCTGCTCTTCAGTCCTGAACTTTGCTCTGACAAGTGGCTGTTTGGCAGTTCAGATGCTCTGCAGTTAGGCTGCTTTAAGTATTTAAGCTGTGATATACTGTATGAAACAATTTTTCTATTAACATTGCCTTCTTATTAACAGTAGAATGCAGAAACTACAGATAAGATACTGCGGGAATCTTCCAGAAATGTCACCCTTGAACAAAAATGTGCATGATTGACTTTATGCAATTATTAAAAAAGAAAAAACTCTGCCCTTTCGACATTGTAGATCTCATTCTTTCAATTCCATTCTCTGCTCTTCCATGTATTTCTGCTTTTCATCTCCCTTACATTCCTCCTTTCTTCACCTCTTCTCATTCAGTGTATTGATCTTGCAACTGAAGAGGTCTTGCTGAGTGTTGAGTGGCACTGTGAATGGTGAAATAAAAGGTGCTTGTCATGCAAGAGTCTTGTGCAGTCATCTGCACGCCTACATGACTTGACTCACCTATTCCTGTGACCAAAGTGTCAGCTCTGACTTCAGGATACTCACAGCATTGCTGATGAGAGTTAGGAGTAGAGCTGAAGGATAGGAAATTGACCTGTCATATTTTTCACTGACGTTTTCTTCACATGTCTTGCATTGTTTCTCAATCTCATTTGCAATATCTTGATACCTCAACCAAACAGTGTATTTTTCAAGAAAATTCGGGTTTTATTAACAGCAACAAATTTTCTGTGGAAGGAGAAAATCTCTCAGTAGAAAAACCCTGTCTGTTTTGGCTCCTATAATATATACTAGTCATATCCACCCTCCCTTCTTATTTTCTCCCAGTCACAGCTTGTCTTCTTCCTCAATTAGTTTACTTTGTGCTTACTTGGAGAGCTAAAATTTCAAGAGAGGACATAAAAAATGCAGAGGGATTGGTTCACTGGTGGGGTTTAAAGTGCAGGTGCTTGCAGCATTGACATCTAAGCTGCTTATCTTTGGCTCCTCTTACAAGCAGAGGAAAAAATTAAACCTCTTGGCATTATTAACCTCAGCCTATAATGGATGAACTGCAGCCTAAAAGGAAGGTGTATGCTGGGTTCACAGCCTGCCTTTCTAAGTACCCACAGTGTGGGACCTTAACTTTTATTGATCATAAAGGTAATTGGTGTGAAAAAAATGTATTTTGGTGAATAGACTCATAATGTAATGGCATTGTATTATGCCTTTTCTCTGTATCACATCTACAGAAAATTTGCTTGCCCTCTACTCCTGCCTAGAAGGGCTGCGCTGTTTAGCTCATGCTGTAGCAGGCTGTGTTTGTTAATGGCAAAGGTCCACTGCCCAATTTTTCATCAAGCAGCTACATTGTGGGCACCTCCATCTGAAGAACTGGCCTGCAGATTTAGTTAATCTGTGATTGCCATCATACATACGAAGCAAAACCAAAAGTCATCGTATTTTGGATCTTACAACTGTTTACATAACACATCAATAACACGCCAAACGCTGTCTTTTGCTCTATGCAGCATGTTGTACAGCTTGCTCTCTACACTATCAGCTTGTTTTGTGGCTGATGTGTAAGCTGGGATATTACTTTTTAAATGTATTTTAGTGGCATCACGTACTCTACAACAGGCCTGTCAAAATACAGTGTCAAGCTCTCATATGTCACATAAAAACTGTTTGATGTTCTCCTCACTTGAACTCCTACTTTGCATTGTAATTAGGATAGATCTTGACTGGGTGAACTTGTTAGCTTTTTACATGCACAAGCCTAAGGACACTTTAATTGAAGTCAGAGGGAAACTTGAAAGCACAGGCATTAAGAAATAATAATAAGACTAAAAATAACCCATTCAAAACTGCTGTAGAGAAGCAAAGGGACAGGACATATCATAGATAGGGAACATTATGAACAGGGGGAATCTAACTATTCCTTTCCCAACAGAACAGCAGCACAATAGCACAGAATAGGTATAAATATAAATCATGCTTCTGTTGTTTCCATGTGACAGGACTGGTAAAACAGAATGATAACATTACTGACCAGTAAAACTATGAAAAATAGAAAAGGCTTTTTTTTGCAAGATCAAGCTCCTTAGTTTTAATTCTGTTAGAGGGGAGTTCCCCAAATCTGTATGCAAAAAAAAAAAAAAAGTAAAAAAAATTCCTACAATTATCAGCTTAAATTTTGTGGCAATAATCTTCCATAAATTACCTGTACAGAGTAAAAAAGAAACATCAGAACTGCCCTGACAGAATATTGCAATTTTCAATTTTCTTTATTTCAGTTTTCTCATGGAAAATCAAAGTTTTACAGGAAATCTGAAATTTCTTCACAGAAAATATGACATTTATTCCCTTTAAAGACTATTTTGATAGGTAAAATTGTAGACAATTATTTCCTAACTTTATTCTGTTCTGTTTTGTTTCCAAAACAAATGCAAGCATTTCCTTTTCTGAATTTTTGGGCTGCCTTAATTATTTAGTTCTTGCTTAGCTATTTCTATCACCTTCAGTGTCCATATCCCACAGTTTCTTTCTAAAGAAATAAATTAGACAGTACAAATACAAATTCTGTTTTCCAAAGCCACAGATATATATACCTCACATGATTCCTTTGTTCAGCTTCATCTTATGTACTAAGCTCTATTATTTTCACACTAATTGATAAGAAAAGTATCCTGTTATGAGTCTTAAACTTCTGCATATTTCTACTTGCACAAATCTTACTTGCATGAAACGTCCAGAATTGAAATTAATCTTAGTATGATTCATTATTAAAATGGGATTATGACCACAAATGAGACACCTATGTTTAAGTGCGTACAAATGAGATGATAGTATCTGTGATCTCTCTACAACCTGAAGCCCAATTCAGCTGACTAAATCCATTTTGACTGAGATATTCTAGAGTATAACATAGTCTCTAATTTTTGATGTAGAAGAACAGTATGTAGGAGCAGAGTCATGGGTCCTATCTGACAGACCCAGAGAATGTCTCAGTATGGACCACCACAGACGGCAAACAAGGCCACTGTTTTGTAACTGAATCAAGCCTTTCGTCAGTACACTTGATTAGATAGACTGTTGAGGCAACCACTGCAGGCATACAATGATCTGAATCTTGCACCTCCACTGACTGTAATGACTCCCTCTCTCTTGACTTCAGTTTAAGATGATGATGGCTTAGACAACTAATTCACATGCATATGCCTTCACATGAACACCTAAATTAAATAATCTTAATCTGGGAGTTTTTCTCTCTCCCTTGACCTAGTTACTCAAGGAGAGCTGGTAACCTCCAGCTGGTAACTCTTCTACTTCTTTCTATGCCACTCTTAGCTTTCCAACTGCCAATGATTCTACTTTATTCCTAAACTCTTCAAATTTTTCACTTCTCCAGGATAGTACAGCAAATCTATAACATTGTGCTTAGTCAGAAACAGCACTGACCCTGTAATTCTCGGACTCCTGAACTCTTGTACAGGATAGCATTGAATTCGCAGTTCTGTTTCTTTTCTGTGCTTGCACACCTCTTCAGTTTCTAGGAGCAAATGTCTTTCTTTATAGCCTATTCTTGTGCACCACGAGTTAGACATGCTTCTTTGCAGATTTATGCAGGCACAGGCTGAGGTTTTTGTTTTCACCTTCTGTGCCCTGACTTGTTTGGAACTAGTCTTGGCTTTGCCAGTTCAAAATCCATTTCCATGTTCTTCTACAGATCTCCCTGGGTGTATGTTTCAGCTCCCAATATCTATATCTTCTTTTGTTAGGAAAATAATGTGATATCAGCTCACTGGCAAGCAGTACCAGAGGGTCCAAGAAGCAAATGCATGCTTACATGAGCGGTGTGATTGCTGCAAAGCTGCATCCAGGATAGCAGATATGTCCTCAAAGTCTTTGGCAATGTAATGACATAAATACTTCCTTACTTTTCCAGAGATATACCACCATACCTCAGTTAAGCTCCTACAACAGGTTGGTTCCTGCTTCTTTCATGACTGCACAGAAAAACAGGCAGTGGAAACACTGGCTGGGTGTTCTGTGAATCACTCTTCACTGTCTCTAGCTTAGCACTTATGTATGTATGTAAATCCACCTACACCCATCAGGCATAGCCCACAGAAGCGGTGTGACAGAAGCTGTGAGGGGTCACAATCACAACCCCATCTGTTCACAAGAACAAGTCACTGAATACATTTGAAATTTAATACAAACAAAATCAAGAGGAGGTTGCAACTCATTGAGGCATGATATAGATCAAACATTTCTTCTGTTCCAATGGCTTCCAGTACTTCCCAAAATATAGGATTGGTATAGCAAATATCTTCTCAGAAGTATATTTTAATTAGTATGATGGTTAAGATTTATGAGAAAAGCATTTTCTAAGCTACTAAAATGTCTTTGAATTCTTAGTATGTCGAGAAGATAAAGGCGGTCCATAAAATGGTTACTTGATTCAGCTGACTCATGTCTCAAAATCCTGCCCATCAGCTATCTATGAGCAGAAGATGATATGAAGAAAGAGGATACACAGTGTGGCCTGAGTCAAGCATTTGGCATCATTTCCTCCAAGGGATATTTGGTAAGAATCTTATGGACGTTAGTGTGCCCAACACAAAGAAGTCATGTTCTTTTCAGGGAAGGGGAACCGTTTTAAAAGAAAATGGATAAACCCCATTTTCAGCATGAGTTCAATGCATGCTACTGAGCCTGCAGTATCATGTACCATGAAATAAGATATATAAAGCTAGTTTCTAATCCAGAAAACTCTGTGCGTTGAAATAAGAGAATAAACTAGCATATGAGCTTCTTAGCTGAGGAAAACTAAAGAAAACATGAAAAGATATGGAAATCCTTATCCAAGCTGGTTTGTGCGTGAAAAATTTGATTACTATCTATCAACAAATATAACCAGCTGTTGATATAATATTCTTTTAGAGCTGACAGTCACATAGGAGAAGGCCAAGTTAACTCTCAGAAATTCTGGAATCATTGTGATGTGTGAATAAAGGATACATAGCACCATTGCATATGTAGTAATTTGAATTATAACACTCTGATCACTGAAAGGAGAAGTGCTCTTTGGAATACAAAACAGGAGTCTACAAAACCAGTGTCCTGGTTAAATATGGCCAAGGGCATCAGAGACCTAGTTAGCATGGGTGACATATGAGTAAAAACAGAGCAAGCAAAGAAGAGATACCTAAAGCACAAAGCATCCCCAGAAGATGAGCAGAAGCAGGGCAGGGAAGGCAACATTTCATTCCAAGTTATTGAAAGTAGACTAATCCTCAGACATCTGGGAAATGGATGAACTGCTAGACATTAATACTGGGAAACTGAAAGGCAAGCAATGGTGTACTTCAGAAACCAAAGCATACCAAACTATTTAATTCCAGAAGGCAATCCCAGTTTTCTGGTGAAGAGCTGTTTTATATGAGAGTGGGAATTCGGTCACATCACATCATCTCCATACTTAGGTCATCAGCTTGACAGATCAAATTGCTAAGGTGCTCACAAAGAAACTTGCAGAAGTCTTTAACAGAATCCTGGTCCAACACTCAATGTTGGATTGTAGAAAATTTTCCATGCCTTTAGTGGGTAACATTTTAGGATTGACATATTTCCCCAGAGCAAGCCACACATTGTGAAGCAAGCTAACTGTCTTGGACAGATGAAAATTCAAACTACTAATACTGTAATAGGCAGTAAGTTTATTTCATCCGAGCTTCCAATTAGTTCTATCCCAACAAATACAAGACAAATGCATGGAAAGTATAAACAAATGAAATGCAGTTTTGCTATGAGACATAATGAACAGAACATTGAAAAAACAGCAATTTTCCAGTGACTTCAAATTACCTAAAAGGACTACAACACCACTCCATCCAGGAGGTATCTTGCTGCTGCAGGAAATAGTCACCCTTAACCTTACTGCAAGGTACGCTGAAGAAGTCTTTGATACTGAGGAAGGAAAAAAACACCCCCCCAAACTTCAGGGAGCTCTGTCTTAGACCTGAAGCTAAAAAGTATGAAAATGATATAGTGTTTTGTTATCACTTCATTATTTACACATGCACAATCACACACCTAAATTGATAGCAAATTTAACATGCATTTTAAATGCAATTGTTGGGATGTTATGTTTTCCCAGTGTTATCATTATACTATGACAGCATGTCAGGGAAAAACACTGTGATTAAGACTTTGACACACTGTCTTTGGTAAATATCAGTTTAGTGGATTTGAATATTGTTGTTCCTTAGTTGCCAGCTACAGCTCTAACATGAACAGATTATGCTGCAGCAAAATCTGCTGGAAGACTGTCTGACCATGAAATATTGGTAGTTCAAGCTTACTTTCACTGGCTGTTTATGCGAAGATGGCTTCCTCTGCATTGGGGTTGCTGAAGAAAAAGAACCCATTTCCCATTTCTGTGGGGTGAAGCAGAGACCCTGGCAGAATATAAAAAAAAACCAACTCAAACCCACAAACATGCCTGCCTTTCTGCACTGTGCTACACCCAAAATCAACACAAGCATTTGAAATCCCACGGCATATAAGGTGAACACAAGACTTGTGTCCACTGTTTAGGACGCAGAAAGGTATGCTATGACACATAATTCCTTAGTAACTGAGTGAAGATCTGACAAGTCAGTGATGTTGTTGCATCAGACCCATCAATCGTGGACCATCAGACAGAACCAGAGAGATAGCGTATGAATAGAGAACTTGGAGAACTTAACTGTGTACAGCTTGGGAAGTTAACAGCTCTACAATGAGATTAAAAATCTTTAGGCAAGCATGAAGATTGTATCAGTTTCTGGGACACTATTGATGCACATTTATTATGCCAGGTCAAGGAGCGCCCACTGGGTTAGTTAAAATTTGTTCTCACCTAGACAGTTACTTTCTGATATTTGCAAATATGAGGCACTATAACTAGCCACTTATACCTGGAATTTGAAGTAGATTTAAAGTAAAGTTCTGATGTTGCTACAAGCATGATATTTTACATCTGTGCTGAAAATGTTATTGTGTCTTATATTAATAAGATCACTATTTAATTTTTCTGGTTCAGAGGCAATATATAATCCAGTCATTCATAATGCAAAAAAGTTGAAACTCCTAAATAAATCTTCACTACAGCTACCGTTATATTCAGGTTATAAGAACTACTGTGAAGGCTTTGTCTTATTTCTTTTAGTCTTCTAAAAAATGCATTGTTTTGTTCACTGGTTTAATCTTCACTGGTTTAATCTTCTCTGTATTCTTGATATAATATCATAGCCACAGAACAGAAAGCTTGAACTTTACTTTCCACAGCAGCCTTTGGCTCCTTTTAGCACTGAATTCATTCCATCCTTTCATACTCTTATTCATATGAAATTTGCTCCAGAATCTCACTGCAAATGATTCTCACATCAAAAAAATCATCATCAGCCACAAATCTCCAGAGGGGCTCAGGAGAGAAATTAATAAATAAACAGAAGACACTGGCAAAAAAAAAAAAAAAAAAAAGTGAAGGGATCAGGCAGCGCAGGTCAAAGTATTTGCTTTGGTTCGTTCTCCCTGAAAGTGCATCTAAGGGTGGAGAGGGAAGATACTCTGATGTGCCTGGATGTGACAATCTGATGTAGCATGGAAAAGTATGTGTCAGTGCTAGATAGAAAAAGACTGGGAAATTGATTCCTCAGAAAAAGCATTCAACCTTCATAGAATAACAAACTTGTTTGGGTTGAAGAGACCATAAAGCTCATCCAGTTCCAATCCCCTGTCACGGGTACAGACACCTTTCACTAGACCCGGTTACTCCAAGCCCTGTCCAACCTGGCCTTGAACACTGTCAGGGATGTGGCAGCCACAGCTTTTTGGAGCACCCTGTGCCAGCACCTCAGCACCCGCACAAGGAAGAACTTCTGCCTAAGATCCCATCTCAATCTCACCTCTGGCAGGTTCAAGCCATTCCCCTTTCTCATGTCCCTGCAGGCCCTTGTAGAAAGTCCCTCTCCAACTTTCTTGCAGGCTCCCTTTAAGCACCTGAAGGCTGCTCTAAGATCTCCCTGGAGCCTTCTCTGATTTCTTCAGCATGATGCAGCTGATCTCTTTCACTAACACTGAGGGATGCTGGGTCCTTGTTTTCCTGCCTGTGCACTTGTGAGAAAGAGATGGACTTAAGTTTAATAGTTAATGGTGATCACTAACCTTTGCACCTGAAGCACTAAAACTTGGACCCTTATGAAAAGGGCAACTCTGAGTCAAACCTATTGCAATCTGTATCCAAAATTTTCATTAATCTTCTGTCATGGTTTAAGCAGAGCCAGTAACTCAAAACCACACAGCCGCTCGCTCACTCCCCCACTTCTTCTTTCCCCCCTGCTCCCCAAGGGATTGAGAGAAGAGTCAAAAGATGTAACTCCCATGGGTTGAGGTAAGAACAGTCCAGTAACTAAACTATAACACAAAACCACTACTGCTATCACCAGTAACAATAATGGTAAGGAAAATAACAAGGGAAGAGAATACAACTGCTCACCACCTGCCCATCGATACGCAGCCAGACCCAAGCAGTGATCTAACCCTTCCGGGTAACTGCCCCCAGTTTATATGCAGAGCATGACATGCTGTGGTATGGAATACCTCTTTGGTTAGTTTGGGGCAGATATCCTGTCTCTGCTTCCTCCAGGCTTCCCCTCCTTCCTGGCAGAGCACAAGACTCAAAAAGTCCTTGGTCAGAGTAAACATTACTTAGTAACAACTAAAAACATCAGTGTTACCAGCACTGTTCCCAGGCCAAAACTCAAAAACACAGCGCTGCACCAGGTACTAAGAAGGAGAAAAACGGCTGCTATAGCTGAATCAAGGACATCTTCTTTTCTCTGGAATTCCCAAGTCTAATTTTTATGTTATTTGCAGCTTCGGTACAAAAAAGAAAGACCTTACCAAAATATCAACACGTACCTAATGTCATCTCATGTGTGTGGCAGGGGACCGAAGGGAAGTTCTTGGAAGTTATGAAGACCAGCTTGTCCATGCCTATAAAAATACATGAACACCAACCTAGAAATATTACTGAATACTTTTATCACTTCACTACTGCAACATCAGTTTAGATTTTATTTTGCATGTAGTTTATCAGCCATCAGGATATTCTTTCCCTACTTTAAGAGGTGATGTGAATACCACAGTTAGGAGCTGTCCGCTGGGGGTGCCTGATAAAAAATGTAGTCTCATGCTCCGCTTACCAGATTGAGGGATCAAATATCGAATCATTTCATCATGGCCTATAGATTTACCGTCCAGTAACCACGCTTATGTATGCTCTTGGTCTACTCTGATGCAGGATCTTCTATCTCGGCTTAGACTACAATGAAGAGCATTTAGATAACTTGCCTTATAATCCAGTGCACATGGGCTAAAAGCATATACCTGGACAATGACCACAGCTCAGCTGACCCATAGAAAATTGTTAAACTGTGATAGATCCCTTAAATGTCTGAGTCATAGAGTTTAATCAAGATATAAAGTCCTTGGTTTTACTACAGCTTCCCAATGTGAGTTAAGAAGTTTTGTTCCAGTTTCCAAGTTTTTAAAACACTACACAATACTCTACCTATTGTATATTTTTTTTCTGCCTGAAGATACTGCATCTAGAACATAAAGTATTCTGTTCCAATATATTTTCAAAATACGATGACGAATATAATAACTAAATTCGGGTCATAATGTGTTACTTTCTTTTCATTTCAAGATATCCTATGGTCATCAAATACAGCACTGAAATGGTAGAGCAAGAGCCTGACTACATCTCACAATTTGATGCTAAACTGAATTAATTTTTATAGTCTTTCCCTAAATAAAGTAGTAGTACGGATTTGAAAAAAGTTATGGTGTAATCTGAATGCATCCCTTTCTATCTAGTTGAAAGTGAGATTGTATTCCAGTTGTCCATCTGTTTCTTAACCTGAGTATTGATCTCTCTTGCAAGGATGTTGATTAGAGTGAGTTTACAATGGCAGAATTTATGATGGTTTCTTGTATCTAGCGCAGCAAGGCAGAGATCATCTTGGCCATTTATCCTGGAAAGTTATGAGCAAAAAAATGTTACTGTTTGTAGACAGAAGTTGCATAAAAACATTTTATATGTGGACTTATTGGATTCCAACACATATGTAAAAAGAGAGAAAGCAAGATAATTATTTTGTCAGGAAATCCATAATTCTGTAGCTGTACCTAAAGTGAGAGCAAGTTCAGCAAGTCAAAGGCTTTTATCAAAGTCAATAAAGCTTGAGTAATGGGATCTCAGTATCAGGGCCATGCAACAACAGAAGTGGAACTAGAGAGTGATTATTCGTCCCCTTCTTCCAAGGAAATGAAATCTTTGAGGCAAAAGGATTAAAGTGAAAACTGGTACCGAAATGGAAACTTAAACCACGACACTTCCTGAGGATGATTTTAATATTTTGCACATACTCTTTATCTCATCTGTAGCTTTTTGCACCCATGTTCAAGGCTTCAATGTGGGTCATCATGTGGCAGCGGCCAAAAGAGAAGTGCACTGAAGACACTTTGACTCCTTGCAGGTGCATCAGACTGACATAAATAACCATAAGCATATTAGAGCATGGTCATATTGAAACGGTCACAGTCAACTAAGTGTAGTGAAGTCACTGAGCCTAAAATGTGATCAGCAACTTTTATAGTCAAGATTTCAGATTCATTTTCCTGTGGGAGAGAAACTGATTTTGTTTTTCAAGTACAAAAGCATTCAAATTTCAAAACAAAACCATGGGTCAGTAAAACTCCAAATATTTTCCTTTGCAAGTGTCCAAAAGTGTATTTTGACAATGTTTGAATATTTGACAAAAGATCCCACCTCAAATTCAAACCTGCTCACAATCCTCTCGAGTTCCAACGATAGTAAGTTCTGCCCGCTGAGAAGATCCCAAATTCTCCCAGGCTCGCATAGCACAATAGAATATTCTTATATCAAAGTATTTTTATTTTTTTTTTTTTCGTAGGATTAGGTTTTTCTAATACACTCCACAGAAATTACCTGAAATGGGTCTGAGCCTGCAACTGAATCCATTCACTCATGCACTCCCTTGGGCATCTGGCATTGCCACACAGCCACTACACAGATTTGTCTGTTTGGAGACAACTCAGAGTGATTTCACAAATCTAAAATGCAGAAATGAATGACAAGAGGCACAAGCTTGACACAAAAAAAAGTCAAATATCAGTGTAAATATTATGCTTTTCTTGTGCTAGATAACACCACACTGATAACACCTAATTGCTTTTGGTTTAGACAAATTGCACTTAAGTCAAATTAAGCCATATAGATATGCAGGTGTGAGGTAACACAGTTTCTCCCAAAACTCTCTACTGGATCTGTTTGCTCCCAAACAAGAGAGGAAATAAATTTGAAATCTAAACTGACTTGGAGTTCCACACTGTATTTCCTTATAGTATGCTAAAAAATGAGAAAAAATGATGCACAAAGCCCACTCAACCCTCACAGCTAAGTAGAGGACTCTGCTGCACCAGCAGTGGCTTCCCCTTCACCTTGTATATTTTAATAAGTGACTTTTACCTTGTTTTTTAATCCTTTCTATGTGCTGCACTGTTGTCTGTGCTGAAACATATTAATAACTCTAACTTGACCCTTTTTTTAATTACGGTAGTGCAGATATGCATTTGAAGCACAACAGTGCCCTTTCCAAGGTTGCATACAGTTATTATATTATTGTCTTAGGTGAGGGAAGGACATGTCACTGTCATGTATCATTCTCCCATCATCTATTTGGCAAGCACCACTGAATTGTCAAGAAAAAGGCCATCTTATTCACTAGATAAATTCACCTCAGAGAATTGTATGTAGAAATAAAAACAGCACAGGTTATATTCCTGATATATTCTTCCACTGTGTATAGTATAAAAGAAGGTCCTTTTCACTAGCTGACACAAAATAAAAGAAACAAAAACCAACCAAGCAAAAAACAAAAACAAAAACAAAAAAAAACAAAAAAAAAAAACCAAACTTTAATGTTTATCTAAAATTAAAATTTAGACAACTAGTTTCCTTTTGCTCTGTTTTGGTTTGTTTTTAGTCAAACGTCATTCTGTGCTTATTTTATAATCTGAGGAAAGAGTTTGGCAGTAAGTGCAGGAAGGTCATTTATTGCATGGGGCATTTTTTACTGTAAAACATATTTCAAAGGAGACAGAATTCAATATATTACCTGAATTTGGAAAAGTCTTAACAGAAAGGTTCCCAGACTTGCAAAACACTTAGACGTTTGTTATGCATTTACAGATCAACCTCAGCAAAACACTGCAAATTCAAGCACCTGCGAAATCAAGGCCTAAGTAGCAGATATAAATGTTTAGCTAAAGGATTTAAAAATCTCGAATTTCAGGGCAGAACATGAGCTTCTTAGGAGCGAGATATGAATCATATCTGTTTAACAGCACTTTCAGATACTGTAATTGTTGCTCCTAGTAGAAAAATGCTTCTTAATTAGAGGCAGATGTTGAAAATTTGGAGTTATATGAAAATGTCACAAGCCAAGTCTCTCAAAAAAAATAATAGGTTACTTGTTAGACTCTATCCTTTTAGAAATAAAGAAATACATAAGTGATAAGATTACACTTAAAAATGTGTTTTTCTCTTGTGTATTCAGCAGTTTTGTTGCTTTGAGCTAGGCTGAAGTCAAGAGTTTGGTATTAAGTATAGTTTTGTGGTAGCAGGAATCCTTTCCTGGAAACATTAGCCTTGTAACCAACTGAACAACTGAAACAGGAACTCAAAAAGGGCAATTTCTCTCTAATACCTTGCCCTTTTACCACATTAAATCATGAGTGTGCTTTCCTTTGAAAGTCCAAAAAATATATCTTCTTTTTATTAAAACTCTCTTTCACATGTCTTCCAAGTCTCTGCAGCCATGGTCATTTTGGTTTGCCTGCAGTGAAGTGCTGCAGCTCTGGAGCAGTCACTTTGGAAGACACTAATCTGGTCTATTCCCTCTCTTTTATCAGCATATGGCTTTAAACCCTCTGTTTCTCTTCACTTTCTCCCAGGAAAATAACCCTTTCATCTTTGGAGTTCTTTAAATATATTTTAAAGACTATCAGAGAACCAGTTGTAAGGTCCTATTTGGGTCATTTGTGATGCAATGAAGCCACACTGTGATGTCATTCTCTTTGTAGCATAATATCCTTATGCGTCCCTAGCTGTTAAACTATGACTTAATGCAAACATCATGGTTTATCTGATAGAGCAGTGTTGAATGCCATTTACAGAATTGAGAGGTATACATACAGCAGCAACTCATGAATGGTACTCACTGGAGACCAGGATTGATTTTTGGTGAGAACTGGACATCAAAATACGCTTAGATTATGCTCTGCAGCGTCTGATGCCTTCATTCGGATTCAGTATTGTATTTATTCAGAGACTGTTTCCTCAGAGCAGAGGTGTGCTTGCTGTTTTTCACCCACTTAATGGGAGTTGTTTCTATCTGAATCATGGACTCATAGAATGGTTAGGGACCTTAAAGCTTATGCAGTCCCAACTCTCTGCCATGGGCAGGGACAGCTTCCACTAGACTAGGTTGCTCCAAGTCTCATCCAACCTGGCCTTGAAAACTGCCGGGGATGGGGCAGACACAGCTTCTCTGCGCACCCTGTGCCATTGCCTCACCACCCTTACAGGGGAGAACTTCTGCCTAAGAGCTCATCTCAATCTCCGCTGTGGAAGGTTAAAGTCACCCCCCATCGTGTCCCTACAGTCCTTCTCTCTAGCTTTTTTGTAGTCCCTTTAGGTACTGGAGCTGCTCTAAGGTTTCCCCTTAAGAAGCCTTCTCTTCTCCAGGCTGACCCAGCCCAGCTCCCTCAGCCTGGCTCCAGAGCAGAGCTGCTTCAGCCCTCACAGCATCTCTGTGGCCTCCTCTGGCCTCTCTCCAACAACTCCAAGATCCTCTTGTGTTGTTGCCCTAGAGCTGGACACAGGAATTCAGGGGGGCCTCTTGAGAGCACAGCAGAGGGAGAGAATCCCCTCCATGACCTACTGCTCATGCTCTTGGAGTGCAGCCCACCACATGGGGGGGTTCTGGGCTCAAGCACATACTGAAGCCAGGTCATATTGAGAACACAGTTCTTTTACAGGGTCTACTAAAACATAGCTTGAGAGACTCAAAACCTTTGGGTGGATGAATTCAGCTTACTTAAGGAAAGATAAAGGTAATTCTGCCTCCAGTTTCTGATGGTTTTGTGATCCAAGTGCATTCTCACTTTTGTTGAGGTTGTTGGAAATCTCATCTACCTGGCTATTTTGACTACCTAGAGAAACAGTTCCAGTTTCATGGATAGTAATCCAAAATATCCATGATTTATCTTTACATTATCCAAGACTAATTTCTTTATAAAAAGACCCCTAGTAGCTGTGTTCAGGGAATCTTGAGAGAGAAATATCCTAGATGGCTGCTGTAGGGAAGCAGGTCTTTAGAAGAACCCTGGGAAGATGTGAGGTAGGAACAAAAGACTGGTTTAGTGCTGAAAGGAAAAAAAGAAATGAGCATAAATATCAGATTATATATCAGTTGGTTTCTTCAGGAAATATGGCTTGGATGATCATTGTGTCTGTCAGACCCACTTAATAACTGCTGGATCCACTCATCAGCTGCAGAATTGACAGAGGAGTGACGCTGGCATTGCTACCTGTTCCCACAGCACACTTGATACAAAGTGGCTGAGTGGTGGAGCGTGCTTGATTAATTCTTCCCCACAGAGAAATAATACAACAAATTAAATATTCACATATAAAAGAATTATTAACAAATTAAAAAATACATGGGAGAATTGGAAATATTCTAAACCCAAGACAGCAAAGAAGTCTTCACCCAGTTAATGGGATTGTGTGGATTATCTGGAATCTAGTAAGGATGTATTCAGTATCCCGTATAATTTACCGAATGTACAATAAAAAAAACTTTGATGGCTGGAATTAATGAGATCTGATACTCAAAGTATTCCTTATCTTCTTAAATTGTGTGATATTTTTAAAGGTATGCCGTATGTCATTTTGTCCAGGGAAGCTGTGAATGCTCCACCCCTGGTGGTGTTCAAGGCCAGGCTGGACAGAGGCTTGGGTGACATGGTTTAGTGGGAAGTGTCCCTGCCCATGGCAGGGGGGTTGGAAGCAAATGATCTTAAGGTCCTTTCCAACCCAACTATTCTATAATTCTATGATTCTATGAAGACTACCTGTGTCTGACATTGAAGCAGGATGCCCTGTCTCAGCTGCATTCCAATTCTTTTCATTGTGTTTTCATAAATTAACACAAACCATGAAAAAAAGAAAGTCTGCTCTAATAGTTTATTTATTTGACTTTTATTTCCCTGTTAAAAAAAAAAAAAAAAAAAAAAAAACCACACACACAAAAAAACAACATCCTTCAGCAATGTCTGGGCTTTAGCAATGTCTGATTAATAAGAAGGAAACCAGTGCTTTGATTTAATGACAGAATCCATCACCTTCTACTGACAGCAGTTTTCTAACTTAATTCTTTATATTATCCTGGCTGTTAAATGTTACAGACACTAAATTGAGTCATTAGGAAGATGGGCTAGCAGGTAAAACCAACACCATGGGAAGTTGGTTAACTGACTAATGTCTTTTGCGCCTGATTTTTGAGGTCTCCATTAACTAAAATGGAGACCTGCAGGAGTGCAGGTGTTTCACAGTTTCACAGAGAAGCTGTAACAAGATTTCTTCACGTATGAGTGCAAAGAATCTTTTGTTTCACTTTTTGGAGAGCTTAATGCACACAAATTCTTTCATGGCATTTCCTAAACACTTTTGAAGGGTTCCAGGCCAAGAAAAAAAAAAAAAAAAAAAAACCACCACAAAAAAAAACAAACGAGTTTTTCAGTGCATTTGCTTCCTGCAGATTGCTCTGAGCTGGAATAGCAGTGCACTGAGCCGTCTTTATTCATATATATATATTATTATCTCTCACTATGTGCATGCACACACATGTGCACTTGCCTCTCCCATCAGACTACTACTACTTGCCTCGCAAACCTGTGGGATGCTTCAGGAAACTCATGCATACTCCCATAGTATTTTGTAAATAACTTAGTCTTAAGTGTTTGTCTCACAAGGTTAGTACGACAATTTCACAGTAGGTCTTCACACCTCATTCTTGCTTTCTAAAGAACTATATAGAAAATATCACCTACAATCTATAAACCAAAGCCATATTGGATGAAGTGACCTGAGGGTGGATAAAGGAGTTTGGTGCCATGTTGCTTTCTGACAGAAAAAGACAGAAATCTTCATGCTTTTAAGAGTGACTCTAATAGTCACAGGAATGAAGACAGTGATAAGCATTTTGGCTACCAAGCTGCTGATCTGCTCAGTCTTTACACCCAACTAGTCCATGGTCCTACATGATCACACCAGATCTATTGCTGTTGATCTGCTTAAACTATGTACAATATGTCTCCAAACTATGTACAAAAGACTGTACTGCGTGACAATTTCTATATCTGTAGGAACAGTTTCCATTGACAATTTACAAGTGTCTCATTTACATAAAGTTGCATACAAATAGTGTCTGTGAATCAGTCTGGGCACAGCAGGGGCTGTTTGAGCTGTGTTATCTCCACGACCATCTAAAAACCCAGTTGGAGAACTGCTGCACCAATTACGCAAATATTTTGTCAAGAGGAAAAGTTCAGCCAAACACCTTTTCCCAGGTCATTCCATCACCTCAAACTAGTCCTTTGTCACACCTACTCAAAGACAAGCTGGGGAGCTACAGAACCAGGGGGGGAATTAGTGACAAATTACATTTGGTGTGTCCAGAAGCACACACCCGTGATACCCAGTTGCACCATAATTATTGTAACTATAGGGCAAGACAAAATCTCTTTTTCCCTTTTTTCTTAAAATTGAGATGTTCTTCTTCAGTCAGCATTCAGCAGGCAAAGGACAGTGAAATCACAACTAACTTCTGCAGTCTTTTTGCCTCCTATTCAGGCTACATTTCTGAGGGGAGTATTCTCCTTTAGCTATACATGGGGAAATAACCTCAGCAATCTTCTCTAACAAATTAACCAGACTTGCGTATGTCAGACTTCAGTAGGAAACCTTTGTTTAGGAACCAAGCTTGTTCTCCCACGCATGTGGTAGTACAATATATCATTGCCATGGTTTAAGCCCAGTCGGCAACTCAGCCATGCAGTCGCTCACTCACTCTCCCCCATTCCCTCTTTCTCCGCCCTGCTCCCCAAGGGATGGGAAGGAGAATCAAAAGAATGTAACTCCCATAGGTTGAGATAAGAATCGTCCAGTACCTACGGTATAACAAAACCACTGCTGCTATCACCAACAATAATAATGGTAAGGGAAATAACAAGGGAATAGAATACAGCCACTCACCACCTGCCCACCGATACCAAGCCCGACCCAAGCAGTGATCTAACCCCTCCAGCTAACTGCTCCCAGTTTATAAACTGGGCATGACATGCTGTGGTATGGGATACCTCTTTGGTCAGTTTGGGTCAGGTGTCCTGTCTCTGCTTCCTCCAGGCTTCCCCTCCTCCCTGACAGAGCATGAGACTCAAAAAGTCCTTGGTCAGAGTAATCATTACTGAGCAGCAGCTACAAACATCGGTGTTATCAGCTCTGTTCCCAGGCCAAAACTCAAAAACACAGCACTGCACCAGCTACTAAGAAGGAGAAAAATGACTGCTACTGCTGAACCCAGGACAGTATCCACCCCTTATTCCATACCATGCTCAGATCCCACATTTTGAATGTACCATCACTCTTATCTCATATGCATACAGGGCTCGGATCAGGGATGTGGCCGAGAATCTGCCTGATCTAGTCAGTCCCACTGACTATTATCCACTCCTGGTAATATATGTGGGTGCTACTGATATAGAAAGCAGTAGCCCGGAGAACATAAAGAATGACTACAGAGCTCTGGGAGAGGTGGTTAGGGGCTCTGGAGCTCAGATTGTATGTTCGTCAATTCTCCAGGATACAGGGCAGGACCTTAAAAAGGACAGGAGGATTGGTTAGGTTAATAAATGGTTAGAAGGGTGGTGCTATAGTCAGGGGTTTGGGTACCTTGAACATGGGATTCAATATAGTAGGCCAGGTCTAGTGGGGGCTGGTGGAATTCGTCTCACAAAGAAGGGGAAGAGTGGATTTGGTAGGAGGCTTGCCACACTGGTCAAGGATGCTTTCAGCTAGATGTGTTGGGGGAGGGGGGCATCATTCTATCCCAACACACCCAGTCGGTTGGCAACACCTATAGTAAATGTTCGGAGCAATGTAGAGATATTCCAGTTGCTCCAGCCAATGCGCCGGCTTCAATTGGATCTCGGCTCAAATGCCTCTACACAAATGCCCGTAGCATAGGGCACAAACAAGAGGAATTAGAGATGTGTGCTCGTCTACGGGGGTATGATATCATAGGCATCACAGAAACATGGTGGGATGGCTCCTATGACTGCTGTGTTGGAATGGAAGGTTATCGGCTCTTTAGGAAAGACAGGCCTGGCAGACGGGGAGGGGAAGTTGCTATTAATGTTAGGGATAGACTAGAGACTATGGAACTCTGTCTGGGGACAGGTGAGCACTTGACAGAGAGCTTGTGGGTCAGGGTTAAAGGGAAAACAGCGATGGGTGCCATTATTGTGGGGATCTGTTACAGACCGCCTGATCAAGAGGACTTGCTGGATGAAGTGCTCTATAGACGGATAGAAGCAGCCTCACGCTCGCAAGTCCTTGTTCTCATGGGAGACTTCAACCACCCTGATATCTGTTGGAGGGATGGTACGGCCCGGCACAAGCAATCCAGAAGGTTCCTCGATTGTGTGGAAGACAACTTCCTTCTGCAAGTAATAGAGCGGCCGACAAGGAGAGGTGTCATGCTTGACTTCATGCTCACCAGCAGGGAAGGGCTGGTTGGGAATGTGACTCTCCAGGGCAGCCTTGATTGCAGCGATCATGAGATGGTTGACTTTCGGATCCTCAGGACAGTGAGAGAGCATGCAGCAAGCTCACTGCCCTGGACTTCAAGAGAGCAGACTTTGGCCTCTTCAGGTACCTGCTCAGTAAGGTTTCATGGGATACAGCCATAGAGGGCAGGGGGGCCCTGTAGGCAGCCAGGGCTTGGCGGTCGGAAGATGTCGTGCTGTAACGAAAAGACAGAGCCCCTCCCCAGATCTTAGCTCGAGACGTAAGCAGACGGATGTGACGTTGTAAACTAAAGCTATATAATGCGGTGTCACTCTGCAATAAACGCCATTTGCCGTCCACCACATTGGTGTCTGCGTGCTAATGGACCCGCGATCGCGAGTAGGTGATTGCCTGTGCCGACCCTAAACCAGGCCACCGTGCCTCAGAGAGGCAGCAAGTGGTGCCGAAACCCGGGAATCTCGCCTGGAGTGGCGTGCGGCGGCCGGAGCGGCGGGTCCAGCCCGGCGGGGAGGACGCTCCCAGACCTTCAGGGGCGATGGAGGCCCTAGTGAAGGTTGTATCAGAATGGGGTATTGATTGTAAACCTAAAGATTTTACTCTCGCCGTTGCGAGACTTTTGCAGATTGGGGTCATTGACCAGGCGGTGGATATTCTCCACCCAGAAGTGTGGGCTAAATGCACCACAGCATTAGCCGAGGAGACGATGTCCTCGGGTTGTGGGAAATATCTTAAGTTGTGGGGGAAAGTTAAACAAGCTCTGCAAAAGGCCATGCAGGAGCGGGATATCTGGAGGGTGGCGAGGGACTGTCTGTCAGTTACCCCCAAATTGGGAGTTGGGGCAGCCACGCAGACTCCGCGCCCACCAGATGATGGCACTTTTACCGAGTCTAAAGACTCGCGGGAGGGCGCTATACCTCCCGATTCCCAGAACCCCGACCCGCTTACGGAGGGACAAAACCGCGCAAAATCCTTTTGGGGCGGGCTTGCTGAAGAGGCCAGGAGTGCCGCGGAGAAATCAGAGCCCAAAGACGCCTGGGCTGGACCACCACCCTATGCGCCCCAAGACGGCGCCGAGCAGCAAGGGGAAGGGTGGGGCAAACACGCCCCATGCGGGAACAAGGAGGAAGCACTAGCACTAACAAGCACGGATAAACAGGAAGGGGAGGGAAGCGCGAGTATGGGGCGGACAGCCAATCAGAACGACTGTCCGGAAATATGCCCTTGTAAGGCACATGCCCCCCCCACTAACAGGCGGGGCGAACAGAGGGGGGGGGGAAGCCCGCCTGCAAAGGAAGTGGGCGGGGCCGGAGTAAAGAGAGAGCACGGCCCCCTTGCGGAGCCTGCAAGGGATGTGGGCAGAGCCAGAGCCCGAGAAGCGGGCGGGGCCGGAGCCCAGCAAAAAAGTTCCGGAGCCCGGAAGCAGCCAGTCAGACAAGTTCCGACTCTGAATCAGACAGTAGCTGGGAGGAGTGGGTCACACCCGGCCTAGACTCAGAGGAGAATGATACATATGAAACACGCTTATACAGACTTAATAGCCAAGTCATTCCTACCCATACTAACAAGATACCTAAAAAGAAAAACACCTCTTTTACGGACTGGAAAGAAATAAAGACTGCATGTGCTGAATGGGTCCCACCGACCACGTTAGCATTCCCGGTCCGAGTGACGGAGGGAGGCCAAAATATTTTTTCACCAGTAAATCCTAAAGATATACAAGCAATTGTTAAAGCAATTGCAGACAAGGGGCTTAATTCTGCCATGGTTTCTACTCTTATAGATGGGGTTTTCGCAGGAGATGACTTGCTCCCATTTGACATAAGACATATTTCCAAAATTATTTTTGATGGAGCAGGGATAATTGTTTTCAAACAAGAATGGGAAGATAACTGTGTGAAACAATTGACCAAAACACCTGGAAGGCGCCACCCATTAAGTAACTCCAGTTTACCGCGCCTAATGGGTACGGATCCAGCAATGCTTACCCCCCAGGAACAAGCTGAAGGCCTACATCCTGAGGAAGTCAAGGCAACAACTCGTGCAGCTAGGGATGCTATTCACACAACTTCTAGAACTATTGTAAGACCATCACCTTGGTCCACAATAAAACAAACTGAAAGTGAGAGCTTTACGCAATTTGTAGATCGTCTCCAAGCAGCGGTCGATTCCTCGACCCTGCCTCCAGAAGCCAAAGACCCAGTTGTTGCGGACAGTTTACGTCAACAGTGTAACACGAAAACCAAAGAAATTCTACGATCACTGCCGGCGGGGTCAAGTGTCGCGACCATGATAAAACATGTCGCGAATGAAGAGCAGCTGACCCCGCTTCAGGCAGCTGCCACAGTAATGGCTACTGTAATGATATGTTCTAAATGTGGCCTGAAAGGCCACGTGGTAGCTAACTGCCCTCAGTTAGGGGAGCCACCCCCCCATAAAAAAGGACCATGTTGGATTTGTGGACGGACAGGACATTTTGCCAGGGATTGCCCTCGTAGAGGTCTACCCCAGGGAAACGGGAGGGGGAGAGGGCGTTTGGGCCGCACACGGCCCTCTCCCACTCGGTACATGAGGCGGCCGAATTATGCCAACCCCAGATGGAACGAAGCACTCCCAAACCCACTGCTCCCTCGAGGAGCGACTCACTTTACGGTTCAGCCAACGGGTCAACCAACTCTGCCCCTATCTCAGGAACAGCAAGAACAACCCTGTGGGGGCAAGACCCTAGAGTGGCCTTGGTAATAAAGTGCGATAACCCACCAGTAGTGCGGGGGATCTGTTCTCTCTATAATAGCTCAGATGATACTACTATTAGCATTCCTTTTTTGATAGACACTGGGGCAGATGTTACAGTTATCCCTAAGACAAAATGGCCTCCGCACTGGAAATTAGAAAATGCTCCTATGGTGGGTGGAGTCGGGGGATCAAGCCGAGCTTGGAAGAGCACTCAATTGATCGCTATCACACTTCATACTGAAAAGGGACCGGAAAAAACCATCATCCTTCACCCATACGTCATGTCAGGGGTTCCACCCCTGCTAGGAAGGGACGCTTTAGTCCTATTAAAAGCTCGAGTGACAAATTTACCCTAAGGGCCACTGCTGCACACCCACTTCCACCAATTAAACTGACGTGGAAATCGTCCAACCCAGTGTGGGTTGAGCAGTGGCCCCTATCGAAGCCTCGAATGGATGCTCTTCTCGAGCTACTTGATCATGAACTACAAAGAGGCCATATAGAGCCTTCCACTAGTCCATGGAATACTCCAGTTTTTGTAATACCCAAACGAACTGGCGAGGGGTTTCATCTCCTCCATGATCTGTGTGAAATAAACAAGACAATTCAACCAATGGGTCCCGTCCAAACACTATTACCAATGAACTCTATGATACCGAAAGGACAACCTTGTGCTGTCCTCGATATTAAGGATTGTTTCTTCTCAATACCCCTGCATGAAGAGGATAAGGAAAGGTTTGCTTTTTCTGTCGTGTTCCCAAACAGCCAACGCCCCAACCTACGTTTCCAGTGGAAAGTCTTGCCTCAAGGAATGATCAATTCCCCCACTATCTGCCAAATTACAGTAGATCGAGCATTGGCACCGGTCCGGCGCAGTAACCGGACTGCGACCATCATTCAGTACATGGATGATATTTTAATCGCTGCACCGTCTGGCAGCCAGGTGGACCAACTAGTATCAACGGTTTCAGAAACTCTGAAAATGAACGGGTTCGAAATTGCAAGCGCAAATATTAAAAGAGGACCATGTGTAACTTTTTTGGGAGTGGAGATTACAAGTTCTTACATAACCCCTCCCCAAATAAAAATTCGTCAGAATATTAAGACACTCCATGATATGCAACAGTTAGTGGGATCCTTGCAATGGCTACGTAATATTATCCTGATCCCACCCGAAATCATGACCCCCCTGTACGATCTTTTGAAAGGAAAGAACCCGTGGGAACAAAAATCTCTGACGACAGAAGCAATGAATTCTCTCGATTTCATTGAACAACAGGTGTCATCTAGCACGCTCGCTAGATGGAATCCAAATATACCACTTGATCTGTATGTGCACTTCACAGCAGGAGGGGGAGTCGGAGCACTAGCCCAGGGCCCCCCTGAAAAAGCCCAACCAATACAATGGGTAGTGTTAGGAAAACCTTCACGTGCGTTTTCTCCAGGAATTGAGTGCCTTGGTAACCTTATTATGAAAGGCAGAAAACTCGCCCTAAGACATCTAGGCATTGAACCTGCCAGGCTATACCTACCCTTTCGTAAACGGATCCCAGCACAATCTGTGGTGATGTCAGAGTATCTGGCTATAGCTCTTGTCGGGTTTGGTGGAGAGGTTCGGTACTCCGCAAAACCCCCCTGGATTCCACTGTTAGCAATCATCGACATCGACCTTCCACAGAAAATCATGGACCGCCCCCAACCAGGACCAACGGTCTTTACCGACGCATCCTCAACGACTTCAACCGCGGTAGCAGTATGGAAATCAGAAGAAAAATGGCACTGCATTAAAATAACTGATTGTGCTCTTTCAGCTCAACAGCTTGAGGCGACGGCTGTAGTCCTAGCATGCGGGCTGTTTCCCACTGAACATCTCAACATAGTGACTGATTCAATATTCGTGGCCAAACTTTGCTTGGCCATGTCGGGGCCTGGCATGTTGACATCCACAGTAGCCCTAATGCTTGAAGAAGCACTTTTTTCTCGAAAGGGCACTATATCAGTCATCCATGTCAACAGCCACAGCCCAATCAAAGGGTATTTCCAAACCGGTAATGATAAAGCAGACGCTGCTGCAAAAGGGCTGTGGACATTGAGAGATGCCCGTCAGCTACATGAGTCTCTCCACATCGGAGCCAAAGCATTAGCGAAGAGATGCGGGATTTCCGTCACTGACGCGAGACATATAGTAGCTACATGTCCTCACTGCCAGAAAGCACCACTGTGGTCCAGCGGAATAAACCCTAGGGGGCTTAAAGCCTCCGAAGTGTGGCAGACAGATTTTACACTCTGCCAGTTGCTGAAACCTCGAGCATGGCTAGCGGTAACTGTAGACACATATAGTGGGGTAATCGTAGCCACTCAACACCTTAAGACCGACTCCAAAGCAACCATTCAGCATTGGTTGACAGCCATGGCGTGGCTTGGGATTCCTAATCAGATCAAAACGGACAATGGTCCAAATTTTGTTTCTAAATCAGCTCAAGCATTTGCTCTGAAATGGGGTATTACCCTAACACACGGCATACCCTATAATAGCACAGGACAAGCTATAGTAGAACGAGCAAATCAAACTCTGAAATCTAAATTGGAGGTGTTAGCGAGAGCAGAAGGTTTTGCTGATGCTATTCCCTCAGGAGATCAAGCACGCCTATTGGCAACTGTTCTGCTAGCACTAAATCAATTTCCCAGGGGCGAATTGGTGAATAGCCCCACCCAAAAACACTGGGCTACTTGAGCACTGGAAGAAGGCCCATTGGTCATAATTAGAAACGAGCTGGGAGAATGGGAACAAGGCTGGAGGCTAGTTCTTACGGGGCGGGGGTATGCTGCTGTTAGAAAAGACGGCAGAATTAAGTGGTGCCCGCTTAAGTCTATTAAACCAGATCTTCAGAATAAAGCTAACGAAAATTGTGAGTTTTTGTCCACAGAAATACCTCATCAGACGTCCCAGTAACCTGTACACTTTGATGCCGAGCGCCCCCTCCGCCCCAGAACCAAGTGTCCTGCCCAAGCCTGAGAGTTCCACACCGGCAGAACTCACAATGATCGTGTTGGCACTGATCTTCGGATCCTACATAATAAATAAGCTCGTATCATTTGCCAAGAGCCGGTTAGAAAGAGTGAGCATTATGATGGTAGAACACCGGCAACTATTTTAAGAATGTATCCATGTAGCATTACCTCCTAGTACAACTGTGAAAGACAAGCATGTTGTGTTATTGTAGCTTCTCTATAGTATTCATATACCAAAAAAGCTAATACAAATCTTTTATAGACGCAGACCATTCCTTCCAATGCAGGCTGGCCACCTGCATTGGAACGAGTGTGCATTTCTGCCAGTTTAGAAGCCCAAGCCTCATGCAATGTGAGGGAGGCAGAGCCTCTGCAGGGACGCCCGCTGAGATTGAGCCTGCCACCCTGCACTGTGATGATGCTGCTCGGAGCTGGTTTCTTGATTGTCTTCATAGGGTCATTGCACTGCGTTTTGTATGTGTGACCATGTAATGGGCGTAATGATTGTCTGCGTTTTGTGTTTCACATGTTGTAGTTGTGTGGAGTGTGTTTGTGGGATCCCATGAATGTGTGTGTATGTGTGTGTCGGTTGAGGGCAGACAGTGTTCTGTGTATTTTTTGTTATTGGGTTAATGTAAAAGTTTTTGATGTGTAGCAGATTAACATTTTAGGCAAGAAAGGGTTAATGCAGAGGTGCTGCTGCCAACAGAGATTTATGGCAGCTGTAGCTGTTGCTGGGCAAGCAGGCGTTTGTAGCTGCCGCTGAGCAGTCCTGCTTAGTGTGTTTAAGGTAACCTAGGGGAGAATCCAAGCTTTACCAACCTCCACCCAAACAGCTGGTGGCAGAGATACGGTGCAGTTTGCTTCTGCACCTGCTTCACATTCCTATTTCATCAGAATGCCTTTGCTTTAACGAATCATTTTTAGCTTGACTTACTTCTCGAGAACCGATGGCATGGGGGAAGGGATGTATTTGTGTTCTACCTACAGGTCCATGGAGGCTGCCTGCAAAGTTTCTCAAGCCTTGCCATGAGCTGGACAGATGAGCAGAAAACCCAATGTCTTAACCTACAGGAGCTTGAATGTGTGTGCCTATAAAGTAGCTCTTATTAAAGGCTGTGATTTTGTGTATAACATTACCTATACTTTCTAGCCAGTTGTTAATAAGAAACCACGCTACTGCACCCTGTAGTGTACATACTGTTAATGTAAATCTGTACATGCCTTACCATAGTAGTGACTTGTTACTGAATAAAGCAGGTGAACCTCTGCACTGACAACAAGGTGCCACGACTCCTACCACAGTCAAGGGCAAGACTGGGTTGGCCTCTGTGTTTGCCACCAAGAAGAACCTTTAGCTCCGTTGCTGGCTGCAACCCAGCAGGCATTGAGTGGTGGAGACACATGCCATGCCAGACCTTGATGTGAGGGATGGCCTCTGCTGTTATCAGAGAACTATACAGGAGAGAAAGGCAGGCCAAGCAGCCTGTGGTTAGCATATATTGGAGATACGATCTAGTCCGAATCCTCTGCTCAAGTAAGGTTGCCTAAAACAGGTAATACATAAAAAAAAAAAAAAAAAAAAAAAAAAAAAAAGGGGGAAAAGTAGAGATTCTCTTCAAACAGTAGAAAACTTTTAAATTTATCTAGTTTTGATTTTCTTTCTACAGTACAGCATTTATGACATCTGACACCTGGTTAAAGGTATTCGAATGATTTTGGTAGTAATCTTGACCATAGTTATGATTATACCTTGTATTTTGCAACGTATTCGTGGTATGATTGAAATCCTGGTAAAACAGCTTTGGCTCATGGATAACTTCTTGCTAGAGAATGGACATATGCCTGCTCTGAATGAAAGCAAATATGTGCTGCTGGCCATGTAGCAGGGGTAACTCCTGGTTACCTCTGTGCAGCCGACGGTGGAAAAGAAGCAACTCCCGGACATTTAATGAAACAAGAATGCAGGCCTGGAAGATAAAAAGCAGCTAAGATAAGAAGCTTGCTGAATTGGACTGTAAATTTCGCTTGTTTACAAAAACTACACTTTAGGTTCTCAGGAGTGCAAAAGTCACAAGTACCCTCAGAATGGGCCTCCCTCCTTACATTGCGATGACGCTGTTTGGAGCAAGTTTTTTGATTTTACAGGGTCATCATACCTCCTTCTTCTGTTTTATAGGTTGTGTGGAACCTCGTTATAGTACCTCACTTATAGTGCCTTAGGTTTTCTATTCAAGGTTTCTTACATATGTTTCCTAAGATTGCTACAAAGTGTGTTCCAGTTTGTCATACCTATTTTTTAGATTAGTATATCTTAGGCAATTCACTTAAGCATAGAGGGGGGGGGAAATGTAGGCAGCCAGGGCTTGGCGGTCGGAAGATGTCGTGCTGTAAAGAAAAGACAGAGCCCCTCCCCAGATCTTAGCTCGAGACGTAAGCAGACGGATGTGACGTTGTAAACTAAAGCTATATAATGCGGTGTCACTCTGCAATAAACGCCATTTGCCGTCCACCACATTGGTGTCTGCGTGCTAATGGACCCGCGATCGCGAGTAGGTGATTGCCTGTGCCGACCCTAAACCAGGCCACCGTGCCTCAGAGAGGCAGCAGGGCCCAAGACTGTTGGTTGATATTCAAGGATCACCTGATGCAAGCTCAGGAGCTATGCATCCCAACTAGAAGGAAGTGCAGCAGGAGGGCCAGGAGACCTCCTTGGATGGATAAGGACCTGCTGAGGAAAATTCGAAGGAAAAAAGAGGCTTATAAAAGGTGGAAGCAAGGTCAGGCGGCCTGGGAAGAATACAGGGATGTTGTCCGGGAAGCTAGGGACCAGGTTAGGAAAGCTAAGGCCCACTTAGAATTAAACTTGGCTAGGGATGTTAAGGATAACAGGAAGAGATTCTATAGGTACATTGCCAATAAAAGACAGGTTAGGGACACCGTGGCTACCCTGGATTTGGAGAAGGCTGAGGTTCTTAATGACTTCTTTGCCTCACTCTTCACCGGCAAATGCTCTGACCACACCACCCAAATATTGGAAGGTAGATGCAGGGACAGTGAGAATGAAGACCCAGGGCCCACTGTAGAAGAGGATCTGGTTCAAAACCACCTTAGAAACCTGAATGCATACAAGTCCATGGGACCGGATGAAATCCATCCACGGGTCCTGAAGGAGCTGGCAAATGAAGTTGCTAAGCCACTGTCCATCATATTTGAAAAATCATGGCAGTCAGGTGAAGTTCCCAATGACTGGAAAAAGGGAAATATAACCCCCATTTTTAAGAAGGGGAAAATGGATGAACCGGGGAATTATAGACCAGTCAGTCTCTCCTCTGTGCCTGGCAAAATCTTGGAGCGGATTCTCCTGGAAGGCATGCTGAGGCACATGAAAACCAACAAGGTGGTTGGTGACAGCCAGCATGGCTTCACTAAGGGGAAATCCTGCCTGACCAATCTGGTGACCTTCTATGAAGGGGCTACAGAACTGATGGACGGGCGCAGAGCAGCTGATGTCATCTACCTGGACTTGTGCAAAGTGTTTGATGCTGTCTCACATGACATCCTTCTCTCTAAGATAGAGAGACATCAACTTGATAGGTGGACCACTCGGTGGAGAAAGAACTGGCTGGATGGCCGCACACAAAGAGTTGTGCTCAGTGGCTCAATATCCAGCTGGAGACCAGGGATCAGTGTTGGGACCAGTCTTGTTCAACATCTCTGTGGGTGACATGGACAGGGGGATTGAGTGCACCCTCAGCAAGTTTGCCGATGACACCAAGCTGTGTGGTTTGGTTGATACACTGGAGGGAAGGAATGCCATCCAGAGGGACCTTGACACGCTTGTGAGGTGGGCTGATGCCAACCTGAGGAATTTTAGCCATGACAAGTGCAAGGTCCTACACCTGGGTCAGAGCAATGCCAGGCACAACTACAGGTTGGGCAGAGAAGAGATTCAGAGCAGCCCTGAAGAGAAGGACTTGGGGGTGTGGGTTGATGAAAAAATGAACATGAGCCAGCAGTGTGCGCTTGCAGCCCAGAAGACCAACCGTATCCTGGGCTGCATCAAAAGGAGTGTGACCAGCAGGTCGAGGGAGGTGACCCTGCCCCTCTACTCTGCTCTCGTGAGACCTCACTTGGTGTATTGTGCACAGTTCTGGTGTCCTCAACATAAAAAGGACATGGGACTGTTGGAACAAGTCCAGAGGAGGGCCACGAGGACGATCAGGGGACTGGAGCACCTCCCGTATGAAGATAGGCTGAGAAAATTGGGGCTGTTCAGCCTGCAGAAGAGAAGGCTGAGTGGAGACCTCATAGCAGCCTTCCAATACCTGAAGGGGGCTATAGGGATGCTGGGGAGGGACTCTTCATTAGGGACTGCAGTGAGAGGACAAGGGGTAATGGGTTTAAACTTAACCAGGGGAAGTTTAGATCGGATATGAGGAAGAAATTCTTTACTGTAAGGGTGGTGAGGCCCTGGAATGGGTTGCCCAGGGAAGTTGTGAATGCTTCATCCCTGGCGGCATTCGAGGTGGAGTTGGACATAGCCTCGGATGGCATTTTTTAGTGTGAGGTGTCCCTGCCCATGGCAGGGGGGTTGGAACTTGATGATCTGAAGGTCCTTTCGAACCCTAACTGTTCTATGATTCTATGATTCTATATACATCCACAGAGAGAGAGAGAGACAGATTATTCCTTAGTGCATGGACCAATCCCTATAAAGCTTCTGAGCCCATCTGGCCCATGATGTTGGGCTTCATCTCTTGCAACAGTCTTACAGAGCAGGAGAGGCTGTGTGCAGCATTGGATCATTGCCTGCTGATGATACCGCAGAACTCGTCTGGTTTCATCAAAGTTCATTCTTTGTTGGGGTGATGGTCGAGGGGAAGTCAGGGCCAGTTGCTGGTGACCTGGAGACATCTAGTTGATGGGCTATAAAAGTGCTATATAGCAGGCAACAGCATACAATTGAGTTCATTGGCTGTTTTCCCCTAAAATCAAATCCCCTTGAGGTACACATCGGACTTCCCCATCTTCCTGCATTACCCACCAAGTACACCCAGTTCTCCGTGCAAGAGCAATCCCACGAGTGGGTTTGCCTTTACCTGAAGCAGGAATAACCCAGACTGTCTTCCCCAGCAAATTCTTTATGTGCACCACAGGAACTTTATCCCCTTCTACAGTATGTAAAAATTCTGACTGGGCTGGACCAGCCCTGTTGGCAGATGCTCTGGTGTTGGCCAACCAGGTGGCTTTTGGTAAATGTGTATCCCAATGTTTGAAAGTCCCACTACCTATGACTCTCAGTGTAGCTTTTAATAGCCCATTGTAGCGTTCCACTTTCCCAGAGGCTGGTGCATGGTAGGGGATGTGATATACCCGCTCAATGCCATGCTCTTTGGCCCAAATGTCTATAAGGCTGTTCCAGAAATGAGTCCCACTGTCTGACTCAATTCTCTCTGTGGTGCCGTGGCACCACAAAATCTGTTTCTCAAGGCCCAGGATAGTGTTCCAGGCAGTGGCATGGGGCACAGCATGTATTTCCAGCCATCCGGTGGTTGCTTCCACCATGGTAAGCACATGGCACTTGCCTTGGTGGGTTGGTGGGAATGTGATACAATCAATCTGTCAGGTCTCCCCATATTTGTACTTCAGCCATCGTCCTCTGTACCAAAGAGGCTTTAACCATTTAGCTTGTTTAATTGCAGCACATGTTTCACACTCGTGAATAACCTGGCCAATAGTGTCCATCGTTAAGTCCACCCCTCGGTCACGAGCCCATCTGTATGTTGCATCTCTGCCCTGATGGCCTGAAGTGTCAAGAGCCCACTGCGCAAAAAAAAATTCACCCTTATGTTGCCAATCTAAGTCCATCCGAACCACTTCAATCTTAGCAGCTTTATCCACTTCTTGGTTGTTTTGGTATTCCTCAGAGGCCCGACTCTTGAGTACATAAGCATCTTACATGGTGTACCTTCATCACCAGGTTCTGAACCCTGGCAGCGGTATTTTGCCACAGTGCAGCAGCCCAGGTGGGTTTACCTCCGCTTTGACAGTCGCCCTGCTTCCATTGCTGCAACCACCCCCGCAGGGCATTGGCCACCATCCATGAGTCAGTATAAAGTACTGCCTACTTTCCTTGTTCAGCAGTGTCCAAGGCCAGCCGGATGACTTTCACCTTGGTAAATGGACTCAATTCACCCTCTCCTTCAGCAGTTTCAGCAACCTGTCATTGAGGACTCAATACAGCAACCTGTCATTGAGGACTCAATACAGCTACCTTTCATCCCCAGTGCTTTCCCACAATATGGCAGGATCCATCAGTAAACAAGGGATATTGCTTTTCACTTTCTGGTGGTTTATTACATGGTGGGGCCCCTTCAACATGCATCACCTCCTCCTCTGGTGACATTCCAAAATCTATGCCCACTGCCCAGACAGTGATGACTTCTAGAATTCCTGGATGACTGGGATTTCCTATTCAAGCTTATTATATAATTAGTGCTGCCCTTACTCCATGCAGCATTAGTTGCATGATTGCTGAGGTGAGTAGCTAGAGAGAAGCCGCCTTCAACACCTGAGTGGGGGGAAGCTCAGCGTCCAGGAGCCTCAACTCAGAGTGGCAAGAGCCACTGAGGGAGCCCCAAGTCCTCAAAAGGACTTGCCCAAGAGGCAGCAGCTCAGGGGACGCGAGCACTGACTCACAGGGGGCGGCACCAGGAGGAGCGGCCCCACCCCTGACTGGGAAAAAACCTGCCCCACGGAGCACGGCGGTGAGGGCGGGTTAGAGGCAGTTTGTGGGGGCAGGGAGGCTGGATAGTGAGTATTCGCCTTATAAGCAGGACCTAGCCTGAGAGCCCTGCTCTGGCTGCCCCAATGGTGTCCAGTGTAGGCACCCAGACAGAGCCGATGAGAAGGGAGGCTGCAGTGCAGAGCTGGGGATGTAGAGAGTGCCTGAGCTGCTGTCCTGAGGGGAGGGTGCACAATGGGCAGGGCTGCACTCGGTGCTCCCTGGTGGAGCTCCTCCTGCAGCAGGTGGCTGAATTGCGGGACACTGTAAATAGGCTGAAAGATGTCAGGGAAGCCAAGAAGAAGCAGCACTGCTTGCTTCAGGCCCAGACTGTGCAGTGGCCCCAAGCGTCCCTGCAGCTCATGGAGGGAAGGAGGAGGCTGCTAACCCAGGAAGCTGGGAAACAGCAACAGAAAAAAAAAAAAAGGAGGAAGAGGACAATTAAAAGCAAGGGTCTTCCTCCTAAATCTGATGTCCCCACCCAGAATTGCTTTGCTGTCCTGCAGAGGGCTAATGAGGAAACACACTTGCAACATGAACAGCTGCTGATGCGCTGCTAAAGAAGATGACTACTGGTGCTGCCAGGAAAAAGAGGTGGGCCATAGTGGTAGGGGACTCAACTTTGAAAGGCACAGAGTCACCCATCTGTCAGCCTGACCCAGTCTCAAGGCAGGTGTGTTGCCTACTAGGGACACAGATCAGGGATATTGCAGGGAGGCTGCCTGCTCTAGGAAATCCCACTGACTATTACCCACTTCTATTTGTCCATGTGGGTGCTAGTGGTATAGATAGCAGTAGCCCGGAGAACATTAAGAAGGACTACAGAGCACAGGGAGAGGTGGTTAGGGGCTCTGGAACTCAGATAGTGTTTTCATCAATTCTCCAGGATAAAGGGGAGGACCTTAGCAAGGCTAGGAGGACTGGCCAGGTTAATAAATGGTTAAAAGGGTGGTACCATAGTCAGGGGTTTGGGTATTTAGAACATAGGACTCAGTTAGGGAGGCCAGGGCTACTGGGGGCTGATGGAGCTGGTCTGACAATGAAGGGGAAGAGTGGTTTTGGCAGGAAGCTTGCCAGGCTGGTCAAAATAGCTTTAAACTAGATGTGTTGGGGAAGGAGGGCATCATTCCATCCCAACACACCCAGTCAGTTGCCAGCACCTATAATAAATGCTTGGAGCAATGCAGAGATATTCCAGCCGCTCCAGCCAATGTGCCGGCTTCATTTGGATTTTGGCTCAAATGCCTCTATACAAATGCCTGTAGTATGTGGAACAAACGAGAAATAAGAGATGTGTGCATGTCTATGGGGGGATGATATAATAGGTGTCACAGAAACACGGTGGAATGGCTCCTGTGACTGGAGTGTTGGAGTAGAAGGTTACAGGCTCTTTAGAAAAGACAGGCCTGGCAGATGAGGAGGGGGGAGTTGCTATTTATGTTAGGGATAGGCTGGAGAGTATGGAACTCTGTCTGGGGACAGGTGAGCAGTGAATAGAGAGTTTGCCAGATCAAGAGGACTCTGGATGAAGTGCTCTATAGACAGATAGGAACAGCCTCACGCTCACAGGCCCTTGTTCTCAATGGGGACTACAACCACCCTGATATCTGTTGGAGGGATGGCATGTCCCAGCACAAACAATCCAGGAGGTTCCTCAATTGAGTGGAAGACAACTTCCTTCTGCAAGTAATAGAGGAGCTGACAAGGAGAGGTGCCATGCTCGACCTCTTGCTCACCAACAGGAAAGGGCTGGTTGGAAATGTGACTCTCCAGGGCAGCCTTGGTTGCAGTGATCATGAGATGGTTGACTTTCGGATCCTCAGAACAGTGAGAGAGCATGCAGCAAACTCACTGCCCTGGACTTCAAGAGAGCAGACCTTGGCCTCTTCAGGAGCTTGCTTAGAAAGGTTCCATGGGATATAGCCCTAGAGGGCAGGGGGGCCCAAGAGTGTTGGTTGATATTCAAGGATCACCTACTATAAGCTCAGGAGTGTTGCATCCCAACTAGAAGGAAGTTCAGCAGGAGGGCCAGGAGATGTCTTTGGATGGATAAGGAGCTGCTGAAAAAATTCGAAGGAAAAAAGAGGCTTATAAAAGGTGGAAGCAAGGTACCAGGTGTCGTGGTTTAAGCTATAAACTCACACAGCCGCTCTCTCATTCACTCCCCACTCTTTCTTCCCTCCGCTCCTGGAGGGAAGAAACACTTTTGACTTGAGCTGATGCCAACCTGATGAAGTTTAGCCATGCCAAGTGCAAGGTCCTACACCTGGGTCAGAGCAATCCCAGGCACAGCTACACGTTGGACAGAGAAGAGATTCAGAGCAGCCCCGAGGAGAAGGACTTCGGGGTCTTGATGAGAAATTAAACTTGAGCCGGAAGTGTGTGCTTGCAGCCCAGAAAGCCAACTGTATCCTGGGCTGCATCAAAAGGAGCTTGGCCAGCAGGTCGTAGGAGGTGATCCGGCCCCTCTACTCTGCTCTCGTGAGACCTCACTTGAAGTATTATGTACAGTTCTGGTGTTGTCCACATAAAAACAACATGGAACTGTTGGAACAAGTTCAGAGGAGGGCCACAAGGATGATAAGGGGGCTGGAACAACTCCCGTACGAAGATAGACTGAGAAAGTTGGGCCTGTTCAGCGTGGAGAAGAGAAGGCTGCATGGAGATCTCACAGCAGCCTTCCAGTATCTGAAGGAGGCTGTAGGGATGCTCTGGATGGACTATTCGTTATTGACTGTAGTGATAGGACAGGGGGTAATGGGTTCAAACTTAAACTTAGGGGAAGTTTAGATTGGATATAAGGAGGAAGTTCTTGTCTGTAAGTGTGGCGATGTACTGGAATGGGCTGCCCAGAGAAGTTGTGAATGCTCCATCCCTGGCAGCGTTCAAGGCTGGGTTGGACAGAGCCTTGGGTGACAAGTTTTAAAGTGAGGTGTCCCTGTCCATGGCAGGGGGGTTAGAACTAGATGATCTTAAGGTCCTTTCCAACCTTAACTCTTCTATGATTCTATGTGTAGAGGAGAGCCTGGCTTTGAACATCCAGCCCAGCACGGGCAACCCTGGTGCTAAGAGGAGCTGTGCTTCAGTGCCAATCACTTCCGAAGCAGCCTGAACCCCTTCATAGGCTGCCAGTATTTCTTTTTCAGTTGGGGTATAGCTGGCCTCTGATCCTCTGTATCTCCAAAAGCCGAGGGGTCGACCTCGAGTCTCCCCTGCAGCTTTCTGCCGGATGCTCCAGGTCGGACCATTCTCCCTGGCTGAGGTGTACAGTACATTTTTTACATATGGCCTGGTCCAGACTGGTCCAAGGGCTACTGCATGAACTATCTCTCGTTTAATTTGCTCAAAGGCTTGTTGTTGCTCAGGGCCCCATTTAAAACCATTCTTCTTCTGGGTCACATCATAGAGAGGGCTTACAATCAAACTGTAATTCGGGATGTGCCTCCTCCAGAACCCCACAGCACCCAAAAAAGCTTGTGTTTCTTTCTGATTAGTTGGTGGAGACATTGCTGTTATCTTGTCGGTCACATCTGTGGGGATCTGATGACATCCATCCTGCCATTTTATTCCCAAAAATTGAATCTCCTGTGCAGGTCCCTTGACCTTACTTGGTTTTATGGCAAAACCGGCTTTCAGCAGGATTTGGATTATTTTCTTCCCTTTCTCAAAGAATTCTTCTGCTGGATCACCCCACTCAATAATATCATCAATGTATTGCAGGTGTTCTGGAGCTTGCCCCTGTTCCAGTGCAGCCTGAATTAGTCCATGGCAGATGGCAGGGCTGTGTTTCCACCCCTGGGGCAGCCGGTTCCAAGTGTACTGGATGCCCCTCCAAGTAAAAGCAAATTGTGGCCTGCACTCTGCTGCCAAGGAATTGAGAAAAATGCATTGGCAATATCAATCATGGCATACCACTTGGCTCCCTTTGACTCCAGTTCATGATGAAGTTCCAGCATGTCAGGTACATCAGTACTCAATGGTGGTGTGACTTCATTCAGGCCACAATAGTCTACTGTTAGTCTCCACTCTCTGTTAGACTTTCACACTGGCCATATGGGGCTGCTAGAGGGTGAGGGGGTCCTACTGATCACTCCTTGACTCTTCAGTCTACGGATCAGCTTATGGATAGGAATCAGGGACTCTCGGTGCAATATTGCCGCTGGTGCACTCTTGTGGTCGCAATTGGCACTTTTGTTCTTCGACCTTCAGCAACCCTGCAATAGAAAGATCCTCTGAGAAACCAGGAAAGGTGGACAGCTGCTCAATTTCCTCTGTCTCCAAAGCAGCAATACCAAAAGCCTATTGGCACCCTTTTGGCTCTTTGAAGTACCGTCTCCTGAGGTAGGCTATGCCAAGGAGGCACAGAGCCTTTGGACCAGTCACAATGGGGTGGTTTTGCTATTTCCTACCAGTCAGGCTGATTTCAGCCTCCAGTACAGTCAACTCTTGGGATCCTCCTGTCACTCCAGAAATAGAAATAGGTTCCACCCTTTGACAGCTTGATGGCATCAGGGTACACTGTGCACCGGTATCTACTAGAGCCTTATACTTCCGTGGGACTGGTGCGCCAGGCCATCTGATCCACACAGTCCAGTAAATCCGATTGTCCCCTACCTACACCTGGCTGGAGGCAGGGCCCCTCTAATAATCATCACAACATTGGACACTTAAGTCTTGTAGAAAGGGATTAATCTTCTTTTCACAGGAGCTGGAGTAAAATAATCTCTTCCACTCCATCTGGGAATCTGTTCACCAGAGCTTGAAGCCACAGCTTTCATGGGATGGTCATCCTTGACCTTTGTTCTCCTCTTCAATTCACGCACCCGTTCCTTCAGGGCTGAGGTAGGTTTTCCATCCCACTTTCTCATGTCTTCTCCATGATCCCGCAGATAAAACCATAGGGTGGCCCAAGGCGTATACCTTCTGTATCTTCCCTCTCAAGCAGTAGGATGCCTTTTATTAATAGCTAAGATATGTGTCGGTACACATGAGGAGCTGGATAGATCAGATAGCTAGTCTCCCAATTGTTTGAACTCCTGGGACAGTTTTTCCACAGCTGAAATGATGGAAGGAGTGAGATTGGCTTCAAACTCTGGGAGTTTCTGAATCAGTTCATCCACTGTTAGTGGTACTATTTCATTCCAGGTTACTGTTGCCAATGAATGGGCATATGATGCCGGTGCATTCTGTATGAATTTTCGCTACATGGGTCATGTACATTTGACTTCATCTGGATCTATGGGTGTATCCCTGGCATTCAACTTGGTGTGATAGATCTTCTCTACAATGGCTGATTCCCTCAGAGACTGGCTGCCTTTCTGTAAAGTATTCCACTTGGCCGAATGACTCGTAACTGCATCCTTGTATGGAAACCTGTCTTTCACAGCTGCCAAAAGCCTCTTCCAAAGGCTGAGGGACTGTTTCTCTCTTGCAATTGCTTTGTCAATTCCCCCTTCCTTAGCAAGTGATCCAGCTGCTTGGCTTCCCTACCTTCTAGTTCGTGACCATTGGCCCAGCATAGGAGCAACCAGGTGATGATGTGCTCCCCTGACTGACAGGTAAAATCTTTTCGCATAGTCTGTAGCTCGGTTGAGGTCCGAGGTCGGGAAGTCACCTCTTCTTCCTCTTCTGCCTCTGATTCATGTGATGATGACTCCTGATCAGATGCTGTCCTGGGTAGTAAGTGCATTGTCATTGCTTCTTCATCTTGTTTCTTCATCTTTCTTGCCTTTTTTTGCTTTTCCCCTTGCATACAGGGGCAACCGATACTGACACGAATTGGTCCTCTGGTTTAGCTGCAGTGATTATCACTCTGTTTGGAGTGGTTGAAGTATCTCTTGTCGGGGTTTGGGTAGCTGCTGTGCTTGTCGCTGGCATTGGCGAAGCTGCTGTGCTTGCAGCTGGAGCAGCTGCACTGCCTGTTGCAGTCGAAGTTTGAGTAGCTGTTGTACTTGTCGCTGGGGCTGGTGTAGCTGCTGCGCTTGGAGCTGGAGTAGCTGCGCTGTCTGTTGCTTTGCCATCTGATCCAGGGATATTTTTTTCCTTTTGAAGGCGCTGGATAGTGTTGAACAGGGCTCTGTAAGCATAGGCCAAGCCCCAGCATGTTGCCATGACTTGTCTCTCTCTGGTATGATCAGAATGGCAACACACTTCATTTAAGTGTTTTACTAATTTTTCTGGAATTTGCACTTGTTTAGTGGTGAAGTTCCAAAGTACTGGAGGGGCCCACTGGCCTAGATACTTGCCCATACTATCCCACACACCCTGCCACTTATGACTGTCCATCCTTGGGGAAAATCTCTTGGTCCTCCTATATTGTCATCTAACCCTAGGCAAGGCCCAAACCCGACTCTGCTTAACTCTTGAGATCAGAAGAAATGGTCGTGGGTAAAACACACTGTATGCATGCCAACATGATGAACCCCATCACAATCAGCAGGCAGGTCTCAAGGGTACCTAAAGGTCATTCAAAACCTTCAGAACTCTCAAATGATGCTGTAAAAGGTCTGGTGGGGGTGCTGGGAACATAAGTGAATGTCTCCTTCACGGGTTGACCATCCAAGGAGGGAAAAAAGATGTGTAATTGCTAGACACTTCTATTATATACCTCCCAAAGTATAGAGGTGGTGAAAACACTGGGAACACAAGCCAGATCAGTTTCATGATCAATGATTCTACTGTATTACAAGTCATTACCACAAAGTACAATGAAACAAGAACCTTACCCCAAGGCCCCCAGCTGATAAACACTAACACAGCAAATACCAGCTGTAAGTAAGGGACGACATGCTGAAACTGTGAGATCAAGAGCAATAACTTTGAGAGCCAATAAATCAGCATCGTGACGAGTGGCTATTAATCCGAAACAATGAATGCTTATCAGAAATACGATTAGACACACTCTGGTCAGATCTGTCGTTATCTCAACCCTTCGTGACCCATGTTGGGCGCCAAAAAGAACTGTCATGGTTTAAGTCTGGTTGGCAACTCAGTCATGCAGAAGCTCACTCACCCCCTCCTTTTCTCCTCCCCCAAATCCCGGGGGGATGGAGAGGAGAATCGAAAGAATGTAACTCCCACGGGTTGAGATAAGAACAGTCCAGTAACTGAGGTATAACACAAACCACTGCTGCCACCACCAATAATAATAATGATAAGGGAAATAGCAAGGGAAGAGAATACAACCGCTCACCACCCACCCACCAACACCCAGCCCGACCCGAGCAGTGATCTAACCCTTCCGGGTAACTGCTCCCAGTTTATAAACTGGGCATGACATGCTGTGGTATGGAATACCTCTTTGGTTAGTTTGGGTCAGGTGTCCTGTCTCTGCTTCCTCCTGCCTTCCCCTCCTCCCTGACAGAGCATGAGACTCAGAAAGTCCTTGGTCAGACTAAACATTACTGAGCAGCGCCTACAAATATCAGTGTTATCAGCTCTGTTCCCAGGCTGAAACTCAAAAACACAGCACTGCACCAGCTACTAAGAAGGAGATAATATGACTGCTACTGCTGAACCCAGGACAATCTTTTGCCACATCTGTCTAGACCAAAAGCTTCTTAATACTACAAGGGGAAGTATTTGTGGTAAGTCAAGTCATTTTTTCACAGTCCTGTAAAGTCTTGCTAACATGTTTGCTAGCATCAGCTAGTAAAATATCCCTTTATACCTGAAACTTGAAACACAGGTTAGCAAGTACCCTGATGCCCTGATAGTATTGTCTCCAGGGAATTTAAACCCACACACAGAGCAGCACCTTACTTAAAGGAAGCAAGATGACAAAACTTCACAACGTGATCTATCCCATTTCTTTCCACAGACTTACCAAGTAGTTGCCAGAACCACTTGTATCTGTGAAAGATTCTTTTTGACCATATCTTTTTATTGGTTTAATTTACAACAAGTAAGTTAAATGAAAGACCATGCAACAGTGTTTATGGTATGCCTTGGTGGTCTCCACAGAGGCACAGAAAGTTATCTGCAGAAATGTTCATGGCTAAATACCTGTGTGCACTTAGACTTACAAAACTCTGTGCGCTCTTAGAGTCTTGAGGGAGGGAGAAGAGAGGATGCAACATGGTAAAGGCTGTTCATGAACCTTTTAATGTTGTTTTACTGTCTGAAGCCATTTATCTATTATTTAGTCTTCCTAACAGAAGTACTTTTAGTAATTTTTAGGAAAAAAAAAGAAAAAGAAAAAAAAGAGCTTTTCTTCATTCATCAAAATTGCAGAATTCAGGAGGAGGAAGGTGGTAGAACACGTATTCTTGCTCCCAAGAAGCAGAGAGGGTCTCTGCTAAAGAAGGCCTAAATCTCAAGTGGCTTCTCAAAGACTTGTGTGAAGAAAGGGTATTTCCTGCTGTTCACTGAGGGCTATAAGAGCAACACAAGAAAAATCGCTCTGAGTGCAGGAGCTGTTCTAAATGGAGCAAATAAGCATCTACTGCAGCATGCACATTATAAACAGCAGCTCCAAAGGAAAAATAACCACTACTTAAGTGCTCTTTCAGCTGTTTATTTCCTTTGCCTGCTGAAGTGAATGATCTCACTTGAAGTAAGAAGACACTGCATTCCTGGAGAGCCTCTGTAATTAGTGGATGTGGAAACAGGACGGCAAGCAGAAAGAGATGTGTTTGTTCTAATTTTCTGTGAGGCACTTGTATGGATTTTGTGACTGCCATCTCTTGTTCTAATTGACAGCTCTTCTCCAACTTAATGATATCTGCACGTCTCCTGTTTTACAGACAGAAGACGTAGGCAGAGGGAAGCTAGGCCTTATTGTGGTATTCACATGACAAGTAGCAGTCCCATGTGTATCCATATTACAGGTAGCATCCCTGTGGCAGGGGGGTTGGGACTGGATGATCTTAAGGTCCTTTCCAACCCTAACTATTCTATGATTGTAAGTACCTGTGGTAGAGAAAAAAGTGCCAAAAGCAGGTCCCCCAGGGCCCTCTGCTATAAACTCTCCACCCTTCCCTAGACTTAAAAATAATACAGCAGTCCCCAAAGTCAAAATTGTTAAAATAGTCATGAAGAAATTTTGCTGGACGCTAAAAAGAAAATAAAACCCTGCTGGTGCTAGACTCCCAGCCTTGCAGCTGAGATAGATATCAGCTGGATTCAGCAAACTGTGGCTGTGAGTCTTGAATCGGAAGAAGTCTTTGGTTAAAAACAAGATGTTTGTTTTAGGGCAGGTAAAGTCCTAAAGATTTTGCTCCTTGGAATCATCTATCCCTGCATTCATGTTAGTTAGTACTACAGGAGGCTAAATGAGAAGTAAAGGAAAAACAGACATTTATCTGAACACCAAAATAATATAGAGCTTTTACAGAAAACTGCAGGCAGCTGATGGAAATCAGCTCATCACCATGTTTCAGCAGATCTTATTTCAATCACTATACACGTTTCATATTTGACAATGCCTCATGTGGAGATATTATTTGTGTTGCCGTTTCATATGGAAAATGAAGAGGTTTTGAATTTAAAAAAAAATAAAAAAAATCCTGGAGAAGACTTAAAAAAAATTTGACAATTATTTTTGGGAGAAATTGCATATGTTGATATCATATTAATATTTTCAGCTGAAAAAACACCAAGAAGTGAAATACTGAAATGATCATTCATGAATAGCTCCCAGAAATGCACACTGGTTTTTCTGTTACAGTGTGAGGCTCCCTGTGTCTAGGGTTCACATTTCAGCAAAGGATTTTGGTGATGGAAGTGGAATTGCAAGGTGAGGAGAGCCATGGTGAAGGTGGCTAAAGGTGAAGATCAAATAACTTTGTATTCTTACATTTGTGCTATTTCCTAGCCATGAGGCTTATGTTAACCCATTTGAATTCTGACAGAACAGATAGAAAACTTGCATGAAGAACAGCAATACAGGTAGATAAAACTATTTCATAGCAAGGCCAAACTGTTTAAAGCAGGCTTCTCTTCTACAGATAACGGCGTTTCCACAGACAAAAAGATGAGCACTGGGAGATGTATGAAATATTTTTCTTGTAGTACTAGTGATTTTGAGATGATCCCTCATTGTGAGACTGGTGTTGCTGGGAAGCAGGAGGAGGTATTTAATGTCTCCTTGCCCTGGTGACTGATCCCACAATGAACATTTGTTTTATACAGAATAAAGGAGTCTGGCTCACAGGAGGAATACGAGTGTCAGCATGGCACATTTCTTCCAGTCTTGAACTGCCGCACTCCCTTCTGGTAGTCTATAAAACTGAAAAACCTGTGATTTCCTCTGCTTCCTGCAACCTTGTCCCAGACAACTCTCACTGCCACTGTGTTCAGTCAAGAAAAATGGGCATGAAAGAAACATATGTGTGTGGTTTGGCTTTTTTTGCTGGCATGAACCAGCTCCAGTGTATGGAGGTACCATGATCAGGTTTCTAACCTCAGCCAGTGTGACTTGTCTCCCTTGGCTTCCCCTACTACAGCCACATCTGCATCCCTAATAGAAATGTCACTGTACCTTTCCTGCAGAAATGGCAAACTACTGGCCATGTCTCTGCTAAGTCAGTAGATACTCAAAGTTGACAGTAAGTCAAAAGACAAATTCTGGACTTTTATTCCTCCCTTGCATAGTACAGAATCTAAACTTGGACATTACCAAGCTAGCTTATATATTAGTACCTTGCCTTGATACAGTATTTACTTAAATTATAGCCATGTGTACTTAAGGGCTGTGTTTCATTGCAATTTCCTCAAATGGTAATGAGCAAATTACCATTATTATAGAATAGAAAGGCATGATTTTTAAAACTAAATCTTGGGAGAAAAAGTTATAGACATTAAATGAATAATATGTTCTGTTGATGAGTGCTTTTTTCCCTAAAAAATAATTCCTTATATTAAAGCGACTCAGTTTGAAGCTGTGCATGAGCAGGTAATCTCATCACAACTCTACCGTATTTGTGTACTTTCTATCCTGGCTGCTTTTTGTGCCATTAGTGTAAGCTTTTCCAGAAGATAATCCCTTTAACATATTCTGATACTGATGTGTCCATTTACATGTCTGCAAAATTAAATCATAGCAAATCACCTAGTACAAGACAACATTAGAGTGACAGGAGTTCCTGGGAGGGTCAGGCCTGCACCACAACTCACAATAATCAGGAATCTTAAAAAGAGCAAATGAATCCATTGAACTACCCTTTATTATTTAGTCTCACTCAACTATTGATCAGGTTTATGCTGACAGGCTCTAGGGTGTCCTGATTTGTGAGATTTGTAATGCATTATGGAGGATTCTTGCTTCCAGCATCTGTGTTTTACCATCACTGAAGGATTGCTGAGGTGAGTAGCTCGAGAGAAGCCGCCTTCAACACCTGATCGGGGGTAAGCTCAGCGCCCAGGAGCCTCAAATCAGAGCAGCAAGAGCCACTGAGGGAGCCTCAAATCAGAGCAGCGAGAGCCACTGAGGGAGCCTCAAATCAGAGCAGCGAGAGCCACTGAGGGAGCCTCAAGTCCTCGAAAGGACTTGCCCAAAAGGCGGCAGCTCAGAAAACGCGAGCACTGACTCATAGCTGGGGTGCCAGGAGGGGCGGTACCAGGAGGGGCGGTAACAGGAGGGGGGGCACCAGCCCTAACTTGTTAAAAAGCTGCCCAGGAAGCGAGGCAAACAGGAGCATGGTGAGGCAGATAGTGGGGGCGGGCGGGCGGGATTCTGAGCACTCGCCTTATGGCCAGGGCCTGGAAGCTCTGCTCTGGCTGCCCCTGCGGTGGCCAGCGTAGGCACCCAGACAGAGGGTGAAAGGGGAGGGTGCAGTGCAGAACTAGAGTGTAGAGAGTGCCTGCACTGGTCTTTTGTGAGGAGAGGGTGCACAATGGGCAGGACTGCACTCAGTGCTCCATGGTGAAGGAGCCGGTGAGAGGAGAGGCTGCAGTGCAGAGCTCAGGGTGTAGAGTGCCTGCACTGCTCTCCTGAGGGAAGGGTGCACAATGGGCAGGGCTGCACTCGGTGCTCCCTGGTGGAGCTCCTCCTGCAGCAGGTGGCTGAATTGCGGGACACTGTCAATAGGCTGAAAGATGTCAGGGAAGCCAAGAAGAAGTAGCACTGCTTGCTTCAGGCCCAGACTGTGCAGGGGCCTCAAGTGTCCCTGCAGCTCATGGAGGGAAGGAGGCCAGTAACCCAGGAAGCTGGGAAACAGCAACAGAAAAAAAAAAAAAAGGAGGAAGAGGACAATTAAAAGCAAGGGTCTTCCTCCTAAATCTGATGTCCCCACCCAGAATTGCTTTGCTGTCCTGCAGAGGGCTAATGAGGAAACACACTTGCAACATGAACAGCTGCTGATGCACTGCTGAAGAAGATGACTACTGGTGCTGCCAGGAAAAAGAGGTGGGGCATAGTGGTAGGGGACTCAACTTTGAAAGGCACAGAGTCACCCATCTGTCAGCCTGACCCAGTCTCAAGGGAGGTGTGTTGCCTACTAGGGACACAGATCAGGGATGTTGCAGGGAGGCTGCCTGCTCTAGGAAATCCCACTGACTATTACCCACTTAATAGAGTGGTACCATAGTCAGGGGTTTGGGTAGTTAGAACACAAGACTCAATTAGGGAGGCCAGGTCTACTGGGGGCTGATGGAGCTGGTCTGACAATGAAGGGGAAGAGTGGTTTTGGCAGGAAGCTTGCCAGGCTGGTCAAAATAGCTTTAAACTAGATGTGTTGGGGAAGGAGGGCATCATTCTATCCCAACACACCCAGTCAGTTGTCAGCACCTATAATAAATGCTTGGAGCAATGCAGAGATATTCCAGCCGCTCCAGCCAATGCACCGGCTTCGTTTGGAGCTTGGCTCAGATGCCTCTATACAAATACCTGTAGTATGGGGAACAAACGAGGAATAAGAGATGTGTGCATGTCTATGGGGGGATGATATAATAGGTGTCACAGAAACATGGTGGGATGGCTGCTATGTCTGGAGTGTTGGAATAGAAGGTTACAGGCTCTTTGGAAAAGACAGGCCTGGCAGATGAGGAGGGGGGAGTTGCTATTTATGTTAGGGATAGACTAGAGACTATGGAACTCTGTCTGGGGACAGGTGAGCAGTGAATAGAGAGTTTGTGGGTCGCGGTTAAAGGGAGAACAGCAATGGGAGACATTATTGTGGGGATCTGTTACAGATTGCCTGATCAAGAGGACTCTGGATGAAGTGCTCTATAGACAGATAGGAACAGCCTCACACTCACAGGCCCTTGTTCTCAATGGGGACTACAACCACCCTGATATCTGTTGGAGGGACGGCACGTCCCAGCACAAGCAATCCAGGAGGTTCCTCAATTGAGTGGAAGACAACTTCCTTCTGGAAGTAATAGAGGAGCTGACAAGGAGAGGTGCCATGCTCGACCTCTTGCTCACCAACAGGAAAGGGCTGGTTGGAAATGTGACGTTTCAGGGCAGCCTTGATTGCAGCGATCATGAGATGGTTGAGTTTGAGATCCTTAGGACAGTGATAGAGCGTGCAGCAAACTCACTGCCCTGGACTTCAAGAGAGCAGACTTTGGCCTCTTCAGGAAGCTGCTTAGAAAGGTTCCATGGGATATAGCCCTAGAGGGCAGGGGGGCCCAAGACTGTTGGTTGATATTCAAGGATCACCTGCTTCAGGTTCAGGAGTGTTGCATCCCAACTAGAAGGAAGTTCAGCAGGAGGGCCAGGAGATGTCTTTGGATGGATAAGGAGCTGCTGAAAAAATGCGAAGGAAAAAAGAGGCTTATAAAAGGTGGAAGCTAGGTACCAGGTTAGGAGAGCTAAGGCCCAGATAGAATTAAACTTGGCTAGGGATGTGAAAGACAACAGGAAGGGATTCTATAGGTAAATTGCAAATAAAAGACTAGGGAGAACATGGGCCTTCTCCGGAAGCTATCACGAGAACTGGCTACCCTGTACTTTGGAGAAGGCTGAGGTTCTTAATAACTTCATTGCCTCAGCGTTCACTGGCAAACGATCTGACCACACCACCTAAGTCATGGAAGGCAGATGTGCAAGGACTGTGAGAATGAAGACCCTGGGCTCACTGTAGGAGAGGATCTGGTTCAAGACCATCTTAAGAACCTGAATGTACACAAGTCCGTGGGACCTGATGAAATCCATCCACGGGTCCTGAAGGTGGTGGTGAATGAAGTTACTAAGCCACTGTCCATCACATTTGAAAAATCATGGCAGCCAGGTGAAGTTCCCAATGACTGGAAAAAGGGAAATATAACCCCCATTTTTAAGAAGGGGAAAATGGATGACCCAGGAATTACAGCCAAGTCAGTCTCACCTCTGTGCCTGGCAAAATCTTGGGGCAGATTCTCCTGGAGGTATGCTAAGGCACATGAAAAACAACAAGGTGGTTGCTGATAGCCAGCATGGCTTCACTAAGGGGAAATGCTGCCTGACCAATTTGGTGGCCTTCTATGATGGGGCTACAGAACTGATGGACAGGGGTAGAGCAGCTGGCATCATCTACCTGGACTTGTGCAAATTGTTCTACACTGTCTCGCATGACATCCATGTCTCAAAATTGGAGGGACATCAATTTGATAGGTGGACCAATCTTTCCTTCTGGTGTTTACTTTCTTGTCTTTATGTGTTTTCCCTCACTACTTTGGTACATATGTACACTAATGCTTGCTCTGTATGTGCTCTGTTTTGTGAAAGAGCAATACCAATAGTATCCTGTAAAAGCTAATTGCATAGTAACTCTGCATTTATGTCAAACTTTAAACTCTGGCTTTCTAACTTCAGGAAGATTTGTTGCAGGTGTATAACTTTTTTTCACAAAAGACAAAAAAAAAGTGGAAGCAAATTTTATCTCAATTTGAGGTCATGAGAAGATAAGCTAGGGCAATCCAGCAAGATTTTTGTTTCAGCTCTCTTACCTTTTACAGAACTTTGAAGTCTGTCTTGTGTTAGTCTCCAGAGGCAGGCATTAGAGCATCAAGTGCCCACATCATTCTGGTTACTGTGTGGCCTTAAGAAACCATTTGTGAAATCCAAACAGGAACTTAGAGAAGACCTTGGTGTAATGATGTTTCTGAGTTATCAGAAAAAGTAAAAATGTGGACAGAATAGTTTAGGAGCTTACCAAGAGTGGTTTAGAGATGATGTTTCTCATTAGATGAGTTAGAAAACAATGGTACATGCTCACATCTTCCATGCTTGTTTCATATCCTGTTGTGGAAAGAAGTTTTTACCACACAAGGGACTGGCAGCAGGACTTAGGCCTCAAACATAAAATAGCTTCCCCTTTCAACAGGCATGAAAAGCTCACCTAACTGCAGTGACTTATTTTGACCCAGATAGGGAATTCTTCATCTTCTGTTTGCCCTTTGACTGTAATTTCTTCTAATCTCAAAGCATCTGCGTCAGTGTGCTGAACTTTTTCCTAGTTAGTTTGTAGGTTTTTTTGGAGGGGGTTAGTAGAAGGTTAAGACCTATTTTTCATGCTAAGAAAGCAAGGTACTTAAGTTCTTATCTCCTATCAGATGTGTAACCCCTCATAAATTATTCCTGAGTGCACGGACTTGGTAAAATTTTAACCTGTCTGAAATTAGTTTCCTCCTTTCTCACAACAGAGGGATTTTGGATTGCCAGCTAGAACCTCAATTTAAACATGAGATCAGGTGTATCAAGATATAGAAAATGAGAGCTAAATTTCCAGCTGGTATAAGTTAACCTGGCTGTGTGTACTACAGGTGGGCTGTACTCTTGTAGTCCCACTGAAAATCTGCTCTAGCTGTAGTGAATTACTATAGCATCATGAAAAATGACTATTAATTAAATTCATGGGCATAGAAGGTTTCCTCAAAGCAAGAATAACCTCTGACATGTTAACATCCAGTCCATTATCTGATTGTTCGAGCAGAACAAGATGTTAACTTGAGCATTGCGCAATTTGATAGGAAAATATTTGAGACACACTGTTCATGTGATTTTATTTGTTTTTTCTGTAATCGATTGCAAAACTTCATTTATTTTCTGTCTGTAAAAACAAATTCATATCTGCCATCTTCTTTTAATGGGTTGAACAGGAAACAGCCATATGATGCAGACTTTTGGCTGTCTTTACATATATATATATACACGAAAGAGACTTCATGACTCTTTCTTGAAGTGTTGTGAGCTTGTTGTAAGGTAAGATGCATCCATTTAATATTTCCATCTCTATTTTGAAAATAAACCTTTGTTTTTCTGAGGAAACTTGGAAATAACGTTTACTTTAAGATCTAGTCTTTCTTCATAATGTTTAAAATCCATTTCCAAATGCATATACAGCTTTCTTCATGACCAGTAACAATCTTGACAGAATCTGGTTTAAACCTTGGAACATTTAACTTTCACTTTGTTAGATTTATTTTTTTATTGTCTTGTTATTGCTTCAAAAATGGTTTGGATTGTCACACAATTTGGTTATGGAAAACTTACTCCGTAAGCTGAGTAGATTATTTTTCTCTCTTTCCTTTTTTTTTTTTTTTTTTTTTATTCCTCTGTAACTTTTCTGTTTAAAAAAAGTAGGAAATCTCTGAGGACAAAAAAGGAGAAAATTGTTTAACTTATGCATGCAGACTATGCAGTTCTGAATATAAGATTTTGAGGGAAGGTTTTTTGGCTTTGTTTTCTCCCATCAAAGACTACGAGTGTGTCAGACAGTCTAACACATGAATTTGTAACTTGGTGCTCCCGTATGCCAACGGTGTGGTTGTTTAGTGCATGTTTTGAGAGTTGATTTTAAAGGTCTTAAAGAGTCTCTTTTAATAATTCATATTGATTCAGTACAGGGTGAAGATGATTGACATGTTAAATGATTAGCATTTACAGTATGAACATGTTAATTACTGTATTTTTAATGCTGTTAGCTTTTATAGACCAAGAAAAGATATTCTTAAAGGGACACTAGTAGATTTGCAACACACTAGAAAGCAGTGTCATACAAAGCAGACCTAAAATATTTCTTTCTTTCAGTCTTCTCTCTCCCATCTCATATTTCAGAAAGGATGTTTTATTCATTTGGCTCTTGTGCCTGAACACCAAGTAAAATAATGATTAATAATAATAATAATGCAGTCATGAATGGCATTATAGGGTTGTCCCCTACCTCCCTTCTGTGCCCAGGAGTGGCTGCTGTTACGGACACAGTCGTGATCCTGTGGTTTTCAACATAAGTTAGAAGCCTTTATCTGCTGCCGTGTCTGAATCACAGTGGTGACTAGCAAACAAGCAGGGTAAAATAATTTGTCAATACATTTCCCTCCCTTTCTTTCAGAAAAAAATGGCTTAGCCATAAACAATCAAAGGTTGTTGTTCAGGAAAGCAAAAAAGAATTTATTTTTGAGTAATGCAGCTTGACATAACATTGTACTGCAAACCATAGAACTAATCTTTACCTGTATCTCTGGGCCATTTCAGCCACACCTAGACATTGTATTGGCACATATTGTCCCACTTTCTTATGGGACTAGGGGAGGATGAAGACTTACAGGACGCACTGTGTTAAAGAAACTATGGCAGAGATAAGGCAATAGGTAAATCGAAGGCTACAGGTAGTAGCCAGAGACAGAAGTGATGTAGCAAGATCTATATGTGAGTACAGGAGATGGTGATAGTGGAAAATATCAGTTGGAGGTCAAGAAAACCTCTCAGATCAGGTTGGGGTACCTCACCCCATCCTTACTGCAAATAGCTCTTAAAGCTGTATTCTCAGAGCTGTCCTCCATGACAAGGAGCTCCAGAGAAAGAGCTGTTTCCATACATTGATGAAGGGAAGCTTTTGATAAGGTACAGAGCTGAGCCTGGGGCTGAAATTAGAATATAATAGAAAGAATATTTTAGGTGGAAGGAACCTAAAATAAACATCAAGTCAAACTGCTTGATCAGTTCAGGGCTGACCAAAAGTTGAAAAAAATTATTAAGGGCATAGCAAATTATTAAGGGTATCATAATTAGAGGGTAGCATGGTGGCCTTGTATGATGTGGCTATGGAACTGAGGGACAGAGGTAGAGCAGTTGATGTCATCTACCTGGATTTGTGCAAAGTGTTTGACACTGTCTCACATGACATCCTTTTCTCTAAGTTGGAGAGACATCAATTTGATAGGTGGACCACTCGGTGGATAAAGAACTGGCTGGATGGCCACACGCAAAGAGTTGTAGTCAATGGTTCACTGTCCAGCTGGAGACCAGGAACGAGTTGTGTCCCCCAGGGATCGGTGTTGGGACTGGTCTTGTTCAACATCTTTGTCGATGACATGGACAGTGGGATTGAGTGCACCCTCAGCAAGTTTGCTGATGACACCAAGCTGTGTGGTTCAGTTGATACATTGGAGGGAAGGAATGCAATCCAGAGGGACCTTGACATGCTTGTGAGGTGGGCTGATGCCAACCTGAGGAAGTTTAGTCATGCTAAGTGCAAGGTCCTACACCTGGGTCAGAGCAATCCCAGGCACAGCTACAGGTTGGGCAGAGAAGAGATTCAGAGCAGCCCCGAGGAGAAGGACTTGGGGGTGTTGGTCAATGAGAAAATGAACTTGAGCCGGCAGTGTGCACTTGCAGCCCAGAAGGCCAACCGTATCCTGGGCTGCATCAAAAGGAGTGTGACCAGCAGGTCGAGGGAGGTGACCCTGCCCCTCTACTCTGCTCTCATGAGACCTCACTTGGAGTATTGTGTACAGTTCTGGTGTCCTCAACATAAAAAGGACATGGAACTGTTGGAACAAGTCCAGAGGAGGGCCACGAGGATGATCAGGGGACTGGAGCACCTCCCGTATGAAGATAGGCTGAGAAAATTGGGGCTGTTCAGCGTGGAGAAGAGAAGGCTGAGTGGAGACCTCATAGCAGCCTTCCAGTATCTGAAGGAGACCTACAAGGATGCTGGTAAGGGACTCTTCACTGGGGACTGTAGTGAGAGGACAAGGGGTAACAGGTTCAAAGTTAAACAGGGGAAGTTTAGATTGGATATGAGGACGAAATTCTTTCCTGTGAGGGTGGTGAGGCACTGGAATGGGTTGCCCAGGGAAATTGTGAATGCTCCATCGCTGGCGGCGTTCAAGGTGGGGCTGGACATAGCCTTGGATGGCATGGTTTAGTGGGAGGTGTCCCTGCCCATGGCAGGAGGGTTGGAACTAGATGATCTTTAAGGTCCTTTCCAACCGTAACTATTCTATGATTCTATGATTCTATATCCAGGTGTAGGGCCATTGGTAAATCACAAGGACTACTGAATGGTTCCCATGGACAAAGGACTGTATAGGAATTGTATTTAGAGGGTGAGTAGGAAAGGGTATATTCTGAAGACAGAATCTTAATTTTTTCTATACTTAGTCCTCTTCAACCTCTTTCAGCTGTTGAAGAGTGCTAATGCAGGTACAGATTTCACTTAAGAAGTCTGCAGTGGCCTCTTTCTATGTCCACATATTTCTTTAAAGTCCTAACATGAAAAAATTAATCACAGTTCTTGTTTCTCTAGAAGGTTCCTTCTAAGTGCTCCTGCATACTGCTTGAGCAGGGTCTTAGGTTGCAATTGAGGTACATAACAGCATCATTAATTAAAACTGGAGGAGTTAGGCAGTAAGGGAGCAGGCAGAAGAGAGCAGCCTGTGAGTTTGAAATTTAAGGGAAGATTTCTGAACTGGACATTACACATAATCTTGGAGCTACATGTTCTAGCAGCATGACTGCATGTGTGTCTAGAGTTTTCAGCCCTGTCTTTTGGAGTTTGAAAACCTGAGACTGTAAGGCATGCTTCTACATACTCTTTTTTTCTGGCCAGTCTTGCTATATCATACTGGTTTTAATCTGTAGAAGGGTGGAATAGATGAGGTGCTAAAAACCCCAAGAAAGCAGAACACCTCTAATATCTTCAATCTAACCAAATGTTGGAAAATTCGCCAAAAGAAATTTTGCAGTGTGATTTTCAAGCTTTCAGAAAACTACTGACTAATGTAATAATTTCCAAAGTCCTGAAAAGAGAGTCATATCATGAAATATTTTTTTTTGGCAAAGAACAGCTCTGGGTCTACCTTGCACTTTGCTAGCGTAACTCTAAGGGCTGCTTTTTCAATATTCATTTATTGTTTACTTGCAACCAGTATAATTAATACTGAAAGTATTTTTGTTTGGATTTTCTTTGGGGGTTTTATTTGTAATAAAACCAGGTATTGTGTCATCACCTGAATCCACCTCTGCATGACAAGCACCGGGTATTCTGAAAGCTGCCAGCACAGAAAACCCTTTTACAGGGAATACATGTCCTGCTTCTTGGACTGAGGGTACTACTGTAAATAGAATACTGAACTTTCAGAAAGTCTTATTGCCTAGTTCAGTAATAAAATATTAATAACCAAGTTTTCCCTCCTATTGGGGGAAATATGCATCCTCAAGTTGGACTTACTGAGGACGTATTAAACTGAGTAAGTACAGCCCAAGATGTCCTTTGGTTAGAAATCTTAAAGAGGTTGCAGTTGTACATGAGCAGATTAACAGCTTTCCTGCTGGTTTTTATTTCTACGACCAGGTTTTTAGCCTAGCACCTTTATTCTTCCATCTTATGCATGTTCTAGAGGACGTTTCTCTCGCATCTCTAGAAGCTTATGAGTCAGTATTTTTAAATTCAAAATTAGGTTCTTAAAACTATATCCAGGAATATAAATATCATCACAGTTTTGGAAAGTGCTAAATATCCTGTAAATGTCACCAAACCAGAGTTTTAAAATTAAATAGCTTATAATATACAGCTACTTTCCAAAAGGCATTTCTCTGAAAAAATGTAAGGGAAGAAGGAAAAATCAGAAATCAGTAATCAAAAATAAAATTTCCAGTTGCCCAAATCATCTACATCATCACTGCTGGTTTTTTTTTTTGATGATTATATATTGTTTCCTTTGTATAAAATCTGAAACGCACGTGAAGACTCTGAGAAGCAGCAAAAATTTGCATTCGTTTCCAAATTTTTTTCTTTACAGAAAGTGCTTGCCTTTTATAAATGTTTCCCCTTTATAAATGTTTATCAAAATATTTTGCCTAGAGGTTTTCAAAATGGGCACTGCAAATTCACAACATGTGTCCCAGTGGGGAACTTTCAAAGAGGAGCTTTGGCTGCAAAGGTGTTTATGTGCTTTTCAATCACTAGCTATTACTTATAACTTTTAGTTACTGCCCAATTCAAGAAGTTTCAGTACCCTGAACAACAATTCATACGCACAAGCTTACGCCAGACATGGTTTTAAATCACCTTCAAATGAAGAGAAACACAGTATTGAAGGGTGTATTAAATATTGCTCCCAAGGAAGGTTCTGACCAGGGGATTTAAATGCACACTAAAGTCATGTATTCACCCTGTCTCAGACCATGCATTGTATATGAAGTTGTAACTCCCTTTTTCCAACCTCTTGGACACATGAGATGCAGTACAAAATATTCTAAATTTAAGGTAAAAAAAAAAAAAAATAACCAGCATATGAGCTAATATGAAATTAATAAACTTAATGCACCTCAACCTTAAAATGAGAAGAGCAACTGTCCCTAATCAATCTACTCTTTCATTTAGTTCCAAGCAACTCTTCCTGGAGCTTTTTCCTGGTTTGGATTTCTAATCCCTATCACCAGCTATCAATTGAACTTCAACACCATTTCATTGAAGTGAGATGCTCCAACTAGCCTGTGAGTAGGAGACAAAAATAAAATGTACTGATTTGATAAATATAGCAGAGCCTCAGTGACCAGCAAGAGCTATTGTAGATAATTCTGGTTCTTGCAAGATGAAGTTGATGGATTTGGGTCTAAGGCTGTATCGTGTTGAATGTATCTTCTTGTCTTTGTGTTTCCCCTAAACGTCAATTAATGATTGTCCAACAAAAAAAAAGGAGGGCAACTCCTATAACTAGCTATATTCCTGCTCTCAATTACAGCCTGTGGTCCTCTTGTTTTGTTTAGTTCAGCCAAAAAGGAATTAAAAATTGATATTGAAAATAACTTTCAAATTGCCTCGGTGCACTAAATCTTTGGACTGTGCAGTTACACTTGAGATCCAGGATATATTTGGAGTAAATATTTTGGGTAACACCTGCAACAGTTGTGATAAATGCCCCAGGTCATGGACGGTAACAGAGAAGAGCCAGCCTTAGTGGTCAGCATGGGGGCTGTTGTGTGTTTTTCTGCAATCTGGCAACATTTTTACACACTGGTAACAAAAGCCTGTTTTGCTGAAGATTTGACCAGTGCTGCATGCACTGACAAGGCACCCCTGGAGAAAAAAAGCCTCTTACATATTCATTCCCACTTTTTAAAACCCTCTTAGATATTAACCTAGCTTTGGACTTGCCAAACATTGCATTTTTTTTTTGCCAACATCTGGTCTGTTATAGCTGAGCACAATTATTTTTGCATGTCAACTGTTGATATAGCTTCTTGTCTCAGTAGGTTTTTGGGTTTCATTTTTTAAATATTTTTCTAAATAAGGATAAATGTGCAATATCCTGTAAGGTACTGGGAAGTCATGGGTGCCCTTACAATGAAATAGCACCAGTTACCTCAAGAAAATCAACTCTTACAGAAAAGAAAATGAGATGTAAAAGAAAATTGTGATCCTTTGAGTGCAGTATAACCAGTGTATATACATGTCCCCTTCCCACCAGACGAGACACATAAAAGGTAGGTATAATTTTCCAGTCAGTGGATTTGTTCCAATCTCTCTAGATAAAGTACAGAGATACCAAGTGATTTGTACAGAACTGTTTTGCTTTTAAACCCCACAAAACCTTTCCAGAAAAGAAAACCTCAGACACAAATGCTTTCAGATATGCGTCTTGCTTGCTTATGAGTATGTCAAGTTCTTTTATTTACTTTATTATTTAGTAGTAGAAAGTACTTTCTGCCTTTTTGACTCTATGTTTCTTTTGGTCCATTAGTTTCAGAATTAAATTTTAAACCATGTTTTGTCTCAAATCACTACCTTTAGAGCTAACCCTTTGTTTCTTACAAATGCTGTGTGCATTTACTTGTGCAAGTAGTCTCTGGGTTCAGGGTGGGGTCAGAAGACCTTATCTCTACTCATAAATGTGGATTTTTGCCTGTGAATAGGGTTATTGGAACAAAAATCCAGGCATGGATTACGGTTACAGCACGTTGTGGCTGTAACAACCTGTTCTGTGAATAACTCTGCAAAGATGGGATCAGGTGAGGCTTCTCTTTGTGCGTGTTTTCAAGACTTAAACACTATGGATTATACTTTCAAAGCATTTTTATTTCCCCCCCAGAAAGCCATATTTGTCCTTGTCTTTATCTTCTGCATCAATCTGTCCGTACACTGAGACAGTAAAGTTAAGACACAGAATGGCTTTGTCTACAGGAGCACACTCAGACTAGTCTTCCAGACTAATTTTCTGCTTGGGTTACTTTCCTAATTATAATTTGTGTTCTCATCATGTCGTGGAAGAGTACATTTCAAATGAGCTTGCAATACACAGTGTAGAATACCAGCTTTATAGCACTGTTCATAACCTAGAAAACCAGTCTTTAATTTGTCATAATGCAAATGCCATAATGATTACAAGTTTTCAACCCTGTGATCTATTTTTTTCCTGGCTATTTGTAAACTAGAGTCTCAAGTTTCATTTTCCCACTCTGTGTGTAAGATCAGTGGTACAGGATGTTGACCTACCTCCTTACAATCAGAGCTGTGTATGTTATGCATCATGTTCCAAAATACTTTTAAGACTGTGGAAAGGGGGGGGGGAAATACATGAATTATGCTTTCTTTAGCCTTCTTATGCTTGCTAATAGGTTTTAAATGGACTGTTTGTGGGTTTATTTTTTGTTTTGTTTTGTTTTTTTTTTTTTTTTTGATAGCCACAAAAAAGTGATTAATTCTCTAAGTTAATACTAGAAATATTTCCTGGGAATGTAGAACTCATTTTTTATTGAGTGATAGAAATAGGATACCTGAATTTTGTGAGACTAGAAGAAGCTAAAATTTCAACTCTGAATTAACCACCTACTCCTGGGAAACAATCTCATGCAAAATTTTCAGGTGCATCTCATTCTAGTGATTCTATTGAGACTGGAGAGACACTGTAAAACAACATGGCTGTGCACAAAAGCCTTTGTATGGAAAAGTGTGATATGGATCACTATACAAATTCATTTTAATATATTTACTTGTATGCCTTGCCTAATCTGATTAACCTTATGTTAGGTTCTACCTCCAGTACATGATTGTCCAGGGTTTTATAGTAAGCTGGCCAAAGCTGCCTGTGTGACAATGCTCACGTGAAAGCTGGATTGTTTCCTGCTCTAAGGGATCATAACCTCTTGTTGGCCTACAGCAGGATGAGTGGCAACACCCTCTCAACTAGGAGTGCAGTTGTGATGTTAGAGAGAGAAGGATCCCAGCTTCCATGTCTTGCTGGCCCTGCTTTGCATCTGTTGGTCTGAGCCTTGTGTGCTTGGATCTGGGTAGTCCCTGAATGGTGGTATTTATTCCTCACCCTTTGTAGCCTTCTAGGTAAAATGTCAATGTGGCCCTGGTGAATAGTAGTTATAGGTTATTAGTTGCAAGTCTAATTCTCTGTGAACGTGTGTGACAGAATAAGCATTGTCCCAATGTAGCCATACTCATTTGAGGATTTTTGCATGACAAGGATAAGTTTTTTTGAATGGGTTATGGAAGTTTTGGTTTATATTGTGAAATATCAGACCATTTTAGCCCTGTGTATATTTGCTTTCTCCTCCATGGATGTGAGATGGGTGCTCCCTCTTTGCAGAGGGCTAAGAAGAAGGACAATGAAAGACCTTCCCAGCCTGCCCACTTTGGGCATGACAGCCCAAAAGACGGACAGCTAGTGCTAGGGTCCTACCATTGTCCAAGGGAAAAAAAGGCAGACTTCATCTCTCAGTAACAGTAGGATCTTGGCTCTTTCTCCTAATCCAGGGTGTCAAAATCCACCAAGCTGATGATAGAAATGAGTTTGTCTGAAGGAGAGCATGTGAGATCTTCCACCTCCAGCATAGCGAAACAGTTGTATGCACAGGTCCCCAGGAAAGTGTAGCTCAGCACTTCAATCACCTCTCCAGACTTGAGCAGCTGAGTTGTGGAAATCAGTTTGACATAAATCTCTCAGCAGCTTTTTTGTCTGAAATAAATGGTGCATAAAGGAAATGCAAAATTGTTTGGTGGTCAGGATTATCTATGTGTTTACCGCCCTCAGCACTTTTCTTTCTTTCTTTTGGCGGCGCAGTTCCCACTGGCATGAATAGCTGTACATGAAACGAAAGCTTCTGAACACTAGCAGGGTGTAAGAGAGCTCTCTCTTTAAAGCTGTGACAGCTATGCACTTGTGGTTACAAGAAATGTCAAGTGAAAAGAATTACTATTAGTAGAAAGTAATTATTTTTTCATTTCCAAGGTTCCTTGTTCACTGTTAATCCAAATGTAAACTTTCTATAACTATGTGTTGCTATCATCTCCCTGGATGTAATGCTTTCATTTCCATTTGCTATTTTACATATGCACCTTCACACACATGTGTGTGGTTGTGGCACCTTATAATTTTTTTTTGTGTTATTCCATCCCTTCAGGTCCACTTTGGTATGTATTTTTCTATTGCCATAACATGTTGATGATATACAATATTTGTATAAAGATTCAAATCAATTTTTATCACATCAGAACACTATCATTCAAAAAGAAAGTAAAAATCAATAATTCATTAAGCAAGAGACAAATTAATTATTTGAAAATGTTGTTCTTCTCCTCTTTAATAATTTTAAAAAAAATTGTATTGCTTAAATGAAGTTTTATCACTTTTTCGACTGAATGAGTCTGATTTGATCCATCTGATTGTAGTCAGCATAGTATTCATCATGGGATAAAGAGTAAAAATGTAAAATTAGCATATTTTTCATTTTGCTAAAACTTCTGATTCATTAGAAATGCTCCGTGATTTGAAAAAAACATGGGGAGAGGGGTATATAGTTTCAAAGTTAATTAAAATAGCTTTTTTAGATTCATTTCAAGTTGGAAGCACTTGTTTTCAAAAAGCTTGTCTCATAAAAAATGAATAGAGTTACTTTGAAATAGAGAATTTTGCTCTTTTAAAAAAGGCATATATTCAATCTAAGAAATGTTAGGAACTGTAATACTTGTGGAAAAAATGAAGTTTTGTTTTGGATTTGGAGGTTTAACTGAAAGAACCAGAAGAATAGACATAAATGTGTGGCAGCTGATCACTTCAGTCCTTTTTTTTTTTTTTCCACTGATAATCAATGATAATCAACCTTATTTGCCTCACTGTAGTTGCAAGAGCAGAAAACGTAATTTTCTAGTGTTGAAACTCAAGGAAGAGCCTGTTTTTCTGAGTCCACCTAAGTCCATGAGATAACCAAGTGATCTCCTGCACTGAAAGATGGGCTAAATGAATGAGCCTGTGGAATTCAAATGCACCTTTAGCCCTGCTGATTTCCCAATTCACCAGCAATAAAGTGGTCATTGCTGATGACACAGGGAATTCGATGTGGTTTTAAAATACAATGAGAGAGTATCCACCAGGAACCGCAGAGCATTAGCTGTTTCTTTCACTGGGGATGAGTGTCCTCTGTTGATTGGTTTTCATTGCCTGAACTCAACAAGGCTTTTATTTATGATGATACAGTTTATGATTGCTTATTTATCTGCTGTGTGTAAAATGAGCTTTGAATCAAATTGCCGTATTTACCAAAAGGATGTCTGGATCCTTGAAGAAGCTGTTTTGATCACAGACATATACAAAAATTTGATAGAGCAGAAATAAAACCACCCACACTAGCCTTGAAAATACCCAGTCTCTTTACTTAGATATCCCTATCACTGAGGCAATGGTTCCTCTCTGCTCAACATCTGATTCAGTCTGGCGGGCCTGTGGGAAATCTTATCTTCAAAGGTGAAGTTACAATAGAGGCTGAAATCAGCACAAACTCCCCAGGTTATTTGCTTGAAAGCTCATATGTAAGCTAGACTGGCTTCAAAAAGTGATTAAGTGCATGCAGGGAAGGAAAATCCAGCAAAGACTGTTAACAGACAAAATTGTACAAGGCTGGGACAATGGGACTGTGAGAGCATCACTATGATCCTATGGGAGAAAAGTGACTTTGGACTTTTCCTCTTATGTTTTTCCCTAGGGCTTTGCTGCAGGGCACTGTCAGGTATGGGATACTGAGTTGGATGGACCTTTAGTGCAACAGTTTTCTTGTTCCTGATTAAGAACAGAAAAATAAAGTTCTTACCTGAGTATTCATATAAACAGAATAGAAATTGACTTACATTGCGGCAACATATGCTGAATGCTCATGAGTAATCCATACTAATGGAAGCAACACAGGACAGTATTGCTGCTTCTACCAGTAGCTTCTTTACAGGGCTCTAGGTAGGATCTGAGTAACTGCTCTATAAATTAAGAAACCGGTAATAACTAAAACTGGAAAAAACCTTTTAATTTTCTGATTCATATCTTTAATCAATTGAAACATAGTGCGATTGCGTTTTAGGTGTAGCTTTCCAATTGTTTGCTCAAAAGAGATTGCTCCATTGCTTTTGATTGACATAATGTTATTGCATTTTTATTGACTTTTACTGTAGTTTTTACAACATTTGAGGTGCATAAGTTGAACAGAAAAGTAGCATAATAACATTTCAAGATGGAAGGAGGCCCTAAAGATGCAGAGCAGGTATAATTTACATTAACAGGAAATTGCGAATTAAGGATAACTCCCTTGCTCTCATGCCTAGTTAGTGTCTCTGTACATGTTATTGGCATATGTCAGTAAAACATGAATTGTTTGCATACTATAAAAAGTTAATGGAGGATAAAGTTGGCAAATACTTTGGGATTATTATTAAGATTATTTTAGATATGATTAGACTAAAATTCAGCTGCAAACAGGTACCCATATAGGATTTTTGAGTTGTAAAAAAGTTAATTATTTGAAGTATTGGGTTTGGTCTTAATCAAGAAAAGCCAATAAAAAAGATGTGGAGTTTTAAGCAAATGAAAGGAGCATGAACATAAATATAAACTTGAAAACAATCAAGCATGCTTCCTGAAAGCTCTCTGTATGTTGTTTCAGACAAGCCATTTGTGTTCAACAGAGTCTGTGCATGGCCTCTCTTTATGAAAGCATAGTTATGTAGAAAATTTCAAAGCACATACTTGCCAAAACTTTTTTTTTCCCCCTTTTACTGTCCACGTAGTTATATACACTCTCTGATTGTTACTAGTAACTGTGCCTTTTTGTTGAATGAGTTCCACTAAAACCGTGTCTTTAAGGAGTTTCTCATCCTGCTTTTGGAGAGCACATATTTACATTTTTTACTTCTAACTGACAAGCCCAAATAGAGTAACTTTTTAATAATTATTACCAATTATTTCACAGTGCTCACAATGTCATCTTTTGATGTCTTTATTTCCCCACATATAAAATAGGACAACTTCACTACAGGATCTGAGTTCAGCTGGCCAATATTTGTAAGACTGTTCTAGATTTATGGTAAGTTAATCAAATAAGGAGCTTTTGTGGGAACATCTCATTTCACAGAGAGACCCAAAAAGGATTTTGCAGTCAGAAATCTCAAATTTGTGTGGGGTATTTTGGTACTAAAGCCCCTATATTTCCATTATCAATACTGACCACATTAATCAAGTCTACCAAGCCCACTGGGGAAAAAGAGTCAACTCCTAGTATAGAACAGTCCACTACCACCTGAATAAATACAGCTGTCTGCTTGAACTAGTCCCTCTGTTTTCACTTTGTTGTGAGAAAGAGGGATGGTTTTAAAGACAGTTCATATTATCCTAAATTAATCTTCTGGTGCTGGTTAATTTCTACAGAATACCCTATTTATCTTCACTAACCACAGAGAGTAAATAGAGTGACCAGCTCACATCTATGTGAGACTAATTTCACCCTGAGACCAGCCCTGATCATGATGGACCTCTCTGTAACATACAGTCTAAGGAATTTCTCCTTGAAAGGTCCCCTGGTGATGACATCTGTGTCAGTCTCACCAACATGTGTTAGTCTCACCAACATATTTTCCTCTCACAGTGAGAGGTAAACATCCATGACACGCTGATGTGAAACCTTGAAAGGAAAAGAGCATCCCTGTGGCCAAAGGGAGCACAGAAAAAATATCTTCCTCTCATTAGATGTTCCACATATTATATCCAGTTACTTGCGAGGATGCTTTTGCTGTATCAAAGGCTTTGCCATAGATACAGTTTTTCCATTGCACTTAGAGGTACTAGTCAAAAGGTAGAAATAATAATGAAAGGAAAATTACAGCTGTCTATTAAATTCTATAGAGCTTTCACATTAAATGATAGCAAAGGCTTCTCTTCACAACAAGGCATTTTGCCAATCAGGCATTATTATGTTGTCTTTGCACATGGGACTCGCTGCAGTTGTTGCCACCACTGAACTTTCAGGCATCAGCCCACATCTTAGTGTGATAAAATATCCTCATCATTAATCCAGTTACATTGTTCTTAGTCATGGGATAAATTTAACAATGGGTGATCTTACCCTGCTTAATCTCATTAGTTTAGAATATTTCTTTTCTAGATATCCTTATTATATTCTTATCATCACAACCCTTGGGAAGTTTGGTCCCAACTGTGCTGTCATAAGTGGGGTTTTAATTTGCTGTCTGCTGAGTGCTGGCTATATCCCTGCCTTATCACATTCTTTTGATATAACCTGCTAAATTATACTGAGTTGTGCCTTTCCTCAGAACAGAGTCAAAAATTCAACTCTAAAAATTTCTGAACTGCCAGATAATATTGGATAAGCATGAACTCCATCAGTGACTTTTCAGAAAAAAAAAAAAAAAATCTCCCTTGTATCTAATTTTCTCTTTCTGCAGGTGTTCTATAGTACCATAATGCTTTCTTATGCCTGAGTCCTTTCCTCCTGTATCTAGTCTTCAAAAGGCAGGTAAAGGAGGAAAAGCTGTTGATGTTGCACATCCTTTACACATGAAGCTAGCAGTCCTAGTTGTTGGAGCATGTGGCTCCATGCCAAGTCTAGGTTTGAGTTCACTTTTACCTGGCAGATTCAAAATAGACCTCATTCCTAGAGGAAGCTCAACAGACTCAAAATTATGCCTTATTAAATTTATCACTTTTTTTTTTTTTTTTTTTGTAGAAGTGGTGAAGCTGATGAGAAAATACTCCAAGATATTTTTGAGTCTGAAAAATACATTAACTGACTGCAGAGCTCTCAAATCGAGTGTGGTGAACACTTGCTTTGGAAAGGAGATGGATCTGCATGTTCATCTCTCTTTCAAAGGCTGTGTATATATTTTTTCTGCTGACTTTTTCATGTGAATTCTGCTCTCCCTTTCTGTTAGATTAGGGCCCTTGTAAGAACAAAATGAGGTTAAGCACAAATTTATATGTGGATTTTCTTGTCTGCTCTTCTGGGGCCTTGTATTCATGAGTACATGAATGTGTGCTGTCTGCTTCTGAATCAGTTTTCAGGTCCCTTGTGATCCCCAGATGAAGCTCTTCTGAATATTTATATGTTGTTTGTGATTCAGGATTGGCCACTGTACTTTAGTCATCCAGTCACTGGTTACATTTTAACTGACCAGTCTAGAACTGGAGCAATACCATATGACTGAAGTAAAACATGACACATAATACACATTTTGTGGTGAGTAGGTGTTATTTATGAATAAATGGTCATCCAGACACTGTTTGTCAAAGCTGCTTACTAAATGCTTACAAATAAATAAATTTTCAGAGATCAATACTAGCTTGTGAATGATTTCTGAGAATAAAAGTAGCTACACAAAGCATTGATAACAATTCAGGTAGCTCTGCAGATAAGACTTTCCTTAGAGATAAAATCCCATTTGAACAAGCATACAAATCATTCATGAGCTCAGGCACCTCAACCATTCAAATTAGCTGATCACAGGCAACTCCTCACCAACAGGAAAGGGCTCGTTGGAAATGTGACGCTCCAGGGCAGCCTTGGTTGCAGTGGTCATGAGATGGTCGAATTCGAGATCCTCAGGGCAGTGAGAAGAGCGTGCAGCAAGCTCACTGCCCTGGACTTCAAGAGAGCAGACTTTGGCCTCTTCAGGAATCTGCTTAGTAAGATTCCATGGGATATAGCCCTAGAGGGCAGGGGGCCCAAGGCTGTTGGTTGATATTCAAGGATTGCCTTCTTCAAGCCCAGGAGTGTTGCATCCCAACAATAAGGAAGTGCAGCAGGAGAGCCAGGAGACCTCCTTGGATGGATAAAGAGCTTCTGAGGAAAATTCGAAGGAAAAAAGAGGCTTATAAAAGGTGGAAGCAAGGACAGGTGGCCTGGGAAGAATACAGGGATGTTGTCCGGGAAGCTAGGGACCAGGTTAGGAAAGCTAAGGCCCACTTAGAATTAAGCTTGGCCAGGGATGTGAAAGATAACAGGAAGATATTCTATAGGTACACTGCAAATAAAAGACAGACTAGGGAGAATATGGGCCCTCTTGGGAAGCTATCAGGAGAACTGGGTACCCTGGATTTAGAGAAGGCTGATGTTCCAAATGACTTCTTTGCCTCAGTCTTCACTGACAAACTCTCTGACCACACCACCCAAGACTTGGAAGACAGACGCAGGGACTGTGAGAATGAAGACCTCAGGCCCACTGTAGGAGAAGATCCTCTTAAGAACCTGAACATACACAAGTATATGGTACCACATGAAATCCATCTGCGGGTCCCAAAGGAGCTGGTGGATGAAGGTGCTGAGCCACTGTCCATCATATTTGAAAAATCATGGCAGTCAGGGGAAGTTACTGGTGACTAATTGCCAATAGTTCAGGCCTCCTGTGGCTTTGTTTAGTCCAATGAATACCATTACCGAATCATTGTATTAATAAGTCTGGTCTCCCAGTCCTCATGGTTTATCAGTTTTTGCCTTCAATACTATTAGGCCCATCAATTCAACTAGCAACTATTAATATCCACTTTTGTGATATATCCTTCATTACCCTATATTTCTTCTTTTCTTTCCTCAGACTTTTCCTTTTTCTTTTTACTGTTCTAGTCACAGTTAAATGTCCTTCAGCTGTAGACCACAACTTCTTATGGAGTTACGTGACTAATGTTCTCCTCAGTCCTACCTTTTTTCCTTTTATCATATTCCACCTCTCAGAAAGAACCTCTTGTTCTTCACAACTCTTCCTTTCTTCTTCTCATATGAAATTTAGCATGATCCTGAAAGTCAATGCAGTGACCATGAGCCATTTAAAACCTTAATCCAATTTAACATTAGAAACTGGTGTGGTTCATATGCCTTTGGTGACCAATTTGTAACTCTCTAGTGTTGCACAATAACTTTACAACAGGCAGAGAGGGGCTGGTTAAAACAGGATGAAATGTCAGCATTCCAGAAAGCTGTCAAATCCTTATCCAGCTACAGCTGCACCCAGGAACCTTGTCAAAGAATGAAGAACTAACCACACACATGAAGCTTCACTTGCATGAATGAATACAGGTCAGCTATCAGTTTATATGAAATAGAAATTTAAGGAAAACAAACGTTATGTACAGGTTATGTACAAATGATTGAGTTTCTCTCTGTCAAAAAGAAACTTCTTTCTTTCCAATGGGTGAATGAATTTCCAGCAGATATTTGTTGGTGAGATATCCAATAAGGATATCTCACCAACAAATAAGGATATCTCTATCCAAGGAGATATCTCTAATTTGCCGTGATCAAGAGTCACTTGCATTTCTGAAGTCCTGAGAAATCCTGCTGAATGAGGAGAGGTTTGAATCTGAATCCCAAGGAAAGGTTAGGTCAATAAGGAAGTATACCTCCAGATCCAGATCCTTTTCCATGAGGGAAATTGTACATACTTTACTTGAGAATGGAAGTTGAGATGGAAAGAGCAAAGATGTGGACAACTGTCACCTGCGGTATCTGTTTCTGAATCAAAGGTAAAACATGTAGAGTAGTAAATAACCCTTTTCTTTTTAATGTTTATCTTCTCTTAAGGATGATTTGGGGATATGGGGTGAATAAAAGACCTATGTTCTTTCAGAACTCTATAGCTGCACCAAAAGGTCATTCTCATGTTATCCAGCACCTCAAGACACATTTCAAGGGTATCCAGAAAACTGTTTCCAGGAGCTGGGAGCACAGCATGTCATTGTGCAACAAATATCTCCGGTGTCTTCTTGTTATACTGCAAGACAGTAGGGAAAATACCTTGTCTTTGAGGACCTATTATGAGTTTGTAGGAGTCAAAATGCCAGCTTGATCCCTGGATGTGATCTGAATGTATAGCAAAAACAGAAAAATTATGTAGTCCTATGAAGCATCCATCGAGCAATAAGAAAAAAAAAAAAATCAGAACATGTATCAGATTTAATATAATAGCTGTATTAACATATATTTAACATTCTTTAAGATAATCCTCATATTAACGTACAGGAATTTAACAACATCCCTACAAACAGCTGACCCTTCCAGCTGGAAGAGGAGCCACATGAAACAAATGAAGACTTGTGCAAATTCTCTCTGGAAAAGAAAAAAATAAAAAATTGGGTGGTCATCTGCTAGTTAGCTATATTAATTACATTTCCTCTAAGCAAAAGCAGATCAGTCAGGATTTAGGCTGAAATAGAGCGGCGTTCAATAAATGCACTCTCTGACCTCTGAGGCAGTCTGATGCATTCCTGAGAGCTGTTTATCCTGTAAAAAGCAGGAGTACAACTTGCTCTCAGGAGCAAGCCTAGCAAAGATTAAAGGACTAATTAGGGACCAAACCTTCATGCTATATGGTATGAAAACCTCTTATCAACATTGACTATAGTGAAGCTTTATATTATTAATAAACTGAAATGCTAGGTTGGCTTTCCAAGCACTCTATTTTTAGATATATTGCTGAACTGAGAGTTTTCACTGGATAATTAGTTGTGGAAAAAATTTCTGCACCTTAGGTTGATTTAATACTTGGAGTCTCTGAGTTTCTGAAAACAGAAAGTATGTGTATAATTGCTCAGCAATCTACTGAGTTGTAGCAAACTGCAAGTTAGTACCCGTTAAGTAGGTTTGAAAAACCTTCTGTGTAGGCAAGCTAAACACAGAGATCAGCACAGAGAATAAAATGGAATATTTGTACTCCTGCTCACTCATGTAGGGAAGACTGCCATGCCAACAGCTGAACCCTGGGAGCAGTATAAATGCATTTTCCCTGTTGTTTCGCTTCTAGCTGGTGATTTTGGGCCAAGACTCTTTACTGTATAAACTAAAGTTTATCTCCAGTCCCTGTGGGATATGGGGATGGGGAAACATGAAGCGACATCTCACACCCTGACCCATGCACTTGCTTTCCAGTATCCAGTTCAGTGAAGGTATGAACAGGCTATGACCACTACCAACCAGGGAATTTCCCTTATTTAACTTCAAAGAAAAAAAAATCATTTGTGACTTCTATTGTAAAAATAATATACAAAGGCATGAACAAGTACTTAAACCCTCCAACTAACTGTGCATTGTGCTTGTATGGGCACAGGCACAGAGCTTTGGTGTCATCTGCACCAATCTGTGTGCAGACATGGTTTTCGAGGAAACGCAGTTTATGAGATTCACCATGGGTGTGAAGCTGGGCATGGTCAGTGCGTTTGTTTGCAATCTCTCAAAATCAGGAAGGGAGAGGGAAAGGGAGTCTGTCTTTTATTACAAAGGCACAACTGGGAGCAGTGCTGTTATATACAACGAATAATGATAGTACCAGAGTAGAAGTCTTCTCTCTAACATCATGTTTGGTGTGTGAAACACTTAATTTAAGCATGTCTTTTCATGCACGTGTCTTTAAAAGCCATTTTAACATGCAATCTGACATCATTCATTCATCTTCTCTGATTTATTTTACCATTTCAGGGCTCACAATGCAAAATTTCAACTTTGGCTTGTATTTATGTGGGAGAAAACACCATAGAAAAGTGATCCCTTTCAGCCCTGAAGTGTAGGAAAGAGAATGGCCTAAGTATGTCTAGTGTCCTCTGTGACACAAAAAATTATTTTCTAAATTTATCACATATAAGAGTGTACTAAGAAAAAGTAGCTATCTCTTAATCTGGGGGTAAGAATTTTCTATATAAGTATTTTTTATACAGTTATGAGTAAAGACCCTAACAGTGCTCTTGAATTATGTACAATAAAGCCACTGTTTAATAATGGGAATGTTCTTGTAGCTTAGAAGAGTGATCTTTTGTAACTGCAATGACCAGTGGCCACCTTATTCCCATAGTGACAAATAATAAGAAAAGTCATTGCTATATCCCAGTTAGATGAAAAACATAATCACAGCAGAGAAGCAGTGGTAACTAGTGCTTTGGGACCATCATATTCAGTTGTTACTGGTTGTGCCTTTCCAGCTGACTCATTTTCATAGATTCATGTAATTTTATATTAGAAGGGTTAAAAATAGCTGGAAAGACATTCTTGAACAAGACAAATGTCTCTGAAATGGCCAAGGTGAGAGGAAGAAGCAGGGCCAATTTGAAAGTTCACTCAGGAGTTCACGTACTTGTTTTCATACCAGCTTTGTGGAGCCTAGTGGGAGGCGTGTGGATGTGGGAGGGCGAGATAGCCACCAGCAAGCACCCAGAATGCCTCTTGTTCTCCTGGATTCAGTGTAGAAAACTTGCCTGTACAACTATTTCTTTTGGCTTGAGGCTCTGCAGCTCTGAAACTTCTTATGAAAAGAAAAAAAAAAAAAATAGAGAAAGTATCCCTAAAGGCCTGGTTCCATGATTTGAAAGTCAATCTTTAACAGCACACATAACTTTCATGATTAGATGCCCTGAAGCAAAGTGGAGTTCAGAAAGTTTGGCTTTTTGCTCCACAGAAAATGTTTGGAAGTTCCATGAAATTGTGTGTGGTGAGTCCTGGCTAGGGGTGGGTGGGGCAAGACCTGAAACACTGAAGTGAAAGGGGAAGAATGCCTAAAAAAAATACAGTGTCAACAGCTGCCTTGGAGGAGAAACATATTTCAGGTCAGAAAGGTTCAAGTGTTTGTCTCATCATTTTAATCACAGGAAGGCTTCACATCACAGGCCTCTCACAGTGACGCTGTGCCTTGTTCAGATCTGTTTTACAGATGTTTGGGCCAATAAGACAAAGGGTAATGGGTTCAAACTTAAACAGGATATTTAGGTTATATGTAAGGAAGAAGTTCTTCCATGTGAGGGTGGTGAGGTGCTGGCACAGGTTACCCAGAGAAGCTGTAGCTGCCCCATCCCTGGCAGCGTTCAAGGCCAGATTGGATGGGGCTTGGTGTAGTGTGAGCTATCCATGCCCATGGAAGGGGGTTGTAATTAGATAAACTTAAGTCCTTTTCAACCCGAACTAATCTATGATTCTATGATTCACTTTATGAAACTCCTGATTTACATTGTAATAAGTACATTTGGAAGGAAACATGGAGAGTAATTTTGGCAAAAGCAGTTCCAAGTGATATTCCATTAACTTACGTTCACACAAAGATGCTGTCCTTTTCTTTTCTCCTTTTAATTTCTAGCATGTTCAGTTCTGAATTATGAGGCTGGAAGTCAGTTGATTCCTGTCTTTGCACTTAAGATAAATAACATAACAGATGTGTCACTGTGAAGTCCTACATGGATAGCTATTTTTCTCCCACTGAATTTCAGCTTGGAAACAATGTTAGATGACAGTTGTGGACACTGAAAATTGCTTGAAATGTGAGGGGACTATTAAATTCTGAAGTCAGTCCAGCCTTTGATAATGTGCCAGCCTTTGTTATCAGTTACTTAATAATAGATATGCATTCAGGTACAGAACAACACCCTGTGGTATTATTATCTCAATATACACATAGTGCAAATTATCATATGGCACTACTATTACACATGGGTGCAACATAGCCTCTTGTATTCTTTTTTGGTTTTGTCTACAGGGGCCTTCTTTGTCTAATAAAATATGATTTGGCATCCAGTGGGGAAAAGGAGTTGCAGGCACCCTCCACTTTACCGGTGATCATTGCTATTACTCATGCAATGCTATTATATTTTGGGGTTTTTTTGTTCGAGGTTTTTTGTTGTTAGGTTTTTGGGCTTTCAAAATGTATCTGTATTATGTTAAGGCTGGACATCCTACTCCTTTGTGCTGGATGCAACAAAATTCTTCCATTCCTATTGTGGTTCTCAGCGGGGTTTCTCCTGGTATGTAAATATATGGCAAATGGGTCATAAGAGATAGGAAGGATACAAGGAAACGGTGGGAAGTATCACTATCACTGAATTAAAGCTGGTTCCTGGCAAGTATCACAAATAGAAATAGGACTTCTCCATATATATATCTGAAAGGGACTAAAGGAAGAGGTGATAAAAAGATTCAAGAGGGGTAGAGATTTTTGAAGGCACCTAGAGAAAAATTAATGCATCTGCTAAAACCAGTGCTTTCAATACTTTTCAATAATAACTACTTCCAATAGGAGAATTTCACCATTTAACCACATGCGGAAAGCCTCTGTGGGCCAGTACATACCTCTTGAGTCATTGGGTCCTCGACAAACTGGGTTAAACTGGTTTTCTGTGATACATAACCCCCTTAGAGAGTAGAATTTCTTTAGGTAAAAAAGAGGCTGAAATGTTTTATTTTGGAAGCCATTCTGCACCAGGAGGCTTATTGCTGACTGCAGTGGGGGCAGAGATAAGCATTTACTGAAAGCAAAAAAAAACCCATCTAAATATTTTATAGCCAGTACATTACCTTATTCACACTGCAGGTTTCTTAAAATATTGAAACAATGACTTTCTAATATTGGACTTACATTTTATAATTTATGCTGCTTGATTACTTCTGGCATCTCATTCAGTAAGAACAATGCAGAGGCCAGGCAATTCTATGTTTGTTTCTATTGATTGCTATTATTTATTCATTAGCTCATTTATTTATGTCATGCTGGCAATACCCTACACAGGCAGATAAGAAAGTATTGACAATCAACATGCAAATGCAGAAAGGAAGTTGCAATTCAGCATGAGTGACCTAACTAAGGACAGCCTTGCAGGATTTTTAGGAATTCTGGGGTTTGGCAATATTTTCCCATCCTTTTTCTGACTGATTGATATCAGTGAGACTAAGATGGAATCTCTGCACTGATATTGATACGACTCAGTGACAACCTACAGAAAACTGGGGAGATGAATGGTTTAATAGGGATATTATGGAAAAAAGTTTGATGTGCTGTAAAGGGGAAGCAAATACAGAATCTTCTCAGTCCCTGGAGGACTGGTAAAACAAGCAAGCAGTACAATGAATGTAAAATTTTCTAGAACTATAATAAACATTTAATATTTACACACTGGGAGTACCTTAAAGTCATGTTTGTGAGTCACCGCTGTCATAGCTAGATCTTTGGGAATAATTTTTTATTATTTGCTTCAGCCACAGCACAAAATGTGATTAAGAAAAATGCCATGACATTGCTTTTAATCACATTGGAAATACAATTTATTTATTTATTTTTTTTTTTTTTAAGCCAGTAACTTTTAACATATATTTAACATTTGGAAAGGAGCACTAAAATCACCAGAGGACTGGGTTCACAAACCTGGCCTTCAGCAAGCTTTCCAGATTCCACAGCCCATTGTCTAAGACATTCTTTTCTAAAAATGTTGGAAACTGAAACCCAATTTCATATTTTCAAGCAAAGAATAAATTTAAACTCCAGTCTCCTTATTCCCAGATGATTACCCTGCTTATTCAGATGGAAAGGTACAAATTCCTTTAACACTTCTTTCTTGGACATTGTCGTGGCATCTAAATTCCTTTGAAGGTCTATCTCCACAAATTGAAATATTGTATCTAGTAGTGTGTATTTTGGGCATTTCCCATTGTCCTTCAACACTGCTTCCCAACTGACTCACTAAGTATAACACAAATATGTGAAAACTTTAAGTTGAAATGGTGCTTTCAGGAAATAAATGTTTTCCTGAAGAAAAACTATTCACCACACTATACTCTAGGCTCAGTCTTGCAATGATTTATGTCTGCACTTAATTTTGCACCAGGGTTAGCTATGCTGAAATCGGTGGGACTGCTCAGAGTTCAGAAAGTTAAGCACATACATAAGATCTGAGCCAATGAAGAAGGATTTTTTCCATTAACAGGCAATACAAATAGATGAACGGTTTGAGAAAGAGCCTGTCAAGTATATACAGTCATATAGGGTGCCTTAGTCTAGCCATTAAACCGCAGCTATTTCTTGCACTGCTTATGAGAGCCATATTAGAAGTAGTCCCTAAAGGATCTGAAGTCCTGGACATCCTTGTGGTTTCCAGGTAACTGGATTTATGTTACAGCTGCACTTTCCCTCCAAGCTATCTGCATGCATGCTCTGTGTTTGAGTGCCCATCTTGACATAGTAGAGGGAGCCTGCACTGCAGATGAGGCTGAATAGATAATTTCTGGGAATTATTGCTTGGGCATCATACCTTAAAAGTTCATTTGGCTCCAAATCCATGAACTTCAAAACTTCCCCAAGATTTCTAGACATATTCTAGAGAGCAACCATAAGAAAATACATGTGGTTACATTGGTGTTATGAGTACATGTACTAAATGAAAATTAAACTATTTCTGTTGCTCCTCAATGCTGCAGATTACTTTTATCATGCTTTTGACTGAAGAACTCAGGACCTAAGTCTGGAAGCAAACCCACAGACCAGGAAAAACAATGCTTCTGTTGCCTTCAGTCATGACCATCCACAAACTCCTCCTCTATGCATTTAAAGTTCCTGAACTTCCAAATCAAAGGTGTATGACCATTAGAGAGGTAGTAGATGCACCATCCCTGGAGACATTCAAGGCTAGGCTGGATGTGTTTCTGGACAGCTTTATCTAGTTCACGATGTCCCTGATTATTGCAGGGGGTTGGATTAGATGGCTTTTGAAGGTCCCTTCCAACCCAAACTATTCTATGATTCTATGATTTGCCAGCTAGGAAAAAAATAAAGTACTTCCATCCATTGTGATTTTTGTCCTTAGAACAAAGGATTATTCAACAGTCAGAAGAAAGATCATCCTGAGGTTAGGAAATGGTTACGGATCTAAGGAAGCTAAAGTTCAACTGCTTCCCTGACACATATTTCTTCTGTAACTGCGGAAATCACCTGGACCCAACTCCTCAGCCTTCTAAGATTTCCCTTAAAATCTAAGGGATTTAACTGTCAAAACAGTCTTGAGGATCTGGGCTTCAACCTGTTTGAGATTTTGTTTCCTACAGTCAAAAATAGGGAGAATAATTCTTCAGTACTCTTTAGAGGTGGTGTCAGATTAGAAAAGTGTACATTTAATGACTGTAAGAAGCTTAGGGTAGGAAATAGTAATAGTAAGGGTAAAAATCCTTTAATTATCTGAAAAGGGCATTAGAATGTGTCCAGAAAAAACTGGTCACATTTAATTCATAAGAGTCTTTTTTAAAATTAGCTGATAAAATTCTAACTAGCTGACAAAATGTTATCTGGCCACTTGCTTATTTAAAGTATGCTCAACAATATGGTTAAATTACTACCTAGTGTTTGTTTCCTAATGTATTGTACCAAGTGAAGGGCAAAGATGGAAATCCATAGTATGAAATCAATTCTGTTCAAAGCCAGTAAGCCTGAGACCAGCATTAGGAGATTTGATTGGGACATTTGATTAGGAGATTTTATTTCCCTCTGACCCCCACCATCTTATTCTTATTAAACAGAACTTAAATTGAGGCTTTATAGAATCTTTTGTGAATAAAAATGACCTGATGCTTTCTCTTAGTAAACAGTAACACCTAGAAATTTGATTTCTGGATGAATCTTGTGTTTGGCAGGGATGTTGTTTGTCAGGGAGTGCAGCTTGCAGACCGATTCATTACAAGCCTTGATTTCACAGGTAAGAAATTAAATCAATATGTTTACAAAACCAACTTTCTGTGCTTTGGGGATGAACCAATCGATGTTAGGGGGATGTCAGGGAAAGAAGAGGAAGGAAAGAAGCCATTGCAAACAGATGTGCGTTTGAGAGAAGCTATGATTTCTAACTGGTGGTTGTGGGATTTATCTCAAAGCACTTATATAGTTCTTTGTATAAGCACAGTATCACTAGAGTTACTAAAGCCTGTTCCCCACAGAACAAAAACCATGGTACAGAGGTGGTGCAAGACCTCATTTTCGAAAATGTGTCTATGACAAACTCAGAAAAAATGTTGTAGCTGCAGTAAAGTTACCCTAGCAAGTGATGAATAACCCAAAGGAAGAGTTTACTGGTGGTGAAGTATCCACAATGTAGTCAGCTTTGAATATAGACAAGCAATACAGCCTCTCTAAAGCCTCCACAGAAGTTCTCCTCCTGCAATTCTAAACCACATTATTTTTTTGACTTGCTGATTTATATTATTGCATACAATGCTATTAACTTCTAGTTAGTACCCGTGGTCCACCTAAAGTATGGTTGCATTTCAGGAGTAGAACACTCTCTGTACTAGTTCTCTCTTTTGTGTACATGCCTATAGATATATAGATGCTTTTTAAGGTAAGTTCAAATTTTCTCTGTATTTGTTGCAAGGGAATATAAAGCATGGGAACACAAAATTCATAAAAAAGCATGAAAAGAAGACTTCAGGCATCTCTGAAAGTCATCTTGGTCTTCCCAAGACAATCAGGTGTGGTGATGAGATGAGATGAGATGAGATGAGATGAGATGAGATGAGATGAGACGAGATATGATATATTTATGGGCAAGAAGAGATACGTATAGAATCATAGGATCTTAGAATCATAGAATAGTTAGGGTTTGAAAGGACCATAAGGTAATCTAATTCCAGCCCCCCTACCATGGGCAGGGACACCTCACAATAAACTATGTCACCCAAGGCTCCATCCAACCTGGCCTTGAACACCAACAGGGATGAAGTATTCACAACTTCCTTGGGCAACCTGTTCCAGTGCCTCACCACCCTTACAGCAGAGAATTTCTTCCTCAGATCCAATCTAAACTTCCTCTGTTAAAGTTTGAACCTGTTACCCCTTGTCCTCTCACTACAGTCCCTAATGAAGAGTCCCTCCCCAGCATCCTTGTAGGTCTCCTTCAGATACTGGAGCTCCTGTGAGGTCTCCACGCAGTCTTCTCTTCTAAGGCTAGACATCCCAACTTTCTCAGCCTGTCTTCATACGGGAGGTGCTCCAGCCCCCTGATCATCTTTGTGACCCTCCTCTGGACTTGTTTCAAAAGTTCCATGTCCTTTTTATGTTGAGGACACCAGAACTGTACACAATACTCCAAGTGAGGTCTCACGAGAGCAGAGTAGAGGGGCAGGATCACCTCCCAGTATGGTTCTTCCAGAAATTAGTTATTTGTACTAGTTATTTGTACTGATGAAAAAATCTCTGGAACTTTTGAGCATGCTTTTGACAGTGCAATCCTGAAAACCCTTAAGTACATGATGAAACTTTTGACTAAAGTTGTGCTAAATCTCCCCATTTCAGTTTACACTCAGAGACTTCAGCTACCATTCAGAGACTTCTGATAGATGATGACATGCAAACGCAGCCTTTATGAGTTACGTTTTTTAATAATGCCTCTCCATCCCATGGCCTTTAAAACACTTTGGGCATTTATACATAGAGAGCAATTACTTGGAGCACTACGTGAAAGGAGCCATACAGAAGCAGTAGAGAGGCTGTGCAGCCACCTAACTGTGCGTATGTCATCTCCTGTAGTCTCCCTGTCTTACAATAACCAGTCTTAGCAAGGACATTCCTTTACACCTATCTCTACACTGCAATAAAACCACACACACTAATTGCATACTTGGTACTTTTGAGCAACCTGGCCTAGTGGAAGGTGTCCCTGCCCATGGCAGTGGCAGTGGAAATATTTGAGATTTGAGGTCCATTGAAAGTCCATTCCAACACACACCATCCTATGACTCTATGATAGTGGCTGTATTATGTGAAGCATAAGGTCTTTCAAAACAAAGCTTTATCAGCTTGCTCTCTTTAAGCTTCTCATAAAAAAGAAACGTGTTTGTCATTGCAATACCAATTGTTCAGTGTTGTGGTCACTAACAGCATGGGGAATGTGGATTAGATGATCAGCCCAGAAACACAGCATGGGTAATCCAGCATATAATAGGCATCTAGTCACTATGCCCAGAGGAAAAGGAGTTATCTAAAACTCCTTCGGTAATCAGCAAAGAAAGAAGTGGGTACCTATAAATACTGAATGTCTTTTTATCAGTGTCTATCCCTTGTTACTGAAGAAGTAAAAGACCTTGGTTTGCAGCCCAGCAGTGAATGCAGGATGAATCCTGGGTTTATTGTCACTGGGTGAGAGTTATAGAAGCCATTAAACAGGGCATGAGATATCTTTTAGGAAAGGTGAGGATAAGTCTTGAAGGTGAATGACCCATGCACGTATGGATTACCTTAGTGGGAAAGGAAATGTAGGTCTTCTCCCTTCACCATTAGCTCATGATTTACGCATTTATCCAGAAAAACTAGAATCCTGTATCCAGACCAGACATCTGTGCATAGAGAAACTGCATATTGAAAAGCTGTAATCGCAGAAGAACCTCATACAGTTATTTAGGACCTGGCAAAAATGCCTCCTAGTCAGACACTTTGGGAATATAATCCACTTAATCTATCACAGTATTGAAAGTTAAGTGTGCACCTTCAGAGGAAGAAAATTCAGAAACTGAAAACCAATGAGAAAGACTTAACAAGCCTAGAAGCTGATGCCAGACAAATTTAAATGAGAAATTAGGCACAGAGTAGCTTGTTTGTTGGTTTTTTTTATACTCCCTTTTTCTTATTTTCTTTTTTTTTTTCAACTAGCAAAGTCAAACTGTCAAATAAAGCACTGACTGCACCCGCTCTTAGCTTGTAGATCACAAGTTTCTGGGTGAGTTTCTGGAAGGCATGTGTTCATCAGACACAGATTATACATTAGGCCAAGCACCAGTTACATCATTCAGTTTGGTTATCTCACTGAAATGCGTGGTGAGCTGGTGAAGGCCACCAGCACTGAAATTCTGCTAGCTCCTGCAGACAGCCCCTGGCTTGTCCAGCAGCCCTTTTCTATCTGTGACAGCCCTGGCACAGTCCCAGTCCAGATGAACAGGAGAAAGTTGTTTTAGTGATTGCTGTGCCGGACATACACTGCACAGGGAACCTCCTGAGATTCAGGAAGCCTTTGGCCAGGCATCCAGGGTCCAATAATTAGACCAAAATTTTTGGGAAAATAAAAATATAAAAGAAAGGGAAGAAAAATTAACAGAGATCAGGAAAAAATGTATCCCAAAAGTGGAAGTCAGAGGAGGAGTGACATAAAATGCAGAAGCAGAATTTAGGGGGTGAAGCTGGGGGGACAGGATCGAAAGAAGAGCTGGAGGGAAGTGAAAACCAACAAAATCGTTTTACAAAACATGCTGGAGTTGCTGGCTCCTACAGCGGGGTAATTCAAGGCCAGGCATACATTTTAGCTGGGGAAAGTAAATAATGGCAATAAAGCCATAATTCCTGCAGTATTTGGAAGTGGTGCACAGGAACTTCTTTTCAATTTTGTGACTATGTGAGACTTTTGATAGCTATTAAGAGGAAAATTAGGGGTGAAATGAACATTAAATCAATGTTTGCAAGCTAAAGCTCTACGTGTGTGTGTATGAGCATGCTTTCACTCAAAAACAGGACAAAACTTTCCCCTCAGAGTCATATTTGATTCCTGCAAAGGTGTATATTGTCCCATTTGCTGCACTAAAACCACATTATTTCTCCTTCAAATAATTTTTCTTATTCCCCTTAATTCCTATGGCTATATTTGCGTAGGAAGGGAGTTCTGCTGCATGACAAAAGGAGAGTAGGTCACCCTGGCAAGCTGAAATCTTAGGAGAAAATCACTTATTCATACAAATCAAAAACCTTCCAGGTCCAGACTGGAGCAAAGAAGGGCTGGGAGGTGAAGAACCACACATATGCATGAAACTACTTTGAATCAGCTGTGGTTATACTGGACTTCTGGATAAGCTTGTCTTTTACTGGGCAATCATTTATTAATAATGACCCTGGGCTCACCGAGTTCTCAAAACCCCCTTTCAGAGAGAACCATCATCTGCTGCATACATTTCAACACAACCTCCTCACAGCATGCGTTTAAAAGAAAGCACCTTATTATAACAAGCAGGGAAGCTGGGTAACACAGATATACTTGGCTAAATTCAGCAGCTGCTTTTGGCCTGAATAGCAGTTCAGTGTAAATAAGCCATAGCGATTTTTCAACTGGGTTCAGAGCCAATGCAGTAAGGCAAGAGAACAAAACTAAACCAACAATTCAGGAAAAAAAAAAAAAAAAAAAAACAACAAATCAGGGAGGGGAGAGGCAGTTATGATCTGTGAAATATCATGAAATGAAACAAAAAGCAGTCCCTCCTGGCTGTTCATTTGAGCAGGGTGGAGCACATTTACCCACCCCCCTCAAACCAATGGTCTAAAGAAGATGTCTGTGCTGTCAGGGCCTGATGAAGTGCTTCCAAGCCACAGGGCAGGGCTTCATGCTGCCTTCACATGGGGAAAGTTTTCTGCGCTTGTCTATGCAGCAACGTACATTCTCTTCGATTAATTCCAGCTGTGCAGTGACTTCCTGGCAGTGTTGTTATGTATTAGTAATTCTACTCTATTTGAGCAAATGGTCTCCCCTTACATGGCTCTCTCACTGATTCTTTCTCTTGCACATGCATGGGTACACAAGCCTTGATATTTTTTTTTTTTGACAAAAGAGGCCAGATTTTTCACTAGATTTTTTTCCACAAGGAAAAGGTTTAAAGCTCAGCTATCCTTCTTATTAACATAAAATCCTCACTAGCTCCACCTAGAAATAGTGCTTGCCAAGGCTCTGCTGATAGCTTTGCCATTTGCAGGTGGGAGACTGCAAGTACCACCCTGACTGTAAATCAGGAGTAACTCCAGTGTTGGGGGCTCTTCTGTGTGGAAATCCAGATGTGGATAGCGCTGAGGGCATATAGCTGCAAATATTCAGGATGTTTAGCCCTGATCCTTAATTTTCCAACCTGCTCAGCCCAATCATCAATTTGCAGATCTGGTGTCCTCAAACATCTACTCTTCGCATGTCTCAGCTACCGCATTTTTAACTTGCTTCTCATCACAGACTTATCTTCTGCAGAGGTAGCATGGTGGGTCACATCATGATCATTCCACTTCCACAACAGACATTCCACAAGTCTGAGACTGCCTTCCTCTGAGAACATTTCAAATACTTGTGGTTTCAGACCTACCCACACATTTATATGTGTGTGCATATATATGCACACACATATATATGCACACATGCACATATATAAGGAAATTCCTATAAGAATTTCACTAGCACAACTGTCACCTCACCACCCTCCTCTCCCACATGTTCACAGAGGGACAGATGAATCACAAGGACTTGATATCTTCCCAAACACTAAGCTAAAGTCTTCTGAATTCCAGATTCAGCTTTACTACATGCAATATGTATTATGGCAGTCATAGTACTTGATATAAGTACACGTATATATGCATACATGCACGCTCCATACATAAACGCTCTTCTATGCTAAAGGTAGCAATAACATATCCTACATCTTATGCCTGTAACCAAAAGCACTTTGCAACATATTGTAGGAGCCTACATCTTAAACCAAGATACACGTTAGACGCCTTGCCACAAGGTATTCCTCAAGGTGATTTTCCAGGCAGCTTTCCAACTTCCTTCTTTTCTGAGCATTTTGTCAGTCTGCAAGCCAGTACTTGGTGAAGGTGTAAATCAAGAAAATCACAGAAAGTATTATCAAATTCACCAGAAATCTAGCAAAACTCTGAGGCACTGTTTTTGCAAATTACAGAGTCAGCTTCCAGCAAAGGTAAACAGGGGCCTAAGGTTTAAAGAAAATGTCGATCAGTACTCACCATTTAATTTATTTTGCTCTCCTTCCTTTGTTCTTCCAGAATTCTCAATTTCTTACTCAGTATAAGATTGCTAAAAACCTGTTAAAATATGCTAAACCACCTGATATTTGAAATCAGGTGATAAATAAGGTTGAAAAATGGAAAAATACATTGCAATACCCTTCTTCCATCCCCTACACTATTTTTTTTTCCCAGGCTTGGGAGGCTCACTTTGGTACCACAAATTTTGGGAGTGATCATGGGCAAATCAGTTCCATGTGAATCTCTGAAGACATTCAGAAGTCCTCGTACAGTTGACCTTCTAGTTGTTGGCTTCCCTGTGGCCCAGTTACCCATGTATAATGAGGATTGCTGTATTGTTCTTCCTTGCAACTGAACTTCCCAACACTCCTGTTGGGGAATAGTCTGCTGTATAATACAGTTGTAAAACTGACATGCACCAGGTGCTCCATAGCACACAGAATTTACGAACAGCATTAGTCTACACACCGTTATGGATATTTGCTGTCCTCATGGTATTTAAGCCCGCTCACTGACCAAAGCCAACAGGCTTAAGGCTACAGGGCAAATCACCACCCAGCCTTATGTGTCGGGTCTTTATTATATCTGACTTCAGCAAATATTCATTTGGAATAGAGGCAGACAGGAACATTGTGCTTGGAACATTGCGTTTGTATTGCTGAGAGTGGTGCTGCTCCAAGGGCAGCCATGTGTGCTTCACAGATGCTTTAAGTATGTTTTAACTTGTGGAACAGGCATATCAGACTTAAAGTCCACCTCTGAATTGGCGCAGTAGCAACAAACTGCTTAGAAATCAAGTCGTGACCATAGTTTTAGAATACCTGTATCCTGCCTCCTGCAAGCTCTTTCTACAGATTCAGTTTGGAGTCAACATAACCTTCGGCCTTGCAGGGAAAACCTATTGTACTGCAGGGAATACAATAGAGGTGGTGGTGCTTTCATGGGGGTTCCTGTGGCTCACATAGCTGAGACTTCCAAGCCATGTGGTTCTGGTTAACATTTAGGAAAGCTCTCCAAAGTGGAAAAATGCTATAAAAACACCGGATCATGGAGTCATAGAATCACAGAATCATAGAATCATAGAATAGTTAGGGTTGGAAGGGACCTTAAGACCATCTAGTTCCAACCCCCCTGCCATGGGAAGGGATATCTCACACTAAACCATGCCATCCAAGGCTATGTCCAACCCCACCTTGAACACTGCCAGGGATGGAGCATTCACAACTTCCCTGGGCAACCCATTCCAGTGCCTCACCACCCTTACAGGAAAGAATTTCTTCCTCATATCCAATCTAAACTTCCCCTGTTAAAGTTTGAACCCGTTACCCTTGTCCTCTCACTACAGTCTCTCATGAATAGTCCCTCCAGCATCCCTATTGGCCCCCTTGAGATATTGGAAGGCTGCTCTGAGGTATCCACACAGCCTTCTCTTCAGGCTGAACAACTCCAACTTTCTCATCCTATCTTCACATGGGAAGTGCTCCAGTCCCCTGATCATCCTTGTGGCCCTCCTTTGGACTTGTTCCAACAGTTCCATGTCCTTTTTATGTTCAGGACACCAGAACTGCACACAATACTCCAAGTGAGGTCTCACGAGAGCAGAGGGGCAGAATCATCTCCTTCGACCTGCTGGTCACGCTCCTTTTGATGCAGCCCAGGATACTGTTGGCTTTCTGGGCTGCAGGTGCACACTGCCACTCATGAGCTTGCTGCACGCTCTTCTCACTGTCCTGAGGATCTTGAACTTGACCATCTCATAATCGCTACAACCAAGGCTGCCCTGGAGCGCCACATTTCCAACCAGCCCTTCTCTATTACTTGAAGAAGGAAGTTGTCTTCCACTCAATCGAGGAACTTCCTGGATTGCTTGTCCCGGGACATGCCGTCCCTCCAACAGATATCAGGGTGGTTGTAGTCCCCAGCGAGAACAAGGGCCTGTGAGCGTGAGAATGTTCCTATCCGTCTATAGAGCACTTCATCCAGAGTCCTCTTGATCAGGCAGTCTGTAACAGATCCCCACAATAATGTCTCCCATTGCTGTTCTCCCTTTAACCTTGACACACAAACTCTCTATTCACTGCTCACCTGTCCCCAGACAGAGTTCCATACTCTTCAGCCTACCCTTAACATAAACAGCAACTCTCCCTGCACGCCTGCCTGGCCTGTCTTTTCTAAAGAGCCTGTAACCTTCCATTCCAACACTCCAGTCATAGGAGCCATCCCACCATGTTTCTGTGATACCTATTATATCATATCCCCATAGACATGCACACATCTCTTATTCCTTTTGCTTGTTCCCCACACTACAGGCGTTTGTATAGAGGCATCTGAGCCAAGCTCCAAATGAAGCTGGCCCATTGGCTGGAGCGGCTGGAATATCTCTGCATTGCTCCAAGCATTTATTATAGGTGCTGGCAACTGACTGGGTGTGTTGGGATGGAATGATGCCCTCCTTCCCCAACACATCTAGTTTAAAGCTTTGTTAACAAGCCTTGGAAGCCTCCTACCAAAACTGGTCTTCTCCTTCGTTGTCAGACCAGCTCCATCAGCCCCCAGTAGCCCTGACCTCCCTAACTAAGTCCTATGTTCTAAATACCCAAAACCCTGACTATGGTACCACCCTTCTAACCATTTATTAACCTGGCCAGCCCTCCTAACCTTTCTAAGGTCCTCCCCTTTATCCTGGAGAATTGATGAAAAGACTATCTGAGTTCCAGAGCCCCTAACCACCTCTCCCTGTGCTCTGTAGTCCTTCTTAATGTTCTCTGGGCTACTGCTATCTATACCACTAGCACCCACATGGACAAATAGAAGTGGGTAATAGTCAGTGGGATTTCCTAGAGTAGGCAGCCTCCCTGCAATATCCCTGATCTGTGTCCCTAGTAGGCAACACACCTGCCTTGAGACTGGGTCAGGCTGACAGATGGGTGACTCTGTGCCTTTCAAAGTTGAGTCTCTACCACTATGGCCCACCTCTTTTTCCTGGCAGCACCAGTAGTCATCTTCTTCAGCAGTGCATCAGCAGCTGTTCATGTTGCAAGTGTGTTTCCTCATTAGCCCTCTGCAGGACAGCAAAGCAATTCTGGGTGGGGACATCAGATTTAGGAGGAAGACCCTTGCTTTTAATTGTCCTCTTCCTCCTTTTTTTTTTTTTCTGTTGCTGTTTCCCAGCTTCCTGGGTTAGCAGCCTCCTCCTTCCCTCCATGAGCTGCAGGGACACTTGAGGCCCCTGCACAGTCTGGGCCTGAAGCAAGCAGTGCTGCTTCTTCTTGGCTTCCCTGACATCTTTCAGCCTATTGACAGTGTCCCGCAATTCAGCCACCTGCTGCAGGAATGCCTCCACCAGGGAGCACCAAGCGCAGCCCTGCCCATTGCGCACCCTCCCCTGAGGACAGCAGTGCAGGCGCCCTCTACACCCCGAGCTCTGCACTGCAGCCTCCCTTCTCCTCAGCTCTGTCTGGGCGCCTACGCTGGCCACCGCCGGGGCAGCCAGAGCACAGCTCCCAGACTGGGCCCTGGTCACACGGTGACTGCTCACCATCCCGCTCGCCTGCCCGCGCAAACTGCTGCAACCTGCCCTGTTCGCCAGCCCTGTTTGCCAGGCTCCGTGGCATGGGTTTTTAAGTAGTCAGGGCTGGTGCCTCTCCTCCTGGCACTCTCCCTTGCGAGTCAGCTGCTCACATCAGCTGAGCTGCCGACTCCTGGGCAAGTTCTGTCGAGGACTTGAGGCTCCCTTGGTGGCCTTTGCCTCTCTTAGTTGAGGCTCCTGGATGCTGAGATTCCCTCCGCTGAGGTGCTGATGGCGTCCTCTCTCGAGCTACTCACCTCAGCAATTACTGAAGAGCTGCTCAGCTATTCTATCTTGTCTGTGTGACTGCCCTGGGTGACTGATCTCTCATTTTTTTCTTGTATGCATCATCCTCAGGGGAAGTCAGCTTGTACATTTTGTGTCTGATGCTGGATGGGAAACTGCAGCACGTCTACTTGTTGCAGAGGTTTCTCAGGTGCTGTGATTTTAAGTAACTTTTTGCCCATGCATATTGTAAGGTCAAGTATGTTTACTCTGGCCTTTTTTTTTTTTTTTTTTTTTTTTGCACTTTTAACCTTCATATCTCCACGTATTTTAATATTAATATGACAGTATTTCTCCCCCTTGCCTGGTAAATCTGGTCTGTATTTGTAGTTTGGTAATGTCCATTGCTAAAAGGTCCAACTGCATTTTAGCTTTGCCCTGCAGCATATTAAGTGCGTGGATATTGCTCATGTTCAGTAACATGTAAAATTACAGATGTAAAACAATGTGTAAAATGGGAACAGTTGCAACTGATTTTGATTTATTTCACAGAATTAATGTTTGCAGATTTGTTATTTTCCTTGATCAAAGTAATCTTCTTCCCCATCATAAGTAGTGATATAAATTACATTCATACTCAATTTCAGCAGATTGATTAAGAAGTATTTAACCCTTGCCCCATCAGTGGCTTTTCGCATTCTTTGGATCACATTATAATGCCACTGTACTATTTATTTCTACAAGTATCCATGTCACTCATTTCTGACGTACGTAAGAGAGTCACATATGAATGGTGCCCTCAGGTTTCATTTCTATAATACAGCTTTCGAGGAAATCTGAGCCAGAGAGCTCTGTACCTCTGTAAGAGACAATGCACCTTAGTCCAGATATGTATCAGAGCTAAAGCAATGGCATAAGGGAGAAATAAATAAATAAATAAATAAATAAATAAATTCATTACTCGATAACAGTTCTGCAGTGGGTGAGAAAAAAAAGGAGAAAATAGGTTACTGGAGGGTAAAATAAGGTTACCGTGTGCCAAAAAAAGTGAGATTGCACTGCCTAAACATGGCAACAGCAAAAATATTGATAAAAGTTGTAGCAAAATGAAGTGTTACAACTTACTGACATTGTATTTGTTCAGAAATAATTTAGAAGTCCATAAAACGAGGAAGCACAAAGAAAACTAAAGATGAAGAATAAAGATAAGAATGATTCAGAAATTGAAAGATGATTTTTTTTCCACTTCCTCTTCTAAGGATAATGCTTCCAGTAATGTAACAAGTATTTCTTCAAGGGTAGTGAAGTAGTGCTGCACTTTAGATACTGAAAATAGGAAAGCCAAGAAGAATGTGGTCAAAATGCTTGAAGAGGGGAGGGTTAATAGTATTTTATTTCTTTAGTAATTGCCATGTATTGAAGCTTGAATTGACTCTGAAGATGTACTCTTGGAAACAGGAACAAAAGAATAAATAGAAGCAATCTGCAGAAATGGGCTGGAGAAGAGTTTGCTCATAACTGTAAAAAAAGAAAAATGAAAATAAGAATGTAAGAACATATCTCTCAGGTTCACTCTCTCTAACCAGGCTCTGGGCACTTTCACTTCTTTTAGGGATATGGCACCATTGTGAAAACACAGTATAAATGTTGTTGAAGGCAGTCATGAACTGCTAGTCAAAATGTTTTTTATAGTAGACTTATTATTTCTATATTCATTATAAGTGCATGTCCTGGACAGATCCTTGTGAGAAGTCAAAAGATAGGCTTGACAGGCTGAGAGAGCTGGGGTGGTTAGCCCAGAGAAGAAAAACCTCCTTAGAGCTCCTTACAGCGGCCTTCCAGAACCTAAACGTGGCCTACAAGGAAGCTAGAAAGTAACCTTGTACAAAAGCATGTAAGGACAGGACAAAGGAGAATGGCTTTAATCTGCCAGAGAGGACACTAAGATGAGCTCTTGGCAGAAGTTCTTCCCTGTGAGGGTAGTGAGGCACCGGCCCAGAGAATCTGTGGCTGCCCCATCCTAGAGTGTTCAAGGCCATGCTGGATGGGGCTTGGAGCACCCTTCTCTATTGGAAGGTGTTCCTACCCATGGCAGGGAATTGCAATTAGATGCCAGAAAGTGTTTTCTAGGATATAGGAAAAATGTTTTGAGTGTAAAAATACCTATCAAAACATGTCGCTCTGTCCTCTGAGTGACATGAAGTGGAAGAGGTACCCTCCTAGATAAAGTAGTGAATAGAGCTATGGCTATCTGTTTTAGAGGAAATCATGAGTCATCATTAAATAATCATACATACATATCTGATGTCCAGAGGTCTGAAAGGAAGTAGCTAATTGTCATCCAAACCAGATTTTAACAACTTTTTGGAAAGTTGAGGATATTTCCTGAAGATTGGACGTCTGCCAGTAAAATCCCGGCATTTGAACAGAGAGCAAAACAGATGACTCAGCAAACTGATTAGTCAGATATCAATCTGGCCAAACTATTGGAACTGTTAATTCAGGGCTCTGTCAGTAAAGAATTAGAAGCTAAAAATATAATTAATGCTAGTCAACATGTTTGCATGGAAAATGGGTCTTGTCAAACAAGAGTGCTATATTTTTTTGACAACATTACACATCTGGCTGATAAAGACAATGCTGTTGACATAATACACTTGGATTTCTGCAATGAATTTGATTTAGTACCACATCACATCTAGATTAAAAACCCCTGCATTATATGGAATTAACAGGGCACACATTAAAAGGATTAAAACTCCATGTCTGACAGGTCTTGAAACGTTTTTTTTAATAGAAAGAAATCAATGAGTTGAGTTTCTGCTGATGCAGTCTCCAAGGAATTAGGGTCTTAATCCAGCTCTCTTCAGCATTTGTATCAATGAAATAAATCTTTGTCAGTAAAATCTGAAGATGCCGTAATCATTTCTTAGCTGCCCAGTGATGAGCACAGTAATCAGTGTTTATAATTGCTTGAACAAGGCTTCAAAATCAAATAAAATTCGTAAACCAAACAAAATGTGCAACTCCCATCAACAGAAGATATTGATCAGATTTATAAGACAGAAGTGTTTGCAGTGAAAAATGAAAACAACTGAAATAAATAGCTGAAATCTCAAAAGAAAGAAATACAAGGCAATGACTATTTCAGTGTGGAATTTTGGTGTAATAGTCAAGCAAATGTGGTCTCAGAAAATACCAGAAGGGAAATATTAGGGAAAATAATTAGTACTGTAGCTGTGATATAATATAGGAATGGTAGTGGTATTTATTTATTTATTTATTTATTTATTTATTTTTAACTTTCCAGGCAAAATCATAGAATAGTTAAGGTTGGAAAGGACCTTAAGATCATCTAGTTCCAAAATGACACTTGGAAACAAAAATGACACTTTTTTTCTTCAGAGGATGTCAACACAAAATATTAGATATTTTCAAATGCTTTCCGCTCTTTTGGTAACAAAGACATATATTGATTTTGACCATACTTCATTAATAACTCACATCCCTCCGGAACTGTGTTTATTGTTGGATTGGGAGTTTTTTTCCTAATGAATATTCTCATTCAGAAAAACAGTCATTCATCTCTGTTGATTACTTTTCATTAGTAGAAAGGCTACAGAACTTCTTGTGATTGCTTGAAATAAAATGTGTAAGAATGAGTAAGAACAGAAAGAGTTTATGCAGATGGAAGGCAAGTATTATCAATTTCTCTTTGGGCAAAAAAGGTTCCATGTGATTTAAGCACTATGCGTGGCTGGTGACATATGAAAAAATTTTACAGCAGTGGACTGGGAAGAAATTGGTATTTTAATTATCTGAATACAAGTATAATAATTTCCAAGAGCTAAAACTAAGAGAAATTCAAACTTGAATTTACACCCAGTATTCCAGTGGCAATATGGGATCTGCTTATCACCTCACATGGCATATTCCCTGTTATTTAGAATGTTCAAGTCAAGACTAGGTACCTTTCTGAAAAATGTGTGGTTTAATCCACCATCTACTTTCAGGAAAAAAAAAAATAAATCAGGCAATAGAGTGTGTATATAATAGGTATTCATTGCCTGCCTTTTCAGCCACAGAAGCTAGAAATCAAATCAAGCTAAATCAATCTCATCATTAAACAAACAAACAAACAAAAATCTTCTTGGAAATAATTAAATGATGGACCTTTTATCAAAAGTTTGAATTGCATCTTTCATGCTCTGATAATTCAAAATGCTTCAGATTTCATCTTAAGTAGAGTAATTCCTGACTGAATACTCAAAACTCCCTCTACAGCGTGGGTGATATTAAGTTACTCTCTCTCCCACCAGCTAGAGTAAACCCCCTCTTTCTGCCTGTCAAACTCCTCCAAATGCTGCTCTGCCATCACACAGTCCTCTACCAGCCTAAGAGCACAAGTCTATATTTATTTTATCTCTCATATCTGGATACTGTATGTATTTAACTCCAAGTCATTTTTCTAACTGTATCCATTAGCACATGCACTATGCATCCAATTTCATCATCTTATGAGGTATGCAGAATGCATTTGTATACATGTCTTTCAACTTGGATCCCAGCAAGCTGGGATTCCTGGGTGGGGAATGTGAAACTTGAGGTGCAGTGACCATGAAATGGTGGAGTTCAAAATCCTTAGAGTAGTGAGGAGGGCACAGAGCAAGTTCTCTGCCCAGGACTACAGCAGAGAAGACTTTAGCCTCTTCAGGGATTTGCTTGGTAGAGTACCATGGGACAAAGCCCTGAAGGATTGAAATTAGACATTAGGCAGAAGTTCTTCCCTGTGAGGGTGGCGAGGTGTTGATACAGGTTGCTCAGTGAAGCTGTGGCTGCCCTATCCCTGATAGTGTTCAAGGCCAGGTTGGACAGGGCTTGGAACAGCGTTCTCTAGTGGAAGGTGTCCCTGTTCATGGTAGGGGGTTGTAACTGGATGAACTTTAAAGTCCCTTCCAACCCAAACAACTCTATGATTGTATGATTTTATGCAGCTCATAGCTTCTCTCTTCCTGCACCTGACACATTAACTTATTTCTTACTCTAGAAGTCAGAATGTTATATGGATAGAAAGTGATCTACTGGAACATGGCATATTGTTTTTCTTTTGTTGTGTAAATAAGAGACATCGTAGTGTAGAAGGATTGGACATGTTGCAATACCTTATTCCAATATTCTTTCAAACCTAAGTGTTACTGCTGCTCTCTGAAAGTATGTTATGAATACTTGGCAGGCATTTTTTTTTTTCTCCTTTTCCCTACTGTATACATGGTAAATTGCGGACTTGGAAAATTACATTCTTGACAGATAAAACTCCCATCAGAATTCATGCCTTGTATTAATACATAGCGATGTTTTGATTTAACTGTTAGGAGAAAGAGTATGTGCAAGAGAATTTTTATCCATAAACTACAGACAAAATTAGAATGATAATTACCAAAATAAATTGTAATTTGATATAGACTTAAATAATTATGTACTACCATGATGGCTTAGTAAATCAGAGAAGCAAGGTATTTTTCTGCCCTATCCGTGTTTTCATACTGTCCTATATAATAGTTCATTCTGGTGAAAATCAAAACAATTTTTTTTCAAAAATTATTTATATTAGCCATTTCCAATTCTTCCTTTCTGATGGTATTTTATACTATTTGCTGGATATAAGCAGCTTGGTTTGTCCATATGCAAAACAAAATGCCAAACAGCAAGGCAAATGCAAAATGTTACTTGTAAAAAAATCTTGAAATGTCTTGGAAAAGATCAAATCTTTTGAAAGTTCTTGATATCTTCCATTCCCAGCGCAGTGTGTGATCCGGGCTAGGCATAGTTCAAGTTGCTGTTACTCCACTCTAGCCACTAACTCTTGGTCAGTTTAACAACTTCCTAATCAACAGCTTCACTCTTTATTTTTAGTTTCTGACCAGCAAGTGGATGTTCTCTGGCTTTACATTAGCCTTTGGATCTCAAAAATTCGCTTTGTTTTTTGAGCCTGAGCAGAGCAGTGCATAGAAAAGTAAGAACAAGAGCTTAATGCAAGTCTCTGCTCTGACTACTGAAGTTAACTGGAATTCCTCCTTTCAAAGCAAGATCTGATTTAAAAAAAAAAAAAAAAAAAAAGAAAAAAAAAAAAGAAAAATATATTTTCCCATTAATTACACCAGAGACCAGACTCTATATGAGTTAGGCAAGAACATTTCCCAATGAAATCAATAAGGGTTTTTGAGAGGTGAGGAAAACATACTCAGTAGCTAGTCTAACCTGTATTTGATTGCTAGGAGAAGTGTGTACCTTTGTGTTAATATACTTTTGTGGGGTTTGGGTTTATTTTTATTCTTTTCCCAACAAGGACAAGGATTTTCACATGGTACTATGTGTGCTATGTTACATAATGGTGATTCACACCCAAGAGATAACACAGGATTGGAAATGATGAAAAGGGTATGCCAAGTTAACAAACACTGCGTATGCATTATAATAGGGCTGTGAGTTTCCAAATAGAAAACAGGGAAATAAAAAACAGAAGATAGATGCATGTTGATTTATTGAACAGGTTGTCCAGCCTATGCGTAAAATATTTGTGACAGCAGAGTACATCACGGCGTCCTGCAGCTATCCCTTGGCTTACTCCTCACCCACTGGGAAATGCACTCTCCTTGCTCATTACCGCCTCCTCTTTCCAGAGATATACATTTGCAAGTTTTCTTCATTTTGTCAAAAAAATAAAAAAAAAAAAAAAAAATCAAACATAAAATCCATTGTCAGATGTATTCCCTTGATTATAACTTGATATATTCTTCCTCTGCACGTGCTCTGAGCTGTTTTCTTTCCTCTGTGCATCATGGCAGCTGTGTGCAAGCATACAAAATTTGAAGTAGAGAATTTATTTTTTCCTAATAATGGTTTTCTTTGCTGGCTAAGTAAGGACCCTGTGGGATGTAAACGCTGTATAGCCAAAAAATTTTGGATGCTGATTAAAAGGCATTTTCATTGTAAAACAGGTGTCCCTGGCCAAACCCATTCAATTTGATTCACCTGATGAAGAGAAAGCTAAAGGCGATTAAGCACTCTGAGGGCTGTCTCCAGATTTGCATTGCTAAAAACAGCTTCATTGAAAACAAGACTAGAAAAAAAAATTAACGTTGCTTTCACTGAGATAGAAACTTACTTTGGAAATGTATGTTTATGACATTATTTTCCCACTTTTCATCAGCTTTCATCATCTGTTTAGTTTGTATGTTGTCTGAAAACCTTTGAAAGAAAATACTTTCACAAATGTGAAAACTTTCCATCTCTAGTTTTCCTTATCTTTCAAAAGTAATAATAATAATAATAATAAGGATAAGAATACCCAAACAAAGAAAAAAAATATTCCTCCTGCAATTTTGATCTTTTCTTTGTCCTTAAATTCCTTCCATTGAACCCAGCTCTCTCTGAATTTATGGAACAAGTTCATTCCTATCAAAAGAGACTGAAGGAGAAAAATAGAGAATAGAAAAAAAAAACAAAAACAACATAATAAAGTAAGCAGAAAATCAATCTGTTTGCCCACTGCTAGCTTCCATAACCTCAGCCAGCCACCTCCCAGAGTGATTTTCTCAACATGGTTTAGTGATGGTTGCAAAGACACCCATGAAAACAGTTGTATTATAGATGTGGACTAATTGGCTTTGAAAGGACTAGGAACCCAACACCCAGATCAAAGCAGACAGCTCACTTCACCGCTTTACCACTGCTGAAGCATGCCTGATATTTTAAAAGCAAATTCTTCTTTCTTTCAGTCAAAGAAGAAGTAACAGGTCAGTCCTGTGAGTTCAAAGCAAAGTAACAGGCTCAGTCTTTGCTTCCCTTGTCAGTTGCAACCGAAGGATTTGTGATTTATCTGGATGCAGCAATGACCATACAGAGTTTCAACAGATCTTGTCTAGAATGCAAAACTTCCATTCCTACCCAAAAACATATTTTCAAATTATTGGTAATGTAACTGGTTACCTAGTGGAGACTTTGTACCCAGTTTTCATGCGCAGAACTGTATTAAATCTACAAAGTCCATAGTGCCTGTGTTGAGAGGCAGCTAGGAAACATGTTAAGACTCATCAGTCTTCTACTTCTGTACATATACATACTCTGTTGTGTATGCGGTGCTGATGAGATGAAAGGCGCTATTTTGCTTTCACCAGGAATGCTGTGAAGTCTGTGAAGACTTATCTATCTCAACTTCCATTGTATCACCAGGGTCTTAATTAACTAGCCTCTTCATATGCATTTGAGGGGTCCTTCTCATTTGGCCTCCAGTTTTTACTTTAGAGGAGTATGATTTTCTTATTGGTCCCACGTTATGCTTGCTAGGATGTCTTAGCTACCCTGGGATACCTCAAATGGCACTTGGCGCCAGAGGAGGCTGAAGGTCTGGTTGGCACTATCACTAGAGCCTACAGAGTTAGTCACCTCCATCTGGGTTGCACTCTAGTTCAAGTGAGCTGAAAGATGCCCCATGTCTCAATTAATTATAAAGAAACTGAACATGACACCTATGTGTATGCATCCTTATCAGGGAACTGCAGAGGCTCTGTAATATGTCCATTCTTTTGGCTTTTTGGGTAAGAGACTGAAAGAAAGCAAGGGGGATCTCTTATAAACTTAGCTAATGTTGATTCAAGTTTCTAAGTTTATGTCAGTAAATATTGCACTTTTAAGTTGCTTTATTTAGAGATCTGCTACTGTTTTGCACACATAACCTAGGAATACACCAATACAAAGCTTCCTTCTTAAGCTGGTACGCCTGATCTCTGTATCAGGGAAGGTTATGAAATAGATCATCTTGAGTGCATATGGCACTTGGAGGACAACCAGGTGATCAGGCCCATTCAGCATGGTTTTATGAAAGGCAGATCCTTCTTGACTGACCTGAGAAAATGGCTTTCTTAGTGGATGAGGGAAAGGCTGTAGATGTTGTGTACCCAGACTGTGCCTTTGATACTGTTTCCCACAGCATTCTCCTGGAGAAACTGTCTCCTCATATCTTGAATGGGTGCACTCTTCACTGGGTGAAAAGCTATCTGGATGACTGGGCCCAAAGAGTGGTGGTGAATGGAGTTAAATCCAGTTGGTGGCCGATCACAAGTGGTGTTCCCCAGGGCTCAGTACTGGGAGCAGTTCTGTCTAATCTGTATCAATGACCTGAACGAGGGATCAATTGAAACGTCTTACTGACATAGACAACACCAGGCTGGATTGGAGTGTCGATCTGCTGAAGGATAGGAAGGCTCTGTGGAATGGTCTGAACAGGCTGGATTGATGGGCTGAGGCTAATGGTAAGAAGCTCAACAAGGCAAAGTGCCAGGTCCTGCACTTGGCCATAACAACCCTATGCAATGCTCCAGGCTTGGAGAAGAGTGACTGGAAAGCTGCTCATGGAACAGGACCTGGGATTGCTGAGTGCCCCTGGGCTCAGCAGTAGTAATTTTTCTCCTTCTTAGTAGCTGATGCAGTGTAACTCCCATGGTAGCTACATTCTTTCGATTCTAAGCCTACAGCAGGGCAGATTCCCAGGTCATCTCCCACCCAAGTACTAGCTAAGCCTGACCCTGCTTAGCTTCCAAGGTCAGGTGAGATCAGGCATTTTCAGGGTGGTGTGGCCATAGGCACCGCACGTTGGGCGCCACAAAGAACTGTCATGGTTTAAGCCCAGCCGGTAACTCAGAACCACACAGCCGCTTGCTCACTCCCCCCTTCTTTCTCCTGCCACTACGGTGGCGATGGAGAGGAGAAGTGAAAGAATGTAACTCCCACGGGTTGAAGTAAGAACAGTCCAATAACTAAGGTATAACACAAAACCGCTACTGCTACAACTAATAATAATAATGATCGGGGAAATAGTGAGGGAAGAGAACACAACTGCTCACCACCCTCCCACCAATACCCAGCCAGACCTGAGCAGCAATCTAGCCCTTCTGGGTAACTGCTCCCAGTTTATATACAGGGCATGACATGCTGTGGTATGGCATACATTTTTGGCTAGTTTGGGTCAGGTGTCCTGTCTCTGCTTCCTCCCAGCTTCCCCTCCTCCCTGGCAGAGCATGAGACTTAGAAAGTCCTTGGTCAGAGTAAACATTACTTAGCAACAACTAAAAACATCAGTGTTACCAGCATTGTTCCTAGGCTGAAAGTCAAAACCATAGCATGCACCAGCTACTAAGAAGGAGAAAAATGACTGCTACTGCTGAACCTGGGACACTGAGTGACAGAGCTGAACATAAGCCAGCTTGTGCTCAGGCATCCAAGAAGGCCAACAGCATCCTGGCCTGTATTAGCAACAGTGTGGCCAGCAGGACCACGGCAGTGAACATCCCTCTGTACTGGGCACTGGTGAGGCCATACTTCGAAACCTGTGCTCAGTTCTGGGCCCCTCACAACGAGAAACATTGAGGTGCTGGAGTAGCTCTGGAGAAGGGCAACAGAGCTGATGAAGGGCATGGAGCACAAGTGTGATGAGGAATGGCTGAGCGACTTTGGGGCTTTAATCTGGAGAAAAGAAGGCTCAGGGGGGACCTTACTGCTCTTTACAACTACATGAAAGGAGGTTGTAGTGAGGTGGGAGTCTTGTCTCTTTTCCCAGGTAACAAGTAATAGGACAAGAGAAAATGACCTCAAGCTGCACCAGGGAGGTTTAGACTGGAGATTAGAAGCAATTTATTCCCCAGGGTTGTCAAGCACTGGAACAGGCTGCCCAGGGCAGTGGTGGGGTCACTGTCCCTGGAAATATTTAAAAGACATGCAGACATGGCACTTAAGGCAATGGTTTCATAGTGGGCTTGGTAGTGCTGGGTTAACGGTTGGACTTGATGATCTTAAAGATCTTTTCCAACTTGAACGATTCTATGATTCTATTATTTATTGTTTTGTGACTCTGTTTCACCCCACTATCCCTGTTCCTGCATTTATGACCAAGATTGAACCAAATGATGAAAGCTAGACTACATTTTTAATGGGATTAATGGAGTTTTTAATGGATTATTTATGGCTGATCAAATACATTCAGATGGGACGCTGAACCAAAATGTTCTAGCAGACATATTTAAAGGAAAATAATAATGACAAAAAACTTCCATTTCCATTTATAATCTACCTTTGCTTGACCTTAATTTCATTAGTTTATGCAATATTCATAACAGAAAAAAAATCTTTCCTACATCTTTTTTAAGTAGTTCCACTGTAAGCCTGAGTTGATAGTAAAAGGGAATAGTAATAATGAATAGAGTCTTTTGAAATATTCATAAAGAAATTCAAAGGATTCAGAATCTGATCTTTTTCCATTGCTTTAATTTTGCAGGTTTTTTTCTGGCTTGGCAGAATTTTCTGTTATATATCATATTTTCTTCGTTCAAAAAGAAAGAAAACTTCAATTCTCATCTCTTTCTTTTGAACTTAAGTTAATCGTGGTCAGTTTTCACATCACAACATAATAAGCACACAATATTTTATTTAATAACATAATAATAAGAACAAGTATTATAGGGATGAAGAATTTACTATCTGAAATTGCAATTTAGGAAGATGCTTATTTGCATGAAAAAAAAAAAAAAAAAAGAAGTGTTACATAAGAGCTACAGTTTGGAGTCCTTACAAACACATTGTAAACTCTTTGGGTTAAGTAGAATCTAACTAAACTTTTCTTTGCTATTCTTGAACCTGACACAATATTTGATTAACATCCTCAGCTTTATTTAAATGATTGCAGCGTATATGAAGTTTGTGAAAATGAGACAGTTTACATTACTGAAAATCTGGCCTTGTGCCTTTGATAAACATCATGTATTCTTTAGTCAACCTAATCTTTACTATACTGCTATTTAGAGTGTGGTTGTGATTAGAATGCTGAGCGTGGACAACCCTATGAGGAGTAATCAGTTTACAAGGCAGATACTTCCCCCAACTCTCTGTTTTTTCATGAAAGAGGGTAAATTCAAAGTGGTGACTCTTTGAGAGGTGATTGTCATTAGGTTAATCATCATGAGATGTGGATACACAGACAAAATTTTCCTTTCTCGTCACCTTCCTATGTTACAAGCTTATTATATTGGAGAACTCTGCATTGTCTGTCTGTCAGTCTCCTGGAAAAAAAAAAAAAAATAAAAGTGAAAAGACATGCAGAAATAAAAAAGATATGAGTTATTTTTGTTTTCAGTATAGAAGAAAGCAGACCTCAATACTATGCATCAGGTATTCCCGTGCCCACATTGACACATGGCCGTGTCATACCTCTTTAACTGGACACCCCAGGACCTACCTCTTTCAGGGAAATGGGACCTCTGGAAAAATGTGAGAAGCTGAATTAGGGATATGTAGGGGGAATATAGGGAATAAACCACCTAACTCCATAGGAAACTGAACTCATGCTGCTCATGAAACAAGTTGTTGGATGAAAGTTTCCACAGGAGGAAAGAGTAACCCTGTAGGTCCCGCTACCCAGGGGAAGGCCAGGGACTTTCTCGCCCAGCTCACTGCATCCTATCCATCATAGCCCTTGGAATAAGAGACTTTGTTTTGATTTTTGTAGATTTTTAATTGAAGTGTTTATCATTCCACAGGAGATAAGAAAGCATACCTAAAGTTAGGGGATTTTTTTTCTCCTGGTTCTCATTTATTTTTCTTCAGCGCTCCCTCCCTCATGAATAGCACCACTTCAAGTGAAATAAAAGTCCCTCCTTGGTCAAACACACTGAAATGTTGTTGGAAACAAAGCATCTGAAGTTGTTTCCATCTTATTTCTTTCTCTCTAAATAGTTTGCCTGTACACTTTAGGAAGGCAGTCCCTTTCATGTCGCATAGCACATCCTCACTGGCAGCTACAGTGTGTGCACTTTATTAGAGCATTTTTTCCCCCTAGATATAATGGCACCAATTAAATTACCTTGCAGCCTGACCTTAATCTGGCAGGAATGATTATTCCATGAAACAGTTAGGGCTCTAATTGACATGAAGTGCCTGCAAAATATGTCTTTTGCAGCAGACCCTGTCAAAGTCACATTGATATGCTAATACCCATAGCTGGCAGAATCACTTCATAAAGAGAGACACTGAAAATTGAATTATTTCCATTTCAGTACCTAGGAATCTAGTGATCTGTCTGTATATGTAACCAAGTAGGTGCAGTACTTTATACGGGTAAACAGCTGTACTAGGGCGTTGCTATGGAAACTGCTTGACTCATGACAATTGTGTTAGTGATGAAGTCATTAGTGGTGTGAAATGTACTTTGAGGTTGTCAAGTGTACACTCCAGGAATATTTCAACAGTATTAGTGGAGCCTTTTCATTTGCATAATTTAGGCTTTCACATGTGATCTCGTTATGGTGTGTGGAAATAGCATGCCATAGCCATGGCACGACCACACTCAGCACAGGGTTACTCTTGTGCAGTTCTGCAATGAAATGCATTGGATTGTGCATGCAGAATAAAGTTCTCTTTAAAACTGAATCTTTTCTTCCTTGCCATTTTTTTTTTTTTAAATGAAAAATGTTTTGAGGCATAGCACTGTTCAAAAGATGAACTGCTTAATCTTTTATGTTTAAAATCAAGTTGACTTTGAAAGTCTGGATGCCTGTTTTTTCTTTTTTTCTACAATAGCTCCAGATTTACTCCAGAGAAACCACAAGTAGTTTCAAGATCATAGGAGGCTACTTTTTTCTCATCTTAGCTTTTCACTATTTATCACGGTTAGTGTTATTTCCCATGCTATAAAGCTGAATGATGAATCTCAGGACTTTTCTTGGAGTCCTATGTCATTTCTTCTGGTTTTACATGTTTCAGACTATGGAAAGCTTTGGGTTTTTTTTCCTGCTGACAGGGGGATATGAAGAAGACTTTAGCAGGTCTTTGACAAGCTATCTGAAGGGAATCCTCCAGTTTTTATGTACCCTCTGGCAGTAGCGTGCCTGCTAAAGCTGTGATACTTATTCTTTTACATGTTCTGCTCTTCTATGGGCTGTCCCTGAGCAGGCAGGCAGGGAGGGAGCAGAGCTTGTAGGTCTGCTTGTTAGAGGCACATCGTCTCTGCCATGTCAGTCACTTACCAGGACCAAAGAAATACTAATGGTTCCTTGGTTGATGTATCTCAAGATTCAATACCCCCAAAATTAAAAAGAAAATAGTATTTATTTAGTCTACACCTACACATACAGGCATACACACAAGCAGATGCAAGAGATGTCACCAGCAGTGAGAGATCAACGCAGGAGCTCAAGATTGCTACCAAGGTAAGCTAGAAGCCTAGTGATAGCAGACCTTGTGAGTTGATCTCACTTCTTTACACTGTCTGAAATGCAATCTAATGCTGTATGTTCACTCTACACATTCAGCCTAATATTGTATGATCACTAGCCTCTTATGTATTAATTTCAGCTTAGCTTTACGATTGGGATGAGCAGAAAAGTAAGCATGAAATCAAAGCTGGATTTGATTAGCATACTTTGACAGGATCTTTACTAGACTAGGGTATCTTTAATATTGTATTTAAAGTGTGTGCATCTCTGTGTGAGGTGGAGGAAGAGTCATTTTAGCAGGCTCTAGTAGCATAATAACTATTACAAATCATAACCATTTTCAAAAGATTTGAGCAATTGCTAGAGTTCAACGGCTTTCTGCCTCAATTTGTTTCCTGTCTAATGTCCTCCATTCCAAACAAAAAAAGAATAAACAAATGAGCCTGAACAACAAAACAAAACCTTTTACCCTTAAAACGAGATTTTTTTTTCTTCTTCATAACAGAAAATTCATCTTTCTTTTTCTTTCTGAAAAATTAAGATGATCTATTGGTATGCTAATGGAAAAGTGAATAGGTCAAATAGATGAGACTCTCATCGTTTTTCACGACCACTCCATAATAGGGAAAAATATTACACGTCAACCTTCAGGGTGAAACCCTGCATCTCTTCCAAACCTATTTCATGAAGCCAGATTTCACATATTCTTAGTTCTTTTGTATTTTTCCTAATCCACTGGCCTCTTAGAAGTTTAATATCTTGAACTGGCCAAGATAGGAAATTTTGCATGGCTGATCCCTCAATTAGCCTCATTTTACCACAATATGGAAAAGCTGAAAACATACCCAGGGAGCTGGCTGGAGAAATAAAAAATATCTTCATAATAAACATTTAACAGAAAAAGGTGCAATACTGGCATTATTCCTTGCTTGATTCCTACACAAACTTTCTGTGACAATTTGCCTACCTTATTTTTTCGCAGCAACAGTAGCAACACAAGCAGGAATTTTTGAGGTAATGTTCAGAGTCCTATATCAGCAGAAGTAGTCAGCTCAATTTAAGGCCATGAGCTAGGTCTTTTGCTACTGGAAGGCCACACATCAGCCTTAAAGGTGGTTTAACCTTAAGAACTTCTGCGTGAGTAAATGCGGTTTACAGAGAGCTGTTGTGTATGCCCAGGCTCCAAACCCACTGTCATGGGAGGGGAATCCTAGCAGTCCATGTTTATGCAAACAGGGAAGGCCTCCAAGCTATTGAGACCCCATCATTAGGATAAAATGGTTAGGAGACTGAACAGGCACTTACATGGCCAAAAAGCTGCTGTAAACCATAGCTATATTCTGTGTGTTAGAAATTACATTGTTAAGCCATGGACAGCAATTTATATCTGAGTTATGGCTTGTCTTAATAAAGTTTTCATTATGGAAGACTGAACATGTAACAGAAAACTCCTACTTAGGTCTCAATTTCTTGGTGAAAAAGGCAGCCCCATAGTCACTGCTCTTGGTCACATCCTGAATTAAAGAACTGGAAGAAAAAAATTAGCAGGTTTGCACATCTATTCTCCATCTCGCTTTACAGATGTATTGAGCAAGGCAATATTGGCTTTTTTCCATCACAGAATCCTGTGAAAAACTCTGTTGTAAATCAGGGACAACCTAGTGTTAATTTTGTGTAGCTAACCACATGTGAACTGAACTGACACAGCAGTGTCTGCTGCTTACATAGATGCATTGGGATCTGACACGACTTCTTGCTGGCATGGGTTCACTCAGGAAACATCATCCTTCAAGTCACATTTTTGCCTTAGAGATGTAACTGTAAACCCATGCAGCCAGCCAAAGCATTTCTTTCTTTGTGTATTGGACCTTGGTGGCAGGGGTGATTTAGAGACTGTGACTGTCCTCCCTTCTATCTATATTTGGCATTTCTTTCAAAATCTCTGCAACATTTTAATTCATTCTTGCCCAAATACACTGATTTTTTTTCAGTCCATTCTGAATTTGGCTATGGTTTAACACAGAGACAAAACAAGGCACAGCAAAAAGGAGATACAGTGTCTAAAAGGGAGAGAGACTATGTTGTGATGGACAAATAAGGGAAGCACTCCAAACTAAAGAATTCAGGCAGGTATGAAATGACACTTCTGGCAGGCTTTTTTAGGCTTCCCCTTCAATGAAAGCCTGATGGGTGAGTGGAAGTGAGCAGAGAGGAGCTTGATCATCTTTGTTCAGTCCTCCAGAGGACAGCTCCCTGCAGCACTGATGTGGTTTTATATTCCGTAGAAGAAGCAGCAGCAGAATGTTAACAAGCTTCATTTTCCCTTCACAACATCTAGGAAGTGACCTTTGACCACTTCCCTGGCTGTTTGTGTTCTTGATGCTGATAGAGCCAGATTTTCACAAGACAAACCCAGGTAATTTTCATGGCAGCCACACTGTTGCAAACCAATTAGCAAGCCAGCTTGATATGGTAAGGTTGCAGAGATGCCCATGGCTACTTTAATAAAGTTTCTTGTGTATTAGTATGATACTATTGATTTTTCTCCCTTTGGACCAAAAGACTAAAGTTCAAGCTCAGTAGCAGAAAAAGTAAAAACCGTGGAGATTCCATAGCGTGTATACTAATTTAACATTTCAGGGAGAGGAAAAAAAAAAAAAAAAAAAGATATTATATGCAGGCTTCCTTTTGCTTTTGTACACACTATTTAAAATTAATGCAAATTAAACTGTGGCTGCACTGATGATTCTGCTGACCTAAAGGTCACCATGTATTACAGATCGAGTCACCAGCAGAGAGCTAGGCACTTTGCAGAGACACATAGGAAAACATAATTGCCACATGCGGAGATAGACAGGGCAGACTTCAGAGGCAAAAGGATGTTGGAAGTACAAAAGCAATGAAATTGAGGGCCCCTGTGCAGGTTACTGTTGCTTAATGAGTTCCTGCTCATCAGTTAAGCCAGAATAGACATTGGATGGGCTCTTAGACTATGGGGAGTTGGGTTTTAGCCACTTTACCACCTTGTTGGCTTAAATTTCTCCCTTGGAGATAATCAGAAGTTGGCTGAAAGAATGGTATTACAAGGAGAGTGATCCCAACTGGACAAGGTGGAGAGACTGTGTCATGTCATTGTAATTTAACACAATTGATTGTCTGGAAGTTGGCATTGGATGAGCAAGGGAGAGGAGAGCAAGAGTCATCTCCCCTGTGTGAGCCGGCAGCTTGTTTGTCGGACCTGGGTTTCAGTGTCAACTCTGTGTGGGCTCAGTTTCTGGCTATCTACAAGCTATTCAGTCCAACTGACCCCAAACATTCAGAAGTCATGAGCCAAACTTTACAGGTTTTGAGGATAGTGGACAGAACGTTAACATGGGATTTTATTTGCTTTCCCTTCTGTGGGATTGGAGGTTTTAAGACAACCTTTTGTCTTCATCTTTAATCTCCTTTCATGAACATGAAATCTGTAACATAATTTAAATAGAGAGAAAGGAGCGATGGGAGCTTTGCTGTGATGTAACATTGTCATGAGTTTGTCAGCTACCTCCCAAAACAGCCTGAACCTCTAATCATATTTTCCTTCACTTTTCAACTGCAGGAATTCAAAGGAATCCAAAAAGATGCTTGCTTTTGACAAACAGGAAAACTTTGCTCAATGTGATCCGTTTGTTTTTTACCCTGCTGTCTGAAAACACACTTGCCTGAGCAATTTTCCAAAGAACTGAATTAATCCTATGTTCTAATGACTGTTCCAGTAGGTAACGGGTTGGAAAAATGCCAGTTTTACAATCAACAATGTACAGTATACAATGCTTAATGCTGCTAATAATAGTCATGAACTCTCTGGATTTGGGCAATTCCTATAAAATGTTGGTTCCATAAATGAAAGTCAAATTGACAACTGCTGAATAATCCTGCTCTATACATTTCATTCTACTTTGTGTTTGTTTGCTGCGGATTACTTTCTCAAATTTTGGTTATGAAATACCTCTCAGTGTGAATAAATTCATTAATTTGTATCAAACATAGTCTAGTATTTACTTCTGCTGCTCTAAGTTCAGTATCATCAGGAAGAGTAAATTAGCTTTACTGACTTCATTTAACTATTTTGAGAAGTGCAAAGTGAGAAGCATCTTCTGGCCTGTTCCCAGTTTCCTTGTTTGATGGGAGCCTGCCATTTATAAGAGTTGGCGGGAGCCTCTTTCATTTCTTTGTGTATGAGAGAGAAGAATTTTATAACCTGGGGCATTTTGGTGGAAGGACTGCTTACTGCTTGTGCACATGCTACTCTGGAAATTCAGGAAAGCAGACAAGTGTCACTTATTCCACATCCATTACTTACATGCAGTATGAGCACTGCCTATCCCACTTAAATTTGTGGGAAAAACACCATTCTTCTGCTCCTTATGAAAACAGCAAACCATACGCCACCTTTAGGGCAATCTATGTAGGTAGTACTTTTACACTGCACTCCTTTCACTGAAGGTATGTGAAATAGCAGAAAGGTAGCTTCTGTTCTATTTTACTGACTGTGCTGATGAAGCAAGATATGAAATAGCATGTTATCCATGCCTTACTCTAGATTTATTCTGTTTGTTTATAATCGCATCTCATCTCCCAAGATAGCCAGGAATCAGTGTGCTTAGAACAAGGTGAGCTCTCAGAGTAAACTGGGACACTGCCTGTCTCAACTTTGTTCTTCACCTTGAACACAGTTTCTCCAAAGAAAAATCACCTACAGCTGCACCAAGAACAGAGGAAACAGGTTTCCTGCCTAACACTTTGGATCTGACACTATATGCAGGAGTTAGTTTTGTTTTCAGGAATATTACTCCATGCTGGGATACATTCTGATGCATAGTGGCTGATCTGCTAAACCTCTCCAAAGAAAGCTCAGGAGGCTCTGACAAAATACAAGGTAGCCTGAAACAGTACTGAGAAGACTATTTTTCAGGCTTCTCCTTTCCTCTGTTTCCAAGCATCACATAAACCTTTTACAGATGCTCTTTGATTGCTAAAACTTATAAATCTGTACTTGGACCACCTACAGATGGAAAAAGGAAATGATGGGCTAAAAAAGAAAAGAGGTATGGCTTTTCATAAATATGACATAAACTTGTGGTGGCATTTGCTGACTGTTATAGTTATAGTTAATGAATTTAGAGGATGCTCACTGGCAGTGCAAAACCATGAAGGCAGGACTCGCTTCACCACATCCAAACCAGCAACCATGAAACAAATAACCATTTACCCAGAGCACCACCTTTTGGTGCAGGTGCTGTTTTCAATTAATTTGACAGGAGTATACCCATGTGAGAGAGATGAAATGGGAGACAGAGACACAAGTCTTCCTTTTTTCTCCCATATTACAGTATTCAGCTATGGAGAACAGTTATTAGGGTGTAGTGAAAATAAAGCATCAAAATTTGGCAGAGATCTGTGCTTGATTAGTGCTTTCTGGAGATTGATGCTTAGACAGTAGGAAAGGGTAGATTTAGATTAGACATTAGATAGAAATTATTCCTTATGAAGGTGGTGAGGCACTGGCACAGGTTGCACAGAGAAGATATGGCTGCCCCATCCCTAACAATGTTCAAGGCCAGGTTGGACAGGGCTTGAAGCAACCTGGTCTAGTGGAAGGTGTCTCTGCCTGTGGCAAGGAGTTGGAACTGGATGAACTTTATGGTCCCTTCCAACCCAAACCATTCCAGGATTCTGTGATTCTATGAAATTAAGAATGGTCTCATCATCCTGTGCTTGTTTCAGGTTGTTGACTGACATGCCGGAATAGTGCTCAACAAAGCCATATGCTCTTCCAAAGTCTTGGGAAGTCATCAGAAAGGCAGTAAAGGGCCTAGGAATGGTGCAGAAGGCCATGTGAGATTGATGAAGCTGCATTTGTGATCTATCATCCATCTTGTGGAACAGCTATTGTGACATGTTGGGCTTTTGCTGGCTGGGTTACTTTGATTATCAGGAAATTCAGATGGAGCATCCAGATCACTAACAGCTTAAGGAAAAGCCAAGGGAAAGTTTGTCTTTAGCAGTGAATATGTACTTAGCCACATCACAAGGCAAACACTGTCTGGGCTGGATATTTTCCCTTAATCTCCTACGAGCACTGGCAGGTCTTCTAGAAAATACAAGAAAACATGTTGTTATACTGCTGGATTTTCCTCTTTCATCACCATCAAATGATGGGCAAGTTAGACAGGTAAAAAAAAAAATAAAAAGCCTGATAATGGTAAGAAGAATATGGATTTCCTTGTGAAATAGTCTATATGTGGTGAACTTCAACAGATTGGTTCTATATCAGGCCTTTTCAAGAAAGGGTTGGCCATCACCGGAAATATGTTACAAAACAGGCCATGTATGGGCAAATTCTGCGCATAAGGGTAATGTTGATTTGTAATATGTGCTTCACTTTGAGAAGCTTTTGACTAGTCCTTTCTGAGGTGCCTGAGCAAGCCCATGCACAGAGGACATGCTCTCCAGGACTTGTGGGGACATGCAACTTTAAGATGCTTTGACAGGCACAGCTACAGTTTGGGCAGAGAAGAGATTCAGAGCAGCCCCGAGGAGAAGGACTTGGGGGTGTTGGTCAATGAAAAAATGAACATGAGCTGGCTGCAGTGTGCGCTTGCAGCCCAGAAAGTCAACAGTATCCTGGGCTGCATCAAAAGGAGTGTGACCAGCAGGTCGAGGGAGGTGATCCTGCCCCTCTACTCTGCTCTCGTAAGACCTCACTTGGAGTATTCTGTGTAGTTCTGATGTCCTCAACATAAAAAGGACATGGAACTGTTGGAACAAGTCCAGAGGAGGGCCACGAGGATGATCAGGGGACTGGAGCATCTCCTGTATGAAGACAGGCTGCAAAAATTGGGGCTGTTCAGCCTGCAGAAGAGGAGGCTGCATGGAGACCTCATAGCAGCCTTCCAATATCTGAAGGAGGCCTATAGGGATGCTGGGGAGGGACTCTTCATTAGGGACTGTAGTGATAGGACAAGGGGTAATGGGTTCAAAGTTAAACAGAGGAAGTTTAGATTGGGTATGAGGAAGAAATTCTTTCCTGTAAGGGTGGTGAGGCCCTGGAATAGGCTGCCCAGGGAAGTTGTGAATGCTCCATCACTGGTGGTGTTCAAGGCAGGGTTGGACATAACCTTGGATGGCATGGTTTAGTGTGAGGTGTGCCTGCCCATGGCAGGGGGGTTGGAACTAAATGATCTTAAAGTCCTTTCCAACCCTAACTATTCTATGATTCTATGATTCTATTTATATTACTGCCTTTTATTTTACAGGTTTCTCAAAGGCAAATAATCTAGACAGAAAACTGTTTAACTTTCCAAGTCATAAAAAGAGCATAGATATACAGATAGCTTAGTCATTTTGCCAAGGCATGAAGCCTTCTATCAGTCTGGATTGAAGATAATAATCGCTCAATGTATGGACTCATGCCAGCAGGCTGCTACCACCAGAGCTGCAATTATGTATGGCACAGAAAGACGGATGATGTATGAGGTTTACAGGAATGGTGCTGACAAGGTGTTTCCAGTCTGGCGTTCTGCTCTGCAAAATTTAGTACAAGTTGCATAAGGTTGTCCTCAGGACTTCAGATATCCCAGCACATAAAAACACTGTGAAGAAGATTAAGCAAAAAGACAATGGGAAAGTAAAAATAATAGCACCCCTTCCCCTCTCGCTACCAATGTTTGTCTAATGTATGAGAATTTCTGGGATGGAATCTATCTGCATATCTCAGATGTAAGTATCTAAGCCTGTCTTGGACAACTTTTTTATTCTCATGGTATTTTCAGGCCAAGTTTACAGGCTACCGCTGAATTCCTCTGACTATTCTATAACTGAGTACATTGAGTGGGTGAAGCAACATAAGAATGACATGGGAATATGATGCTGCGTGGAGCAAGGCTGAGCTGATAACCCAGAAATCTTGGTTCTTTCCTTTGAAACTGCAGCAGCTGGGCAAACCACTTCCTCTGTGTCTTTCTTACCTTTCTCTTCTTTGTCCTGAAAATAAACATACTAGGATACCTTGAAAGTTTTTAGCATGTAAATCATTTCTATCGCTCACAAGAATTCCCTTGTGAATTCCATCCTTCTCCATTGTACATCTCACCAGACAGGCTTCTTTGCCTACACCAAGGGCTGATTTTACTTGTGCCCATTAATGTTGCTCAAATAACCAGCCAGAGGGGGGTCCAGCAAACATTTGACAAAGCAAGTTCTTTTACCAGATTTTGTGTTCACAGGACACCTAATTGCAGACCCATTTGATATAAAAATAATAATAATATATTGATCTATCTTAGCACTAGCATTGTGCTTTGTAATTGTACATGCTACACAGAAGGGCACAATACCTTGACAGGCATTACATCCTGAGAAACAGAAGAAGCATGGGCTGCTCTATGTTGGGAGCTGGAGTATGTATTAATCATGAGAACCCACATGAAATTAAATAGCTGACCTCTGTACAGTTCAGAGACACAGTTTCCAGAACCTGCCAATCCACCAAGATAGATTTCTGAGATGTCACTTGAGTCCTTTGAAAACAACCTCTTTGACAGTTAAAATGAATTGGCAGAAGAGACATATGGGGAGTGTAGCTTCCAGATTTATGAGGTATTTGAAAGAGAGTAAGTTACACATGTAGATTACTTATAATGCCTTGCAACTCCATAGCTGTCTCACATTTCTCTCCTTCAGCTTTACAGGGTGCACAAGATTTGGGGAATTTTATTTTCTACTTTGTAAAGCCCAAGCACCAGAAGCACTAATTCTATGCAGTCATGATAATGAAGGGATGTAAGTCTCAGCTCCATAAGAACATTATAAGAGAGAAAGCAAACTACCCTTTTCACCAGAGAGACCCTGCCTTATTTTACTATCAATGCAAATTCTATCAATTGCCTGTGAGGTGTCATTGACTGACACAGACAAGTTTATTGATTTTGGATTTCTGTTTGTTTGTTTGTTTGTTTGTTTTTTGTTTTGTTTGTTTTGGTTTTTATTTTAAAATAAATTTAAAAAAAACCAAACAAGTATGAGTCTCTTCATATGTCAAGCAGATTAAAATTGAGCTTTCAAAACCGGACATTGGGGAAAACAATACACACCTATAAAGATGGAAACCTTTGTGCCAGCCCTTCCTTCACACATGGGTTGACATGAGCTTATAGCTCATCTCCCTAGAGCTCTAAGGCAGTTTTCATTCTCACTTTTGACACTTGTAAGATCTGGAGCAGTGGGCAACCGTAACCCAGAGAAGAAGGATCTAGTCCTTCCCTTGTAATGTACTGACACTGTGAGTTTCTAATAACACTGTGGACTTCATGAGCTCTCTCTTGTTGCATGCAGGAAATATAAAACTAGTGATACAAAATTCTTGTAGGGTCAGAAGAGAACAAATGGTCTCCATAGCAACATGGCCCTGATGTGTTTGTTGTCCTGGGGCTCTTCTCTTTGACAATTTCAAGGTAGCTCTGGCCATTTTCAAAGCCCTGCATGGGATCAGCTGAAGCTGCTTGAGTGACAACATCAGCTTGAGAGATCATATCCATGAAAAATGCAGCCGTCAACTTGAAGTATACAGCTGCACAGGAAACAATTCTCCTCTCCTATGAAAATGTGAATACAAAAGTACTTTTACCCTGAAAAAATGAAGATAAAAAGTCAATCTAAGGATAGTTTCATGGGCTGAAAATTTCAGAATAATATTTCAGCACAGGTCAGCTCAAATATTACCTTGTATTGATTTATTTTTAACTTTTTCATTTTTGTTAATGTTGCCCCTTCTAAAAATTTAATTACACTAATGCTCTTTCCACTTAAGAGAGAGAAGAAAAAAGTCTGAGAAAATATTTATATCTCCACCTGAAAGTCAAACTTGTATGGGCCAGGGAGAAAGCTTTCTTGAGAATGCCTAAGCCTGAACTCATTTCCAGAAGGGAGCAGGTCAGCCACATTGTTTGGAAACCTAAAGCAAATATCTTCAAATATTTTCTCTAGCGATTGCTTTGTTGAAAAGGGTTGTGAGGTCTTTGAGGGAAGGATCTCTCCTTATTTGTGTACAAAGCCTGATATAATGGGGTGGGCTATATGATTTTATCATAGAGTTACACAAATAGACACATCCCTTAATTTTTCCCTTTCAAAATCTTGTTCTTATGAGTGAAATTGAAACTAGAGGAACACTGACAGGAACAAAACAGAAGAATCCAAAGTCAAAGGAAATTCTGCTGTTGATTTCCATTAGATTAAGGTTCCATCCTGTACTTCAGCACATCTCCAACTCTCAAGGCATCCAGGTAGCATTCATTACTGTGCCATGTAGAAAACTGGGCACAGGAGGCACATGTTTAATCACTACCATGTAGGACTTGGACCAAGGAATAAGACATTCCTAGGGTAAAGATTTTTAATCTGCAAATGACTTGCCAAACTTTTTCAAATATTTTTGGCTGAGAGCGTTAAGGTCAGCTCTTATTTAATTCACTTGCATCCTCCTCTTCTAAGCAATAAATTTCTTCTCTCATTTCTTTTTTCAGCAGTTAATTCTTCATTTTAATTTTTTTCTTCTTTCTACGGTCTTAGAAATATCTCCAACTCTGTTGGTCTTGGGTAGAGCTAGATAAAATATTTCATTAAGACAAGTAATTATCTTAAAAGTTGGCCCAAGCTAGCATATGCTTTTGGTGTGAGACAAAGAAGGAGGGATTATTCTTTTTTTTGTTTGTTTTTTTTTTTTTAAGTTAAAAAAAGTATATTTCCAAACCTGTAAAATGAGAGATTTACATAGAAAACAAAAGAAAATGAAACAACCTAGGAAGGTGGGTTTTTTAATCAACTAGTTCAAAAGCAACCTGTTTTTCCTTATAAATGTAGAAAAAATCAGGTGCTGACAAAATTAGGGAAAAAATCTGAAACAGTTTTTTTCTCTAAAACCAGAAAAACTGTCTTGAATCTGAATAAATTATTTTCTTTTCCTAAAAATTTTGTTTCCCTGGGGATTTTGCCGTGTTTGGGCTTTAGGGTTTTTTCATTCCAGTAAGTAAGATGAAGTACTTTGCTTCTGCTTGACTCAAGCTATTTTTTTTTTTTCCTCCTGATTTTTCCCTAAATTCATCATTTATCCAGTTCCTGTTATGATTGTGCAGGAGGAAAGAAGAATGTTAGGTTGGCAGCCAGGCAAAATCTAATAGCTGGGCAGAGACACCATCTCCATAAGTTCTTTTTTTGTACCCTCTTCTGTCCAGTCACAAGAACCACTAAATAGAAACAGTGGCCACCAGCTTATTCTGAATGTCAGTATGGTTTTGTTTTTGTGGACCTGAATTGGTTTTTGGGGTGCACAGTTCTCCATAATTTTTTTTCAGCAAATTAATTACAATGGGGACGAGGGAGGAGAGAGAGAGATAGATGACTCTTTTTTCCTTCTCACTGTCAAATATCCCCTTTGCCTTATTATTGTTTCAAAGCTCTAAAGCATGAAACTACATTTTTATGAAGCCAAACGACCTTCAAAATTCAAGACGAGGCTGACTTCTGCTTGACTGTAATATTTTGGATCATTAATTTCACTAGAGATATTCCAATTTGTAATTTTAATAAGTTTCAGAGCATAACTGCTCTTAATACTGTGTTTCTAAATGCGATGGGCTGTATGCTCAACCAGCACAAATCAGCACAGCATTAATGACTCTACTACGGTGTTCCACACCAGCTAAGACTATGGGTATATGTTCTTTGTCTGTGTTTGGTTTCAGCCACTCCTTAATAACCACAAAAAATTCTTGGTGTGATGCATATTAAACATCTCGAATAGTTGATTAAGATATTTTTGGTGGGAAACACCAGATGGTCTAGTGGATGGCTTGTTATTACTATTATTCTTGTCAGAATCAATTTGCAGAGCACTGGCAACTTATAAGCGCTTTACAAAATGAGGGTGAGATACTGTGAAATGCTGTGTTTTTTCCACACAGAGTTGGTCTGCATGGCTGTAGAATGACCGCACATCCAACACCAGTGGGATCAACTTTAGTGGGATGTAATGAGCTACTCAATTTACTCATTTTACTTTCTGTGTTATTCCTACACAGTTAAAACATTTCTCAAGCCTACAGTAATGTAGGCTCTGGCCACTTTGTGGTTTTCCCACAAGAGTGGAAAACTGAAGGATGGAGAATGTGAGAGACTTCTGAAAAGAGGGAAGAAGTTCAAAGGCTTTGGATGAATGACTCCTACATTTGCAGTGAATGTCCTAATCAGACCCTGAGGGCCATGAGAAGGCCTGGCTGGACCCTTTGTGCTATATTTCAATAGACAAAGTAAGCAAGGGAGAGGCTGAATGACTCTGTGCCCCGGCAGTTCAGTGCTGTCTGAGAGCTGGAGCACTCCTGAGACAGTCCCAGCACCTGTGATTATTTATACAACGTAAAACAGCACCCATGGCAGATAGCTGGAGAATGTGAAGGAGGGACAGAGCATCTCTCTCACAGAGCAATCGTAATTAATTCACTGACCTGGTATATACATGTTCAAATTGTCAATGCAGAAGAGGAAATTGAATTGGACTTTTCACAGCATAGGTAAATACCCCAGCCCTTGGCTGCAAGGTGATAAAAGACCACTCCTGTTGCCCACAGTTACTGAAGTTAACCTTATCTCTTCACTGTTTGACAAACCCAATGGATTTGGGCAAAAAATGTTAATTCTTAAAGGAAAAAAAACATTGCCTCAATCTGAGTTTCTTGAGTTCTGTTCCAAAATTTTATTCTAGTCAGAATTTCTGCACAAAGTTTTTCGTTTTACTAGAACTGATATTTCTCAACATTTGTAGGGTACAGGGTTTTTTCAAATGATTTAAATTGCACTCCTGGACCCAATCACTGCAAAGAAGCCAACAGAAACTAATTTTCTTGATATTGCTGAGTGACCAACACATTTCTGATTAAAGCTATTCTTAGGGAATAGTCTTACATTTTCATAGAATTGTCATATTCTCATAGAATGGTCTAATGGTTCTAATGGAAGCTCTTGAAGCTTGAGAGTTTTACTCAGAAAAAGATTCCTTGGAAGAAAGCTGAGTGGTCATAGAAACTTTGACAATTTGGTTGAGCTATCCAGTTCGGCCTGATGAACCAGGGTCTCACTTTCAGCACTGACAGACTCAAATGACACAAGAAAATGTCTCTGTTTTCCCTCTTTATGTCATCGGGCTTTGGCATGGTGGTGTCTCCTGACCAGGAAAATGTCTTCATTATTTCTCACAATGCATGTCTTCTCTTACAGAAAACAGAAGAAGACACATTTCAGATATGCAGATGTATTTCAGAAAAGCTACAGTTTTGTACATTGAAGGGATGAGAGAAAGGGACTTCTTTTCATCCATAGATCTCAAAGTATTTTCCACGGTACTGTTTCAGGATCTGGTTAGCAGTGTACACACAAAGTGCTAAAAAAGTTAAAAAAGCTTTCCTTCTGAACCCCCATAGGTAGGGAGGCATGTGTGCTGGGCTCACAAAGTTTCCACTGTTGTTAAGATTTCATGCTGGCCATAGTCCATAATGATGAAGAGTTTACAATTAAAGCTGATGATCTGGAAAATAAGGAGTGAATTCGAAACTACTTTGTCTGAAGAGAGTCTGCAATTATGAGAATATTTAGTACCTAGTGTGTCGTTGCTCTCATCTCAAATGATCTTGGGTTAATCTGTAATTCTACTAAGAGATTAATGTGAAGCAATTTTTTGTTTAAAAACATCCTGTCTGTCTCTGCAAGCAGGCTGGTTAGAAAAGCCTCGTTTAATTGGCTGTAGGCAGCCAGATTGTGAAATAAACTGAAATTCAAAGGTGGAAGAATTTGCTATAGTTAAAAAAGAAGATATTTTGACATTTCAAAGTAAAAGTGAAATTTACAGTTTACACCAACATTTGCTAGACTAATAGGAATACAGAAATATTGACTGCAAGAGAATCAAAGAAAAAAGAGAACAGAACTGGGACAGATAGAATAACATTCTGCAAAGTCACTGGCAGTGTAACAGGCTGGATTGCTGAATGCCCCTTTCTTGCCAACCCCTCTAGTCATCTTCTTTCTGAGTAGTGCTCAAGGCCAGGCTGGACTGGGCCTTGGGCAACTGATATAGTGTGAGGTGTCCATGTCCATGTCAGGGGGGTTGGAACCAGATGATTTTAAGGTCCTTCCTAATCCTAATCATTCCAAGATTCTATGAATTCTATCTGCCTGCAGAGGGTACTGGTACTTTCTGCTTTGATGTTTGAGAGGGAGGAATTCAGAATTATGCCTGGCACATTACTGTTTCTCTGGGAAGCCATGATGCAGTCTGCAACTCATATATGACAAGAAGTATGCATGTCACTAGTTCTCTAGTCTTGATGAAAGAGCTTCCAAGAAAGTGTGACTTTTGCCTGATACAAAAGTTTGAAGGTCACTGGCTTTTACCACATCTTGTTTGGGAAGGTGCTTGCATAGTTCCTTATTTAGGGGTGTTAATCCACTCTTTGGCTTCTGAATGAAAGGCAGCACTTATGCAGAGGGTCTAAATGAATGGGCAGATGCTTCAAGCTCCCTAGAAGTGAACCACCTTCTGTCTAGAAGCCGTCAAGTTGTATTAATAGCTGATGGTGTAAATTGTGCTGAAGGAGATGACACAGCTCTGACCCAAGGTGACTTGTCAACTGCAGCTGTGCCATACCCACCAGTGCATAGGGAGGGTGAATTCACTCTGCTATTTGCCCATCTGACCAGGTAAATGCTCTAACAGAGTGTAGTGTTTTAGCCTGCTGAAGTGAAGGGGAATGGGCATAAGCACTAGGGGAAAAAGAGGAGCTAAAAAGAGGCATTTATACAAGACATAATAGTCATAAAGAGCTATAAGAAACTTGGGAATTGAGGTTATTATGTGCCTACAGATCTGGATCACTGAGTTTAGCCTTGACAATTACTATTATCTCATATAAACCACTGTATAAATGTACCAGCCTTTCCTTTCTCACAAACATCTTAAAAACGGTTGGGTTTTTCTTTACAGTTGCCTTGTTACACTATAACTTCTTGCACACTTGCTCCATCTGTTTTGAACATCTTCAGAAGACTTCTCACCTGCAACACTTCTCTACTAGAGAAGAAAATTTTACAAACTGTTAGATCATATTTGCCATTCCACAACCTCAGCCTCCTATCAGCTAATTCCTCTAGTCCATCTCCTCCTCAGTTGTTCCAAAGAATGAGCTCTCAAATTATCAGAATATTAAAATACTGGGATAAGTGCCCTTTAGATTAGTGATTTTGTACCATGCTGTTGAATGATATGATATTCCTCTCAGTCAAGTTTCCAATCTTATGCTATATCTGTACCACCTTCTGACATTCCTCTGTATTAACAGGGGTCCTCTGACAGGATGAGCAGAAAAACTGTGAGGTCCAAGGGTATTACCTTCCTCCAAAATAATTCAGCTCTCAGTGTTACCCCTTGCTGTCTGCTCTTTCACCACTCCCTCAACCACCCAATGATTTCTTCTCTGATTCTCCACCTTCACTGTGTAGCCAGATTGCATCTCAGATACTGCTTTAGAAATGTAAGAGCAAGCTAACATGAGGCTTTTCATATCTTCTTTGTCTAGAAAATCAGTCATATTTTTGTAGAAAACCAGGAAGCTGTTGGAACAGTCTGATCTTTTATGAACACATCTTTATCAGATAGATTTCCAAACCATCCAAGCAATGAGCTTTTGCTACAATCTTCAATATTTACGTTGTCATTTGGGAGAATATATTTAAGATGCTGTTTGATGAGACAGGAAAACATCTTATCCTTTACAAACCATCATGAAGAATGGTGTATTTCTGATATAGATGATGAAGTCATTGGCAGTTCCGGTAATGTTTGTTGTTGTTGTGTGTATTCCTGGTATTATAGAAAGTGTCAATATGATTAGTGATCACAAAAAATTTGTCTGAATGTTTGTGATAACAAGTAAGAAACTGAATCCTCCTTTCCAACTGATTTTCCTCTAGTTATGTCTGGACAGATATTTAATTAACTCAGCATGGTGGGTCTATTCTCAGTCACTTTCTGCAGTGGCTAGCCATTTACGTCTGTACTCAGTGGGTGTTAAACAGCACAGCTCTGAAGTTCCATATTTTTACAGTGACCTTTCTTAGGTGTGAATGATTAAACAAGGTACCAGAGACCAGCAAATTGGCCCATCTTTGGACAGTAGGCAGGCCAGCAGCTGGTATGTGGAAAATGCTGGCAAAGCAAAATGTCAATACAGTATAAACAGGATGGGATACAACATGCTTTTTTTTGCTGTGTCAGACTTTCAGTTCTGTTCTGCTTTTAAAAGATCTGTTTAGCAAGTACACAGGCTTCTGTAGCTATACACACAGCCACAAAACTGCCACATGCATGTTCACAAACTGCAAGCAACCAGGTTAGCACAGCATAAGCAGTTGGACTAGATGATCATTGCAGGTTCTTTCCAACAAAAACATTTCTCTTCTCTTCTCTTCTCTTCTCTTCTCTTCTCTTCTCTTCTCTTCTCTTCTCTTCTCTCCTCTTCTCTTCTCTTCTCTTCTCTTCTCTTCTCTTCTCTTCTCTTCTCTTCTCTTCTCTTCTCTTCTCTTCCTCTTCCTCTTCCTCTTCCTCTTCCTCTTCCTCTTCCCTTCCCTTCCCTCCCCTCCCCTCCCCTCCCCTCCCCTCCCCTCCCCTCCTCTCCTCTCCTCTCCCTCTCTTTTCTTTCTTTCCTCTTCATTCTGCTGGGGCTTAGCAACCTTAGAATGGGGAGACATTACTACCAAGACCAGACAATGTGCTTAACTATTAAGAAACCATTTTCTATAAGCACCACAATCCTGCTTAAACAACTCCAGGGGGATGCTTGCATATCCTACTTATGCTAAGCTATTCCCAGCTTTTTGAATGCCTAAACGTAGACTTTGGTGTTGTAGGTGAGTACACAGATATCAGGTGTGTCAGAGGATGAATCAACCTTCCCTGGATATCTTCTGAGCTTATACTGCCTTTCCCATCTTAGTGTTGTCCCCTACTCTGCTAGCTGATTGTGGACCCTACCATAACAAAAATATAACTTTTTATCACAACAGGTCGGTATACAGCACTGATAGCTCAGGTCAGGTCAAGTAGGGATGATCCCACATGAGGATCACCTTATCATTACCATGTGCCTACAAAAATAGTAAGTGTGTAATTGTCCTTGCTTCAAGGAATTATGGCTCTCCACTAGAGAAAAGCATTTGCAGATGCCTTATTCTGGACAAGGGGAATTGCTTTGACCTGCCAGAAGTGAGGTTCAGGTGAGATCTTAGGCAGAAGTTCTTCCCTGTGAGGGTGGTGAGGCACTGGCATAGGTTGCCCAAAGAAGCTGTAGCTGCCCCATCTCTGACAGTGTTCAAGGCCAGGTTGGAATGGGGCTTGAAGCAGCCTGGTATAGTGGGAGATGTCCCTGCCCATGGCAGGAGATTGGAACTGAATGACCTTTAAGGTTCCTTCCAACACAAACAAGTCTGATTCTAGGACTCTACGGTATACCTCTACTCAGCCTATCCAAGCTGATCATTAGTAGAAAAACTGGTAATAGAGGGCTGAACTAAAAATGCTCTCTAATGTCAGGTTTTTGCATCTGTAGTTCAAAGGAACTAGTGAAATATATCAAGATTCACAAGATGTTTGTCTTATGCTTCTTAAGCAGCTGGTCCATTTCAATAATTACTTAAAATCCACTGGGAGGGGTAGTGGTTGTGTCTGGTTCTTCTGTGCTGTGCTTAGGTTTTTCTATCTTCATGCCTTCCCTGTTATCATTCTTGATTGTCTACTCTTATTTGCCTTACTTTCAGACTCACTGCTGTTGATGTAACAAGCTTGTTTTGTGAATTCACACTTTCCAGAATGTCCCCCAGGTGTTTCAGTATTTTCTGTCAAACCATTGTTTATGGATCTTATCTGGAAATGAATCAGTCATCTCTTTCTTCCTTGAATCTTTCACTGCATTAAGTAGACTTTATTATTTTGTCATTCAGGGCACAAATGTCAGTTGTTGCCCAGAATGGTTGCCACAATTTTAATTTCTAAAGCGTTTTGTAATCAATGAAGGCTGGAATCTGCATTCAGGTTTTGCTCCTTGTTCTTTCAGGCAGTAGAGGAAAGCATTGTTGATGCTATAGAATTTTTATTTAATTTTTGTCCCAAAATAACATACTAATTAATTAGTGAAACATTTCCATATGAATTTAGAAACACCAGCTCTTTCTTGTTTTCATGTTATCTAATGAATCAATTGCTTAAGCAACCAGGCAAGGTAGACTTAGAACTCAATATGGTACATGGCTTCCATAAGGTGTTAGTGGACCCTCTAATCAGTCTTCTTTGTTTTTTTTTAGTTTTGTCTGAATTACCCTCATGTTTTCATGCCAGCAGATAGACATCTTTCTGGGTTAAAATCTTGGGGTTTCTGACAATAACTGTGTTTAGCCTTACTATTCGAGCTCTGAATCTTGCTTTATTAGCACCATTCAGCCTGGGGTTTTTAATAGTTCTTTCTTCTACAAAACGTGTTCTGTGTGACTCAGAGCTTATTTTGCCAAATATCTAGTGTCAGCTATCACCAGCATTAGGTAACCTGTGGTTTCATTTGTATCCCATCACAGGAGACAGAATCTTTGAAGTACTGAAACTGTATATCTGATTTACTTTTTGATTAGGTGAATAAATAACTTGACTGAAACACTAGTTGTAAAAGATTTGGAGACCATGGCAGGTCTCCAGGCCAAGGATGAGTCTGTGTTTCACAGCCATATTGTCATTGTCATTCTCGTTATAGATAACCATATACAGTCTTGCAGCACGAAATGTCTGGAATGTGATTTTTGGGGGGAGCAGGGTGAAGTTTTTGTGAAAGCATGAACTCTGTGGGAAATTTCTGAGACATTAACAAAGTCTCAACACAAATTGTCTTCCCCCTCCCTGCAAAGCACTATGTGTGCCCACACAGGCGCGTTTTAAAGAAAAGCCATTTGAAGGAATGGGAAAACATAAAAAATATTGTCCTGGTTTCCCCACTGATCACTTTATTGTCCTTTCTGCTGTCTTTGGACCTCTTCTTGGACTGTTCTTTTGGGTTTCTTCTGCTCCTCTGCTGCAAGGACAAATGCAGCTATGCTATTTTCAAGCACTCATTGCAAACCACACACTCTCCACCGGGGCTACTCTAGATCCCTCTTTATCCTCTTACTGCTTTGAAGCTGATCTTATTCAAGCCCAGGAGAGTTGTTGCAGAAGCCAGATAAGAGATATAAGGGTGCTGGAAGGCTGTACTTGGCTCCTGCTTCCCTGCAGTTCCATGGGAACTCAGCCACAAGAAGTTATGGAGGTTCAAAGAAACTGGACAGAATTCAGGGAGGAGGTCTCTTCCCTGATTATTATCATCTGGGTAGGACCATTGTCATGGTTTAAGCTGTAAATCATGCAGTTTGCTCACTCACCTCCCCCTTTTTCTTCCCCCCCCCTCCGAGGCAGGGGGGAAAGGGGAGAAGAATCGAAAGGATGTAACTCCCATGGGTTGAGATAAGAACAGTCCAGTAACTAAGCGATAACACAAATCACTACTGCTACCACCAATAACAATAATGACCAGGGAAATACGAGGGAAGAGGACACAACTGCTCACCACCCGACAACTGAGCCATGAACTGAATTCTTCCGGGTTCCTGCCCCCAGTGTTTTCATGCTGGGCATGATGTGCTGTGGTATGGAATATCTTTTTGGTCAGTTTGGGCCAGGTGTCCTGTTTCTGCTTCCTCCCAGCTTCTCCTCCTCCCTGGCAGAGCATGAGACTCAGAAAGACCTTGATCAGACTAAAACATTACCAAGCAGTAACTGAAAACACTGGTGTTATCAACGCTGTCCCCAGACCGAAAGTTGAAACCACACCACTGCACCAGCTACTACGAAGGAAAAAAATGACTGCTACCGCTGAACCCAGGACAGTGTCCATTGTTAAGTCCACCCCTCTATCACAATCCCATCTGTATGTTGCATCTCTGCCCTGATGGCTGGAAGTGTCATGGGCCCACCGAGCCAAAAATAATTCACCCTTATGTTGCCAATCTAAGTCCGTCTGAGCCACTTCAGTCTTAGCAGCTTTAACCACTTGTTGGTTGTTCTGGTGCTCCTCAATGGCCCGACTCTTGGGTACATGAGCATCTACATGGCATACCTTGACCACCAGGTTCTGCACCTGAGCAGCGATATCTTGCCACAGTGCAGCAGCTCAGATGGGTTTACCTCTGCATTGCCAGTCGCTCTGCCTCCATTGCTGCAACCACCCCCACAGGGCATTTGCCGCCATCCATGAGTCAGTATAGAGGTAAAGTACTGGCCGCTTTTCTCGTTCAGCAATATCCAAGGCCAGCTGGATGACTTTCACCTCGGCAAACTGACTCTATTCACCACTCCTTCAGCAGTTTCTGCAACTTGTCGTCGAGGACTCCATAGAGCTGCCTTCCATCTGCGATGCTTTCCCACAGTGTGACAGGACCCATCAGTAAACAAGGCATATTGCTTTTCACTTTCTGACAGTTCATTTATATGGTGGGGCCTCTTCAACACGCATCACCTCCTCCTCCGCTGGTGACATTCCATAATCTTTGCCCTCTGGCCAGTCCATGATGACTTCTAGAATTCCTGGACGACTGGGATTTCCTATTCGAGCTTGTTGTGTAATTAGTGCAGCCCAATTACTCCATGTAGCATCAGTTGCACGATGTGTAGAGGAGAACCTGGCTTTGAACATCCAGCCCAGCACAGGCAACTGGGGTGCTAGAAGGAGCTGTGCTTCAGTGTCAATCACTTCCGAAGCAGCTCGAGCCCCTTCATAGGCTGCCAGTATTTCTTTTTCAGTTGGGGTATAGCTGGCCTCAGATCCTCTGTATCCCCAACTCCAAAAGCCGAGGGGTCGACCTCGAGTCTCCCCTGCAGCTTTCTGCCAGATGCTCCAGGTAGGACCATTCTCCCTGGCTGAGGTGTACAGTACATTTCTTACATCTGGCCCGGTCCAGACTGGTCCAAGGGCTACTGCATGAACTATCTCTCATTTAATTTGCTCAAAGGCTTGTTGTTGCTCAGGGCCCCATTTAAAACCATTTTTCTCCTGGGTCACATCATAGAGGGGGCTTACAATCAAACTGTAATTCGGGATGTGCCTCCTCCAGAACCCCACAGTACCCAAAAAAGCTTGTGTTTCTTTCTGATTAGTTGGTGGAGACATTGCTGTTATCTTGTTGATCACATCTGTGGGGATCTGGAAACATTCATCTTGCCATTTTATTCCCAAAAATTGAATCTCCTGAGCAGGTCCTTACTCTGTTTTATAGCAAAACCGGCTTTCAGCAGGATTTGGATTATTTTCCTCCTTTTCTCAAAGAATTTTTCTGCTGTTTCGCCCCCCACAAAAATATCATCAATGTATTGCAGGTGTTCTGGAGCTTGCCCCTGTTCCAGTGCAGTCTGGATTAGTCCATGGCAGATGGTAGGGTCATGTTTCCACCCCTGGGGCAGTTGGTTCCAAGTGTACTGGATGCCCCTCCAAGTAAAAGCGAACTGTGGCCTGCACTCTGCTGCCAAGGAATTGAGAAAAATGCATTGGCAATATCAATCATGGCATACCACTTGGCTCCCTTTGACTCCAGTTCATGATGAAGTTCCAGCATGTCAGGTACATCAGCACTCAATGGTGGCGTGACTTCATTCAGGCCACAATAGTCTACTGTTAGTCTCCACTCTCTGTTAGACTTTCACGCTGGCCATATGGGGCTATTAAAGGGTGAGTGGGTCCTACTGATCACTCCTTGACTCTCCAATCTACAGATCAGCTCATGGATAGGAATCAGGGAGTCTCGATTGGTGCAATATTGTTGCTGGTGCACTCTTGTGGTCGCAATTGGCACTTTTGTTCTTCAACCTTCAGCAACCCCGCAACAGAAAGATCTTCTGGGAGACCAGGCAAGGTGGACAGCTGCTCAATTTCCTCTGTTTCTAAAGCAGCAATGACTGCTACTGCTGAACCCAGGACAACTATCAGTAGAAAAAATTGCAATACCTGTGCTCTGTTCTTATATTGTCTCTTAACTGCTCCTTACTTGGACCTTTTAGCAAAGAGAAAATGAGTTCCAGATCTGTTCCCCATTTAGCAGAGATTCAGTGAAGCAGTGGAGTTTCCCTGTCAGCAGCTCAGAAGACATGAGGACAGTAACTCTTTGTGACTGATCCACAAAGTTTTCTCTCCCTCTTCACTGTCTTCAGATCTCACAACTGCATGTGAAGTAGAGTTGTACTTAAAGCTAGGCCAGGCTGGTCAGAGATGCTGTTGTCTGTGCATGGGATATGTGTCCATGGATACCAGAGGGACAACATCACTGGGATGGAATGTTTGGAGTTGTTCCTCTTGAGGGACAGGAATTGGCACTTCCCTTTGCTAGGCCTCATTGGGATTCTGTGGACCCATTTGTTGAGGCTGTCCATGGCCTCTGAGTAGCAACACACACAGTATATCAGCTTCCCAGTTTTGTACCTTCTTCAGGCTTCCAGAATCCGTTATGCAATTCCCAAATGAAAATGTTAAATAGTTAAAATGTTAAATAGTATTGGCCGCAATAGATGTACCCATGTAGCCAAGGGTACACTAATTACTGGCTTTCAGCTGGACTTTGTGCTGCTGATTGCAGCAACGAGTAGCAGGCAAAGTCCTGCAGAAGGTGATTAAGAGCTGGCATCGTTTCTGGATCAGCACAGATTTCTTTCCAGAGAGGTGCCAACAAATTCTGACATTGGAATAAGATTTTACACATTTTAAGCACCACTTAACCATAGCAAGAAGAAAGTCCAAATGGTGAAGGTATCCATGCACTGTGGTAGCTCCTATCCTCAGTGACTGGCACTGTGAATGTCAGGGACAACAACACTGAGGGTAGGTGAAGTCCCCAGTGACAAGACTGAGCACCTCTTGAATTTCCATTGGGAGCAGGACCAAGAGTGAAACACTGCGAGGGATAGGGTGGCCACAGCTTCTCTGGGCAACCTGGGACAGCACCTCACCGCCCTCACAGGAAAGGCTAATCAGTCTTTCCTCTATGCCTGGCAAAATCTTGGAGCAGATTCTCCTGGGAGGCATGCTAAGGCACATGAAAAACAACAAGGTGCTTGGTGACAGCCGGCATGGCTTCACTAAGGGGAAATCCTGCCTGACCAGTTTGGTGGCCTTCTATGATGTGGCTGCCCAACTGATGGACAGGGGTAGAGAACTTGATGTCATCTACCTGGACTTGTGCAAAGCATTCGACACTGTCCCACACGACATAGAATCATAGAATCATAGAATAGTAAGGGTTGGAAAGGACCTCAAGATCATCGAGTTCCAACCCCCCTGCCATGGGAAGGGACACCTCACACTAAACCATGCCATCCAAGGCTATGTCCAACCTGACCTTGAACGCCGCCAGGGATGAAGCATCCACAACCTCCCTGGGCAACCCATTCCAGGGCCCCACCACCCTCACAGTAAAGAATTTCTTCCTCAGATCCAATCTAAACCTCCCCTGTTTAAGTTTAAACCCATTACCCCTTGTCCTCTTACCCCAATCCCTAATGAAGAGTCCCTCCCCAGCATCCCTATAGGCCCCCTTCAGGTATTGGAAGGCTGCTATGAGGTCTCCACACAGCCTTCTCTTCTCCAGGCTGAACAGCCCCAATTTTCTCAGCCTATCTTCATACGAGAGGTGCTCCAGTCCCCTGATCATCCTTGTCTCTAAACTGAAGAGACATCAATTTGATGAGTTGTGGACAATGGCTCAATGTCCAGCTGGAGACCAGAGTGGTGTCTCTCAGGGATCAGTGTTGGGACCAGTCTTGCTCAACATTTTTGTCAGTGACATGGACAGTGGGATTGAGTGTGCCCTGAGCAAGTTTGATGATGACACCAAGCTGTGTGGTTCGGTTGATATGCCTGAGGGGAGAAATGCCATCCAGAGGGAACTTGACACACTTGTGAGGTGGGCTGATGCCAACCTGATGAAGTTTAACCATGACAAGTGCAAGGTCTTACACTTGGGTCGGAGCAATCCCAAGCACAGCTACAGGTTGGTCAGAGAAGAGATTCAGAGCAGCCCTGTGGAGAAGGACTAGGGAGTGCTGGTTGATGAGAAACTTAACATGAGCAGGCAGTGTGCTCTCGCAGCCCAGAAACCAACCACATCGTGGGCTGCATCAAGAGGAGCATGACCAGCAGGTCGAAGAAGGTGATCCTGCCCCTCTTTTCTCCTGAGACCTCCCTTGTAGTATTGTGAGCAGTTCTGGTATCCTGAACATAAAAAGGACATGGAACTGCTGGAACAAGTCCAGGGGAAGGCCACGAGGATGATCAGGGGACTAGAGCACCTCCCATGTGAAGACAGGCTGAGACAATCGGGGCTGTTTAGCCTAGAGAAGAGAAGGCTGCAGGGAAGGCCGTGTGGAGACCTCAGAGCAGCCTTCCAATATCTGAAGGTGGACTGTAAGGATGCTGGGGAGAGACTCTTCTTTTGGGACTGTAGTGATAGGACAAGGCATAAAGGGTTAAATCTTGACCAGGGGTAGTTTAGATTGGATATGAGGAAGAAATTATTTACTGTGAGGGGGGTGAGGCTCTGGAATGGGTTGCCCAGGGAAGTTGTGAATGCTCCATCACTGGTGGTGTTCAAGGTCAGGTTGGACAGAGCCTTTGGTGACATGGTTTATTGTGAGATGTTCCTGCCCATGGCAGGGGTGTTGGAACTAGATGATCTTAAGGTCCTTTCCACAGAATCACAGAATCACAGAATAGTAAGGGCTGGAAAGGACCTCAAGATCATCGAGTTCCAACCCCCCTGCCATGGGAAGGGACACCTCACACTAAACCATGCCATCCAAGGCTATGTCCAACCCCACCTTGAACGCTGCCAGGGATGAAGCATTCACAACTTCCCTGGGCAACCCATTCCAGGGCCCCACCACCCTCACAGGAAAGAATTTCTTCCTCAGATCCAATCTAAACCTCCCCTGTTTAAGTTTAAACCCATTACCCCTTGTCCTCTCACCACAATCCCTAATGAAGAGTCCCTCCCCAGCATCCCTATAGGCCCCCTTCAGGTATTGGAAGGCTGCTATGAGGTCTCCACGCAGCCTTCTCTTCTCCAGGCTGAACAGCCCCAACTTTCTCAGCCTATCTTCATACGAGAGGTGCTCCAGTCCCCTGATCATTTTCGTGGCCCTCCTCTGGACTTGTTCTAACACTTCCATGTCCTTTTTATGTTGAGGACACCAGAACTGCACGCAATACTCCAAGTGAGGTCTCACGAGAGCAGAGTAGAGGGGCAGGATCACCTCCCTCGACCTGCTGGTCACACTCCTTTTGATGCAGCCCAGAATACGGTTGGCCTTCTGGGCTGCAAGTGCACACTGCCGGCTCATGTTCATTTTTTCATCAACCCACACCCCCAAGTCCTTCTCCTCGGGGCTGCTCTCAATCTCCTCCCCGCCCAACCTGTAGCTGTGCCTGGCATTGCTCCCACCCAGGTGGAGGACTTTGCATTTAGCATGGTTGAACTTCATCAGGTTGGCATCAGCCCACCTCACAAGCGTGTCAAGGTCCCTCTGGATGATATTCCTTCCCTCCAGTGTATCAACCGAACCACACAGCTTGGTGTCATCGGCAAACTTGCTGAGGGCACACTCAATCCCACTGTCCATGTCACCCACAAAGATGTTGAACAAGACTGGTCCCAACACCGATCCCTGGGGGACACCACTCGTTACCGGTCTCCAGCTGGACACTGAGCCACTGAGCACTACTCTTTGCGTGTGGCCATCCAGCCAGTTCTTTATCCACCGAGTGGTCCACCTATCAAATTGATGTCTCTCCAACTTAGAGAGAAGGATGTCATGGGAGACAGTGTCAAAGGCTTTACACAAGTCCAGGTAGATGACATCAACTGCTCTGCCCCTGTCCATCAGTTCCGTAGCCCCTTCATAGAAGGTCACCAGATTGGTTAGGCAGGATTTCCCCTTAGTGAAGCCATGCTGGCTGTCACCAAGCACCTTGTTGGTTTTCATGTGCCTTAGCATTCCTTCCAGGATAATCCGCTCCAAGATTTTGCCAGGCACAGAGGTGAGACTGACTGGTCTGTAATTCCCTGGCTCATCCATTTTTCCCTTCTTAAAAATGGGGGTTATATTTCCCTTTTTCCAGTCATCGGGAACTTCACCTGACTGCCATGATTTTTCAAATATGATGGACAGTGGCTTAGCAACTTCATTTGCCAGCTCCTTCAGGACCCGGGGATGGATTTCATCCGGTCCCATGGACTTGTATACATTCAGGTTCCTAAGGTGGTCCCGAACAAGATCCTCCCCCACAGTGGGCCCAGGGTCCCCACCCTCACCGTCCCCGCGTCTGCCTTCCAAGACTTGGGTGGTGTGGTCAGAGCATTTGCCCGTAAAGACTGAGGCAAAGACCCTAACTATTCTGTGATTCTATGATTCTAAGAACTTCTGCTAAGATCTCATCTCAACCTCCCCTCTGGCAGGTTAAAACCATTCCCCCTTGTCCTGTCCCTACAGGCCCTTGTTCAAAGCCCCTCTCCATGTTTCTTGTAGCCCCTTTAGGCACTGAGAACACCTCTAAATTGTCCCCTTAAGGAGCCTTCTCTTCTCCAAGCTGAACCAGCCTAGCTCTCTCAGCCTGGCTTCAGAGCAGAGCTGGTCCAGCCCTTGCAGCACCACCATGGACTCCTTTGGGTTTTTGTTGAAGCCTATAGCGCTTTTGTGCCCTCTAGGCTTTGACACTCTTCCTATATGGCCATGGTGCCATCCGCTCATTAGCAGAGTGCCAGGGCACCAGCCACAATGCAGTGATGTCCTGGTGGCCTCCCTGCAGCTCTCTGAAATGTGCATGCCAGTACCCCTACTTTTTCTTCGCTGCAGTCAGACAAAAATATTCATATTTCATTTCTGCCTCATCTTCATTCCCCCCAGGAAGTATAGATCCCTTCCCCCATTCTCCCATGATTCATCCACAAACCTTCCCACTTCTAAACTGTTTTATTTTGTCTTGTCTCGTACTTGTTTATTTTGGATTAAATCCTAACCTCACTGAAGTCAGTGGCAAATCTTCCGCTGAGTCAAACAGAGCCAACATTTCTTTTGTCTTGATTACATTGTGGGTGTGTTTGCCTTGAATATACTTAATCTTGTCCTGGTTTGATTGTAGCTTTTGGATAAAAGCCATGCTGCATCTCTGTACATTAAGCAGTGTGTAAGCATTTGCTGTTCTTTGAGTCTGAAAGGATAATAATTAGTATGAAGGAGTTATTGTAACAGTTCAGGAAGGTGTGGATGGAGTCAAATAAAGGAAATCGAATATAAGTTTCCATGTTTCAGACCTACTACTTATTTACAATGAAGACAGAGACCACAGAGAAGAAAACATTGCTCCTGTTATTTGAGTCTCAGGGCTTATAAGGCACACCCACAGGGCTATAGTGCAATTCAACCGCTATTGCAGGGAAATGCTGATGCCACAGAAAGCAAAAGGGACTGGGTGACTGCAATACAATAATAACTCAGACATGCTTAATGCATGGGAAAAGCAGCTCCTGTGACAACAAGTCAGACCTTTTACTGTTCCAACAGCAGAGGAAAACGCAATGGCTGGCAACCACAAAACAAAACAGCCCACTGAAAGGCACAGAGATGGAGGCACAGGTCAGGAGCTCTGTGTTCAGATCTGCCTCCTCGCAGCATGTCTGCCTGGAACTGAGCAGCCCAGCAAAGACAGCCCTGCAGGCACTGTGACACTGGGGTCAAACACAGTCAGTCCTGTGCCACATGGGATCAATGGCTTCACCTTCCCTCCCGGCACCCTCTGCCTTTGACTTGGGGAAACAAGTTAATTTTTCTGGGGTCACTTCTGCCCTTTGCAAGGCTCCTTTCTTTCAGAGTAGAGAGTGACTCCCCAAAAGATAAGCACCTCTTTAATTGTCAAGACCATCCTTGAGGGAAATAGTAATTATTTGCTTTCTTGAGGCCTCAAAAACTTGACTGAAAAGCACATGGAGGGGAGCTGTGGTCTGGGTGGAATAGCTGAGCATATAGATTCTGCTTCTATGTGTAAAGGTTTGTGAACTTCATAAACTGTCAAACTACACAGGGAGATGCTGCCAACAGCTGATAAGGTCTTCCAGAGTAAGTAACATCCCTAAAAGATTTACACTCTTCATGCTCCAAGTTTGCTAGAAGTGAGGGGAGCCAGTCTTGGGGCATTTTGCCCAACAGTATTTCATGACGAAAATCTAAGTTATTTGTTTCCTAGGACAAGGCAGCAATTCTATGATGTGTTAAGCACATTGCCATGCCACAGACTATTCACCCAGTGAAATACTGGGTATATTTTATATTCTTTGATATGAGAGTGGTGAGGCACTGTCACAGGTTGCCCAGAGAAGCTGTGGCTGCCCCATCCCTGGCAGCGTTCAAGGCCACGTTGGACAGGGCTTGGAGCAACCTGCTCTAGTAGAAGGTGCCCCTGCCTTCCACTAACAGGGAGTTGGAATTGTTTGGGCTTTAAGGTCCCCTCTAACCCAAATCAGTTCGTGATTCAAAGATTAATAGGAGTCACCACCTCAGAACTTCATTCTTGTTTGTGGCCAGCCTGAGAGATATTTTTCGAAAGGTTTGTGTTTGAATTTATAGTGGCATAAATGGGTGATACAGGTGTCTGGTGAGGTATGAAAGGGAAGCTCTTAATTTCTCACCACTAGCATAAATGTTATCAGAGTATGCAAGACAGACATGATCAGGAAAAGACCTGGTACAGTTCTCTCAACCTTATTTATCCATCATCTGTTTGAGCAAATCATTCTAAAATATTCTAACTGATGACTATTTCCTGCCAAAGGTTGAAAGTTCCTTTTTTTAATTCACTTTAGCTCCATGCTTCACATTTATGTGAACAAAGATACTCACTGGTCTGTACTTTCCAGGTATTGCCAACAAAACAAAGACACAAGAAGGATCTATTAGATAAAAGGCAAATCTACGGTATAGCTCACAAAGATCACTTGCCATATCAAAGCCCTGAACTGTATTCCAATGGACAGCAAGTCCTACAGCTGTGAAAATAAGTAATCACCAGTAACCTATTTAATACTTATAGATTTTGCTTTGACTTTCGTTGGGGAACTAATACTATTTAACTGACTTAATATTTTTTTTCATCAAAAGCCTCTTAAACTTTTATAGTGTTTAGAAGTCAATTTTCCATTGTATTTAAATTACATATATGCACATAAATATATATATAAGTAAATAGCCCTGTGAAATTTGTATGTATAAAAAAGGTTTTATGTGTTATCTATAATTCATATATTACATAGTTTATTATATTTTATAATTATATATTATATACTTACTATATATTATAATTATATTATTTATATACTATATATTATATAAAGCATATTTTTATATGTGTGTGTGTATATATATACACACACTCACTGCTTGGCATCATTTTCATTCCCTATTAGCGGGCTTCAGCAAGGAACTATCATACAGGGAAAATTTTCAACTGCATATTTGAGTGTAAAGTTTGCAAATGAAATTTTGATCTTCAAATCCAGTAAAGCTGATTTCCACCAATATTTATGGTAACTGAGCACAAAGAGCAAAGAGATTCTAGCAAGGGAAAGCCATAAAATATTTTCTATTGACTATGCACGGAAAAGCCTTTTAAAATCATGGTCCATGTTACTCAGTGCTTTCAGTTGCTACCAGCTAAGCAGCCTTTAAACTTGCACTATCGAATCTCGCATCAACTTATATTTACCTGGTAGAGGGGAAAAAAAAGAAAAAAAAAAAAGAAACAAATTAGTTAGAAATTCCTATTACAAAGCTAAGCAGCAAGTTAAAATTATTGTGCAATGCTTAAAATTTAGCAAGAAAAGATACCTTTTTTAAAGAGGAATTATCAAATGCTGAATTCAGAGGGGGAAAGTAAGCAAAAAAAAAAATATGATCTTTTGATTAAGATACCCAGAGTCACAATACATTGCTGTATGTTTCAACACAGTAACTTGATATATATTTACTAAGTTGTTTGGCACATTCAGCATGTCCCCAGGGGATGGTTGGAGGGAACTGGCAGTACATTTTTCACTCCTTCCCTGTGCATTAGCAGACATAAGGTCAAACTAGTATAGCAAAGATGGGTGCAGCTTCAGGCTCATTAGCTCTCAGCAAGCTAGCCAGATGAGGCATCGTGGTGTTTTCCTTTCATCATTCAAGCTTGAAAGGAAACTGTCGGCAGCCAGTTGCTCTTGAAACAATGAAAATTTAGGTGACAGCAATCTCATTAACTGAAAGGTAGCATTCAGTGGAAATAAAGATTTCTGGGTGAAGATTTCCCTCTTCTGCAACACATATGCACAAACTTATTAGCAAAACATATCCTTTGAATGCAAAAAATCCATGCATGAGAAGAGCAAATAGTGCTTGTTATATTACCATAGCTGTGCATCAGTGAATTCTATTTCTTGCAGGAAAATCAATGTCTGGATGACTGGCTTCCTTTCAGAATAATGTATACATCTTTGATGTGTATGCATATTTACACAGCAGCAGTTTAATCTGTAACCTTTGCCACAGAACTGATACATTCCCTACAGATGTTTTCTTTGTTTTACACAGAACTAAAATGCAGAAAACGCGAAGGGATATAAATGATGCTATTCTCAAAGTTTTCCAGGCTTCAGCCATGATGTATACTATACTTGAAGATTAAATACCTTTTGCATTCCAATTACTGTATATGAAAGTCTATTGATGATGCTTTATTGGTAATATTTCATTGCTGGAAGCTTTTAAGCTGAGTGGAGCTGTTTGCTTATGCGATTTTGTAAAGTCCAGGAGATCTGGTGCTGAAGATGTATTTGCACTCGATTTTTTATTTTTTCTGTGCTTCATTTCAGATTTCCAATCTGACCTAACACAGACGTTTTCCTGCTTTTGCTATACGAGTGGGAACCTGATGGTCTCAAGGACCATTTTTGATTTCCCTGGTGGAGACAAGAGATTTGTTTGTGTTTTTCTTAGCAATGGTGTTGTTCCAAGTTGTTAGCAAACCCTGGAAGAAGAGCACTTGCTCTGAGTCCAGCTGTCAGATATGAAGAGGTTGATTACCAGAGGCACTAGATGTCAAGCTCGCTGTAAAAATTTGTGGCACTTCACTCCCTAAGACTGCTTTGGAAATTGTAGATGTAAAGGACTAGATTTGCCCTTCAAGTTTATATTTCAACTTCTAACATATTTTCTTAGACTACCTCCCACTCACAGTATAAATTCCCCTCAATGACTCCCCACCTTAACTGCTGCCTTCCCATTTTTCATGATCTTCCTGATTCCTATCTCTCCCCAGCTCTGTAGGGCATGCTCTCTCTCCAAGAAGCAGTGATCAAATCATCTCTGTTATAGCTACTCCAGTAGCACTGATGAACCCAAACTGCCTGTCAGTGCTACCAGGAGAGTGTTTCATACCTTATCTAACAAAATGCTGAGGATCAAACCTCCTGGAGTCATTCTCTGAACACTCGTCTTTGGATTGGACTTTTGCCGGAGTTTGGACAAAGAGCTGCATCCTATGGTACACTCCTGGGTTTGCCTAAATCCCCCCCCCCCTTTTTTTTTTTTCTTTTTTTTTCCTTGGCTTGCTTATGAAGTTTATCAGAAATAATATACCACTGTAGAAATAGCCTGCACAGTTCTTTTTTATAAGTGATATCCAGGTTGGACAGAGTTTGCAAGTAGGGAAAGTAGGTCAAAACAATGTGATTAAATCATCCCAAAACAGTCAATGGAAAGAATCAAATTCACACCCACAGGGTTTATGTGAACAGATTCAAACCTGCCAGGGCTTTGGCATCTATCACCATCTCTGGTACTTAAGAGCAGGATTCACCAAGAGATTATGAGTCAAGGAAACAAAACAAAAAATCCAAAGCTTGGAAACCAGTTTTCATCTGCCCTTTTAAAAAGGTTCATTTGATCTTCAGAGCAATTTATATTCAGTTCTGCTTACCAGGTTCAACTCAGTAGCCAAATCAGCTTTTTAATGTCGATAGGCTTCAGCACCTCTAGAAAGTCTCCAGAAAAACAGAGGAGAAATGGGAAAATGTCTTGGTCATTGGTACTTTCTATTTTTTGCAGACTAAGCAGAAGATCAGCATAGTTATTTACTGAAAATATCTGTGAGACAGTCTGCCCCAGATTATAAATTTCTCCAGGGAAAGACTAACTCCAGAGTAGTCAGGACACTGTCCAGTTGCCCATGGTGCCCATGCACTGCTCATAGGAACCAACCACACTGGGTCTCATGGCTTGTCCTCCATAAGGCAATTTTCTGTCCTCATTTCTCTTGATTAAGCCTCAGGAGCCAAAGGATGCAATGTTCCTAAAATCGAACAAGCGTCTACGGACCAGCTAGTTACTGATTTTGCAAAAGCTGGTGTTTGCTTTCTCACCTGCTCCTCCTGTTGCTGTGCCCACTCACCAATCTGAGTGTCACCATTCTGAACATATGAGGCTTTGCACTAAGCAATTTTAGCTATTCTGCTTTTCACTTATTTTCTAGTCTGAGACCTCAAGAAGTGCAAAGTTGTTCATCTTTCAGTTATAAGGATTTTGCGTTTATTCTGGACATGAGTCTGAACCCAAACCAAAAAAAAAAAAAAAAAAAAAAAAAGGCAAAAATGGAAAAAAAATAAACAAAAAAAGCCCTAGTGCCAATTCTTTTCACCAAATTTGAGCTATTTGTATCATGATTTGAAATCAAACATTGTGGTTGGCACTATTTTCTGCAGAGACAAAATGAAATCTTGGATACAAATACTCCTACACATAGAGAAGTCTGTATCTTTAAATGTGTGACTTGTCCTGAGTTTATGCAACACTTTTCCTCAGGAGATCACTGTTGTTTGACTGATGGCAACTCCAAAGCACTACAGTGTGGAAGAAGCCTGTAGGCAGGGAAACTGAGGCAAGTTAATTTAAAAGCAGAATAAATCAGGAAAAGGAGGCTTTAGTGACCCAAATCCTCTCTCACTGCAGAAGAGAATACAAGATCTGCTAATTTCTTCATCAAGCCCACTGTGTTCACAGAGCTCGTGCTAACAACCAATTCATGACAATCATCACTTTCACCTTTAAAAACTGATAAAGATGAGATCTCACAGAAAACACTCCCTTAGACTCTTCACTTTTACCAGATGAAATATTTTCCAACCTGAAGTAACAAAAAGGAGAAGGGAAAAATTAAAGAAAAGGTGTATTATTTTCTTTTTTTGAAAGAGGTAAAAAAAGAAAGCTACAGAACTTCTTTGAATCCCATCCTGCATTTGGTATTTCTCCAGTGAGGCTCACATTCCATTATTCAGATTCCAAAAGTAGAGATGATTGTTCCAAATGTTTTCAGAGGCAATCAGCAGCATCGACTTACATTCTTTCCAGGTTTGGGAGAAAACTGTGAAATCTTCTAAACACTAATGGAGGAGTGAGCAAAGGGAGGGAGATGGGGGAGAAGGAAAGCCAGGAGACAGTGAGAAGGTAAAATGAAAGAAAAGAAGGAGCAGAGGAAAGAAAAAAAAAAAAGGAAAAAGCAGAAAGGAATATGCTGATGATCTATTTGCTTATATTGTTACAGTTATGAATCCTTGAGCAGATCTGGAGAGACTTGCCACTTGCCAACAACATATTTCCATTGGCAAGGTAGCAAGCAGTTCTTAGCATGATATAATGTAGCAGAATATAATTGAGAAATAGGCCATAAAATTATATATTTATTGCAAGACTGTTGGTGAGATTTTTGCAGGGAAGCTGAACATACAACTCCCTGTGTGTTGCATGTCTATTTTGTCTGCTAGAGATCTTTACTGAGCTACTCATCAGTCATTGTGCAGTCTTAGAAGTCTGGACAGATGTTACTAGTGCAAATAAAGACAAAAACGCTGCAATTTGTCTTCCATACAAGCCACAGGGCTGTTGAATGGCTGCCTTTAAGACGCGATGTGGTCTGCGGGCTGCCTCTGAGAGCAGAGGGCTCGCGGCGTGCTGCCTGCTTCGCCGCTAGCTCTCTGTGTGGCCTTTGACAACTCATTTAATCCCTGGCTTCCCAAACCTATAAAGTAGGAATAGTAATTCTTGCAGCATTACAACAGTAGGGATTCATCCTGTGCAGCTGTGATCCTTGCCAGGTACAGGTCACCACCATGCCGTTTACTTACGGAGCTGAAGATCCAGCCAGCAATATGCCAAGCAGCACCAGTCTGCTAGTGACTACTCAGAGCCCATGCCTTTCTTCACCTACCTACAAGCTCAAGCACCATAGCAAATCCAACAGAAAGAATAGCTTACCCTCCTGTGTTTCTGAACTGCAGACTTTTCTCCAAGCCTCCAAAAGGTCAGACATCTGCTCCTTCTTTCCCTGGCCTCTGCCTGCACTCCCAAGCTGGGCATAGAGCCATACTCATGGCCCTTCCTCCCATGATGGTTCCCACTTATACAGCCCCACATCCTAGTCAGCATTCCTGTGAGCACAGCTCCTTATTGCCAGCAAACGAACAGTAAATGATTGGTGGTTAGTGTTTAATGGGCAGGTATTAACTCTTGAGCTTTCAAAAGCTCTAATTAAACCTGGCTTCCATTTGAAATCCACCCAAAGTGGGAGAGTAGGCCATTTATTTTTACACAGCTGAGGAATGTGCATTTAACTATCTCAGGAAGGAAAAAGAAATGAAAACCACTTGGAAAGCTGGTAAACTCAATCACCTGTACTCCTTCAGCCTACTGGAAAGTTCCTCTCCCCACTGTAAACCAGGGCTTATGAACAGCTATGAGAGATGGCTGGTGTAAAACTTGTGTTTAATACAATGCCCATTGCAAAAAGTAGCAGGGCTTGGAAAGTTTTTGTCGCTGTCTACCCAGCACCAGCAAATTTAACCATTCTGCTCTTGTTTACCATAACATGCTTTTGCCTCTGCATTCCTGCTTCCCAGAGGTCCAGATCCCAAATGAGACATTTAGACTAAGCTGGGCAAACTCGGCTCCGTCTGACTAACTGTTTGGACAGGTTTGCTTTAATCATAAACAGTATAGTAAATTAATGCTAGCCATGTTGAATTGTTTTAATGCCTACATGCTTTCTGCTCTGTGCCCAGAACAGTGCTGTTTTGTCTTCTGCCAATTACACTGGCCTCCAGGACATTTTCCTACAGCTTGGAGAAATGTATGTTTAGAGAGATGCTAAAGGGACCCCAAATTCAGTGGGATGGAAAACACCAGACTCTAACTTCAGACCACGAGTGAGCCTGAGGAGTGGTGCATGTGAATGAGGTGTGAGATTGCAAGACTTTTCCATCACCCAGACCAAAACAGTGCAATTAGTTAGAAAAGTTTTACACTTAAAATACAAAATAAAGCCTAGAAATTATATGAAAGTTTGGAGGTTTTAATGAAGAAAATAGGTTGAAAACAAGAAGAAAATACTTGGTTTTCAGCAGGAACTGATAAGATGATGCTTGGTTAAAACAAAAAAAGGAGGAAAAGAAACTGAAAACAAAAAAATTATGGTTTATTTGTTGGAAAAAGAAAACAGCTAAATTAAAGAATAACAAATATTTTTGACAAAATGTAGCCATTTAGTCAAGTTACAAAAGGGAGTCTTGAGATTTGAAACTCCAAATGAAAGAATATTATTCATGGGAAGGAACTGGGAAATGTGAGGAAGAAATGAGAGGAAGAACAAAATGGATACTAAAATTAAACTCCTCTTTACTCTGAGATGCCTCCACCTTCGCAAGTATTTGATAATTAAACACAGATGTACAACATATACTAAATAAAAATATACATTCCTTAACTCAGATTCAGTGATAAGCTTTTCCTCAACCACTGCAGAAGGGAGCATCTGCACCTGTTCCAGAGGCAAGCTGCACAAAAAAATTTTGCCTGAACAGATTATTTTCTCATTCTTTTCACCGAGCCAGGTATAAAGCATGCAAGGAAATTTACACACACAGCTACGTTTTGTCTGCTGCTTGCACACCCTGTGTAGAGACATACAGCAGCTCTCATGAGCTGTCACTGCCATCTCAGTTTGAGGTTGTCCAGCATGTTCCAGCACAAAACCCGTCAGTGAGCAAACAACATGGTGTCCTGCAATAAGTCAGAGATGGTTATGATGGGATACAAGGGTCTGTAAGGCATCCACCTCCCTGCCAGTGGCTTTCCCAGAAAGCTCTTCCAGGCTCTAGTTTTCACAGCCTCCCCTATGCTTCTCTGTAAGAGTTTAGCAGAAGGTGAACTGCCTGTGGTAAGGGGTTGGAGCGGGATGATCTTTAAGTTCCCTTTCAACCCAAACCATTCTATGATTCGATTCAGTGATTCAGGAATTTCTTCCCTAGAGTTCTTTTCTGCAATCTTATTGAACTTTCTCAACCCAGTCAGAAAAAATTTAAAAAAGCAACCAGGATTCTTCTCCAGAGCAACTAGTCCCTCCTACTCCTGTCTGACACAGTATTTGCAATTAGCTTCCCAATAACACTCGATGCTTGAAAGAGCATCAGCCTTACTATGTTTTCACACCCAGGCCTCAATACGATCATGAAATCCAAACAAGGCAATTTTTTCCAGCCACCTAGCAAGTTCCCCCAGGATTTCTGAACTAACAGAGCCAGTGTAAGAAACTACAGCTCGATCTAACCACAGATATTCTGTCTTGCAGCCCATGGCAGAAGTATCTTACAGACTTCACCACAACCAGAATTTCCTTTCGGGCAAGGTTATTTCCCCAACATCTTTAGAAACTTTTATTCCTGTGACACCACCAATTCTGTTGGACTCCAAGTCCAGCCTCTCTAAGCATTACTGGCTGAAAGCATTACTGAAAGTTTTGAAGCAAGGGGAATTGGTTGCAGCAATCCCAGACGCTGCTGTAGGTTGGGCAGAGAAGAGATTCAGAGCAGCCCTGTGGAGAAGGACTTGGGGGTGCTGGTTGATGAGAAACTTAACATGAGCAGGCAGTGTGCTCTCGCAGCCCAGAAACCAACCATATCTTGGGCTGCATCAGGAGGAGCATGACCAGCAGGTCGAAGAAGGTGATCCTGCCCCTCTTTTCTCCTAAGATCTTTCTTGGAGTATTGTACACAATTCTGGTGTCCTCAACATAAAAAGGACATGGAACTGTTGGAACAAGTGCAGAGGAGGGCCACAAGGATGATCAGGGGACTGGAGCACCTCCCATATGAATATAGGCTGAGAAAGTTGGGGCTGTTTAGCCTAGAGAAGAGAAGGCTGCATGGAGGCCTCACTGGAAGCAGCCTTCCAGTATCTGAAGGGGAGCTATAGGGATACTGGGGAAGGACTCTTCTTTTGGGACTGTAGTGACAAGACAAGGGGTAGCGGGTTCAATCTTCAACGGGGGAAGTTTAGATTAGGTTTGAGGAAGAAGTTCTTTACTGTGAGGGTGGTGAGGCTCTGGAATGGGCTGCCCAGGGAAGTTGTGAATGCTCCATCACTGGCAGTGTTCAAGGTGGGGTTGAACAGAGCCTTGGGTGACATGGTTTATTGTGAGGTGTCCCTGCCCATGGTAGGGGTGTTGGAACTAGATGATCTTAAGGTCCTTTCCAACCCTAACCATTCTATGATTCTGTGGTTCTATGAACGTAAAGCAGGAGCAGTCACTAAGGTTCAAATCTGAGCTAAATGACTTTCAACCCTCAAGGAATTTCATGTTCTTACACAGTCGCTACTGCTGTATTGCAGTCCTGGTAAACTAAGGGACCAAGTGGTGAACCACTTGGAATGTTGTAGTGTGCTTCACTTCAATCTCAAATGACCGTGAATGTCATCCTGCTGTGACAGAACTGTTTGCCTTGTTTTAGGTTCCTTTTGCACATCCGTACATATATTTTCACAGAGGTATTGGCCCAACTGTAACATCCTGGTCAAATACTATAACAAAAACAAAGCATATTCTAGCACTTCATCTCTGTCTTCCAAAGAAAATTTGTTTCTGCTATGTATTTAACCAAAAATGTGGTGAGATTCTGGATCTTGTTGAAGGGTATATACTGTACCGATATACTATATATGTAGGGTACATACTACACTGATACATTTCCCCATTGACTTGTTCAGTCTTCCCTTTTTCATACTGTGACATGATGGAGTAGTTGTTCAATGTGTGCTGCTGTGAGCTTAATCACTGTCATCCGTATTTTTCAGAGCACAAGATTACAGCTCTGGAATTGAATTCAGAATGGGTTTAGGTCGTTCTGTTGTTTAATTATTACTAGCATTATCAATATTATTACTGTTATTATTATGAGGAAGGAATTCTTTACTATAAGGGTGGTGAGGCCCTGGAATGGGTTGCCCAGGGAAGTTGTGAATGCTCCATCCCTGGGGGCATTCAAGGCAGGGTTGGACAGAGCCTTGGATGGCATGGTTTAGTGGGAGGTGTCTCTGCCCATGGTAGGGGGGTTGGAACTAGATGATCTTAAGGTCCTTTCTAACCCTAACTATTCTATGATTCTATGATTATTATTGTTGTTACTATTATTAAATACTTGGTTATATTTTACTCAACTGGCCTCTTTAAAGGACTTCTCTAAAGATTGAATTTCTTGACCAGTTCTGATGTTTTTGACACTGTTACTATCAAAAATTAACTCAAATTGAATCTTTGCTCATGCAGACAGCTTTTGAATGAATTCCAACATTTTCCCCTGTCTTTCTCTGGCCTCCTGTCACTGTCTCCATTTGTGGTGTGTTGGGTTCCATTTTCCCTAGTCATGTGAAAAATCAGCTCTTGCAGTTCGGCCAGTTATTCCTATGTACTTCATAGATTTTCTTATTTATTAGTAGAATTCTACAACTGGTTTTACACCACTCATATTTGAACACAAAGCCTTCTACCTTAAAAGTATATCCAGCTGATGATCTGCAAGTTCACACAAGCAGCTGGGTGGTGCTCACCAGGCAGTGGTGAGGCTTTGTCCTACCCAGCCTTGTATTTGTCAGTCTCTTTTGATTGTGCCAGTGTTTAGCTAAATTATTCCTGCAAAATTTCTTTTTCCACTTGCCTGTTTCCCATATTTATAGACCAAAGTTCCTCCTGTAAGTCTAGTTACCGATTTTGCATGGTTTTCAAGAGCCACATTAAATCCCATTACCCAGCACATCTATAGCCACATCTCCACATGTTGCATGCATTACGGTGACCAATTTCCCTTGCTAGTATACCCTTCTTCTTCCTTGGTTAGACTGCACCGAGAAACTGTCCAGGATCTTAAGTAAATTCAGGAGCCTGTATTGCAGTCCTGGGCCTTATTTTGCTGATCTTGAACTGCCACCTCCTATAGAGTTGTGTCTTTTACAACCATCAGTTGCTCTGGGGATGTGGTGTTTGGGCATGCTCAGAGGATTAGTCTCCACAGGCTCTTTCCAGGTTTGTTGGGACCCCTTTGGTGTGCTCTGGTAAGCTGAGATGAGCCCTTGCCATCACATGCCAAATAAAAGGCTTCCACTAGACTTGGATAATGCAGCCTCTTTCCTTGGGATACAGTGCTGCAGTGCAACTGAAGATAATAAACTTGGCTGCCTGAAAATGCCCCTGTCCCTTCCCTTTCTCCCTTGCACACTTTTTAACTAGTCTCCCAAGTTTTCCACTTGGACTCTGAAATTAAACAGAAGCAAGAACTCCCAAGGAGTTTAATCCTCAAAAATAATTGTTTTCTGTGTTACTCAGGCTGGGATAATCCAGCCTTTCTGTTCCAGGTCTCTGTTGGTTGCAGACAATGTGGAAGATAAATGTGCCCAGTCTTACCAAATCTAACTGGCCCCATTTCTCATCCACTGGGTCATCCAGACACACTGGTCTGCACACCTTTTATTTCTTTTGGAAGCTGATGTTTTCAGCTACCTCAATTCATACTGCAGTGCATCTCTGGTAGCAAATCCCAGATTAGGCCATAACTTTCTTCATGCCCTCTACTAGGCTTGGAGACAGCTTGTACCTCCCTGATCTGCATTTTCAGGCCAGGGTGAGAGCTTTACCAGAAATGCTCCAGGTCTGTTCAAACTTTTTGTAGCTTTTGTCCTAGCAAATATTTTTTTTATCTCTCCAAATGTAACTCAACTTTAAGCTCATTCAGAGATGTTTCCAGATATTCTTCTAAAGCTTTCTTGTTTCTTCTTCAGCCCTTGTTTTGGTTCTTGTTTCAGATTATCTGATCTGTGTGATCATTTCTGTTATTTGTTCCACTCGAATCAAGAGGAATTACCAGTCTATGATTTCTCCCACTGGGAACCGGATCCTACTGTTGATGTTAACATGACTCCTTATGTCATGAGCAATTAATCAGTATTTGGGGTCTCCAGGGTTCTGTCAGGAGGCAGTATTGCTACTATGGCCAAACAGTGCATGAGTGACATCCTTTTTAGTCATAAATAATATGTAAAAACATGCCTTGTTTTCCTAAGCAGAGCAGAAGGCACCCAGAACAGTTTCCATGTGTTCAGGCATCTCTCTAGCGGACACTTCATCTTCTGGGTAGCATTGCATGGGCTTTTCATATACCATGCTTTTTTTTCTTTCTCCAGTCTAAATAACTGCTGTTTAATCCCTCCTCAGAATGGCTACCGTATTTAACTGCATTTAGAAATTGAATCCACAATCAAAATCTTTGGTCTGAATAGTCTAGTTTTCTAACAAGTTTTGTACTGTCAGTGTCATGGGCATTTTGTTGCTGATGTGTGTTATTAACCTTAACTGTAATTTATCAAAGATTTGAAATTAAAAAAAAAAAAAAAATAAACCTGCATTTCTGCTGATCTTTATTAATTGACATGTCCCTGAAAAGCTTTCCAAGTACCTGGCTTAAGTACTAAGTCATCTGATTTAGCTGTTTCCACCCACCTCAGGTATGCTGGGTAATGGAGTGTTTTTCATTGCATGGTTGTTTTGCTGCACTTCCACTGTAATTACTTGCAGTATATATTCTTAAACATGTGTAATTACCCCTAAATTTAAGTATATGACTGGCATTATTAACTCTCTGCTCTTAATGAAATAGAATTTAACCTGCACTCTTCCTAGAATTATTCTGACATTTTTTGTAGCAGTTATATTAGGGCAAAATGAAACTTTTAAGCCATTACAGGGTAAGTTGTGCACTGTGATTCTAAAAATACAATTTTGAATCACGAAAGTCTTTGTGTAAATGGCGTAATTACCCTTAATTTGTTGGGGGCTTTTTATGTACCAAATATATTTGTCAAAATCTTTAATGTCAAAGCAGTGACAAGGTAGTGTAATAAATCTGAAATCTGTGCTAATATGAATGACCTTCTATTTAATATGAATTTGTAGCAATTATAGACATAAAAAAGTGGAACTGTTTCATAATTACATAGGACATAGGATGAGATCACAGTCAAGTAATTACACTACACATTTTGTCTTGCATTTGGATCTTTCTTTGGCCACTGGTCTTGTAATGAAAAGAGTTCCCTGAGACCTGGGTTCAAGAGTGAAGACAAGGAGCAATTCACTATACTGTAAGCTAAAGTAAATCAAGAATGACTCGAAAATTACAAAAGCCTGAGTCAACACTCCATTATTTTTACTCTGGCATAGTGTCTCTGGTGTTGATGAAGCTGAATGGGTGTAAAATTGATCTGACAGACTGGATATCAAGTATTTCAGAACAAGCTCTGAGGTTTCTTGTATTTCCTACCTTCAGCCAATATAGCTAAGACTACCTTTTTCTCATGACTGAAAGCTGTTCACTAACAGCTCTGATACAGCCTTGACCTAGCTATCATAGTCATTAAATACCCAGTCAAAACCAGAACTGGAGAAATGGAAGAAAACCCAAAAAATAATGAGGACAGAAATATTATCAGCCTGTCTCATTTGAACTGGAACAAAGACATGTTCAGGCTTGGTCTGAGATAAGGGCAAGTGTCTGAGAACAATTTTTCTTGTGAAAGCTCTGTTTGAGTGGTTGAAATTCAGTCGTTCCTGTTTATTCTTCTTTTCAAGCTCTGAGATATAACAGCCTATAAAATAAGCAGCAGGTGACCAAAAAGAGAAATGCAGTGATTAACCGGACTTGCAGGAGAACTCCAAAGGAGTAGAAATGCACATCTTTAATAAAGTTTTATGGATTTTTTTTGTTTCAAAATGTTTTTGGTTGTAAGATGTTTCATTACAGTGAAAATGGGGAAGTTAGGAGACCCATGTCAGATAAGGGGAAGTGTGTGAGATCTACTGTGTGAGAGTGTCCTAGATAATGAGTGACAGCTGTGAGGTTTTGGTCTTACTTTCATTTTAATGATATCCTCCAGTGATATGCACTGGATTTCAAGCCTTTGTCGCACTGTCAGCTCCTGTGATGATCCACAGAATATGGGCATGTGACAGGTCTTTAATAAACAGTTTGCTGCTGGGATGAATTGCAGTTCAGCAGGATCTAGCTTAAGTTCAGCAGAACAGACAGTGTTGTTAACTCACCTTTATGCTACAGAGGAAAAGAGAGATGGAAAGAGAAAATAAATCCAGCCTTGGACACCTACTATGTTTCCAGATACTAATTATGAGAGACCTCATTTCTGCAGAGGGTGAAAATGGAATAGCAACCTACAGTAATGTGTTGTTGCCCCCAAAAAGCAGCAGCTAGAAAACATTCATAATTTTACTGGATTTTAACCTACCTGTATTCAATTAAAAACCCTCCAGCTGAACTCAGTGTGATGGCTTTTTTGCCAAAGATGGGATCTCAGGGTTGCTCTTTGTTCCTGTTGCATTTAGGGATTTCTGGTACTGGCTTGCATAAACAATCATTTATTGCTGGACAATATCCTTGTCAGGGTATGGACAAAGCAGGCAACCACTGTGAAGATGAGGTTCTTAAGGAAAAGAGAAGAGGAGCAAACCATCTGTGGCTCAGCTGCATATTTCAGCTGCTTATTTCCTGCTGCTTCCTCCATGGAGGAAGAAGACAGGGTGGGAGTTGGGCAATGGGGGACAGCAACTGCCTCCATCTCTGTGATACCTTCCTCATCACAACAGAAATGGGATTCCCAGTTCTTTAGGACTTCTCCAGCCTACTCAATTATTCCTTTTCCCTCCCTCTTCCTATTGCTGAACAACCTTGTTCCCAATTTTTATTTCCTTCTCCCCCCCCCCCCCCTCTTTTTTTGCTTTGTTATTCTTATGTAGGTCAGCTCTGATTCAAGCGGTGCAGTAGTCTCAATGAGAAGCCCTTATAGCTGTCTATTTAGCAAAAGAGCTTTTCCATAGTCACTTCAGTAAAGCCAGTATAGCAAAAGGTGGGTGTCAGGGAGCTTGTGCTGTTTACTGCAAAATTTATTATATAGAAAAGCCTTTATTCCCCGGATTTGGTTCTCCCAGACATTAATATTCTCGGGAACAGGACCTAAATCTCATGGTTCAGGCTGATCTCTACTTTGTGCAGGTCATTTTACTCTACATTGTGCAGATCATTTTATTTTGCATTCTTTGAGGGTATGGAATTAAAACCACACAGAGAACAATTAAAGAATGTTGTTGGCATGGGTAGACATGGTAAGGAATTGAGCCAAATTAGAAATGGGGAGGTGATGTTCTTGGACAAGACAGATCCTGACGTAGTATCTGTGACACCACTCAAGAAAGATCAAGCTTTGATATGCTTGATATGTTGTCTGTTGAGTGCAACTGTGCACTCAATTATCTTGTAAAAAGAAACCATGAAGTTAATGTAGCAGTTGAGAAAACTGGGGCTAAAACAGAGGAAGTGTGGGGATCTTATATTTTTGTTGAAAGAGCAATGTATACCAAAAATGTGACCAGTATAAAACACAGAGCCTTCCTCAGTGACCTCTCTAGAATGAGTTGGGAAGGAAAATAAAATTCATGAAATCAGGTGTTCCTCTGTATAATTTGAGATCTCTGTTCTCTTCTTATACACAAGGAAATACTAAAAGAAAATCAGGCATGCCAGAGGCATATGCACAAGTGACTAAACTTTTTAAGGTATATGTGTCCTTAATGGCTCCCTTTATGCATAACTGGAAAGATGTTTGTTCTAACATGTCCTTTTCTAAAAATGTCTGGACTGGATAACGCATTCAGTGAGTACAACTGAGGGTGACACGTCAGGACAAGTTAATTAAGGATCACCTATGCTTAAATAGGAAAAGAAATGAGTATTAAGGTAGCCCAACTGAATGAAATTGGACCGTGTATTCTATCATTAGTGACAGCTGATGTGTTTTTTTCCCTGTTCTATTCAGGTCTGTTAGTTGATTAGTTATTTCACCAGGCTGTGTTTCCTCAGCTGTTCATGGCATGTAGTAATCCCTGCTACATAACTCCGCCACAGGGGAGTTTGTGGTGACCTCGGTGGCTCTTTGCCTGGCCCCATCAGACTCCAAAGAAGGAGTTGGGGGGTCCCATATTGGCTTAAGGAGAGGAGGTGCAACCTTCTTGTTGCACTGAGGGCACTGAACCATTCTGCACTTCTTACTAGATGTCTAGCAATAAGTTTTGCTTTTCTGTGTCCTGTTTCATTACCCCTCAAAGGAGGAAAGGAACTGGCTTGGAGCTCCAGGCAGGTCCTTGCTTTGATTTAGGGGTAGGACCAGTGTAATGAGTTAGCCTCAACCTTTACAGCTGCTCCTAGTATTACATCCAGCCAAAGCCAGAAAGCAGACATAGAAAAAAGAATAATTGAGATATAATACAATGAAGTCCTAACTATATAGGTCATTTTCCAATAGAAAAAGAGAATTTAGTTTCATTTTCCTCGAAATTAAAATAGAGCCTGTCTTCATTTTGAATAATACAGAATTCCTCACCTTACTGGGTTGTTGTAAATATTTACCACATCCATCAAGCTATTAAGACAATGATAGGAGCAATAATTAACCTTTAATTGAAAATTGTGTGCTAGCTAATCCTGCAAAATGTCATGGCTTTGCTCTTGTTCAGGATTTGTCTTTAGGCAGTTAATATACTTTTTCCTTACAATGCCCAAGGCTTTTGGACTGTTTTACTTATTGCTGAATATGGAGATCAGATAATGTTAGGAGACCGGTTCTGAGGCAGGCAAACATAACACAGGGAGAAAGGGAGAGGCACAGAGTATATCTTGAGGGAACAGGGGAAATCCAGAAAAATTTCACCTTTCCTTTTTCTCTCTCTCCCCCATTTTACTGTCTCTCAAGATGTTGTGAAGATACTGTGTGGTGAAGGGGAACAGCAGGAAGAGGGTGGAGTCTCCAGGTCTTCTGAGATCAAAGGGGAGACTTTGATCTCCAACACCCTGCAATGCAGGGTACCTGAGAGGTCTTACCACGAAAAGTTCAGGAAGACAGCTAGGCAACAGAGAGGTGAAAAGTATGTCAGTTTCTGAAAGTGAGGTGAAACTTTTGGAGAGTAGAGCTTAGGTTCATTTGAGTCAGGACAGGTTTTACCAGATATTTAGGTCCTTTTTTATTTGGAGGGAACATTTGGTGATGAAGCAGAGAATGGAATGATAGAAAGTATAAACTGTGGGGTGGGAAGTTTGTGTCTACAAGAGCGTCCAACAAGCATGAGCAGAGAGGATGGATGCAGCACAGTGCATGAACAGCACTGGGAGAGCAGCTGTGAACCTGACTGCTGTGGAGAGGAGCAAAAACAGGAATATGAAAACATGAGCTGTTGCTGAAAGGAAGTGAAGAACCTAAAAAGTTGGATAGATTCCCAGGGAAGTTGTGAATGCTCCATCGCTAGCGGTGTTCAAACCAGGGTTGGACAGAGCCTTGGATGGCATGGTTTAGTGTGAGGTGTCCCTGCCCATGGCAGGGGGGTTGGAACTAGACGATCTTAAGGTCCTTTCCAACCCTAACTATTCTATGATTCTATCTGGAAAGCTCGGAAATCCAGAATGCAGTTTATTTACGAAACATAGGTACTCTTATCAAAAAATCATAGAATCCCAAGTTGGAAGGGACCTCAAGGATCATCCAGTCCATCCTTTCCTGGCAAAGCATGACCTAGGCACGATGACCCTACACCCAATCCAGCTGAATCTTAAAAATGTCCAATGTTGGGTAATCCACCACTTTCCTGGGGATATTATTCCAATGGCTGGTTGTTCCCATTGTGAAAAATTTCTTCTTGTGTCGAGTTGGAATCTCCCTGGGAGTAACTTGTACCCATCACCCCTTGTCTTTTCCAGGTAAAAAGGGAGTCTCCATCTTCTTTGTAGCCACTCTTTAAATATTGGAACATGGTGATAATGTCTCCCCTGAGCCACCTTTTCTCCAGGCTCAACAAGCCTGCCTTTCTCAGCCTTTCCTTACACGGCTTCTCTAGACTCTTTCCAGCTTGTCCACATCTTTTTTGTGTAGTGGGATCCAAACTGGAACACACTGTTCCAGGTGTGTCCTGGCAAACACTGAGTAGGGTAGGACAATGGCATCATTACCTCTGATGGTGATGCTCTTGTTGATGTTTTCCAGCATCCTGTCAGCTTTCTTTGCTGCAGCTGCACACTGTTAACTCCATTTGAGCTTATGTCAACCGGCACCCTCAGGTCCCTTTTCACAGAGCTGCTCCCCAACAGGGAAGAGCCTACTCTATGCTTGTCTGCTGGATTGTGCTTACCCAGGTGCAAAAACTGACACTTGTCCTTGTTGAATTTCATAAGTTTCTTGTCAGCCCACTCTTCCCGATGTGTGAAGACTTGCTGTAACTTGTGACTTTCTGGTTCAGTACTTACTGGTCCCAAGTAATTGCAGATGTTAGGCTTTTCAAAGCAAGTGGAGCTAGTGGATAACCAAGGCCCACAGATTCCGCTGCCCACAACCAGCAGCTCTTCCCAGGTGCAGGTTGAGGTGTGCCCCCCAACCTTATCTTCTTTCCAAAATCTCATCATAATTCAAGTGAAAACAAAACACAGCAGTGAAAAGCAATATGCATTAGAGGTTCAGTATCTTCAAAGGCTGTTGTCTCTTGGCAAGTTTTATTTATGTGGTTTAATTTGAATAAAGATGATGAATACCAATGGCACACATTCCTTAGGGTTCAGCTGACAACTCCCAAGAATACACATAGAAAGAGGATAAGAAGCTCTTAAGATAATTGTCTTGTTCTCAACCACAATCTTTGCCTCTTGTTCTTCAGTGAGAAGAGCATGCAGCAAGCTCCCTGCCCTAGATTTCAAGAGAGCAGACTTTGGCCTCTTCAGGAACCTGCTTAATAAGGTTCCATGGGATATAGCCCTAGAGGGCAGGGTGGCCCAAGACTGTTGGTTGATATTCAAGCATCACCTGCTGCAAGCTCAGGAGTGTTGCACCCCAACTAAAAGGAACTGCAGCAGGAGGGGCAAGAGACCTCCTTGGATGGATAAGGAGCTGCTGAGAAAACTTTGAGGGAAAAAGGAGGCTTATAAAAGGTGGAAGCAAGGAGAAGTAAGTGGCTTGGGAAGAATACAGAGATGTTGTCCGGAAGCTGGGGACCAGATTAGGAAAGCGAAGGCCCACTTAGAGTTAAACTTGGCTAGGGATATAAAAGATAACAGGAAGGGATTCTATAGGTACATTGCAAATAAAAGACAGACTAGGGACAGTGTGGGCCCCCTCCGGAAGCTATCAGGAGAACTGGCTACCCTGGATTTGGAGAAGGCTGAGCTTCTCAATGACTTCTTTGCCTTAGTCTTCACCGGCAAATGCTCTGACCACACCACTCAAGTCTTGGAAGGCAGACGCAAGGACTGTGAGAATGAAGACTCTAGGCCCACTGTAGGAGAGGATCTGGTTCGAGACCACCTTAGGAACCTGAATGTATACAAGTCCATGGGACCGGATGAAATCCATCCGCGGGTCCTGAAGGAGCTGACAAATGAAGTTGCTAAGCCACTGTCCATCATATTTGAAAAATCCTAGCATCAGGTAAAGTTTCCGACAACTGGAAAAGGGGAAATATAACTCCCATTTTCAAGAAGGGGAAAATGGATGAGCCAGGGAACTACAGACCAGTCAGTCTCACCTCTGTGCCTGGAAAAATCTTGGAGCAGAATCTCCTGGAAGGCATGCTAAGGCACATGAAAAACAGCAGGGTGGTTGGCGACAGCCAGCACGGCTTCACTAAGGCTGAGCTTCTATGATGGAGCTACGGAACTGATGAACTGGGGTATAGCAGTTGACGTCATCTACCTGGACTTGTGCAAAGCATTCAACATTGTCCCACACAACATCCTTGTCTCTAAATTGAAGAGACATCAACTTGATAGGTGGACCACTCGGTGGATAAAGAACCGGCTGGATGGCCGCATGCAAAGAGTTGTAGTCAATGACTCAATATCCAGCTGGAGACCAGGAATGAGTGGTGTCCCTCAGGGATGGCTGTTGGGACCGGTGTTGTTCCACATGTTCGTCTGTGACATGGACAGTGGGATTGAGTAAGCCCTCAGCAAGTTTGCTGATGACACCAAGCTGAGTGGTTTGTTTAACATGCCTGAGGGAAGGAATACCACTCAGAGGGGCCTTGACAACCTTATGAGGTGGGCTGATGCCAACCTTATGAAATTTAACCATGTCAAGTGCAAGGTCCCACACCTGGGTCGGAGAAATTCCAAGCACAGCCACAGGTTGGACAGAGAAGAGATTCAGAGCAGACCTGCGGAGAAGGACTTGAGGGTGCTGGTTGATGAGAAAATGAATATGAGCGGCTTCAGTGTACACTTGCAGCCCGGAAAGCCAACCGTATCCTGGGCTGCATCAAAAGGAGTGTGACCAGCATGTTGAAGAAGGCGATCCTGCCCCTCTACTCTGCTCTTGTGAGACCTCACTTGGAGTATTGTGTACAGTTCTGGTGTCCTCAACATAAAAAGGACATGGAACTGTTGGAACAAGTGCAGAGGAGGGCCATGAGGATGATCAGGGGACTGGAGCACCTCCCATATGAAAATAGGCTGCTAAAGTTGGGGCTGTTCATCCTGGCGAAGAGAAGGCTGTGTGGAGACCTCACTGGAAGCAACCTTCCAGTATCTGAAGGGAGGCACCTATAGAGATGCTGGGGAGGGACTCCTCATTAGGGGCTGTAGTGATAGCACAAGGGATAATGAGTTCAAAGTTAAACAGAGGAAGTTTAGATTGGATAAACTAATAAGTTTATCCAATAAGATAAGGAGGAAGTTCTTTACTGTGAGGGTGGTGAGGCACTGGAATGGGTTGTCCAGGGAAGCTGTGAATGCTCCATCCCTGGGAGTGTCCCTGGCAGATAGTGTTTTTTCCCACCAATGATTCCTCAAAAATAGATAGGGATCAGCAGACTGCCATGGGGAAGGGCTCCAGTGACTGTGCTGTATAATATTTGTCCTTTAAATACACATAAGGATTCATCACCAGCTATTACTGTATGCTTAAAACTGCATTTAAACCACACACAAATGGCATTGGTTAGGAAAGTAAGACAGATAGGTAAGTATCATAAAGCCTTGCAGAAATACAAGGGCAAAACAGAATCAAGCATTTGCTTTTCCTAGGCTCCAGCTGAGACCACTTTGTTTGCTTATTGCTTCGAAAATATTGCTTCCTTTTGTGCATCTTTCCAAAGATTCTTCCCATTCCATTGTTTCAGCAGTAACTTCTTGGACTTTTAATATTATATCCCTCCAATGCATAATATTTTCTTGTATACAGTCACTATGGTCTTTACCTACTCCCTTCTCTTTGCAGTGCCAGAATTATGGTGGTTTTTATTAAATTTCACAAGAAAGATAATTTTTTATCCCATTTCCACAGTGCATGGAAGGCATCCCTCAAAAACATGCTCAGAAACTTTCTTCAATGTTGTCCCTGATGTGACATCTGCAAAAAAAAATGTTGTGCTTACTAATAGTTGATTTTTACTGTGCCTGAGGTTAATCATACGGCTGAGACCCACGTCACTTTAAGTATGAACAGCCTCTTATGTACTTCTATTTGTAGGCCTTTTTGAATTATTTCTTAAGCACTGTTGACTATCTTTTGAGCTGGTTTAATCCCACAAAAATGGTAGCTGTGTTTAGTGGTTCTTTGTCTGAGCCAGTTGTCTGGATTTCCTTTGCAATCACTAGAGGGAAATAGGCACTGTAACAGTTAAGCCCTTCTAGCGTAAGTTAGCTACCAAAGCTAGGTCAGCCTTGTCGGTGATTTCCTCTCAGCTGTATCCAAGATGATTTCCTGGTAACTATATTATGTCAGTCCATAGCCAATATCTAATGATTTCTGAAATTCATTATCTCACCTATATGTCTGTCATACATGGGTCCCAAAAGGAACATCTAGGAACAGCAACAGAGGAAGCTATAATGATAGCTTCTAGAAAACTTTGCCATCATAATACTGAAATAAAAACAACATTGCAAAAAAACCAGCTACCCCAAAATCCCCTAATTCTGTGTCAATAATTCAGTGTCCACCAGTTGTAAGAAAATTCCTTTAGCAAATGACATCTGTAATGTTCTTTGACTTGTTGCCATTTGTTATTGCTGCCAAAAACAAACAGAGTTATATATATTTAAGCAAAGCTTATAGCTGGTTTCCAGAAAGGAGGACTGTGAGTCTTTAGAGGTGGTGGTAATGGTGTCTGTAATTACCTGCTGGAAAGGGAAGGAGCTTGTGATTTGGAGCAACCTTTAGAGTGGAGAAGGAGGCGTACTATTAAAAGATACAGATGCTACTATGTCTACTTACAATGCTGCTAATGGCCACACAAATCAGTTTAAAATACTTATAAAAAGAATAACTTTTACTTGAAAATACTAGTTTTAGATAAAACTATTGTAAATATCCTTAACATGGCAAAGGAGGTGGTTTGGTGACTTTGATATAGACAACATATAGATATAAACACAGATATAAATCAGAGATAGGAATAGAGATATAAATTTCTTTTCATTTCCAGTCCCTCTTCGGTATACAAGGAGATTATTGTGTAAACATAGATTTCAGAAAAATACCTTTCTGTTATATATATAGTTTGTGTATATATATGTTTATATATATGTTTTTATATATTTTGCATAATTACACTGCATTTTTCATTAGAACTGTAGGTAAAAATAGAAGTGTTAAAAGTGATCATTTTAATTATTTTCTCTCTCTTTTCCCTAATGTCATTTTAAATTACACAGAAAACCCCACAGTTCTCAGTTCTCCAGCATGTTTTATTGTTACCAGTTATTTGTGGAGGTCAAGGATGTTTAACCTTTAGACAGTGGAGGAGAATAAAAATATTTCCCAAAAGCAATGCAGTTAGCTCATTAGTATGCTGTAACAGGTCATGTGGGTTATGAATTGGTCATGCTAGGAGTGCAGAGATGGTGTGTGCCAATTCACATCCAACACGGAGCACTGCTATATCATTGGGATACGTCAAAATGAGTAATCTTTTGATTTCAGAGTGGTTGTATGTGAAGGCAGGACAGGTGAGGCAGCAACAAGCGTCCACTAATAGGCCAAGACACTGGAAAAGTGTCTGTCTTCTTCTAAGCTTAAATAAATAGACTTACTAACTCCCATTACATCTGATCTCAGGATCTTTGCACACCAGAGTAAGCAATATGTTTTCCCTTCCCTTCCCTTCCCTTCCTTCCCTTCCCTTCCCTTCCCTTCCCTTCCCTTCCCTTCCCTTCCCTTCCCTTCCCTTCCCTTCCCTTCCCTTCCCTTCCCTTCCCTTCCCTTCCCTTCCCTTCCCTTCCCTTCCCTTCCCTTCCCTTCCCTTCCCTTCCCTTCCCTTCCCTTCCCTTCCCTTCCCTTCCCTTCCCTTCCCTTCCCTTCCCTTCCCATTACCCTATTACCCTATTACCATACTATCCTACTAAGCCTAGCCACAGAAGATCTATCTGTGTGTCTGTATGAGTGCACAGAAATGTACACATGAACATAGACACATGAACGTAGGCAAGACTCAGAGCTGACCTTTAGAATGCAAAAAGCAGTGCATGCCTTTAGCCATCACCAACACCAAAGAACCAGGCAGCAACTAAATGCAATTTAGCAATGGTTTGTGGGATCAAAAGTATGAGTAGAGGTTAATTTGTGTAAACCCCAATCTATTTAATTCTTTAAAGATGTAACTCTTAGTCTGTGTGGGCAGGGTTTTCTGTCATTCCTGAAGGATGTCTGAGAAGGAAGGGCAGGAGGAAGCTCCACGTTTTCAGTTCAAGAGAAGGAGATTTCATTCTCTGTATTGCAGGCCTATGTATTAGGGGTGCATTAATTCTCTAGGCAGAATTTTTATAGTATCCATTATGGGCATGTTTATACCTTTTTCTTGGAAGATCTAACATTCGCAATTTCACTAGATAGACCAGCAAACCTGATGTGGCCATTTCTGTTTTCCTGCAGTCCTTCCAATGAAACGTCTTTAGGTCTATTAACAGAAGCTACGGAGTCAGGTGTAGGTATGCTTTACAGTGACAGGTCTGAGAAAGTGCATCATTTAAAAGGTAAATAGTATCTCACAAACAGAGCCCAGCAGCAAAGGAATTTAATTCACTGTATATAGCCTCACTGCAAAGTCTTGTCAGATGCTGAGCCACTCTCTCAAACAGAGATTAAACTCACACACCTCAGCCTGAATTGTAGTCAGATACATCAGGTGGTATACTCCTGTGTTCGCAGGGACTGAACAAGGAGGTTTGATAAATGACCTCATTCTGATGAGTGAAATCCTGACATCTTTGAAACCCATGGGAGTTTTGTCATTGGGTTTGGCTATAATTTAAATACCAGGACCCCATGTGTCTGCAGGCACCACACAATAAACTTGACCAAATTCTTCTGAGGAATGCTCAGGCTCAGCTGGAGTTAGATTTTAAGTCTTGCTGCATACTGTCATTTTGCTCACTTTAGCAGGAATTAAATGGCTGCTGGTTGCCATACTTAGCAGGAAAGATTTGCAAAGTTCAAATGGTATTTCAAGACAAGAAAATTGGACTTTTCTAATTTAAAGTATTGAGAGGACTTTGGGTCACCATGCTATAAGGAGGTGTCTATACCCTTCTTTACTGCAGCAGCTTACAGAAATAATAAGAACAACAATAAAAAACACAGTAAGAGCTATTCAGAAGAAACCCCAAACAACATGTATAGTAAGCCTTGGAAAGAAAAAGTTACCAGATCCTTGGTACCTGCTGCTGAGGGTTTCACACTTTAAATAAAGCTGACAAAAGAGATGAGCAATTTCACTTTGGCCACATTCTGGATGTCAGTATCACTATTTATTACCTCTTGAAGTAATCAATTGCACCAGAGGTCTAACAGCTCTCACTAGCTCTATTGATTGAAAACCAGATCTGCGGCTCACTGTTTCTGTGTTTAAGTCACCTTATATCCCTTTCTACAGTGACCTCTGCCTGTACACATGTACTAGGGCTTTTGAAGCATGTATCTAGTGAACATGCATTCGATGTCTTTTTCCATCCAATTAAAATTCTTCACTATCATTCTTTTTTATCTAGCCTTTGTAATTGGATTCCCAGTTTCTCAGTTTTCGTGGAAGAGGTTAAAGAATAAGTCCGTGATAAATTAAAAAAAAAAAAAGTAATACGATTAAATTCTGATAAGAGTTTGTTCTTTCTTTAGTTAAGTCTCTGAAGGGAAAAAAGGTTTCTGCAATCATACTATTGTTTGTCCCTCTATGTTCTCCACTTTATAACTCTCAGCTCTCTTAGCCTGTTTTGGTCAGATTTGAAGATGGACTTATGATTCTCCTGTAATATTCTTGTGGTACTATGTTCACATGAAGTACATGAGATTTGCAGGAAAAGGAGATCCACCACTCACACAGAGAAAAAAGCTGTGCTGTGTGGAGTAGGTTTCTATCCAGCCTGGGTAGCAATCAGCAGGGATCACCCCACATCTCCGGCAACACGCAGACTGCTGTTTCCCAGGGGGCTGCTGTGGGATGTTGGGAGAGAATGGAAGAAATCATGGGTTTTCATCATACAGGATCATATCATATAATCACAGACTATTTTGGTTGGAAGGGACCTTAAAGCTCCTCCACCTCCAACAGCCTGTCACGGGCAGGGATGTCTTCCACTAGACCAGACTGCTCTAAGCCCTGTCCAAACTGGCCTTGAGCACTGCCAGTAATGGGGCAGCCCCAGCTTCTCTGGGCACCCTGTGCCAGCACCTCACCAATCTCGTGGGGAAGGACTTCTCCCTAAGAGCTCATCTCAGCCTCCCCTTGTCAGGTTAAAGCCATTTGCCGTTATCTTGCTCCTACAGGCCCTTTTCCAAAGCCTCTCTCCAGGTTTCCTGTAGCCCCTTTAGGCACTGGGAACTGCTGTAAGGTCTCCCCAGAGCCTAGAATACAGGGTGAGGAAAAGGAGAGGAATCTAGAAAGAATAATCTACCCAACCTGATAAGGAAAAGGGCTTCTTTAATGCCACTGCTCATGAAATACCTTGGGGGTTTGAGAGTATTACTGCATGGTGAAATTCTTCCAAAGCTGCTTGCGTCCAAACCATTACCTGTATTCGTGTCACTGGCAGATCAGGAAAATGTGGTCTACCAGCACGTTCTGCACCAAGGTCAATATCAAAGACAGATGAAATGCATCACTTTCTAGAGATGCATGCAGAGGGATTGGGTTAGTTTGCATGTTATCTTCTACATGGCTGCTTTTAGGTAGATGAGTCAATGCTTACTTGGCCAGGATTTTGTTATTGCTAAAGACATGAATTTGAACAGAACATAACATTTGTATTGACTCCAAGCTTAGTGATTTAATTCACATTGGCTCTACCAAGCTACTATTCCCTCTTTTCTGTAAAATTTTCTCTTTGGGACAGCTTCAGAAATGTTTGAAAACCAGTAGTCCAAAAGCTGTGCCACAAACATATAGAGTTACAGAAGTAATCCAGTAAATCTGGTCTTACAGTTAACCTCAGATAGTCTCTTCCTTGATTGATATTACAAAGCCTAGGTTAAGAATCCTTAGATGACATCACCAGTGTCGAATAATAAGGTAGCTATTTTGGATTTTCTCTCACGTAATGGAAGAAGAAAGCTAATAAATCCTTGAAGTCAATAATACTCACCAGCAGCACACTAGCACATCAATTATGAAATTATTAAAAGGTCAAACCTTTTTAATAGCCATCCACTGAATGATGGGAAACAGGAGTTTCAAATGTGATGTAATACTTGTGACTATAATTGCAAAGAAGAGACAAACATTTTGCAAACCTAACTCATTATGCTTACAATAATATGAGTCATTACAAATCTTTCTTATTAAGTAAGGTACTGTGTTGCCTTTGGATGACAGGAAAGTCAAGTTAATGGAACAGAAGGTTAAAACAACTAAATAACTGTAACTTGGCAAACACAGATAGGGAAGAAGGTAATTATCTGTAAGTATCTGAAGGGAGGGATAAGAATATTTTCAAGTTGCTTAGGGGAGTATAATTAGACATAATGAAATGAAACATAGCAATGGAAAATATCAGGGAGGAAAATCCTAATGAAAACCTCATTCCAAACCTGTAACTGACTCCAAAGGAAACTACTGAAGGAAGCCTTGATTCTCCTGGTGAAAGTAAGTGGTAATAAGTCTGAAAATGCGCCAACTGATTTTGCGCTGGAAAGGTGATAGGGTGATCTTCAAAGGATTTTCTGGTTTTAGTTCAATTTAATCCAACAGTATGCTGGTAAAATGAAAGGGATTTTTTTGATGACCATTTTTTAGTGTACTTCTAAGGGTCAGAACCACCAAGCACTACTTTCACGTGGATCAGTTAAAAATCCATAATCAAAAGCAATATAAGAGTTTTCTCCAGGATAATGTTTCTTTTTCATTGAATTCTGCCATCTAGACTATCTTATCAACATTATTTTTTGTTCCTGGGATGTGACAAGGACTTTCCTTTTTCTGTTAGCAACCACAGGCCATGCTATGGAGGAAGCTACATGAGTGGAGTTCATGTACAGCCCCGCTATCGTACATCCTGTCTCTTCCTGTCTTTCCTATTGTGCAGAAGCTGCACATGTATGTTTTCTTTCTTCAAAAAGGCAAATCTGATGAGCAAACAGTGAATATAAGATTCACTTTCTCAAACCTGTTCTTCATACAGCATCATAGTCATGTCGTCATGACCTGGTGACTCACTTGCAGAGTTATGTATCATGTTTACAGTGTCAAAAGCAAGAGTTATTCCCTTCTGACTAGTTTTTGGAATATGAAAGAAAATCATCTCAAAAGTATTAGGGATAGACAACATTAGCCAGCTCTGTGCTGAGAACAAAGAAACCCAGGTTTGAAAGGAGCCACCTATTTAACTTAAAATGAATGTCTGAAATCACAATAACTGGGTTTCATTATTACTTAACAAAATCAAAGTACATTTTTCTTGATAAAGGGGATTTTCTTAGGATGATTGCAGTGCTAAATGTTCCATTTGAGTAGAAGCAAGAGGACACAGAACTGTTCAAAATCCAAGATAACAATGTGACACAGCTGAGATAGATATTTATTCTTTCTTTTTCTGATGCTGCAAAGCATGTTCTTCATTCTTCAAAACAGCACTTTTTGTGGGGAGGTAGGAGGTTATTCGTTCATTTATGAGTTATTGCAACATAAATGTTTGCAGATGTAAAAATGTAGTTTATTTAGATATGTCAGCTGCACTGCATTCTTATAACGTCCGTGAGGTCTTTATTATCTCTTGGTTCTAAATTTTTCCCTGCCTAACTGTAGGCACTTATCTGAGGTAACTTGAGAGCCTTTCTTGATGTGACTGCACCTTTCTATGGAACATAAAAAACTACACTAGGGATCACGGTTTGGCCTCAAGTGCTTCAAAGCAGAGAGGCTAATCAGGACCTTACACTTCCCAAGATAATGAAGCCACCTACTTCGTCTCAGTTGCTCTGTATATCCATAACATGACCATCAACCAAACTCATCCCTTTCTACATTTAGGAAATGCATCAGTTATTGGAGTCCCTACCAACCACAGCTGTTTCATGAGGGTTCCTTCAAGTCTGTCCTTGCCATTTAAACACTGCCCTCGTCTGGAGACCACTTCTTGGAGGTCATGGATATAACTAACTTCAACATTTCCTAGACATTTTTGAAATCCATCAGTTTCCTTCTTAGCCATCTTCTGATCACAGTGTCTTGGAAACTTCTCTGAGAGTGAGACAGCTGCTTCCTAAGGCTGTGGTTCCCTGACTGCAGTAGAGTTACTTCCAGATGACTGCCACATAATTCTCCAATCAAGGTAATTGTATCTGAATACACTTAGAAAAAACTTATCAAATCAGACAGCCCAGTGATAGAGTCGGATTAGCAATTACAACCGGTGGATAAAGATTGTATTACTGAGTTACTCTTTTATTTTGATGCTACGTTTAGTTACCAATCTGTCCTACAGTTTTCCAGTCAGGTCTGCAGCAAGCTCCCTGAAGGGTTTATTCTAATAAGTAATGCAATTTGAAAAGGTAGGAAATAACAGAAAACTCATTTAATTTCACTCATTGTTACTAGTTTATTATTCTACATTGATTTTTCTCTTTCCTAATATACATGAACTATGTTCTGTAATGGGCGTACAAGTCTACTGATTAATGTGAGCAAAAATAATACTTGTATTATTGTAGGGGTAAATAATGCCTTAACTACTTTGAACCATACTGCACTTTTGGAACAATAATCTGACATGACACTATTGCAATGACTTCACCTGCCTGTTTTCCAAACCCGCTTAAAACCTTTTTCATTCATTTTATTCTCATTTTCTCTGAATATTTGATCAACACTTTTTTAATGGATTTGCTTTCACAGTAACTACACCTTTTGTGTGCAAACATTTCAATATCCACTTTATCCTGTTGGGAATATTTACAGAAAGGGAATTTTTAAGTCATTATACAAATATTTAAGTGGTAAATTTAAATTCAAGGCACAGATACTTGGACCAGAATTGCTACTCAGCTTATCTATTGAAGGCACAGGAAAAAGCTGACGGTGATTTTTTCAACAAGTCATGAATAAACCTTCCTGATCCACTACCCATTTCCTTTTGTTGGTTAAGGGTGACTTTTGCTTTCTCAGTATCTTCTTCAACACTCCAATGATAGCTTTTCTCCTATGTTTCTATGCCCTTCAACTGATCTGGTTTATATCACATACCAATTTCAACAGATCTGGATTACGTCACCAGTTTCAACAGATCTGGTTTGCACCACATACAAATAATTTAAGTTCCATCAATTTAGCCAAGACCCTTTCATATGGGCAATCCAGTTAGTTGCTAATAAACATAAACTCATCCTCTTTCTCTCTTTTCTTCCCAGCAGGAAACATTCCCTCAACATAAACAGGTATCTTTATTCTGGAAGAACAGTTAAGAGATAGGTAAAAGTTAACAGTAAAATCAGAAATGTTTCTGGGGTAGACCTGCACAACAGCTTAGGGGTAACTGCTAGCTAAGAAAAATTTATCTTGGGTAGTAGAAACAGCTTAGTTGTGGCAGTGATAAAGTCCAGGCATGATAATATATTTTGCTTTTCAGACTTTACAGAGCTTGGAGCCTCTAGTAACCAAGTTGGGATGTTTACAGTGAAAGAAAACATCTCTGCATCATGCTGTGTCGTGGTTTAAGCTTCTATAAATCCATGCAGTCGCTCTCTCACTCACTCCCCACTCTTTCTTCCCCCAGTCCCCGGGGGGATGGGGAGGAGAATCAAAAGAATGCAACTCCCACAGGTTCAGATAAGAACAGTTTAGTAACTAAGGTATAACACAAATCACTACTGCTACCACCAATAATAATAATGACAAGAGAAAATACAAGGGAAAAGAATACAATAGCTCACCACCCAATATCAAGCCCGAGCAAGCAGTGCATCCCCCACCATGCACCTCCACTACCGTGCATCCCCACCCTTCCGGGTCTCTGCTCTCTGTTTCTACATCCTGGACATGACGTGCTGTGGTATGGAATAACCTCTTTGGTTAGTCTGCGTCAGGTGCCCTGCCTCTCCTTCCTCCCGACTTCCCCTCCTCCCTGGCAGAGCATGAGACTCACAAAGTCCTTGGCCAGCCTAAACATCACCGAGCAGTAACTGAAAACACAGGTGCTATCAGAACTGTTCCCAGGCCCAAAATCGAAAACACAGTGCTGCACCAGCTACCGAGATGGAGAAAAATGACTGCTGCTGCTGAACCCAGGACATGCTGGAAGTGGCTTGCCTGCTTTAGCAACTGGAAGTTGGTCTAAAAGAGAAACTAAATGCCACAAACTCCATTCCCTGGTGTTGCTGCCCTGTCACCTGAGAATGGCACTGCACACATTTTCTGGAAGCCTTTTCTTCTTCTCAGGCAGTCCACTCAGCATTGAATGCAGAAGTTCATGCCAGAATTCTTGCAAATCTACCAACTCTGTTCATTTTTAGTCTAGACGCCAATACCTTTTCTCCAACCATTAAATCTACATGGGAAATTGAGCTTCTTTTTTTTTTTTTTTTTTTTCCTTCTCAAGTGCCATAAGGAAAGATGGTATTTACACTTTCCTGAACTGACAAAAGGTTGGTAGAGTTGAATCCAATATGAAGTAGCTGGAAAAATTTTCACACTCTTTTTTTTCCTGTTTTCGCAATGTTTTAAGAATGTGTTGACAAATTTGACAAAAATCACTCAGAAGTCTGAAATGTTTTATTAAATGTTTTCTTATTTCAGTTTAAAGGATTTTTTCTTTCAACATTTCCATAACTTTTTTTTCAATTGAAAAAAAAAACAATTCAAAGCCTCATACCATCCTAACAATATTTAATTCCCCCCATAAACAAAGTATAACAGTTTGCAAAATTGTGCTTATTTTGGTGGGGTTTTTGAGTTTACAAAGACTTCTCTTTGAAGTCCAAATAGAGGAGAAAGAAAAAGAAATGAGATTGATAGGTTGCCCTGACAAATCACCTCCTTTGCAACACATTAGTCAATTTAAACAGAATATTAATAAAGAAGTGAAGATCTCAGAGATGTTCTCCTACAGTTTTGTAAGAAAAAATACACCTGGTTAGAGGGATAAAGCCTAAACAACTGCCTTTTTTTGAGAGTAAAATTATCATTGTGAGCATAAATGTGCTATTAGAATCAGAGATTTCAAATTTAGAAAACGGGTTTGCAAGTGTCATTTTTTGCTGAACTGCAAAAATTTTGACGCTGGCAAATTACTTATTTGTTTGTTTGTTTTCTCATCCTTCTATCTCTGTAAGTAATATAGCGTGGTGCTAAGAGCAGAATTCTCCTTCCTGATTCACCCTATTCATAACTTAGGCAAGAAGGCTAAAACACACTGATTGATTTAGGGATACAGTCAATGTGATCATGTAGTCACCACCCTGAAAACAGTGCCATGTGTGGGTGTGACAGACACCCTCCAAGGTTTGCATGCTTAGCTGAGGACAAATCAACACAGTTGCACTCAAAGGATATCTGTGTGCATGAGCTGGAGATTTAGCTCCTGAAATACCTTTGGTGAGATAGCCACTTTGTTAAAGAGCCTTGGTATGAACATGTTTATCAGGGTGAAAAAAAAAAAATAAAAATGGTTGAAAACCTAATGCTACTGTCCATCTCCTTGTGTATTAAAAAATTCAATTAAGACTGAGGTTCTGGGCTGGTCTGGGACTGCAGAGGCAGCTGCAGTGTGTGTGGTGCAAGAAGAGAAAACTGACGTGACATGAAACAGCAGACAGAGGTGACCAGCCTCATTTCCTTCACCAGACAAGGTGAAGAATAAACACAGAGTGTAACTGCTGCAGCATCACTCAGGTTTCAAAATCCATGCCTTCTTTTAGCAGTTTGAAGATTTCAGGCAGATAAGAAGGGACATATTTTCTTGAAATGTTTTAAATGCTGAATGTGATCTTTATCTTGGCAATGTCCTTTCAAGTTTGAGATAGAGTGTTCTGGATGTGCAAAGTAATGAATTTCAGACTTCTGCATTTCAGATTATCTCTGAGCAAAAATAGAAATCTTCCTATTTCAATATGCATCCTGCTTGCCGTGTCTTAGACCCAGGATATTAGCAGTAGTGATGGTGATTCTGTTTATCCCCTTTGGTGATGGAACATTTTTTCTTTTTCTCCTTTTACTCTCCCCACAACTGTTGCACGAAAGAGGAAGAAGGGGAGAGAGGGAGAGGGTGTATTTCCAAAACCCGTCTCACAGCGTCTTTATTTTATACAGTCTCCCCTTCTTACCCAAAATACCTTGAATAGCCCTTTATGTAAAAAAAAAAAAAAAAGAAAAAGAAAAAAATACAGCTGCTTCTCTGAAGCCATCCAAATCTAATTAACTACAGAAGCCGAAGTTACATTAAGCTTCTCACTTTCTTCATCTTAGCATCTCCATTCATACCTTCATTCAATGTGTTCACAAAAAAAGGAATTTCTAATAATTGTATCTATAGTCTTGGAAAAAGAAAGCCACTAATCAGGAGGCCTGTGAAAGAGGAGAGATTGGAGTCTCGCTTGAACGTGGCAGTCTGGCTTCGAGAAAGTTGCAGACAAAGGGGTGAAGGGAACTGAGGGGCTTAACCCTACATCTAAGGAAGCTGGTGAGAACTTTTTCAGCCTCTGAATAGAGATCTTCATTTCAGTCACAAATTGTGCCTGCACAGACTCATTGAAATGCCTTGTCCGAAGGAAGAGGGGGTGGGGAGCAAAGGGAAAGAGCAGGCAAGGAAATTTTGTTGAATATAAATGAGGTTATGTGTGGCTGAAGAGCGAGATAGAAGCTCTACAGAGATTTATTCCTGACTGACATACAGTAACACAAAGGCAATAAAACGTGTCCTTGGCAAGTGGCATTAACAAGCAGTAAACCTTAATCTTCAGAGATCTGAGATGATGCAACCAACCTTGGAAAATACTTTCTCATTTGTGGAGTGTATTATTTAAAATGTGTTTAGCTGGTTTTAAAGAAGATGTAACTAGGTATCTGGCCATGCCATGACTTTGTTATTCAGGCAGCCACAAAACCAGACAGAATAAGGACTCTCTCCATTTTCTCGCTGGGGAGCTCGGCAGTCTTCCTGTAAGTTGTGTCTCATCTAGGGAAAACTTCAGAGTCTGGCTCTCCCCACTGCAGGAATTGGTGGAAATGAATGGGACTGCACATCAAATGAGTTTTGTTCAAAGGCCTTTTTTGTTATTTAGCTAGCTAAAGATGTATTTTCAGTCCAGCAGTCTCAGGGACGTGTTCTGGTCTGGTTATTCACACTAATGTCTTCACTTATATTCTCATCTTCTGCTGCAAGCAGCCCTCCTGAAATAGCAACATTATTCAATAAAAGCAAAGGAACAGAAGCCTGGTCAATAATTAAAACAATTGCTACTGCACAGCAAGGAAAGGAAGCATTTGGTGTGTTAAAGTGTGGTTAAGACAGAAAAAAGTGGATGATGCATAAAGTCTCTTACCACCAGTCCTGACCCAGACAAAAAGTAATGCATACAAAATTAAAGAGAATTATTCTGATTGCAGTCCTGACTGAATTTATTGTTACTTTTCTACTTGCCCATTGTATATGAATGATTAGGAACCGGACAACCTGCTCCCAGCTTCTTGGGCTCTTGCTCTGAAACTGTGTAAAATGGTTAAGAGTTGTTTCCAGAGGTAGGACAAGAAACACTAATTAACAAGTGCTGGTTTCTAAGGAGGAGCAAAGTCACTTCTCTACTTCCCACTGCTCTTCTGAGGTTAGATAAGCATTATCTTGGCAACATGAAGGGTGGTCTTGTGTTAGAACTTTACAAGGAGTAGTTGCCATTAGTCCACAGCACTGAAGATCCCCTTTCCCTACCTCTGAACTCAAAAATATCACATTGCTTGCAGCTGCTAGCAGTTTTCCAGTTGGGGTCATACTGTACAGTCACTCACATGATGAATTGAAAAGTTTATTTACTCTGCAGTTTAAACAAAAAGTAAACATTTTGTAAGGTTTATATACTGTATGCTGTCTCCCCATAAATTAAAAAGAAATTTCAACTTTCCTTCATCACTCATTCTGGAGCTGATTTTAGCTATCTGTATCTGGATTTTCTGCTATAGATCTAAGGCAATTTACAAATTTTATTGCTGGATTTTAATTACATTTGTTTTGCCCTGCTTTGATGTTAAATGTAAAGAACCCCCAGGCTACTTCATCTAACACATAACTGTTAGCAGTGACTCCTGCTAAGGGAAGGCAGAGTGCTGTATTTAGCCTAATTGAGAGTGGTGATGTTTATCAGGCAGCTGAACAAGTTCCTGACCGAATGAAGGGTTATATACTGAACACAGTACCATATATGCACTGATCAGGACCCAGGATCTCTAAGCTCTTCAAACAACTTTGCAAAGGGGAAAATGAGTGCATTCCATTTCTTCAAAAACAAATTAAATGGAGAAGCACAGTTGTTATCTGAGTTTAGAGGTCCTTGCTCATGGAGTCAGCAAGAAAATTCTTATCTATCTCTCTGCCTTCACCTTTCCCTAGGACAGTTCTGAATTTCTTGGTTATGAGCACTAAATGTTTCAAATCCATATAGACACATAAATAAGGAAAACCTCTAACCTTGTTCTCTTAAGCTATGCATCAAGAAGTTTTTTCCCCTTCAAACATAAAAATGAGGGGATTCCCTTAAAAGGGGAAAAAAAAGAAAAAAAAGACTTGAACACACCTTTTAGAGGAGTTTCAAATGTGTGTCTCCAGTATTAAACTGACAAGAAGGGAGAAAATGCTTTTAAAGGTGTTGAAAATAGAATTGAAGGAGCATGAATATCAACAAAGTCTTGCATAGGCTGCAGAGAGGATACAGCCTCTTCCTTTTTTCAGGGAGCTGGAGTGGAATCAAACCTGCAGTACTGTGGAGTAAATAAAATTGTGCTGATCTTTTCCTGTTTACAATTTGCACGATACATTGAATTTTATGAACACTGTCCATGTTATCACAAAGACTTCCTAATCTGTAAGCACTTGATATATCTGGGCCAGGCTCGTTAAATCAAATTAGGTCTGGTGATAAAACAGCAGTGAAAATGTTGTTATGTGTGTGGGGTGTACCTTGTCTGCAGGGCACTGCAGGAAAATTACATTATTGGGAAAAAACATTAGTTCAGGGACCTGGTAGCTTCACATAAAAATAACTTTTCTGTGGCTGTGTTGCAGCAGCATCCAGCGGCGAAGCAGTTAAAGTGGTTACCCTTGCCTTGTTCCCATCCTCTTCTCCAGCATAACCACCAGACACTCCTGGGTTTAACTAAAGCAGCCATTTTATTATGTCCCTAGATTCCACTACATGTTTTAATGCATATACCAATAAGTATTGCATACATCAAAACCACTTTTTATTAGTATTACTTTACAAAGTTTACTACCAAGCTAGTAAATATTTTGTCTCTGACTACACTAAGCTTAAGCCTAACTTGAGTTTACCACATCAGATGTGCGGTCTTTCCTTATTCAGGGGGAGAAGGGGAATGCCTCCTAGATAGCAAAGACTTCATTGAAGCTAGAAATGCTGTGTGCTACCACACCCTGCTGTTAACCCCACTTTATAGGCAAGGAAACAAAGAGCACAGTGCTTAAAGCTACATGAAGTTTCCTGCTGCAGGTGCCTGGGCCAAGCATCTAGCCTTCTGTGGTTTCCCAGTTCAAGACAATAGCTGTGTGGTAGGGATGACATGCTGAAAGGAAGGGATGAGATCCAGAGGGACCTGGACAGGCTGGAGAAGAGGACCCATGTGAACCCCATGAAGCTGAACAAGATGACATGTAAGGGGCAGGGCAATCCCAAGCACAAACACAGGCTGGGGAAGACTGGATGGAGCAGCCCTGAGGAGAAGGACTTGGGGGTCTTGGTCTGTGGGAAGCTCCCCATGACCTGGCTTCAGTGTGTGCTTGAGCCCAGAGCCCCTCCATGTGCTGGGCTGTATCCCCAGAGCTTGAGCAGCGGTTCCACCTCTGCTGCTCTCTGGGGTGATCCCCCTGCAGTCCTGATCCAGCTCTGGGGCAACAACACAAGAGGGATGTGAAGCTGTTGGAGTGAGTCTAGAGGAGGACACAGAGATGCTGTGAGGGCTGGAGCAGCTCTGCTCTGGAGCCAAGCTGAGAGAGCTGGTCTGGTTCAACCTGGAGAAGAGAAGGCTCCTGAAAGGGAGATCTTACAGCAGCTTCAGTGCCTGAAGGGGCTATGAGAAACCTGGAGAGGGGTTTTGGACAAGGGCCCGTAGGAACAGGACAAGGGGGTATGGCTTTAACCTTCCAGAGGGGAGATTGAGATGAGCTCTTAGGCAGAAGCTCTTCCGTGTGAGGGTGGTGAGGTGCTGACACAGGTTGCTCAGAGAAGCTGTGTCTGCCCAATCCCTGGCAGTGTTCAAGGCTGGGTTGGATGGGGCTTGGAGCAACCTGGTCTCACAGAAGATGTCTTGTCCATGGCAGGGTGTTGGAACTGGTTGAGCTTTAAGGTCCCTTCCAACCCTAACCAGTCTGCGATTCTATGATCATAGAATCATAGAATAGTTAGGATTGGAAAGGACCTTAAGATCATCTAGTTCCAACCACCCTGTCATGGGAAGGGACACCTCCCATTAAACCATGCCATCCAAGGCTAAGTCCGACCCCACCTTGAACGCCGCCAGGGATGAAGCATTCACAGCTTCCCTGGGCAACCCATTCTAGTGCCTCACCACCCTCACAGGAAAGAATTCCTTCCTCAGATCCAATCTAAACTTCCCCTGTTTAAGTTTGAACCCGCTACCCCTTGTCCTCTCACTACAGTCCCTAATGAAGAGTCCCCCCCCAGCATCCTTATAGCCCCCCTTCAGATACTGGAAGGCTGCTATGAGGTCTCCACGCAGCCTTCTCTTCTGCAGGCTGAACAGCCCCAACTTTCTCAGCCTATCTTCATATGGGAGGTGCTCCAGTCCCCTGATCATCCTCGTGGCCCTCCTCTGGACTTGTTCCAACAGCACCATGTCCTTTTTATGTTGAGGACATCAGAACTGCACACAATACTCCAAGTGAGGTCACACGAGAGCAGAGGGGCAGGATAACCTCCCCCAACCTGCTGGTCACGCTCCTTTTGATGCAGCCCAGGATACGGTTGGCCTTCTGGGCTGCAAGCACACACTGCAGCCAGCTCATGTTCATTTTCTCATTGACCAACACCCCCAAGTCCTTCTCCTCAAGGCTGCTCTGAATCTCTTCTCTGCCCAACCTGTAGCTGTGCTTGGCATTGCTCCAACCCAGGTGTAGGACCTTGCACTTGGCATGGTTAAACTTCGTCAGGTTGGCATCAGCCCACCTCACAAGCGTGTCAAGGTCCCTCTGGATTGCATTCCTTCCCTCCTATGTATCAACTGAATCACACAGCTTGGTGTCATCGGCAAACTTGCTGAGGGCGCACTCAATCCCACTGTCCATGTCGCCCACAAAGATGTTGAACAAGACCAGTCCCAACACCGATTCCTAGGAGACACCACTCGTTACTGGTCTCCAGCTGGACATTGAGCCATTGAGCACTACACTTTGCGTGTGGCCATCCAGCCAGTTCTTTATCCACCGAGTGGTCCACCTATCAAACTGATGTCTCTCCAACTTAGAGAGAAGGATGTCATGTGAGGCAGTGTCAAAGGCTTTACATAAGTCCAGGTAGATGACATCAACTGCTCTACCCCTTTCCACCAGTTCCGTGGCCCCTTCATAGAAGGCCACCAGATTGTTCAGGCAGGATTTCCCCTTAGTGAAGCCATGCTGGCTGTCACCAAGCACCTTGTTGTTTTTCATGTGCCTCAGCATGCCTCCCAGGAGAATCCACTCCAAGATTTGGCCAGGCACAGAGGTGAGACTGACTGGTCTGTAATTCCCTGGGTCATCCATTTTCCCCTTCTTAAAAATGGGGGTTATATTTCCCTTTTTCCAGTTGTCAGGAGCTTCACCTGACTGCCGTGATTTTTCAAATATAATGGACAGTGGCTTAGCAACTTCATTTGCCAGCTCCTTCAGGAACCATGGATGGATTTCATCCGGTCCCATGGACTTGTATACATTCAGGTTCCTAAGGTGGTCTTGAATCAGATCCTTTCCTACAGTGGGCCCAGGGTCTTCATTCTCACTGTCCCTGTGTCTGCCTTCCAAGACTTGAGTGGTGTGGTCAGAGCATTTGCAGGTGAAGACTGAGGCAAAGAAGTCATTAAGAACTTCAGTCTTCTCTAAGTCCAGGGTAGCCAGTTCAATAATTGAGAGTGGCCAGTCTCCCCATCTGCCTAATTCCCAATTCATGCGCCCTCAGCAGGGCAAGGCCATTAAAATGTTTAACATAAGGACCTTACACTTGGTGATTTGACTAATCCAGGTATTTTGCTTTTATTTCCCTTGAACTGCTGACAGCAATGGATGGCTCATTATCTGAATTACTCTTTGCTGTCTGTAAGCTAGGCATGGGCAGTTCTGTGTTACCTGCACACAGCCCTGAGCAGCCTTGCAAGGCCACATAGGTCTGTGGTGGCATAGGACATCCTGGCAGTCTGTACTGCCTGCCTTTCTGCAGTATTTCTTCTCCCCCTCTGCAATGGTCATTGCTGAAGAGATTGCCACTCAGTTCTGCAGCTCATTTCTATTATCTTTCACATGCTGTTAAGTTGAATAAAATACAATTTCTTCAACCAGCCAGCATGTCTTTGTCACTGATTTCCAAGAGGACACAAAGCTTCGAATCACCCCAGACCAATCTTCTCTGAGGAGCAGTTTGACTCCTGTAACTGACTGTATATAAGGTCATCTCAATCACAGTCTCTCCTGATGGACTCAGGCTAGAGGAACACTAAGTGGTCAAATTCATTTCTGCTTTGAATGCAAGTCCAGGCCTGGTGGTGTTTAATTAGAATGTATTGTTACAAACAGAGCATGTGGGGTTGCTGAAATACTCAAAGTATCAGAAAAGAGTTGTGCAAATATTTTCCAGTACTGATCTTTAGGATGCTTTTCCTGCAGTCCTCATAAGAAAGCACTGTATCTAGTTCAGCAGCCACCTTTGGTTTTACATCCCTCCGTATGCAAAAGCTTTTACATAGGCCTCGGTATACCTGGAATCAGGTTACTTGAGATTCCCTGAAGTAATTCTACAAAGCTTACAGCTAGGGGAAGTTTGAGACTCCTGCAGATGCAACCAGCAAAAGATAAACAGGAACAAGATAAATTGCAAGATTTTCAAGTCAGTCTCCTGATGTATTCTCCCTCGAGAGGAAGGATTTGAGCCACAACCCCTAGAAATAAGCACTTAGCACAGGCAATTTGACTATACAGGATGATAAGAAATGTGTATCTGAACACAGGCAGATCTGTCAGCGCTATTTCTGTTTCTACATGTAACCTGAAGAACTAGAACATCCCAGCAACTAAATCCAGTCAACACCACAGAATTGCCTTGATGTCCCCAGAACAACCAGGAAGACACCAAAGCTGACACACAGTCTAAGACCAACCTCAGAAGCTGCTTAAAACCCCCCAGCTTTTCCCAGCAACGACATCTGAACATTCCAGGAACCATCATCTCAGAAGGGGGTGCATGCATTATTCACCAAGTCATTTGTAAAATGCAAAGGCTCATTTCACTGATTTACTCTACACTTCCTGGGTGACCTTGCTTAGTCTCAAAGAGGGGTATTCATCTCAGTTGATTGCAGGTATACAGGACTGTGGGTGTAATCCCATAAGTCATCAACAACCTATCTTTGTAAGAAGTAAGGAAGAACATGTATATTAAAAATGTAACTAACCTAGCCTGTCCTAGGTAACTTCTCTGCCTCAGTTCCCCATTCCCCAGATGAAGAATGGGGATGCAGTACTGCTCCACCTTCCTGGAGGTGCCATGAGAGAGGATTTTATTACTTGAATAATATAGTTCTGGCATTACAGAAGCATCTTCAGTAGTCTGAAGACACTGGGGAAAGAGGATATCAGTGGTTTAGCACATCCAGAGAGAGAAATTTTGTCCCAGTTAATTATGGTGTACTAAATTTCTGAGGACGGCACCTGGAATTTTGATATATTTCTCCCTGAAAATCATGGCTGGGGTTGTGGGGGCAGTTGTTTTGTTTTTCCCCAGTGCAACTAGAGCAATGAAGGCTTTAGATAAATTAGACATCTGGAAAGATCTAAGGCAAGTTGGGTCTGATAGAGATCACATAAATCAAGTTACCAGTATCATCTGCTCTGTGGGAGAAGAGGCTGGGGACATCTTCAGCTCTTTTCAGCTAACAGATGCAAGAGATGGTGAAAAGGTCAGAGATAAATGTAGTGCCCACTTTGTACCATATATTCAAGGGGGCTGGACTAAAGAGAGGCTGGAAAAACACGTGTGTACTTTCAACCTTTCACTGCAGGCAGTAAAGAGCCTTACAGAGATCGAAATGACAGGCTATTTTTGTGGGTTTTTTTTGTGCAAAACCTGGAGGCAGTCACTCTCACAGGTTGGGACCAAAATAATAAAACCTCAACCAAAAAAATAATTTCCCTTTCTGCTTTCATCCTCCCTTGCCTCTCCCACACCCCTTCCCCTCTCACGCCTTTCTGGAGCTATAAATCTAGGCCATCAGAGAGAAGCTGGAGCAGCAGCATATTATCTTGAGAAATCACTCCCAGAAGGGAGCAGAAAGTTCACAAGTAGAGTGCCAAAAAAGGAGAAATCACAGCACTGCCATTGGATCCGGCTGTGGCTGGAAGGCGTCCAAGCTCTTCGTGCTGCTGACATCCCTGAGCATAATCAGAAATTCCTTTCAATTATGTGGGAAAAGGAGCTTCACATTGTCAGCCCAAATGCTCCGTGAAGAAACAGGCTGCTGCAGCACCGCCATAGAAGGTCATAGTGGAGCAGCATCCACTCTGCAGCATCCGTCTGCAGCGTCCACCCTGCAGCTTGGCAGGGAAGAGGGAGGGGAAGCACATGGTGGCAGTGGCACCAGATGCTTTTATAGCACTTTGCTCTTCCATTAACACATTTATTCTGAAGACCTCTGAGTGCTTTGCAAGCAGGGGTTCAGTAAAGCTGATAGGAAGTAAGAAGATACTGTTAGACCAGGCATAGAAGAAAACACCATTGTGATGTGCAAGCTGCCCTTGACCGATGAGTGGTGGTTCCTGCAGCCCCAAGCATTGGTGGCTTCTGACCACTGTTGACACCTCAAAAGTGTGTGACCTGGAAGTCAGCACACAGCTTGGAACTCCTCTGCATGGGCATCTGTCCGGCAGCTATACCAAAGGCACAGAGCAGCTTTGCGTTTGAACAGCCCAGCACTGTGGTGTCTGGGGCTTCACAGAGTCCCGCTTTAAATGTAAATTACAGAGGTGTCTGAGAGGCGATGTCAACCTTATTGAAATGCTGCATGGTTTTCATTATTGTTCGTGAATGTGTTTGGCGGTTATGTGGAAAGATGTTCATTTTCCCATCAGTAGATTCTCTCCTTTTCCCCCAACTTTTTTGTCCAATTCATATCCATTAATAAATTTAGTGGGCAACCTGACAAAGACAGGCAGCTGCGCGCTGCTTTTCCTGCTAGCTACAAGGGTGATACAAGAGGGTATTTTAGCCTAATGAACTTACTATCCCCAGACTCCCCGCTCTGTTGTCAGTAAAGAGAAATTGTTTCCATCAGGAACAGAGCACTTGAATGCTGTGAATCACCTCATGAAATCTCTCTCCTGTTGGCAATGGAGGGAGCCTGGGGAGAGAGGTCCATTAGACAAAAGATGGTTATCCTCCCTCACTCTGCTCTACATACTTACTGGGGATATTGATAGCATACGACTTTTTGCATCTAATTTAGGTGCTCTGAGTCACTCCCTGGAAGCATCTATTCCTTGGCCTGTACAGAAAACTCAGGCTATGACTCACACCTAAAATGGATACACCAAATAGTCTATAATAGGTGGTGTAAATGACTGCTATTGTCTGCAGAGACTTGGTAAGATCCCCCCACCAGGGAGCATTGTTTCATTGTTTGCACAGTGCTTAGCACAATGGAACATTTTAATTGTCTCCACGTTACACCCGCTTGCCTCTGAGAGCACATTTTTCACAACATTAATGATTTATTGTGATGCTTCCTTCTTACAACAGAATGGGAGGGAACAGACTGAAAAAACAGTGAGCAGTGTGCTTTAGGCGCTGGGCCAAAGGGTTGCACCATTCAGAGACCTCAGACCTACCCTAATGTTAATCTGGACTTACATTGCCATGTCACTCTTGATCCTAGGACTAGAGTTCTAAGGTCCTAAATTGTTTGGAGGTTGAGGGTTTTGTGGTTTTGCCCTCATAATTCAAGAAATATGGTCATCTAATGAGTGTAGTTGTGCTAAGACCAAGAATGATAGAAGACCACTGACAGCAAAAGCAGAAATTACATTGTTGTTGCATATCTCATCACAAAATAACTAGACCTTGTGAATGCTCTGTCTTGTGCTTTAACTCCACAAGATGCAGACAGCCTTCAGATTAGCATCGAGGAGGGTATGGGAAGTATGGGGAGTGGATGGCTTGGCGTTGGCTCTGCTGTTTCTGTTCCATGTCTTAGTGAAGGACCTCTTCACTCCTGTCACTCCAGCGTCTTTCGCCAGCCCTGTCATTATTTTGAATGAATTAATACACAGGAGACTAGCTACATGCTGGAATGCCTGGAATGTCAGTGAAGAACTCAGCTAATAATGGTTCTATAGTGTAAATCAGCAGCATAGTGGGTCCGGTTTCACTTGGCTGTGCTCCATGAATAGCAGAATGACATTGAGTAACAGCGAATTGAAAATTGGTTTAAAAAGAGGAAGAGGATAAACTCTGAAAATACCCTCTGTTGCAGTGTGAACTATTTTTATAAGCTGAGAATTAAATCTTTAAATGATTAACTCGGAGAAAGTATCTTGCTCTCTGAAACAGTCACATAATTCTGGCAAGGAGTATCTCTGGAGTGAGCTGGTCCCAAGAAAACAAGTTAGTGAAAGCACTTTTTCTTCACTCCTATGTGACCTAAGATTGACCCAAAAGAATCATATTCATCATGGAGAACACTGGGTGCTGCTAAAATTAATTTGCATCATGACCTCTGATTGGAGTTCCTACTCTCACAAAGAGACAGCTGTTGACTCGCATAAGTAGCTGGTGCATTGGTTCATTCACTTATTTTCAACTTTGCTACATATCTGTGGCCAACAAGAACTTATCAGAGAAATGAGGAACGTCTTTTCTATGTCCATTCTACGTGCCTCTGTGAGTACATTTCTTATGGCCTACTTGCCGTGAAGTCTATGCTATGAGATGTTGCTGGCATAGCTTATTTGGCTGATAACACTTAAAAAAAAATTCAGATGTACCCAGCCAAAGTATCTTTTCCAATAAAATCCTACTGTAGACACAGCTACGCTGTTCTATAAGTTTTTCACAACTACATTGGCAGCATACTCGCTTCTGAGGGCTTTCACATTGTTTCTTCTAAGAAGGGGCTCTGTAGTAGAGCAGCAAAGAAATACAGCCACCCCAATAGGATCCTTCCCAAATCTGGCATCTTTTCACCCAACTTCAGCTATTAAGCTTAGGCCTCTGTCAGGAGCATCAGTCTTGGTTTCTTTACTCAATAATAAAGGTGGAGGAATATGGTTCCTCTGGAATGTGTGTGAGATCTAAAATGGACAGAGTCACCTCTGAGAAGTGTCCTTTTCTCTCCCGCGACTGTAGAGGGTATGTCAGTGGCTAGAAGCAATAAACACAGATCTCACTGTGAGCAGGTCATTGGATCAAATTTGAGATGACAGAAAATATACTTTCTAATATAATTTGACAGCATCCCAAAAATCATATGAATATATCAGGGATATCTCCATAACGTGTTCACCCTTTTTACCCAGGTCTAGTCAAATAGAAGTTTTGCCCAGACTGAGAAACTAGGATTTGTAAGAGATTTTTTAGCTATGATTTAAAGAGGAGGAGGGAACTAAACAGAGAAAATCAAAGGTTATGGCAGGAGGGTTGGAAAATCAGGCCCCAAATGTAATACAGGTCCACCAATAAGCATGAAGGGTTATAAAATCTTGTGTACCTGTTTTACAAATATACTTTCTTAATGAGTTGTGTACCTGCTTGCAGAAAAGTGCTGCTGTGTGTAAAAGATGTTCCTCCTGTGCCGCTGGCAATGAATTGGCTAGTTATCAAGCTGTGAGGCTAGGAGGATTGCTAGCAGGGTCTTGCGGTAGGGAGCATGGAGCAGAGTCCCAGGCAGTGCACACCAGCACAAAAGCATACTGCTTATTAAAAAAAAAATATCAAGTACAAGCTGTATCAGTCATTTCCATCTCAAAGAGAATGGGAGGGAGAAGTCTGTCTCTCTGTCTCTTGAAGTAGCTGCAAGCAAGAGGGTGGAAAAAGAGTCTTAGAAGAGGGAATCTTCTGCAGAGATCACAGCAAACCCTACAGCTCTTGCACTTCCCCATCCCTTGGAAATTCAGTCAGCCAGGAAAACTACCTTGAATGAGGAGTGACGGAAAATCATCAAGTAATCCTAGGAAGTATCCTGGAAGGTTTTGCCTGCCCAGAAGGGATCCCCATGTTAGGAGTTCTTTCCCAAACACCAGGGAACTAGGTTGTCTTAAATCCTGGGCTTGCACTTTGGAGTAGGCAATGCAAGTAAAACGCTGCTTATATGGATGACCAATGCATTCATAAGCAGGAAATCTCTTCAAATTTGGCAGCCTGAGAAGAGTAAGATTTTAGTACTGCTTAAAAATATAAAACTGGCAAAAATGGATCTCTACCTGAAAATTCAATATGGGCAAGGTCACTGATTCCCAGAAAGCTTTTATCAGCTATTAGCAGATATATTAGTCTGCCAAAGAAAGACTACAGAGAGTGAGATTGTGTATATCTCTGACAGCAAAAGCTCCTCACTCACAGACTTCCATCTATTTCCTTTCATTCATTAGTCAGCATTGCATGTGAACTGTGAGATGCTGTGATAGCTAACTCGACACACAGGACCAAAGAGCAGGCACATTAAAATCTGGTTCCAAATGTAAACATTCCTAAGATTCTGGATCAAAGACCTCTTTTAATTTTAGCACCATATGAATCACTAGTGCTCATTTGCTCATAAGTTGGCCAAAGCTTACATGTGACCTGAATTCTGAGTGTTTAATGTAAATCAGTGGCCTATGACCACAGAAGACATCACATTTCTTTCAATGTGCTGTTTCCCACAACAGGTCTTCTCTAAATCTATTGTGCTGGCTCTATCTACAGCAGCAGACGCCACACAAGGGTGTTGAGCTGCCAAGTAGCTGTTTGTATTTTAAGTTCTCTGTCCAATAGGCTCAGTGTGACCAGTGGCTAAAATGTCATTTTCCACAAGCAAATGTGGAGGAGGGCAGACCAGCAGCTAACATGCTGGCCTGAGACACTCCAAACTGGATCCTGTTCCCAGATCCCTCCAAGAGCAGCTGTCCCTGCAGCTGTGCAAGTCACTCCACATTTATTTGCTCTCCCACTAATTATCTATCTCTCCTATTTACACGTTAAGCCCTTTAGAGCAGGTAATGTCTGTAAATACATGTTTATACCATAAAGAGCACAATGGGGCCTTGATCTCAGCTGGGGATCCTGGACATTACTTGGACTTTGGAAATAACTATTTTATTGTTAATAGTTTCCTCTACCTGGGAATTCATCAGTGTGATGGGAAACTGCAGGAGGGGGGAGACAGGATAATGTCGACATAGCTTGTCTCTAGAGGTCAGGGAATAAAACATATTCAGCAATTTTCTAAGCTTTCATGGCTTCTAGCTCTCTGGAAGGTGCCCAACCATCTTCAGCACGTGTAAATCACTGTTATATCCCAGAACCCATTGCCCCTTTGTTAGTGGCTGTGGGAACAAAATGTTGGAGGTGTGTTTTCTGTGTTACACATGTTTAATTAGCTGGCAATCATAGTGTCAGTAAAAATAGGCATAGGTACGCATGTTACAAGTGGCCATGTTTTAAATTAGCACCACATCATTTTCAATGGTTTAGAGGCATGATGGACTTTTCATATGAGAAGCTGTAAAGACTTGGATTATTTAATTTGGAAAGAAGAATAATTACACAGGCTTAATTGGCCTATTTAAGATGATGAATGGTATAAGAAAAGCTGATCGTTCCTTCTCTTTACACTTCACAGTAATATGAGAACTGGGGCTCATATGTTAAAATAAATGGCAGGTAAATTTGAAACAGCAGAAATACCCTACAGTGCAGTCTGCCTGCGGAACTCATTGCTGTGGAGCTATACATTGAGGATGGATCTGAAACCAGGTAGGAAAACTGAACATTTTCAAGACAAGATCAAAATTCTGCTCTTACTGGTGCACACATGCTGTCTTCAGTAACCCTGTCCAAGCCAGAGCTGACGGCACTGTACCAGCTACTTTCAGACACTTCATAAAATCATATTAAAATAGAATGGTTTAGGTTGGAAGGTACCTTAAAGCTCAACCAGTTCCAACACCCTGCCATGGACAAGACATCTTCTGTGAGACCAGGTTGCTCCAAGCCCCATCCAACCCGGCCTTGAACACTGCCAGGGATTGGGCAGACACAGCTTCTCTGAGCAACCTGTGTCAGCACCTCACCACCCTCACACGGAAGAGCTTCTGCCTAAGAGCTCATCTCAATCTCCCCTCTGGAAGGTTAAAGCCATACCCCCTTGTCCTGTTCCTACGGGCCCTTGTCCAAAACCCCTCTCCAGGTTTCTCATAGCCCCTTCAGGCACTGAAGCTGCTGTAAGATCTCCCTTTCAGGAGCCTTCTCTTCTCCAGGTTGAACCAGACCAGCTCTCTCAGCCTGACTCCAGAGCAGAGCTGCTCCAGCCCTCACAGCATCTCTGTGGTCTCCTCTAGACTCACTCCAACAGCTTTACATCCCTCTTGTGTTGTTGCCCCAGAGCTGGATCAGGACTGCAGGGGGATCACCCCAGAGAGCAGCAGAGGTGGAGCCGCTGCTCAAGCTCTGGGGATGCAGCCCAGCACATGGAGGGGCTCTGGGCTCAAGCACACACTGAAGCCAGGCCATGAGGAACTTCTCATCAACCAGCTTACACAAGTTCTTCTCCTCAGAGCTGCAGTCTTCGTCCAGAGGGCTCACTGTTTCCTTAGACTTCCTTTTATCACCGACATATCTATAGAAGGTTCTATTGTTGCCCTTGATATACATGACCAGATTTAATTCTTTTGGGGCCTATCTTTCTTAACCTGATCCCTGGTGATCACACAGTTTCTGTGTATTCCTCCCAGGGTTCCTGTCCTTGCTTCCACTTTCTGTCAGCTTTTGCAGTTTGTCCAGGAGCTACTTGTTCATCCACACAAGTCTTCTGCCAATTTTCCCTGACTTCGTCTCTGTTGGGATGTGTTACTTGTGAGCCTGGAAGAGGAGATCCTTGAATATTGACCATTTTTCTTGGGCCCATCTTCCCTCCAGATATTTATCCTATGGTGCTCCACTGAGCAGATCCCTGGAGGGGCCAAAGTCTGCTCTCCTGAAGTCCAGGGCATGGAGTTAGATGTACACCCTCCCTGATGCCCTAAGGATTTTGGACTCCACCATTTCATGATCACTGCAGCCAAGGCTGCCCTCAAGCTTTACATGCACAACCAGCCTCTCCTTGTTGGTGAGAACAGCGCAGCACCTCTCCTCATTGGCTCCTCCAGGGCTCCAGTCATGCAGCACTGCATGAAGATGCATGCCTCCAGTTCAAGCCATCTATCCCAGATAGATTCTCCCAGTACGTAGGTGGTACATATAGTCAGGGAGCAGTGGCTCATGTATTTGTTCTCCCAAGCCTAATGGGGCAGGTGACCATGCAGTGGCTGGTCCACTTGGAGCCCAGGAGCTCCCTTTCCTGAGTTACTCTTCGAATGGATGTTCAAATGAATCTTGCTTCTTAGTGCTCCTTTGTGTCTCTGACTGGATCTCCAAAAGATGAACGTGCTTATCAGTGACACTGTGTCTTGTTGCTGTGAGAGGACATGAGCACGTGAGAGAAAAGACCCCTACAAGGTCTACTTTTGCCCCACTATTGCACTTCTCCAAAAGACTGATGTTTACCCAGACCAATGAAACACCTTGGAGAGAATAAGGAGTGGAAGAGGATGGTCTGATTTCTTCTTCACTAACAGGGGTAGTCTCTGCTATTGACTGCAAGTCTTAATAAATCAGCTATTTCACATTTCACTTTCTTGTCCCCAGGTAAGCATCATGCTTAGGTTTTGGTTAGCTCTCTGATAGTTCAGGAAATCTGTGTTCATTGCTACCAAAATCATAAACGTTTGGTGAAAAATCAACTCCCATATTTCACATAGATCTTCCCCAGAGCATGTTATCAGCAAATCACAGGGGCAAAGCAAAGCAGAAGAAATTGGATGGCATGAGAGTAAGCATATTGTAGTTGTTTCTTTTTGAGATTAAAAGAGAAACTGCAAAATATCTGCACTGTGAAATCTCTCCAGACATGTTAAGCAGGCATAATAAACTTGCAGTTTGTGGGATGCTTGGAATAATATATTCTTCTAATCATAAAAATCCATCTCAAAATGACACATTACAGTATATTTGAACTTAATTTGCGCTCAAATACTTCACTATAAAAGCTTGATTAGTGCCAACTAAATTCCATGCAGAAAAAGGGTTGCTGTGTCAGGTAAGAACTGATTTTCGCAGGTGAATAGATAGAACTTTTCTAACTGATAGAAATGAAGTTATCTGTTTTGTTCTGTTAGTTTTGTAGACCTTATATCCAAGCAGGATGATTTGGTTGCTTAATCTGCTTTTCAGTGTCTCTCAAACCATTACACTTCTCTTCAATATTTCTGAGCTGATCCAATTAAGTTGCCCTAGACAAAAGGCATTTCAGTCATCAAGAGACAAAATTACTGTGTGTGAGAAGCTGAGACCTCACGACTAAAGCACCATTAATATCTGCAACTGCAAAAGTGAATAGTTCATTTGGTAGAACATGTTCAAGTGATTCTTGAAGGTGATCCAGTAAAGGAAAGTGAGAAAGTGCTATTACTAGACATAAAACCATTAAAAACACAGGACAACACAGAAGCAGGTACCTCTGTGGTGCTGATGTTTTGGCTAGGAAATGCTGCAAAGTAATGCACAGCCATGTCTGATGATGTACAAGTTTGCAGGCCACATATGGCAGGGCTGGAAAAAGAGGTTTCAACCTTTTCACTTGCCTCCTCTAAAATCATCCCTGTAAAGCCTCTGAATGTTACGCATGCTTAGGAAATGGAAATAAGCACATAGAATCATAGAATCATAGAATAGTTAGGGTTGGAAAACACCTTAAGGTCGTCCAGTTCCAACCCCCCTGCCATGGGAAGGGACACCTCACACTAAACCATGCCACCCAAGGCTATGTCCAACTCTGCCTTGAACAGCGCCAGCGATGGAGCATTCGCAACTTCCCTTGGCAGCCCATTCCAGGGCCTCATCACCCTTACAGTAAAGAATTTCTTCCTCAGATCCAATCTAAACTTCTCCTGTTTAACTTTGAACCCATTTTGCCTTGTCCTATCACTACAGTCCCTCATGAAGAGTCCCTCCCCAGCATCCCTATAGGCCCCCTTGAGATACTGCAAGGCTGCTATGAGGTCTCCACGCAGCCTTTTCTTCTCCAGGCTGAGCAGCCCCAATTTTCTCATCCTATCTTCGTACGGCAGATACCCCAGTCCCCTGATCATCCTTGTGGCCCTCCTCTGGACTTGGTCCGACAGTTTCATGTCCTTTTTATGTTGAGGACACCAGAACTGCACATAATACTCCAAGTCAGGTCTCAGGAGAGCAGAGTAGAGGTGCAGGATCACCTCCCTCAACCTGCTGGTCATGCTCCTTTTGATCTCTCTCTCTGTGCTGGTAGGTTGGAATTTCTTGTCACATGTTTCATGGATTCCGCAGATTCAAAAGACATCCTTATCCCTGTGGGAAAAAGGAATAAAAAGCACAGGTGATCAGAGAAAATATAAAAACTGTGACTGATTCTCCTTTGCATTTTACTTCATATCTTGGCAAGATGGTTTTCAAACGTGTTCTTTTGTGTTACTATCATTTTTATCTAAATTGCTTGCCTTTTGCCACGAACACTTGGTACTAGATTGTAGGGATGTGCAAATGTCTGAGAATGAATTTTTTTTTTTTTTGACACTTTAAGGTTAGTTAAGCCAAACATCTACACTGGTCAAGAAAGCAACATCCATAAATTAAGGGTTTACAAGCTCAGTGACAGAGTTATTAGACTGAGTAGAATTTACTACAGATACATTTTTACTGCAATATAGTGGGGTTATAGAAGACATAAAATTTGAGGAAAATGCGATCTGCAAAAGTTCTATATGTTTCTTAGCAGAAGACAGAGAAAAAACTGCCCAGTGTACCCCCTGCTAACTGGACAGCTGGACTGTATTTAGAGACTATTTCTGTGACCCAAATGTGCCGAATTCCATCTCTTTTCTCTCAGAGATTTTTGCTTCTCAATGATTTTCCATTTTCTGATTCACTATGTTTGTAATCTCAGAAACACAGTACCATTTCTAATTCCATCGTTTTCTGACTGAGACACTGCTTTCTCCCCTTAGTGATGAAGTTCATTTATAATCTGTTCTCCTCAGGTGATCATAGCTGACTATCTGAAACCAGCAAGTCACTTGTTATGAGAATATTACAGAACACTGAATTTGGAAAAGCCACTGTGTTTCCTCCCTTTGGTAGCACAGCTGGCTGATTACTTTTGGGGTCCAAAAGAAACACTGGCCTGGATGTCCCTGTCAAGACTAATTGCATGCCATATTAGGCACTGACAATGCCTAATAGTTACATACAGTCTAACACAGTTAGATACAGTCTATCCTGCAGAAAAAACAGTCTGAACAGGAAACACGTAATAAAGTAGTGGAAGCGACAAGCTCAACTCAGCAGACAAGCGTCAGGTGGGCAAATCCACCCCTTTTCACTTAAATCTCATGGCCCATGCTCTAGCATGGGAGAATCCAGGTTTTACCCCTTTACTCCCCTTTTTCTTCTACTGTCCTTTTTCAGTGACATAGAACTGAAACTTTCTTCTCATGTCAGCTAATGCTTTATGATGATGAGAGGCAAATTAGGCTTTGTGAACAAGATAAGGGTCTATGGGAGACAAGCCATTGGACTGGGCTGGGTTGCCAGTGTCATGAATGGGGAGCAGGAGTCTATGAGATGATTTGATTAAAGACATCTGGGTCTGCAATTACCCTCCAACAATCAACGTGGTAAAATACACCACCATTTGATTCACCATTTGTAAAGCATTTAAGTTTAATCTGGGAAAAGATGCGAAACCAATTCACAATTGTCATCATCATTTCGCCACTTTACAAAGGTTTCTCTGTCTTGGGGTAACAAAATGACTCTGTTACATGATTAAAAAATGCTGATTCACTTCCATAATGATACTCTCTTTAAAGCATCCTCACTTACAGCAAAAGTGTGACTTTTTCCTGTGCCTGAAAGTCTTGGTTTCCTACTTGTCGTTCATTAGGCTTCTGAAAGACGGTGTCTTATTTGACCCTAAATCCTTGGAAAACTCTTTAAATACTTCTTTCTTGGCTCATTTTGCTTCTTGAAGCAAACCCATTAGAATCAAAGAATTACTCATCTTGATCACTTCCATAAAGTGAATTTCTGGCAGCAATTAGTTCTCACACACAGGGTTACTTTTTCACATTGACAAATGAAGAACTTTTGGCAAAATTGGATGCATTCTAGACACTGTGCTTCATGTTTCATATATAAATTGAACTTGAAAAACACAAGCATTTGTAGGAGGGGATCCAAAGTCTTTGACTTGGAGATTAGCTCTTTCATTTTTTAAGCATAAAGATAGAATTGGTAATTCACTATTTACTCTGAAAAGCTGCTATCTTGAGTTTCAAATGGTTACCCCATAACAGGGACTGACACATATACCCTGGATTAAAGTTAAACTCTCCTTTTTTTAAAAAAAGTAAGGTTATGGAAACTATTTTGAGTTTGGTGTATTGGTATGTTAACATTAACTGTAGAGTGCTTTCACAGAAGCTAGACAGAGGTACCTGATAAATTTTGTACTCTGCTTAAAACCAGGAAGCAAAAAAATCGAAAGACCAAACACTGGATCAAGTTGAACATCTGGACAAGACTTATGATCCAGGATCAAGTCAAAGTGCAGGAAAGAAGAAAGTTATGATGGATATAAATGCATGTAGTACAGCCAATTAGTCATCAGAGGAGCGACAAAGTCCATCCTACAGAGGAAGATTGCTTTTGAAGTGTAACAGGGTCTGCTTGCAGGAGGCGGAAATCCAAGTTTTCTTACCAAGATTGACGCCAATGCTCAGTTAGCTCCTGCTCCCATGGTAAATGTTACAGCAACAGTGTCTTCTCAGCTCCAGCGCCCCCAGGATAGTAAAAAAAGATGAATCAGGAACAAAATAGATAAGATTGCCTTGGGAAACAGTTTAAGAAACAACATTGCCATTGGTGTTGGTTGAGTTAATTGCACAGTCAGATCTCCATCAGTGGAGAGGGGAGGATTGAGAGCTTATATCCTGGAAGTCCAGGTTTTGTGTTGGATAAACACCTAAATTTAGTGATATTTTTCCCAAACAAACAATCTTCTCCAGTTTGAAATTATATGCAAGACTTGCATTTCCAACTTCTGTTAAGGACTCGGAATTCACACAATCTGCTATCCTTGCAGCACCACAGAACTTTTGTTTCCTGTTGCACCCAGGAAGGAAAAAGTTGAAAAAGTAAAAATTATAGTATGCTGGTGGAGGAAAACAAATCAAAATGTTTAAAAACTCCAGCAGCTTGCATTTAATTTGCATCTTAATAGCGGTCTCTGGCAATGGCTGCAAAAAGGGCATTTTGTCCCTAAAAATATGCATTCATAGAGTCATAGAATCATAGAATAGTTAGGGTTGGAAAGGACCTCAAGATCATCGAGTTCCAACCCCCCTGCCATGGGAAGGGACACCTCACACTAAACCATGCCATCCAAGGCTATGTCCAACCCCACCTTGAACGCTGCCAGGGATGAAGCACCCACAACCTCCCTGGGCAACCCATTCCAGGGCCTCGCCACCCTCACAGTAAAGAATTTCTTCCTCAGATCCAATCTAAACTTCCCCTGTTTAAGTTTAAACCCATTACCCCTTGTCCTCTCACCACAATCCCTCATGAAGAGTCCCTCCCCAGCATCCCTATAGGCCCCCTTGAGATACTGCAAGGCTGCTATGAGGTCTCCACGCAGCCTTCTCTTCTGCAGGCTGAATAGCCCCAATTTTCTCATCCTATCTTCATATGGGAGGTGCTCCAGTCCCCTGATCATCCTCGTGGCCCTCCTCTGCACTTGTTCTAACAGTTCCATGTCCTTTTTATGTTGAGGACACCAGAACTGCCCACAATACTCCAAGTGAGGTCTCACGAGAGCAGAGTAAAGGGGCAGGAGCACCTCCCTCGACCTGCTGGTCACGCTCCTTTTGATGCAGCCCAGGATACGGTTGGCTTTCTGGGCTGCAAGCGCATAATGCAAACTGTAAAAATACTAAATTATTGCAGAAGCTAATGAAAAAAAAGAGGCATGCAGGAGTGTATTCCGCAATATGGGGTCAAAATAAAGATAATTTTATGTCTTTCCTCATCTGATCTACACTTGTAATCTGCTTTGGAGTTTTCTTATGAATTAAAACTGTGTTAAGAAGTAGCAGGCTACTTTAAAATAGGAAAACAAACATGATCTGAAAACTACGACTTTTAGAGCAATTGGTTTTCATTAATTGTTCCCTTCTTTAAGTTTCCAAGCATGGAGTTTAGAAATATATATCTAGGCAGAAAGTCAAAATTCCTTTAAAATGTGGGGTGAGTTGGGTTTTGGTTTTTGGTTGTTGTTTTTTTTTTTTTCTTATTTTAATTTATGGCAAGCTAACTCCAGGAGGTAATTATAGCCAGTTTTTTGTGTTATTTTTGACATTGAGCCTAAAGTTTAAACCGAGTCTCACGAAGGATTTGACATCTGTAAAGCACCATCAAAATGATGGCTTTTTCCTGCTGCAGGTTATGATGCTGGAAGCCCTGTGAGAAACAGATTTTCTAAAGTTTGTTGTTCAACTGGACGGAGTATGAGCCAGAACTCAGACCACAGGGCAGCAGTGTTGTCCTGGAATTAGGGCAGGTGGCCAATTGGGAAATATTGGTGGGTTAAACGTTTCCGTGTGGCCATGAATTAATTTGAGAAGCAACAACAACATTGATTCTGATCTTGAATGTCTATGAATTCAGATGTGCAGGTTGACAGAGCCCAGGTTGGACATTTCCCAGATCTGTTCAGTTGAAACCGTAAAAGAGTTCTTTTCAGCAAGCTGTAAAATGGGTATATTTATGATCAAACAATGGTGATGGGTAAACAAATCTTGAAAAAGAAAGTATTGTAAGAACTGTGTTATTAATAGTAATTGCTTTTCCAGATTCAGAAAGAATCTCACTCTCAGTAATACCGCTAAGTCAAAATCACCTTACCCAGAGGATCATCTTCTCTCAAAAAAATCCCTTTTATAACTTATTTTTGAAGTTCAGTTAATATCAAGGTTGTGTTTGGGATAGTGATTACACAAGAGAAAAAGCTGCTAAAAGGTTGAGAAAAGCCACAATGCACTCCTGGCCTTTCTCATTGCCTGCTGGAACAAGAGTATGCCAAGGAAGTAGTTATGTCCCCCTCAGCAGGGTACTTGGAGAGTTTGTTGGAAATAATTTGGTTCACTGTAGTCGCCAGGATAGCCAGCTACTAGGCTCCTTTCAGGCAACTCAGCAGGAATGAAGAGGCAAAAATATTGGTGATTGTTCAGATCTGTGTACTATGAAATATAGGTTACAATTCTCAACCCATCTCCCTGCTGACGACCCCATCATTGCCTCTCAGAAGATCTGGGTTTGTAAGACCTGGGCTGAGCTGCAGCAGTTCATGGGCACAGGAAGATTATTTATATGACATCTGTGAGATAGTGAAATGTGCCCCCCTACCTTTGAAAAACTAATTTTTCTTCATTGACTGTAGGTAGAAGTGTGCTCAAATATTTGTAAGGTAGAGGAATGAGTTCCACCCTTACTGTCCTCTCACACATCCTTTTTTCTGCCCTAGCTGTTGCCACAAGCTTCGGCTTCAATGTGGCCTTGATTACTTGTCATTATTTTAAAGACCCAAATTGGTTGCAATTTTTCTCTAATGTTATGTTATGAAGCATGAGTGTGCCTGTACCTCATCTGCTTATAGATCACATCCATCTATTCTTCCCAATCAGGCAGATCTCTGCCTGTGCAAAGGAAGTGAGCTGGAACAAAGAAAGAATCATAGAATCACAAACTGGTTTGTGTTGGAAGGAACCTTAAAACTAATCCAGTTCCAACCTACTGCCATGGACAGGGACATCTTTCACCAGACCACATGGCTCCAAACCCCATCCAACCTGGCCTTGAACACTGCCAGAGATGAGGCAGTCACACCTTCTCTGGGCAGCCTATGCCATGGCCTCATCACCCTCATAGGAAAGAACTTTCTAGTGTCTAATCTAAATCTATCCTCTTTCAGCTTAAAGACATTAAGGAGATACAATCAAAGATGGTCTTCACCTCACTTTAGCGAGAGAAAACCAAGCTGGCAGCCAGTTTCAGGCTTCTGCTTCCTCATACTCAGCTCTTGAACATTTTCATCGAGGTGCCTCTGACCTGTATCCTCATGCAGATTTGGGGTTAGAGCTGCAGCCACAAAGAAGGCAAGAATCTGTGAATGCAATCCAAAGTGCCATCTCATTAAGGGTAACCTCAAAGCAGCCTTGTTTTATTCTATGCCCTCCACACAGTGCAGCATACAGTCTACGCAGAGGGGTACAGATCACCAGTGCCGGGTCCTTGGCCAATCTCAGCAGGGCAGTAATCCCCTTTAAATATGAGCAAAAAGCAGCATTCAAGCTGCTCATATAACACACAGGAAATTGGGAACGTGCCATCAGAACAAAGCACTGTGCTCAAAGGGACTTGATCTTCAATTATAGGTCATCTAGGTGAGGTTTTTAAATGATGCTTAGCTATTAAAAATAAACAATTTAGAGAATTCAGGAGCTCTCCCTGTGCTGTAGCGCTGAATGCATTAGATCTGTATAGTCTTGGGTGGTAAAGGGGAGGTAAAAGGAAGCTATATTCAACTCCCTGAGAAAAAAAGTGTTCCTCTTCATAACCATCTATGAAATATTATTGTCTCGTTATATTTAATTATTCCATGGGACGTAATTAAAAGAGAATAATCAGCTAGTTCAGCAACAATAAATGTTTCAAGAGAGAACACAAAAGGCGACTAAAACAAGGGAGACTAATAAAGGCAACACGAGTCCACATCACTGTTATTAGAATACCTACAACATTAATTTTTCTTCTATTCTTATTGTTTGCTGAAAATTGATTGTTCATTTCTCTTCTAAAGAAGCTTTACTGCAACTTTGTGACTTCTTGAGACTTTGTTGCATGTTCCAGGCTACCACTTGAATGCTCTGAACGTAAGCAATTACTGTATATATTAAAGAGGACTGTGGAGAAGCTGAGTCAGGACATTAATCCATTAGTAACACCCATATGAAGCACGCAGGTGCTGCTAGGAATACACCATTCTCAATGGCAATGTTGAGAAGTTACTCAAAATCAGATAGATTTGGCCTCCAGAGTGGAATTTGAATGGGTAAGGTGGTTAGTTTTCATCCTCTTTATCAACAGCAGAAATGTTGCCAATACACTTGTTATTGAGTAAGTTAATAATCCTGCCCAACTATGTCTATTGCCATATTAAAGTATTCAACTGCAGGAAATGAAATAAGACTGAAAGCATCAGCTTTGCCATGCAATCCTTGCATCTTGCAGTATAGCTGCCAGCAGAGGCAGGAAACAGAAAACTTACTAGCATTTGAATACATCCTTCCATTTCTCATTCACAGTGCACACGATCTACGAGGTTGGCTGGAATTTTTTAAGCATCATCAAGGAAGTCTGCAGAATAACACGAATTTGGGTAGCTTAAAGGAAATATGCGTATTGGGTAGTACAATGTAGATTGTTCTGGTCTGGGACCCAAGGAAGCCAAGTTCTAGCAGAGCTTGACATCTAGCATGTGGAATGGTTCTATATGAGCAGCTTTCCACATTCAAGTGCATTTTCTCATTTGCAAATACTAATGAATAATAACATAAAAAATTAATATCTAACAATTTATATCATCATGTAGGAGATTAGATCTTGTTATTTGTGAATATACTGAAGGATTTTTAACCAATTTAGTGCATAAGTTGTCATAGCATCCAATAAAGGAAGACAATGTTATTATCATCTGGGAAATAGATTATTAAAATTGAAACAGAATATAATTACAACAAACAAACAAAAAAAAAGAATTTAAAAAAAAAAAAAAAAACACAAAACAAAACAAAACAAAACAAAACAAAAAACATAAACAATAACTTTAGATACCAAAGGGGAGCCATTCAGAAAAGCTGATGTTTTCCAAAACTGTTGCCTATCATATGAGAACCCAGATGCCCAAAAGCCAGTTCTTTCAAGATAATTCTTGGTCTATACTGCCCCATGCAGGTCCTGCAGCACTAAGTTCATACAAACCATTTTTACATCAACAGGTCCCTTGTATTTCAAGACAGTTACACAGGTTTTATATGTGTTCCTTCCCAAATGCATTTTTTGAAAATTCAGCTTCCACCTCAAAGCCCCATTTCTTTGCATTTCCCTGTCATTCCACCTTGTGCTTGCTTAGTAATTACAGGACACAATTTTCCAGTGATCAAATCAAACTGCATCAATATGTGCTGTGTGCAGCCCGGTGTGAAAGAACCTTCTTTCCACCCTTTGGGAGCTCATTATTATATACACAATCTCTGTATTTTTATTAGTCAGCCTTATGATTTGTGTGGTAAGAGGGACTGGCAATATTGTTTCACATACATCAAAGGCTGAAATGCAGTTTAACAAGAGCCAGCAGGCTACATACAGGCCCCGAAACACTTGTTATAGGTGTGACTTTCCCAAACCAAACCAAACTAGGCAGCAAGTGTTGGCAGAGATTATTCCAACTCTCTGCAGCAGTCAGATCAGCAGCTGTAAAATGGGAATTTCATTATTTTAAAAAAGTACTTTTCTAAAATATCACTTAATGCAAGATCTGAGTCTAGCACAGTTCTTTTTGACTCTCTCTTAGTGAGTGAAATGAGGCATGCTTGATGGCTTATATAGTCCTTCCAAAAAATTAAAACATTTAGTCTCCTAGGATTAGTCAGCCCATAAGAAGTATTCCAATTTTCAAATTTGTCTTCCTAATTATTTTCAGAATATAAGAGGGAAAAGGAAAGAGGAAATGCTCTGTATGCAGTTAACAAGGAAGGGAAAGAAAAGAAAAAGCTTTTTTTTCCCGAGTCTTCTAAGCCCTTCAAATCACGTTTTCATTGGGCTGTCCTTCTGTGGTTTTGCTTATTTGCTTGCTGAACAACATAGAAAAGAGCTCCCCATCTTTATTCAAAGACCAACTCTCATGTTCAAACTCATTCTCTAAAAAAAAAAAAAAAAATTGCAGTGATTTCAGAGAAATCTGGGTGAATTTCAGTAGATCTCCATCAACAGACCCACCCCTTGGTGTACCAGAGACTACATAGCATCTGAGTCCCTTTTTCATCTGAAATAAAATAATCTGATTCTCATTTTGACTAGAAAATATATTTCAGTCTTTATAAAACTTTCCTGACAGAAGTTCAACTAGAGCAAGCACATTCCAGCAGGGAATATGTTGCTTTGTTCCCAATTTTCCACAGAATGTCTACTCTGTCAAGCACTCCCAACCACCTCTATTTCTAAAAACCAGACAGAGGAGCCAACATCCACGTATCTCACCCCATCTTTATGGTTACTTTGTTAAAAATCTTATATGAGTCCCTTAATTAACTCGTTTGAACTTTCAGTGGGTTCTTGATGGAGGATTGAGAAGATTGCACAGCTGCAATGTGCTGGTGGAGGATGGGGAAGCCTGGAGGAGCGCTGGGCACTGGGAAGGGTAATACTCCTTTCCTGCCATGTTACTGCTGCAATTCTGCACTTGCAAGGGAGGCAATCAATAATATTTATCATGGTCAATCGTTGCAATATCTGCTCAGCTTCTTTGAAAGGTAAATGGGTGAATATTCATATATATAAATTTTATGATTCATTTGCAATGGCCAAAATTACCAGATTTGTGTGTAAAAATCATACAAAGAAACGTTACCCCAATTGAAGTAGAAAATAAATGATAAATCCACCAAAATAACTATTTGACACTCTTATCTCCAACTCGAAACCCCTCTTTTTCTTTCTCTCTTTTTTTTTTTTTTTTTTTTCATTGGATTAATTCTCTCCAGGCGTCTTTTTGGTCTAAATGATGATGGTGGGTAGGAAGGAGAAAAAAGGTTTTCCAAAGCTTCTGACAATCTTCCTCAGAACTGCTGCTGTGAGCAGCCATGACTATCTGATCCTGAATGAATGCCAAATGAAACAAAGCAATGGGCCACCGGTCTTGCCAGTCATACCCAATGCTATTACCCTTTCTGGACCACATCCCTAGAATGTGGAACACTTTCCAGTCCTACTGCACTCATGTTAACTGCATATGCATGAGATTGCTGATTTCTGACCTTAATAAATAAGGGCCACCTCAAGAACATGCACAGCAGCCATCTGATTTGGCCTTTTTTGAAGAAACTAAAATCGTATTTGCTAAATTGTGATTTTTTTTTTTTTTGCTATTTGGCTCCTCTGAGATGATGAAACTCATGCTATACAATGCAGTGGATTTAGCTCAACCACAGATGACTTTGCTTGATGCAAGAGTTGCTGGGTGACATTTATGACTTGTGTTATGCAGGAGGTAAGAGTAGATGATCATAATGGCTTTAAAATTCATTAATTTGTGTGCAGAAATATCTGTCCAAGGATTAAATAGAAGTCTCAACATTTATTCTACATGACAAGTAAATTGAATTCAAACAAAGGTCTTTAAAGCTGAAATGCAAACACTGAGCTGCTAACTCCAAAGTTTGAAAGGTGACGCTAGCCAAACTTCGCACTGATTGAGATTTACTTTAGCTAAATTATTCTTCTTTAAATTTCCTCAAAAATTCAAGGCTCTTTCCTTCGAAATTTAAAAAATGAAAATATTTTCATTTGAAAGAAATTTACATTTCAAAAATCAAATTACATAATAATTATAGATTGCCCAGGGAAGTTGTGAATGCTTCATCCCTGGCGGCGTTCAAGGTGGGGTTGGACATAGCCTTGGATGGCATGGTTTAGTGGGAGGTGTCCCTGCCCATGGTGGGGGAGTTGGAACTCGATGATCTTGAGGTCCTTTCCAACCCTTACTATTCTATGATTCTATGATTCTATAAGAAGGTCAAATATTCTGTATTTAACTAAGCAATTTTTTTTTTACTTAACCAGAGAGAGAGATATTTTTCACTTTTAAGATTATTATTTTTTTTAAGATTCTAAGATTTTGTCTCTGGTCTGAATTTTTATTTTTCAAGAACATGAAAATATTAATGGAATAAGGAAATCACTTCCTCTTGAGCACTACCAACCACCTAAAGTTGGCCCTGTGATTTGAAACTTCAAAGCATGCATATTGTTTGGTGTACACTGAGATCCAGATACAGAAAAAAATCAAACTGTATAGCCCTGCCTACCTTGGTAGCCATAGTCGATGTACTGTAAAGTTTTTGTTATATATTTAATAATTACCTGTGGTTTAGTAATGTGTGCCTGAAGAAATGCTGAAGAGTGTGAGCAGATAATGAAAGAACGTTGTATCCTGAAACGAATGCCTTGACATATTAGCTCTGTAGTGGTTTCCTCACTCAGCAAATTGAATGACTTTGCCACTTGGGGGGAAATAGGCTATTGTGTCTAGCAGACATCTGCTTTTGTAACCTCCTGTTTCCCAGGAAGAATCCATTTAGAGATCTGAGCAAAACCCTGTGTGGTAATCCCAGGCCCAAAAATACTTCAGTGGAAAGAGCTTCCTTTACTGCTCATGTTTCCACTGAATAAAAGCATCTTTTATTCTATCTAGTAGGAGAATGAAACAAGAGTTGTCTGCAGGCATGTGTACCACTCTTGACACACAGACCATCCAATTAATATACAAAAATGTGCTTTGTAGACTGTGGAGGCCCAGGTAGATTCTATATAGACTTTAGCCCAAAACAGTTTGGGGATTTTTCCAGTTCTAGAAGCACTTTAGATCTCTGACCTGCTTTAAACAGTGTCATTTATGATGCTGAAGACCTCTGTGCACAACATCTCTTAACTTTTGCTCTGTGGGAATGTTTTAAATGCAGAGCTTGGATTCTGCTCCTGACCGGGGGTTCAAGCTCAAAATTTGAGGAGTCAGCGTATGTGGGGGTCTAACACCATGACTGCTTACTATAGCTTTATGGAAAATATTTTTCTGTGGTTGATGCTGTTACATGTAAAGCAGGCCTGTCACCATCCAAGAGTGACTATGAAGCTGATTCCTTTGGTCGTTATAATATGGTGTGTATGTCTGACATGAAGAATCTTAAAGGGATGTAAGAGAAAACAAATAAATTAAGAAAATCTGCTGAAAAAAACAGTGTGGGGAGTTTCTTCTGCAAATCTGCTCTGCACTAGCTGTGACCTGTGCAAAGTTTTGTCATGAATAACGGCATAAGGGAAAAAAAAAAAAAACAAAAACAAAAAAACAATAAAAAGCAGTTGCACTTGTATAAATGTTGTAGCCTCTGATTTTGTTACAGGACTGAAAGCCCCCAGTGAGCGCAGAGCATCATTTTGTTCAGTTGTATCACATGTTCAAAAGAAGTCAATCCTTTACCCAAAGAGCTTTAAGTCTTCACAGGACTGACTCTTCTTCCTAAAATTCTGCAGTTTTCATACTTTTTAAAGAACAGGTTGAATGGGTCTTTGAGCAACCCGGTGTAGTGGAAGGTGGCCCTGCCCATGGCAGCTTTAAGGTCCCTTCCAACCCAAACCATTCTATGTGTCTATGATTCAATGATTTTATGATATGATGTAGGCATTCATTTTGTTTGAGATTTATTCCAAGTTCATAGTGACCAGCAATTATCTTTGAAATAGTTTCACTTTTTTTACTACCTAGTATTAACTTGGATAATCTCCCTTGGTTCTGTGGGACAAAGACCCTGCTCTAACCCCTGGTGCAATAAAAGGATGGTACCCCTTGACTCCACAGTGTCACCTTCTGGATGCAGCAAGTAGGTCTGCAAATTTCCAAATTTGCAAACCCCACAAAAATGTTACAGATGCAATAACAGAGCAGGCCTTCCAACATAGATCTACAGAGGAACACCTGGAAGAGGAACAAAGCCAAAGGCACTTTCAACCGTTCCTTAGAAGTAAAGTCCGGTGGAACACCCCACCGATTGAGGGCATCATAATAGAAGCCTGTGTGTCTGATGAGTATGCAGCTCCAAAAGGACAACTCAAGGTGAATCAGTAAAAAAGAGCTAGGGTTGTACCCACATTCATACCCATAGAGGAAATAAAGAAAAACTGTACTGTAGATATAAAAGGGTAAAAAAGTCAAATATGTCTATAATGAACACTAAAAAGCACATATACACATATAAATATACAGATAAAGGTGTGCATCATATAGTTATTACAGATCATATACAATTGTTATCTAGTGCAACACATAAAAAACAAACATATAAAATGTAAATCTATTTTCTCATAGCATTTTTAAATGACTAAACAAAACCTGAATGTCTTTACACCAGCACAAACATGGAAAATTCACTTCCGATCTCCATTTACATCTGTGCAGCTGGGCTCCTAATCCAGCTAAGGGTATGCAAGTCCTCCTTGTCCACTGACTTCTCTCTAACCAGCAGCTACACTTGCTGGTGTGTGACCCTCATTAACATCAATGGCAGCCACAGACATGTACAGTAGAGCACGTCTCTCAAAAAGCATCAGCATGTAGGTGAGCATATCACTCATATTTTACAATCTTCAAACCAACTCCCTGTAAAGTTCTCTATTGATTTCAAGGTTTTACTGCTTGTTTTTCAGGCATTCAGTGACTATGGCCCAATATATCTTATATATCTTTTGTCACCTTGTGTTCCTGAGGGTCAGAATCAGGAGAGTTATTAAGTCTGCCCAAGGAGCAATCTTAAGTCCTTGTGGAGCTAAGGTTTTCTAACAATGAAATGGTGTTATTGGAAGACTAATGACAGAGCTGTTTCTGGTGTTATTGGAAGACTAATGACAGAGCTGTTTCTGAGCTGCTCTTTCTTTAATTGTGTGGAAGAATAAAAAAAAGTAAATGTCTTTTGCTAGGTTTTATCCTCACTTTATTAGTGTAAGTATCCTGTGACTTCAGGCTGAAATATGATTGAAGGAGGCGTTATTAATGCATTGTCAAAATTATAGATGCTAAAAACTCAGAAGTTATTCAAGGCCAGTAATTTACAGATTAGTCAAATATTATTCTTTTCACTGCATTTCCTAGAGCTTTATCTAACTTAGCTTGAAGATGGACCAAGAAATATTACCCAGTTCTATGCCTGTAAGGCAAAACTCATCCCAGGATGAACTTCTTAGCCCTAGGAAGCTTCCCATGTTACCCATCTTTCATTTTCAGTTGTTCATTTCAATTAATTAAGGAATATAATTCAAACTTCCGGAATTGCATTCAGAAGAATAGTAACAATGAATCCAAAGTGAATAATTTATTGGAAAAAAAATTCTGTGTACTGAGGCACATTCACTGAGAACTTGAATTAGGTGAGATGAATCCAGGCAAGCATGTCCAGAAGCAGACTGTGATTCCTTCAAGATTAAACACAGTATTTGTTATTTCATGGTTTTAATTCTGTTGATCCAGTAAGTGGCTCTCAGTGTTTAGAAATCAAGCCATTTATCTTTAATGGCCCTGGAAGTTCCACACTCTTGTTGCTTTTCCCCAGCTTGCTGAATACAACTCATTGGGACTGAGCTTATGCTACTAACACAGATCTGAATATTTCAAAGGCAGTAATCATTTAGGAAACACAGTAGATAAAGCAGATTATATAATTTGGAAAAACTAATAAAACACCAAACTTTTTCTGGAGTACTCATCCTTGCAAAAGGCACCATTTATTAAAAATAAATAAATACATACAATATTAAGAAATCTAAAAATTAAGCTCCTTTAAGATTTATTATCTGGGTGTAGTTTAATTTTTATCTTGTCAAATTCATTCTAAACAAGTGCCCCCTCTGTGAAGGTGGCAGTCAGATTCATGTCTGTGTTGTTTAACTGCCACTTTGACAGAGCTTTGGTTGAGGGTTTTCCTGGTGATCCTATTCCCCCATTGTGCTAAGCAGTGTAGTCTCATGCAGTTTCCAGTGCAACGACTGAGCTTACCTCTTGTTTTCCTCCTCATCTCATGCGAGAACTCATTTGCCCAAGGGAAGTAACTGTCAAAAAGGCACACAGCCCCCAGAAGCAAGTGCAAGTTTCAGTTGGAGTGAAGGGGCATGGAGCACTTCTTCTGGATCTTGTATGATGGGATGAACATGTGGGCTGAACACAATTGTGGTTTCGTAAACTACCCTCTGTAAATCTCTCTCACTTTGCTTCTGTTTTATTTATGAAATTAAATCCTCCTTTGTTTCCCTGAAGAAGCTCATGCACCTCATAAATCAGTCAATAGATTTTCAGGTTTACTTTGCTTGTTTGTTTTCCATTTCATGACTTTCCTTCTTGTGCCTGTCACCATTTTCACTTAGATAATAATCACTAACTCACAAACTGGGCCTGGTTATTATACTGATGGGTAATGTCAAAATGTTAGAAAAATAATAACCATATGACTCAGTATTTGAATTCTTTCACAGTGATGCTACTGTTCAACAGGAACCTGGTAATGAGTGCTGTTTTGATAGCAATGGCACCATTCAGAAGGGTTTCCTATTTATGATAATAGAGGAGCCCAAGGCACTCTATGTAATGCCTCTTTTCTGTGCCATTCACATCACCATTAAATAAACGACTGGACTGAAAAAAAAGGATTTGCCTGTTTTTTTCCATTGCTTGTTCTTTGTGTGTGTGTGCAATAGTATAATCCAACATAGGGAAGGGTGCAGTGCAGTCAAAGCAATCCCTGAGGCACATGACACATGATCAGAGAGGCAAAGCTCGAGGCATAAACCTGGAGCATGCTGGTACGGTGGCAACTGGGCTCAAACTTGTGTCTGTGTGTCTGGGAGCGTGAGAAACAAGCCCCTCTTAAAGGGGCATTAAAAGTCAGGCAACAAAACACACGGGAAAATTGCCCTGACTCATCCAGGAGGTAAATTTGCCGTTCCAGGGGCTGAGCCAAGGCCCTTTTGGAGATTGTGACATCTGTTTGCAGCTTTTTTAAACTCAGGACAGCATGACTTGCTAGAGGTTAATCTATCCATGTGCCTGTACTGGTGCAGAGCATGTATTTGAAGGCTTTTCAGATTAGAGGGAATATAGCCAAACATAAAGAGGTAAAAATGCTGGTCCTACTGAAAGTAATTACATTTCCTTTGACTTCAGTGTCATCAGGATATCAACCAAGATACAGCTATCCTCCTTAATGGAAAGGATTGCACAGATATCTGACCATTACAAACACTGGTGCTTGCCCAAAATGGCACTTTCTCTCATTTTTACTTCTAACATCAGTTTCACATTTGTGTTACAGTCCTAGTGACTAATAGATTTACATTCTCCTCTACACGTATCAGTGGCTCATAAAAAGAATGAAAGAAGCTGCCATCTGATAGTAGTTTCTCAAAGGCTTTAGAAAAATGCATGAAAAGCCGGTTGCCTCCAATCTTTTTTAGTTCCCCCAACATTTCTCTGAAAGAGTGTAACTGGGTTTTTCCTTAGCTTGCTTTATCTTAGAACTTTTAAGAATAATTGTAAAGTGAGGCAATAAACTTTACAGTCTTATTAAAAAAAAAAAAAAAAAAAGTCAAGTCAAACCTATAAATCATTGATATTTTCAAATCACCAAACAGGAACTTGGAGAACTCCACTGGTATGTGCTGCTGGTCCAGACATCCTGTATTTTATTGTTTTAAGATGCTTCTCTTATTCATCTGGTAGTTTTTTAACATGTCTCATATTAAATTTAACATGCTTCTTTCCTTCATCTGTAGCTTTTTCTGAGCTATTCTTTGAGGATGAAATATGGACTGATGTAGTCAATGGTCTTTGGCTAGAAAGTCAAAGAAAGATGCTTCTTGTTAACATCTTCCCTCAGTGGCCTCCTGTAGACTTCTCTTGAAGTTCGTCTTTCATTTCTGCAGATCCAGCAGAGAGAAGAAATTCAGCAAGCATCAGCATCCTTAGTTGTCAGTGTTTGAAGCATGAGACCTCTGCACTGAGTGTGGAGAGGGAAGCCGGACCAGAACAACTTCGCTACTAGTCCCCATGACATAAGCAGGATCACAGGCTAGAAACACCCCCTGAAGCTGAAGCTGCCTGGCAGTTTCACAGTTTCAATTTGGTTTTGAAACATATTCTCTTTTGCCACGCAGAAATAAAAGATTTGAGAAACTACAGAGCTTTCTTTTTGCTTTCCCTTGCTTCCAGGGTCCCCACTGTCACATACCAAGCATTTACTTTTCCCTAGAGAGGAAGGAAAAGACTGAATAGCAAAATAGCCACTACTTATTTCAGCAGAAACCCTTCAGAAGTTGCTGCAGCCAAAGTTCTGAGGGTTCAGTGCAGGAAGCACTAATTTACGCTGTGTATTTTCAGCTTCTCAGGAGAGAAATAAAGCAGAAGAACTTGACCACTGTACTCTGACTCAGTGCTCTGCATAAAACCTATCTGGATGTGAGCAATCACTTGCTTGATTGCAGTATCATTAGACTATAAGGACAGGCAAAAATCATGTTAATCCCCCATGAGTTTGCTATAGCACACTATGTGTTGAAGCCGTTGTCTCCCGGCTATACCTGCCATGTAGGTGTTTACTTCTGCATTAGTCACTCCAGACTCCCTACAGAGATCTTTCAGGACGTGATTCTTTTCATCCTGAAATAGATCTAAAACCAGTCAGATGAATCATGCCCTAGAAGTCTTTTTTCCACTCACCCTCCCTTACCATCCCCCTCCATTGACTACAAAGGGAGCCCAGGATGACCAGCCTGGATTTTGCCACTTATGTAGTGGATGTATGCAGCTAACCAAAGCTGGATCATACCTCTGGGGACACATTTTATTACCCTGTGTGAGACCACACACACTGAGACTTTGTGGTTCTTTCACTAAAAGTTGTTAGTAGTGGCAAAGTAACAGGTTTTCTCAATATAACCTGACAGTCCCTGTGGGGACACCACATTTCACTAAAATCATGGCACCAAAGCAACTTAGCATTTTAAAGGGTAGTGTTGCAAGATGAGTTTTTTTGGAAGAAGGAGTCTTTGAGAAAGCAGTTACCTGGGGAAAGGAATATGGAAGGCACAGATGACACACAGGCTTCAATGCGAGGTGAGAAAAGGAGATTTTCCTGAGACTTTTACCTAGCTGTAGGGATCAACATTGAAAGGGGTTACACATGAATTAATCATCTAAACTGCTATTATCAACAAAAATCTAGCCAAAAGAGTAAATGGAAATTAGGAAGTGATTCCTCTAACTGAAAGTTAAAAGTCAGCTCAAGGATGCAATTTATTTTGCTGTAATGCCTATTAACTGCTGAAGTCTTCCTGAGCGCAGTGGGATACTGGGTACCTAGCTCACATGTAGACATCTGCACTGTACCCATCTACAGTTAGCTTACATTACTCCTCTTTAGACCTTTCGATGTCATTCCGGCATCTCTGTGTGCCAAATATGCTTTTCCAGACAATGATCATTTTACTATGTTGAGCACCCCTCTGCAGCTGGGATCTCTATCCAGAATTATCTATGTCAGGACACCCATATAAGACAATAAGGTTATGCCTTTATTTCCTCATTTCATAATTTGCACTTATACTTTAGAGTTCATCTATATGACTAAATATTTATTTCTATAATAAGAAGTCACAGAACAGCAGTTTTAGGTAAAAACAGATGTGGTCATTCTTGGGAAATAAATGATATGTTATACCATGTCAGTCTCACATGCTAAAAAACTTTGGGGAAATCTTTCACATATTTGGAAGTATCTTCTGTCTTTATTGAAACAGCTTCTTGGAAAAGGCCTGGACGTTGGAGCAGAAAGGAGATCCTGAACAGTATGCTCTCTTGTTCCGCACCTGAGAACTTCTAGATTTGGTTATTGTTGTGGTTTAACCTGCTGAGCCCAGGACAGTTATACGTGGGAGCTTTGATTCATTAATATTAATTTGTCTGGAAGTAATAAATATCTGCATCCTCCAGAGGAGAGTCCCAAATGCTTTGGAGACATTTGGTACTTGTCACACCCCATTGCACTTGTATGTAGTTTGCAGCAGTGCAGGTGTAGATATATGAAGAAGTTGTTGCTGTTGCTACTTGGCACCCACATACATCATGTGGGTGCACAGGCATAACTCTTGTATATGGGTTAGAGGGACACCAGCAGAGGAGGATTTCCATGAGGGCTTTTCTCAGTGCTGGTGGTGACAGTCCACTCTCTGCAGGTGGTTTTACTCTAAAACCTCCATTGCTACTGATATTATTTCTTTCTAAAGGAGGTGATGCGTTATTATTGACAATGGAAACAAGGCATCCCTGCTATACTGATAAGGAGACTGAGGGACATAATCCAAGCAACTTGACCAAACAGCAGTTTTTGATTACTCGGTTACTAAAAAGCTCTGGTCTCGTACTTCATCTATTGTCTTTGTTATCTCCAGACCAACCTTTTTTTACACATCAGAAAAGAATGGTATTTTTGGGTTTTCTTTATTTTTACCCTATACGTCAATAAGACAAAACTGTAAAGGATAGATTCTTCTTATCCTGGTGATTTTTTATGGAAAAGAAGGCATTTTGTTGTGGCCTACTTGACAGGTGATTCAAGGTTTCATCTTACCATTTCTGGCAAACAAAAGAAAAATAAAAATGAGAGTGTTTGGTGGTTTTTATCACAGTCAGCTCTTTGCGAGAGTAACAGAAAACAGTCAATATACTCGAGCAGATTTTTAAGAAAGGTCTTTTTTCTTTCTTAGTATTAATGATAACCTGCACTTCCTACCATAATGATTACCTTAAAAGATTTTTGGCTTTGAAAAGATTGTCTCTCCTTGTGAATGAATATAATCCAAAGAAATTTATTACCTTAGAATTCGTTCTTCTCTTTTTCTTTTTCTTTTTGGAGACAGTCAATGCTGCAAATTAAACTGCTTGAGTTGCCTTTGTGTTTTTGCATACACAGCAAGGATAACTATACATCAGATTTATGGGCTTCGTGCGCGGGTTGCTATGGCAACCCCTCCAGCCGCTGTACACCAAATAACCTTGTCATGTGAACGTTTATCACAAGCATATCAAATACAGGGTTGTTCGGTATGGTCTTTGGCTAAACAGTAGGGTTTTTTTCTGAATAATAATTGATCGTGGCCTTTTGCACTAAGAGTCAAAGCTAAACTTCTAGATTTGAAATTAACCATTGGCACGACATAGTCCGGGCACCATTCTTCATGACTGTGGTGTTCATCACGAGGAAACTTTGCAAGGAGCACTGCTCCCTTTTCAGGAAAGCTGTGGGTTGTTTCTTCTATTGCCTCTGTAACCTCACAAAACCCATATGCAAAATGACAGGTTGTGTCTGCCTGTGCATATAACATATTATTGCATTGTAAATGAAATGCGAATTTTAACTATCAAATCAGTTTTGGGAAATAAAGCTCACTTTTCTACTTTTTTTTTTTTTAAAAAAGCTTTTAAAGTCAGAGCTACATTCTTATTCTTCACACACAGTTTTAGCTATATTTTTAGGGGAAGTTTGCAGGCTGTACACCTGACCCTTCACTAGACCAGTTGAAAGGCTTTCTTATGCATTTAAAGTCCGCCCTGGACACCCGCATTTTCCAGAAAATACAGGAATTTAACTATGTTTCTAATTTATAGTTTCACATGGAAAGATTAGCATGTGTGAGGGATTACTGGTCTGTGTAAACTATTACAATAATTTTTATGCAATAGTTACATCATAGACAAACTTCAGCTCAAGCATATGAGTTGCAATATTATTTTATTTGTTCCAGAAGAAATAATATCTCAGGCTGCAGGTATAGGAATTTTCAGAAAGCACCATCTCTAATGTAGAACTCATATTTAATGCCAATATGGGGCTTTTTTAACCACATTAACTGAAATTCCCAAATCAGTAAAGAGTTTTGTAAATGAGTTTACAAAATGACAGCAGCAAAATAAGCAAATATCATCAATGTTCTCTCTTCCTTTCTTTAACAGACAGGATTAGTTGAAATAAGGTATGCTTTTGCCCCTATGTGTTTTTTTTTAAACATGGTTCATTGTACTATAAGTTTTCATAATCACCACACCCAAATCAAACTTGCTAGACTTGTTAGAAAGACTACTTGAAATGGGTACTGTTAGGAAATAGACACCTTTTCTTTAACATTTTTTAAATGTTTAGTGTAGGATGAGATGAGCTTTTCCCCATAAATACCTATTTGTAGCCATAACTTCTAAGAAAGAACAGGGTGACTAGCTGAGATACAGACATACTCATTGCAGATGGCAGTATTCAGTCTGACGTATTTTTTGCTGGATGACTTCAAATCAAGATCAAGTGCTTTGCTGAAAATGCTTTGGTCAAGCACAAGTTATTTGTCTTAATCTAAGCATAATGAGGTGGTATTTTCCATCTTTCACTTTGCAAAATATCAGATTAGATGATTTAATCTCAGAGATTTGCCACAAAGACTGACCTCTATATTTTATATCTCCTGAGATGTAGATTTCTGGTAAAAATTTCTGACCATTCAATGATAACTTTGTGATTTCCTAATGAAAAGTGCCTTCCTCTCCACCACTTCAGTTTTATTTCTCTTCTACAGCCTACATCAGTCCTTGCTAAATTCTCTGCTTGTGATTTGCACAGGTCTTAGGGGAGTTCAACACACAAACACAACTCGCTTTCTTTTGGGACCTTCATCCTTCATGCACTCCTCTTTTTACAATACTGAAAATTGTCTTTGTTAGCAACCAGGTCTGGAGAAAGAACAAATATAAACTAATATCACCAAAGACAGGTTCTATTTATTAAAGAAAACAATATGTGTACAGAAAAAAGATATATTTTCCAGCCCTTACGACTCCTTTGTGCCTGAAATAAATCTAATAGTTTATTGTCAGAAAGCTTTCATATTGGAAACGGTTCACTTTCTTCGTCTATTATTTGATTCCATAAGGGTTCTGGTTTCTAGCACTCTTATTGTGTGTGCAATAGCCATAAAGGTAAAACCGCTTTACATAATGGTCAAGGTTGAAGGTGTATCCTCCTGGGGTCAGCTGTGCATCAAACACTAGAGGTTTGTTTTACTGTTCCAGCTTCTGATAGAAGAGATGAGTCACCTGCAGTAGCTTCTCGTTTTAGTTTGCCTTCTTATCACCCTGTGGTTCTAACAACAGGTGAATGAGCTGTTCAGACATGGAAACACTTACAGGAGGTACACTAGAATTAAGTTCTTCATCTGTTGAATATATTCACCAGAGCTGATGAAGGAGTGTTTCTAGTGCAGTAGCCATTGCTCATGCACATTCTTTTCTTTGGCAAAAGATCTGTAGAGCACTGTAAGGTATCTGTGCTCCCTAAGAGAGCTGTAAGATATCTGTGGCTTAAATGGGACACTCAGCTGGGAAAAAAAAAAAAAAAAAAAAATGTGCTGTGAGGAAAAGTGATGGGAAAACTACAGTTAGATAATTCAGCTATAAAATATCATATGAAATTTCAGACTGTATCATATAGGAATGACAGAATGAAGTTCTTCTTCTCTGCCTGTCTAGCTATGTCTGTAGTAGTTATTGCAATTGCACAAATAAGTGTTATAATAATAATTTTTCTTTCGAGATGAATCTTTTTTTTCTTTAAATATTAAGAAACTACCTTAATAATTTTGTCTGGCAACAGAATTCCTATCTATCCCCTCCGGTTAAGTATATATCAAAAAGAAAAAGGGGAAGTGTAATTTTTGTGCAGAAATGGCAAGACAAACCACCAGCAACAATTTCGTCCTTGTGGCCTTTTTGATGAGAGCAGCAATTAAGCTAATTCTGATGATATTTTTTGATAGTGATGAGTACCATCTGAACATCAAAGAGATTCACTTTCTATTCCCAGTACAAATGCAAGAAATGTCATAACATCAGATAGCCACATGATTTTTCTCTGTTACCAGAGAAAAATTCTCAAAATGGACTTGTGAAATTCCAATTGATTCCAATGGAAAGTCATTTCTTTCCAAACAAAAAGTTGTGGTATTCTTTTGAACTCAGATGACTTGGTGCTTTGCTAATATTACTGAGGTGATTTTCAGATAGCAACAAGACTCTTGCGTCAACTACAGAATTATATCAGGTTTATGACTGGTTGATGGGTGTCAAGCACATGTTGTTCTATATTACTTCCACAGGCTTTCAAACTTCTTGAGCATCAGGTGCTGAAGCTGGACTCTGTAGGTCAACCTGCCCTAACATGTCCTGCAGGGCTACTATGTAACCTGCCTGTCATGACCCATTCTCAGTCCACAGGGTTATTAAGAGGTCAGCGGAGTTGAAGTCTTCAGAGAGCTGTGCAGAACTTTTGAGTTGAAAAACTCCCAGGATTTTCTAGGATTTTTACAGTTGTCACTGCAAAGCTAATGTAAAGTGCTGACCACAGGAGTGCAAGTACAGGCAAAATTGTATCTATTTTCTTCTGTAATAGGAAGAGCACTGCTATTTTTCCAGGAAAATTTCTGCTGCAATTCTCAACCATGTTAAAAATTTATTGGATTATTAAAATGTCACCTTTTTCTAGATTGTTTTATAGTACATTTTTTGCATCCTCACATTCTTCTTGAAAACCAGTTGTTTGCGTTGGGAACTGAGGCTCTAAAGAAACTGCATAAAACAGTTCTCTGGTAGTTTCTGGCAGTTTCTCTTAAGAAAATGGGTTTGAATAGAAGTATGACTGGAAGAAAAGTTAAAAATGCAGTAAAATTTTACAGAAGTCTCAAAATCAAGAAGCGTTAATGAGTACAACGAATCATAAGAAATCCATCATATTGAAATGTATATACAGTGACCAAATTTTAAGGAAAAGTTTTACACTGAGAAAGAGAGCTGAGATTTAGAAGCAAAAAATATTTAGTTGAAGAAATTTTTCTGCCTTAAAGTAATTAATCCTATGCCTGACTTTCTACAATTTTCATTTATAGTAAGATTTTTCAATAACTATGACTTTCTAGTTAACAAACTGAATGAAAAGACTAAAAAAGAAAATTGCTTTCCAATCTGAACTAATAGCTGGACCTGTACTCTTTCTCAAATGATCCTAAGTCCTTGGAATGCATAGACATTTACAAACTGTATGTCAAGGTACACACTTCTGACTGTTAAGTTTGTCTATAAACTTCTTACATGTTCTAAAATGCCAGTATATCTTGCAATAGGACAAAGGGTAACGGGTTCAAACTTAAACAGGAGAAGGTTAGGTTGAATAAAAAGAGGAAATTCTTTACTGTAAGGGTCGTGAGGCACTGGAATGGGTTGCCCAGGGAAGTTGTGAATGCTCCATCGATGGCAGTGTTCAAGGCCAGGTTGGACAGTGCCTTGGGTGGCATGGCTTAGTGGGAGGTGTCTCTGCTCATGGTAGGGGGGTCGGAACCCCTTAAGGTCCTTTCCAGCCCTAACTATTCTATGATTCTATGATTTTCTAGTTTATGACCAGACTTGCAAAATTCTTCCTCCATCTACTGTTGTGAAGGCATGGCTCAGTTAGGAGCTATTTTCAGATAGGAAAGATGCCACATGAAGTAAAAGTGAAATAATGAAGAAGAAAGCACAGCTCTGACACCAGTTCATGCTGAACTTAAGAAAGAGCATTATGGTCACCTTGTGGTACCAGTTGTGTTGATATAAATCTGGTGTCTTCTCAGCAACCCTCAGAGAGTTCCACCAGCAAGAATTGTGGTGAATACTTGTTTCTTAGTCACTTTCATGACTAAGTGAGAGTACTGCAGAAGCAGAGATAATCTCCTAGAGAAGCATGCAAAAGAGACTAACAGGGGAAAACAAAACAAAACAAAACAAAACAAAACAAAACAAAACAAAACAAAACAAAAAAAAAAAAAAAAAAAAAAAAAAAAAACACCAGGGCTGGGGAAAGATGAATAGAGAGCAAAAAAGGATGCTGAGCCTGAGCTGGCAACCTAACCTTCAGAGTTCAGTTGCTCGATGGAAAACTGTTTTTTCAGGAGGTCATGCTGTGCATACCCTCAATTTGAGCATGTAAAAGAATAATTAGTTCTTCTGCCAAAATTATCAAAGGATCTATGTGAAGTATTGGAATTTTCCTTGTATTAGGCTCAAGACATGGTTTTCAGTAAATGGCTGGAAGCAAAGGCCTCCAGAAGAGTATGTACCAGAGGTTAAACTGACAAAATGTCCATCTAGAAAGTCATCAGCAAGGTGAAAGCATAGCTGATGGTGAGAAAACTGGTATATTGCTGCTCTTCTGCTGAACAGTAGCAGATATGAGAGCCTCGCAGGTCAGCTTCCTAGGCATGGAAAATTCTGTACTGGAAACATTTGCTATATGGATGCATCATGTTAGGCAAGCTTGGTTTATTTTCTATCCAGCAGACTAGTATAGAGGTGGGTAAGCAGAACATGGGCAATCCGCTTTCTAAAGGTCCTCAATCCAAGCAACAAGATTTAGTTCTTATTATTGTCTGAAAGCCCCAGCTATCATTAGAGTAATTCAGGTAGGAAACAAACTCTTTTGCTGCTTTCCCCATAAAGCACTGTACCATCATACTGAAGTCAAACCAGTTACTAGGCCCAAACTATGCTCCTGCAATGAAAGAAGTTCTAGTACTAGCTAGGAACATAAGTGGTTAGGTCATTTAATATTCTAGCATTCACCACATCTCATAAGCACAAGGTTCACAGTGGCACTCTCTAAAAACTCCTTCTTTCTATTTCATTTTAGTATCTGAGAGTGTCATCAGCTATATCCTGCAATGTGCAACAAATATATGCATGGACATTGTGGCCTAAATGATCTCCTTCCTCCTTTTAATCACAGAATCATAGAATCATAGAATAGTTAGAGTTGGAAATTACCTTAAGATTGTCTAGTTCCAATGCCCCTGCCATGAGCAGGGACAACTTACAGCAGACCACGTTACCCAAGGCTCTGACCAACCTGGCCTTGAACACCACCAGGGATGGAACATTCATCACTTCTTTGGGCAACCTGTTCCAGTGCTTCACCACCCTCAGAGAACTAATTACTTTAGTTTTCTCTCATATTCCTATCTTTATCAATTAATCAGCTTTCCAGTTTCCTCTCATAATTAAGAAGGAATAATTATATCAGACAGTATCTCAAAAGTCAGTGAAATTTCAAATGTATGAATAAACATTATTGTGCAAATTCCATCAAATTTCAGTGGAAACTTGTCACTTCACCATTGTTTGTGCGTTTGAAAACTTTGCAGTTTCTGGGGTGCCATTTTTTTATGTTGACCATTGCTAACTATGCTATTGGATCAACCTGCCTCATCCTGTACCTATGTGAATACCTTCATAATGCAAGAACGAGCTGATTTTGTGGTGGACCCTATGGAAAGTAACAGGCTGATGGATGTGTCTACTCTGACTCACTTCCTTGTTAATTTCCTTGATCCCTTATGGATGCCTCTTGGGTGAAGATAGTCATTCAGTTTTTACTGCTGGCAGATACAGATAGAATCAAAGAGTCATAGAACGGTTAGATGAGTTACAAGATATCTAACTCAAGCTGGGGATTTGTCTTCTAAGACTTTTGTCCCAGAGTGGGGTGGGGAGATGAACAGAGAGTCCAAAAACTCTTGAAAAGACCTCAGATCTACTTCCCTTCTCAAACTCTCCCATACCACCATGAGGAAGTTCCCTCTGTCTTTCCCAACTCAGGCAGGTGTTTCCTTAGGGGAGGTTTTGTTGTCAGCAGGCGGAAGAGCAACTGAAAGCAAGAATAAGCATCCAGAGATACCTCAGTGGAAAGAAAAATACTTTAACAGAAAACCAGTTTTCATCATACTGTGACCTTTGCCAGCTCTTGTTATAACCAGTTGGGAACTTGTCAAGTGACCAGTATATTTCCCATTGGTAACATTGATTTATCAAGACTGAATCGTGTAGACTAGAACACTGGTTTCCTTAAGGGCTTGCAGGTTTGGAGTGGAGTGAGAGAATATAATCTCCTTTTTCAGAGTATATTGAAAATAGAGCACTTTCTCAGAGGAAATATACCAGATGAATGTGAAAAGGGACAAAATTAAGGAGAGCAAATAACAGTGTTGGCATAAAGCTTCCAGATGTAGGCTTGTTTCACTCTTGGATGAGGAGATCTATTCTTATCTGAGGATAGGTTAGATTTATGTGCCCCAATCCTATTAATTTTACAAAGAGCAGACTGAGACTCACCATGTCTCAAAGCCAGAGGACATCTACAGAGTCTATGGGTCACCCACTGCTCTGTTTAGCTCTAGCTTTGTGACTGTAAATTACTAAATTTATGATAATTACTTGTCTTAGGAAAATCAGGTGTGGGTCATTTGCTCTCAGTTGCCCAGTGGGGATCAAGAACATGTCACAGCTTTTTGTAAGACCTTATGGGATTCTGTTTTCATAAACTCAGAGCAGAAGAGTTACCTTCACCCCAACTCATTATCAAACTTTGGGGTACTGAGTCATTTAGCCACACAAGCCCCAAACAGTTTTGCATGTTGGTTTTGTGGCACATTGGCTCTGTCTGTTTGAGATAGAAGTTTAACCCACTGCAGGAGGTCAAAACCACAACATATATAAACAGCTCAGAGACAAACTTTGCAAAGCTGCCCAGGGAAAAAAAAAAGGAATGTCAGCATATCATCTTAGAGACCAAATTGCGTAAAGTAAGTATCAGAATCCAAGGGAAATTATATACTTCATGAGCTTGAAGGCACAGGATTTCTTCCATTGTGTTGTCGGGAGAGGTTTTTCTTAAGCCTTCTTTTTATGAAAAACAAACTTAACTGTTTTTCACATTCTAAACCAGAAAAACACATTGAATATATCTGCCTTCCTTTCATTATTCTTTTCATCATTTTTCTGCTTCTCATCCTACATTTTGACTGTTCGCAATGAGCACACAGGTTAATTTTAAAATATTGGTGATTCAAATAGCTTTACTTTTGGTATGGGGAATCTCTTCTTTAAATCTGTATATCCCGATGAAAGTCTGTACATTTCTGTATATGGACTCTTGCATTTTGTTAAAACACAGTATTTCACTCTCATTCAGTATTTTTTGATTCATCCAAAGTATTTCATCATGCATTTTAGTTTTTTAATCTCTCCCAGAACTGAGTAAGGTTTTTATCAATGTACTTTTTCTGTCAGGTGACTAGCATCCTTGTGGACAAGCTGGCACAGAAGATGACAATGTTATTATTTCTCTGTGTTATTCATAAGTTTCTTTAAAAGGCAGCTGTAAAATAAGAAAACAAAATTAGGGCGTGCCTTAATTGTCTTGCCTTGATTCCCAGTAATTTTTTCATCCCCTCAGGTCAGAGCAGATGGGGGTTCAATCCCAGAGCACATCAAAAAAAGAGAAGCATAGTTCCCCATACTATTGCTCCTGATGATCAAGTTTGTAGTGAGGTTAGATGGTTGATGAAGGCTAAAAACTAGGAGGATGAATATGTGAACATTGACTATTCAGGGTAGAAATAGCAAGCTGTAAGAAGTGCAGTGTGTTTTATTTTTCAAGTCTTTTAAATTTTACAACCCATTTATGTTCCAATAGAATTAAATATGTGATAATGTAGTGTTCTTAATTGCAGCCTTCGGAGTAAATTCTGCCTTTTCTAAAGAAACGTCCCTTTGATACAGTAATGACTAATAAAGTATTATAATTTAGAAGGGCCATCACAGCCATCTAATCTGATGTGCATAACACCAGACCGCAAAAACTTGCTAGATATGTCTGCACTAAGCATTTAATTGAGTTTAAATATTAGTTTATCTTTAGCTCATTTTCATGCGACAGAAAGTCTTCCATATACCCAGTTACACTGCTTTAATGGTTAATTATCTTCACAGTGAAAAAATGTGCACCACATTCCTACTCTGAGTTAACAATAGCTTTGTTTCAACCTACTGAATCTCATAAAGCTTTGCTCTACTTAGTTAAAGAATTGCCTGCTTTCTGAAATCTCTTCCCAACATAGATATTTGTAGACTATGATCAAGTCACCTCTTCATCTACTCCCAGATAAATTTAATAGATTCAATTTCTTAAATCTCACATAGTGAGATAGATTTTCCGTACTCTAAAACAGGCTTGTAATTTTTTTCTGAATGCTTTCAATTCACCCACTTCCTCTTTTGAAGCATGGAAGCACTGAAGTACCATTTTCCACTAACGGTTTCATAACACACCGAGAAACATTACTTCCCTGCTGTATGTGATTATACCCTTGTTCCATATTCCATTTGCCCTCCTAGTGACAGCATTGGATACCTATATGCAGTGAGGTTAAATGGCTGATGAAGTCTTAAAGTGCTGTTACACGAGTACGTAGATGACCACAATATCTTTTTCAGGACATCTGCTTCTTTTTTGTTGTCCATATATCACAGAATCACAGAATCACAGAATAGTAAGGGCTGGAAAGGACCTCAAGATCATCGAGTTCCAACCCCCCCGCCATGGGAAGGGACACCTCACACTAAACCATGCCATCCAAGGCTATGTCCAACCCCACCTTGAACGCCGCCAGGGATGAAGCATTCACAACTTCCCTGGGCAACCCATTCCAGGGCCCCACCACCCTCACAGGAAAGAATTTCTTCCTCAGATCCAATCTAAACTTCCCCTGTTTAAGTTTAAACCCATCACCCCTTGTCCTCTCACCACAGTCCCTAATGAAGAGTCCCTCCCCAGCATCCCTATAGGCCCCCTTCAGGTATTGGAAGGCTGCTATGAGGTCTCCACGCAGCCTTCTCTTCTCCAGGCTGAACAGCCCCAACTTTCTCAGCCTATCTTCATACGAGAGGTGCTCCAGTCCCCTGATCATTTTTGTGGCCCTCCTCTGGACTTGTTCTAACACTTCCATGTCCTTTTTATGTTGAGGACACCAGAACTGCCCACAATACTCCAAGTGAGGTCTCACGAGAGCAGAGTAGAGGGGCAGGAGCACCTCCCTCGACCTGCTGGTCACACTCCTTTTGATGCAGCCCAGGATACGGTTGGCCTTCTGGGCTGCAAGCGCACACTGCTGGCTCATGTTCATTTTTTCATCAACCCACACCCCCAAGTCCTTCTCCTCGGGGCTGCTCTCAGTCTCCTCCCTGCCCAACCTGTAGCTGTGCCTGGGATTGCTCCGACCCAGGTGGAGGACTTTGCATTTAGCATGGTTGAACTTCATCAGGTTGGCATCAGCCCACCTCACAAGCGTGTCAAGGTCCCTCTGGATGGCATTCCTTCCCTCCAATGTATCAACCGAACCACACAGCTTGGTGTCATCGGCAAACTTGCTGAGGGCGCACTCAATCCCACTGTCCATGTCACCCACAAAGATGTTGAACAAGACTGGTCCCAACACCGATCCCTGGGGGACACCACTCGTTACCGGTCTCCAGCTGGACACTGAGCCACTGAGCACTACACTTTGCGTGCGGCCATCCAGCCAGTTCTTTATCCACCGAGTGGTCCACTTATCAAATTGATGTCTCTCCAACTTAGAGAGAAGGATGTCATGGGAGACAGTGTCAAAGGCTTTACACAAGTCCAGGTAGATGACATCAACCGCTCTGCCCCTGTCCATCAGTTCCGTAGCCCCTTCATAGAAGGTCACCAGATTGGTTAGGCAGGATTTCCCCTTAGTGAAGCCATGCTGGCTGTCACCAAGCACCTTGTTGGTTTTCATGTGCCTTAGCATGCCTTCCAGGAGAATCCGCTCCAAGATTTTGCCAGGCACAGAGGTGAGACTGACTGGTCTGTAATTCCCTGGGTCATCCATTTTTCCCTTCTTAAAAATGGGGGTTATATTTCCCTTTTTCCAGTCATCGGGAACTTCACCTGACTGCCAGGATTTTTCAAATATGATGGACAGTGGCTTAGCAACTTCATTTGCCAGCTCCTTCAGGACCCGTGGATGGATTTCATCCGGTCCCATGGACTTGTATACATTCATGTTCCTAAGGTGGTCCCGAACAAGATCCTCCCCCACAGTGGGCCCAGGGTCCCCACCCTCACCGTCCCCGCGTCTGCCTTCCAAGACTTGGGTGGTGTGGACAGAGCATTTGCTGGTAAAGACTGATGATCAAGGATACAACCATCTTAGTATGAATTTCCCTCATCTTATACTGCATTCCTGAGCATTCATCTTAATCCATTTTATGGGCAGTAGGGTTCCAGAAACTCCCTCTTAAATGCAGCCTGTGGAATTCTCCCTTCTTTCTCCACTCTGGAGGCTCTCCACCAGTTAAGCCAGCACAGCCCTGAACCGCATCATCTTGATACGTTGCTCAGACAGGAGCTCCAGAATCTCAGCCAGGCACTTGGGCAGACTCAGGAGCTAATGAATCCTGATCTCCTGGCCACCTCTTATCTCCAGCACTTCTACAGGGAGCATGCCTACTGAGCACACTGCTGTATTGTAATACCCTACCTAGCTTTCAAAAAGTTCCAGTTCACTGCAGGCACTGATTGTAAAACACCAGCTGGAGGTAAATTCAGTAGCATAAAGTCACCTCCCTATTTCTTCTGTCTCTTCCTGAAAATAATATTCTCGCCAGGAAAAGTGTGAGAGATAAGTATTTACTGCTCTTTTGAGATCCAATTCTACTTCAACTAGCCCTGTTTACACATACATCCTCATCCCCATGTATCTGACAAATTTCCCGAATTCTGTGGTGTGAGAATAAAGGCATCTGCTCCTCTTGAATGAGCAGTTGTTGAAATTCTGCAAAATTGCAAGGAGCAGTGGATAAAAGAAAAGATGAGAAGAGAATTGAGGCTCAGAACATTTCATGAAAGCCCTCTACTATTTAGTGTCATTACCAACTCTACAACCTGAGGCAATGTATTAAAAGTTTGAAAAAGCAGCCTAAAGGGCAGGATGTGAAGATTTCCATTTGGAAATAGATTATTATTTTAAGGGTTGCAATTGGCTTCTGAAGAACAGGCTAGATGAAAACTGTGAGAGGGGAATAGCTACTGAAATCTGTAGGCTGGGGGAGGGGAAGAAAACTGCCGCCTACTTGAAATAAATAGCTCTTCTAAAATAATGGGCTTTAAACTTAAAAATTGTTTTGTTCTGTGACATACAGAAGGATGTATTGAGTTGTTTTCAACGTCTCAAAACAGGCAACATTTGCTTAGAAAATAATTTCCATATGAAAATATGATAATATAATTATTCTAAATGGTATTTTCTATCATTTGATGCTCTATTCATAATAATCGCTCATATTCTGCAGCAATGTTAGCTACCCATGTGAACTCCATCTGTGCTAGAAGACAAAGAGGACTTAATAAAAACTGAGCCATTGCTCTACCTTTCCTCCTTTTCTTTAAAGTGATGCAATGAGCTCTTGCCAGAAATGTCAGAAATGAAAAAGATTATGGTCGCTAATATTACCAATGGTAATTCAGTTGATATTGATTCATTCCAACAGCAGGATTCTGTAAGTGTTGTACCTGGAGATGGTAGAATGGGTTTTACTCTCTTATAGGCCCTTATACAGTAGAGATTTAGTCCTGTTTGGTGTAGAGAACATATTTGCTGTATATACATGCTTACTCCTTATATTTGGGTCTCACAGACCGTGGTTGCTTGTGGGTCAGTGATTTGTTTCTGAAGCCTAAATTTCACCTTCAGTGCCACCTGGTGCAAGTGAAAATGTCTAGTGAAATGAAAACCAGTCTCAAGACATATTTCATGATTGTAAATCAACATTTTCCAGTAAAGAACTCTTCTGAAAAACACTTGACAAGCTTAAGTAAACTGCTTGTCCTCCTATTTCATGTCCTGCCCCATGAGGGTTGTCAAAATCTCCCCAGACTACTGAGCAGTTCTCAGCCTCCTCCCTTACCAAGTGGCATATATCTTATTAGCTCAGACATATGGTCTCAGCAGTGAAATATGAATATCCTAATCACTGACAGTATGCAGGTCTGTGTCAGAGTGGCTGAACATGAGATTCTGGGCTGTGGGATAGGAGTGCAGGAGCCAGTGTCCTCTTTGGAAAGTAGATAATTCCTTAGAAAAACTAAAGTATGCGCTAAAATGAATCTTCACCTTTAATATCAATTTCCAGCCAGCATGAAGGCTGAGGACAGGATGGTGTAATTAGCCATGTTTTACTCATTAAAGTTCCTAATGATAATGATGCATCCATAGGGACTTTGACACACTTGTGAGGTGGGCTGATGCCAACCTGATGAAGTTTAACCATGCCAAGTGCAAGGTCCTACACCTGGGTCAGAGCAATCCCAGGCACAGACACAGGTTGGGCAGAGAAGAGATTCAGAGCAGCCCAAGGAGAAGGACGTGGGGGCATTGCTCAATGAGAAAATGAACATGAGCCTGAAGAGTGTGCTTGCAGCCCAGAAAGCCAACCATATCCTGGGCTGCATCAAAAGGAGCGTGACCAGCAGGTCGAAGGAGATGATCCTGCCCCTCTACTCTGCTCTCCTGAGACCTCTCTTGGAGTGTTGTGTGCAGTTCTGGTGTCCTCAACATAAAAAGGACATGGAACTGTTGGAACAAGTCCAAAGGAGGGCCATGAGGATGATCAGGGACTGGAGCACCTCCCATATGAAGATAGGCTGAGTAAGTTGGGGCCTGTTCAGCGTGAAGAATAGAAGGCTGCGTGGAGACCTCATAGCAGCCTTCCAATACCTGAAGGGGGCCTATAGGGATGCTGGGGAGGGACTCTTCATTAGGGACTGTGGTGAGAGGACAAGGGGTGATGGGTTTAAACTTAAACAGGGGAAGTTTAGATTGGATCTGAGGAAGAAATTCTTTACTGTGAGGGTGGTGAGGCCCTGGAATGGGTTGCCCAGGGAAGTTGTGAATGCTCCATCGGTGGCAGTGCTCAAGGCGGGGTTGGACATAGCCTTGGATGGCATGGTTTAGTGTGAGGTGTCCCTTCCCATGGCAGGGTGGTTGGAACTAGATGATCTTAAGGTCCTTTCCAACCTTAACTATTCTATGATTCTATGCACAATGGGACTTTTACTGTGTCCCTGATACACCTCATTTTCAGCACATTCATGTTCTTGCTTGCACAGTTGCAGGAGTTATGCTCATTTAAGCACAAATGGAAGAAGATGGAAAAAAGAACATAATCTGGGATGCCTGTCTGACAGTCTTAGCCTCTAACCTGCCATGCCAATACTAGGAGTGTGGCCACTGTAGGCTTCTCTTACAGAATGGAGACAGGGAGAGAACAGGCACTTCAGCTCCAATGATGACTCAGAAATTAGATGGGCTGTCTCACTGTCTTTACTTCTCCTACTTAGAAAGTGAATTCTGGCTAAATATCTTCAAATAGCAGCTATTCAAGACAAAGAAACACCACAGAAAGCAGTTGGTGGCATGCACTTTGAAGTGTTTTCTCATGCAAAATATGGTCCCTGACTTCTCTCTGGTCCTTCCTCATGCCCCAGCAATTCCTCCAAACCAGTATAATCCACACTTTTGTTGTCACTTTCTTTTTTTTCCATCATCTTAGAAGAGAAAATCAAACATGAGGCACAATATTAATAGCAAAAAATTTAAAAATATCACAGGAAGCCAGACATTATGTACTATAAATTTAGCTAAATCAATAGGCCAAAAAAAAAAGCGAGACTGCTCAGAATGAAACATCCAGCTGATGGTGGAGACAGGCAGTGAAGAAATTAAAGCAAGCCAAAATATCACTGATTGGTGACAAAACAGCCTTATACCTCCATGAAGCATTCTTGTTTTTTCTGGGGTTTGTTTTTCTGGAAGGTTTAGCAAAATATAATCCGCCACTCTAAGCATATGAACAGTGCCATGCAATCACTGTGGCCTTTCTTTTTCTACTCAGTCCTACTGAAATACTTTGAATCTAATGAGTGGTAAGAACAAATTTTTAAACATCATTTTTTTTTTTTTTTCCATTTTCTTTAACACACTCAACAATACACAAGGATGCTGGGTAGGCACTGTATGTATCTGAAGTTATAAAAAGCTGGAATAGCCTCTGTAGCACCATTTGCGTCAGCTGGACATTACACAAGAAAAAGGACAAAACTGCCAGTAGCCATAAGTTTGGAGTTTGCTTCCTGAAAACCCAAACTCTTGGTCTGCTTTTGCAACTCTTTCTCTGGAGAGAAGGAATGAACAATGAGAACCGTGCCTGGAGTGCTGAGTTTCGATCCTGCTGTACCTGGCAACTTGACTTTATAGTGAGAACTGGCTGAAAATTCTGAGACTTCCAAAGAAAAAGCTATTTTCTAAAACTGAGGCTATTCAGTTTAAAAAATTTCTTCAGTCCCCAAATGTATTTTTTGTTGTGAGTAGAAAAACCGGATCAAGACGACCAGGAAGGAACTATGCAATAAACTGGAAGAAGCCACTTCTTCAATGTTTGGAGTTCATTTTTGCTCCACAAGAAAAGTGTTGACTAGAAAGTGAAACCAGGGAAGCAAAACAATTGGGGCAATTGGGAAGTGATGGAGAACTGGGAGTGAAAACTTCATCTCTCCAGGTATGTCTTTCTGAAAGCAGTTGACCCACCATTTGTTGCTCCATTTCCAGAATGGAGGTGCCTCTGGGAAATTGTTCCCTCCATCAAAAGCAGGAGAGCTGGAGAAGAAAGTGATATTACACACAGGACTTATCTCCACATAGGGAAGCCCTTTTCATCCTGCAAAGTAGAGATATAGCCTCATTACTGCAGGCGACAACTTCTTCTGCAATGGTCTTAGCATGGCTTTTGGTTTTGTCTTTCTTAAAAGCGTTGGAAAGTCCTTGTGTGAAAACGCATAGGAATTATCAGACTTTTAGTGAAGGAAATGTTCTTTTTTCAGCTTCACCTATCTGAAAACTGATGATACCCCTTAAGGTGTTACTCACCACATCTGAATTTAGCCCAAAGTATGAGGCTCATCTCCATAGTTTCTCTGTAAATGCAAGAGGAAAAGGTGGGAGGCTTTCTTAGGAGGGAATTCAAAACATTATTCTATAGTCAGACAAGATACATGTCCATGAGAGGCATATTTCCCTGAGGGCCTAGAAGCCAGGAGGAATAGTGAGAAAGAAAGAAGCTAAGCAGGTAGGTGGCAAGTTCTAGGTTTGCCATATAGATTTAATTCTGGTGTTGGCATATCACAGAGAAAGGTCTGAGTATCACTTGCCAGCAAGGAATGAACAGGATTGAAAAGGCCAGAGGACGACGAGGAATAATCCTAGGACTTCAACTCCCTGTGGTGACTGAGGCTTTTAAGATCAAAAAAGGAAACAAGACAGGTCAAGAGAAAGAAAGCTAAAGTAGGTGTGGAGAGGCAACAAGCAGTAGGATAAATTCTGACAATTTCTGCAGTATGCAATTCACAGCCTGATGTAAACACATGCTAAAAACCTCTGCTCCTCCAAGAATGTTAAGCAGACAGTAAAGAAAAAAAAATGTATGTTCAGCAGTACTTTAAAGATAGAAAGTCCCTATTCAGAATTACATAGTAAATCTGTGGAAAAACAAGAAATTGAATTCATAGACTTGAACAAAAATGTGTCTATGTTGTGCAACATCTCTAAAGAGCACATTTCAGTCAGGACTGAAGGCAGGCCTTAGGACTATCCTTTTATCAGTGCTCAAGACAACCTACCAAAGGCTTTGTTTATTACAGATCTGCAAAAACAAGCCATTTAGCTATTAAAATTTGGTAATTCAAGAAAGTGGGAAGCTGAAAAAAGGATCATTCTCCTTAAAACCAAAGGAATCATTGTGGCTCTTGGATGGACATAGAAATTTGCCTGGATGTGTAAATACTGTAATTTTTCCTTTTTCAAGAAAGACAAATTGACTACAAATTCCTGTATGAAGCTGTTACAGTCAGCCACAAAACCTACCAGCCAAATCTGAAACCAACACGACTCCAAACCCGACTCTTCTCTCTAAGAGTAAAACCACTGTTGTAGAAAAGAAATCCACTGTGGGGCAATTTGTTCTCTTGAAACACATATTTCGGCTAGAAAATAGCCAGTGGCACTTAGACATTAGAAAGACTCCAGAGAAAATTAACACAGATGTTTAGGCCTAAAGGAGCTGCAAGATGATGAGAAGCTGAGCGAATTCGATTCATTTCACTTAGTGTGAATTGTTGGAGTTATGTTGAGGTTTACAATATTTGTGTTCAGAGATCTCACCACATCTTTATAATGGGAGGGATGTAGGGGGATTATTTTGGATGGACAGCAAATTGCAGGGTAAGGGACAAGAGAATATATGAGGTCTTTTTATCCATTTTTCTTTTTCACTGCTACCTGATTAAGGAAAGCAAGGGCATCTAGGATTCTGCATTTGAAAGGCTGCTAGATGACTGCAAGAAATATGAGACTGCTTGAAAATGTCAGCACTTTCCACTTTATGTAGGACTGAGCTGATTGCTACTGTGAAGAGAACATAAGTGATTCAAAGGCGAACCAGAAGTCTTCGTGTTAGAAATGTGAATATGAGCAGGATGGGGGAAGGGAGAAAGGCTCTGTAAATTGCTGAATTCGGTCTTATCTCCAAGAAGGGTCTATAGAGATTTGATATACAATGCATCTTTTTTTATGAATTAGTGAGTAACTTGTCAATGAGGATGTCTTTAATTTGGAATCAGATCAGAAAAGGAAGATAACACCCCCAGCAGTTTCTGTCTGCAGCCACCAAATCTGGGACAAAACTGTGGCTAAAGAACAAAACAGGTCTTGCTTCAGGAGAAGGGAGGGGAGCCTGCATCTTAGCTAACTCATGGCAAGTAACACATGGTAAATGCTAATATGGGACAAGCTGTTCCTCTGTTCTGGGCATTAGCAGGCTAATAATAACCATGATGCTTAGCCATGATTTGTGTTAATCTGCTACAAACTGGGATTCTTTTGCTTGGTTTTTAGAATGGGGAGGACACATTCTGGTCAACTTCAGTAGTCTCAGACACACCACTGTAAAGCACTGGGGTCCGTCTACAGAGCATGGACACTGCAATGGGAAAACTACTCCATTTGTCCCAGCTATACACCTTAGGATACCTTGTATTGTCTTTCACTGGCCATCACATTTGAAAAATCATGGCAGTCAGGTGAAGATCCCAACGACTAGAAAAAGGGAAATATAGCCCCCATTTTCAGGAAGGGGAAAATAGATGAGCCAGGGAACTACAGACCAGTCAGTCTCACCTCTGTGCCTGGCAAAATCTTGGAGCAGATTCTCCTGGAAGGCGCATAAAAAAAACAACAAGGTGGTTGGTGACAACCAATGTGGTTTCACTAAAAGCAAATGCTGCCTGACTAATTTGGTGGCCTTCTAGAGTGGAGATATGGAACTGATGAATGAGGTAGAGCAGCTGACATCATCTACCCGGACTCGTGTAAAATGTTCAACACTGTCCTGCATGACATCCTTGTCTCTAAGTTGAAAAGACATCAATAGATAGATGGACCACTCAGTGGATAAAGAACTGGCTGGATGGCTGCATGCAAAGAGTTGTGCTCAACGGCTCAGTGTCCAGCTGGAGACCAGGAACGAGTGGTGTCCCTCACAGGCTGGTGTCGGAATTGGTCTTGCTCAAAATCCTTGCAGCTGACACGGACAGGGGGATTGAATGAACCCTCAGCAAGTTTGCTGATGACACCAAGCTGTGTGGTTCATTTCATATGCTGGAGGAATACCATCCAGAGGGACCTTGACACGCTTGTGAGGTGGGCTGATGCCAACCTGATGACGTTTAACCATGCCAAGTGCAAGGTCCTCCACCTGGGTCGGAGCAATCCCAGGCACAGACACAGGTTGGGCAGAGAAGAGATTCAGAGCAGCCCAAGGAGAAGGACTTGGGGGTGCTGGTAGATGAGAAAATGAACATGAGCCGGCAGTGCATGCTCACAGCCCAGAAAGCCAACCATATCCTGGGCTGCATCAAAAGCAGCGTGACCAGCAGGTCGAAGGAGATGATCCTGCCCCTCTACTCTGCTCTCCTGAGACCTCACTTGGAGTATTGCATGCAGTTCTGGTGTCCTCAACATAAAAAGGACATGGAACTGTTGAAACAAGTGCAGAGGAGGGCCACGAGGATGAACAGAGGGCTGGAGCAGCTCCTATATGAAGATAGGCTGAAAAAGTTGGGGCCGTTCAGCCTGGAGAAAAGAAGGCTGTGTGGAGACCTCATAGCAGCCTTCCAATACCTGAAGGGGGCCTATAAGGATGCTGAGGAGGGACTCTTCATTAGGAGCTGTAGTGATAGAACAAGGGGTAACAAGTTCAAACTTAACCAGCGGAAGTTTAGATTGAATAAAAGGAGGAAATTCTTTACTGTGAGGGTGGTGAGGCCCTGGAATGGGTTGCCCAGGGAAGTTGTGAATGCTCCATCGGTGGCAGTGTTCAAGGCGGGGTTGGACATAGCCTTGGGTGGCATGGTTTATTATGAGGTGTCCCTTCCCATGGCAGGAGGTTTGGAACTAGATGATCTTAAGGTCCTTTCCAACCCTAACTATTGCATGATTCTATGATTCTATAAGTGTTTTTCTTTACTGACCGTAGACAAATAGGCAGCAAAACATACTCTTGATATTTGGTAAGAAAGATCTCATCTGACCTCTTATTTGACCTGCAGAAAAAAGTAAACACTTTCCTTGTGTGTACTGACTAAATACAGATAAACATCTTTAAAATAATGTGCTTCTATTTGAGATACATTTGGTGACTTCATTTTTCAGAAATCTTACTTCCAAACACCTGTGCTGAAAGAACCTGTATTTAGCCTGCTGTCACTACAGCTAGAAAAAGAAAAAGCAAGGATACACTCAGAAGAGCAAAAGTCTTTTCACTAGATTTGTTGGTAAAAGGAACCTGTGATCATTTTAACATTTAGCTCAATTATGGCTTTCTGTAAAAGCTGGTTTTTCAAACAGCTTAACAACAGGGGCTTAAGCCAAAGCACTGTGTTAAGAATATCCATTAAAACTCAACTATGCTTGAGATTATAGACTTGTAGGAGAGAAAACATGAGCACAATTTAATAATTTCAATTACTCTTTTTTTTTGATGATTACCTCTCCCAGGACTCAAATCCCAGATTTTCATCATCCAAAGCAGCAGACCACTTAATGAAAACTCTAGCTTCAGGTATTGTAAATGGTGCTCAGTATCTCTGTTTATCCCAAGAATGGATTGTGCTCTCTACTCCTGCCTACGTTCCTCACTGCTCACCGTGCATTTGGATGGTGTTGTCTTCCCTGATTGTCTGGCTGAGATGTAAGCATTGATTATAGCACTACATTATGAAATAACACCTCTGAAAGGAAAACATCTCTGTGGGGAATCAGTCCAAGTTTTCCCTGCCAAACAGATCAGTCCCTGAGTACATGTATATCCAACATCCCAGAGGCAGGTTTTAGAAGTCTTGATGGACGAAGGCCTGATGGACCAAGACCTGTAGAAGGCCTTGCAGAAGTATGAAGGTCTGATGTACCAAGATCGGTAGAATCCAGCCTGTCTAGTCATCTCTTGGCCAGATGTACTACTCACAAAAGCCACTTAGGCTTGATATTTCAAGATCAATTTTGGGCATCAGTGTGAATCAATGGTACTTACTGCTCATCCAGCATTACACTGCCAGCTCAGCTCCAGGGCAATACCGTATTACAGGAGAAGGGTTTATCCATAGGATAGGTCTTTCCAGTCATGAGCTGGTAATCTTCAGCACTGGAACAGGTCCTCTGGACTGACTGATCCGTCTTTAAGGATCTCTGTGAAAAAGTGAGAGAAAGACAGAGAGAGGGGAAAATGAAAGAAAGATGAAAAGAGAGACTGCCCTGGTTTCTCTCATTGAAAGTCAGTGGAACTTCCCTTCCTAACAAGTTCCTCCTCACCTTGCCAGGGGGTTAGGACTGGTACATGAGGAGGATGTTGGAAACATTTTATGTTAGTATGAAGAGTTGCAAGAGACAGAGGAAAAATCTAATATCCAGGCAAGTGACCATTGCCAAAGAGCATGGCCAACTCCCAGAGGCTTTGCTAGGTAGCATGCAGGGAAAACAGCAAGTACGGCACAGCTCAGCACATGGGAGAACATCAAAGAGAGGCCTTTTAAAAGATCTTTTTGAGATTAATTTACTACTCAAACCTCTAGGGCATTAATCGGTTCCACTTTTACTGCTTCCCATCAACAAACCATCTGCAAGCAACACTTTTAACAACTTACCGTGATACATTTACTGGACATTTTGTCATCAAGTATATTTGAGATATCAAAAAACAGCTGGTGGAAGGCCATAAACAAAGGCTTTGTTACCATTGTTTATCATCGCTTTAGTTTTGAAAGACTAACCAAGAACGTTAATGCACAGAAAAATTGAGATGGATCTTTATCGTTGCCGGGAAGGCTAAAGGTCACTTCACTAATAATATGCAAATGGAGCCTTTTACTGCGCATAATGAACAATCACTTTAGATTAGAGGCAGAAATTCCCTATAGTAGTACTTGTAATAAAAGCTTTTGCTTGAATTTAATAATTGATTGAAAGAATTATCACTTCACTGAGACTAAATATATTATTTATTAAATGTAATTGAAGTATTTATTAAGCAAGTAATAAATGATGGACAACAGCAATGAGCAGCTTCACTGTTTCATGAAATAACCTGTGCCTGTGTTTACAAGCAGGGATGGTAGCCTTCCTGTATTGTTATAGCATATTAATTATTTTCAGAAAAAAATATAAAATTGCTTGCATTACTTAGCGAATTTTCCTTCCCATTTGGTTTCTCCCCTTAGATTTAAGAAGATGGGTGTTGGAATGTTATTACCAGAGACTGCTTTATATAGGCAGTCTAACCTCTATTTATGCATGACCATTTTCTTAACTCTGGACTCAATAAGATTAAGGTTGCAAGTGTGTTTGCCCAATATTTGACAATCTCAACCTATATATAAAGCCAGGGCACTGATAGCAAGTATATTAGACATAGGAATCTTCACATAAGAATAGCATTGACTTACTTTGACAACAGTAACAATAGTAGAACTACTAAACAATTAATCTTAAAAAAAATTTCATTCGAGTATAATGAATTTAATAGCAGGAGAATAAACAAGCCGATTTGCCATACGAATGGCCCTTTTATGATTCTGAAAGAGTCTAAAACATTACCACTGTTTAAACTGTTTAAAGACAGAAAGCCTGAAGTTGATCCAAGAGTCTCTAAGCAACACCAGGGAGTTTAGGAAGCCAGGGGTATTCTCTATGACGGCAACTACTTTGTTTACTGTATGCCACTAGGTCTAGAAGGCCAATCTGACAGTTTTGACATTCATGGTTACTATATAGATCCATTAATAATTTTTTTCTCAAGAGTTTACAATCAAGTTGCATCATGAAAGTATAATTAATAATAATGTTTTTAGGACCTATGCTTTCTCAGTGAGAAAAAGAAAAAAGGAAATAATGTCTAGCTTTCCTTTCATCAAGGTTGTCCAAACAGTTTATGGACAGGTCTAATATGGAAAGTTACTTTATACTTTCTGGGCTAGGTTTTTCTTGTTCTACAAAATACTGCATATTTTCAGTTTTAATTAAAAATTCAGTTTCCGTTCTAGTGTTCGTGGAAGAACCTTGACTCCTTGATATATCTGTAAAGGGTAGTATTTGCTATATGAAAGACAACAGTGTGTGTCTTCTGCTTGAAATGTATTCCACCTGCCCATTCCACCACAGGTTTCCACATTGTCAATCAACAGGTGAAAATGCATTGCTTTCTAGATGAACTCAACATGCTCCCTTCAGTGCAGAAACAGAACCCAGACATTGATGAAATAGGAGGATCACATAAATGCTTAAAATCAGGAAGGGTGAATACGGGCCCATGTCCCAGGAGTTCTGGAAGAAACTCCAAAGTTTTCTAGGGTGAAAAGTTTTCTAACCTATTAGACATTTGTGCTTTCTTCTTATATCAGAAAATTATAACACAGGGAAAAATGTTGGGAAAGTTTTACTTTAATGCAAAATATATCTGTCCATCTAAGACATAGAGCATTTTGTTACGTTCAAAACTGTATGGCTTTAAAATAATATCCTTATTATATGTTAGTGCCCTCAAAACTGTATGCCTTTAAAATTGTACAGTTATATCATATTTTAACTTATTTTCCTTTAGCAAGCATGAAATAAAAATTAGACTAGTATATCATAGAATCATAGAATCATAGAATAGTTTGGGTTAGGAAGGACCTTAAGATCATCTAGTTCCAACCACCCTGCCATGGGAAGGGACACCTCCCACTAAACCATGCCATCCAAGGCTCTGTCCAACCCTGGTTTGAACACCGCCAGGGATGAAGCATCCACAACCTCCCTGGGCAAACCATTCTAGGGCCTCACCACCCTCACAGTAAAGAATTTCTTCCTCAGATCCAATCTAAACCTCCCCTGTTTAAGTTTAAACCCATCACCCCTTGTCCTCTCACCACAGTCCCTAATGAAGAGTCCCTCCCCAGCATCCTTATAGGCCCCCTTCAGGTATTGGAAGGCTGCTATGAGGTCTCCACACAGCCTTCTCTTCTCCAGGCTGAACAGCCCCAATTTTCTCAGCCTATCTTCCTATGGGAGGTGCTCCAGTCCCCTGATCATCCTCGTGGCCCTCCTTTGGACTTGTTCCAACAGTTCCATGTCCTTTTTATGTTGAGGACACCAGAACTGTACACAATACTCCAAGAGAGGTCTCACGAGAGCAGAGTAGAGGGGCAGGATCATCTCCTTCGACCTGCTGATCACGCTCCTTTTGATGCAGCCCAGGATACGGTTGGCTTTCTGGGCTGCGAGCACGCACTGCCGGCTCATGTTCATTTTCTCATTGACCAACACCCCCAAGTCCTTCTCCTCAGGGCTGCTCTGAATCTCTTCTCTGCCCAACCTGTGTCTGTGCCTGGGATTGCTCTAACCCAGGTGTAGGACCTTGCACTTGGCATGGTTAAACGTCATCAGGTTGGCATCAGCCCACCTCACAAGCGTGTCTAGGTCCCTCTGGATGGCATTCCTTCCCTCCAATGTATCCACCAAACCACACAGCTTGGTGTCATCGGCAAACTTGCTGAGGGTTCATTCAATCCCACTGTCCATGTCACCAACAAAGATGTTGAACAAGACCGGCCCCAACACCGATCCCTGGGAGACATCACTCGTTACTGGTCTCCAGCTGGACATTGAGCCATTGAGCACTACACTTTGCGTGCGGCCATCCAGCCAGTTCTTTATCCACCGAGTGGTCCACCTATCAAATTGATGTCTCTCCAACTTAGAGAGAAGGATGTCATGCGAGACAATGTCAAAAGGTTTACATAAGTCCAGGTAGATGACATCAGCTGCTCTACCCCTGTCCATCAGTTCCGTGGCCCCTTCATAGAAGGCCACCAGATTGTTCAGACAGGATTTCCATTTAGTGAAGCCATGCTGGCTGTCACCAAGCACCTTGTTGTTTTTCATGTGCCTCAGCATGCCTTCCAAGAGAATCCTCTCCAAGATTTTGCCAACATTTTAGCAATACCCTGAATCACTCCTGGTTAAATGAAAGTCCCTAGACTGTCTCCATAATACATGCCTGTCATAACTTGCCCACCTGTATTTTAAATATGCTGTCCAGGGTAATTATTAGCTGCCAATATTGATGTGTGTGTCAAGATCGTGCACTGCAGGGACTGAGGAACTCAGTCTGCTCCGCTGTAAAGTGAGAAAGTTCTTTGACCACTTTATAGGTGGTGATGCATGAAAAAGAAGCTGTCCAGCTTTATGGACATGTACATACCAAGACCTAGTGCCTAGAAGTTAAAATTGAGTATTGGAAGTGATCACTAGGGAAAGTGGCAGAGTTGCTCAGTTTTGGTGCTCTTGTGCTACAGCTGGACATCTTTATTTTGGTTATCATGTCAGTTGCATCCTTGAAGAACTTTTGTGCTGTCTATATGGTTGCATCACAGAAGACTGGAAGACCTTTTGTGGTATCTATATGGAGACATGCTGAAACTCTAAGTAATAATTTCTAATGTTACAGTCTATGAGGATCCTTTCATGTCCCCTGACAATTCTTAAGGAATAATTAGAGTAGTAGTGAATAATTACCAGTGGGGACTTTTTTTCACTACACTGCAGTGGCTGAAAAGCAGAATGAAGATGTGGCAATGGGTGACAATCACCTTAGAAAACTGGTGTTTTGTTACTCTGTATAAGTAATCCCTAATGTGGCTAGGGTCATTTCTCTGAAGAGCTCAGCTTTTTTCTGCTAGAGTTTTTCCATGGCATGTTTTTGTTGTTATTATTTTAATGTAAGAGACTGAGATACTTTATGATAAAAGGATTACATGGCTGCTTCAAAGTCAATTGCCTTTATCTCTAAAAGCTTGATAGACGTTGGGTGAGAAGCCATTGCTGCTCTTCCCAAAGCTCTCTGAACAGCTGACAAAGACAGGGCAGTGCGCTAGGTAAACTTTTCCCTCAATTTTCACTGCAAACCCTTTCAACAAGCTTAATTGATTCTCCCACTTGACTGTGCAGTACAAGTGTTTGATGTGGTAAGTTTACACATGTCGATAAAAGTGAAAAAGTGATATACAAGAGACACTTGTGACTTGTGGTCCATTATCATGATTACTAACTTCTCTGAAGTCCTGTAATGAACAATCTGTCATTTACAAGCTAGTAGTATGTCATCACTTAATGCACTGAATACTTCTGTATTGTTAAAAAGCTAAGTCATAATCCATTAAGTAGCCTGTCCCACACTAATAGATCTTTATTAATCTTGAAAGGAGGGTTAACAGGAATCTCTTGAGCTTGCTGTATGTCTTTCGGATTCTCTTTCTTGTAATGAAGTGTCCTCATGCACTGAAAGTCTTGGCACGATAGCTTGTGTCCAGCTCACTTGAGCATTTATATGTTACAGATGTCTGCCATGCTTATCTGTTGTCACACTTTGGCACAATATTGTAATATATTGTGCGGCAAATTCATTTCAGCTTATGTGTCCAAACTTGTGTTTTCATCTATATGTCTGGAGATTATGTCTAAGGGTTTTCTCATACGGCTTTGCAGTTTATGTTTGAATTCTCTAGTGACATTCAGTTGTGGAAATATTTAGTGTATTGGTCATGCTTTAAATACTTCCTGTTACCCTTCTTACACTGGGTATCTGTAAGTACTACTGAAAACATTCCTGCTGTAAGAAACATCTTACCAGGCCTGTTTTTCCATCTTGTGCCCATTTTCAGAAGTCTAGCCTACTTTTTCACATTGATGCTTACAAACTGGTTTTCACTGGTTTAAATTTGTTATTCTCAGACAGATTTCAAAGGCAATTTATTACTAAAAAAAATTGCCCAGTGAACACTTTGCCCACTTTATAGATAACTCTTCATATGGAAATCATATGAACAAAATTTTTTTATAGCGGGAGCATTTATAAATAATTTACCAAAGGCTAAAAAATTATTAATAGTTAATAATCTGATTTTTACCAACTCAAGTTAATAAATGGATGATATAATGTACATAACATCTTTTATTGATATGTTTACCCCTATCTTTATCCGATGCAATTTCTGCCAGTGGCAAGCTCAAAAAATATAACGATCATTTCTGAATCTTTTTGCAGTGGTTTATGTGAGCACTTTTCAAAAAGTATCGACCTATTCAAGGATGTTCTCTTTCTACAGTACAATAAATACTTCCGACCACATCTACACTTGCTTTCTCTGATATATATTTAAAAACACTTATACCAGTGTGTCAAACTCTGTGACAAGCTTTCTCTTGAAGCAGACATAACAATGTGGTTTCATCATGTATACTCAAATTCAGTAAATAAAAATTCTACTTATCAATTTTAACTTCAGAATGCTATTAATTGTTTTATACCCATTCAAAGCAATTAAACTGCATCAATAATCTCAGCTACAAAAGGTGTTCCTATTGTGCTCTAGAATTGTGTTTGGAAAAGCAACAATCAACTGATACTGGAATGGGACAATTCCCATTCAGTTTGATGTTTAAGAAGCTTTTGTGCTATATGCATGCATATATTTAAATAATATACAAGTTTTGGGAACATATGTGTGCAGACTTAAGCATGTAAGGCACGCATACTTGCCTACTGATAATTTCTACTAACTATAGATGTGTGTAGCTGTGCCTAAAAAGCCCAAAGCAAAATACACTAAAGGATAACCAGTAAAGTTATAAAGAAAGCTTTCATAATAATGGTTCTTAAGTGAAACTGGTAGGACATGATGCACAGTCAACAGTAATGGAGGTGAGCAAAAATATCACCCCACAAAGTACAACATAAACAAAATGATTATCCCAGTCTCAAAAAAAAAGAAGCAACAAGAACCTTGATTCATAAAACAGGCAGGCCTCTCTTGGCTCCAAAATAAATACCAGCTTTCAGGCTGTTCAACTATATGAAGCACCCGGCATGCTCTTAATACTATCCAGGTTGTAAATCATAATGAGAAAATATCACAGACCTGGCTTAGTGACCCATGTGGTTCTCTTCATCTCTGTATTCCTGTGATTAACTATTCAAACAAGATCTGCAGAACCCGGTCTAACTGATCTGCTTATTTTCAGATGCTCAGGAATACCTCTGCATCTGTTTTCTATGTATCCATCCCTATGGCACATGGGATAAGAAGTGCAAGCATGATTCCGTTATCCTGCTTGAGCTACTGCAACCTGAGATTCTGTTCAGACGCAAATCTTTAGATGTACTTAGGGGTGGGATTCTGCCTCAAATAAAGATCCTAGATTTGCCTGATTTTCAAATCCTGAATCACTTTAAGGTGTCTGAACTTCAGCAGAGAAGATTTACATCCAGAAAGTTTTGGAGGGTCAAGCAGGTCACCAGCAGGTCTTGAGAGAGTTTCTTTGTTGGGAGCCTATGATTAAGGCACTAATTAGGTGTTCATCCTGTATCCTGAAAGCAATTAAAAGACAGATGTCAAAGCACCATAGTGATTCGAAATCCCAGGTGCCTAACTTCATCTAAAGATCATTACTTCTGTTACTGTAGAAGTCATCTCCTCCATCAAATTTCCATTTTGTTTCACAGAGTCAAAATTTTCTCTCTGCAAAGCAAGCACACAAAAATACCTGAACTAAAATGCTAGAGTTCAGGAGGTAGGTTGCCACATAGGAAACAGTTTTTGCTTTTCTTCCTTACTCTTCAGAAAAGACATTTGCTGAAGAATACTTATGGTGTCTATTGAATAAAACAGATATGTTTATAGTATTTTTCACCTGCTTTATTAAAAATACCCTTCTTATTCTACCTCCTTATGTTCACATTCCATTGCTCTGCCTGGTTTTCTTCACTTGTGCCTCTAAAACAATGAAAAACCAGAAAAAAAGGGAGGTCCATGCAGCTTTCAGGAAGGAAAGACTTAAACAAGCTGAGAATTTGTTTATACATTGATTTGTCTTTTGCGCTGTTTAGAAAGCCTTAACTGTGAGGCATAATTTTTTGTCATATATCATGCACACTCTCACATTGAAGCGGCCTTTATTTCACCTCTTAATCAGAGTGCCAATGCAAGGGCAGAAAGAGGGAGATACACGATAGCTTACATAAACAGCAAGTTGGCTGTGTTCCTCTGAACCATCTGCACTTCCAGCCTTGGTCAGACTGAATGTCTGCTAATGGCCCCCTTCTTCTGTGATCCATTTATATGTCCATTTTTATTTTTTTTTTAAGTAGAAAACAAATGGCATTATTGGACCTGCTCCGCTTCAATGCAGCTGTGAATTGCATGCCTAGAAAGGCAGCCAAAGGAGAAGTCAGACAGCAAAGCCTTTCTGCTTAGATAAGCAAGGACAAAACTGCTGATTTGGCTTTATTTTGATACATGATTGTTTTTGTTGTTTTTTGTTTGGTGGTTTCTTTTTTTTTTTTTTAAATCTATAAATTTTAATGTGGTCCTTAGAGGATGCTTGATGCTTTTCCCATTGCTTTCCTTCCTCATGCAGTTTAGAAGTGAATAAGTTTGTTGGACTTTTTCCTGGTTATAATTACTAGACCGTGCAACTTGTTAATCCGTTTGCAGATAGGATGACACTTGAAATCAAAGCAAATGGTATCTGGCTGATAAGACAGTGGCCAGGATCAGCTTTGGACATAAACCCATGTATTCTTAGTAGCACTTTGATACTAGCGGATGGTGTATTTTATGAGAAGCAGGAGAGGGGAAGTAGAGAGGAGACGGCAAAACAAAGCCCTGAATCCATCTGAGATCTCCAGATACTCCTGTTATTTGTAAATAACAATTAATCATTGTTCTTCAAGGTTGAATATGAATCTTTAGTACTTCCTTTTAGACCCTGGCTTTTTGCAGCAGCCTGTCTCTAATTTTCCTTACAGTCAAAATGCTAAATTTTTCCTATGGTCAGAAAGATTTAAGTAGTAGGTATTGACCCATTGTCAACAGCACTGACACATTGTCAACAGCTTCCACACACATATGTAAGGATATGCCTTCCTTTTCCCAGTCTTGCCTTTCTCAGGCTATGTGAGTGATGTCCTGCTCTGATATGGAAATCCCATATTTGGGTTAGCATAACATTGGGCCAAGATTCTGTTTCAAGAGTTGTACATTACCCTGAGAACAGTTCTTCAGTCACAAGGAAATGTAGTTTTGGACCCAAACATGGCTTATATTCCACAAGGTTACTTGACATGTTCAACCCTTCTCTTTAAGGCTTCCTTTTGCTCATGGTATAAAAGCAGTCAGTCACAGCGCCACACAATGCCTGATTTAGGAAAATATCAACCGCAGAAAATACTTATAGCTGAAGCATGAGGATCTGTGCGAGTCTCCTGAGGGTGAGACAATAGGTCTCCTAGAAAGAAGGCAAGACAATGCAGGCATGGCCTACTGAAGTGCTGCTCCTCCTACACACAATCCCACTGTTCCCTACTGCTTCACCAGGAAAAGCAAAGAACTCAGAGAGAGCAAGTGAAGGTTTAAATTAAATCAGTTCACTGATGTGTCACATTTCAAACAAAAAAGGACACTTGGCTCCATTAAAAAGGCATTATGAAATTATAAGCTTTCAAAGTTCCTCTCAGCATCTTTAAACTAATATGCATATGTGAACCACCACTCCTAAAATCTACTTAGGGTAAATTTTATTATATACTGTATTATATGTATAATACAGTACATCACTGTATTAAATCATGAGTGAAAGAGGGTATATTGAGATGAGCCCTTAGGCAGAAGTTCTTCCCTATGAGGATGGTGAGGCACTGGCACAGGATGCCCAGAGGAGCTGTGGCTACCTCATCCCTGGCAGTGTTCAAGGCCAGGTTGGATGGGGCTTGGAGCAACCTGGTCTAGTGAAAGATGCCCCTGCTTGTAGCAAGGGTTTGAAACTGGATGATTTTCAAGGTCCTTTTCAACCCAAAGCATTTTGTGATTCTGTGATACAATCACACCATCAAAATTTTTCCCCCAGTAACGTTGAGGCATTGGATCTTCAAGAATACCAGGGTCTTTATTCAAACCTGGTGGACTTGGGTTTCTAAAGATCTTGGATGATATTTACTGAGAATCTTGAATCAGAGACTCCAGGTCTGTATGTTTTCTCCTACACATGGATTCTCATTTTCAATGGTGTCCAATTTACCAATCCCTAATAGGTGACTATTAAGTCCTTCCTGACAGCAGAGGGTGTGACATGCCCAGTGCTCCTGAAAAGGAAAGCTGCAGTGGATATTGATCCCTCTCTGATGCTTATTAAGGACAGATTATAAAAATCAACTCTCCCATGTGTTGCACTCCTTCCTGTTGCATAGTTATTTTGAGCGCATAATCTATTCCTCTCCAAACAAACCACAAATGGAGGCATTGGGCATTCCTAATGAAGGTCACCCTATAGTCAATTAACCTCACAGAAAAGAATATTTTCCCCTCCATCTCCTTTTCCCATGAGATATCTCTGTGAGTTCTTGCATGCATATGACCTTTCAGAAGGTCTTATTTTATGGGCAAAATGCCAAATGCTACTCTTTCTTCCCAACCATAAGCTGCTTCAAGCTTTGGTGAAGACAGCAGCTAGGATCCATTCTTTGTGTCAGGACTGGTTCTACCAGTCTTGGCAGCAGGGGAGAGTTTATATTTGGAGTTTCTTGAAATTAAAAACAATGAGGAATGCGCTGAGTAGAGGCTGCTCTTGCTTCTTTACAAGTGAAGCCCTAATTAGTAGAGGGCAAGAAGAGGTTGCCAGACATGTTGCAAATGAAGCTTGTTGAGCCGGCGTTAATCATGCTTTTCTGTGGCAGGTAAGCATTTCCCTTCAGACCCCAGCCTGCAGTCTATTCATGAGTTGCTCTCCCCTCAACCTTGCCTTTGAGTCCCCAAGGCCAGGTTTCAAAATTGCTTCCTTCAATTTAATCCTGAGCTCAATAGAACTAAAACAACAATGGAAATCTCAGAGGTGAAGAATGAAAAGTAAATTGCCGGTACAGCTTAGAAGTTAGAGATGAGCCTCCTCTTCCTCTCTTCTCCTGAAACTGCATGGGCTGTTTTGTATGTATAGACAGATCTCTACTTGTAAGCTAAATCGTGCAAGCTCACATCACCAGGAATAACACCATTACTTTCAATGGAAATAAGATATTCATGAGCCAAAGCTCTGAAATAGTTCCACACAATGTGTTGAATACATAAAGTATGCATCCATTCTTAATGTACTCATGCACAGGTTTCCTTCTAAATAAATATGCTGGTGTTTTTTGTCCAAGTCCCAGCCAAAATTATTGGGAATTATTGTGTTAGGCTTTCTCTTCCTCTTGGAGGCAGCAGGTACTGGATACAAAAGTAGGAAAACTAGTAGTGAATAAAATCATGAATAGTACAGGAAAGACAGCACTTGTCAACAGATAATAGCAATTACTGCAAAGTTCAAATCACAAAAAAATCAGTGTCAGTTTAGAAATACTGGAGATCCTCAACCCATCACTTTTTTTAGTTACTGCGCATTAATTACAATGACTTCCCTGTTTCATTTTAAATAATCTACCCCACTGTCAGGGTTACAAGTCATGCTCATAGAAGTGCAAACTGCTAAAATAATGAGTCCCCTGTTTCATAAGGAAATGTTTGAACAGATTCTCTTACAAAAACGTGGGAATAGGACTAAAACCACAAGCCTTATCTGTATGCATTAGATACACTCTGGCCTTCATCTTATGCCACTTAAGTCAATAAGAATATGGCTAAGCCACTTGTGTGGAATAAGTTCTTGGCTGGGTTTTATGTATTTCCTTTTACTTTCTAATATTCTTATCCAAAGCTTTATGCTATGAGATTTATAATTGTAACAAAGAGGATTAGTTTAATATCAGTTCTGCATCTGCGTCAATACATGCCTCTCAAAACACAATAGCCTATTACTCAGAGCAAATTCTGACGCGCATATAAATCAGTGTGGAGCAGCCCAGAGAACTTCAAAGGTGCTTCAACATGAAGGGTAATGAAGAGTAATAGAGGAAGGAGTGTAGCCAAAAAAAAAAAAAAAAAAAATATGTACCATGCCACACACTGAAGGAAGCATTTGTTGATTTCAAACGACATTTCCTTGCCCTCTACATTTCATTTCATGCAGTCTTATAATTATATACCTAGGCGTATGAATAAATAGTTGCCAATAAGATTGACTTTGTAATTGGTGTTCTGCACACAACTCCTCAATATTTTGAGAAACTCCTACAAAGTATCTTATAAACCCATATACTTGTGTCAAATTACAGGACAATGGGTAATGGGTTTAAAGTAAAATAGGAATTTCAGGTTACCTATAAGGAAGAAGTTCTTCACTGTGAGGGTGGTGAGGCACTGGAACAGGTTGCCCAAAGAATTGGTAAATGCTCCATCCCTGGCAGTGTTGAAGGTCAGGCTGGACAGAACCTTGGGTGACATAGTCTAGTGTGAGGAGACCCTGCCCATGGCAGGGGGGTTGGAACTAAATGATCTTAAGGCCCTTTCCCGCCCTAACTATTCTATGATTCTATGATTTGCTTTAGAAATTAAACAAGGATCTTCCAGTCTATCATAGACTGGTTCCATTAGCTCTGCTTTCATCTGTGCACGGAAGGTGTTTGGAGACCTTATAGGTATGACTGTGTAGTCAGCTTCTTACTAAGATCAGTACCAAATCCTGAACAGCCTGTTAGTGGTCAGGTACTATGGTAATTAGCTCAGTCTAAAATCCTCACCAGATAAAAATATTGACAGAATGACCTTTAAATCCCCTTGCCTTCATTTCAGCGTCTTATCAGCATTTTACAGTTCCTTCTTAATATCTGACAGTGTAAAGAGTTTCATAATTCATTTCGGCTATTGAATCAAAATAAGAAATTACTGGAGGAATACTCACAGTCACTTCATCCAGAGAAATTTGTATTTTGATGCCTAAAATGGATTCACCCGGGGCAACTGTTCCTAATGACTCAGATGGTATTGAGATCACAATGAGCAGAGCGCTTTATTCCCAGAAGAATTGAGTGCACAAGTGTAGCTAAACCATTTTTAAATTTATTGTCTACAATTTAAGATGAATCAGAGACAATATCGTCTCTTTCTGTAAAAATATATATCAAAATACTTTTCAAATAGCCTTTGTGTTCTTTTGAGTTACTCTTCTTCTCCCACAGTGTTTGTTGGCAATCCAGTGAGAGTTTGAAGTACTTTAGGTAAGGGCTGCCTTGCAGTGCTCTTGCTTAGAGGGTTATGGGCAATGATATGGTGTATCTTCAGGAACACTCTTCACAAAGCAGAGAGGTGAACAAAAGACATCTCACTGTGGTGGAAGCAAAACAAAGTAGTGCTGATAGCTCTTCTTTGGTGGTTTGATCTCCACTTCATAAGCCAGAAAGTCTTCTGCTGTCAACCTTGAAGGAGGATGAAGAGTATAGCTACTTCACCAGTGCTGCTAGATTTGAGTCCTTGTCTTCTATTGAAACTTGTAAATGTTGAGTCTTTGATGTCAACATTTTGTTAAAACTTTAATACATCAACATTTGCAGAGTGGTAGAACCAATAGGTGATGCCTTTGCCCCTTAAAGGAATTTTCTGTAGTTTTTCACCATGTATTTCTTTCCACATAAGTCCAGTTTCCTTATTTAAGGTGAATAATGATTAGTTCAGGAAAGAGGTATTTGTCAGCATCCATGAGAAACAGCCACCTGCAATGCTGTAGACGTGACCTGAATAAGGGCAGTTTTCAATCAGTGGAGATCTCTCACCACTGTTTTGAATAATCTTTTGAACTACTCATACTTGGTGTTGGAAGTAACTGTAGCATCAGAAGTATCTGAAGAAATAAAGTTGTCTACAACCTCAGGTTACCTAGAAGTCTCAAACTATAGACACAATGTCTTCCTGAATGTAGGCACTGTCTAGTAGAGCTAATGAAAGAGTCATCACAGTTGCATAGTTCTGGCACGGAGTTAACCTCTATCAGCCATAGACGGATGCGGACAAACATAGTATTGCAGGATGTCTTCAACAGCAAAACGCATGTATTTTTTTCAGTTCCAAACAAATTGCTCTGTGGTACAATATTGCCATTATTATTAAAATTTTGGGCATGAAACCTCTGGGTATAAATGGTGTGGATTTCACCTGTTTGTAGATAGATTCAGTTAATTTTGCTGGAACCTAGTTATAGCAATGGCAGATAGAGAAAGACACTCTCGTGATTTATAGCACAGCTGCCACGACAGTATGTGATCATTTGTGGTATGACACATGGGTGCCAGTAATCTAAGAGTTACTTAGATTCCAAATCCCATAATGTGTTGGCAGAAATCTAATAACTACATTAAGTTGTGTTACACTGGATAGAAAATAGACATATCAATCATCTTCAGTTACATATTTAGAGCTCATGTGATATTTAAAAGAACAATGATCTTTAAGATATAAAAATTGTATACTCAATTAATCGATTCTGCTCTCTGACAGACTTAGTTTGAGTTACATGGCAAGTGAAATTGTCCCAGTGATTTAAATCCACAGCAGGGAGTACTAAAATTAACACAGTAGTGAAAGTTGGGCGAGAATAATGTGATTGCACAATGGAGCTGCGATCTATCCCAAAGCTTTGTGCAGCCTACCAGAAACAAAGCACAGGAAAGGAGTGCTGGGTCATGCAGTATGAAAAGGAATGATGCTATGGATGCTTATATCTCTCTCCAAGTGGGTATTCACAGCTGCAGGTTTGAAACCCATGAGTTGAACTTTTTGGTACAGTTAGGGAAGTGAAAGCAGTTATCAAGCAAAAGGGATAGACTTCATGGGGGCACACCAAGAATGGTGATAAATGTGTTATCTTGGAATAAATGGCTACAGAGCAAGCAGAACAAATGACATAGAGGAGGAAAATTAAAATGGACATTTGTCCTGGAGAATTCCATCTCAGAGACATCACAGTGCAGGACAGTCTTATTGTCTGTTTGTCTCCATCATTCTGCACATAAAAACAGGTGTTCAGAGACGAGGGGAACACTGCAAAAAAAGCAATTTTCTTTTCCCTGGTAGTGTTTTACCTCTGGCAAAAGCTGGTTTTTTTTCGTTTTTTTTTGTTTTGTTTTGTTTTGTTTTGTTTTTTGTGTTTTTTTTTTTTTGTTTGTTTGTTTTGTTTTGTTTTGTTTTGTTTTGTTTTGTTTTGTTTTGTTTTGTTTTTAAAAAAAAAAGAAGAAAAAGAGCTGGAAAGAAGTAGGAAGTGCCAGACTGGATCAGACACATAGAATTATAGAATCATAGAATAGTTAGGGCTGGAAAACACCTTAAGATCATCGAGTTCCGAACCCCTTGCCATGGGCAGGGACACCTCACACGAAACCATGTCATCCAAGGCTCTGTCCAACCTGGCCTTGAACACCGCCAGCGATGGAGCATTCACAACTTCCCTGGGCAACACATTCCAGTGCCTCACCACCCTTACGGTAAAGAATTTCTTCCTCATATCCAATCTAAACTTCCCCTGTTTAAGCTTCAACTAGGCTAGTACATATCCAGTCTCCAGCCGCAATCCGGGACAGATGCCTCTAAGGAATGTGTACTAAGCCTGCAGAAGGTAGATGTTGCATAATCTCTTCCCAGGTAATGTTTCATCCTAAATCATGGCAGTTACAGATTGGTATAAACCCTGAAACAGGAAGTCTTACATCCCTTTTACAAAGGTTTTGTTACCAATATCTATGATCATTCTGGATATTGCTGTTATTTATGCAGATTTTACTAATGCCTTAGCCCCAGTGACACCTTGTATTGAGGAGCTCCATAGCTTGGTACCAGAATTTCAGCTTTTCTTTGGTTTTGAATTCCTTCCCTTTCTATTCATCAAAGTTTTCCTGTTTCTAGTTGCTCTGCATCAATGTACATAGTTCATGGTTTATTCTTGGTGTCCATCTTTGTATGTGCCCCAGAACTAGATGCTGAACCTCTTTAAAATGGAAAGGCTCCATGGTATGCACCAAATATCTCTACCATCTACAAAGTCGTAAGGTCATACAGTCACATGTCTGCCTGTGCAGTTAATGATTGCTACTGCAAGCCTCATTTCATCCATTTCTGACAACCAGAAGGTGGAAGGCAAGAGTTCAACTATTTCTTTGTACAAGAAACAAGAGTTTTACTTTTTACTGTGTTACTAATCTGGACTGTGTCATATGTCTAAGGATGGACACAGTGCCCATGTACAGTGACCACACACCTTCCTGTTTCACTTGTATATAAGAATAAAGAATTCAGACAGTTTAGAAGAGGAAATTTAGGTTGGTTATTTCAACGTATCACTCAATGGCATGTTAATAGCGGGGTGGGAGAAGGAAAGACACAACCAAACCAAAACACAAAACAGCAAACAAGCAAAGAAACAAGCCTCTAAGCAACTACATCTAACTTTTTTAATGCTCTAAGCAACTACATCTAACTTTGAAGCACAACTTGGTCTGAGCAGGAGGCTGAGCCAGGTGACCTTCAGAGGTCCCCTGCCAAGCTGAACTATTCTATACATTTGTGGTACTGTATGATGCCTACCTGGGATTAAGATACCTGAAATTTATCAAACTGTTTAGGATTCAATCCTTTAGAGACCCAGTTCAGGTCTTTATCCTCAAAATCAAACTTCCCCTCAAGAGAATTAAATGCTTCTGAGGAAAATAATATAATTTGATTTTAGGAAGATTTTTCCCTCCCACAAACATTGTCGAATGCTAATTAAATTCTGTATTTGATCTTCAGTATCTGCTCAATGATGAATCTGCGCTGTGATAGCCTGACAGTTATTTGGATTTATAACTGAAAAGAAATTTAAAACTGAGGAGAAATCAAATCAAACTAAGTAGAAGAAAAAATAAACACCAGCTCTGCATTTTGCTATAAATTTAAAACATCAGAAGAAAAAGCTCAGATCTGATCAGTTTAGTTACTCTTACAAGTGCTGATGTGAAGCAATAGTTTAATAATTAATCAGAAAACAGTGCTTTGGCACTGATTAAAACTTCCTTCCTGATGATTAAGGGAGAGAAAGTGTTCAGGATATTTTTCTTTTCTGATTAAAACCAAGTTGAGAATCCTGTAAATTGTTCACTATGACATAATGTAGCATGGTTCAATGATCTTAGAGCCAGTTCTCGGTGAAACTGGTGCATCCACATGACAGTGCTAAGGGTGTCTTAGATTTACATATAAGGAATATATCCACAGTGAAAGTCTGCTTAAAGTCCTGACAGCAGGTATTGTTAACAGTGATACTGGTTATGCAGCAGTCTTGGGCAAGGCATCCCAAACATCTCCACTTCTATGCATCTTTGCACTCTCTAACCATACTCCTCTGGTTTTAGTGCGGCCCATAATCTGCAAAATGAGATGGGATGGGGATATCTAATTGTGTTGTTCACTGACGAAGCAAGTTCAAGTCACTTTGTCTCTTGGCGATTCAGTGAGCATTACAGAGAGCAACAGTGGTAATGAATAGATAGAGTTATGGTGTAATTAAATCTGACATATGTTGTTGTAAATCAAAACTGAGAGAAGTCCCAGAATTATTTTAGAAAGCTCTGTACAGGCTGGAATGACCAAGTCTTTCAAGCAAAACATAAAATGAAAATTCTGACCTTTCTTGTCTTTAATGAGCCTACAATCATATTTTGAACAACTGAGCTGAGCGTGTGAGGACTGAGGGAAAAGCATTACTTGATTAAGAGCAGCAAGATACGCATTATAAAGCATGGTAGATCAAGATTTTCCCTCTTCTAAGGTTGCAGTATAAAACCTTCATCATTCAGTGTATAATCCTGGCACCTGGACTTATTTCTGTGCTCCAGGCAACAAGATAAGAGTATGTTGATTAGGTATTTCAAATATATATATATATATATACACATATACAAAAAGAGGAAAAAATACCCTCATCTCTTCCAAAACTGCAGGCAGGCTGTCTGGAAGTCAGATCATAGAATGATGGAATAGTTTAGATTTGAAAAAAATATTAAGATTGAGTTCAGCTATTAACCCACCACTGCCAAATCCATCACTAAACCATGTCCCTAAGTTGGGGCCACACTATTGCTGATACAGGCCAGGATGCTGTTGGCCTTCTTGGCTCCCTGGGCACAAGCTAGCTCATATTCAGAAAGGATTAGGTTGGTCAAGCAGGACCTGCCTTTCATAAGCCCATGCTGACTGAGCCTGAAGGGTTTTCCTGCGTCTTGTGATGCCACTGAAGATGATCTGTTCCACGACCTTCCGCAGAACCAAGATCAAACTGACAGGCCTGTAGTTCCCCAGGACCTTCTTCCAGTCCTTGTTGATGGGCATCACATTTGCTAACCTCCAGTTCAACTGAGACCTCCCCTGTTAGCCAGGACTGCCAATAAATGGTTGAAAGTGGACTGGTGATCACTTCTGCCAGCTTCATCAGCATCCTTGGGTGGATCTCATCTGACGCCATAGACTGTGTGTGTCTAAGTGGTGCAGCAGGTCACTGACCATTCTCCTTTTTATGGGGCTTCATCTTGCTCCCTGTCCCTGTCTTCCACCTCAAGGGCCTGGTACCTACAGAACAGCTGGTCTTACTATTAAAGACTAAGGCAAAGAAAGCATTAAGTACCTCAGCCTTTTCCTCATCATTTATTGTTTCTCCCCACATGCAATGAAGAATGACAGTCCCCTTACATATCCTTTTGTTGCTAATGTATTTATAGAAACATTTTTTTACAGTCTTTTATGGCAGAACCCAGACTAAGTTCTCATTGGATTTTGACCCTTCTAATATTCTCCCTGTATAACCTCACAACACCCTTGTAGTCCTTCTGAGTTTTCTGCCCCTTCTTCTGAATATTTTTCCTGAGTTTCATCCAAGGCACTCTGTTCAGCCAGTCTAGTCTTCTCCACTGGCTCATTTTTCAGCATATGGGAACAGCTGCTCCTGTGCCTTCAATATTTACTTTTTTAAGAATGCCCAGCCTTCCTGACCTGCCCCCAAAACAACTCTGCCAACCAGGCTCCCAAACAGGTCAAAGTCTGCCCCCTGGAAGACCAAGGTGCCAGTTCTACTGACCCCCTCCTTACTTCTCCAAGAATCAAAAACTCTACCATTTTGTGATGTCTGTGCCCAAGTCAGCCTCCAACCATCCCATCACCCACAAGTCTGTCTCTGCTCATGAGCAACAGGTCCATCTGGGCACCTTTCCTACTTGGCTAACACACCAGCTGCGTCAGTTCTCCTCCACACACTCCAAAACTGTTTTCTCTCTGTTGTATGGTATTTCCAACAGACACCTGGGAAGTTGAAATCCCCCATGAGAACAAGGACTAGCAACAGTGAAATCTCTCACAGCTGAATGTTATATTTCACCTGTCTCTTCATCCTGCTTGGGAGTAACAGACTCCCACCATAATATCTGCCTTGTTGGCCTTCTTCCTGATTCTTACCTATGATCATTCAAGTCTATCATCACCACCATTAAGCTTTAGAAATCAAAACACTCCCTGCCATACAGGGCTACAGCACTGCCTCTCCTTCCCTGTCTATCCCTTCTGAAGAGTTTACATCCATCCGTTGCAGCACTCCAGTAGTGTGACAGCAGCTATGTCACAGTTTTCCTGCGGCACAATGGCTTCCAGATCCTCCTGTTTGCTGCCCATGCTGCGGGCATTGGTGTAGATGCACTTCATTTGGACTTCTAGTACAGACACCTTTTCTGTAGGTTAGAAGCCCTAATTCCTATATGACTATTCTCAGGTGTTTCTGTGGTTTCTAACACATCAATGACCCTTGCATCTTTGCTGCCACACGGATTTCCAAACTTTACCTCCAATGAGACAGCGGACTGAAGGTTCTTGCTAGCACACAGTCCCTCAAACAGACTAACCTATGATCAAAACCTCAAAAATTCTGCCAGTGACAGCAGCTCAGAGCCAAGCATTGATCTGCCGGCTCTTCCTGTTTCTTCCATCACCATTCCTTTAAACTGGAAGAATAGAGTAGAACATTACTTGTGCTCTGATCCCTCAACCTGTTTTCCCAAAGCCCTGAAGTCTCTCTTGATTCGCCTTGGACGTCCTGTTGCAACTCAATTGCTTCATACCGAAACAATCAATACTGGGTAACAATATGAGGATGAGACCAGAGTGGGAAGCTTTCTTTTCACATCTTTAATCCAGGCCCCAAGGAGTCATGAATTTCCTTGAGAAGTTAGTGCAGTCTAGATACTAGGCTTTCTTTTCACTTCAGAAATGATCCTCCTATGACAATGGCCCATCTTTTTTTCTTTTTGGAAGCAATTTTGATACAAGGTGTAGACCAACTTAACCTTAACAACACCTCTATGCTAGATGAAACAACGCCCTCATTGTTTGGGTCAACTTGCAGAGCCTCAGAAATGTTATACAAGACAATCAGGGAAGATGGAGTGGTCACAGAGGAGATGCACCTGCTGCACCAGTCAGGAACTCATCATAAAATCATAGAATTACAGAATGGTTGGGGTTGGAAAGGACTTTAAGATCATCCAGTTGCAACCCCCTGCCATGGGCAGGGATGTCTCACACTAGACCATGTCTCCCAAGGCTCTGTCCTACCTGACCTGGGCACCCTCAGAGCTCTGTCTGGGTAGATGCATCAGTTGTGGTAGGTACATAGCTTAGAAGGCCTATGGCTTTCTGCCAGGGGTATAACACCACACCCTGGATGAGCTGGCAGGACTTCAGCACCATTCTTGCATGGTCTTCAGTGCCATCTGCCATGCCCTGTTTGTCCATCATGCTGGCAACACTCCTGGTCACTGGTGATCCCCAGGTGTTTCTTCTATGCATTGAGGGGCTTGGCTTTGTTGCTCCTGGCCCTGCCGAAGCCCCATCAACCACTGTGACACAAGTTATGGGTCCCTTGGCAGCTCTCTTGTCCTCCTGAGTTCAGGAACCCTGCTGTGCACTGTGCTGGAACACTCCACTGCTAACACTAGAGCTGCTTATATCATCTACCACCCATGACCTCTTTCCTTCCCTAATTTCCCCAGAGTTTTGATTGGAAATAGGATAATATAGTACTTCCTGCTCTGAGGGCAGGGTGGGATTAGATGAACTCCAGAAGTCCCTTTCACAAAATTACTGCAAGATTCCATGATTCCCTCCTAAACAATTGTGTAATAGCAAGAAGCATCCATCATACTTGGCCATAATTCAGTTTATGCTTCTTTTTTTCCCTAGCAAAGATTGAACTAAAGAATGATACAATTTTGCAATTAAAATAAGAAGCTTTAATTAAATTGCCTTCTTTCTTTTCTCCTGAGACTGCACAACCTTTAAGTTCCCACTGACAATATTTCACACGGATACACCACAGGGATTTATTCTTCAATTTTTTTATTATTCTAATTCTTACTGTTCCATGAGAAGAAAGGAGTGGCTTGAAAGTGAGTTTCTTCATGTTTCCTGAAGTTTTAATCTAAGTTTTCCAACCACTCATTAGCTACAAGAGATGAAAAAAGAAAAGCATAATGGCAAGATTCAGAAAATCAGCCCGGCATTGATTTGCAGAACATTCGTTCTTCAGGAATCAAAAGGATTTCATCAGGATGCATATGCCTTCCTTTAGCTATTTCACCTATTTTCTTATGGTGACCCAAAAAGCTACACTATCTTCTTGGTTTTAATAATAATTTTGTTTACAAAACAAGGCAGTGGTTTATAAACATTGTGCCTCCCCAGTTCAGTCATGAAGACCCATCCTGTCACTTTTCTCTAATGATTATCTTCCTGACTTGGGAAGAGCTGAGTATTTTTTACCCGGCCTGCATGTGCCTTACAGAGTACTCAGGATTGGGTATCAGTCAAAACAGGCATATGTGAAAATCTACCATTTTAGCAGATGGAGTCAGAACAGCTCACTTGCATACAGTAAAAGCCTTAATATTTCCACAGCTGGCAATTTTCCTGTGGTCTAAAGGATTGGAGCTTTTGCTTTTTCAGACAGAAGACATACACCAAGCTTTAATCAGAAAATATTTTGCACTTAAAAATTCAAGATGCTTTACAGATCTATCTCCCCTCCACAAGAAGACAAAATCAATAGGTTAGACTGTTTGAGGGGAAAAATGTAGCTTTCCTCCTCTGCCCCGTCCTTCCTGACGTGAAAGCAGTGATATGGGAAAAGCTCAGTTTTGGCTTCTATGCCTTTTTTTACAATCAGGCTTTTCTTGATGCTGCTCATTGGCCAGAGATCTCACCTTCTGCCTCTCCTGACCAATATAATTGTGTCAACAGAAGTCTGCAGTACAGAGGAGATCAACTTCTGAATTTTATTACATTGCTTATGTGAAGTCCAGTGTAATAGGAGAGTGTGTTATGAAACCAGCCATTAATATTACACAGTTATGAGTCAGTTAGTATAAACGGATTTTGTCAGGAGCAAAACCCCTTTCTTGGAAACATTTTCTGTCGGAAAGTTAACTATTTCTGATAGTAGGTTCTTAGGCAAGAATTGTTGAGTCCACAAGGAAGTAAAAATCTTTTTATAACACCATGTACATTTAAGCATATTTATTCACATATTTTTGACAAAACTTTTTCAGAGCTGAAAACTGTTATGGGGCTGCATTAGTTTCCAAGGACATTTCAAGTGAAGGGCTAATGCATCTCCCACTCTGCACAGATTGGTATAGGTGCAGACATCAAGTTTGTAACTGTGGGCTTTGAGCTTTCCTCACAGCACAGAGGTAGGTGAGGGATGGGCAAATCCTGTTCAGAATCAGAAAGCATAAAGCCTTAAAAATTTGCCCCACATCTGTATTATAGCTACAGGGTACCAACTGTCCTTAAACTATAAATTTCAGCTTTCCTTCAGAAAGTGGATGCTGCCACATCCATACTGAAAATGTCAAATGTCACGTTCTTTTCCTATTGAGATCTTCCTTTGAAACAGACAAATACTGAAATTGAGAAAGCTGCCTTGAAATGAACTTATCTCTAACCAGTTCCCTCTGTTTGAGTACAACCTTCTCTTTAATCACAGATGTGGACTGGGAGTCTTGGATTCTGATCCTAACACTACAATGATGTTTGCCTGCTACAGAAGAAATCAAATCATGTTCCTCCACCTTCTGTGGCTGGTAGAGTTAGGTGTTGTTAAGAGAGTACTTTGACACTTCTAACTGTATGTCTTATTATTCAGAAGCAGTATTGCAAAGTAAAATTACTTTCAGTTTTCCATCTTTCCTGTTTTCTACAAGCTGCTTTTGTACTGCTATTATGACCTGCAAAATCTCTGATTGTACTGCTTTCCAAATAAATAAAAAAGATTTACCCCACTGATTGAAGGCTGCATGGAGACCTCAGATCAGCCTTTCAATATTTGAATGGGGCCTACAGGGATGTCAGAGAAAGACTCTTCATCAGGATCTGTAGGGTTAGAACAAAGGGTGATGGGATTAAATTTAAAAGGGGGAGATTTAGATTAGATACATGGAAGAAATCCTTTAATGTGAGGGTGGTGCAACACTGGTACAGATTACCCAGAGAAGCTGTGGCTGCCCTATCTCTGGCAATGTTCAAGGCCAGGCTGGACGGGGCTTAAAACAACCTGGTCTAGTAGAAGGTGTCCTTGTCTGTGGCAGGGGGTTGGAACTGGATGAGCTTTAAGGTCCTTTCCAACACAAACCAGTCTGATTCTGATTCTATGGCTGTTATGTTGAAATTACAGTTGTGAGATTGTTTGACTAAAGCCTAGCCATATTCAGGCAAATAGGTGGCCAGGTTTCATAGATGCTATCCATGTATATACTCACATTCTCAATATGGTAGTTAATTCTTCCTGAATGTAGTAACTAGAAAAAAAAAAAAAAAAAAAAAAAAAAAAAACAACACCCACATGGATCTTTTTGTTTGCTTTATACACTCCTAAAGTGTTTAATCTGATACAATGAGCTCTTTACCTTTGCAAGTGGACAGTTCTGACCCTCTATTTAGATAGCAGCTTTGGAAATATCAATCAAGTGCCTCTACAGCAGTCCCAGATAACACACTTGCTGGGATTCATGACATGAAGATTGAAGGCTCCAAATGGACTCAAACCTTACTTTTTTACTATCCCAGCCACCTAAATCATGGTGATTGCATAATCCCAACTATATAGGGAAGATGTGCTTTTCATTCCAATTGTCATGGATGTAAACAGACCAAGTATTCAGATCTGTTATGCCACATGTCTTTTTAATCTTTGGTACTCATAATACGCCTTTTTTTTTTCCTTGCCAGTTTTCCCTTTAATTGGGGGACATTAAAAACAAAACCATAAAATCAAATTGATCTTAAATCTGTCTTAACAAAGTAGACTGAAATAAAAACACCCTGAAGAGCTGCATCTTTGCTGAGTACAGTCCCTGCTGAACCACGACCACCTCCCTTCATCAGAGATTCACCCTGGCCACTCCTGTTTTCCCACCACCTCTTGCTAATAGCGTTGGATATCAGACAACTTCCTAAATTTCCATAGATCTCCTGTCTCTTTTCTTTAAAGAAAGAACCCATTGATGCAGACAGCGCTTTTCCCTCTGGCTAGATAACACAGGGTGAACCTCCAGAGACTGCTGAGCTTGACAGGGAGCTGGTTTCTCATACAGTATTTTAACAGACAAACATGTAAGGAAAAGGGATTAAAAAAAGGACAGTAACTCCATGTAATGAAAGCTTGATGATTTAAAAAGCAGCTGTATGTGTGTGAGGGAAGGAAAGGAGGCTGAGGGATGCAATGGCAGATTTCATTTGCCAGACCAGAGGTAACAAAAAATTACACTGATCCAATAGACCATGTGAAAGGGTATTATCAGGGCACAAAAAATTTTTTTGGGGGACAGAATGCATTTTTTCTGCCCTTTCTCTCTTATTTTGCTGTTCTTTGCTTGCATCTGTTAAATGCTGGAATGTCTGTGGGGACGTTTAGAAAAGCTGCACAATGTCAATTAAATTTGCCGAGCAGTATATCTTTTTTGGAGTATGTGTGACCTTTTCTGTTTGTCATTTCCTGGGCACCACACCAAGTGATCCTCTTAGGATGCTGGCTTTGTGGAGCAGGCCTGCAGCAGCAGGACTGCAGGAGCTGCAGGTTTCTGGGACTGTTGCCAATGTTCAGATAATTGCCATCAGCAGGAAAGAGCTAGAAAAACTTGGCTGAGTCCATCTTTCACAGATAGATTGACCCCTTTCTGCCACTGTAGAATCACAGTCAGAGAGAAATACATATCCAAAAAGAGAGAGAAGGGAGGGGGAGAGTGGAGGCAGGGGAATGATTAGAGCAGGAAGGCTGCATCTGATTTGAACAGGGGAGATTTGAAGGTTACACTATCTGTTTCACCATTAACAGTATTTTGAATATCTACTGTTTTAAGACAGATGAATCTGAGAATGAAGTTTAAACACTCAGCTCTGTTTTAATGAAACTGGTGTTACTCTGACAGCAGAGCCAGTGTTCTGAGAAAGGGATGGGAACTCAATAACTTCATGAGATATATCTGCTGGGAAATAATTTGAACATATATGCAGCAAACAAAAGAGAGTATGAACGCATGCTGAATGTTACTGCGGGTGCTTGGAAAGGACATGAGGAACAGCAAAATGAAGGAGAAAGCAAGCTGCATGAACACAGTTTGGTAGCTAAGCTGAAATGCTTCAAAAAGCCATGGGAGCCACCTTTGTACTTTATGAGAACTGGGAGTGGACAGCAGTGCCTTTAGTATCCTTTTGTCCAGGAAGGGGCTGACTGGTGTAAGTGGTGATGACATGGTCAGGCAGTGATTTCAGCAACCCAGACTTCAGATGCATCACCTCTCGGCATGCTCACCTACCTCAGAACTACATGCAGTGACCACAGTGCAGGAGCCCATGAGTTCAGTGTGGGAATTTCCAGACAAGTGTTGGGATCCCCACACTAAGCCAAATACACCTGCCCTGGCACATCTCAGCTGAGCTGGACCAGGCAGTGATCAAATTCTGGATGAAATATCAAGCCTGATTTAGTTAATCCCAACCTGTGAGGTCCAAGTCCAGTTCTAACTCCACTTGGAAATGGAAAGAGGAGAGTGGGTTAAAGAGGTTAGCTGTTGTCTCTTCGCTGCAGTTGTGTTCCCTGCCAGGTAGAGACACTGCAATTCTACTGCCTCCCTCCTTTCCTGAAGGAAAATCCTTCCCTCAGTCACTGATATGCAATTGTCATGCAGAAAAGAGCCAGTTTGAGCCACAAAACTGTATAAACATACGCATGAGCCCTGAAAATTGAGATGCCTATGGAAAATAAAACTTCTGGGAGAAAATCTCTCTGTTGTGTGTTTAGGTCAGTATAGTGTCTATTAATATTAAGGTGTTTTATACTACAAAGAAGATAAGACTCAAATTCATTCACTTGCAGTGCTTCTTCTTCTCTTTCTTCATCCATGATCTACCTCTTAGTTGCCAACATAAATAATACTTGGGTTAAAATAATGTCCTGTGGCTCCAGACTGGGGGAGCTTCAATGCATAGGGTGCTGAACAAACATGTATAGAGGCATAATCCTGTCAAATGTTATCCAGGTCATATAACCTGTAGCAATATTCCTCCCTCTAGAGAACATACACAGCTCAGCAAATGCTTGGCTTGTTTCTGTACGTGACACTCAGTGTCAGTGAGTGACATCTCACAGATGACACTTCTTTGGTAGAGCAGGTGCTGGTGGCAAGGTCTATATTTATAAAGCAGAGGTCCAAAAATGGCTTTGCAATGCTCTGCGCTTAACAGGTCTCAGTCATTTCCAGATCAGATTTCATCCTTTCACAAGACGTTTCTCCCCTTTCTCCATTGCTCACAAACTCCTACCATAATGAGGAAGCCATAGGGTGTTCCCCAGATCACCAGCAGAAATGCCACACAATGGGGCACAAAATCTGTATCATTCATATGAAAGAAGATGTGCATGTGAGAGGAGTTGCCAGAACCATACATTACAGTGCATATTTTCTTTTCAGAAAAGAAGGCGAATACCCTTTATAGGTTGACGTTACAGTAGCTTCTATTTGTCATAGCCCCAAAGTCATGGTAGACAAGGGCAGATGAACACATCACCGTGAACTAAGAAACAGTGTGCATTTTTGGTATGTCACCTACTTTGTGGTAGCTCTGCCTTTATGTACCCAGTCCTGAGGAAAGCATGAGTTGTTCTGCTACTGCACTGGCATGAGTAAGAGCATGTGTATGGTGCTCACTGGGTTAAAACTGGACTATCCTGGGGTCACTTGTCTGGCTGCCCTTGTCCTATCACATTTTTACTTATAAGACTCCTAAGCTGTTGAAGCAGTTTGCCACTCTGGGGAACGCGGATGTTTCTGAGAGCCAGAGAGTAATTTATGGCTGTACAGATAATGTCCAACTACCAGCACACCATCTACAATGTTTGGAAACTGATGGCTGACCTTAAAGCTGTACGTCTGTCTGAAGGTCTTTCTAACTACTAAGATCCAGCACCATGTTCAGAGGTTAAGTGTGGGTTTAGAGAGAGAAGGCAGGAAAGCAGCTTAGGCATTTTATTTTGTGCCCAGGATGCAAGTTTGAATGTTTTCTGGAGGTAGCCTCCATCGACCCTCCTGTGGATATGTGCTGGGTGCAAGAAAAGGTGATGAGATGCTGGTCTGCTGGCCACAAAAACTGGTGGTCTTTGCTCAAATTAACTCGAAAACCATTGCCAGACCTCATCTTGTAATGTATTATTCAATTACACTTTCTACACACTGCTTAGAGTAATCCTAGTCTGAGTGTGGTCCATAGTAAATATGAGTGAACAGACCTTGAACTTAAGGCATCTGGAAACCAGTTTGTTTATTCCTTGGAAATTAAACAAGTGGTTTTTTTTTTTTTTAATAAATACATGTTAAGGAATTATATGTTGTGGCTGGAGGACAAGTAAGCGTTAACAAAGCCATTTACTCCTGTGGGTGACAAGTAAATAGGAAAACACCTCTATATTTAATTTTGTTTCTATTTGTCACCTCCATTTACATCTGTAGGCATGTAAATTATTTGAATAGTCTCACTGAAATCAGGAGGACAACATGGGCTTGCAGGGAGGTATGTGATGGAGGGTTTTACCAAATCAGCCTCCAACCCCAGATACTGGAAGACAGTGTTGGTAGCTGTGGGCAGCTGACCTGAAGAAGTTAAGTTTAACAGTGAATGGATTTCCCAGGCTTTGCAGCTCAGCTTCATTTCCTCTCCATAGCACAAATGTTTTAAAAGAAACTGAGCCTAACAGCTTTCCCCAAGCCATCAAAAATAGAAACATTTGCAGCTGGTGAGGTGCAGCATGTATTCCCTATTCCAGGTTGCTCTTCCAGGTAATCAGGGGGACAGATTGGGACGGATGGTGGATCAACAGCATTTAAAAGGTGAACACAGAGGCAATAGTGCTGTGGCTGATGCTCAAATTCAAAGCAACAAGGCATCCATGAGAACAATTACAATTGCCAACGGAGGTGAAATGTGACCAGTGGTTTGCAAATGTAGTCTAGATGCTTAAAATAGAATCAAAAAATTCTATTGTGTGTGACTAACTTGTCACACACAAGCAAATGACTCAGCTTTGTTTGCTACCTGGCCCATAAGCCAGCCCTATGATGTTGATATAAACCACACAGCTCAGGCAAGATCCCCTGGATGGGTTTGATCAAGCACCAGTGCATCTTTATGAAAGTGAGTCAGCTGGACACAGATGTTTTCACTGTTTGGTGCTGTAGAAGCAAAAGCCTCTACCCTCCCTCTTCTTTCTGCTTCCTACAATCTTCAGTTACATTTTTAATACCTTTTTTCATCTCATTTTATTTGTGTTTATTAAAGGAGGCCTGCTGTAGTCTCTGGGGGAAGAAGAAAGAGAGGAAATGCCAACACATCAGCCCACAAAGAGCAGAGCCGCTTACAAACTTGCCTGTAAAAATACTCCTCCCACAAAACTTTCCTCCTCAGTGGAAATCCCAGGGTCAGCCACTGAAGTTCTTCCCAAAAGCAATGCATTTTGCACTGTATTCTGCTTGTGTTAACAAATTCAAGTTGCTCCAGGCCAAGAAAGAGTGGAAAGAAAACTTTAAAGCCCTTTGGAGAAATTGCCCTTCTTGGAGAACTCTTAATGTCAAGTAAGGGGAACTCACTCTAGAGGTGCTTGAGTTACACCCTGTTGCAGCAGGCAAACCTGGCATAGACTTGACATAGAGTCCAGCGAAAATAGTCCCAGTAGGACTATTGCTAGTAGGACTATGTTGAGGAATTACATATTGTGGCTGGAGGACAAGTGAGCATTAACAAAGTCATTTATTCCTGTGGGTGACAAGTAAAAAGGAAAACACCTCAAAGAAAAAGGAATAATCCCAGTAGGACAATTTTCTTTTTCAAATTATTTAAGAGGAAAAGTGCCCTCCTTTCCTTGTAATTCTTCTTCAGGTTTCTCTACAGGACCATCCAGAGAAGCACCACCAGCCTACCTGCAGTCTTCTTCCTGGGTTAGACGTCAAGTACAACATTCACCCAAGCTGGTTCCTGCTGACACTCCCAATCTACCTGAGATACTGAATCACCCCCAGAGATTCCGCTTTAGTGCTCTTTTGGCTGCTAATACCCCATAGTAATTTGTGTGGATCCACCAGTACTATCTCATCTCACATGATATAGCATTAAGGATAACAAATCACTCACTTTTTTTCATCCAAATGTCTCCTTACTCCTCACTCTGCCATTATTTATATCACCAAAAGAAGGGAATGAAGGATCACCCTATTGTTTCACTGTCCTACATCACCCTTCCACCTCTGTCTTAACACGTCTTCCCAAGTCTAAAATGAGAAAGCTTTGCATTTCTCAAACACAGTAAAAGACACTCCCAAAACAAACACTGCAGTGCCTTTGGACTGCCCAACTACTCAAAACAGTGAATACCCTGAACACTGAGTGCTTTGCAGACCTGGCATGTTTGTAGCCCCAAGAGCTGTGGCACCCAACATCACTAGTCACTTTGCAAGAGATACATCACTAGGAGTGATACCCATGTACCTTCCCTTTCCAGCATACAAGCTCCCTCCTTGTGCAAATCATTGTTTACAGTAGCTGCCGATCTGTATGTGTGAACAGAGCATAATTTATTAATTTGGCTTCTGCATGTTTTAAGGCAGATCTGCATCGATGTCCAGGAGTATGGAATGCTGTGATGGGTTATATCTGGTATATTTTCTTACTGTAAGTTATGGTCATGCATGAGTTGCTCGCAGACAGCAAAAATACAAAGACTGCCTATTCACATATTTTTCGCAGTTGCTGCAAAAAAAGAAATCTGGGAGGTAGGAGAAGCTGTGCTCTCTGAGTTGCCCAGACAATGCCCATCTGTGAGATCTAAAGTGCAGGAGAGATGAGGAAAATCCAGTAAAAAGGAGGTCTCCAGAGAAAAGCAGACCTTTGCAGAATATCAGGCTTCAGATGTGAAGAATAAAAACATAAAATCACAGAATTATAGAATGCTTAGGGTTGGAAAGGACCTTAAGGTCATCTAGTTCCAGCTCGGGCAGTGATGCCTCACCCTAGACCATGTCACCCAAGGCTCTGTCCAACCTGGCCTTGAACACAGCCAGGGATGGAAAAGGTTTGTCTTAGGGTCTCGCAGGAATGATGAAGTTTGTCACCACTCAGTGGGCAACTAACATTGGCTGGATTAAGAAAACACTCATGTATGATAATTTGCTAAAGAGCTCTTTTGTTAGGAAGAAAAATTACAGTGAAAAGTCTTGTGTGACCTATTCCCACAACTAGCTCTATCCTACTTCACATGCCACCCCTCATGTCTAATACTGGGGTCAAAATATTGTCACAGCCCTGTACACAGGAAAGTTACACATAGCTCTGACTCAAGCTGTTACCTCGCTGGAAACTGGTGAGAAGAGACCTCTGAGTGCTCAGGGAGCTTTGGATGAGTTTACATTAAGCTTCAAGGTTACAAGTGAACCAGAAATCATGGAAGCCATTTTTGATTTTGCAGCATCAGTGTCACATGTGAAATATCCTATCCTCTCTTCTGTTTTGGGTTCCCTTTTTTCTTCCTCTTTTAAATACAACAAATGAAATTAAGTTATCATTTTATTCTTTCTTCTCAAAGGAACTTGGCTGATAGCGAAATTAATTTACTAAATTGTGAAGTGTTTTTTTCTCATTCATCCTGTGTTAGGTGTAAAGAACTTGCCTTCTTCTCAGGTACCTCCTTTTGCATGCAATAAATGAACAAACAGAAAACCTACCTGTTACCTCTCTCCCCTTTGAATTTCTCTGTAATTTAGAAGTGACAAATAATGACCTACTGCAAAAGCAGGAAATAAATTACAGTAAAAATAGCAAAAGCAAAATATTTCTCCTCTAAACATGTTGGGTTTTTACTATATGTGTCTTGGCAGCCTAACCCTCTGAAAACACCCGCCTGAATTCTCTGCATTCAACAAAGCATCCCAAGGATAAGCCCTCCAGTAAAGCCTATGTGACTGAAGCTATAGGAGCCTGCTGTGAGTAAAAACATTTTAAATATGATTGCTATACCTGTTAGTTACCAAAGAGGCCTTTTGGAGCAAATGATTTCCTTGGAAACATCTGAATCCAATCATCTAAGCCTGGGAGCCCACATCTATGTAATACCCCTGCTCTTGTCTCCACCTTGTCTGTCCCCTGCCTCAAAAGAAAGAGTTAGCCCTGTCTATCATTTAAATGGTAATGAGCTAAATGAATTCAACCTCACTTCTGAGCTTCAGAGTGAGCTTGTGTTTATTTATTCATTTAAAGCCACTAGAACAATTCTGACGTTGTTGAGCATGTCCCAGATTTATAGAAAATAAAACTGTATTAATCTAGTACATTTATTAGCTTTTCTGTCAGTTGCTTCCATGAGTATCCAGAGATGTGAGTTTGCTCTGCAGTTCTGTTCTGATTGGAACAGCATCTCCTGAAACGTTAATGTTATCTTAAGGTCATATGCTGATGAAAACCAATTGCCAATCTCTCATTTCTTGGTTGTTTGACAACGCAGCTGCTGTGCAGTTATATGGCGCAAATAAAGCTATTAAAGATGGATGAGTTACATGTTTGATTTGGTATATATTATACTTCTTCTACAGATAAAAATTGAGGTAGACAACTATTTTTCCTGATTTAACTGAATAAATGAGACATCTCACAAACTCATATGTGCAGGAATGATATTTCTAAACCAAATTTCTCGTCTACACCTAATGTAGTCCTCCAAGCTATTTTGTGAATGCATTTTAAAGGGACAAAATAAATATCCTAATGTCTGATATAATTAATTTGTGGCATCATAGATTGGTATTGGGAAAAATTCCTGATAAGGAGGAGAATACAGGGATTAGACAATTTCCCATGTCATGACACTTTAGTTCTGCAGTTGATGTACATTAACGAGAATAAAGATTACAAGGCTTAGGTCATCAGCAGCTGGTGTCAGCTGGTATGGTACACATCAGTGCCTCCAAGGTCTGTGAAGTTTATTTTTTACCATCTGTAGGTTATCTAGAATTGGTGAATGCCAGAAATACAATGCTGGAGGCTTCTGCTGCTGCTTTGGCAAACCAACATGAATGCTCACTTATACGAGTGGAAAACATGCAGTGTATAGTCAAGACAGACAGTAATATGACATGTTTTAGGAGGTGGTGCTGTCATAGCTAGTCATTCAAGGCTTTTTTAGCGTGTGAGTAGGTGTTGACAGGGAAATCATGCTGCAGGGATGAAAGTTTGGGGTTAACACGAAGCTCTGTGTCCAGGAAGAGGTGAAATGTCAGAGTTGCAGCAGGGTTTGATCTCCACATTTGGGCTGTGAGAAGTCAGTTCCTGGGAGCAAGATGCCTGGTGATGGGTGGAGAAAGAAGGGTTTCCCTGGATTTTGTTTAACCTTCGTCTTGCAAGAAGAAAGGTCTCATTTTTTTTAAGGAAAGTACCAGCAGTATTTTCTCTCACTAAAAATTGCTCTAGTTCAGGAATGCTTTTGGAACTTTGCAACACAATATTAAAAAAAAAAAAAAAAAAAAAAACAACTAGTTTGGGATTTCTGTAGCCTTTTCTGGGGTTTTCCCCTCCTTTTTGTTTTACAGAGAGGTTGCAAGTGAGGAAGATAATTTAGCATTTAAGGATAAGACTTTACTTATGAAGTACATCCAGCAGTTATTTACACATTAACTCTTGCATAGCCAGAGAGGTAGAAAAGTTGCACCAGCGAAAAATTATCATGACTAATAACAAAGCAGTCACTTTCAGATAAGAAATCTAATTCAGAAAGAATAGGAATCATCAATGTTCAAGCCAATGAAGAATATGTCTCTCTAAAACTTTGTCTTGTAGGCTGGCAAAGAATCTCCTTCTCTTTCTTACTGACAACTTTGACAGAACACAGCTCAAAATTTAGTTTCTGGATCAAGACCTGGGATCCAAAAAGCCTTTGGATGTATTTTAGAGGGGGAAATTTGAGCATGAAGTATCTCATGCTTAGTGATTGCACCATATGTTTCAGGGGTGTCTGGTCCAGCCAGTCAGCTCTGGATAAGAGGGATTTCCCTACTTTGAGAAAAAAGACACTTTTTCAGCTAGGGATTATGTAGGACTTCATTTTATTTCAAGGAAATCTGCCCTGTTTTACTGCAACTGCCATTAGTTTACTAAGATACCTCAGGAGTAGCAACACACCTTTTTGAATGCCTTAGTTTGTTAACACAGGAGAGCTCACCTTCTTGTAAATCATTTATTGGTTATTAATTAATAACTTGTATCTGCTGCTGTCAGCCTAAAAAGATGACCTGCTACAGTCTTTATGGGATGGGAACATTCTTACTCAGAGTTGCCTGTGTGCATTGCATGGTGCTCTTTATCACTGTAGACACCTCTACCACAGTGAGAATACATTGCACTTTGTGTGTCTTACAAAATTCAATTCACATACTAAGGCTTCCTGCTCTCGCAATTTACTTCTTTGAATTAGCTAAGACACCTACCCATGACACATAATTCTTGTGAAACTTGTTAGCTCCCCTTAATATAAGTAAATAAATAAGCAAGCTGTAATTCATTACTGAAATCGAGTAACAGCCCAACAGAAAATTCAACAATAAAACATCCATGTTGTGAAACATCAATACTTGCAATAAACCATGGGATGAGAGAAAGCATGATGAAATAGCTTCTTCCACTCATGAAATACCATATACTCATGACAAAAACACAGAAAGACACAAACTGAGCTAAAAGGGAATTACCAGTGCTGCAAGGTTCCTGCACAATACCTTGTCTTGTTTAATGTCATTCCTCTTTGGCCAAAGCACATTCATTCCCCAGAGCCCTAAGCATGGAAATGGCAGGTCATAAGAGGAGCCCAGTAACGCAAGATGGCTTTTGTGCATTTAAGCTGAGTACAAAGGCTTTATGCTACCCTCATGGTTTCAAAACACCCACTTTACATCCATCTGACATTTAGGTGTAAAAAATTAATTACATGGCATTTCTTGCACTAGCTGCTTGGACTTAGTTGTTTTGTCCCTCCAGCATTCACTCTCTGGTTATATTTCCATTGCTATATAGGGCTTTCCTCTCAACATCCCCAAGATGAAGTGAATTTAAAGCCAAAGGAACATCTTGCTTACATCACTTATGTCACAGGTTATGAAGTTTTGCCTTGCTGCCCCCAACACTGATCCAAGGAATTGATGTTCAGTGAAAACTTTTCCAGAAAGACACCCAGTCTTGATTTTTAGGAAGAACAAGATGGAGAACCGACCACTAATCTCCCTCAGCAAAAGGTTAAACTCACTCTAAATTACACTGGCTCCTCTCATGCCTTCCTCTGTCTGATTAAACAGCCTTTTTCCAAATGGTTCGCCTCTCCACACAAGTTTTCTCCACTACTTAAATTATCTCCCCATCCTCTCACTGCTCAAGTAAGCAGGATGAAATTGAAAAGTCTCTCTTTCTCAAGAATTTTCTCCTGCCCGTGTCTGGCTCTTTTCTGAGATTTCTCCTTTTCTTTTCTTTTTACATTATTGAAAGAAAGCAAACCAGGATGCATGCAGCATTACCATTTCACTCACCCTGATTTTGTATGCAGGTGCAGGGCTGCAATCAGTTTCTATTGAAGTGAGAATATGCATATAAGAAAGAACCATGATTTTTAGCATTAAAGGCCTTGGAATTACAGTATATGGAGTGTTTATACAGTACATACAGTATATATACATACAGATAGATACATGTAGGTTTAGGTGTATCTGTCTCTGCAGCCATGCAAGTAGTTATTCTGCAGGTTCAGCTGCCTAATGCCAGTAAGGGAAAAACAAATGGAAAGAAGTCAGAAGAGGCAGTGAAACATTCACAGAAACAACAAATTAATCAGGGTCTTGCGCAAGCAGCGAGAGTGCAGTAAGCATAGCCACTAATAATAGGTTCGATAGATTTGCTTGCCTTATCTAGATCTAATTTAATGTTCAGCGCTTAAGTGGAGACCTCCTGCCCTGAACTCAGGGTCAAACAGAGATTCTTGTCTGCTTCAAGGTCTTCGCTGAATATTTAGTTTCTGGATCACAGATATTTAGGTAAAATTCATTTCTAAGCAGGCTGGGCTCCTTAGCAGTACTTATAGCATGGACTTTTATTCTTTGTAAATTGTCACATCTGTAAATTGTGATACTCCTAAACAGTATTACTTATACTCATTTAGGAATTCATCATGTCATACTTATATCACATTCCTTTTTCACTGGCTATACAATCTAGCTAAGATTTTCATTAAAATACTTCCAAATATGTTGCTATGAAGGCATATCCTCTTCGGCTTGAGCTCCTGAATTCTCATTTCCAAGGTCTTATCCAGAGAACAACAGGTTTTACATGACACAGCACTACTCTTGATGATGGGGGGCTGAAAGCTACCCCTGGGACCAAGGTCACCTCCCTCCTGCAGTTCACAACAGTCATGTCTCTTCATTCAGGGATCTCTACGTGTCCTGGAACAACCAGGAAGCTGAATGCCTCAACATAGCATGGAGTTCAGGTTGTGTTACTCACCCATCGTGACCTCTTCCATATAAACATCCTTCATGTTCTTTGCCTGCAGGAAGGTTGTCCCTTTCCTACATACAAAATTTCGTGACTATGTGATAGGAACATAGTATGTATTCTGTGTTCCTGCACAGATTGCATTGCATTTGGCTGATTAAAAACATGTTTTGCCTGAATAAGCCATGCTTCACCAGTGAGCTAACTTACAGTGTCCCTGCAGTTATTTATGCTTCTACCAATCTTCATCAGCTGCAAATTCTATCTGCAGTGACTTTATATCTAATTCTGGATTACTGATGAAAGCATTCAGCAGCCCCAAGCATAGGTTTGATTTGGTGGAGACACTGCTTAGAATGCCCCTCGTTGATGATGATTTATCTGAATTGTTGGATCTGTCATTTATCCTTTTGTAGGCTGATATCATCCTGTGTGGCTTTTTTTTTTTTTTTTTCTCCCTTGCCTTCCCTTGTCATTTCCTTTGAAAACTACAACTGTGATATTCAGCAGCATTCTTTACTACCTCAGCTTCCTGGCAGTTCTGTTAGGAGTAGTGGGTTCTTATCCATGGAAAGCATGTGACTGTGTTGAAACACAATGAAAATTGAAAAGTAGAGGTCATTTCCTACATTCTGACATAAATAAAATCCATGAGAATAAAATGTAAATACATATATACATAAGGCAGTTCATAAAAGATTGTTGATTCCTTTTACAAGTTTTGGATATATGTCGCTGATTGGCTTGGGGGTTATATTTATTGTATTTTTTAGTACTGTTCTTAAGTAAATGGATTGGTTTTGTCTATGTGTTTTGCTTTAGCAGTGTGGTGTTAAACACATCTAAAATGTTTCAGTCAAGTAAAAAGATTCAACTTTGTCCAAACAAAAACCCCAACCCTCAAAACTGTAGAAACAGCCAAGCATTGTAGCCATTCCCCAAATAGGGTGTTAGGATTTGGCTATAAACCTCATCTGTTTAATATAGTCTGATTTATGCAGTATGTCAGGGTGGTTAATGTTTAGTGAGCTGAAACAAGAATGGAAGAAAATGATAACGGAAAAGCCTGGTTTTAAAAACAGCTCTTCATAGATGGCTATAAGGGGGATGATTGGACTCATGGTGTGTATCACACATATATTGGCTAAGCCAGGCTTTGAAAGCCTTTCAGCTGAGATAAGCATGATCATCCGAGCAGGGCTTTTTAGCTCAAAACACTCCTAATGTTGGGCTATTGGCATGAGGTGGTGACAGCTGCAGAAGACAGAGGGGAAGAAAGCCATAGCACTTTGTCTGTTTTATAGAAAACAGCAGCACAGGAGAGGCAGTATTGCTAAAATTAATATTGTATGATTTGGAGAGGGGTGGTCACGATAGGATGGTCCAGTTCAGACCACGAGTCCTCAGCACTGGCAACCCCCCTCTCTCTGTAGGCTCTTACCTTCTGCCTTCCAGCAGTCTTTTTGCCCTGTACACTTTTCAGAGCAATTCCAGCCAGGATCATGTCTCCATCATTACAAGACATCAGCTTTGGGCCCTGAAAGCCCAACAGTTAAGACAATATGGTGGCAAGTACAGACTAATTAACCCTATATCACTTATTAGCCAAGACACAAATACTGCTTCTGGAGCTAGTTTGGTTTTCTCTGTGCTGACCTCCTAATGGCATGTACATACACAGGTTCTAGAAAACAATGCCTCAGGTTTTGCTTGTCATGAAGCCTGTAAGAGCATTCCACCTTACTAGTCCTTCTGTAGGAAGCCTTCTCTCTACATTGTCTGTAGAAGTAATAGTGCTGTGTAGATACCTCCAAGGGCTTGGTCAATGGGGAGAACCCAAAACACCTTCTCTGTATAAAACGTAGAGAACAAGATGTGACCCAAATGGTGATAAATTTGCCAGCAAAGCAATTTGGGGCAATTCTCCTCAGCTTTCGTGTGTGAACTTGTCTCCACATCAACCACTCCTCACTTGCCTGTGAATGACTCAGCATTTGTGTGCAGTGACCAAAGAGTAATCTGTACCCATATACTGCCTCGAGCTTTGCCCCTGGCTTCATGGGACCCTCCAGGAGGCCCTAAGGTGGGAAAAGGGCTGAATAGCAATAATAAGACCAACCTCACCATGCAGCTCAAGGATTGTGTTTGAACTGGCATGAACTCCAGCAAGCTCTCAGATTCATGATCTGAGAGAGATTGAAAAATATTCTCGTGAATCCAATGCATAAAACTTAGGAGAAACAACAGATGTGAAATCCCATTTTTAAGTTACTCTGCCAAAGAAATAACATTCTTACACCCAAGTGCAAAGGTTATACCCATGCAAATCCTTATACCCATGCAAAGGTTAATCTGGAGATTCTTTGCTGAAGGGAGGACCTTGGGGGAAAACACCTGAAAAAGGGGAAGAATCACTTTCTCTTACTCCATCTTTTGCCCTGGCACTTATGTGATAAATTTCCTTCAAGCACAGGAGATTTGGTTTCAAATCTCTGGAGAAAAGATATTATTTTTAACAGACAGTGTCTGCTCATCACAGCCCATTCAAATCTGCTTTTCATCTGACACCTCGAACACCTGATAGAGAGGTAGGTGATTTCAAATAATAACCTTAATTAATGGTCTAATAAAAAGCCGATGAAACCTGAGATAACACTTCACAACCTGACTTTTTCTAGGTAAAAGCCACAAGCATCTGGGCTTTTATTTTTTAACAAACCTTGTGACCCTCTTGACATGGTACAAGCATGAACTGGTTTCCATTCTCTGGTTTGTTGTGAGGTCTTCTTCCATTTTTAAATTGCTTGGAGAGTTGTAATTAAAAAGCAGCACCCCAGCCAGTGATGAAGTCACAGATCCCAGATCCCCTTTGTACCTTCCCTTCCTTATTCCTTCTGAAAACACTTGACTATGTCAAAAGCCAAGTTTTAGCTACGCAATTTTCTTTCCCCTTGAATATGCCAGTGCAAGAACTGTTTTGCTTTTATAAAGACGTGCAGTTTAGTCTTCAAGCCATTGATGAATATTACCAGCACCTCAGCTGTAGCATTCCCCCTTCAAGCCAGCAGCCACATGTTGGAGAGACCATTAGCCTGTCATATGTTCCTTGATGTTCTGGACTCACACTCTCAAGGGAACCCATTAGCATTAAGACTTTCAGACAGTTTTCTCCTCCCCTGTTAATAGTTATCCAGGGGCAGGATAATTAAAATAGGTTCCGAGGCTATGAAGGACCTCTGTCGGCTTTCTCTACTTACAGAGCCAAATGAGAACTTTAATGTAGATTTGGACACAGCTCCTGAAGGCTTTTTACACCTTTGTCATGTTCTTGTCATCATTAAGCATGATCTAATCCTCCTTTTCATTTCATTAACTTGAACAGGAGCAAATTTTGAAATACGACTACAAGACAGTAAAATTCCCCGAGACACCTGAGAAATATAAATGGATAATTTTACAGGATGGACAAGAACTTGCGAATTAGGCACTGGTTAGCATAGATTTCCTACATGATTTTATCCAAATCACCAAGCTTCTGTATTTTGATCTTACCACAAAAAAATAAAAGATCATTTTCATCCAGCCATCAATTAGTGAGATTTCCAGAAGGGATGTGGCCTCTTCCCAGTTCATTCATCCTTGGTTGCAAACAGCCAAAAACAGCATCAGGAAAACCAGCTCTATAACCTTGCCCTGTTGGCTGTTCAAGGCAGGAAAGCATTCAGGCTAACGAGTTGTGTGAGAAGTATTTCAGCAAGACTCCCTGATAGCTTGAGGGCCATCACAGCACTGTTCATCATTGCATGGTGTGAGTATGCCTGCAGCAATCTCCACTGATGGCCTCTTGATATCCCTGCAAGATAATACTGGTAGTCAGTGTGCTAGTACGTGAGCCTTGTTGCACGAATAGTATGGAAAGTCTCATAACATTTTAGGAAGAGCTTATTTAAATGTATGCTCCAAGACCTTCACAGTCTATTCTTTTCTTAATCTTGCTCTGGGTTTGTTTTGATAATTGCACCATCACCTGGGATCTGCAATGGGAAAAAGGGGCACACACAGTGTTCTGTGTACAGCCTGGGCCCTGGGTTGGAAGTCTTTGGCCTGTCTCCCCTAACAGATGTCATTCAATTTGCCTTAATTAATAAAAAAACAGCAGATGAAACAATGGGAAACAAATATGTCTCCTATTTTTTGAAAACTTGACGTTTTTTAACTAAACCATGTATTACTCATATGCTGTATATTTTATTACTGTTAGTTTCAAAGCTGTTGGAAATCACAGATCATTCCTCGACCACAATACCTTTGTTATGCATACATGAATCATGCATGGAAGGGCCCTGACAGTTGACGATGTAAACTCTCAGGAAGCAAAGCCCCTAAGTCATGTAAAAAATGTATGTCACAGATAAGTATGTCATCTCTATTTCCTTTTTATGGATATTCTTGTCTTGTCATTATAGAAGATTTTTTTTTCTCTCTTTATTTCCTATTTAAATGTAGCTAGCGCAGAGGTAATTTGCAATGGTATTTCAATGGCACAAATGTAGTACACTTCCCATCTGCCTGCATCTTCAAGGATGATCATGTTGTAATTATACTGTTCCAGTTTCATTAACAGCTCTGCTGTGCCCAGTGTGGTTCATAAGTATTCTGGTGAAATGCAGGGCAAAGTTCATTGAATTGTCAGGAGGATGTGAGTGATATAGGGCTCATGCAAATTGCATTAGAATTGGTTTGTTTTGAAGCCATACATTGTAAGCAAAGAGTTGATCAGAAATTTTCTGAGCAGAAAAAAACCTAAAAGCCAAGGATTCCTCATTGTCCCACAATCGAAAAACGGGGTGGGGGAGAGAGGAGGGCGGGGGGAAATGCAGCTGAATTTGAAGTTGGTGGTTTTGGTTTCTTAATCAAAGGTGTTTAAATTTGTTTGATTTTTTGTTGAGGGAGCAGTTCAGTGAATTTTGGTCTTTAAGAAAACTTTCTTTTTTATTAAAGGTTTTGGAGAGTTCTAAGTAGCAAAATGTGGCAGACTAAAGTCAATCTTTTGGTCAGAAAGATTCTCCTCTGCTGTACTCTCAGGAGACCCACCCTGTGATCCCGCTCCAGCTCTGGGGAAACAACACAAGGTGCAGCAAGCATCTAACTGCTACCTACCTTTGTTGCTATGTTTACTGAAGTTAGACATACAAATCAGCCTAGGTGTTGTCCTGCATGTTGTCACTGCCTGGTGAAAAGGTACCTCCTAACTGACTGTGGAAAAATACACTCTTTCCTTAAACAGCACATCTGCTTTGAGCTCATCTTGCACATCCTCAACTCACATCCAGATTTACTGCTGTATGATGACTACCATTTACTGAGCAACTAACACTCACCTGCTCTAGCTGCAGCATAAGACAGGCATGTACATACGCACCATGAGAGAAAAAGCTCATCCTTTCTCCTTCATTCCCACTCAACCATTTATGACATTGCTGATGTCTTCTCCATAGTTCCTCCTCATTGCTCCAGTGCCAACTGGTCACGACAGAGATTCATTAGAGCAAGTATCAGCTGAGTAGCTCTTGTTAGGCAACATTTCATCTCATTTCAAGCCTTTCCTCCTGAAGAAGTCCCTCTTTCTCTGCCATAGCTCAGCTCTAGAAGTTTTTGCTCAGAAAAATCCCACCTACAGTGTCTCAGCTCATTGGGGAATCCTCTTTTTGCCTGGTACAACTTGGGTTGCCACTACAAAGATCCAAGAGCAGCAACTGAACGCTGTGCTGGGATAAACACATCCAGAAAGGAACAACCAATATATAATTCTGTCCGGGGGGGGAGGGGGGGGGGGAATTCAGAACCACCTGAGATGTTTGTTGCTGCTTTTACCCTCTTGCCTACGCAAATTAGTGGGGTTTGGAGCTAAATGTAAATGATTTAAAAGGAAACCTGAAAGTGGGATCTGTTCCATATGCTAGTTCTGCTCTCTTCCTTTGGAAAGACACCTGTGGATACATTTTCATTAATAATTTCATCCTACCTCTTCTCTGATGTAAATTTACAAGAAGCAAGAAAAATGTGAATCAAATGTTGCAGGCTGGCTGATAAGGTAATTAGCCTGTGACGCATAAGAAAGAAGAATCCCAAGAAACAAAGGTGGAAGCACATGTATCTATTTGTTACAGTATGTTTTCATTTTGCTCTTTCCTTCTTTCACTTAGTGAATCTCTTCTAGGAATGTCCTTCTTCCAGGAGCTTTCTAACTGATGAAGTAGCTGCAGAAGAGAGGAAAGGAAAGCAACTTAAAAATAGATAAGCTGCTTATCTCTTTGGCTGACATGAATTTGCTGCTGTGTGGAGGAGGATGCTATCAAAAACAGAAGTTTAGAAGTTTATAATGCTGGAAAAGTTTCTTGATGTGCATCACCAGTACATAATTCATGCTGCATGTTATTCCATAAGTTGCTTATAAATCACTGCTACAGATAAGATTAATCCAGGTACATTGAATTCTGTTTTTTCAGAAGTTAATCATGGTCTTTAGCCTAAGAAAACAGGGCCTGTGTGATCATGCTTTGTGCCTGTGCAGCCATCTGTCAGTCTCTTTCAATAACTTGAAAACCCCACTGATCAACTTTGACAGAATGATAGAGGTCCCAAACATACGAAATTCAAGTGTTTTCCACAAAAATCAGAAGCTTTTCTGTTCAGTTTTAGCTGCCATCTGGCCTTTATGAGTGAAACTACTGGTCAATAACCAACATATGCGTTTCTAGGAGCCACAAGTGCTGCTTCTTGCTAATTGGGACTCACAGGGAAGATCAGATCCAGGGTGTCCACAAGGACAGGAACTGGAGATGTGCACAAGGATTGCATCCCCTTGACAACACAGAAACAGCTCAGAAAACTGAGATCAGTCTAGTGGGGTGGAAAGCAAGCAACTCAAATCCAGAAGAAACTGCACTCTTGTAATTCTTCAGCTCACCCAGAAACTCCTTTTTGATTGAAAACCTGTGAATATTAAAGAAAAAATTCCACTTTAGTTCTGGGGAGAATTTCTGGGATCTGATCAGGGCTGAGGTGAAGCTTATGAAAAGAGTGACCGTTCATAAAATAAGAATTTTGAGAACTGCTCAGTGTTTACATAGGGATTCGGTTTATTGTACAAATAGATGGCAATTTGAAAAAGAAGGCTATCTTGGGACTTCAACAGGAAAAAAATACTGTATTTGGAGCAGACAAAATAGATATCAGCTGACTGTCAGAGACATACTCAAGTAGCAAATATTACATTTTAATGATCCTTAATTAAAATAGTGTCTTTGATTTGGTGCCTTTCTGTATTTTCCTATGGGTTTCAAAAGAGAAGCTCTGTTTTAGAAGACAACTTACTGTGATTTGAATAAAGATGAGATCCAACACTAACCTATTGCCTTCCAAGAGCCACTACACTGTTTATATGAACAGTAACACAGTATCTGCCTAAATCTTCCACTTCTGCTCGACCATTCTTTGTGGTTTTCTTGCAAAACTCCAATTTTTTCTACCCCCGAGAGCAGACCCAGCTCCTCTCATATACTGCTGGAAGTGAGCTGAACCAACCTTGCTCCTTCTGGCCATAAATCTTGAATTCTTTCCTACACCACTTTATAGACTAGTGGTTACAGCAGCTTCCTGAGAGGACAGAAACAGGGATTTGATTCTTGGAGGACTCATTTCCTTCATGGAGGGAAAGGGTTGGGTGTGGATATTCCCTCTGTGCAGAAGTGCTGCTATTATGAGCGAGGGGGTCTCTTTTCTGGTGTTCTAAAAGATGACAAAAGTCAAAACCCTCAGCCCTGAAGGTAATCTAAGAAAAGCCGCTGGCTCATGGTTCTCAGGGGAAAAAAAACAATGTAATTGTTGATTTCTGGAGATTTACTGGGAGTGAGAAAAAACTTCAGGCATCTGGAAAAATTAATTATAAAAACCTGAGGTGCTCTTGAAATGTAACTGCCTGTGGAGCTAAATAGCAGCCTGATGAGCACCATGATTTTGGATTTGGTCATTTCAACATTTCCCAAGCTCTGGTCTTTCTGCTCTGCGACAGCAGAGGTAGCTACAGCCCATCTGGTGTGCACCAACCATCTGCACTAAAGCAACACACAGGAACTCCTAGGCTGTAAATCCTCCTGCTCCTGGGCTTACTGCACTCTACTTCATTGTACAAAAGCATTTTAAAGGGAGACAAGTTGAGTTCCCAAACAGGCTCCCATTGTTGAGGTGACTGTCTTGAGAGGGGATGCCTGCAGCACCTGATTGGGGGGAGGCTCGGCGTCTACGAGCTTCACCTCCGAGCAGCAACTTGCACCGAGGGAGCCTCAAGCCCTCGACAAGGCCTGCCCAGGAGCCTGCAGCTCCGCGGAGGCGAGCGGCTGACTCAGAGGGGGCGGCGCCAGGAGGAGCGGCCGCAGACCTGACTGGTTAAAAACCTGCCCCAGGGAGCGCGAGCGACCCTGAACACGGTGAACAGGGCGGGCAAACAGGGTGGGTTCGAGGCAGTTTGCGCAGAGTCGAGACAGTTTGCGTGGCAGTTGAGGCAGTTTGCGCAGCAGTTCGCACGGGCAGGCGAGCGGAGTGGTGAGAGGGGTGGTGAACACTCGCCGCAAGAGGGTCTGGGAGCTCTGCTCTGGCTGCCTCAGCAGTGGCCAGTGTAGGCACCCAGACAGAGCCGATGGGAAGGGAGGCTGCAGTGCAGAGCTCGGGGTGTAGAGAGCTCCTCCACTGCTGTTCTGAGGGAAGGGTGAGCAATGGGCAGGGCTGCACTCTGTGCTCCCTGGTGGAGGTCCTGCTGCAGCAGATGGCTGAGCTGCAGGAAGCTGTTACCAGGCTGAAAGGTGTCAGGGAAGCTGAGGGGGAGCAGCACTGTTTGCCCCGGGACCAGAGTGTTCCGGGGCCTCGAGCGTCTACTGTTGCTCATGCACGAAAGGAGGCTGCTAACCCAGGAAGTTGGGAAACAGTAACAGAAAAAAAAAAAAAAAAAAAAAAAAAAAAAAAAAAAAAAGGAGGAAGAGGGCAATTAAAAGCAAGGGGCTTCTTCCTCCTACATCTGTTGTCCCCACCCAGAACCGCTTTGCTGTCCTGCAGAGGGCTGATGAGGAACCACACTCCCACCAGGCGCAACCAGCTGGTGCACTGGTAAAGAAGGTCACTACTGGTGCTGCCAGGAAAAAGCGGCAGGCCGTAGTAGTAGGGGACTCTACTCTGAAAGGCGCAGAGGCACCCATCTGTCAGCCTGACCCAGGCTCAAGGGAGGTGTGTTGCCTACCAGGGGCTTGGATCAGGGATGAGGCTGAGAAGCTGCCTGCTCTAGTCGGTCCCACTGACTATTACACACTTCTAGTGATCCATGTGGGTGCTACTGATACAGATAGCAGTAGCCCGGAGACCATAAAGAAGGACTACAGAGCACTGGGAGAGGTGGTTAGGGGCTCTGGAGCGCAGATCGTAATTTCATCAATTCTCCAGGATACAGGGCAGGACCTTAAAAAGGCTAGGAGGTTTGGCCAGGTTAATAAATGGTTAGAAGGGTGGTGCTATCGTCAGGGGTTTAGGTACCTTGAACATGGGACTCAATTTAGTAGACCAGGTCTACTGGGGGCTGGTGGAGCTGGTCTGACAAGGAGAGGGAAGAGTGGATTTAGTAGGAGGCTTGCCAGACTGGTCAAGGACACTTTAAACTAGATGTGTTGGGGGAGGGGGTGTCATTCCATCCCAACACACCCAGTCGCTTGGTAGCACCCATAGTAAACGTTCGGAGCAATGCAAAGATATTCCAGATGTTCCAGCCAATGAGCTGGCTTCAATTGAATCTCGGCTCAAATGCCTCTCTACAAATGCATGCAGCCTGGGGAGCAAACAAGACGAATTAGAGATGTGTGCACGTCTACAGGGGTATGATATCATAAGCATCACAGAAACATGGTGGGATGGCTCCTATGACTGGAGTGTTGGAATGGAAGGTTACCGGCTCTTTAGGAAAGACAGGCCCGGCAGACGGGGAGGGGGAGTTGCTATTTATGATAGGGATAGGCTGGAGAGTATGGAACTCTGTCTGGGGACAGGTGAGCACTCGACAGAGAGTTTGTGTGTCAGGGTTAAAGGGAGAACAGCATTGGGAGACATTACTGTGGGGATCTGTTACAGACCGCCTGACCAAGGGGAGTTGGTGGATGAAGTGCTCTATAGACAGATAGGAGCACCCTTACGCTCACAGGCTTTTATTCTCATGGGGGACTACAACCACCCTGATATCTGTTGGAGGGATGGTACGGCCCGGCACAAGCAATCCAGGAGGTTCCTCGATTGTGTGGAAGACAAATTCCGTCTGCAAGTAACAGAGGAGCCAACAAGGAGAGGTGCCATGCTTGACCTCACACTCACCAACAGGGAAGGGCTGGTTGGAAATGTGATGCTCCAGGGCAGCCTTGGTTGCAGCGATCATGAGATGGTTGAGTTTGAGATCCTCAGGGCAGTGAGAAGAGTGCGCAGCAAGCTCACTGCCCTGGACTTCAAGAGAGCAGACTTTGTCCTCTTCAGGAAGTGGCTCAGTAAGGTTCCATAGCATATAGCCCTAAAGGGCAGGGGGACCCAAGACTGTTGGTTGATATTCAAGGATCACCTGCTTCGAGCTCAGGAGCGATGCATTCCAACTAGAAGAAAGATTAGCAGGAGGGCCAGGAGACGTCCTTGGATGGAAAAGGAGCTGCTGAGGAAAAGTTGAAGGAAAAAAGAGGCTTATGAAAGGTGGAAGCAAGGCCAGGAGACCTGGGAAGAATACAGGGATGTTGTCCGGGAAGCGAGGGACCAAGTTAGGAAAGCTAAGGCCCACTTAGAATTAAACTTGGCTAGGGATGTTAGGGATAACAGGAAGAGATTTTATAGGTACATTGCAAATAAAAGACAGGTTAGGGACAACGTGGGTCCTCTCTGGAAGCTGTCGGAAGAACTGACTGCCCTGGATTTGGAAAAGGCTGAGGTTCTAAATGACTTCTTTGCCTCAGTCTTCACCGGCAAATGCTCTAACCACACCATTCAAGTCTTGGAAGGCAGACGCAGGGACAGTGAGAAGGAAGACCTTAGGCCCACTGTAGGAGAGGATCTGGCTCGAGACCACCTTAGGAACCTGAATGTATACAAGTCCATGAGACAGGATGAAATCCATCCGTGGTTCCTGAAGGAGCTGACAAACGAAGTTGCTAAGCCACTGTCTATCATATTTGAAAAATCATGGCAGTCAGGTGAAGTTCCCGAAGACTGGAAAAAGAGAAATATAATCCCCATTTTTGAGAAGGGGAAAATGGATGAGCCAGGGAATCACAGACCAGTCAGTCTCACCTCTGTGCCTGGAAAAATCTTGGAGCAGATTCTCTTGGAAGGCATGCTGAGGCACATAAAAATCAACAAGGTGCTTGGTGACAGCCAGCATGGCTTCACTAAGGGGAAATCCTGCCTGACCAATTTGGTGACCTTCTATGGTGGAGCTACAGAACTGATGAACTAGGGTAGAGCAGTTGATGTCATCTACCTGGACTTGTGTAAAGCCTTTGACACTGTCTCACATGACATCCTTCTCTCTAAGTTGGAGAGACGTCAATTTGATAGGTGGACCACCCGGTGGACAAAGAACTGGCTGGATGGCCAAGCGCAAAGAGTTGTGCTCAATGGCTCAATGTCCAGCTGGAGACCAGGAACGAGTGGCTTCCCCCAGGGGTCGGTGTTGGGAGCGGTGTTGTTGAACATCTTTGTTGGTGACATGGACAGTAGAATTGAGTGTGCCCTCAGCAAGTTTGCTGACGACACCAAGCTGTGTGGTTTGGTGGATACATTGGAGGGAACGAATGCCATCCAGAGGGACCTAGACACACTTGTGAGGTGGACTGATGCCAACCTGATGAAGTTTAACCATGACAAGGGCAAGGTCCTACACGTGGGTCAGAGCAATCCCAGGCACAGCTACAGGCTGGGCAGAGAAGAGATTCAGAGCAGCCCAAGGAGAATGACTCGGGGGTTTTGGTCAATGAGAAACTGAACATGAGCCAGCAGTGTGCACTTGCAGCCCAGAAAGCCAACTGTATCCTGGGCTGCATCAAAAGGAGCATGACCAGCAAGTTGAAGGAGCTGATCCTGTCCCTCTACTCTGCTCTCCTGAGACCTCTCTTGGAGGATTGTGTGCAGTTCTGGTTTCCTCAACATAAAAAGGACATGGAACTGTTAGAACAAGTGCAGAGGAGGGCCACGAGGATGATCAGGGGACTGGAGCACCTCCCATAGGAAGATAGGCTGAGAAAATTGGGGCTGTTCAGCCTGGAGAAAAGAAGGCTGTGTGGAGACCTCAGAGCAGCCTTCCAATACCTGAAGGGGGCCTATAGGGATGCTGGGGAGGGAGTCTTCATGAGGGACTGTAGTGATAGGACAAGGGGTAATGGGTTGAAACTTAAACAGGCGAAGTTTGGATTGGATATGAGGAAGAAATTCTTTACTGTAAGAGTGGTGAGGCACTGGAATGGGTTGCCCAGGGAAGTTATGAATACTCCATCGCTGGCGGTGTTCAAGGCCAGGTTGGACATAGCCTTGGATGGCATGGTTTAGTGGGAGGTGTCCCTGCCCATGGTGGGGGGTTGCAGCTAGATGATCTTAAAGTCCTTTCCAACCCTAACTATTCTATGATTCTATGATTCTATGATTCTGTGATTCTATGATTCTGTCCTTGAATGTCTCCAGGGGTATGATAAACTAGGCATCACAGAAACATGGTGAGATGGCTCCTATGACTGGAGTGTTGGAATGGAAGGCTAAAGACCCTTTAGAAAAGACAGGCCTGGCAGGTGGGGAGGGGGAGTTGCTATTTATCTTAAGGAAAGGCTGGAGATTATGGAACTCTGTCTGGGGACAGGTGAGCACTCAACAGAGAGTTTGTGTGTCAGGGTTAAAGGGAGAACAGTGTTGGGAGACATTATTGTGGGGATCTGTTACTGACTGCCTGATCAAGAGGACTCTGTGGATGAAGTGCTCTATAGACAGATAGAAACAGCTTCACACTCACAGGCCCTTGTTCTCATGGCGGACTACAACCACCATGATATCTGTCGGAGGGACTTTAAGGCCCGGCACAAGAAATTCAGGACGTTCCTCGATTCTGTGGAAGACAACTTCCTTCTGAAAGTAATAGAGGGGCCAACAAGGAGAGGTGCCATGCTTGACCTCACGCTCACCAACAGGGAAGGGCTGGTTGGAAATGTGATGCTCCAGGGCAGCCTTGGTTGCAGCAATCATGAGATGATTGAGTTCAGGATCCTCAGGGCAGTGAGAAGAGTGCGCAGCAAGCTCACTGCCCTGGACTTCAAGAGAGCAGACTTTGTCCTCTTCAGGACGCTGCCCAGTAAGGTTCCATGGGATACAGCCCTAAAGGGCAGGGGGACCCAAGACTGTTGGTTGATATTCAAGGATCATCTCCTGCAAGTTCAGGAGTGTTGCATCCCAACGATAAGGAAGTGCAGCAGGCAGGTCAGGAGACTTCCTTGGATGGATAAGGAGATGCTGCAGATAATTTGAAGGAAAAAAGAGGCTTATAAAAGGTGGAAACAAGGTCAGGTGGCCTGGGAAGAATACAGGGATGTTGTCCGAGAGCCTAGGGACAAGATTAGGGAAGCTAAGGACCAGTTGGAATTAAACTTGGCAAAGGATATCAAAGGTAACAGGAAGGGAATCTATATGTATATTGCAAATAAAACACAGAGTACGGACAACGTGAGTCCTCTCCAGAAGCTATCGGGAGAACTGTCTACCGTGGATGTGGAGAAGACTGAGGTTCTGAATGAGTTCTTTGCCTCAGCCTTCACCAGCAAACGCCCTGACCACACGACTAAGTCTTGGAAGGCAGACGCAAGGAATGTGAGAAGGAAGACCTTAGGCCCACTGTAGGAGAGGATCTGGTTTGAGACCATCTTAAGAACCTGAAAGTACACAACTCCATGGGACCTGATGAAATCTATCCGTGGGTTCTGAAGGAGTTGGCGAATGATGCTGCTAAGCCACTGTCCATCATATTTGAAAAATTCTGGCAGTCAGGTGAAATTCTCAATGACTGGAAAAAAGGAAATAAAACCCCCATTTTTAAGAAAGGGAAAATAGATGACTCAGAAAGCTACAGTCCAGTCAGCCTCTCCTCTGTGCCTGAAAAATCTTGGAGCAGACTCCCCTGGAAGGCATGCTAAGGCACATGAAAAACAACAAGGTTGTTGGTGACAGCCAGCATGGCTTCACTAAAGAAATATCCTGCCTGACCAATTTGGTGGCCTTCGATGACAGGGCTATGGAACTGATGAACTGGGGTAGAGCAGTTGATGTCATCTACCTGGACTTGTGCAAAGTGTTTGACACTATCCCACATGGCATCCTTGTCTCTAAATTGGAGAGACATAAATTTGATAGATGGACCACTCGGTGGATAAAGAACTGGCTGGATGGCCGCACACAAAGAGTTGTGCTCAATGGCTCAATGTCCAGCTGGAGACCAGGAACGAGTGGTGTCCCTCAGGGATCGGTGTTGGGAACGATCTTGTTCAACATCTTTGTCGCTGACACGGACAGTGGGATTGAGTGTGCCGTCAGCAAGTTTGCTGACGACACCAAGCTCTGTGGTTCAGTTGATACATTGGAGGGAAGGGATGCCATCCAGAGGGACGTTGACACGCTTGTGAGGTGGACTGATGCCAACCTGATGAAGTTTAACCATGACAAGGGCAAGGTCCTACACCTGGGTCAGTGCAATCCCAGGCACAGCTACAGGTTGGGCAGAGAAGAGATTCAGAGCAGCCCAAGGGGAAGGACTCGTGGGTGTCGATCAATGAGAAACTGAACATGAACCAGCTTCAGTGTGCATCAATCGGAGAGTGACCAGCCGGTTGAAGGAGGTGATCCTGTCCCTCTACTCTGCTCTTGTGAGACCTCACTTGGAGGATTGTGTGCATAAAAGGACATGGAACTGCTGGAACAAGTCCAGAGCAGGGCCACAACAATGATCAGTTGACTGAAACACCACCCATATGAAGATAGGCTGAGTAAGTTGGGCCAGTTCAGCGCGAAGAAGAGAAGGCTGCGTGGAGACCTCATAGCAGCCTTCCAATACCTGAAGGGGGCCTATAGGGATGCTGGGGAGGGAGTCTTCATGAGGGACTGTAGTGAGAGGACAAGGGGTAATGGGTTGAAACTTAAACAGGCGAAGTTTGGATTGGATATGAGGAAGAAATTCTTTACTGTAAGAGTGGTGAGGCACTGGAATATGTTGCCCAGGGAAGTTATGAATACTCCATTGCTGGCGGTGTTCAAGGCCAGGTTGGACAAAGCCTTGGATGGCATGGTTTAGTGGGAGGTGTCCGTGCCCATGGCAGGGGGGTTGGAACTACATGATCTTAAGGTCCTTTCCAACCCTATGTATTCTATGATTCTATGATTCTGTGATCTCATTCTGCTCCATAGCTGCCTTTTTCCTGTTTCTGGACTGTTTTTTAATGCCAGGACTGTTCATCACTTTGCTATGAACTTTGGAGTTTATGGTTGGAAGAGAGGAATAGGAACCCCTAGGTCTGAATAACTGCATAGTGGAGATCATGCATTTCACCCCATGATTCTTGCACCTAGCTCAATAAATCAGGGTTATGAATCTGTGGATCGTTTGTCACATGGGAAAGGTGTCAGGGTGATAGTGTTGGCTATTGGAAATCTCTACGCACACACTCAGTGATACACCATGGTGGAGAAAGCTCACTCCCAACTCTACCCACATTCCTAGTTTTCTCAGATTATAAGATTTGGTTGTTGTCAATCTGATACGTCATTAAAAAGAAAGAAGGTTTTGTCACCCTTTATTAGTCATCTGAGCCATAAATTTCTCGTCTATTCTTTATTTTATTTTTACATTTTTCTGCCATTTATGTCATGCTGCAGGCTATTGACAGTGCAATGTCAGGCTCTAAAATAGTATCAGAATTGCTTCTTTCACACCAACTTCACTCTGCTTCAAATTTGCCATATGGAAATCTTGAAAATATTAGGATACCTTAAACTATGATTGGGGTACCTTAAACTACAACCTTTTGAGACAGTTAATGCTCTCAGTCATATGCTTTCCTGTTTCTACATTATAAATTCCCTAGTTCTCTCCCAAAGTATTTCTTTCTATGCTGAAATCCTTGTTCTCACTGCTCAGTAGAGGGACTTGACATTGGGCAAGAGGAAGATTTCAGACTTGCCATTTCAGACTCAGTTGTGTGCTGTTTCAGTGTTGTCCAAAGTTGGTACACCCCAGTGAGTTTATGTCTACTTCCCATTATTGTAACTAGCGCATCTCAGAAGATGCAGCCTTGAACAAGGCAGGTAACTCTTTGTATGACTACACTGCAAATGAGCTGTAATTGCAGCTCATGTAAATGAACCCACTGCTTCAAATTAGCTCATTTGAGTAGCAGAAGCAAAGCAGACAGTGAGCTCAGCCTTTGCCCAAAATGCCGGTGAAACCCCATGCAGTTGGTTTGGGTGGATTCAACCAGACTGTGATGGTACCATTGTTCCCAAAGTCAAGCCAATCCCATTATTCCCAAAGAAGAAGACATCCCACCTTTGACCATAATGCAGACATATCTTTGGAACCTGCAAGGGTTCCCTGTTTATTTTTACAGTATCTGTATGCTTCAGAGCACACCCTTTAGGTATGAGGTAGCAGCCATTTTGCTACCAACAGCTAGGGAAGACATTTGCTGATCCCTCAGACAGGTCTCCTAGCTGTGGCTGATTTTTTCCTAGTCTATGCAAGTCATTTGTTACTCAGAAAAGATAACTAAAATGCACAAATTGAAACACACAGTTATCATAAATGCCACCTTCATTAGACTTTCAGCCCATCCAGGATCCTGAAATCAGTATCAGAAGACAAAATTCGCATATCCTGTATCAAGCAGTAGGCATCCTAGTCCCACCCTTGTGCCCTTTACAAGAAGATATTTTTGCCTCCTCTGAATGTTCTATGCTATTCCATAAATCCTGTGCCATGGGAAGTGTTGCATAATGCAGTTGCAAAAGGCTTTCATGCATCTACTCGGAACAGTGGCCATTGAATGAAGAAGGCGACAATTTCTTCAAATTTAGCCACTTGAGATGCACTTCAAAGAAAACATCAGAAGTACTTTGCCCCCGCAGCTTCCTTCCAGCCAAGCTGTCAAGATTTGTAGGCAGCTGAGGGCCCCTAACTCAGCTTTCCCTTAGAAAATACTTCAGTTGAGGAACAATCAAAGAAAGTGGACTGCAAAAGAAAGACAAACTACAGTCTCAACTCAAGCCGGATATTCTCTATAAGATGGCTTCACCAAGCCTGTGGCAATGATTCCAGCTCTGAGCACACACACACATACACACACAAAACAATAAATAAAACAAAGCCAACCTTCTGAGCTTAGCTCATGAGCAGCCCATGTCTGAAGCATGCTTTTCCTGCCCTTCTCATTTAATCACAGCAAGGTATATTGCAAAACGAAGTAGACGAAACGCTGTGATGAAGGCTCAGCACACCATACTCCTTACCTCTTCATTCTAATTCCATCATACTTTTTTCCTCCCAGAACCAAAAACCTCTCCATGGACCTCTGCACTGAATCTCCAGGCATGGTCAGCACCAAACTGTCCCTTTAGAACACTAAACTAATGAAGCAAGCCTTGGATTGGCCACATGTACCTGTCCGTGGGACCACTTACAGAGTTTCTCGGGAGCTTTGCTCCCCTCAGCAAACACGGTACATCCATGATACAAGCCAGCTAGTACTGAGGATCCTCTTGCAAGGAGGAGCAGAGTCCTGTAGGTGGGAAGTACTTCTTACAGTAAGTATGTAATGTGATATTTGCCACCTAGCTACATTCCCCCAAACCCATTACTGCTGCTCTAGTCCTCTAGGCCCTTTTCCAGAGAACATCTGTCATATCAGTGGTGTTGATAGGCCTGGTGATGAGCACAAACAGGGATGAAAAGAAGGAAAAGGGCAGAAAAAACAACAGCAGAGGAGATATGGGGGAAAAAAAAAGTCAAGAGAAGGCCGAGCTACCCTATACACACAAATGAAGCAGAAGGACAAATGTACTGGAAAAAAAAAAAAAAAAAAAGAAGAGGTGCAAATACTTTAAGGAGAAAACTGGAAAAAAGGATGAATAAAAAAAAAAAAAAAGAAAAAGAAAGGAAAGACAAACACAGCTGGCTGGGTTTTTTTTATAGTTTAATACCAAAAATGTGCACACAAAGCAACGAAAAGGCTGCTGTGTTATTTGAGTCCATAATAGAAGCAGCTGTTGGATGGAGTCGGGTCCTCACCTGCACTGATTGAGCAGCTCTGCTGTGGCGATACGGCCCATGGCCCCTCAGGAGCGAATTCTGTTATAAAAATGGTACATGACATACAAAAGCTTATTAACTGGAGCAGGTGAGGCATTTTCCAAATCCAAGCTGACATTTCTGCCTAGTCAAAACAGCTCAGAAAAGGAAAGAAGAGCATTCTGGTGAAGTTTGCTTGCACAGCTTGGATGGGTAGACCCTGTGTGTGATAAGTAGCTCCATGTCTTTGAGTATGTTTGTTTTGAATTTTGTGAAATGAGGCAAAATCGGAGGAAAGGCAGGAGGAAGTCCAGAGCTTTATACTTCCAAAAAAAAAAATGTTTTTAATTATCATTATTTTGAGTGGAAAACAGTGATCTGAGTTGGATACATATGGATCTGCTTGTATGTCTTCATTCTTTGTAAATGAATTTAGGCTCTCGGGGGTAAGTTTTTTTCAATACAATAGTACACATGCATACACATGTGCATTAGTGGATTTCAACTTTTTTTTTAAACAAGCTCCTCTTTCCTTACACCATCTGTCACTCCTTGTATCCTGCAGAAATAGATTAGCTGGGAAAATAGACGCAGTTTTTCATGTGAAATCAGAATTCTTTACATGAGCTTTCCTCTCATAGCCAATTTTTTCCGTCTGGACTCTGAAACTACTATACCCATCAAAAACAGGCAAAAACTGCACAGTTTTTAGATATTCTAGTGCAATATTATCTGTCTTCTCATCATCAATTTTTGACTTTTCAGTCCAAATCTGATGGCATTTATTGCAATGAATGCCAGAGAGTGAAGCATAAAGATACCATTTCAGACTTTCAGCAAACTCAGGCAGCCCTGGCTGAACTGATGACATCTTTCTGATGGTTTGAATATATATTTTTTTTCTGGACCACAACAGCTACAGAACTGAGATGCTGCCAATTTAATAAGGATTTGGAGAGTCGCATTTGTTTTTCTTTGTCACATAATTAGGACAGCCCAAGCTGCAACAGGCAATGTTTAATGAGGATTGAAAGGCAGCCTGTCCTTACACTCCCTTCCCTACAGTAAACTCATTTTAAACTGTGGAACAAAGAATTCTTCTAATGTCTTACAGCCCACCCAACTCTGAACCGTGCAAAGATAAGGAGCATATAGCAAGTTAGCAACACAACTTCAAATACAAATTTGCACCCATTGCAGGCACAATTTAGATCTGTATTAGCTGTTCATGAATAACACTAGCCCTGTCTCTTAGGACTGATATACTGGATACTGAGCAGAACTCTTACAAAATATATGATAGTTTGCTATGCTAAGCCATTACAGCTGTGTTGTAGTCAATGTATCCCCAGCTTCAGTGGGCCTTTCTTGGCACAATGAGCCATAAAAGGACTGCCAAAATATGGAACACCTCTGCCCTTTCTTAAAGTAAAAGCCAACATATTTGGAGGACTGGCAGTCATTTAACTAGACTCCCCAGTTGCATTATTAATTGCAATTTGTGGAATTCATTTATTGCTGGGAGATAGGGACAATAAGCTTTCTCAGTTGGCTTGAAGTACGATATCTCTCCACAATCTGTAACTCTAAGTAAAAGCATCTCTAGAGGAGAATATAATTGTCCATCCTGTGTTTAACAAGCAAACAAAAGCTTAGAGGGCTTAATTCTCAGTGGTGCATGAGACCTGAAAAGGAAGCTACTGCTTCTGGAGCACATTGTGGGTTTCAACTACCATTCCAGTATTTTAGTCTTGAGAGTTATTTTCCTGAGGGGAGACAATGAGCTTTGGATACTCTGACAAGGGTCCTGGAGACTGGGAAATAAATAAATAAATAGAAGGAGAATCAAAGCAATCTAAACCTTTAATAAATGGAATTCAGACTGATTTTCCAGCTCCACCATGGGTTTTAAGCCTTGCCATAATTCAGATTCTAAGTCAGAAGGTTTCAAACCTGCACCGTAGCTGATGGCAACTACTCTGGGGGAGATCCATTAGCAAAATTTAAAATCCCATGCCACTGCCTCATCTTTCCCAGTTCAAGTTTATTTCTGCTTTAGATGGTCTCCGCAGTTAGCAGTGGTTTTACTGCTAGGGTCATGTAGTAAGTACAGAGGCATCAAACGATTGCCATGCTATATGGCAGCTTGACCATGCATTAAAATGTATTGTTAATCAAGTTCCTAACAAGACCGTTAGCTCTGTTCTCTCCAATAGGCCAAACATCCGTCAAAGGAAGGCAGTATCAAATGAAGAGTGTCTGAAGTGTGAAGTCTGATTTCAACGGTCATATTTATGAACCGTATTCAGAAAGACAGTATTCAGGAGTGAAGTTTGCTTAAAATTTACCTGGTATCTGTTTTATGTGAACACGATGCTCAAGATGCAGTAAAATAAGGATCTTTAAATTGCTGCTTCTCACTGAAATATAATATAATTTTCCCCAAAAATTTATCTCCACAGATTTTAAGGAAAACCTCAGATGATAGGAATGTCTGTGACTACACCATGGTTCTAGAATCATTGTTCTTGTCTGCAACCAGAACACAAAGAAAGATCCAGAGGTATATTGTGTCCTTAAGAATACACAGAAAAGGGTCACTACAACCACGTGAGCCAATGAGGGTCAAGAGCCCAAATAAGGCCCTAATGAAGCCTCCTCATTAAAATGGAATTTCATAAGCATTAAAAATAAGTTTGGTTGCTCAAGCTTAGCTGTGGCCTAATTTGACTGAATGGCCTCCATACTCAAAAAAGCTCCTGCCCCTATATCCTACCCTTTTCTAAACCAAGCCGTATTTCAGGTCTGTGGTTGGTCATGAAAGGGAGCTTCAGTCTGTCTGCATCCATCAACATAGGCACATCATGAGACTCTCCATGAACATTTCTCCCCTAGGAGTACTATCTCTTTTAGTACCTTTTCATTTATCTTCCTTTCCTCCACTCTGTGGATAACACTTGGCTGGACAAAGAATTCATCAATCTTCAGTTTGGCTGGAAAAGCAGAAAACACAAAATAAAAATAACAGAGCTATAAGCAAAAAAAAGCTCCTCACTTTTTGTCAACAAAACAGAGAAATCCCCTGAAGATGATGTTTCAGCCAGACACTGTTTTCAGACAGTTTTACTGAAGCCCAGAGAACAGGAAGCCAAACAGCATCAACATCTATTCTGGGTCCCGTTTCTCCCAGCTTCCCATTCAGGGGTAGCCTGAATGTGGTGATCTTCTTTCCCCAGGGACCTGCAGACATTCATCTGGAGATATTTTATGTCAGATCCACTCTATCTTAGTGAAAGAGAGAAGTGAAAAGCTTTCACCCTTTCAGGACAAACTCCTCATCAACAACTATGCAGCAGGCAGGAGGACAAGCGTTAAATTAAGGCAAGTCTGAGGTTAAAAGTACTGCAGTCTTTACTAAATGTCCATAGAAAGAGACCTTCTGGGGTAACTAGAGCATCCAATTCCTCACTCCTTAGCTGAAACCAGATGGAACTATTACACTGGTGAAGAGGCATTTCAGCAACAGAAGAAACATCACATTACCCAGTGGATACTGTATTCCCATTTTAGGTTCAAGACTACAATTGCATCACTAATTTCATGATATCTTCTTGAAAATCATGTCACTTTACTCTGCTATCACTGTCTTCTATTATTAACAAAATTTTTCTTCACAGATACACTTTGAAAAGGTGACACATGATTCCAATAGAATAGAATCATAGAATCATAGAATCATAGAATCATAGAATCATAGAATCATAGAATCATAGAATCATAGAATCATAGAATCATAGAATCATAGAATCATAGAATCATAGAATCATAGAATCATAGAATCATAGAATCATAGAATAGATAGGGTTGGAAAGGAGCTTAAGATCATCTAGTTCCAACGCCCCTGCCATGGGCAGGGACACCTCCCACTAAACCATATCATCCAAGGCTTTGTCCAACCCCGCCTTGGACAATACCAGCGATGGAGCATTCACAGCTTCCCTGAGTAACCCATTCCAGTGCCTCACCACTCTTACAGTAAAGAATTTCTTCCTCATATCCAATCTTAACTTCCCCTGTTTAAGCTTGAACCCATTACCCCTTGTCCTATCACAACAATCCTAATGAAGAGCCCCTCCCCAGCATCCTTATATGCCTCCTTCAGATACCGGAAGGCTGCTAGGAGGTCTCCACACAGCCTTCTCCAAGCCGAACAGCCTATCTCTTTCTCAGCCTATCTTCACACATCAGGTGCTCCAGCCCCCCTGATCACTGTTGTGGCCCTGCTCTGGACTTGTTCCAACAGTTCCATGTCCTTTTTATGTTGAGGACACCAGAACTGTACACAATACTCCAAGTGAGGTCTCACAAGAGCAGAGTAGAGGGACAGGATCACATCCTTCGACCTGCTGGTTACACTTCTTTTGATGCAGCTCAGAATGCAGTTGGCTTTCTTGGCTGCAAGCACACACTGCCGGCTCATGTACATTTTTTCATTGGCCAACACCCCCAAGTCATTCTCCACAGGGCTGCTCTGAATCTCTTCTCTGCCTGGGATTGCTCCGACTCAGGTGGAGGACCTTGCCCTTGTCATGGTTAAACTTCATAAGGTTGGCACCAGCCCAACTTGCAAGCATGCCAAGGTCCCTCTGGATAGCATTCCTTCCCTCCAGCGTATCAACCAAACCACACAGCTTGCTGTCATCAGCATACTTGCTGAAGGCACACTCAATCCCACTGTCCATGTTGCCAACAAAGAAGTGAACAAGACTGGTCCTAACACTGATCCCTGAGGGACACCACTCGTTCCTGGTCTCCAGCTGGACACTGAGACACTGACCAGAACTCTTTGCATGTGGCCATCCGGCCACATTCTTTATCCATTGTGTGCAAGTCTATGGGGGCATGATATAATAAGCATCACAGAAACATGGTGGGATGGCTCCTATGACTGCAGGGGTGCAATGGAAGGTTACAGGCTCTTTAGAAAAGACGGACACGGTAGGCAGGGAGGGGGAGTTGTTATTTATGTTAGGGAAAGGCTGGAGAGTATGGAACACTGTCTGGGGACAGGTGAGCAGTGAACAGAGACTTTGTGTGTCAGGATTAAAGGGAGAACAGCATTGAGAGACATTATTGTGGGGATCTGTTACAGACTGCCTGATCAAGAGGACTCTGTGGATGAAGTGCTCTACAGGCAGATAGAAACAGCCTCATGCTCACAGGTCCTTGTTCTCATGGGGGACTACAACCACCCTGATATCTGTTGGAGGGATGGCACATCCCAGGACAAGTAATCCAGGAGGTTCCTGGATTGTGTGGAAGACAAATTCCGTCTGCAAGTAACAGAGGAGCCGACAAGGAGAGGTGCCATGCTTGACCTCACGCTCACCAACAGGGAAGGGCTGGTTGGAAATGTGATGCTCCAGGGCAGCCTTGGTTGCAGCGATCATGAGATGGTTGAGTTTGAGATCCTCAGGGCAGTGAGAAGAGTGCGCAGCAAGCTCACTGCCCTGGACTTCAAGAGAGCAGACTTTGTCCTCTTCAGGAAGTGGCTCAGTAAGGTTCCATAGCATATAGCCCTAAAGGGCAGGGGGACCCAAGACTGTTGGTTGATATTCAAGGATCACCTGCTTCGAGCTCAGGAGCGATGCATTCCAACTAGAAGAAAGATTAGCAGGAGGGCCAGGAGACGTCCTTGGATGGAAAAGGAGCTGCTGAGGAAAAGTTGAAGGAAAAAAGAGGCTTATGAAAGGTGGAAGCAAGGCCAGGAGACCTGGGAAGAATACAGGGATGTTGTCCGGGAAGCTAGGGACCAAGTTAGGAAAGCTAAGGCCCACTTAGAATTAAACTTGGCTAGGGATGTTAAGGATAAGAGGAAGGGATTTTATAGGTACATTGCAAATAAAAGACAGGTTAGGGACAATGTGGGTCCTCTCTGGAAGCTGTCGGAAGAACTGGCTACCCTGGATTTGGAAAAGGCTGAGGTTCTAAATGACTTCTTTGCCTCAGTCTTCACCGGCAAATGCTCTAACCACACCATTCAAGTCTTGGAAGGCAGACGCAGGGACAGTGAGAAGGAAGACCTTAGGCCCACTGTAGGAGAGGATCTGGCTCGAGACCACCTTAGGAACCTGAATGTATGCAAGTCCATGAGACAGGATGAAATCCATCCGTGGTTCCTGAAGGAGCTGACAAACGAAGTTGCTAAGCCACTGTCTATCATATTTGAAAAATCATGGCAGTCAGGTAAAGTTCCCGATGACTGGAAAAAAAAGGAAATAAAACCCCCATTTTTGAGAAGGGAAAAATGGATGAGCCAGGGAATCACAGACCAGTCAATCTCACCTCTGTGCCTGGAAAAATCTTGGAGAGGATTCTCTTGGAAGGCATGCTGAGGCACATGAAAAACAACAAGGTGCTTGGTGACAGCCAGCATGGCTTCACTAAAGAAATATCCTGCCTGACCAATTTGGTGGCCTTCGATGACAGGGCTATGGAACTGATGAACTGGGGTAGAGCAGTTGATGTCATCTACCTGGACTTGTGCGAAACGTTTGACACTGTCCCACATGGCATCCTTGTCTCTAAATTGGAGAGACATCAATTTGGTAGACGGACCACTCAGTGGATAAAGAACTGGCTGGATGGCCGCACACAAATTGTTGTGCTCAATGGCTCAATGTCCAGCTGGAGACCAGGAATGAGTGGTTTCCCCCAGGGATCAGTGTTGGGATCAGTCTTGTTCAACATCTTTGTCGATGACATAGACAGTGGGGTTGAGTGTGCCCCCAAGCTGTGTGGTTCGGTTGATAAGTTGGAGGGAAGGAATGCCATCCAGAGGGACCTTGACACGCTTATGAGGGTTGGCTGATGACAATCTTATGAAGTTTAACCATGCCAAGTGCAAGGTCCTCCTCCTGGGTCAGTGCAATCCCAGGCACAGCTACAGGTTGGGCAGAGAAGAGATTCAGAGCAGACCTGCGGAGAACGACTTGTGGGTGCTGGTCAATGAAAACACAAACATGAGCCGTCAATGTGCGCTTGCAGCCCAGAAAGCCAACTGTATCCTGGGCTGCATCAAAAGGAGAGTGACCAGCAGGTCGAGGGAGGTGATCCTGCCCTCTACTCTGCTCTCGTGAGACCTCACTTGGAGTACTGTGTGCAGTTCTGATGTCCTCAACATAAAAAGGACATGGAACTGTTGGAACAAGTGCAGAGGAGGGCCACGAGGATGATCAGGGGACTGGAGCATCTCCCATATGACGATAGGCTGAGAAAGTTGGACTGTTCTGCCTGGAGAAGAGAAGGCTGTGTGGAGACCTCCTAGCAGCCTTGCAGTACCTGAAGAGGGCCTATGGGGATGCTGGGGAGGGACAGTTTGTTAGGGACTGTAGTGATAGGACAAGCGGTAATGGTTTCAAATTAAACAGGGGAAGTTTAGATTGGATATGAGGAAGAAATTCTTTACTGTAAGGGTGGTGAGGCGTTGGAATGGGTTGCCCAGGGAAGTTGTGAATTCTCCATCAGTGGCAGTGTTCAAGGCCAGGTTGAACAGAGCCTTGGGTGTCATGGTTTAGTATGCGATGTCCCTTCCCATGGCAGGGAGTTTGGAGCTGGATGATCTTAAGGTCCTTTCCAACCCCAACTATTCTATGATTCTATGATCACCCTTTCCTCACCTGAAATGGAGTCACTCACCCAGATGTACACACTGACACTTTGCCCAGTCTTTTTAAAAATGTGCTCCAGACAGGCATTTATGGCAGCACAGCTGACTTGCAGTATGCTCTTGGCCATTACAACTTGGTACAACAAGGTAAGCTTGGTTCCTCTGGTCCATGCAGGGTGCAATCTAAAACATATATCAGTTTCTCCTCCATAGAGCCGTCTGAGTGCAGCTGCTGACTTTCAAGACCAGTGTAGACTAGTTCAGTAAAGTGAGCATTTACTAGAGATGAAGGTGTGAAACTATGTCTAAACACCTTCCTGTTCCTCTTGATTTCATCTGAAAATCATACAGATTTAATGCTTCTAAAAATCACAGCTCATACTTCTACATTTCATTGAGTATTCTTAATCAGGATGTCATTTTCTTGTAGATTATTTTTTTCTGTATTTTTCAGTAAGTTTAGATAAATTTAAAGATGAGATTTTATTGCCACCTATTTGAATGACCTTAGGAAAATAAGCTTGCATGTCCACACTTGAGATAATTCACACCCAGACGGGCTAAACACTGACTCTTTAGTACTGTCATAGAATGATATCATAGAATCACTGACTGTGTTGGGTTGGAAGGGACCTTTTATCTCATCTGGTTCCAGCCCCCTTCTACAGGCAGGAACACCTTCCAATAAACCAGTTTGCTCCAAGCCCCGTCCCACCTGGCTTCGAGCACTGCCAGGGATAGGGTGGCCACAGCTTCTGTGGGCAACCTGTGGTAGGTGTCTCACTACCCTCACTGGGAAGAACTTCTTCCTTATGTCTAATCTGAATCTACCATGCATTTTCTTGACTAAAGGGTCCAATATTTAGTTTTGAAATTTCAAGTTGGGTGGAGACATTCGCCATTTTAGAGGAGAGACTGTAGCATAGCATCTGCAAGGCTGTCCTATGTACTCCTACCATTTGTGATCAAATGGCATTCACTACTGAGAGGTGGCCAAAAAGGCCAACAAGACTTTGAGCCTCAGCTGATGAAATGCCAAGAGCGTATCATAACTGGCTCAAGGATTTGATCAATGTGCTCACACACAAGGTTGATCCTGGAGGGCCTTTTTTCAAGCAGTCAAGCATCCTCCTAAAATATTGCTAAATGCAGGTATTCAATGAATGGACTGGCAGAGCTATCTATTGAGTACACTGGTAGATTGTCAAGCATTTTGTGCACATTGGCACTTGTTGAAACTTCCAGGCTGCCAGTTACCTGTTAGCAAATTTCAATAGCAATTATAAGATTTCCTTCTTTTACTAAAGTCTGCTTCAGTTGAAGCACACAAACTGCTACAAAATAAGATGTCAGAAACTCCACTGACATACCATATCACGTTGCATCAATTTCATGTAACTATGGGATTACACAGTCTGAGAGAAAAACCTAGTGAGACCAGTGAGGAAATTTGGAAGTGGTTGTTTTTTTTGTGTTTTTTTTTTGTTTGTTTGTTTGTTTTGTTTTTTTTTTTTTTTGTGCAGAACTCAGCCATACTTATTGTAGAAGGAAAGGCATAGTGGTCTTTAAGCTGGAAGATTCCAGCTGCTTTCAAGACTTGGCTTTTCAGACAAGGGCTCCAGAAAGGTTAGACAAATTTTACTTAGTGAATTCTTATCATCAGAGAAATTTTTGGAACAAAATGTTTTTTCATTAACAAACGTTAGTTTGATAGAAATAAAATTGTTCAGAGAAGCACATATGGTTTGAATTTTTTTCTCAAAAGGAGTTTCCAATTAATGTGACAGCTGCAGAAAACAAGGCTCCTCCCAATCACCTAAAAACATGGGCTTTGAAATGCTGTGAAGTCCCATATTTTAATGAGTGAGATAACTGGCTGTTTTAGGGATAGGTCTCTCGTATTTCCCACGAGCTTTCCCAAAGATTTCAATTTGGAATGTAATGGTATTTTTTTTTTTTTAATATCAGTTTCTTAGTCTAGGGAAAAAAATACTTCCCACGCAACTCTAGTTATATCATCCTAATACATGTGATTCCTCCATGCCAAAGAAAGGCATTTTAGTCATGGGAGGTTTACATAGTTCAGAGGAAGTGACCAAAATAGAAGCTGCAACAAAAATGCCCTCTGCGCTTTGTCTGTCTGCTGTGTAATCTGAAAAGCCGAAAGGAATGAGAGATCCCATTTCAGTGGCAGGTTCCAGTCCAGAACATCTGGAAAAATCTGGGGCAAAACAATTAATTTCTCCTTTTTCAGTCAAACATTTAAAAGAGAACTTGGTCTTCAGCTGGCACAAATCTGTTCAACCACATTAACCTCACCAGACCTATATTAACCTATACTGATTGAAGACCATAAGAATATCCTCAATATTTCATGATGAATTATAATTCTCAGGCTTTAGGAAAAAAGGTTTGGTTAACCCCATATTACACATGCATTCTCCATTTAGCAAACATCTAACAAAGTTTAGAAAAAGAAAACAAAGGTAGAGCAAATCCCATGTGTGTGCTACAGCTTCCCAGCTTGCTGGGAAATTCAGCATGGCTCTTCCAAGCTGTCATTCAAGCAAGGCTGCATGTGTATTTTATTTGGTCCAATTCCCAGCTGACTTTTGCAAATTGTCCATCAACTCAGACTCTCTGAGGGTGCCTGTTCATCACCGATGAATTCAACTTCTTACATTTGAATTTCACGTGGCTCCCATGAGTAGTTTCTAGGCCATGAGGTAACTTTTTTCCAGCTAGGCTGGCTTTGTGCTGAGCTGCGGAGACAAGAAGTTCCCTTTTCCTCTCACAGACATTTCCATGATAACACACAAATGAAAATCATGTGATTGACTCCCCAGTCTGCATAGCTTTTCCCCCACCATACAGGATCACCATGAAGTTTGTTATAGAGGGATGATCTCTGTGAGAAACAACATTTTCCAGACTTAATATCTTTGAAACAGGCTGTTCTTTGCTGGGTTTGGACCATTCTCCTCTAGACTTTAAGTAAACAGAAAAAGCATATTACACTCTGTCAATCCCCAACAGTTTATGCAGAACTGTCCAAGTCAGCACAATCTTGCACATCATATTTTTGGGAAGAGCCATCTGTCATAAACAAAACGTGGCCATGTGTGGCTCACTACCATACACTACAATGTGGAATCCCAGAGCAGGATTTCTAATGACTCTGGTGCTTCAACCACAGGGTTACGGGATGAGCAAGTGGTGGAGGATGAGAAGCTGCTCCAGCCAGGAGCTCCAAGTAGCTGCATTCTCCGCTGTCTATGAATATTCATATTTATACATCAAATGTAATCTTGCTGACTTAGCGTATCTTTTCTACAATTTTTCATTAAAGTTTAACTCATTGAAATTGCAGATTGAGTCAGTCATGAGACACACATAGCAAAGAAAGGCATTGGGTCAGACTGTAACTGAACATAGCTGAGAATCTGTACCTAATGTACACAGATTTGACTGATGCTGGTTTTATGTGTGGCTGCTTCAACCAGCAAATACATATAATTGAGCTGGTGCTTCAAGCTTCCAGAAACTCAAAACTTTATGAGTGCTGTGTACGTGCTGAAATCATGTTTACATGTTGAACTACAGTGAAAATCTGGAATTTTTAAGAGAAACTTTAAGAGAATTTTTAAGAGGAACTTTAAGAGAATTTTTAAGAGAAACAGCAGAAATTCTGAAAATCCTCATAGACAAATATGGACGTACTATTCTGGAAAAGTAGAAATGCCTCATTGTTATAACGTTGAAAAACACTCAAATGAAATATTGAATATAATACAGTATATTAAACTACACGATGAAATCTGTACTTGTTATACGTCAAAACAAAACAATACTGTAAGCACAACAACACCTTTTTTTCTTTTGTCAAAACAAATCAGTTCTACATTAGTTGCACAAATAAGAAAATCAAAGCAATTTGCTGAGACATTTTTCCCATAGAAAATGTCATTGAAATAGTCATGTTCCTACAAAATAATCCAGTTTCAATGAGCCTTCATTTTAAACCAAAAATTGTTCTATCAGAAATGTTTTCACTGGATTTAGTCCACATATATCATAGGTTATGAAGTTTATATTTCTATTTGATTTCACTTTTGCACGATGTTCTGAGAAAGGTTAGTGAAAGGAACTTGTATTAGCAAGCTGTTAGAAAGTCAAAGGACAGATTTTTGATCAGTGTAAATACATGAGAAGATATAAGCAGAGTAATTATCTTTCTGTTTTGAATTATTAGTATATAAAATTTAGCTTCAATGCATCTGAGGTAAATAAAAGCTGTAGTATTAAAAATATGATGTTTGGAGTTCCATAGGGCCCACTCTAGTAAATATGAAGAATCAACAGGGTGTTTAAGAACATTCTTATTTAGTGTATGAAAAACCTCACCAAAGGCCCTGAGATAACTCCAATACTGAAATCAGTTGTGTGCTTCAGTATCTTGTTGAATCATGACCACACACTCTGGGGAGAAAAAACTGCAATTCTCAAGAGATTGACCCAAAACTGACTGAAGTCAGTGAAAGTTTTCCATTTATAGTTCAGAGCTCTTTGGATGAGACCCAAAGAAGACAAGTAAGACATGAAAAAGGCAGAAGGGGAAGTTGATATGTATTGCACTTGTTTATTTTATCCTCAGGAATATCTACAGCTGGGATCTGCAGGTACAATCTACCTACATTTCTTCATTCTAACAATATTTGTTGTTGATTTCTTGTAAGCTTTTCTATAGGAGAACAGTGTTGACTATTGGGAATTTAACCATTCCATTGAGCATACCCACCAAGCACCAGCAGGTTAAATAAAGTTGATAGTAAATTAAGTCAGCCTTGAGGATGAACACACGGATTCATGTAGCAAAATCAGCAAAGTGGGAGCCAAAGACTCAGTTTAAAGGTGTGTAAACACAGGGCTGATTTGTCACAAGATAAAGACCAATGTGTTTAAGGCACTGGTTGCTGAGACAGAGTAACTCTCTAGCAATATGAAAAGTAAAAATGTAGGTTGGAGCTCAGTCCCTCACACTGAGATCTATAAGGTAATACAATCATCTCTCAAGGGAAGTGACTGGACCCCTGCTGTTTTGAGACATTAAATGTTTGACCAGACAGAGCCTCACAAAGTATGTTGTTGGGAACAATTCCACACTTATAAAGAGAGGCCAGGTTTTACTAATAGATCTCTTCTACTTATATCTGGAATTTAGCAATAAAACTATGCCTGACCTTACCATGAGCACAAGGGGGAGGCAATAGTTTCACTGTTGTCTATCAGTACTAATCAGATTCCTAATTATTTTTATTTTTTTTTTTAACTGTAGTTTCACTGGTGTCTATCAGTACTAATCAGATTCCTAATTATTTTTATTTTTATTTTTTTTTTTAACTGTACAGCATTGTGAGGAAAATGAGGTTATAATTAAAAATCTTTTGGATAATTTCTAGTAATTTCTTTCACTTTTTTCACAAGCATTATCCTTTACATTCTATAAATGCCATTATCATTTCTATCTGATTGGAAGCTTTGACCATGTAGTGCTTGAACAAGCCAATTTTAGCATGTGAAAATGTCTGTTTAATATCATGGGGGACATTTATAGGACTTTAGTAAGAGAGAAGCACATGTTCCATTTTTAACTTAATAATTGATTAGAGAGATAAGTTTTCTTAAATGCAGTAACTCTGAAAGCTCTTAGTGGTAGCATAAAATGTACACGTATCTGTCTCACTTTCCAGCCAAAACTGGTCCTGAGTTTAACTTACCAAGTTTTCTGCAGAGAATAGAAATGATCACACATAATTTATTTTCTCCAACCAGTTTCTGGTCAGAGTTACATCATGTATTCTTTCTGGGCATTAGAGGACAATACATAGAGGAGAAATTCAGCATCCTGCAATTATAATTGATTGCATTGTGAGTCACTTACAGTTTTGAAGGCAGCCCATTTGAATATATTTACTGAAAGCAAATGACATTGTGAATTTTAATGCAATGTAGAGGAGCCCAGAGCTCAGGATAAACGCTGTTGTTAAATATTCAGTGAGAGAAAGGAAATAAATGAGTAGCCAAGACCAATATGACCTTTACTAGTATTCAAATGAAAAAGGAGGCACAAACTCTAACTCAAAAATGCCCCTGCAGTTGTCAAATGCTTGTGTCTGCCAGCTAAGAAACTAGATAGAGCTCTACATAACTGGGTTTTAACACTACGTAACTTACTTTGATGTCAGATGTGAACACTAGAATAAATCCTGGGGGCTTTCTTAAAGTCTTTCCTGTAGATTAGCTGCAGAGAGTTATGCATCATCCCACTGGCACTGGATATGAGATAGCTTTAAAGCAAGGGCTATTTTGTCATGTTGGACCTGGGTTATGACAGTGAAGGACAGAGTAGCAGGATGATTGCCTGAGCCTGACTGTATAGATATGGCCAGGAAACCTCAAAGTTATTGCAAAATACTAGACTCACCAACCCTCAGGACTAAAACAGTGAACTGAAATCACCTAAACATGTAAGCACCCTCACTGCAAAAATAGCTCCAGTGATGGATTGTAGTGGCATCTTGGGTTTTGCTTGACCTTGTGTTTCAAGGCATGTCTTCCACTAAATGTGGAGGAATTCTGGGGAAAAAAAAACCTGCAACTCAAATTAGATTCATTAGATGAATGTCCACATGTGATGTAATTAGTGTAGCTACCATACTTGCATAGGCACTAGGAAAAGATCTCTCGTGCTGAGAGGTGTTAAACTCTTAGCTGTAACTTGCAGGAACAATTTCTTCTTTCTTTTGGGGGCAGGATTAGAGAGTAACAGATAGTTTGGCTCTTGTGATATAGTCATCCTTACACTGCTGTCCCACCTTGTAGAGAAAGTATCATTCAGAAGGGCACCAGCTCCACTCCAGTTGATCACATCAGAAATCCTGGACGCACTGAACAACACTTAATGCTTAACATTTGTGAATTGTGTTTTGTGGCTGAGGAATGTTCATTAATAAAGTAAGATAAATTGCATCCTTTGTCAACTTCTTGTAGCATCCTGGATTTTTATTGTTTACGTGTCACCAATTTTAAAATATTCCCATTCTCAGCCAAACTGTGCAAGAAAATGGCTTCAACTTTGGCAGGTAACCAGGTAATACTGTATCTTAAGGTTACTCAGACTTTTTATTAAGTTTCAATAATTTTTAGATGCTGTGCTGTACTTCGGTATGAAGGACTACAAGGTTTTCATAGAATTACAGACTGGTTTGTGTTGGAAGGGACCTAAAAATTCATCCCATTCCGACCCCTAGCCATAGGCAGGGACACCTTCCACTAGAGCAGGTTGCTCCATGCCCCATCCAACCTGGCCTTGAACACTGCCAGGCATGGGGCAGCCACAGCTTCTTGTCAGGTTTCTTGTAGCCCCTTTAGGCACTGGGACCTGCTTTAAGGTCTCCCTAAGGAGCCTTCTCTTCTTCAGGCTGAACCAGCTCAGCTATCTCAGCCTGGTTCCAGAGCAGAGCTGCTCCAGACTTCGCAGCATCTGCATGGCCTCCTCTGGACTCACCCTACCAGTTCCACGTCCCTCTGTGCTGTTGTTCCAGAGCTGGAGCAGGACTGCAGGGGGAGGGGGATGTCTCCTCATAGCACAGCTGAGGGGGAGAATCCCCTCCCTTGACCTGCTGCTCACACTCTGGATGCAGCCCAGTCCATGAACAACATTCTGGACTGTATGCACTACTACCAGCTCATGCTGAGCTTTTCATCAACCAGCACTTCCATGTCCTTCCCTTTTAAATCATTCTATGGATTCTCAGGTGCTTAGGGAACATTGTTATACCCCACAGAGTAAAATAGCACTTGCTAAGAGAGGAGGAGTTTCACAGAGAGATATAGTTTATTTTCAGCATGCCGCTGCATATGCTTTCTCTACTCTCAGTTGTTTAACCACTGTCATTAACATGCACAATTGTGCAATCATCATCAAAATATTTTCCTTGCCAACTCTGGCCTTGACTACAATATATAACATACCACCATGCAGAGGTCCCAGCCAAGTTTGTACTGCAGCCAAAAGCATCTGTGCTGTACCAGTTTAGTGATAATTCCTGCCACTGAAAGGTCAAGATAATTAGCAGGCTGCTCAGCCCAGGCCACACTGGATGAATCTGCTTCTAGGACCTCAGCTGCTTCCTTTGCATGATGGCAGGAGTTGTGCAGGTGGGAAGTACACCACAGTGAGAGCTAGCTCAGTTTTTTTCAGCTCAGATGAGCCCCGAACACTTATGCCTTGTGTGGTTTGGTCTGTTTTGCACCACTCTTTCACTGGCTAAATATTAGTGCGGTGGAGTCTTTCTAGCAAGGTGAACTTTACTTTTGAGTCTGTAAGCAGTAAGTATAATCTTATTTTATGACATGGCCTTCAGAAGGCAAATCCCTGAAGAGTAACACCAATCCGGGTTGGACGTAACAACAAGAAGCAGAAGCCAGGTGGAAGCACCCATTGGCAGACCAACTGCTAATGGTTATCCAGCCTAGGGCAGGACATGCCACCTCTCCAGCTTCTGCTTCTCTTTCTCTGAAGGCATTTTATCAGGGGGTTGATCCGACTATCACCTAGCATTTGAGTTATCCTTTTGGGGTCAGCAGACATGAAGTCAGCCTCATGGGAGAACTTCTCATTTGGGCATCAGGAGGCCAGACATGAAACTCTTCGTTGCCTAAACAACGCTGAAGTACCTGTGATTGAGCAACTGAATGCCATCACGAATGTCCATACCAGCACAGTGGGCCAGTTTAATGTTTTTTTCATGTCTGTGATAAAAATGGCAGCAATTAGTTACTCATAGAAAATACCCAGAAAAAGAGTTTCGCTGTCAAAACAGAAATGCTGACAGCACTTGAAAGTTCAATAATTCAGCAGTCATTGATTCTCAGTGCACAGCAGGATTCCGCTCCACATTTTTTAGCTATCTAGAATTTATAGTTTTGCTCAGGCTTTTTTCTAGGTTTCCTAAATGGAAAAGAAACTGAGAGAAAGAAGCGCCTCCAGGAAATGATTCATCTTCTCCTAAAACTGATGTCTGTAACATGTGGGATGAATCACAGTTAAAAAGGGATTATCTTTCTTCTTTGGCTAGAAGGGAGTTAGATGACCTGCTGAAACCTGCTGAAGTACACATTCCCACCATCAGGGACTTCAGCTTGATTTCTAGCTAAAGTCTTGAAAAATATGGAGCTGCAAACATTGGCTACAGTAACAGTTGTGGGTTAATTTCCAGGATAGTTCTCAAGCAGATGTTGCTTTTGGTGGGAGAAAATATAGGCCATCAAGGTCTGTTTTTGAAAAATATCATAGAATCATAGAATCATAGAATAGTTAGGGTTGGAAAGGACCTTCAGATCATGTAGCTGCAACCCCCCTGACATGAGCAGGGACACATCACGATAAACTATGTCACCCAAGGCTATGCCCAACCCAGCCTTGAAAATCACCAGGGATAGAACATTCACAACTTCCCTGGGCAGCCCATTCCAGTGCCTCACCACCCTTACAGTAAAGAATTTCTTCGTCATATCCAATCAAAACTTCCCCTGTTTAAGTTTGAACCCATTACCACTTGTCTTATCACTACAGTCCCTAACAAATGGTCCCTCCCCAGCATCCCTGTAGTTCCCCTTCAGATACTGCAAGGCTGCTATGGGTTCTTCATGCAGCCTTCTCTTCTCCAGGCAGAACAGCCCCAACTTTCTCAGCCTATCTTCATGTAGGAAGTACTCCAGCCCCCTGATCATCCTCATGGCACTCGTCTGGACTTGTTCCAACAGTTCTATGTCCTTTTTATGTTAAGGACACCAGAACTGTACACAATACTCTGAGTGAGGTCTCACAAGAGCAGAGTAGAGGGGCAGGATCACCTCCTGAGAAAAATATCTTTCGTAATGGCCTGACTTTGGGAAAGAAAACCCTCACTGAAGCCTATGGGGCCTGCTGAACATTCAGTGTTTGAGTTTTTGGTTTTTCAGGTTTGCTGGATTTTTTGGGAGGGAAGTTAAAAAAATAATTTCTCTAGATGGCTAAATACATGCTTAGAAGTGAAACTTTGGTCACCTTTATTCCAAGGCATCAGCCAGTGCTATGAGGTCTGCAGAGAAAAGTGACATGAACATCTTTGTTCACTCAAGGGGTAATGGGAGAGAGAGAAAGATGCCCACCTCCAGCGCAGCAACAGATGCCAAACTGGAAGACATCCAGCTCAGTGGCATGTTAGGAATATAATACATTATTTCCATGCAAGCATTTGGATTTATTTGGGGAATCAATTAACAGTAAGTGCATACATCCATTTACAAAATGGTAGTGTACCAGACACATACACACACAAGTTGTAATTGAAAACTGAAATAACACCAGGCAGAATAACCATTAAAGGAATACAAAAAAAATCTCTAAAAAGCCTAGAATAGTATTTAATAAAATGAAAGAATTTATCCATCTGCAGTTTTATCCTTAGGGGGAGGCCACAGACTAAGAAGCAAACAAATCTAGATAGAAATGAAAATAATGTTGTGAAGGCGATGGAAGGAACAAGAGGGAGATTTCTTTGCAGATTAGCTGCTTATGAACTAAAAGTATTCCAATTTAATCACTTGTTTGTAGATATGTTTATCAGAGGATGAGGAATTCCATCATATGTTCCTAACATCCTGAACAATAATTATTCTTCTCCTCTTCAGACACTTTACAATCACTGTTTATTGGCACAGCCACAGAATTCAGGAGTTCTTGTCAAAGATACCAGCTGAGGTCTCAAGAGCTTACTTTCTTTCCTCCATCCATAGAAATCCCAAAGGTTAATCACATTTGGTCTCTTCATCTTTCCGGTGAATGTGTAGCATCTGATGCACCTAAAAACCCAAGTACCAAAGAGCCACTTAGCAGCACCTAAAAGGCACATAACACCCCTGTGAAGTCAAATACCCTACAAACCTCAAAACTGGATAGTCTCTAACTCACTCCCTTCAATATTATCCTGTATGTAGTCTTTAATTATAGATTTTCAAATTAAAATTAAAAAAAAGGTAGGAAAAAGTAATTCCTCCTTCTGTAAATCAGGACATACGCTGCATAGCCAAATAAGCCTCAGTAGAGGAAGTCTCAAGGGCCTCTCTAATTAAGGCAGAGTTTTTTTGGAAGATGCTCATTGATGATTAACCACTGCACTTCCATTATCTGCCTGCAGTAGGGTAGTCTGCAAAACAGCCAGTATGCTACAGTTTTCTGTGCTTTTCTGGATATTTTTCCTTTTCCCAAGAATGTCATTCATAGAAATTAAACTTCTGTTCTTATTGAAATGCATATAAACTGCAGGAGATACAATTTTTTTCTATACCATATGAGTCAGAAATTGAAAAGATTTGCTAAGATACAGGAAGACTGGAGCTGGATTCGATTAGCAGTGTTCTTAATCCAGCATGCTTCCTCCAGGAGTTCCTCAGAGGAAGACACAAGAATCCCCTTCAAGTAACTATGGACTAATTTTGCTATATAAGCCTGTCAGCAGTTAATGATTGCACACCCTAAATTATAAGAGTTTACATCACACTTTATTTCCATTAGGCATCCATCCTCTGCGAGATAACTCAGAGTACCACCAACTACATCTTCCTCCTGCTAAATTGCATGCCCAGTAATACTTTATAGTAGTAATTCCAAAGATCAATTAAGCATTGTAGGATTAAAAAAGTTTTTGTTTACAATAATGAAAAATGTTTCTGCCTATTGCCCAGTATCTGACCCGCTGTGTCCTTATCAGGCCTGTGCCATGGTCTCTGGTCTAACTGTTCAACTGCATGGCTGCACTTCATCATCATCTTTGTCGTCTTCCAACCATGCCTCTTTCCTTTCTACAGTCCACTGCTTTCATATAAGACACATCAAATTACTTCATCTTTTGCCAAACCTTTCTTGAACTTTAAAGAATCATAGATTCAACTAGGTTGCAAAAGTCTGTTAACATCACCAAGGCCAACCATCACCACAGCACTGCCAAGGTCACCACTAACCCATGCCACTGAGAGCCTCTTCTATATGGTTTGTGAACACCTCCAGGAATGGTGACTCCACCATTTCCCCAAGCAGCCTGTTCAATGCCTGACCACCCTTTGGGGAAGAAATTGCTCCTATTATCTAGTCTTAACCTCCCCTGATGTAGCTTGAGGCCATTTCCTCTTGTCCTGTCACTTGTTCCTTGAGAGCAGAGATCAGCCACCTCCTGGCTCTGTCCTCCTGTCAGGCAGTTGTAGAGAGTGATGAGGTTCCCCCTGAGCCTTCTCTTCTCCAGACTAGACCCCCCCAGGTCCCTCAGACGTTCCCCATCACACTTGCGTTCCAGGCCATTCGCCAGCTCCATTGTCCTTCTCTGGCCCCACTCTAGCATCTCAATGTCTCTCTTGTAGTGAGGGGCCCAAAATTGAACACAGGATTCGAGGTGCGGTCTTACCAGTGCCCAGTACAGGGGAATGACCACTGCCCTGGTCCTGCTGCCACACTGGTGCTAATACAGACCAGGATGCTGTTGGCTTCTTGGTCGCCTGGCACAAGCTGCTAATGTTTAGCTCCATCAGTTAGCATCCCCGGGTCCTTTTCCATGAGCAGCTTTCCAAACACTCTTCCCTAAGCCTGGGGCGCTGCATGGGGCCAAAGTGCAGGACCCGGCGCTTTGCCTTGTTGAACCTTGCCCCATCAGAAGCCACCAACTTGCTCTCTGGTGGCTTACAAGGCTCCCAGTCACAAATGAGGGGTAGTGAAGGATACCCCAAGGCAGTCTGTCCATCTGCCTTCTGTCATGCCTGTCATGTCACCCTTTGGGCAATGTGTGAAAGGCTCCTGTAGAGTGGAGAGGTGTGTGTTTCCTCAATGAAAGCTTGCCACGCCAAGTTGCAAATTGTTTCACATGTTGTAACCAACTTATTTGGACATATATAACTGGTCATATGTAACTGGTCACTAACCAGTTCCTTAAAGTAGAGATTTGCTTCTGCTGTAATGGGGTACACGAGGTATTGCATAGCCCTGCCTTGCTTTCCCTTGCAATTAATCTCTGTTTACTGGTGGTTTAATTTTAGGTGTTGATCTAGTTGATTCCTCGTTCTTGCCCTCTCTCAGTTCTTTCTGTGATTTTTCTGTCTCTCTAGTCATGTATCCCTCCATTCTGGCAAGTAGTTGCTGTCTTGATGGCTCCTGAAATTTCCCACCATTCAAGTTCTTCGGTCATTTATGTAAAAGGGAAAAAGATGGAGGGAAAAACAAGAGGAGAAAAGTGAAGCTATAGGAGGTAGCACTGGTCCCTGGCCAGGCTGGTCATTATTAATCTCTATGCAGTCAGAGCAGGGGGTTGGAAGCTTTTTTCAAAATCCTTGGCAAAACCTACACGGAGTGGGGAAACCTTGGGGTCTGTGGCATTGCTTGTCCACGTCACTGTACGTATGGGATGGGAAGAATCTATGCTAAGGAGAGATGAAGCTAGCATGGTATGTGGGGAGACAGTGCAAGAAAAAAAGTGCGAAAACATGGCAATAGTTTGGATAATGTTGAGAAGTTAGAGACAATGTGAAGAGTGGTTCTCGACCTGAGGGCTAATCTTAAAGAGAACTAGGATTGCACCTAGAAAGCCTCTCAGCCTTCTTCCCCTCCCCTCCCCTCCCCTCCCCTCCCCTCCCCTCCCCTCCCCTCCCCTCCCCTCCCCTCCCCTCCCCTCCCCTCCCCTCCCCTCCATTCCCTTCCCCTCCTCTCCCCTCCCCTCCCCTCCCTTCCCTTCCCTTCCCTTCCCTTCCCTTCCCTTCCCTTCCCTTCCCTTCCCTTCCCTTCCCTTCCCTTCCCTTCCCTTCCCTTCCTTCCCTTCCCTTCCCTTCCCTTCCCTTCCCTTCCCTTCCCTTCCCTTCCCTTCCCTTCCCTTCCCTTCCCCTCCCCTTCCCTCACCTCCTTTCCCCTCCCCTTCCCTCACCTCCCTTCCCCTCCCCTCCCCTCCCCTCCCCTCCCTTCCCTTCCCTTCCCTTCCCTTCCCTTCCCTTCCCTTCCCTTCCCTTCCCTTCCCTTCCCTTCCCTTCCCTTCCCTTCCCTTCCCTTCCCTTCCCTTCCCTTCCCTTCCCTTCCCTTCCCTTCCCTTCCCTTCCCCCTCTTCCTTTCCCCTCCCCTTCATTCCACATTTCTTCAGGCTTTTGTGGTCCAGCAGTGAATGCTGGGGAGACTCTCTCCAACAAGGGTGTCCAGGCTGCTGCACCTTATTCAAGCTTTCCAAACACACTGTTTTTATTACATCCACCAGTTCATTTGGAGTTGGGTCTTGAGGCAGCAAACCCTCCATGTGCCAACTAGCCGAACAACCTCGGTCTTGTGTGAAGTGATGGTCACTGCCTGATTACCACATCCACTCTTAGCACCCACTTCTGTTGTAAATAAAGGCATCGTTCATTTCTGTCTTATATCAAGACGTTCAAAACAGGAAATTACATTGGCTGAACAATCCTAGGATCATAGTTTGCCTTCTCATTTGGGGTTTTTTATTCCCATGTAGTGGCACATCAGAGTTCTTGATGCCTGAAGAGCACAAGGGGTGCTTCATTCATCCCTCCCCATGGAAGCCACCAGCTTGTAGAAATTCTAGTATTTTCCTCTAAACCCAGATGTGATTCATTTTGCAGTATTTAGATGGGTACAGTCCATGCATCTGCAGCTGACTCAGACTCCTTATGGAGTCCTTACCATCCATAGTGTGTAATAGCTATGCTTAGCATAAAGTTCTTTAGCTGTACCTTTAGCATCTATTTTAGGAAGATATGGATAGTGTGTTTAAAGTGCTTTTGTTACTACTAACAGTGAGTAAGTGCTCCATAGAAATTTACTTTCAGTCAAATGACTGCTCCCATAGGTGGACAAGTTACATTTTGTACTGGTGAGCATTCTGACTCACGCTTTTCCATTGCACCAATACTGTCCTCTAACTTCACATCACCAGCAGATTTCGTCAGTGCACTTCTGCTTTGTGTACGTAGTAGGTCAGTTCAGTGAGATGAGAAATTTAGACAGAAACTTTCCTCCATGTGAACAATCAGTCTCCCACTGAGACCTGATACAGTTTCCCATACAGCCATTTTCTGTCGTCTTCTGGTTCCTGCATTGCCCCTTTAATGAAAAAATTGCCTTGTTTTGCAAGATGCAAAATGCTTGACTGCAACTGAGGCTTTTATATTTTAGGAACTTTATTCTAAAGCAATAGGATAGCAACAATCTGTTCCTCCAGGTAGCTATAATGCAGCAGTATTCATTGTATGCAGAGCTGTTTCATATATATGGGCAATTGATTATGTGTGTTTAACAGATACCTTGTGATACCAATCCCATCCACGCGTGTGTTTTATCTTCTATTTTTTCTCCTGTTGCATGATTCTTGGCTCTGTTTCACTGGACTGTAAGCATGCTCAGATCAGGGCAAACAAAAACTGGGTATCAGCAGGAGTGACAGTTGCGCCTTGAGATCGGGACTGAAGCACATACCACTGAGGCCACCTGGTGTACAGAGCAGAGCTGCAGTCCCCTGTGCTCCTGCCATAGATAATTAAACAGAAAAGAAGAGAAAAAAAAACCTCACTGTATTTAGTAAAAGCCTAGTTTGGTTCCTCAAAGGCAGAGCTGAGGTTGAGTGATCCTGCTCTGCAGAAGAACGCATGTGTTTGCACAAATGAGCCTGAAGAGCAAGAGTTTACTAGTGTGGGAGTAGACCTATAAAGCACACAGGGCACCACAGTAGAAAAGGCAAAACGGGTTGGCTCTGCACAGCAGAGCTGGCCTAGAGACAGGGCAGAACAAGAGTGAGAGGGAATAGGAACAGCCTTGCTCTTCCTTCTCTTTCCTCCATGTCCCCGTTTGTGACATGGAGAACACATCCTTCCAGTGTAGACTCCTTGCATGATGTCCACTTCACAACACTGGTAGATAAATTTGAGTGTCATGTTCCTTTATTTTCCTTTTCTTTTTTCTTTGTTTACCACCTATAACGAAAAGCATTTTGTCTTGCTGCTTTGGTGTGAGAACAGACTCAGTAAAGAGAGAGCAAATTGTGCCATGAAATAAGGATTAGAAATGACCGTGTGTAACTTGAGCTTGAAAGAGTTTCTTTGCCCTTGGCTTATACACATCTTACAGACATTTGTAGCTGAATTTTAAGGGCTAGGACCATATGACTCTTCAGACAGATGTGGCTTACAGGCCTCTCAGTGCCTTCATGCCTATGTATATGTAAAACTCCATGCCCAGGGGCACATCCTGAGTGATAGTAATACATCAGAGTGTGTTACTATCATGTCACTGAAAAACAAGCCTTTCTGTGAACATCAGAGCCACAGGACAGGCCTAACCCTGCGTGATCAAGTTTAATTATGGCATCATCTTGAGAGCTGGGGCTCACTGGGACCCATCCTTGGGGGCAATGGTTAACTGTTCATGTGCAGCAGGTCAAAGCACTCAGGTCTCCTGCCCTGTGTGAGCAATAAAGTCCTCTATGGACCAGCCTGCATTATTCTCCAGGCTGCCTCAGTGGTTGCTTGCCCAGGGACTGTGCTCTCCATCAGGAACCTGTTGAGCCACAATTTTCCTTCAGCTTTCAGAGTCTAGTGCTGTTCTGCAGACGCATGAAATGTCACAGGGCTGGTCAATGGAGGGGAAATGGGCATCAAATATGTGAGATTCTCCCCAGCTGAACAAAAATTAGCATAATCGAGTTACAGATTATTTGAAATATAATCAGACTTCATAAAGAAGTAAGCCTGCATAAAGCCTCCATGGAAAAAAAATGCAGTCTCCATGAACGTGAACTAGATTACTTTTGCTAAATCAAAGACAGAGTGCTGTATTTTTCACCCATCTGCTGCAGTCTGGCTTGCACAAAAAATCCTGTCCACGCATCTTCCATATGTTAGGAGGCAATCTGAATGTCTAAAAATTAGTCATTGAGATAAGAGAAAGATGCAGTGTCATCCCAAACAAGGCATGACTGCTCTCTGCAATATATTTCACAGCAAAGCAAGAGTTTTTTCCCCTAAGATTTCTTTTCTGTTCAGTGGTCTAAAAGGAACGCAAAAAAAACCTCCTGGGCTGGTCTACTACTAAATATATTCAGGATTTCCAGCTAGGAGAAAAAGCCTAATAATCAACTTCATTTGGAGTCAACTTGAAGGAACTCTTTCACTCTAAAAATAAAATCTTATGCCCTGAGATTACTTAAGGATTTCTTTTTTATTTAACTCTTTCTCCCCTTTTCACTGTAGTCAATTTTTAAATTAAAAAGAAATGTTTTGAAACAAAAGTCAAAATATTTCTTAAAAAAATATTCATATGAATTCTTTTGGCATTTCCTGAATTGAAACATTTCAAGTGGAAAAGCGTTTCTGTGTGAAAAGCTTTCAAAAATTGTGCCCTTTTTTTGATAGAAAAATTTGCTGAAATGGACCAGCTCCATTTTGGGGTCTCCCCAGAACTCCATCCCTTTACTCCATTTTAATTTTAAGTGGGGGATACTAAAAAGCCCCCTTTTATATTGCAACTGATGCACAGAAAATCTTGTTAAGAATGGTATTTTCCCTGAATCACTCTGGCTTGGTTTCCACATTCCCTGAGAACATCTTTGCCAATTTCCACAAGAGGCTATCTGCTGACACAGCGACTTTCAAGCACCCCAGTGCCTGCTAACACAGTAGTCACATGAATTGCCCCTTCTTAGGAGACAAACACTCAGCAAGCAGGCAACATGTCAACAGCTTTTGCTCCCACATGAGCCAATGACAGGAAAAATGTAAAGGTAACTCCTGCAATGTCTTATATGAATAAATTCAGGGTACCTCTATACCCTGAGCCTCAGCTATGGCTCAGTCTGTTCTGATGGTAATGCTGAGTCTAGATGGGCTGTTTCTGCAACTGCCTGGTGACAGCCAGGGCAGGTGCATTTGTAGGTATAGCTGATTTTTGTGTGTTTGTCATGATGTGCAGCCATTTATTGCAGAAGAGTAATAACTGGCCCACCAAAGATAAATGAACTACAATATCCCAGTCATTATTAAAGGACTTACACTTTAGAAGTCACCATCCACCAGGAAACAGAATGCAAAATTACAGAATTTACACAGAAAAGAAACTGGTTAGACCATCCAGGCAATTTTCTTGCTCTTATGATAGTTTTCACCAGAATACTTGCTGATGTTCTCTTTTGCCTGGCTTAAAATCTTTCTTTTCAGGGATTTCAAATTATTCCATACCGCCACAGGTCTCTCCCTCAGGAAATCTTCCTGTAAGGTCTGCCCAAATTTCACATATTCTCTGTCTTAATTGAATCATTTTGCTGCTAGCTTCACCCTGGGTATCATGCCAAATAATTGCTGTTCTCCTCTGTGTTAGCTGTCTCTTGAAGTTTGGCTTTTCATAACTCCTAATTGCTTCTTCCACTGTATGCATATAGATATGATTCTTTCAATTCTCCTTATAAACCTACGCCTCCAGTCTTCTGATCAGAGGAGAGCAACTAAAATGAAGAGATTCTGCTCCTCAACAACATGCTGGCAATACAGGGCTGTTAATCAAATGCAGTTTTCCAGCTACAGTTGATTCATATATAAACGGAGATAGACTGTGCAGGCATACTCACCTATCTTTACACTTGGTAAAATTAGGTGTCTAAACTGCATTAAGCATCTGACCTTCTTTTAAAAACACATGTGAGGGAGATACAAAGTTCCTGATGTCTTGCAGGCAGCTTTGAACCATCCTTTAAGGGAAGAACATTTTTCTCTCCACGTAGAAAAGTTGGACAAGTCACTTGGGTACAAGGGAAACATACTGACATTTAGGAGTGCATAGATAAGTGCCCACAAGTGAGTTGGATATCTATATTACAAGTTCACAGAGGCTTTCTGTGTTTAGTCGATGAAGCCTATGGAGGCATTCAGCTGACCAAGCATAGTTGTTTTGGAAAAGCAAAATTGGGCCCTCTCATCCCTTCATTGCATTGCCTGGGTGGACACTGACTGCAATGGGAGCTGGAAAGAACACAGGTGAATTCTTCAATTTCAGTATTTACTGTGCAAGCCGAATCCCTCCACAGGTGTCCAGTTTTCAGACAGCCAATACTGGGAGAGATGCATCATCTCCTAACTACTTTTCCAACTTCAGAGACAAGGAAAGGTCCCCTTCTAACTGCTGAAGAGTGCTTTGTTCCAAATGCCAAACAGACCACATTTCCACCTTTAATCACAGTTTTAGAGGTCAAGTTCTTCTCTTTGTGATGTTGTCACATGTCCCATGGTGTCAAAGAAAAACATCGGTTCATCATATTGAAACCAATGCTTAACTTCGGGATTCTTGTATGTCAAGGGTTTTCATTTATATTCATTAGGGTGTAAGAGCAAAATTTAGGAACTACTTTGTAGAATAAACTTTATTTGAGTACATTAAGAATTGTCTAATATTAATACCTAATCACTGAGGTTATTTCTCTTGGTAAGACCATAGCAGTGGTGTTTCCAGAATGAAAAAAGTGTGATCCTTTAATTAAAAGCAACATTCAGAGTTAAAAAGGGATAGCTCCTTCTACTTCCTTACAGTCGCATAAACCACGCTTTCAGAGTCCAAGCTTTTTAATGATGGTTGATGGTTTCCTTTCTTATCTGCTTGTACTTAAATGGCATCTGCTTTTCAGAAGATATTCCTGTCCTTTCTGCTAAGTATCAGGCTGCTCTGATGAAAGGTGCAATAGAAGTCTCCCTGTATCGTTGTATCTTGGCGCATTTTGTGAACTTACTCAAACTTTAAGCCAGTTTATGACTCCTGAAGAACTATTCTTTTCCTGTAGTAGGGCTCCTGTGAGGTTATGACAGGTTGTGAGAAGGGTGATCTTACAACCAGCCATAGACACATTTGAATGCAGGCAGGCTTCTCTGGGGAGTGAGGCAAGTTCAGACTTTTGTCCCTGAACAGAAATAATTTCAAAACTGAAATTTAAGGTGATCATCATCTACTGCTATAGAATCATAGAATCATAGAATAGTTAGGGTTGGAAAGGACCTCAAGATCATCCAGTTCCAACCCCCCTGCCATGGGCAGGGACACCTCCCACCAAACCATGCCATCCAAGGCTATGTCCAACCCCACCTTGAACGCCGCCAGGGATGAAGCATTCACAACCTCCCCAGGCAACCCACTCCAGCGCCTCACCACCCCCACAGTAAAGAATTTCTTCCTCATATCCAATCTAAACCTCCCCTGTTTAAGTTTAAACCCATTACCCCTTGTCCTCTCACCACAGTCCCTAATGAAGAGTCCCTCCCCAGCACCCCTATAGGCCCCCTTCAGGTATTGGAAGGCTGCTATGAGGTCTCCACGCAGCCTTCTCTTCTCCAGGCTGAACAGCCCCAGTTTTCTCAGCCTGCCTAAATGCTTTCCCTTAACCTAGTCCACCCACTGCCACTAATTCAGCTGGAATGAGAGAAAGTTGGGTAGCTTTGCTCCTGAGAAACAAGAACGTGTTTCTTCAACTAAAATCCCCAAATCTGGTACAGTTGCATCAGGTGCTACACCAATCTGTAGACAGAAGAGTTTGCTTTTAATTAGCACATTGTCCATCTATTGATTTGGGGATCTTAAATGTCTAGCTGGCATTCCCTCATCACACACCCCAGCCTGTGTTGCTTGGGCAGGACCTGCGACAGTAACAGTGACATTGCAGAGTACCACACTGCTCCTGTGAGAGGCTCCCATCCAAGGCAGGAGTCAGCAGATGTTCATATATCAGATAGACATAGGAATTGTCTGACCAGCTAACTTTTACCCAACTATCACATGCATCTTTTCCAGAAGTACTTCAAAACAGAAGGACTCCACAGAAGGCCTGAGCAACACTTCTGTGCAATAAGACCACTGTGGTCTGATCTCTCTCCTGACTGTATAGTTAAAGTCAAGATTTTGGCAGCTCAGCCTGTTTTTCTTTGTATGGGAAAGAAGCAGAGACACTCATAGGATATGTCAGGGTGCATTTATTTCAATAATGAGCCCTCAATACTCAATAAAACTCATTCTGCTCTGTTCTTGTATGCTCTGTTCTGTTCTGTTCTGTTATCTGTCCTAAGGGCCCTCCAACCCCACTTTAAATTGCAGAGGGGGAGTGGTTTCCTTGGGCTACTGCAGCTAGCTAAGATGGTCTCAGTTAGAGGAATATTGGTGAGGACATTCTGGAGAGACAATGAACAGAAACATTAATTTTTGAGAGCAGAAGTTGCAACTCACAAATTTTGCCCACCCAGAATATCTCACCTAAGAAATAACTACAAAGACCCTGATAGCATCATAGCTTTATTACAACTGAATAGCAACAAACAAGAAAGTTTTCCTTTATGAGAAAATTTGTCAGAAGGGGAATTTGCCTGTGTTTGCAGATTCCCTGCTCACGGACTTTTTTCTCTCCTATCGCTGAGTTGTTGTAACATCATGTTGAAAATCTGCAGGTGCTGGGAACTGGCCTAAGGAAGATACTTCTGAATTGCTTCTCAGATCCTCATAAGTCATTAGGCGCATAAGCTGTCCCCCAAGTCACTTGTTCATTTGCTTTAAACAATTTCTTGCAGATTTCAAGATGTATCAGCTTCCAGCTACAACCACCACATCAACACCTGCTACCTGTATCAGAGCCTCCCATGTGGTGAAGTATGGAGTTCAGAGTTTTTATTTCATATGGGTATTGAGTGAAGTTTTTGAGTTTGTTGAGATTGTTGTGTTGTTTTCCTCCTTGACTGGCAGTGAGTCCCAGCCATTTCATAGAATCACACAATCACAGGCTGGCTTGTGTTGGAAGAGACCTTAAAGCTCATCCATTTCCAACCCCCTGCTATAGGCAGGGACACCTTCCACTAGACCAGGTGGCTCCAAGACCCACACTGGTCTTTTTCTATTGGAGCATCTAGCTATGAAACCCCAGTCCAAAATCCAGGACTTTCTGCAGCATGGAAGTTGCTGACTTTTGGGGTCAACTCAGCAAGAGTCAATGAAGACACCATGAGGGCACTGCTCAGTGGACTTTGGGCTAAGGTGGTAAAACATGCTAGTCTTGACTTGGACTCCCAAAAGCTTCTCTTATCTCCAACATGCTAAAAGATGCCCAAAACTTGTCTATACATTTGGAACAATTAGCTTTGATTTTGACTATGCTAATTGTGTCAGCCTTCTGAATAGTAATACACCTGTGGTGCTTGGTTCTCAGCCTGTGCCTCTTTGAGAATATATTCTCATATCTCTTTCCAATGCTGCATTTAGACAAGATCATGCTCATTATCAATGAAAAGTAATAAACGTAGAGCATAGGCTTACAGAGAAATGTTATGATTATCTAGTTTGACTTATTTTATAGTAATAGCACTGCAACTTGCATCTGAGTTATAACATCTGCATCTAAATCTAAGTATTCTTGCAGATACAAAAGCCAGTGTAACCTCACATAAGATGCTCCTGCCTTCACGATTATGTGTTTGACCAATTAAATTCAAAACATAAATTTGTCTAATTTTTAGCTCTTAACCCTTCCCAGGTGAATGGCTGGATGTTCTTAAACCCATTACACTACATATAATAAATAGCCCAAGTATTATAACTCTGATTTCCCACTGCTATTATTTTCCTCAGAGTCTATAAGTTCATGTACATTCTAAAGAGAAAAACAAAATAGAAGGGAAGTCTATTAAGCAGAAACTTAAATAACCTAAATTTTCAGAGCATTTTGATTAGCATCAAAAAAGTATCAAGAAATAATAAGGTGGTTGAGTTCGAGATCCTCAGGACAGTGAGAAGAGCATGCAGTAAGCTCACTGTCCTGGATGTCAAGAGAGCAGACTTTGGCATCTTCAGGAACCTGCTTAGTAAAGTTCTGTTCTATATAGCCCTAGAGGGCAGGGGGGCACAAGACTGTTGGTCACTGTTCAAAGATCACCTGCTACAAGCTGAGGAGTGTTGCATCCCAACTAGAAAGAAGTGCAGCACGAGGGCCAGGAGACGTCCTTGGATGGATAAGGAGCTGCTGAGGAAAAGTCGAAGGAAGAAAGAGGCTTATGAAAGGTGGAAGCAAGGACAGGCAGTGTGGGAAGAATACAGGGATGTTGTCTGGGAAGCTAGGGACCAGGTTAGGAAAGCTAAGGCCCAGATAGAATTAAACTTGGCAAGGGATGTGAAAGATAACAGGAAGGGATTCTATAGGTACATTGCAAATAAAACACAGAGTAGGGACAATGTGGGCCCTCTACAGAAACTCTTGGGAGAACTGGCTACCCTGGATTTGGAGAAGGCTGAAACTCTTCATGACTTCATTGCCTCAGTCTTCGCTTACAAATGTGTTGACCACACCATCCAAGTCTTGGAAGGGAGGGATGCAGGGACTGTGAGGACAAAGACAATAGGCCAACTGCAGGAGAGGGTCTTGTTCGAGACCATTTCGAGAGCCTGAATGTGCACAAGTCCAAAGGACAGGATGAAATCCATCCGTGGGTCCTGAAGGAGCTGACAAATGAAGTTGCTAAGCCACTGTCCATCACATTTGAAAAATCATGGCAGTCAGGTAAAGTTCCCGATGACTGGAAAAAGGGAAATATAACCCCATTTTCAAGAAGGGGAAAATAGATGACTCAGAAAGCTACAGACCAGTCAGCCTCACCTCTGTGCCTGGAAAAATCTTGGAGCAGAATCTCCTGGAAGGCATGCTAAGGCACATGAAAAACAACAAGGTGGTTCGTGAAAGCCAGTATGGCTTCACTAAGGGGAAACCCAATTTGGTGGCCTTTGATGAGGGAGCTACAGAACTGATGGACAGGGGTAGAGCAGTTGACACCATCTACCTGGACTTGTGTGAACCATTTGACACTGTCTCACATGGCATCCTTGTCTCTAAATTGGAGAGATATCAATTTGATAGATGGATCACTTGGAGGATAAAGAACTGGCTGGATAGCTGCACACAAAGAGTTGTGCTCAATGGCTCAATGTCCAGCTGGAGACAGGAAGGAGTGGTGTCCCTCAGGGATCGGTGTTGGGACCAGTCTTGTTCAACATCTTTTGTGGGTGACATCGACAGTGGGATTGAGTGTGCCTCCAGCAAGTTTGCCGATGACACCAAGCTGTGTGGTTTGGTTGATACATTGGAGGGAAGGGATGTCATCCAGAGGGATATTGACATGCTTTTGTGGCGGACTGATGCCAACCTGATGAAGTTTAACCATGCCAAGTGCAAGGTCCTACACCTGGGTCGGAGCAATGCCAGGCACAGCTACAGGTTGGGCAGAGAAGAGATTCAGAGCAGACCTGCGGAGAACCACTTGGGGGTGTTGCTCGATGAGAAAATGAACTTGAGCCGCCAGTGTGCGCTTGCAGCCCCCAAAGCAAACCGTATCCTGTGCTGCATCAAAAGGAGCATGACCAGCAGGTCGAGGCAGGTGATCCTGCCCCTCTATTCTGCTTTCGTGAGAACTCACTTGGAGTATTGTGCACAGTTCTGGTGTCCTCAACATAAAAAGGACATGGAACTGTTGGAACGAGTCCAGAGGAGGGCCACGAGGACGATCAGGGGACTGAAGCAGCTCCTATATGAAGATAGCCTGAGAAAGTTGGGGCTGTTCAGCCTGGAGAAAAGAATGTTGCATGGAGACCTCATAGCAGCCTTCCAATATCTGAAAGGAGCCTATAGGGATGCTGGGGAGGGACTGTTCATGAGGGACTGTAGAGAGAAGACAAGGGGTAATGGGTTCAAACTTAAACAGGGGAAGTTTAGATTGGATATGAGGAAGAAATTCTTTACCGTAAGGGTGGTGAAGCCCTGAATGGGTTCCCCTGGGGAAGCTGTGAATACTTCATCCCTGGTGGAGTTCAAAGTGGGGTTGAGCATAGCCTTGGATGGCATGGTTTAGTGTGAGGTGCCCCTGCCCATGTCAGGGGGGTTGGAACTGGATGATCTTAAGGTCCTTTCCAACCCTGACTATTCTATGATTCTATGATTCTATGAAAAGAAGCATGACCAGAAGTTTGAAGGAGGTGATCCTGCCCCTCTACTCCGCTCTCCTGAGACCTCACTTGGATTATTGGAGTGTTGTGTACAGTTCTGGAGTCCTCAACATAAAAAGGACATGGAACTGTTGGAACAAGTGCAGAGGATGATCAGGGGACTGGAGCACCTCCCATATGAAGATAGGCTGAGAAAGTTGGGGCTGTTCATCCTGGAGAAGAGAAGGCTGTGTGGAGACCTCATAGCAGCCCTGCAGTATGTGAAAGGGGGCTATAGGTATGCTGGGGAGGGACTCTTCATTAGGGACTGTAGTGATAGGACAAGGGGTAATGGGTTCAAACTTAAACAGGGGAAGTTTAGATTGGATATGAGGAATAAATTCTTTACTGTAAGGGTGGGCAGGCACTGGAATGGGTTGCTCTAGGAATTTGTGAATGGTCCATCGTTGGCGGTGTTCAAGGACAGGTTGGACAGAGCCTTGGGGGTCATGGTTTAGCGTGAGGTGTTCCTGCCCATGTCAGGGGTGTTGGAACTAGATGATCATAAGGTCCTTTCCAACCCTAACTATTCTACGATTCCATGATTCTATAAATAAGGCCATTTCTTTGCATCTCAGATTTCATTTATCAGGTTTATACTTTAGGCACTGTTAGTTCTGATTCTTTAAATTAAGGCAAATACTGGCCATTTTGTTTAATATTAAAGAAGGACAAAAGTCAATCCAGTTCCTGGGCATAAATTAAGCTTTTATATGGCACAAAGGATTCTGTAGGATGCAGTAGACATGCATCATGCCTGGACATGTTTGACTCCCTAACCACACACCAGATTATAAATCCATTGGCAGTCATCAATAAAAACTCTGTATCCATAGCAAAGTTTCTTAACTGTCCTAGCACCACACCCCAACTGAGATTCTAGTTCAGCAATGCTGGTCTGCTTAGGACACAGGAATGGATTTGGACCCATGCCTTTCCCTAAACATCATTAGATGGGAATGTTCTTGGTGTTTTGTTTTGTTTATTTCTTTTGGAGACAAATAAGTCAAAGCATCCAGTTTAGGAAAAAGAAGCCTATACTGCAAAGTTGGTGAGCAAGTGCTGGAGATTGATGCTGATGTTCTCCGAGTGGTGGAATTAATTTTGCAGAGTTTGACACTTTTCTGACTGAAAAAGCTGTCTCTGCAACATTTAGCAACTAAAAATACCAAGTGAAGAAGCACAAGGAGAGGGGCGGGGGGAATAAAAAGCCAAATACTCAGCAGGAGACATCTGCCACCCTGAGTCCCAGACCTTACTGTGGGGACACTGAGAAATGGAGGACTGAGGTGTCCCCATCAGCAGATCTCTAGGAGCAATGCATCCTGGAATGGCGCATGCATTGTTACAGTGAGGACAACAAGCAAAATCTTATAATAAGCTATTCACTGTGGGTACATGAATAGAGATCTGCTTAACACCAACATTAATCCTGCATCCAAATGATAGTTAGCTACATCCAAGACTACAAATTTTAAATAAAGATAGGCGCAGCCTCAAAAACTGAATTCTGCCTCTGTGCCTTCTCTTTCCTGCTCCATCTCTTGTTTCTTGGGAAAATACATGGGCAAACAAATTTGGGAATCAGGTACTCAATTCACTTCTGCAGAGAAAGAAAAATCAGATTTTGGAACTTCGAAAGTCACCCTGAAAACCAACAGAAGTCATAAAATGGAGTTAGTGGTTACTTTTTTTTTTTCATTATTGAGTTTCAGAGGGGTCTTGCATTTATTTATTTGGTTGGTTTTGTTTTTCTGGTGCCTTTGCAAACGTATGTGTGTAAAACGGATCTGCTGAATGAAAGCTTCATCACCAATACTTCTTGTTAAGAAAAAGTCTGCTTGAATTAGCACATGGACATGAACACAAGCTTCCCAAACTCAAGAGCTAAGGATCTGTTAGCTACTCTGAGCTCTTTCACACCCATCAGCGTTATGAAAAATTTGGAAATCTGTCTAATTCATTCTGCTGCAGGATTGCCAAAATGTGCTGAAAGTCAGTATTTCTTCTGAAAAAAATTCTTCTGGTGAAGTTGGTAGTCAAGAAACAAGTTTCTAATTTTCTTCACTGAGAAAATTCAACAACTTAGCAATGAATATTGTATCTAAAGATTCTTAAAAGTCCAACTTCTGCCAAAAATATTCCAGCATTTTAAAGCAACAGAAAATGTGTTTGCCTCTATTTGATCTGGTTGCCCATTCTTTGCAAACAAAATAGAAATACTTCCTGAATCCACAAATTTGTAATGAACTGTAATTTTAACCACATAAAAACTGGGGATTAATCTAAATTACTTGAGCTCCTCTTCTAGTGGGTGTAGAGAAAGACTGCCCAGAGAACCACAGAGAGCATGTGGGACAGTTGTCCAAGATGAGCAATACAATTAACCAGAAGATGTTTCTCTGTTGCCCAGAAAAGGAGTCAAGACGCTCAGGAAACATTAAAACATATCTACATCTTACATGACTAAACTGAGGCCACAGAAATCCTGCTCTTTGGATCTCAAATTGCTCTTGGCAGTTTTTGTAAGCTGGCACTGTATTTCAATGGGTTTCAAAGTGAGAAATATAACTGTGATGCTCCACCAGTACCAACACCAAAGCACAAAATGCTGATTACTAAGGAGACCTTGGCAGCATTTCCGTAGACACTTGAATATATAGAAGCAAAGAAAATTGAGATTGAAAAGGAGCTGTGATTTATCTCCTGACATGAAAAATCTAAGACATGATGACCCTAAAATTTCCAGATAAATTTGTGACAGATAACAAGCTCAGAGACCTCATACGCAGAAAAAAGGCATCATTCCTTAAATGTAGGTAGAAACTGGAGCTGAGGACATGACATCCAGTGGAAAAATAATATGGCTGAACACACTGATGTAGTCATTCTGCTCAGTAAAGTGTATGGCCCAGCAATACCAGGCATACTTCAGGAAAATTTCAGTTCTCTAGGAATTTGGGAAAATGCATTATCCCCATAAGGCATTACTGAAATCTTGCCTCCATCCCAACCACAGACACTGAGTTTAGGAGCTTAGAACATCTTCTCCGTTGTCTCTGTTCTTTCAAACAATGACATCTCAATGTCACCTCACTGAATGAAAACAATCCCTGCAAAACCTTCAAAGAGGATTTGGAGGTGGAGAACTCTCATAACATCATTAATCACAAAGATATAAAAGCACTACAATATAAAAGCCCCCCTCCACATCTGCTAAATCTTCCTAGGCTCCTTAGCCCAACTCAAATTATGTCTCTTCTCATTACTGCAATTGATAATAATAAGGCCTCCTTTCACCTTGAATATCTGAATGCTGACCAAAATGCCCAAATTAGTCTGAAAACCACAAAAATGTCTACGGTGCCCTCTGCACTATCGCCTTTATTCCCTTGTCTGATGCCACCAGGGTTCTGACTCTCCATTACACCCCTCTAACCTGACCAGATACACCATCAAGTTCACACAATTTCTGCCTCTCATCTCATGCTATTGATGGATGCTCCCCTCAACAGAACAACTTGGCTCCATTTTTCCCAGCAGCATCTCTTGCCACAGAAGATCGTATCTGGCCTCCAAAGCCCCAGATGGACCATTGGTCTCAGCCAGTGGGACTGTGCATTAAGATAGTCTTTATAGAGCAAGATAACACCTGCCATAGAAATGCTTTTACTTTCCCTCACCAAAGCTGAATTTAGGGAATAGATCCAGTTTAACTACACAGTGTTGAGGTCTGCATTTACTTCTGCCTCATTAAAGAGATAATTTTCTACAGTGTGTGTCAGCCACTGCTCATTAACTGCTGACAAGAAAGACTGAGAATGGTTGAGGAAAAGGACACCATAATGAAAAAGAAGGAGAATACGAAGCATGTCAGTATGGAAATCTGCATGCCTGGGACTTTGGCCACAGAAATCATATTTTCGCTTCATCCTCCCTATCATTACTAATATCTCGTTTCCTTAATATATTCCCTCTGGTACGCTCACTAAAATCAGGCAACAGCAGAAAGTTTGATAGAAACTGTGCAACTCGTCCCTCAGAAAGAAACCTGGCATGTATTTTGGCAGGGGTAGGGTCTGCACGGGGCTGGATCCATGGTCCTGTTTGCCCACACCCGCTGCCACTCCCAGCACGAGTTCCCAGCTGCAAACAAGCCAGCGCTGCTCCCGGTCCAGGGCTTGCACCAAGGTTTTGCGGGGAGCAGTGTAGCCTGGCTCGGCACTCACTCCTGTGATGTGCAGCCAGCACCATGGCTTGCCTTAGGATCCAGGCTGGAAAAGAGCATAGGAGCTGTCACATCAGATCCGCCTAGCGGTCCATCAAGCCAGCCCTTGGTTTCTGCAAACAGCTGCTGACAGACACTTCAAAGGAGCAGCAATGGGCTTCAGTTGCAGTTCCAGGGCACTGTATGCCCACAGGGGAGATTTTCCAATCTCAGTTAGTTGTGGGCTGGCTTTCACCCTGCAATGTGGAAGCTTAACATCCTCTTTGAGAGAGAGAAAATGTCCCAAATTCTCACCCAGGCTGGCCGGGGCTGCACAATTCCTTTGAACCCATGGAATTAGTGTCTTAATTGAGAGCACACCCTTCAATCCAGCTGCAAATGTCCCCACCACACACATAAACCTCAAACTTCTGTTGTCTTCTGGGTAGAGCAATAACGCATTGCATACAATGACACATAGCTGTCACTCATGGCTTCAGCTTATTTTTCTGATTTCTGATGGCCATAAGCTACATATTGGTGGCAAGCCCTATTGTAAACTTTGGTGGGTCCTTCCAACCTATTGGCAAGAGTGATAGCTTGAATTCCACAGGTTAATCCTGTGCCAGGTACAACAAATCCCTTACCTGCATTTGAACATGTGCTCTCTTCACATTGCATTGCCTTTCCCCTGCACCCCTGACTGTAAAACAGCAGCTAATCCTAAACTCCTCAAGAAATCACAATAAAAGCAAAAAAACCCAAACTTCCTCAAACCTCAAGGAAGACTCAGGCCCCAGTTTTAGCTCACTTTGGGGGATAAAAGTGAGAGAAAAGGAGTATTTTCTCCTTTCTAGCATATCTAATCTGTAGGAGAGATGCCATCACAGAATTTGCTTGTCTTATGTTTCAGTATGGACATCAAATTCATCTCCTGAAGTTCATGATGGCATCCTTGCACAGCAAATGCCCCTGCTGTTTCTGGAAATCAATTACACTTCCATTAAAACAAGTAATAGAAGACAGCATCGAAAAACCTGCAGACTTGGCAACACTGCCTGTGCTGTACAGAGCCCCAAATGCTAACAATGGCCATGGCTTTGAAATACTGCTGATTCCTCCATTTCCCATTTCCCCCTGTCCCAGTGGTGTCATTTGGAAATACATTACAGCTGAAAGACTTTGGGATGTTTTAATTACATGTGACTAAAACTTGCTGTTGCTAGAATTAGTGCGCCTATGTTTACGATTTATGGATCTCTGTTTCGACACTAGTGAGGTCATAAATAACATAAAATGGGCCCTTTAGTATTAGAAAATTCAGCGCTTCTATCTAAGCCTTGGGTAAGACACACACACACACACCAAAACCCTAGTACATCTTGTGGCAAGCATGGTATGAAATACAATATGACAACACAGGGTGGGGGATAGGAGCATGGCAATAAATAATTTATCTATAAAATATGAATGTCAAACCTTCAGACAAGGACTTCCTATTGTCTCACTGGGGTGGGAGGATTCGCTGCACTGTGGGTTGATGTGGATGCTTAATGGGTGATTATTTCCGAAGTGCATGGGCTCCACTTGCATCTACACCTCAGAGAAGTGAAGTGTGTTTTCCTCAGCAAGCTATAACAGGCTGTTATAGCTTGTCCTATCCCTCCTCTCTTCAAAAGGGCAGGGGCCTACAAGGATGCTGGAGGGGGACTCTTGATTGGCGTCTGTAGTGACAGGACAAGGGGTAACGGGTTCAAACTAAACCAGGGGAAGTTTAGGTCAGATACAAGGAAGAAGTTTTTTACTGTGAGGTTGGTAAGGCATGGGAACAGGTTGCCCAAGGAAGTTGTGAATGCTCCATCCCTGGCAGTATTTAATGCCAGACTGGATAGAGTCTTGGGTGACATGGTTTAGTGTGGTGTCCCTGCCCATGGCAGGGGGTATGGATTTAGGTGATCTTAAGGTCCTTTCCAACCCAAATTATTCTATGATTCTATGATTTTATGACAACCTCTTCATGTAGATTTTCCCCATTCTTTTTTACTCCCTTCATGGTGAAACCTCTATTGCGGCAGTCTCTAACTAAGCTGCAGTGTGAAATCTTAGATAGAGGAAAATAATATTACAAGGGCTTCCTATTTCAAATGTGGTAGCGCTGATGGTGTATCAGACAAGGAAGCATGCATGTAGTATGGGGTCATGCATGATAATAACAAATTGGCTCCTAGGCTCTTCTCCTGACTTGCATCCCTGAGGCAAAAGAGCTTGGGAAAAAAAATACCAAAGGCTTACTTCAAATCAATGAATCAACTTCAAATCAGTGAGGTCTGGGGAGGATTTCACATTATGGGTAGACTCCAGTGTTGAAGTATCCACACCACCCAGAAACTCAGCTGATCAACACAGGCAGAATGGGAAAAAAAAAAAAACTTATCTAGCTCAGGATACAGATAGATGACCTGTGCCTCCAGCATGATTGTATCTCTGCAGGTAGGTGGTCTGGAATTACTTTCAGGCAAATGCTTTCAGATCTTTCCATTAGAGTCACTAAAGAAAGACAAAGTTTTGACATGAGAAGAGTAACATTGACAAAGTACATGCTCAAAATAATTATGTGAATTTTGACTTTTTTATGCCTTTAAGGGGAAACAATGAACAGTTTATATTCTGACTCTCACTGTTGTCTCATTTGTTACCTATGCAATTTCTGCATGTGGAAGTCCATATGTGGTTCCTGAGAAAATCACTATTAACAATCTAGTGTCTGGAATTCAAACTTTCAATGGACATTTTTTATCTCGACAAATGGCTTTTCCCAAGTTATTGTTTCTGTTCACCAATGAGCATAAGTGTGAAAATATGTGAGAACCCAAGTAATGAATCATTCAATATTTTTTTAATATTTTCTATTATTTTCTAGAATAGTGGGTACATTTACTCATTATTAAAAAAAGGAGGCTGCTACTAAAGCAACAGTGAATAAAAGACAACAAGACACTCATGAATGTTTCACTTGCAAGAAGGAATAATAATTTAGCTACTGAGGCTGAACAGGTGACTGCAAAAGAACTGATTTTGACACCAGATGGTCTCAGAGCAGCCAAAAAATTCATGCAAAGAGCCAATTCAGACAGGGATGTCCAAAGAGATGCAGCCTCATGTAGTGTTTTCACAGAGAATACAGATTTTTCATGAAAATTGTAAAATCATAGAATAATTAGGGTTGGAAAGGACCTTAAGATCATCTAGTTCCAACACCCCTGACATGGGCAGGAACACCTCACGCTAAACCATGACACCCAAGGCTCTGTCCAACCTGGCCCTGAACATCGTCAGTGATGGAGCATTCAAAGCTTCCTTGGGCAACCTATTCCAATGCCTCACCACCCTTACAGTAAAGAACTTCTTCCTTATATCCAATCTAAACTTCCCCTGTTTAAGCTTGAACCCATTATCCCTTGTCCTCTCACTACAGTCCCTAATGAAGGGTCCATTCCAAGCATCGTTATAGGCTTCCTTCACATACTGCAGGGCTGCTCTGGGGTCTCCATGCAGTCTTCTCTTCTCCAGGATGAACAGCCCCAACTTTCTCAGCCAGTCTTCATATGAGAGCTTGTCGAGCATCCTGAACATCCTCGTGGCCCTCCTCTGGGCTTGTTCCAACAGTTCCATGTCCTTTTAGGTTGAGGACACCAGAACTGTACACAATACTCCAATGGAGGTCTCACGAGAGCAGAGTAGAGGAGCAGGACCACCTCTCTCGACCTGCTGATCATGCTCCTTTTGATGCAACCCAGAATGCACTTGGCTTTCTGGGTTGTGAGCACACACTGAAGCCGGCTCATGTTCATTTTCTCATCAACCAGCACCCCCAAGTATTTCTCTACAAGGCTGCTCTGAATCTCTTCTCTGCCCAACCTGTAGCTGTGTCTGGGATTGCTTTAACCCAGGTGTAGGACCTTGCACTTGGCATGGTTAAACTTCACAAGATTAGCATCAGCCCACCTCAAAAGCATGTCAAGATCCCTCTGGATGGCATCCCTTCCCTCCAGAGTATGAATCAAGCCACACAGTTTGATGTCATTCGTGAACTTGCTGAGGGTGCACTCAATCCCACTGACCAAGTCATAGAATCACAGAATCATAGAATTATAAAAGAGTTAGGGTTGGAAAGGACCTAAGATCATCTAGCTCCAGCCCCCCTGCCATGGGCAGGGACACCTCCCACTAAACCATGCCACCCAAGGTTCTGCCCAACCTGGCCTTGAACACCGCCAGCGATGGTCTCCAGCTGGACATTGCACCATTGACCACAACCCTTTGCAGGTGGCCATCCAGCCAGTTCTTTATCCTCCAAGTGATCCATCTATCAAATTGATACCTCTCCAATTTAGAGACAAGGATGTCAGGCGATACAGTGTCAAATGCTTCACAAAAATCCAGGTAGATGACATCAACTGCTATACCCCTGTCCATCAGTTCTGTAGCCCCATCATAGAAGGCCACCAAACTGGTCAGGCAGGATTTCCCCTTAGTGAAGCCATGCTGGCTGTCACCAAGCACCTTGTTGGTTTTCCTGTGCCTTAGCATGCCTTCCAGGAGATTCTGCTCCAAGATTTTGCCAGGCACAGAGGTGAGGCTGACTGGTCTGTAGCTTTCTGAGTCATCCATTTTCCCCTTCTTGAAAATGGGGTTATATTTCCCTTTTCCCAGTCATCGGGAACTTTACCTGACTGCCATGATTTTTCAAATGTGATGGACAGTGGCTTAGCAACTTCATTTGCCAGCTCCTTCAGGACCCACGGATGGATTTCATCCGGTCCCATGGACTTGTATACATTCAGGTTCTCGAAATGGTCTCGAACAAGACCCTCTCCTGCAGTTGGCCTATTGTCTTTCTCCTCACAGTCTCTGCGTCTGCCTTCCAAGACTTGGGTGGTGTGGTCAGGGCATTTGCCGGTGAAGACGGAGGAAAAGAAGTCATTTGGAAACTCAGCCTTCTCCAAATCCAGGGTAGCCAGTTCTCCCGAGAGCTTCTGGAGAGGGCCCACGTTGTCCCTACTCTGTATTTTACTTGCAATGTACCGATAGAATCCTTTGCTGTTATCTTTCACATCCCTTGCCAAGTTTAATTCTATCTGGGCCTTAGCTTTCCTAACATGGTCCCTAGCTTCCTGGACAACATCCCTGTATTCTTCCCACACTGCCTGTCCTTGCTTCCACCTTTCATAAGCTTCTTTCTTCCTTCGACTTTTCCTCAGCAGCTCCTTATCCATCCAAGGACGTCTCCTGGCCCTCCTGCTGCACTTCCTTCTAGTTGGGATGCAACACTCCTGAGCTTGAAGCAGGTGATCCTTGAATATCAACCAACAGTCTTGGGCCCTGCCCTCTAGGGCTGCATCCCATGGAACCTTACTGAGCAGGTTCCTGAAGAGGACAAAGTTTGCTCTCTTGAAGTCCGGGGCAGTGAGCTTGCTGCATGCTCGTCTCACTGTCCTCAGGATCTCAAACTCAATCATCTCATGATTGCTGCAACCAAGTCTGCCCTGGAGCATCACATTTCCAACCAGCCCTTCCCTGTTGGAGAGGACAAGGTCAAGCATGGCACCTCTCCTTGTCGTCTCCTCAATTACTTGAAGAAGGAAGTTGTTTTCCACACAATCAAGGAACCTCCTAGACTGCTTGTGCCAGGCCATACCATCCATCCAACAGATATTAGGGTGGTTGAAGTTCCCCATGTGGTCAAGGGTCTGTGAGCTTGTGGCTGTTCCTATCTGTCTATAGAGTGCTTCATCCACAGAGTCCTCTTGATCAGGTGGTTTGTAACAGATCCTCACAGTAATGTCTCCCATCGCTGTTCTCCCTTTAACCCTGACCCAGAAACTCTCTGTTGACTGATCACCAGAAATGACAAACCCAGAAATGCTGCAGACAAAAAAAATAGGTTGCAACAGGCTGTTATAGTTTGTCTCATTCGTGTTCTCTTCAAAAGGTCATGATTACTGGTTCACTTAGATCTTCCTTTTTTTTTTTTTTTTAAATCTCTTCATGGCGAAACCTTTACTGAGGCAGTTTCTAGCCAAGCTGCAGTGTGAAATAGTAGATAATAGAGGAAAATAGGAATATTAGAAAACAGAAAAAACATGATAAAAGCATATTCTAGTCTCATTTTTTCTGGGGTTCTGCATACTGTTTTCAAGGATAAGGTGGTTTTTTTCTGCAGAAAACAACAATCATAACACCAATGATCACTGGCAATTGAAAAAAAAAAGATTAAAATTATGCTGCATATCCCTGAAGTACATGTTTGAACCCTGTTTGGAACGCGCAATACATAACACTACACACCTATTAACAGCAGCTTGTAACAAATTCTTCCATGAAACCATAGAATCATAGAAATGAATCATAGAATCGTCAAATCATAGAGTCATAGAATCATAGAATGGTTTGGGATAGAGGGGACTTTTAAAGGTCATCTGGTTACAATACCCCTCCAGTGAGGAGGGACATCCTCAGCTAGATCAGTTTGCCCAGAGCCCTGCCCAGCCTGGCCTTGAATGTCTCTGGGGATGGCACATCCACCATGTCTCTGGCCATCTTGTGCCAGTGTTTCACCACCCCCATAATAAAAAAATTCTTCCTTATATCTAGTATAAATCTACTCCCTTCTTGTTTAAAACCATTGCCCCTTGTCCTATTGTAGCGTGCCCTGATAAATATTTGTCCCCTTTTTTTTTATCTCCAGAGCCTTCTCCAGGCTGAACAACGCCAACTCCCTCAACCATTCCTCATAGGAGAGTGCCTCCAGTTCACTGATTGCTTTTTTGTCCCTCCTCTGGTCTTGCTCCAACAGCTCCATGCCTCTCGTGTGCTGTTACGCCAGAGCTGAATGCAGGACTGTGGAGAGGATCTCCCCAGAGTGTAGCAGAGGGGGAGAATCCCCTCCCTCGACCTGCTGCTCACTCTGTGGGGTGCAGCCAAGCACACGGAGAGTTGTGGGCTCAAGTGCACACTCCAGCTTTTCATTAACCGGTACCCCAAGTTCTTCTCAACAGTGCTGTTCCATATTCCTTTATCCCCCCAGCCTATGTTGATACCAGGGATTACCCCAACCCTTGTGCAGGAGCTTGCGCTTGGGCTTGTTGAATATCATGAATTTCATATGGGCCCTCTTCTCAAGCTTGTCCCTATGGATGGCATCCCATCCCTCATATATGCCAACCGTACCACACAGCTCAGTGCCATTTGCATGTTTTACTGATCCTTGAAAAATTTAGGTTGTGTTCCCACAGATTTTTCCTTGGCCCTTGTCACTGTTTCTTTTTGATACTCCTGCATGCAGTACCCCTATTATCATGATTACAAACTGTCTGGAAGGGACATTAAGACTATTTATCTATCTGAGCAATTTTGTCATCTACAATCCAGTCCTACCTGTAGCTTGCACCAGCTGTATTTATTTAAGATTTTCTTTTATAAACTCCTTAACAAAAGCCCACAGCAATGTCAAAGAGTAGTTTTGCACTGTAAAAATGATCCCTGGTGGGATTATAATTAATATTTTAGCATGAAACCTATTGTCTGAGTCATAAATTTTTACTATGGAAATCCATGCAGTTTTCATTATAGCAGATGTTATTCTTGACTTCATTTTTTCTTTCTTTCTTCATCTCAAAATAATGTTTTTTACAAAAATGAAAATAGCAAGAGTAACGCAGAAGTGTTCAAGGGTGTCTCTACACCTACAGGTAACAGTGTACTGAGTTTGTTAAAATGCAAGCAAGCGGAAGAGAAAAGATAAACCAAACATGGTCTTTAAGAAACTTGACAAGGTCACTGGAAACCTGGACTAAGTTCCCAACTCAGCCACATACCCCCTGCGCTACCTGAGATAATTAACTTAGCTTCTGGTCAAGGAAGTAGTTAAATAAGTTTTACATACATGCTCAAGGTCCACAGACTCTAATAGAACTTAAACAAGTAGTCACCCACTTCCTGAGATATAAGCTGTTTCCTGAATCAGGAAGTATCTTAGCTCCTTATCTCAGCCAAGAATGCAATAACATTGCTTCCTCTTATCTTTATCTTATTTGCCTGCATTGTTAAGTCTTCAGGAAGGGTCATTTCTTAGATGCATTTGCACAACACCCAAAATATTGGGACCTATAATATCAGCAATATATTCAGGATAATTAAAGAGGCATGGTAAAGAGAGGGATTTGAGGAGATGTGAAAAGTATTATGTGGGCATGAGCTATGCAGAGAGAGATTTGTGTTGAAACGGGAACAAAGATTTGGAGAACAGCAAGAAATCAAAGCAGTGTTAAGTGAGGGCAGAAAGCAGGAAGAAAGAAAGAACGAAAGAAAGAAACTATTCTGCAGATTTGTGCTGGAACCTCAGACAGTGATTTTGATTCAGCTGTAACCACCAGGCTTGCAACAATCACAGCTGAAATAATGTTCTAGGGAAAACTGGCAGTAACACAGGAAGGCATCTGTGTGCACAAGAAGGCATGATTCAGAGCAAGAAATAGGGAAACATATAGTCCAGTTGACTTTACAGATAGTTTTTTTACATTAGTAGAGACATAGCATTTGGTAAAAATGTCCAACTTCTCAGGCCTAAGAGTATCATCCGCAAGGAATCCAAACTTGGGCAAGGTTTCAAGATAGACTTTGCTGCTGCCAAGGTCACATGAAAGACACTGCCCCAAGGCTATGAAAGGTTTCTAAATTTGAAACAGACCCACTTACCATGGTAAGCAATTGAAACTGTTTATCCACTTTGAACAGATAGAGTTACCTAATCCTCCTATGATTAGAGGCTAGTGAAGTCAAGTTAATACTGTTTCTGCAGGCGCTGCTTCCTTTGATGGAAGCAGCTCATCTCAAGGAGTGCCCTGCTGGTCTGATGGTGAAACAAATAGTTTTGTCCTTTTAAACTAAGGAAAAAAAAAACCCTTGCTATTGATTTTGGCTTAAGAGTGATAAGCGTTTTCTTTATGATGCTCATTGTGGCTAGAGAGCTATTATTTCATGCATTAGCCTCACATACCTTGCTGTGGAAGATACAATACAGCTTCTTTCAGGAGTTTACCCAGGGGATCCCCAGATCTCTCCAGTTTTTGGTTTTCCAGACAGGAAAAGAGGGGCCTCGCTGCTGGCATGGAGTCTAATAGGCTCAACAGCCTGCAGATATTACCTGGGGAGAAAGGTCAAGAGAGTACAAGGGCCTTGCTGGTTTTCTACCTACAACTGAAGGTTGGTTTGTCATGAAAGACCATGCCACTATTGTCTAAACTCCCCTTCAAAACCAACAGCCTCGCAGGGCTTTCAGGCCAATTACAAAGGGTAACAGTTGTTTTCTAAAGCTGCATGCAAATTGAAAAGGACAGAGGCAGGGAGTCTGGCAAGACCCCACAGATTGGCAAGCCTTTTACAAGTAATGCTGCAGTGAGCAAAGCCAGGAGTGTGATCAGAAATGCAGAAGGTGGAAGTGGAAAGGGAGCAGAGGAATTGCTATGATGGTGCAGCATGCTTAGATCAGCCCTGAAAAGACCAGGTCTTGAGAATGTTCCTTTCACTCAGATAGACTTCCCTCCACTTGGCAAACATGAGGAGTGCTTGAGCAAGTGTTAAATCTCCACCTCTTGGGGCCATCTAAGTTGAGGGACAAAGATTTGCTGTTTTTTATTGTGTCAGTCTTCTGCATAACAGAAGCAAAATCATTTAACTTACCCTTTTTAGGTGAGGGTAAAAAAAACACCCCCCCATATAGACATTAGTTACACTAATTAGTTAGAAGATATGGGGAAATCCTCTATAGAGAAGAGCATCTCTACACCAGTGCAGTATGGCAGAGACCAGGAAACTAGAAGCAGAGCAAGTAAAATACAAAGTGTTCTTTTCCTAAAAAAAAAAAAAAAAAAAGCCAAAAAAAAAGAAAGCATAGAATTTAAAAACGAAAAGTCCTGTCTGTAGGCTTTAAAAAAATAAGTTGCTTGAACAGTTTCCAAGAAAGTCCAAAACAAAATTATCTCAGGTTGATGTTTCAAACTAAAACAATACTTAATTTTAAAATGTGGGGGTTTTTACTGAAATGAAAAAAATACGGTTTATGTTGTACCATAATGTGATACTTCATCTTGCTTTGAAATGATCTCTCCAAATACTTTTTTTTCATTTTGGATTTCTCATAGGCAGAGTTTTGTGTGTGCATGTACATATAGCTGACATCCTCTTACCAGAAATTGGGTTTGACAGAACTGCATTTTTTGGCAGAAATTCTTTCCTCCTGAAATTTCAATAAACCTTAACCTTAAGAAAAAAAATATGTTTAAACAGAAGGGAGAGTAGAAAACCAAGAGATTCTGGGTTAGACACAGGGATAACAGAGGCAGTGGGTCAACTGGAGAGCAGAGCAAAAAGAATTCATCATCAGAAGAGCTCACTGCTGAAAAGGGCCATTGATGAATACCCCTCAGCAAGTGTCTTCAGCTCTGAACCTTGGACATGTGTGAATGTCTGGGTGTGGGAGGGTTGTAAATGAAGGATTGTTCATGAAGGCACAATAAATTGATGTTGTTGATGAATTTTTACCATGGAGCACATACAGGCATGGTTAATAATAAAACTTTATGACAAAAGACTGTTATTCTTTTTTCCATGCCCAGCTACAAGTGCTTTCCCACCTACAAAGACAAATGTCATGGTATGAAAGACACTTTCTTTTGCCTAGAAAGTGCCAAATGCTGCCTACAGGGCTGCTCTGGTGACTTCCACCTACAGTGAAAAAAGACTGCTGCAATTGCATGATTAGACTGATAATGTCAGACAGGCTTTTATTTATGTAACAGGGCTCTACATAAAATCCAAAAAAAAGTCAAATGAAAGCCTTCTGTTCATCATACTGGGCTCCAAATCAGGCACACAGCCTTCCCTCCTTCTCTCATTAGGTCATGCAATACATTGGCACTTGGCCATTGGAATATGGCCCGTTCCCCTCAAGCAGAACAGAGCATGGGGCTAGGAGTGTCACAGTCAGCCTCCTAAGGTGGAAAGGGAGCAGTTGTCTGTCCTAACTCGTCACTAGATGTTCGTGCACTTCTTACCCAAACAGGCCTATGCAGAGGCATTATCATTATTCAGACAAAACATCTACTCTCAACCTCTTATTTTCCTAAAGCCTTTCGTTATCTTCAATATACCAACAGCTGACACAAGGTTAATTTTTCCTCTACCAAATATGGAACCTTAATAAAAGAATGAAACCCACTTCTCTGCTAGTACAAGAACACACTTGCAATGCACATACAAGTCAAGTCTTCAAAACACTGTATTGTAGATACCTACTGTCCTAATTGGACATGATTTTCAAATGTGTCTTGAACCCAGTAATTCCTGCACAGACAGGGCTTTCTATATCCTAAGGAGGTTTAGAAAGCTGACCAAATTTGTTGTGGAAGTAAACTGGGATTTAGCAGCCTAATTTTCTCTTTCTTTTTTTGTAATTATAGTTCTGACACCTAAGCTTTATAATTACATTGTATTACTAAGCCATTTCATTCAGTTAGAAAAGTATCCAGATGTATATTCATCAGGAGTGATCTTGGGGACAGCTTACACAAACAATACATCTACATGACACAGAAAGCCTCTTGTGTTATCACAATACGCTCTGTTGACAACACAAGGCTTGTTTCTACAGCTGATGGCTGACAGATAACATCTACTCAGAGACACAACGCCTTGGAAAAGCATGGGTGAGGTTGGGCCAAGAAGTCCAACTCATTGTTCAGTTACTTGTTAATAGGAGGTGATAACCCTGAACCACAAAAAATTGCTAATGAGTTATTTTCCAAAGCAGAGTTGCAGATTAAATAAACCTGTAGTAAGGTTTTCATGTATCTGTAGAAAGTAGCTCATGAAATACACACACATGCTCATGAGACACACAGCTAGATAGTTAGCCAATGGAGTAGTTTTAAATGTGTGATCTCTAGGATATACAGGAGCTATACATAAGGAGTTGGCGAAAGAAAAGCTAACTAATGAAAGAAAAGCTGTAGTCAGAAGCTCAACTTTCCAAGAAAACAATCCCCGTCTTGACTGAAAAAGGAAAAGTAAGGAATCTAAATACTAGAATTGCTGGCAAATTCAGCAAAACTGTCTAGAGAATGACTGCTTTCATCAGGCATAAGGAGCTACTCCACAAGAAGCCACTGGAACCACATACACTGTGTCCTTAGGAACTACAGATAAGATTCTTGTTCATGGCTATAGGCATGCAAGTGTGTACGGCAATGTGGTAATAGTGAATTAGATGAACTGTAGATTGGTGGACTTGCAAGGAAGCTTTCATATTCCAGGTTGATCCTGCACCAGCATATATGCACTTTAGGATGCATTTTGTTCAAATCTACCTGATTGTTCAAGAAAGGCCCCAAAGAGGTCAGCTGTGCAAGCCTCCTTTTAGCAGAGAAAATTAAATACTTGTATTTTTATTTAAAAGAAGTGGACTCACCTGACCAGTGTTTTCAAGTTGGGGTTCTTCTGATCTGGGTCCTGGCAGTGCTCTAGCTCTCCACACTTTATATTGCTCTGGAGGAATACCACATTCTAATTAGGTGCTGAAAGGAAAGCTGAGCTTTGGGTCACAACACTAAAGTGGTAAGCATGGGTGGAATAGTGACTTTACATTTTTAATCCCCAGGAACAACGGCCATGGTCATGCTTTGCAAAAAAGTGTAGGGTAGTCTATACAGAGAGCTGGTAGAAGTTGGTTATTGGGTCCACAGACTAGTGAGTGGTGGATCAAGATGCTACATGATCGCTTTTTAAATTCTCTTCTCCTGATATTTATTTTTATTATTATTATTATTGAAGACTGCTAAAGCATTTTCTATGCTGGTTAGAATGTTATTACTCACTCTAACGCTGTAAGTGAAGTCTTCTGCTGGTCTCGCATAAAACAATCTCAGCCAGGAATCATAAGGATGTGTAAGTAAAAAGGGACAAAACTTCACTGGAACTATGTAAAAACCTATTTAAAAATTACATCGTTAAAATAGCAAAAATACAGGACCAAATTCAGTTCCAGTAGTGTGTATATATTTTAACTGATATCAATGACATTGAGGCCATTAACACCAGCAGAACACGTGATCCGTAACTATACATTCTGGTCACACGAGAATAGTTCCAGGAGGTGAATGTTTTACTTTGTAAAGGAATATGTGGTGTCTGATTACACATTCAAATTCAAAACATGAGATTGCCATATCCATGATACACAATTTGCACAGCATCCATAGAGTATTCAAGTACATAATTCACAAAAATGAGTATTATCCAAGAAACAGGTACTCAATACTACTCAAAAGCAACCCAACAGATTAATTTACAAATATTACATTTCTTTGTAACTTTCTCGACCTTTAAAGTAAAGCCTAATTCCAATTAGTTCAGTTATAAAGCCCATAACTCTTGTAGGTACTGCAGTGTGCAACACATTATCATTTTACAATGTTCACCCTGATTTGCGGCACAAAACATGCACTTCTTCTGGGAATTCATTGGCAGGCATTTAGGGCAGCTGGAAGTGATCATGAAGTGCAATTACTGTCTGTGCATACCCACATCTGGAAAACAGTTCTTTGCAGATTTTAAAATAGCCCTAATGAAGAATGGAACCTTGTACTTGAATAGATGGAAAGGGTGAAGGGGTCTCAACGCCAAATTTGTTAGAGACCTAGAATGAAAAGAACACACTGTACAGAAATAGAAAATAATTAATGGAAAAATAATTATTGTCAGAAAAGTTTGCAATCATTCTTCAAGGAGGGAGAAATGCCATTCTTAGGCAGGGGTGAACGGAAGTTCTTTATTAAATAAAATATTCAGTATTTGCCATTAAGGATTTAACAGTGATGATACTAGCTGAGTGAAGTATGTTACGTGATATTATCTTTAACATGTAATCTCATGAAGTCTTGTGGCCAGGGAAACACCATTAGGTGTGAGATATGTTAAAAGGTTTACTGAAAAGGGTCAAAGGGCAAAATGGAGGCAAACCCAAGTAATACCATCATTATTGTCACAAGAATATTGTTGCAACAATGAGTTCCTTGTGATGGTAATTGCTACATGATGAGCTGGGTCCAGGCCTTTCATCGCCTCACCACCCTTACAGTAAAGAATTTCTTCCTCATATCCAATCTAAACTTCCCCTGTTTAAGACTGAACCCGTAACCCCTTGTCCTGTCACTACAGTCTCTAATGAAGAGTCCCTCCCCAGCATCCCTATAGGCCCCCTTCAGATACTGGAAGGCTGCTATGAGGTCTCCACGCAGCCTTCTCTTCTCCAGGATGAACAGCCCCAACTTTCTCAGCCTATATTCATACAGGAGGTGCACCAGTCCCCTGATCATCCTCGTGGACTTCCTGTGGACTTGTCCCAGCAGTTACATATCCTTTTTATGCTCAGGACACCAGAACTGTACGCAATACTCCAAGTGAGGTCTCACGAGAGCAGAAGAGAGGGGCAGGATCACCTCCCTCAACCTGCTGGTCATGCTCCTTTTGATGCAGCCCAGGATACCGTTAGCTTTCTGGGCTGCATGCACACACTGCCGGCTCATGTTCATTTTGTCATTGACCAACACCCCCAAGTCATTCTCTGCAGGGCTGCTCTGTATCTCTTCTCTGACCAACCTGCAGCTGTGCCTGGGGTTGCTCTGACCCAGGTGGAGGACTGGCATGGTTAAACTTTATAAGATTAGCATCAGCCCACCTCACAAGTGTGTCAAGATCCCTCTGGATGGCATTCCTTCCCTCCAACTTATCAACCAAACACACAGCTTGGTGTCATTGGCAAACTTGCTGAGGGTGCTCTCAATCCACTGTCCATGTCACCAACAAAGTTGTTGAACAAGACCAGTCCCAACACCGACCCCTGGGGGAACCACTCATTCCTGGTCTCCAGCTGGACATTGAGCCATTGAGCACAACTCTTTGTGTGCGGCCATCCAGACAGTTCTTTATCCACCTTTATCCACCAAGTGGTCCACCTATCAAATTGATGTCTCTCAACTTAGAGACAAGGATGCCATGCAGGACAGTGTCGAACACTTTGCACAAGTCCAGGTAGATGACGTCAACTGCTATACCCCTGTCCATTAGTTCCGTAGCCCCATCATAGAAGGCCACCAAATTGGATTTCCCCTTAGTGAAGCCATGTTGGCTGTCACCAGCCACCTTGTTGTTTTTCATGTGCCTTAGCATGCCTTCCAAGAGAATCCACTCCAAGATTTTTCCAGGCACAGAGGTGAGACTGACTGGTCTATAATTCCCTGGCTCATCCATTTTCCCCTTCTTGAAAATGGGGGTTATATTTCTCTTTTCCCAGTTGTCGGAACTTTACCTGACTGCAATGATTTTTCAAATGTGATGGACTGTGACTTAGCAACTTCATTAGCCAGCTCCTTCAGGACCCGTGGATGGATTTCATCAGGTCCACTGGACTTGTGCACTTTCAGGTTCTTAAGATGCTCTCAAACTATATCCTCTCCTTCAGTTGGTCTATGGTCTTCATTCTCACAGTCCCTGCATCTTCCTTCCAAGACTTGGGTGGTGTGGTAGAGCATTTGTAGGCGAAGATTGAGGCAAAGAAGTCATCAACATTGAACAGACCTAAGCTAAGTTACACAGGAAGTTAACACAAATGTAAACAGCCCTCTCCCAATACTAAAGATCATAATTATAAAGATTTTGTGACCATGCTAACCTCCTGAGGGAGGAAAGCTAAAGCAACAAATGCTGTGACAAGGGTGACAAAAAAGTCATCAATGAAGCCAGAATGGCTCAGGTGGGATCACTGAATTTCTGCAGTCTTAAACTAATCCTGCTACATGCACAGGACCATGATGGACAGGTCAGCATGCAGTATGCTATGGTATCTACATTACAAGTGTACACCACAGCCGATACGCTGCCCACAGCAAGGAATACCCCAGATTTCCAGCCTGCTTCTCTGCACAGTGGGACAAAAAGGAAAAGCATAAGTTGTTTCTCAGGCAAGCTCTGAATTTTATCATCACCCTGAGCCTGCGGGCTTGGCTCACCTCAATGCTCCTGAGGCATGGGCAGAACCTTTCATATAAAGCAGAGAATGCTTTGGCAGCACTGGGCAATGGGTGTTTCTGCTGGAGCATCTATCCAAGATATTCTTAATGCAGCCAGATTTCACCAGAACAAAGCCAATGCTAATGCAAGTCTGGGTACCTCTAATGATGTTTCATTATGAGTAAACATTGAGTTAAGCACAGCTGTATTAAGTGGATTTTTGAGTCTTTAGTTGAAAGAACCCTTGGGAGCATCTGTCCCTACATTATTGTCACAGTGAGCATGAGTATTCACCTGGTAATTGCTGCAACAAACCAATAATTTCTGGTAGAAGGATATCAGGATATGCTTTGAGGGTTTTACTTCCAATGCTGTTGAAGTTAGTGGTTGTCCCAGGAATCACTGCTTCACAATGACCCGGACAGCTTCCCTTGGCTTTGCATGAACCCTCACCCTCTCCACCAGCAAAAACAACCAGTATCTCCATTCATGGTGCGCCTGTTGTGGGTAAAGTCTGCTCTCAAGTACATAACAGGCAAAACAGTATTATTATCATGATGATGATGATTATTATTAATCATAGCAAGACCTAGAGTCAGTCAACAGATGCACAAATGAAACTCATCTCCCTTGTAGTATTCACAATATAACAATACAGAAAATGGCAAGCAGTGCATTACTGTCAATATTTTCATGCATGCAATTTCTCTGAAAGTTGCTTTACATCAGAAAATCATGGCTTTAGTGAAGTCTAATTTGTAATTAACACCAGCTTCTTTTCCACAGAGATTATTATATTTCTTACATACTAGAAGCACTGCTATCACAAAAAAGCAAATATTTTTCACTAAAGGAGTAATTGTCACAAATTTTGATGCCTGTAGTCCCATTCTCACCTGGAAGCTGGGCTCACCAGGAAACTGCATCTTCCCTAATGCTTCACTGTCTGATATTTCCCAAATATTCAACTTCTCATCGGTAAGAAGAGAAACCATGACACATTATGCAAGTTTTAGCAGTAAACTCCAATTTCTCTGTGGCAAAGTATTCAAAATATTTGGGGGATTGAATTAATTTAAAGTAAGATGTTACGTGGAAAATCATAATAAAACTGAAACTCTTCCTCTGCACCCCCACCCAGGAAAAATATGCAGGAAGAAATTGCTGTCCAGAGTTAGCCTTCCCACTTCTCAAATGAAAACAAAAGCACAGGGAAAGTAGATGCATTTTCCAATAAATACATACTGAGCCTGTGACAAGGTATAAACTCAACATCAACGCATTATCCCCAGCACTACACAGATTTCTCTCGGCTGGAAGAAGCAGTACAATTACACGTAGGCCTCCAGGCAGCTGGCCTGCAGTAGGAATTTTTCAACACTTTGAATCTGAGATAGATGAGAAAAAGAAAAAGCATTCATGCCACAAACCTGGTGGGAGAAGTTTTGCCTATGGGAGATGATGAATATTCAAATCACAGCTTCCACAAAATACCATGGCACCTTAGTCATAGAGTTTGAAAGAAAATTGCTCCTCAAAGGTTTTAGTTCTGGTCCAAAATTCAGTGATTCTATGATTCAGAACAACAAAAATTAAAAGTACATTAATTTTTTCCCTAATTAAAATACAATACTTCAGCAAATAATTTTTTTTTCTCAAATCCCTCTCTCTTCCAAAGCCAGTGTTCAATGTAATTTGCATTCACTGCCTTTATTCAAAATAGGGATCTTCAGCCATATGCAGGTTAAAATATTTACCTAAGGGCATCCTTCATGCAATTAGTCCTAATTAAGTTTCTCACATGTGTTCACACTGTCTCATCTCCTGTCCTGTTGCAGGGGATCCCATGGTTTTCCCTTGCACTGGCAGCAAAAGACTAGCACAAAAAAATGCAGCCTGACAAAATGAGGAGAAATTTATTTATTGAATCAAATACTTTCCCTTCTTCTACAGAACGTGTAAACACTACTAAATTGACAGTTATTAAATTAATGATGGCTGTCAGTTACTGAGGTACTAAACCCTTCTACCAAATGTATCTTCAAGAATAAACAAAAGTAAAATGTATTTGGAGAAAAGGAAGACCTTATAAAAACAGTAAATTGAGTTACAGAGTTCAGGGGAGTTGGAAAAATATACCTGTAGGTCCATGTGAGAAGTAGTAATTGCTAAGAGGCCAACTCTCAGTTTTTCGTGGTGGTACCCAGTGCACAGTCACTAGTTTTGATTATGAGACCCAGGAACAGCACTGGGCTGGAAACTCAGTGAGCGAGTGCATTCAAACACATAAAGAAAATAATATTGCGTATTACCTCCATTTTGGGTGCAGGGCAGGGATCTAGTGCATGAATAACTCAGGGGTAACAGTCAAAAGCCATGCGCTCATCACAAATGTAACAGATAGAACCATAGAATCATAGAATAGTTAGGTTTGGAAAGGACCTTAAGATCATCTAGTTCCAACACCCCTGACATGGGCAGGGACACCTCACACTAAACAATGCCATCCAAGGTTATGTCCAACCCCACCTTGAACACTGCCAGCGATGAAGCATTCACAACTTCCTTGCGCAACCCATTCCAATGCCTCACCACTCTTACAGTAAAGAATTTCTTCCACATATCCAATCTAAACTTCCCCTGGTTAAGTTTGAACCCGTTACCACTTGTTCTATCACTACAGTCCTTAATGAAGAGTCCCTCCCCAGCATCCCTATAGGTCCACTTCAGATACTGGAAGGCTGCTATGAGGTCTCCACACAGCCTTCTCTTCTCCAGGATGAACAGCCCCAACTTTCTCAGCCTATCTTCATACGGGAGCTGCTTCAGTCCCCTGATCATCCTCCTGGCCCTCCTTTGCACTTGTTCCAATAGTTCCATGTCCTTTTTATGTTGAGGACATCAGACCTGTACACAATAATCCAAGTGAGGTCTCAGGACAGCAGAATAGAGGGGCAGGATCACCTCCCTTGACCTGCTGGTCATGCTCCTTTTGATGCAGCCCAGGATACGGTTGGCCTTCTGGGCTGCAAGCGCACACTCTCGGCTCATGTTCATTTTGTCATTGACCAACACCCCAACTCCTTCTCTGCAGGGCTGCTCTGAATCTCTTCTCTGCCCAACCTGTGGCTGTGCCTGGATTGCTATGACCCAGGTGGAGGACCTTGCACTTGGCATGGTTACACTTTCTAAGATTGGCATCAGCCCACTTCACAAGCATGTCAGTGTCCCTCTGGATGGCATTCCTTCCCTCCAATGTATCAACCAAACACACAGCTTTGTGTCATTGGCAAACTTGCCGAGGGTGCTCTCAATCCACTGTCCATGTCACCAACAAAGATGTTGAACAAGACCGGTCCCAACACCAATCCCTGGGGGACACCACTCGTTACTGGTCTCCAGCTGGACACTGAGCCATTGAGCACTACTCTTTGTGTGCGGCCATCCAGCCAGTTCTTTATCCACCGAGTGGTCCACCTATCAAATTGATGTCTCTCCAACTTAGAGACAAGGATGCCATGTGAGACAGTGTCGAACACTTTGCACAAGTCCAGGTAGATGACATCAACTGCTATACCCCTGTCCATCAGTTCCGTAGCCCCATTAGAGAAGGCACCAAATTGTTCAGGCAGGATTTCCATTTAGTGAAGCCATGTTGGCTGTCACCAGCCACCTTGTTGTTTTTCATGTGCCTTAGCATGCCTTCCAAGAGAATCCACTCCAAGATTTTTCCAGGCACAGAGGTGAGACTGACAGGTCTATAGTTCCCTGGCTCATCCATTTTCCCCTTCTTGAAAATGGGGGTTATATTTCCCTTTTTCCAGTCATCAGGGTCTTCACCTGACTGCCAAGATTTTTCAAATGTGATGGACAGTGACTTAGCAACATCATTTGCCAGCTCCTTCAGGACCCGCGGATGGATTTCATCCTGTCCCATGGACTTGCGTACTTTCGGGTCCCTAAGATGGTCTCAAACCAGAGCATCTCCTACAGTGGGCCCAGGTCTTCATTCTCGCAGTCCCTTCATCTGCCTTCCAAGACTTGGGTGGTGTGGTCAGAGCATTTGCTGGTGAAGACTGAGGCAAAGAAGTCATGAAGAATTTCAGCCTTCTCCAAATCCAGGGTAGCCATTTCTCCCAAGAGCTTCTGGAGAGGGCCCACGTTGTCCTTACTCTGTATTTTATTTGCAATGTACCTATAGAATCCTTTCCTTTTATCTTTCACATCCCTTGCCCAGTTTAATTCTATCTGGGCCTTAGCTTTCCTAACATGGTCCCTAGCTTCCTGGACAACATCCCTGTATTCTTCCCAGGCCGCCTGTCCTTGCTTCCACATTTTATAAGCCTCTTTTTTCCTTTGAATTTTCTTCAGCCGCTCTTTATCCATTCAAGGATGTCTCCTGTCCCTCCTGCTGCACTTCCTTCTAGTTGGGATGTATCGCTCCTGAGGTTGCAGCAGGTGATCCTTGAATATCAACCAACAGCCTTGGGCCTCCTGCCCTCTAGGGCTATACCCATGGAACTTTACTAAGCAGGTTCCTGAAGATGCCAGAGTCTGCTCTCTTGAAATCCAGGACACTGAGCTTGCTGCATGCTCGTCTCACTGTCCTCAGGATCTCGAACTCAATCATCTCATGATCTCTTTAACCAAGTCTGCCCTGGAGCATCACATTTCCAACCAGCCCTTCCCTGCTGGAGAGGACGAGGTCAAGCATGGCACCTCTCCTTGTCGTCTCCTCAATTACTTGAAGAAGGAAGTTGTTTTCCACACAATCGAGGAACTTCCTGGATTGCTTGTGCCAGGCCATACCATCCCTCCAACAGATATCAGCGTGGTTGTAGTCCCCCATGAGAACAAGAGCCTGCAAGCAGAAGCTTTTCCTATCTGTCTATAGAGCACTTCATCCACAGAGTCCCCTTGATCAGATAGAATCTATCATGTAGGGAATAAGTCCCTCCTGATAATAAGATTAATTCATAATCAGCACTTTGTACATTCAAAGGCACCTTGAGAAGCGGGAGTAGGGTCTGTGTTGGTTTTGCAAACAAAGAAAATCAGGCCCTGAGGCCTTATCCCTGGCAGTGTGCAAGCCCAGGTTGGAAGGGGTTTGGAGCAACCTGCTCTAGTGGAATGTGCTCCTGCCCATGGCAGGGGGCTGGAACTGGAGGATCTTTGATATCCCTTCCAACCCAAACCAGTCTGTGAGTCTATGACTTTCATTTCAACAACCTTTCATTTGCTCAATCCCTTGCAATGGGGCTTGTTTGTTCTAAGCCAAGAACGCCTGAAGGACCCTCTCAGTTGTAATCCACATCTTACATTACTCAATTTGCCCTCCTGACAGAGGTTCAGTGGCAAAGGAAAGGAGTTGATTCCAGTCACAGCTACAGAGAGCTTAGGGGTTTTCCATCCTTGGTCCTGGATCTGCCATTCCTGAGGACCAAATTCTGCACTGACTTGCTGGGGAAGGAGACCTGCACACAGGCAGCTTCAACAGCCCAAGGAAAGCAGTCCCCTGTAGAAGGAAACTCATTTTCCTTTAGGTCTGGGATTGTTTTATTCACTCCATGAACGGATGAGAGGGTGATGTCAAGGAACATTGAATCCAGCCCTTCAAGCACGATAAAACAACCACGGAGTCCAGCCAAAGCTACCAATTTCCCCAAATGTTGCCCCTTCCTAATTTCACTTTCAAAGTGATTTGATTACAGTGCCCCTGGCTTCCTTCTCCCCACCTGCCACTCAATCAGAGCTAAATGTCAAATGTCTTTGCCATCAACCATGCCAGGCATGCTATGAAAAGCAGCTGTCTTCCTGAAAAACTGTGCTCTCCCGAAGTCCTGTCTTCAACTTTACTGTAATTTGCAATCTTCCTTTAATTTTATTTTTAACACACTCTCCTCCCAGCAGTCTGTTTGTCTCCCTGGGATCACTATGCAGCAAGAGCGTCTCAAAGGAGCATGCTGTCCTCCACAAAGCCATGCAGGAGCAAAGGCAGGTGCGAACATATGAATCCCTCCAGACCCAGGGATCCCATGGTCTGTTTAAATCTTCCTGGGAGGGAGATGCTCACAGGAGGAATCCTCAGTGACAGGTCCCATCACCACCACACTCCAGACACTTGAGGCATGGCCTAAGGCATCCTCAAAGCTTCCTTTCCCCATGGGCACTGACACCATCAGCCGGCAGCACAAGTCAGAGCAGGTTTGGAGTTGGCCACAGGGACTTTGGGGACCAGCTTCTGAGGAGAGCTAAGCAGGATTTACAGCATAGTCATCTAACTTGGTACCTGCAGTCCTGTCCTGCACATGGGCATGTATCTCATTTTATGCTGAGGCTTGCAGGCAGAAGAAAGGTGGGGTTTGAAAGACTGCAAGTAACAAAAAGCTGTTGACTTTCTCAGAGAAGATTGCATGCTTTATAGTGTTTTCCAGAGAAGTAGCATTGTGGGGATACATAATACATCTTACTATTTCCAAAATTATCAGGTTGAAGTAGTATTTTTTGAAGTATTTTTTTTTTTAATTGAAAAAAAGGTATTTTTTCTCCTTCCTTTCCCACTGTAAAAGATTTTCATCTGTCTATGCTGGAGCCACTTGGCATTTCATCTCCTGGCAGAGGGGCACAGCCAGATCCCACCCTGCCACCACCCCAGCCCAGGCACTGCTAGTGCATGCGATTCCCCAAATGCTGCTGTTTCTGGATTTAGCACCCTTCAGCCTGCTTCCTGGTGAGCCATCAAGAGCTCAGGTAGGAAAGAAAAGTGTCTTTTGTCCAGTGGAGTTAGCTTGGGATCCCACTACCATTCCTGCCTTCTCCTCCTGTAATTGCCCAGTCCCGTTCTCATCCCCACACAACCCTCACCAGTGAGTCCACCTGTGATGTATCCTGCTGTTAGCAGTGAATTTTGCAGCAAACATGGTATTTTACCCTCTTTTTTGAACCCAGCTCATCCTGCTTGCTTTGAATTTATGGTTCGATTCTGAAAAGGAAATTTCTCAGAGGAAATTTCTGTATGGGCTACCATGCTTATCTGGCCCCTGTGACATCCATTCTTCTGTGTCACTGAGCAGGAAAGCTATTTTTAGCCTGGCTGTCAGACCCATAAATAGTCCATAATTCTGACTTTGTTCCTCCTGCCTCTCTCATTGCTACAAACAGAAATTCGGCAATCAGAGGCATGCTCCCAGTGTGAAGTGTTAGCCACAAAAGGGGCAGCCCTCATCCCCAGGAACTCATCAGCTCTGCAGTGATACCAAGCAAAACACACAAACCTGCCTTCACGCACAAGAAGATTTGACTGAAATAAAAAAAAAACGTATATAACACACAGATAAAATGAAACTAATGGCAAAAAGGAGTTGTTTTTCATTCTTCCTTTACAGGATTAGGTCTGTTAGATTTCCAATTGTTTACATATGTAGAAAAGTTATTGAAACTTCAGGGTGGATCCAACTTAGAAATATCTGATGACGGAGTTTATTTCAAATACTGAGCTCAGGCAAGTCCATATTCAGGTGACATGGTCTCAGAGGATTTCTTTCTGGTATGGGATGTTAAACATACATGCGGAGTCAAGAAAATTTACTACATGCTGAGAGTTTGGTATGCTAGACAGACTTGTCCAGCACACCACTTGATTTCAGCTATGTATTTTACTCCACTACCTCTCATTTCTTCCCTGTTAATTCCTACAGTCACTTGCAGAGACTTCATTGGGAAAATAAATTGATTCAGATAAAATAGAGTGTCCTGTTATGGATGCAAAATTAATCTAATTTAAAACCTAACCATGCCTAAAACCTCAAAACGCAGCTCAGCAAAATCTGCAAGCAGATGCTTAGATTTATCCCTATTAAGCAAAATGCATCAGTGTTTCCCAAAACATTTTGCAGTTTTGGTGCTCGCTGGTTAGTAGCTGGTGAGTAGCTTTGATTTTAGAGTGCCAAAGGAGTTCAAAAGCAATTTCATTTTCATAATGAGAATCTTTCCATCAACAAAAGACAAGTGGCTCTAAGTAGGTCTTTTCTGTCTATTTAAATTAGGCTAAATAAGATTATGGTATTATTAGCATTATTAGGAAATAATTATTAGGAAATTATTATTCACAGCACTTCTATTGTCATATTCTACAATAAGGAAAGCAAATCTGTTAAAATAATTGAACATCAGTACATAAGCTCTGAAGAATCCACTGATATCAATGAGTATCTTTTAGATTCAGTTGCAAAAGTCATCATTTGCTAGTTAATATCAAATTGTTCATTAGAAGAGATTCTCTGGGACTCAGCAGCTCTCTATCGATGACACATAGTCATTACATTTCAAACTATTCTTAGTACAGCCATTGAATGACATTTAGTTGAAGCTATTTTACAATTGGCACATAACAATGATATCACTGGCTACCCTGGATTTAGAGAAGGCTGAAATTCTTCATGACTTCTTTGCCTCAGTCTTCACCAGCAAATGCTCTGACCATACCATCCAAGTCTTGGAAGACAGATGAAGGGACTGCGAGAATGAAGACCCTGGGCCCACTGTAGGAGAGGATCTGGTTTGAGACCATCTTAGGGACCCGAAAGTACGCAAGTCCATGGGACAGGATGAAATCCATCCGCGGGTCCTGAAGGAGCTGGCAAATGATGTTGCTAAGTCACTGTCCATCACATTTGAAAAATCTTGGCAGTCAGGTGAAGTTCCCGATGACTGGAAAAAGGGAAATATAACCCCCATTTTCAAGAAGGGGAAAATGGATGAGCCAGGGAACTATAGACCTGTCAGTCTCACCTCTGTGCCTGGAAAAATCTTGGAGTGGATTCTCTTGGAAGGCATGCTAAAGCACATGAAAAACAACAAGGTGGCTGGTGACAGCCAGCATGGCTTCACTAAATGGAAATCCTGCCTGAACAATTTGGTGCCTTCTCTAATGGGGCTACGGAACTGATGGACAGGGGTATAGCAGTTGATGTCATCTACCTGGACTTGTGCAAAGTGTTCGACACTGTCTCACATGGCATCCTTGTCTCTAAGTTGGAGAGACATCAATTTGATAGGTGGACCACTCGGTGGATAAAGAACTGGCTGGATGGCCGCACACAAAGAGCTGTGCTCAATGACTCGGTGTCCAGCTGGAGACCAGGAATGAGTGGTGTCCCCCAGGGATTGGTGTTGGGACCGGTCTTGCTCAACATCTTTGTTGGTGACATGGACAGTGGGATTGAGTGTGCCCTCAACAAGTTTGCCAATGACACAAAGCTGTGTGTTTGGTTGATACATTGGAGGGAAGGAATGCCATCCAGAGGGACACTGACACGCTTGTGAGATGGGCTGATGCCAACCTGATGAAGTTTAACCATGCCAAGTGCAAGGTTCTCCACCTGGGTCATAGCAATCCAGGCACAGCTACAGGTTGGGCAGAGAAGAGATTCAGAGCGGTCCTGAGGAGAAGGAGTTGCGGGTGCTGGTCAATATAAAAATGAACATGAGCTGGCAGTGTGCGCTTGCAGCCCCCAAAGCAAACCGTATCCTGGGCTGCATCAAAAGGAGAGTGACCAGCAGGTTGAAGGAGGTGATCCTGCCACTCCACTCTGCTGTCCTGAGACCTCACTTGGATTATTGGAGTGTTGTGTGCAGTTCTGATGTCCTCAACATAAAAAGGACATGGAACTATTGGAACAAGTCCAAAGGAGGACCACGAGGATGATCAGGGGACTGAAGCAGCTCCCGTATGAAGATAGGCTGAGAAAGTTGGGGCTGTTCATCCTGGAGAAGAGAAGACTGAGTGGAGACCTCATAGCAGCCTTCCAGTATCTGAAGGGGGCCTATAGGGATACTGGGGAGGGACTCTTCATTAAGGACTGTAGTGATAGGACAAGGGGTAATGGCTTCAAACTTAACCAGGGGAAGTTTAGATTGGATATGTGGAAGAAATTCTTTACTGTAAGAGTGGTGAGGCATTGGAATGGGTTGCCCAAGGAAGTTGTGAATGCTCCATCCTTGGCGGTGTTCAAGGTGGGGTTGGACATAACCTTGGATGGCATGGTTTAGTGTGAGGTGCCCCTGCCCATGGCAGGGGGGTTGGAAGGTCCTTTCCAACCCTAACTATTCTACAATTCTATGATTCCATGGTCATGACCCAGACTGTCACATCAGACTTTTGTCTTGTCATACATTTTAAATCACACCAAAGAGATGTGCCTAATGTTCAAACTGAGATTTTTAAGCCTTATGTACATGCTACATAAAGTCGAGTTGATGGGTACATTGCAGTGGTCATTCCTCCAACTCATGCCTGAACTGTAAGTCTGGTGGGTCCCAGGCACCATAGCATGTATTAGAATACTGTAATATAATATACATAGAATCATAGAATGGTTTGGGTTGGAAGGGACATATATATAGAATATATATGTACCATATATAGTATGTAGTGTAAATATTATAATAGTATCTATATCTCCAGGTCTGTATATATTTGCCATCTATGAACTGCTTGGGAAATCTTCAATTTGTAGTTCTCAGTAGGTGAAGCCTCCTAATGACAGTAGCTATCATAGGAAGTCTAGTGTGTAAATGTCTGACATTAAGTGTGCGCTTACTCTTTGATAGGTTGAACTCTGAAAGTATCATTTTACTTTCTTCTTGTCCCTTGACTCATTCTGTTCCCATGCAGCACATCATGGGAAGCCATTTCTTTTGGGGCAGGGATTGTCAGGGATAAATGAAGGATGTGAACTGTGCTGACTTCACTGGGGAAACTTGAAGTTTCGGTGGTCTTTCACAATTACTCAACATTTTCTGCTCACACTGAAATGAGTGGCAGGACTTCCTTGGGCTTCAGTAGTCAAGAGCTGTTCAAAAATAATTGTCAGTTTTCTAGCATATTTCCAGAAATAGTGGGAATCAATTTTCAGCTATTTTAGACTTGGTGTTCTTACAGAATTTTGCAGTTATTAAACTTTTGAACCTTTGAAAAACTGCAAGCATTCAGATTTTATGCCTGCATACATCCATTTCATGTACTCACATTGCCCCTTGCTACCCATGACATGTAGACAAGCCGCAATGGCAGTCTGGCTCCATATGTTTAGATATTCCGAACAGATGCTCAGAAAACATGTATCTGAGTCTGCACCTGGGACTGGATAAGAGTTATCTCATTTTTTCAACTTAACAACCTCCGTTATGTTAAATCAATGTGAATGCAGTAGCGATCCTTAGAAATAACTTTGTTCCTGCGTAAACCAGTCAAGTATCCTTATAAAGCTCCAGCAAGGATGGTTTCCACAGTTCATGGAGGATGATCTTGCACCTGTCTCAAAGTCTAGTTATTTAGATTTTATATTGAAATTTCAGTTGCTGTCATATGTATTTAAACTATGATAACACTTTGAGTGGCATCCATGGGCCAAAACCCTGCCATCAAGTTCAATTTTTGTTAGAATTAAGATGTAGAGCTTTATGTTGGCAAAGAGCTCCTAAGAGAAGGACTTCAGTATATGTTTAACATGGAGCATATTCTGAACAGGGGTGGATTTAAACACAGAGTTTAATTGTTTGCTGAATGGGTCTTAGCTTAGTAAGAATGACTGCAGGTAGATAGGGCTAGTTGTGAACTTAAGGGAGAAAGAAGGTTACAACTGTGTTTCTTAAATCCTCTGAACTGCTCCAGAACCATTTCTATTTATCCTGCAGGAGTTCTTACAGCATGATGACTTAAACCATAAAGTACACTCAGCTCATACTCTCTCCAGACGCAAACTGGTGGTTTCTATCCTGTCGTTATTGCTTTTTCTGCCTTTGTAAAGACATAAACAATGCTTTTTTTCTTTCAGAGAAGGGAGTTAGTCATTTAATCTATGTGCACGATAGCTGATGGTAAACAGGGAATTTCTGTTCTTCATAAGAGTGATCATCATGGGGTGTCTGTGTGTTGCCATTTGTGAGCAGCCCCATCATGGCTTGTACTATGCTCCTTGGGATTGGCTACATCAGCATGAGAGTGGGCAACCCCAGTACTGAGGTCTTTCCAAAGGAAATGCTAATGGTACCTACCATTCAGAGCCAATAGGGTTAGCAATCTTCTCTGCTGTGGCTGTGTACTGCATGCCTGCCCAGACCCTTCTGTTGTACCCTACCTCCTTCTTCAGTTCAGCCACTGGTCTTACTTGGGCAGACAAGATGTTCTGGGGTCATTCTGAGGACCTTCACCACCTCCCGGGAATTGTACAGAGAAAGAGCACTGAGGTTACTTACAGTCCCAATGCAGTTCCTCTACAAAGCTGCCAGTTCTCCAACTGGCTGCATGATGAAGCAATACAGTTGGAGTCCAAGTTCTGAAGGGTCTTTTCCAACCTAAATGATTCTACTATTCTCTATGATTTCGACATGAAAGACTACTATGTGTCAGAAAGGCTCAACCCTGATTTGACACATGAGAAAGTGATTAGGGAGACAAAAGAAGCCAAATATCTCAAGAAAGATAAGAAACTGTGATATATGGCTAATTCCAGAGGCACCACCACTTATTACGTGATGCCAGCAGTTACAAAAATAGTAACTATGTTCCTTAGCCCACAGTGATTCTCTCAAATTGGCTGAGAACAGCCATGTCACAAAACTGTTGCATGTGTCTGGAATAAAAATCCTACAAGGAATGCAAGAGATATCACAAATAGGTCACTACTCCTCCATGTGCATGCCCCGGGAGAAAGCAGCATGCATGCATTCTAATTGTGTTGATAAGGGTGAGACTGCCTTGCTAGGACAATGTTCTGGCAAGCAGAAAAAGATCCAAGCCACGGACTCCAGAAGACTGCAGTTGTCTTTAAGACTGATGTGGAAGCTGATATAATATCATTTCAGAGCAGTGATAAAGGTTTGACATGGCTCATCTGGTCCCCCTTGGGAAGAAACAGTTGTCAGTGAAAAACGACCAAGGAAAATTTTTGAATGCTGAATGCATTCTGCTGAACTGCAGAACGAGGTGACACCTCTGTAGGAACAGATATAATCAAAGACCCTGGATTCCCATCGCTGAACTGTCAGGCAAGACTGATGCCAAGAATAGAGGATAACTGAGATCCATGTCCAAGCTATGAAGCTGAATCCAATCCAAGATGCCCTACAGCTGTTGAAGTAACTAGGAAAACTTAAACAATCCCCCACAGTCAATCTTCTCAGCTCATAATACCTCAACTGTTCCTCTTGCTATGACAAAGGCTGTCAAGAAACAAATCCACAATATCTTCAAGGAAGTTTCTGAGCCAGTCAGTAATCATTTGTATCTATGTCTTCAAACTCAGCAAAAATGTGGGGTGGGAATAGGCATTTATATGCACATTCCAGCTGCAAAACATTAAAATGTTCTAAACGTCATGACCTAACTCATTATTTTGGCAACTACCACTCTCTCAGGGATCATCTACTTATGTCAGATTCCTTACTTCATTTAAGAGACATATTTTCAAACAACTGTCACATGCAATTTCCTCTGCGCCTGAGATTTTTCTTCCAAGGATGTGCCCACTGCAGTAGCTTGTTTGGGGTGGGACAATGACCCCATGTGTATGTCTACTGCAGCTATTTGCAAAAGCAGGCCACGTCTTTGAGCAGAGACAGCTCCAATGTCAGAGAACAGGACTGAGACCATTTGTAGAATTGGATATTACCTTAAATTTTAGCCTTCTTAGGGACACTTTTATTCAGCGCTCGCTGGCCTCTGATAATGCCCAACTCTGTTAGTGTGTATCATCTCTAGTACAAAGAATGGCAATCTAAAGGGCAAAACCAGGGAAGGACTAGGAACATCATGTTCAAGTGAAGTGAACATATCAGATGTACAGACTTTTTATATCCAAGACTAACATTAAAGGATGCTAGTCCAAGACAGGCCATTGAGGTCAGTCATCATCAATCACCTCTCCACAGTTTCACCTGGAAGTGTCTAGCTGCTTCCTGGGTGTTAAAAGATTTGTATCAAAATGCCCTTGGGTGTGCTAAGACAACCAATTGTAAACTCCAAAATGAGAAAGCCATTTCTTAAGTAAATGGAGAAAAAAATTCTTGAAAAAATAAAAAAACAAAAACCTTCTTACATATGCACAGCCTTGTTTGTGCTAACAAATCCAGTTTAATGCATCACTCAGTCAAAAGTGATGTATATATTAGTGCTATTGCATAAAGCAATTAAAAAAACCCTGGCATCCTGTACTTCCTGCTCCTTCCCCATCTCTAGTTTTCAAAAGACTTCAGCTCCTGAAAATTCACCCTCATATCCCATTCCCCTTCGTATCAGCATCAGCCAAGTTGCCCTCTTCCTTACCTTCTTTAAGTGTTCAAAGGTAATTTTAAAGAACACCTCATTTAGCTTTCATTTTACCAAGATTCAGCTTGCCCATAAATCAGAGCTGAAGGGGAACTGGAGAGGGCCTCAGCTAATCAAAGCTCCAAACTCTAAAATGTTTAAATATAAATCAAAACAGTTGAAGGGTCTCCAAAGCTTCAATTTACTTTGAAAGCCATGGTTCTTATTTTTTCTGCTCTTAGCCCTCAATTTCATCCTCATCCCTTCAAGGTATTTTTCTAAGTATTTTTTAGTCACTTTCTGCAAGACATTGAGCTGCCTGACTGAAGAATTATATTGAAGTTTGACCTGTGAGTGAGTTACTATTGCTCCCAAGAAGAAACGCTTTGTCCAAATTAAAGTTGTAGGGTTCAGCTCCTAAATTGAAGTTTACTAATGACTTTAAAGCTAAAAATGTTCCTAGAATCTATTGAAAACATGACTTTGATCATCCATCCCATATTGCAATCAGTACTACATGCTCCATATGCCAGAAATGATAAAATGTTCTTTCCTCCCTCTCTTCCTTCTGAAGTCTGGAAGTCTGCTGAAATAATCTGCTTACCTGTCTTTACCACATCTTACAGTTCTGGAATGTAAAATGGGTTAGGAAAGTTAAGAATATAAGCTTATTTCTCTCTTTTTCCCCTTCCTCCCTTCCTGTGTTAAAGCTATGGTGAGAAAGGAAAAAAATTACACATTGTAGAAAATATTTTTATGCTTGGGTTTAATCATTCAAGCATGTGAGTTTACTGAAAGGGTTCTTATTTAAAAGCCGATCCTTTCATTCTTCCCAGGACGAGGAGTATCAGCATGTCGTATCAGTGCATTTAATATTGCTAAAATAACCAGCCTGTCAGAAACCTGCCTTGTAAGAAGTAAAAGTGGGAAATGTGCTGTTATGAACATTGGGGCATTTGTCTTGGCGCATAGTGCACATGCATAAGCATCCATGTGTGAAAGAGTCACTGTGCCAAAATGCAAACAGAGGATGCGCATATATTTTGTATTTGATGCATTTATATGTAAGGCACAGAAGGTCACGTAAATCAGAATTTAACAATATGACTTGTAGCATACCAGAATGATGTCTCCCCTGTTTAAGATGGGTATTTTATGGGTTATGCTCTGGAATGGCTCTTCAGTGAGTGGGGTTACCTTTTCACTCTCTATTCTAGATGACTAAGTTAGGGCACACAAACCCCAATAAAAATATTGAAATAGGTGCAAGGGTTACTACATTGTTGGGCAAGATTTTCCACACAACAAACATTTTTGCTTCATTTTACCATGAAATAAATTTTGCTAGATTAGACTTAAACAGAATTTTGAAGCTGGATTGGTTTCAACTGCCTCACACAAGACATTTCTGGAGGAACATAATTAATCATTCAGAAAGTGCACTTTTTACCAACAAAAAACAAGAAAAAAAAAAAAAAGAAAAAAATTAAAAAGGGGAAGAAGAATTAAAACCCAACTGACAACAAACTACCATTTGAAGAAAGTAATTACAAATATCTCTTACAATAAAAATAGAATAAGCACAAGTGCAAAAGTGAGAGCAAGAACAAGAACAAGCATGAGCACAAGCACAACAGAAGGAAGAAAAAGGAGAAGAAAAAGAAAAAGCATAATATTTCACTCCCATTTCTCTAAATATAATAGAATGAAAACCAGAGTTTACTTAGGTTGACTAACAATCAGCTTTACCCTTTGAAGTAATTACAAAGCTCTCTTATAACGTTTCATCTGACCTTGCAGATAGCTCTAACTTTTCTATTTCTGGAGGAGACCAATTGCAAAACGTACCTGTGGCTGTGGTCCTTCTATTTGAGAACAGCCTTCCAGAAAATAATGAAAAAATTGCTTCCTAGCAAACTAAATGTTCTGATTAACATTCTCTTGCCTTTCGCATTATTATCATACAGCACAAAACCAGGAGAAATTAAAGCAGAGAAGCATCAAGTAAGTTAGTATAGACTTTTTTGTACCTTGCTCTGATACCCTTCTAAAACAAAATCTCATTAATATAAAGCAACTTTAGCTAAATGTTAACACATGGACAAAAGCCACTTCCACAGATGAGAGATGCTTCAGCTGAGTTGTTAGACTTTCCTAAACCAGCTAAAATGCAAAACAGAAAGAAAATCCATTTTTTAAAGAGTTCCAACCAAAAGTCTGACACAATGCATGTCCACCCACAATGTGTACATAAACAAAAAATTGGTACTTGAAAACATGGAATAAAAGAGTTGTCCACATTCATAAGAACTAGGTACACAGAAAAGTAATACAAAGTAAAGAAGAATATTGCCAAAACAAAGGAGTTAAAGTCTTCAAAGTGCTATTTAATCTGGAAATAAGGAAAGCATTCTTATGCACAAGGGAAATTTGATCCTAGAATATCCATCGTGGCAAAAGGGAGGAGAGGGGAGAAACTCAATCTACTCTTGACCTAATACTCAGTGAGCTTCTGAGAAAAGTGATGCAACTGGGGACGTGCAGTAATGGGGAACTGGGCTTAATAGTTCAGTTTCTGCTGCTCTAGGTTTCTGTAGGCCTGCAGAAAACCATGCCCATCCTATATAATACCAAGTGTTGACGGAATGGCAGCAAAGAATTGGGTTCTTTTCTTTCAAGAAGGAAGTTCATTTCCTTTCTTTCATGTTGTGAACCTGCCTGACATAGCTAGCCATACTCCACGTGTCACTTGCCAATGTACAAATCAGTAATCATATAAATATTACCAATTAATGGCAGGTATTAAAACTGTAATTTCATTTGTAGGATCTAGGTAAACTGCAAACCAGGCATGGACCTGCTGACAGACAGAGAATACAGACTATTGCATTGCTCTTACACAAGGACCTATGGCATGGGAATATATTAATTTTTGATGGAAAATGTTATCCTTTATGGTCAGCTCTTTCAGCAGAATCACTTCTCAAGACTGACATCAGACAGATACACTGTACATTGCTAAATATTGATGTTAGAGTGGACAGGCAATGGGGAAGGAAGAGGTCTGGTATTTACAAATAGCATGGGTTTTAAAACACCATTGCTTAGAATCAAAGACAATTACAGTGTATTTAAATGAGTATTAAAGTATTTGTATTGCCAGTTTGTAAATTCAGCATGTTGAGAAGCCCAAATGGATTTTCATGCAATTATTGCCATTAACTCGAAAGAGTAAACCTTCAGCCGAAAGTCCAGTTAAAAAAAAAACTTTAAAAAAGCAAGTGCATAAACGTGTCATTAAATGGAACTTTCATGTTTAATTCCTCACGTGATCTTCTAAAATATACTCCTCATAACTGCTGAGTGCCTCGGTGACATCACACAAACTTCCTGTCCGCATATTATTAACATCAGGAAAGCTTTATTTGGGGTCTTACACAGGTTTCTGTTAGGAAGGTGACATTGAGATATTATCTATCCCTGCAGCCCTATTCATTTGATTTTTCTGCTTGCAGATTCATGCCTGCCTTTTTCTACAAGTACTATGCACAAAAAAAAGCATTGCCACATAGAAGCATATTATCATAGAACAGTTAGAGTTGGAAAGGACCTTAAGATCATCTAGTTCCAACCCCCCTGCCATGGGCAGGGACACCTCACACTAAACCATGACACCCAAGGCTCTGTCCAACCTGGCCTTGAACATCATCAGTGACGGAGCATTCACAACTTCCCTGGACAACCCATTCCAGTGCCTCACCACCCTTACAGTAAAGTATTTCTTCCTCATATCCAATCTAAACCTCCCCTGTTTAAGTTTGAACCCATTACCCCTTGTCCTATCACGACAGTCCTTAATGAAGAGTTCCTCCCCAGCACCCTTATAGGCCCCTTCAGATACTGGAAGGCTGCTATGAGGTCTCCACTCTCAGCATGGTCGCGTTTCCTTTGTTGTTAGTCCCTTCTACTGGAAATCACAGGCACTGTGTCCCCAATACCAAAACTCCATCAAAATTGACCATAGTTCTCCAGTTCTTGTTACATTGGAATATGCTGTAGGAGAGATATGTTTTAGCGGCTGGTCACTAGCAGAGACTAGAAAGAGCTGGTAGTCCTAGGGTTATAAATGAACAGATGCCATCCTCCTGGGGAGCACAAGGGAAGTGCCTGTGTTTGACTCCATCAGCTTGTGGCCTCAGACAGCTCTTCATCTCTCCATCTTTCAATGTCGAAATGGGGATAGAAGTACCTACTTTTGCAAATGTTCTCATCATCCTTCAGTGAAAGATGATATGAAAGTTCAAATCGTTGATCAATTCCAAAAGCAGTATGTGGTACCTTATCATAGCAAACTTTCAACCTACTGCTTGAAAATAGACAGCATGAGAACACGAATGGCATAGGACTGTTATTGTGGCTAGCTGGGCTTTGAAGACTTTGGATAACTTAGTAGGACGAACAAACAGCAGGGGTTTTCAGTCTTTGTGAAACAGCATTTCAGTATCTCAGGCTGAAACAACAGAAAAGGTGGTAAACCAAACAAAAAATGAAAAAGGGATTATATTTGCCTAGCTTTAATGAGGACCCAATTTTAAGCTTGAAAGTCTGTGAGGAATCTTGTCATTATATAACAAACCTCTGTCTCAAGGTGGACACTGAATAGTTACTAGTAACAAAAAGGAATATGATATTCAGTTCTCTTTTGAACATTTATCTTTGCCTACATTTGCCCAAGATAAAATTCAATTTTCATTCGGCCCAACCAATAATGACTTTAACCAATATTTTGAGCTAGGAACTACTTTCACAAAGCTATCTCAGATGCATTTACTCATATTCTCAGTACTTGCCCTTTTGCCACACAAGGGATATTTTCCCTCATAATTTCCACAAGCAGGTCCTTGTTCCCCCCGGATGTAATACATGCTCTCGAACTGATGCATGAACTCAATTTCAACTGCTACAAGAGCAACTCTGAACTCAGAAATATCAGCATGTCAAGCAGGGCTTTGCTTTGTAAACATTCCTTTGTTAATGAAATTGGAAAAGTTCAGAGGAGGAATTTTCCATGAGTAATCATTCCTCACATGAACACTACTTAGAAGTCCCTTTCCTCAAATTCGCTTTGACAGCTGCTTGGGAAATAATAATAATAAAAAATCTTAGTCTTATTGTTGCATCAACAGAATGAACATCTGCAGGTGGAATCCAGATTTCTGGGTATTTATCCAACAGGATGCTCTCTGGTGCTTTGTGGCTGAGGTACACCAACCCAGTTAGGGAATAAGACTCAGGCTGATCGTCCACTTCTGGGACCACCACTTTCAGAGAATGCCAAGGAAACTCTGATGACATTAGCTAAAGGGAAGCAGACTTTGCTGCATCTCTGTGTTTCCTGGATCTTAAAAGTTTTTTTCTTTCCTTGCTGCCATCCACAAGCTGATTCTACTTGCTGACTCTTATCTAAGAAAAAGATTGCCACCTCTTGGGGAAAGGGGGCTGGATGTTTGTTACATGTTTCTCTGGCACCCTGTGAAAACGGTGATGGGATCTCCAGGGAATTCTGAAGTACAGATAATGAATCTGACAGACTTCGTTATGGAGGGGCTGTCAATCAGCAGCAAGTTATTCACATCCCCTCTGTCAGGCTCTCATCACCCCACTGCAAGTCGTTGTCAGGGTTTCAGCAGCTAGAACACAGGGGACTGGAAACAGCTCAGGGCCAGGCAATGCAACCCAGGCCAGCTCTCAGCACAGGCAAAGGTGGCAGTTGCCTGGACAGGTTATTTCTGCAAGGGGGCTGGAGGAATATGAAAGACAGAGACAAAAAATAGATAACACCCTGCAACTTTTGCACATTGGAAAACTTCAGTATAAGCTGGTAACTCCAAGCTGCAGTTCCTAGCTTCATCTCCCACTCTTTTCCCAGAGCTCTTCCACCTACAGCTGATCCCCAGCTCTCCTACCCTGTCCTTGTCCCTCTCCTGATAATTGTGGCCTGGGACAGATATCCCTCTTTGGTCTTTGGAGGAGCTTAGGGATTGATGGAGGTCAACATCAAATTTTAGACTCACAGCCTGAAGACCTTTGAGAACACATAGTGAGACACCAGAGCTGTGTGTACCTACAGGCCTCCCTGCTGCTGTCTTGCTGAATTGCTGTATAACATCAATCATGAATCAAAGCAAGCAGGATGTGTGAAAAGAAGAAGTCATTGGGAGGTTGCTGCAATACTGTAGCTTTTTGAAAGCATAACAAGTGAAAAACGTACTACTGAATAGAGAAAAAATCAAATAAAAAAAAAATTTAAAAACCCAAGCTTGAGGAACAACATAGGGGAGAATAGATAGGTGTCGATGAATGATAGTGTTCTACTGGTCAGCAAAGATCAGCCATTTTTCTGCTGATTGAGAACTCTTCATGTGCACAGACACCAGCAGAAACAGTGGGTGAAAAAGGCTGAGAAATAGCACTATGCACCACTGTTGGCATCAGAAAAACAGTGTGCTGCTTCAACCAACAATGAATCATAGAATCCCAGGTTGGAAGGGACCTCAAGGATCATCTTGTCCAACCTTTCTTGCCAAAGCATGACCTAGACTAGATGTTCCAGCACCTTGTCCTGCCAAAAATGATTAAATGGATGTTGAAGAATTGTGAATTATGAAATAAACCAATTTCCCTGAACTGTAGACGTAACACAAAGGTTTTTCAAGAGGTAAGTGTTCCAATGCCTTGAAAAGCAAGGTTTAAGAGAGGGAGTAGTGTTATCACTGCCTTGTGCTGGCTTCTTTGAAATCAACACTGTAAGTCACCTTGTCACTGGTACTGGCCACAGCAAGAACTGGTTAAACTGAAAAGAGAAGAAATAATGAGGAGTAGAGTTGGGCTTTGCAATGCTCCTAGGACATATGGAGAATTGAGGCCCTGCTCCTAGGAAGAATGAACTCTTTAAAATCACTTCTGAGCCTTGAATTATTGAAGGCAAGACAAAAAGAGAAATCTCACTAGGCCTTGACTAGGCTACATCTGGGCCTTTTATATTCAGAACCTTCCACCTTTCCTTCCGGTGAGAAAGAGGGCCTGTGAGAGATAAAAAGAGATTGTGTCATTGGTGCTTCTTTCTTTCTTTAGCATAAAGAAAACTGGGGTTTTTGGAGGAGTTTTTTTTTTTTTATTTTCACTTTGGCAATACAGGTTGTGTCTAGGCTGATGCACTGATGACAGATGGTCTACTTAAATGAAGACGAGTAGGAGAAGGAAAAACAGAGTAACTGAAAGAGGAACTTTAGTTAACTGTTCAACATCAATGCTTAAACTTCAGCCTTTAGAAAACCCCTGTTAAAATTTAAATACTGGCACTTGAATTGATTCACATTGTCTTTGTGAAACAGCTCAAAGAGTCTTCACTAAAATGCTCAGCAACTACAAGCAGCAAAATACTGGAAGTGAAAATGTAGAAGCTTTTTGGTGAGCTTTTGCTCCCCCAAATGAAACACAACAAGAATTTAGAAGTATAAGAGGAAGAGGGACAATTGCTAAAATCCTTGGCAGGTTACCTTAAAGCACTTCTTCCCCTATAGTCCATAAATCATATAGAGGAGAGAAGCCAAGTTGCATCTCTCTATAAGATAGAAAAGAGTGCAAAGTTTTCCATAAATAGCCATTTTCTGCATCGAAATCTGCCACAATATTTCTGTCTTGGTTTCCAAAGAAAATAAGGACTTACACAACTGAAGTTATGTGTGTATCAGCTCATCATCTCTGTGTCCCCCTGACAACTTTTGAACCTGATTCAATGAAGTCCATTAGAATTACACAGGTTTCAGGAAAATTTACAGCCTGGGGGAGACAGGGACTTGATTAGTTGCACCAGCCAGAATAAGACAGGCTCCAGTTACCCCTCTATCAGACACTGAGGAATCCACATTGGGGAGAGACATTATTCATATCAAAACTATGCAAAAAGCTTAAATTGGCACCCTTGTTTAACCAGAAAGTTCAAGCCCAGGACCAACATCTACAAGAAACATGGTTTCATTAATTCTGCTGCCTGTGGAACAGCTTGCTCTTGCTAAGGTCTTTTGTTGAAGGTAGCAGCAAAGATGACACTTCTTCCACTAACACTGTATTTTCCAGTGTCATGAACTGATAACACTATCCACAGCAAAGCCAGCTTTTTAGAGACTTTCAGGTTGGTGGCTCTTCTGGACCATATATGCAATTAAACTCCTTACACAAGCATTTCTCTATTTTATTGCATTAAAATATGAGTGGTGAGTGTGTGGGTCAGATACAATTCAGAGTGCACTCTGGGTGTCTTGTAAGAGCATGGAGAAAGCCATCAGTTCACCCTGTAGTTCAGACACGCAGGATCACTTTCAGGATGCTGTAATGAGCAATTACTTTTTCAAATGACAACCTTTTTAGTTCATTGCAGGATATATGTGAAGATGGGGTGGTATTAGAGCTATACTCTAAGTAAAAAGCTGCCCATCACACTGGTGGTGTCTTGGCTGTCACCACATCCTCACTGAAGTTGTTACTTGGAGTAAGCAAGGTTGTGCATACTCACAGGTTAAATTGTCTGCTGTAGCAGAGCTTCCTGCTTAGGATTCTCTTTTGACACGGTTTAATATCTAAAAGGTTAAACAGGACAGGTATCAAGGCTATTCCCCTCAGCACTAACACTGTGAATGGTATAAAACACATCCTTTCAGGAGAAAGGGCTTCACCTTGTACATTCAGTCCCCATGAGGGTGCATATGGCAAATTTAGTGGGCAATGCTAGTGAGAGACTCTGGTTTGTGGATGAAAATGGTCACACCAGGCTTGTGGAGTTTTTGAGAAAAGCCCATGCCTAATGAAGGTACTTTCAGTGCTAATGTGAATACAAATAGTACAATAGCCTTGGGTGGCATGGTTTAGTGGGAAGTGTCCCTGCCCATGGTAGGGGGGTTGGAACTAGATGATCTTAAGGTCCTTTCCAACCCTAACTATTCTATGATTCTATAATACTGCAACCCAGCCCACTCCCTTTCTTTCAAATTACAAATTATCAGAAAAGTCAAGAAGATTCTACTTAAATTACAAACTGAAAGTACTGGTTGATGTTGAGCTAGCTTCTATGAGCTAAAAATTATGCTAAAATTTCTTACAACTTGAAAACACATTTCACTTGCCCTTGCATGGTGGCAGCATGGAAATTATGCTCAGATTTTCCAAGGTGATTCACTTTCTAGCTTTTGAGAAACTTGGTTAGTGCCTGGTGCCAAAATTTTCTCAAACAAGCATTTTGAGCTAGAATGAAAGTTGCAGTCCCAATAGTAACTTTATTAATTCTTCATGCTACTGCATTTCTATTTTGGGTCTTTTTAAGAACACCTCACAAGAAATAAATCCCTTGGTAGATAGCTTCAGTACATTTTCAGACTCTTGGGGAAAATGTCAGTGATGCAGTTTTGACTTTGAAGGTCATCTTGGGACTTGAACTTCAAAGTTGTTGAAGATGTCCTGCTTTTTCCTATTTGTTCCCTCCAACACTGCAGCACAGAGGCAGTGCTTACAGCAATTCTAACATCTTTTTAACAATTCTGAATTGCACTTTCTTAAAACAATTTCACCAAAGGTATTGATTTTTGGAACATGCCATATATCTTCCTCCTGAAACTATTTGCAAATTGGAAGTCCAAGCACTGAGGCTCATAAAAACACCCAGTCTTTGCTATCACTAGTGGGTCCAAAGGGCAAAATCTGCTTACTCTGGTGATAAATCAGAGACAACCAAAGCAGATGAATTCTGGTCTCTGTGGATTCAGGACAGCTGATAAAATAAGCTGTACTCTACCATGTTTTGAAGAAAATTATTTTTTGGATCATGACAGAAACTTGCGCTTTAGTTAAGAAAAGTTGAATACAAGCCAACCCAAAGGAAGAACAACCATCATTACCACTGTTACCAGATGGTCTGGTTTACAAGTCTGACACGAAGCCTAGTAAGTCAGCAGAGGTAATCAGGATGGACCATAGAGAAGCGAAGAAGTGAAGATGAAAGAGCAAATAGACAGTTATTTGTGTGATTGATGCACAGTACTCCTCATTGACCAGACTAAGCTAAGTGAATGAAAAGTTCAAGTTAAAACTGACACACTGATCCAAGAGAAAAGGATAGTAAGGAGCAAGATTCTCAAGTAGAATTGGGAAGTCCAGAAGATGAGCAATGGACTCAGTTTGTTTCTCTCTCCTGCTATTTGGGATTATTTTTTTCCCTTCTTCGTTGTGAAAGGCCTCTGTGGGCTACCAGACACTGATAACAGATCTGTAAAATGTCAGAATATGAAGCTTTTTTTTGCAAAGCTGCAAGTGGAGGAGGTATACGGGGAAGAGCAGAGCTAGACAGCAGGGGAACAGCTGACAGGCATATATCAACCTGTCTGACGCAAGATCCTCTTTGCCTCTTCACCTGGGCATTCTCTAAAGTGCAATCCCACCTTAGTGCTCTTTCCCTGGGAAGACTATGTTCACTACAACATCACTGGTAAGTCCCACAGACCTTGTACATATGGTATCTCCCTGAGTGTCCCTTCTTGGAGGTCAGGATTTCTTACTCAGAACGAGCTGGTCCAGAATAAGAGGTGGACAGAACAGAAGCCTCATGCAGGGCAGGCAGCTCTGGGTCATGGGAACCCGCATGAAATCTGGTTTTCCTTTGGCTTAAACTCATTACTAGTTTATGACCTTGGTTGAAAAAGCAATTTCTCACTAATATCTCTCCTACCATCTTTCATGAGTAGCTTTTCTAAGCTCCTATTTAAAGTAGTGTGACAGATAATGGGGCTTTGAACTAGATGATCATAAGGTCCTTTCCAACCCTAACTATTCTATGATTCTATAAGCCCCATCTTACCTGGAGATGCATGCACCCAAATAATGGATAGCAAATAAGGACACAGCCAAGAGATGTTAAACTTCCAGCAATGTTGTATCACACCAGTCCATACTAGGGAAGTCACTGATGACTCAGAGGTCAGACAGAGGTGGGGTTTGCAATGGGGGGTTTGAGGGAATTGCTCTGGAACACCAAAATTATTCATAGTTTAAAATAACTTCTTGATCTCTGGTTGGAAGGAGGTTGTGAGGTGTAAACAAACATTATGAAACAAGAACTTGGAAAGGAATTAAACCAAATATATTGCTTTTCTCCAGCAATTTATTTCATGTAAGGTTAGTTTGATAAGAGGCCTGAACTACTGGATGTGCCTCCAGGAGCATTACTGTGGGTGCTGATCGCATTCAGAGATGTACTCGCACTTCTGTAGATCTCCAGATATTACCTGAACCCTTCCAGCCTGCAAATGGATACTGGTAGCCACAGAGAAATGGGTATTTCTGGCAGTCCTGCAGTAACAGTTGGGCTTGATGATATTAAAGTTCTTTTCCAGCTTAACTGGGTCTACAACACATCTTGGCTACAGCCTCCCCATGTCTCAGCACTTCAGGTTCCAGAAATGAGAGAAGGAAGGGAAGGGTAAAATACTAGAGGTATTTTATTTATACAACTTTAATGAAAGGTTTTGTTGGAGTCACCCAACACAGTCAAAGATGGAGCAACATATCCATGATGGGGATGTTGGGATGGGAATGATGTAAAACATTATAGCTTTTATCTTCTGTCCTGTATAGCTAAAGTTTTTAAAGTAACTTGGCAAACTTTCTGTGGATAACCTGTCACCTAGAAAGTGCACAGCCTTGCTTCTGTTCTGCAGTACCTCAAGACGAGAAGGAGGTGGCCAAGTAACTCAACTGGGCTGGTGGGAGTTAGTACAGAGAGTTAACTTGTCTTGCAGTTTGCTATATCTGACACGCATAGTCTATGCTGGGCTGCATCCGCATAATGTAAGCAGCATGCCCATAGCACAAGCAGCAGGTCGAGGGAGGGGATTCTCCACCTCTGCTGCATTCTGGGGAGACCCCCCAGCAGTAATGCTCCAGCCCTGGGGCAACAGCACAAGAGGGAGGTGGAGGTGCTGGAGCGAGGTCAGAGAAGGCCACGGGGATGCTGCAAGGCCTGGAGCAGCTCTGCTCTGGAGCCAGGCTGAGAGAGCAAGGGTGGTTCAGCCTGGAGAAGAGAAGGCTCCTTAAGGGGAGATCTTAGAGCAGCCCCCAGTGCCTAAAGAAGCTATAAGAAACCTGGAGAGGGGCTTTGGACAAGGGCCTGTAGGGACAGGAAAAGGGGAATGTCTTGAACATGCCAGAGGGGAGATTGAGATGCGACCTTAGGCAGAAGTTCTTCCCTGTGCAAGTGGTGAGGCACTGGCACAGTTTGCCCAGAGAAGCTGTGGCTACCTCATCACTGGCAGTGTTCAAGACCAGGTTGGAGAGGGTTTGAAGCAATCTGGTCAATTAGAAGGTGTCCCTGCCCATGGAAGGGGTTAGAATTGGATGAGTTTTAGGGTCCCTTCCAACCCAAACTTGTCTGGGATTCTATGATTCTATGATTCTGCAAGTTATGAGATCTGATAGGATGTGATCCAGCTCAAGGCTTTGCAACAGCATAGGTAAAAATTACATGTAGACATCTCAGGAATGAAGGTCAGACCTGATACAGATAATCTTGGTACAGAAACTTTGGAGAACTGGATTTGCAGCTCCTCCTGTTGCCACAAGTATTGACCAATACTGCTACAAGGGCTTTCCTTCTCCTGGGAGGAGGTATCGTCCCAGATGCCCAGCAGCAGTGGCAGCAGCCAGTCTGGCAAAAGCTAAATAGACAGGAACCAATGCCACGCTGACATCTGACCACTTACTCTCATGCCCACAGAGCATGCTGTTTCCAGTCATCTATTGGCTATAGTGTCTGCAGCTTGAAATTGCTATGGCTTTGTTCACTGCTTCCCTGCTTTAAATCGTTCCATCAGCATGTAGCTGCAGGAGCCATGTTTTATGATGAGCTGCTGCAATCAATGAAGGACAGACGTCAGCACTCTGGGCTCTTTGATGGAGACTTTTGCTCATTCTTACAGTCGTTTTTTTGTATTTATCATAAAAGTAGCTCCAACCAAAAGGCTTGTTTGAGTGGGAGAAGGCGTAGGAGATGCTCAGACTGCTGGAGGGAGCATAAGCTGAGGACACACGCCTTCTGCCTAGGACAGACAGCCCAACTCAGGCTAAAAGATACGGGTGCATCTGCATTAAAAGCCTGACAAGGAAATGCTGAGACACCTCAAGTCAAAAACACTAGATAAGGCTTGTCATTTTAAATAAGTATGGGGAGAGAGAGGGGGTCCCAGGATACTCTGCAAGGAAAAAACCATGCAGCCCGCATGGTTGGTTGAAGTCAAAATCCACATTGCCTCTTTACATAAGTCATGAGTCTGTGGACTTGTTCCATGGCCCCACACTTTTTCTATACCACTTCACACACATTTAGGAAACCAGTGCATAATCCCTACAGCTGTATATTTGCACTGTAAATTTACCAGCTGGTTCATTACCCCCTCCTTTCACAGACACACACACACACACACACATATATCCATACACAGTCTATGCCAAGGCTGCAAAACCAATTGACAAACTGTGCCTTAAATTATCACAGAAAATGTTATACCCTACCTTCAAGTTTCTGCAGTATATCAGAAAACTGCCCCTTTGATCAGGTAGAACACAGGGGCAGAAATTATTTAGATATTCATGTAGAAATGAACTGTGAGAGGGTTTTGGGGGAGGAAACACAGCCCATATTCCAGGAAGCTGCTATCAGAAAGATGTCCAAAACCAGCAGTTATTTTACTAACCTCCAATCCGTAATATCCCACTTTCCCCATCATCTCCATGTTGTTATCTCTTTATCACAATTTTAAACTAGAACAAAGAAAACAGAATAATATCTATAACCTCCTTTACAGCTAAGAAAAAATGCTCAGCTCATCAGTGGGAAAACTGTTCTTTCTTTCTTCCTTTCTCTCTTTCTAATTTTAAAATTCACTTAAGGTTCAGTGACTGAACAAAAGCAGACAAAAATATTGCAGTTATCTGACACACAGAAGTGTAACACAAAGTCTGCTCATTATGGATAATATTTATGGCAGATCATAACACTAAATTGCAACTCAGCCGCCTCAGCCAGAAATTTGTAACACCACACATGTGCTTCTAATTAAGGGCTTTTGAAGTTTCCCTGGATATTTATTTTCAAGGGATTTAGTGCAGAGAACGATTAAAGTTTGCTCTTGTTAGGAGTTCTGCAGTCAAAAAAAAAAAAAAAAACAACCAAAGAGGGATTGCAAATGGACCTCAAACTAATATTTACATTCATTTCTATGTGAGTGTGTACATGTACATCTGTTTATGAAAATCTATGAAAAAATAAAACTGTGCATGTTAACACAGATAAAATAACATATAAAAAGAGGGAAACAAAGGGCCCTTTGTTTCAAATGTGGTCCAAGTCCAAAATTTGTGACCATAATTTTGTTTATAGGAAATCCTTTATAATTCTAGTTTAGTGTTTCCATATGGAATTCTCATAGGACTCTTTTTTTTTCCCTCCCCCTCCCTTTTTTATTTGGATAAGGCAAGAGAAAAGTGAGTGTACATTCCAAAGATGCATAGTCATTCCGGATCAAATTCAATGGATTCTGGCAAGAGTTGAAAAACACAAATGCAGTGGTTTAGGTCTCCTGCTGGGCAGCCTCCAACCATGAGTGTCTGGTTGAGGCACTTTGTAAAATCATGAAAACCCTATTAAATTAATGAAATATGATATACTGCATTTTCAAGTTAACTTTCCGTTGAACTGTCCATGAAGATAGAATTTGGGTAGCTTGCTTATGCAGCGAGGGTGCACACACACACAAACACACACACACACACACACAGGCACAAGCACCCTCATGTGCACACCTATAGATGCAACCAGGAGCTGCTGCAGTCATTTAGAGGGCTCCTTTCCTTCCTCTTCTGCAGCTGAATCTTCCTCTCCAAGACAGCAGAGCCTGAATTGAAGCTCTCACCAAGCCTGTTGTATCTTTTTCAGCACCTAGTTCACCCAACAGCCTCTGTACAATTAGAGAGATCCTGATGTTTAGGTGAAGGAAAACAGCCTCCAACACAGCTGCCTCTCTCCCAGTGTAAGACAAAATCCCTTGCTAGGAAACTACCCAACTGAAAGCAGTCTGACATTCTTACTTCATTTCCTATTGGGTTTCACATAATAAAAACATCATATGTTTAGGCTTGGTTTTCTTTTCTCCTTTTTCAAATGAAAAAATGAGAGCAGTCCCCTGAGGAGAATGATCTTGATGTTAAAATTTTCCTCAAGACACAGGCAATTAAAGCCCCTCTCATACCTGTCAGAGTGAGAAAAGTATGTATTTTGGTAAAGCCAGTGTGCACTTGCTTATTTATGTCTAGGCACCCACTTGGTTGAAAGTTGTAATAAGTTTAATAAAAGGCAGGTACCTGAGCACACTATAGAACTGCTTGAGCTTTTCTCTACCTCCACGTAAGGCAGACAGAGCTCTCCCATAAAATATATTGTATTTCCAATTGTGTCTTTTATTCAAGGATCTGTAGGTACTTTAGAAACACTGAAATCCATAAATGCTGCAGCCAGAAGGGACATTTCATCATTCAACCCAAGTAATACAGACTGTAAATTTCATCCTGTAGCCGCTGCACTGAGCATAGTAGTAATGTTGACTTCCAGTTTTGAGATAAAGACTTTAAGAGAAGAAGAATCCACTCCTTTTCCTGGCAGTTTACTCCAACAGCTAATCAGGCCTTCTGTTAAAATCATCACCAGCAATAAATAACACATGAGGTTTAAGTTAATATTGATAACAGGAGGATGTAAGTTGTATATCTGTGATTAAGTCTTTACTGCAAACTTTTCAAGCAAAAATTATGATAATGTGCTTCTTTTCCTCTCCTTTATCATATCTACCAAGTTCTGCTTCATCAAATCCACAGATAAAGTTTAAGATTTTGTGTAGAAATGCATGGTGGTGATATTTAAATATCTCTTCATCCTTTTTGGTACAATCTTTCTCATTTCTGTTCCGTACATTTTCTGTCACTGAAGGCTTGATGCTTATTAAGTAGGTTCACATCTTTTGATGAAAGGTACTATTGCAAGCATCAAAGCACTTCAGACCTGGAAGTTGCTTTGCAAGAAAAATATCCAGAAATATGTCTATTTACTTAAAAATTCCAAATCCCTTTAGTCTGGAAATAAAGGCTTAAATTTCAGGACCACAGTGCCTGTTTGACACATTTGCTGGCCTCAGATATGCCAAACCAGAGACAATAAGCTGTCTGCTATATCTCATTCAAAACAAGAAGAGCAAAGGAATGCCAAAGTCCCTAAAGTACTCACTTTTTTTGTATAAATAGAGTTTTGAACTTGAGATTGTTGCAACATCGTTGTTTGCATAAGGCTTAGATGTGAATTCTCTTAGGTTGTGATCAAATGAATTCCCTTCTGGAGCTGCTTGTGTATCTCCATTGACTAAAAGGATGTCTAGAATCTCTCATTCAGACCTCCATGTCTTTTTAGACATTTATTTTGGATAAGAATCTCATTATTTCTTCAACAGATTGAAATTAAGGCAATTGCTGAAGTGCTACTACAGCTGTAAACTACAGTCTAATAACATAAACAAAAATTGAGATAGATAGCAGATTAAAGACTTTCTTTGTAGATTACAGGGTACAGGGTGCTGTGTTACTGTAACATCTACCACCAGGGTCCGGGAGTCAGCTAAGTTAGTTTACAGGTCTTTAAATGTTATTGATACTATGACTCATAATACAATACTCTGTGGTCTTCCAATTTCCTTTAAAACACTGAATCAGACATCTGCAGATGCTAAAGAAACATTAATTAATTATGTTAACAGACATCTTGAGAGGATTTATGCGCAAAAAATTAGGTAACTAAGTGCATGCCATTTAGGCTTAAAGTGCAACTCCTGCTGTGTCATGTGAAAATGTTATGCAGAAAAGCACCTGTATTCCCCATAGTGCAACAAAATAATGGGGGGCTTATTAAGCTTTACTAATTTGTTATATAAAGTGGCATCTACAGGAAGCTTGTGTTGACTTCTGTCTGCATTTTGGCAAGGAAGGATGATCAAAAGGAACAAACAAAAATAGTCTGGGAATATTTTACTGGATATACAATGAGCAAGCTGAGGGAAAAGAAAATGCGGGATGCCCTTGTCTTTGTCCTAATCTCCCCTCTCTTACCCTAGTTTACTGGTTACAGCTATCACACAGGGTGCACAACCCCTTTGACAACGACACACAAGTGGACACATTCTTTGCAGGGCTACCTTTGGTGACAGTGACCAACATGCTTGTATTTAGGTCCCTGTCTTTCCAAAGCCTCCCGTGGTACAAGGGAACATGAACTAGAGGTAATATCAGGCTCCTTAGAGCACTCGTTACCACATCTAACCAAGATGTCACATCCTGCATGCAGTGCAAGCACCCCCAAATTCCCCAACCATATGGGCTGTCTCAGACCAGAGTTTCATGAGCACAGGTTTATAGACTGCTTCCAGAGATGCCGTCAAGATGAAAACATAATCTATAGACCTTGACAAGGTATTTAACACCATTGCTTCGTACTTATGCAACAAAACAGACAGAAAGCCCAGATAAAAGTATGGCATTACATACTTCAGTGTCCCATCTCCATAGTTGTTTCTGCAGTTTGGACTTGAACCGTCTTTTTATGAACCAGGATCCCATTTACATCTGAAAAGATGATCTCTTGTTTCTTTTTCCCTATATCTACAGTTAGCGTTTTCAAAACAAATTATCAAACTGCTTTTCTTGGCAGAACACTTCATTCATTTCATATGAGCCATTGGCCTGACAACAGACCGTCCTTCTTTTTGGTCCCTTATTTAGCTCTACATGGCCACACTAGTAACTGACTGCAGCATACTTTGACTCAAACTCTTTGGAGAAGGAATGCCACTTGTTTCCGTATTCCAGCAGCATATTCCAGTGCATCCCACTCCATGATCTACCACGATGCAAATAAGACAGCCTGGTGAAACACATCTCATTAAGATTGGCACCAACAGCAATGGGCTCCATAAATTCTCACTTTCTACAACCACAGCTATTCATTACTTCAAATTCCATTTAAGGGGCTTTTGGATCACAATCTCTATTCTCCTTCTACAACAACAATAGGACTGTTAAAAAGGAACACTGTACTCATTACTAAAACATAATGAAATGTTTGGCCCACCACACAAGGAGCTGGATCCTAAAGCTTTCCCTGTTTCCTCAGGCAAAACTCCAGCAAGACAATTCAAAATTACATTCAGTTCTTTCCAGGCATCCTGTTTAATATGCACTGGGGCGGGGGGAGGGATGGTGTCACTATGGAGTAGCAGGAATGCGCATAGTTCAACAGTTATTTTCTAAAAATTATGTTTAGAAAATTTTAGAAAATTTAGGAAATGCTGGTTTGTTGAAATACAGTTCCCTGCCCACTTGCAAGTCCCAGTGACATAAAGGGTATGTGGAGAGGGAAATAATTTTGAATTAATTTGAACTTCTCTCTTGCTTGCAGTGTTATATTTTTAGATACAGGATTTGTCTTAGATATTCTACAACAAGCTTGATTATATTCTCTAATGTTATTCACATTGGCCTTATTATTCATATCATGTTCCTTATAGAATCTTTAATCCTAAGTCCCACTGGGCTAGATGTTGTGCATACATAACCCAGAAATATGGCTCCGCTCCAAAATAGTTTTGGATTGAAACACAAAACAAAAGACAAGATTGATAAATACAATGACAAAAACACAACACAAGGTAATACTGGTCAGCTGAATAGGAAAGAGCTCAACATACCACAAGTCTGATGATTACCAAATTCTACGTTTTCACTGGTCAGACCACTGGACTAATTTCATTCTGTTCACTTATACCTTCCAAGGAAATTAGTCTCACTACGACCCCATTTTTCCAGTGACCCTGGAGAAGACTGTCAGATAAAATGAGAGAAAATAGGAAGGAAGATTTTAACATCAAATGTGACAAAGACCTAGAACAGCCTTTTCATGGAAACACCCAGGGAGAAACCTGACTGGTTGTCACATGGACAAAAATGGGTTTATGTGTGGGGTTATAAAATGGGTTGCCTGGTGGCAACCAGGATGTGGACTTGATAAACCAGGACAGAGGTAAATATATATATATATATATATATATATATATATATATATACACATAGTGGGTTTTTAACTTTCAGGCCTAAAGGAAAAATACATAGAGATATATTTCAGGACACCAAGATGATATGAAGAAACTAAAGGTTATTAAAAACAGAACATCTACACACAAAGAAAATGTTTTCACAGAGAACAGAGGCCACATAGAGCCAAAAAGTGCTGGTTCATTTTATTAACAGTAATCACACTTTTATTGCAGATCACAGAATCATAGAATAGTTAGGGTTGGAAAGGACCTTAAGATCATCTAGTTTCAACCCCCCTGCCATGGGCTGGGGCACCTCACACTAAACCATGCTACCCAAGGTTATGTCCAACCCAGCCTCGAACACCACCAGTGATGGAGCATTCACAACTTCCTTGAGCAACCCATTCCAGTGCCTCATCACCCTTACAGTAGAGAATTTCTTCCTCATACCGAATCTAAACTTCGCCTGGTTAAGTTTGAACCTGTTACCCCTTGTCCTATTACGACCGTCCCTAATGAAGAGTCGCTCCCCTCCCCAGCATCCCTATAGGTCCACTTCAGATACTGGAAGGCTGCTATGAGGTCTCCATGCAGCCTTCTCTTCTCCAGGATGAACAGCCCCAACTTTCTCAGCCTGTCTTCATACGGGAGGTGCTTCAGTCCCCTGATCATCCTCGTGGCCCTCCTCTGCACTTGTTCCAACAGTTCCATGTCCTTTTTATGTTGAGGTCATCAGAACTGCACACAATAATCCAAGTGAGGTCTCACGAGAGCAGAGTAGAGGAGCAGGATCACCTCCCTCAACCTGCTGGTCACACTCCTTTTGATGCAGCCCAGGATACAGTTGGCTTTCTGGGCTGCAAGCACACACTGCTGGCTCATGTTCATTTTTATATTGACCAGCACCCGCAACTCCTTCTCCTTGGGCTGCTCTGAATCTCTTCTCTGCCCAATCTGTAGCTATGCGAGGTAAACTCCTATTTCTGCAAATAGACGTGCTTTAATTGGTTCTTTGATTCACAATAACAATAAGCTATGATCTCCTTTTCCATATCTCAAGAGTAATTTAATCTGTCCAGAGGTCTGTACTGTTGCAGCCATGCTATTCTTGGCTCAGATATTTCTTGCCATAATATCAGAAGAGATTGCTCATATGCTTAAAGAGAGCACTCCAGGTAAAATGGCATATGCTGAAGATATCCTAGGTTTATTTTGATTTTACTTTCTGATCAGAAGTTACTCTTTTACATGTAACATTTGCACAGCTTACAAAGTATAGAAGATTGTTTTTGCTTGATGCTCAGAATGGATCCTGCTCTAGAACCAGGATTAAGACAGAGAGCAGAGGGGTAGGATCACCACCCTTCTCTGACAGGCATCCTTTCAAATGGAACTCACGACTTGAATCTCTCTTCAGCACAACCAGAGAAGTCGCTTACTCATGGTGACAATCTCAAACCCCTAGAAGCATTTAGCAGATTACAGAAATAAAATAACAAAATGGACATACCCATCGCCTCAGTTGTACTTGCATTTGTGAAACAACAAAGCAAAGTTGTAGCCCTAACTCAATTCTTGTGTGGAGAAAAAGTCTGACCATCTTATTTTTGCTAGTGATTCAAAGTGGTAGAAATCTCATTCTGATATTTAGTTGGGGAAGGAAATACAGGTCTTCATGCACAATGAGGAGCATCTGAATGTGGAGGGACTGAGATAAAGGAACAGACAGCAGCTTTCACACATAGCTCACTCATCCCTATGTTCATTGTGGGCTGAGCTCCACAGGCAGGTACTCTGCTCCTTTCTCGTCCCAGCCCAACCCCTTTTGCTTGTAGCAGACACCAAAAATAGCCTGGACCCTGCATCACCGTAAATCCTCAAGTTCTTATCAGTTATCTGCCAGATGCTGTGTTATGGCTCAGACAGAAGTTTTTGGCTTTTACTACTCTGACTAGCTGAAGCCCACTTCAGCTAAACATTTACAGAACTTTCTCTGGTAATCAAAAAATTATAAATCCCTCCTTTAGCTTAGGTACAACAGGTACCAAATCAGAGTTGTTCATAAACACATTTTCTTCACCCTGTTCGTCACACTAGGCAGCAAATCTTGTTATGATAGGAGCAACAAAAAGCATCCATAGCTGTCTGACCGGCACAAAATTCCCCCAAAGCTGGCAAGGGTGACTGTGTATGGACAGACGCCAGGTACAGCAGTGTTTGTTTTTTCATAGGCTTTTTCTCAGGCTTTTTCATGGCCCTCAGGTTGCTAGATGATTCTTTTTCGGTTTGTCCTCTTGTGTTTGTCTTCTGATAACTTCATTGGTTTCTGTAAGCAGATTCCCCTTTCTCTGTGACAGCATTCCCCATCCACAGCATGTTTGGGAACATGGATTAGTTGAGGTCCACAGTGAAAACTGCTGGCTGAAATTTGGATCACCCCTGAGCAGGCTGCACGTGGTACAGTGAGAAAGGCCCTTATCCAGAACCCATTGAAGTCAAGACAAAGAATGATTGACTTCAGTGGGGTTTGCATCTAATTCGTGAGGATCTGATTTCCAAGGCTGTTGATCTGTTGCCTTTCATAAGCACTAATTTTACTGATGTGTTTTTCAAGGCAGTTCAGCTATCGCTTGGATAATTTCAAATCTGCTAAGTTAGATGGATGAGCTGCACACCATGGTCCACAAAAATAAAAGGTCAGCTATTAATTGGTTTCAGTTTAAGCTTAGTGACTTCAAGAAGTCCCTCTCACAACATTTGACCTATGGTAGAGATATTTGGACCTATTTATCTCAAAATCAAAATTCCCTGGTTTGCAGCCATTGATTTTATAAAAGAGATAACATAAACGGAATGAGTATGGAGATGCAAAAGTGGAAATAACACAGAAAGTAATAATCATTAAAAGAAAAGTCTATAAACCAAACCCTTGACACATTTGCCAGGTGTAATGCAACTTTTATACCTCTTTATGCATAACTTTCAAAGAAAATCAATTTAATTTTTTTGCTAACCTTACTCAAACCCAATCAAGTAACAGATGGCAAGAAAAACAATTATATGCACACACAGTAAGCTTTCATTTAGTTCAAGTGGTGATTCAAGTATTTTGTTAGCATAATAAAACCTGAAACCCATTTACCCACCAGGATAACTAACATCTCAGAAACTCTGGTTTTTGCATGAGGCTTCTTGGATACTTAAACCTGCTGTGAGACACTTATTTGTGCTGACCTGTCATCAGGTACTGCAGTCATGATTCAGACATATGCTACAAATACTGCAGGAGGAACATAGCTTATGGTCAAGGTATGCTGCAGAACCAATAGCCAGTATCAGTGGACCTCAGGGTCCCAGTCTGAGCTGGCAGAATGGAAAGGAGTGATCCTCTCCATCCCACCCAAGATAGGACCACCTGCAGCAGAAGGTTTAGCTATGGGAGCTCATACCACAAGCTCAACCCTAAGCTTTATGTGAAGATGCATCACAGCTGAGCCCTTCTTGGGATGCCCAATAGGCATCATGCAGACAGCATGATGCCAGATGGGAAGCACCTCTTGGAATGCTGTGAAGGGGCTGCCAGGACAGACGAAAAGGGTCAAGAAACTCTTTAATCCCTCACCTCTCTCCCTGAGGTCCTGTCCCAAGTTCCCAGCAGTGTGACTGCTGCTTAACTGCAGAGGGAAGGACTGAGTCCTGGAGATACTGAAGCAGGTAGGGTGAAATTGGGGCATTTGGTCATTATGTCTACCCTGAAATGTATGGCTTCATTTTCCCTGTTGTGAAGCCTTCCTGCCTCCAGCTGCCATCAACACACCTCAGACTGCACACACACAGATTAGAAAATCACACTGACTGTTAAATGTGCAATTACAAGTATTTCCATAATTATAGGCATACATGTCAGCCTTAAGTGCTTCTGCTCTCAGGTTCCCCACCTGTAAAAGAGAAAACAAGGCATTTCACCTTTTCAAGGCTAGGACAGAGCTATTTTTAGATCCAGACAAGGTCTTAAGCAATGGGATAAACATGAGATAAAAGAAGTCATATGCTGCAGGGAAAGTTGCTCTCTACTAATAAATTCCTGAAGGTTTCATTGCCCTTGAGTTCAGTGATAAGGCTGAGATATCCGTACTCCTATAAAGATTGCAATTCTGCAAGCAGCTCTGCTGATTGCCAAAGGCAAGATCTGCAAACCAATCATTACCATAATTCATATCAATTAGTTTTTTAGACTGATGAAAAGCCAAAAGTTTCAGCTCAGTAGGTGGCCTGTCGCAGCAGCTGAGCCTCAGAGAGCCATAGTGCAATCATTCCATGTGTCTTCTGACTTCACTGGGGCTTCAATAGGGACTTAATATCCTTGAGCCACACTAACCCTGCAGCTTTGGAGACAGATCCTGAACTTCAACCAACCCTGTGGGTACCAGAGTCCTCAGGAGCCCACATTTCTATAGGAAAGTATGAACTTCAAGCAGGTCTGATAACATCATTCTTCCCTCTGCCTCCTTCATGTTCAGTTCAGCTAACAAACAAGGCACTCTTCCATGTTTAGCTGGAAAGCCACGCAGGAGAAGTGTTCTCTGAATAGGTCTCATCCGAGGACAACATCAGGCAGCAGCCAGCTGCCAGCAGCACCGGAGCAGCTCATCCAGCTGCTGCTCAGTGCCTGTGCCCTGGGAGAGGAGCCAGGGACCAGGCACTGCTGGGTTGGATGAGTGTTCTGGCAGGTTCAATGCAGCCTGCAGGATTCTCACTTGTCCTCCTCCTTGCGCACATCTCCAGCAAGTCAAAGGTGCCTCAAGTAATGACCTGGGTGCTTGTCTCAGTAAGCTCCAACATTAGCCACGGTGCTTACAAGGCAGGAACAGCAGTTCCCAAGGTCCACTTACTCCATCCCACATATCTGGCTATAAATGATGTCCAAACTTCAAAACTAATTCCCTTTTCCAGATCCTCAGCTACTTGAGCATTTACCATTTAAAATACTGATCTCTCCCATTACCTCAACCAACCTGTTGATATGCCAATTGAGGAACATGTTGGCAAATTTGCTGCAAATGTTTCTTTTCCTTCCCCTACCGTGTCCAAAGTATACGATTACATCATCCTGAACTCATATAAACTCCCAACTGTGTTTATTTCAAAGCCGCAAAGCTGATTTGACTGTTCAAACTGATACAAGAAAATGGAAACAAATCTCTTTACAGCCTCAAAATTTGCTTCTGCTGCCCAAACATCTTTCTTTGTGCCTCAGGCCTCAGCAATTCTCCACCAAATGGGTCTGAGCACAAGCCACGCACATTGATTTGCTCTCACACACCTCTTTTAGGGCTTTGCACACTCAGATCTTATGCTTTCCTTCTTTTAATTTCCAAATGTCTGGTTTTCTTTAATTATTCACATACTTACTAAAGCACCTTGCAATGTCTGTTCAAAATGAATGATGTCCTCTTATGGTCAGGTGGATAGTACTGGGTGAGGCCAGAAAGCTATCTTGCAACACTTTTTCCCTAGTAAAAGCTACAACGAGAACTATGTGAATAACTGATACACTTCATTGTTGGTGTTGTTTAATGCTTGAACTGAAAAACTAAGGAAAAAAAATAGCATTGAATGACTCTCAAACTATTTCATTTTTCACAAAGGAATGAAAACAAGCACAAAAACACAATAAATGTTTTATTGCAGCATTTTTCTCCTTTGAAAAATTATCACTGAATTTAGCTAAAGTAGTCTTTAAAACATCCAGACTGTAAATGTTTGATTTTTCTCTCCCTGCATTTGATCTTTTTTATTTTCTTCTGACAAAGTATTCTGCTAAATACAGCTGTTATTGCTAGATGTGGAGTGACCTGAAACTGCTTTTTTAGCAATAAAATGAATCTTTCTCTCAAAAATTATTCTTCTTCATCCAGAGAGAGACCTAATGTTTTTCTCTCTTGAAGAACAAAACTAAATGATATGTTATTCTTTCACGGGACTTTTTTCCCAAGATGCACAAAAATCTTACCTAAAACCTTTCTGGTAGGTTCTGAGGTAGCTTCTGCTTTATCATCCCTAATGGCAAAAGGGGAATGGACAGGAACTCACAGCACCCTGCCTACAAAGCAGTATTTACTCATGAGGGGACATGGAGATCAGCCATGGGATTTTGCTTATACTGTAGCCGTGGAAAATGTAAACCGTGGTCCAGAGGTGACATATCTAATGTCAAGGGCAACATTATTTATAGCGTGTTTTTTTCATTGCCTGTGTCACCATAACATCTCTGCTCTTCTTAGAAACACAGGAAATCCCAGAGCAGCCTTGTGGAAAGGTATTTTGGTCTGTAACAAGGAACCCTGGGTGCATCTTGACCCCACATCTAACCCTGACTTTGGCTCCAGATGAGCCATTCAGACTAAGGTATTCAAAGCAAGTGGAAGCAGGCCTTGGATCTTCTCTTTGCAGCTGGCAAACTTCAGTCAAACCGCTGACTTTTCAATTCAACTTTTCATAACCCTTCAAACTAATCCCAACCTTTGCACTGGACTCAGTACAACTGGCAAATTTTTATCATATGCCTCCTTATGCATTCTTTAGTCTCATAAACCCTGTATTGCTCAAGAACTGGCCATGGAAAAGGCATTCAATGCCACACAAGCCTAAGAAAGAATATGACATTTGAACAGGATGACACTAGTTAGATATTTCCTGAGCATAACTGGAAGCCTTCATTGAAACAAAATGTTTCATCTGAAGCATTACAATAGAACCTAGTGCTAAACCTAACCTTGGCTGTAGATAAGGCATATTCCTCTGTGTGAAAATTTACAGTGAGTAAAACAAGCTGATGAAAACTATGTTTTCCTCCACCAACGTGCCAAAGTTCAGCTATAAGCTTGGATCTGCAAAGCATCTCTCAAAGCCTGTAAAAGTAATCTGAACAAAAATACAGCGAATAAGAAAGGCATAAAAGCACCAGAAGAAACTTGAGCTTAAAGTACTTGAATAAAGTGATATCAATAGTCTCCATCACAGAACTTGCAAGTTTGAAAAGAACGGTAGGCACCAGTTTCATAGGCTGTCCCTGTCCTAAGCTAACCTGTGCCAGGAGTATGTACTGAGCATATACATTCATAACAAGGCAACCAGATCAAATGAGAGCAACACACAGCTTTCCTTCTCAGGGTTAATAAATTCAACCCTAACCATTATTCTACCATGATTCTTTTCATGTTCATAATCTCACCTGAACACTAGCTTCTTACATGGTCAAACTGCTCATCAAAAAACTTAAAATAAAGCAAATTGTGAACAAAGCTGACCTGAATAACTTCTAAAATTCCAATATTTTTAAATTTAAAAAACCCTCAAAACTTAAACAAATTTAAATTTTAAATTCCCAATACCTGCCACTGTTTGCTTCCAAATCACTTCTGCACCTGCAACTAACCTCAAACCTCAGGCAATGCACACTTCTCAGCTTAAAGGTGACCCTCAGGGTGGCTCACCCACCCAGCTGTGAGAGTGAACCTGGTGTTATTTACACACACAAATTGAAATTGGGGATACAGCACACAGAGACACCAATACCACATTTCCACCTCTTTCCACTTGAATAACTAAGTGTGAATTGCAGAAACAAGCTATGACTTTAGCTCTGCTTCCCTGATTCACAGACAGTAACTCTGCTCTGGTCCCTAACTCCCTCCTTCCCTTTCCCCTGAATGTGTCTAACACTGACCTAATCCTGGCTCCCCAATCTTTCTTCTCTGGAAGCTCAACCTGAAGACACCTCCAGCCATTGGCTGGGCTATTTGCAACACAAGAATGAAACACAGAAGGTCAGACATGATGCTCTTTCCTTTTTCCTCTCCCTTCCCTTTTCTCACAAGCATCAATGTTTCAGCTAAAATATATTGTGGAACAGACCATAGAGCCATTTATCGCCTGTACCATGGGCACTATCCCCATTCCAAATGTTAGCTATGGATTAGGCCCTAGCTCCCACCATAGCCAAAAGAAACTAAAAAAATGCACTTAGCATGAAAATAAATCAATAACCAATGTGCTGTGTTGAATTCCACAAATCTTAACCTGACCCTATTTATAAACCCATAATTCATTCAGTCTCCAGAAAACAAAAGGCAGATTCTGGTGTTTATTGAAGTCCTCAACCAGGAGCATGTTGGGAACCAAGAGACAACATCACCAGCATCCATGAGGAAGGCTGAACCACAGGCAACATTTGACACAACTGAAGGCAGACTCAGCATGAGCCAGAAATGTCCCCATTGCTCAATAAGCACACAGGGTATGTGTACGTCATGGTGCCCAGAATGGGTCAGTTGGAAAACTTCAACTACTGAAGACATTGTATATGCCAGACCCTTAGGTATCCAAGTCAAGGCAGTGCAGGAAGGCACAAGTAACCAAAACACTGGGATGAGATTCAGCAGTCAAAACAGTGGAGGTGAAAGTTATAAGAAAGGAAACAAGTCCTTTGATGAGAAGCTCCCCATGACCCAAATTCAGTGTGCACTTGAGCTCAGAACCACCCCTCCCGCCCCCCATAAGAGTGAAGGGGGTGGATTCTCCTTCTCTGTTGTGCTCTGAGGAGACCCCCCCAGCAGTAATGCTCCAGCCCTGGGGCAACAACATAAGAGGGAGGTGAAGGTGTTGGAGCGAGGCCAGAGGAGGCCACGGAGATGTTGCAAGGCCTGGAGCAGCTCTGCTCTGGAGCCAGGCTGAGACAGCTGGGCTGGTTCAGCCTGGAGAAGAGAAGGTTCCTTAAGGGGAGACCTTAGAGGAGCCCCCAGTGCCTAAAGCAGCTACAAGAAACCTGGAGAGGGGCTTTGGACAAGGGCCTGTAGGGACAGGAAAAGGGGAATGTCTTGAACATGCCAGAGGGGAGATTGAGATGAGCTCTTAGGCAGAAGTTCTTCCCCGTGTTGGTGGTGAGGTGCTGGCACAGATTGCCCAGAGAAGCTGTGGCTGCCCCATCCCTGGCAGTGTTCAAGGCCAGGTTGGACGGGCTTGGAGCAACCTGGTCTATTGGAAGGTGTCCCTGCCCATGGCAGGGGGCTGGAAGTGTGTGAGCTTTAGGGTCCCTTCCAACCCAAACCAGTCTGTGATTCTATGAAGCCCAATATGAACAGAGCCACCAGAGCTCCAGGCTATACTGAAGCAAGTTTGGTGGTGGTCATCAAAGATCCAGGACGCCTGCTGAGCGGGACAACACAGCTTCCAGCACTCACATGCCCTGGGGGTCCTCCTAAATGAATCCTCTCCAACCCAATATACCAGGAGAATAAGCAATTGCACACTTGTACTTTAACCTTTCAATGTCAGGCATGGGCATTTATTTCAGAGCCTTTCAGGGAAGGCCGTCCTGCACCTGCTGACCAGCCCAGGAAACAATTTCCCTGTTTTTATTGCTAGAAGAGTGAAAATTGCCTTTGCCCCCCTCACATATTCCCCATTTAGTAGCTTTGCCACAGCAGTCAGAGTTCCTGGACCACGCGTCCCTACTTACATTAGAATTAGGATTAATTTGTGCATGTCATCTGACGCCTTTATCCCTCAAATTTAATTTAAAAACTTCTTGAATTTCTGATAAATAATACCTGCTTCCAATTAGAAACATTATTTAATCATGTTTCCAGTGCTTTCAACCTTATTAGATTCTTGTCACAACTCTGTGTACGATTTGGGCATCCTGCTTGAACACAAGCATATCGGTCACCAAAATATGCCAAAGATATCTTGTGATGGCTGGAGTTATTTGATGTTTCAGTTCTATGATATTGCAGTTCTTAATAGCCTAGTAACAAAGCACCAGGGAGAAAAAATGTAGCCACAAAACAAAGAACCTCACAGACATGTGGTAATCTTACGAGATGGCAATTTTTCTCCTGAAAATCTTCAGTGCCAATCAGCCTCTAGTGATCTAGTTTTTCAATTTTGCAACCACACTTTATCTGTTACTTGCTATTGCAGATATACAATGCTGCATTTTTTCTAAAGATTAAATAAAACTTAAATATTTTGAAAGATCATCATTTTATAATTAATAGCTATTTCAAATTTTTCTTCTTAGAGGTTTTTGTAATAGAGCAGGGCTGTTCTGCACACCCTTCTGAAATCCTCCACAGAATGCCATTCTGTTCTTTCACAAAGTTCTCAGGTTATAGATAGGCATTATAAAATAGATGTAAAGTACACGTGTGTCACCAGTGGAAGGCAGCGCAGACCTGCCCTGGGATGTTCACTGATTCAGAAGCACGCAGAAACCTCACTTGCTCCTGCAGTAAACAAGTCCCACTTCCAAACAGCACCAGAAACAGCTTTAATGTACAACAGCACAAAACAAGAGCACGAAACACAAGCACAAAATCCACTGAGTTTGATGGATATGACCCTTCCCTCACTTATATTAGTGTTATTCTAACTACAGAGGAATAAAACCTGAGATGAAAACCAGACTCCACCATGTAAACTCTGGGCTTGAGCTGATGCAAGAGAAGGAAGCCCAGGACATGGAGCAGTGCCAGGGTCTGCCAGGAGTCTCAGCAGCTGCAAGATTGTTATCTGTTGCTCTCCCTCCTTTTCTTCCGTCTTAGGGTCTGATGAAAAGGTCATTAACCTCATTAACAATCCTTCCATTGCACTTCCAACAGCATAAGACCGTTTCTCCAGTGCACAAATGTCATTCACTCATCACATGAACAGCAGGATTGTGGATACAAACCCCTTTATGCTTCAACATACCCTATTTTTTCATGTTATTCTAGTCGGTAAGTCCCAGTGCTGTTAGCAGCTTGGGAAATTTGGCCTGTCGTCTGCAATCTTTGAAGTGCAAACTTCAGACTCATGGAGAACACAGAGCGGAAGTGATGTCTGTATTTGATGATATCTGCATTTGCAGGTGAGCAAAGCTGCAGACTTCAAAGATTTGGTATTAGTCTGTGAAGCTTCTTAAAGATTGTCACCTGCGTTCTCAAAAGCTGGCTGAAAATGCATCCATACATCTAGATGAACGTGTTTTTTGATCTAAGTGATAAAAACAACTGTTTTTCTACACGTAAACTCCTCTTTCATAAATGTTTATGAGCTGTGGGAAATTATGTCTCTGCCAAAATTTAAAATAAAGTGATTCAATGGGTTTGCTGTGCATTTATCATTCATTATGCTCACTAACGTTGCAGAAATCCCAGTGGAGCTTTCAGGGAAGGTTCATGATGTTGTAGTTACCAGGGAAACACATGATAAATTGTTGTTATCTAAAAAAGAAAATCCCCATTAACTTTATATTAAAGAGCAAGTGATGTGAACTATATGGAGAAATGCTTTTACTGTTACCCTATTAAAATGCTGTATGTTTTGTTTCAAGATTTAACCGAGTACTGGCCCAGCTCTGACATTTTTATTCATTGTGAACAGCACCTACCACTTTACAGTCTGTAGTTTATCACGCACTGTTAAAGACAGTCCAGTATTCAGCAGGGTCAGCCCAGGAGTAGCAGACTCCATGTGATTGTTACTGCAGTTAAAACATTTACAGGAAAAGCTCTGTTAAGCTAAGCTAGCAAAACCAGCAGTGTATTTCACACCAATATGAAGGGGTTTTGCCAACCCCCCCCCCATGGCTTGTGCAGGGCTTCCAATCCTGGAAGAGTTTGCAGGCTGAGCAACCAAATAACTGTGCATAATACAGACAAGGTTTCTCAGTCTATGTCTACATTAGGTTTTTCGCCTTTGAACTCAACTGCGTGCATGCAAGTGTTGCAGATCACAGATCACTTTGGTCCTACAGATCAGCAGTGGAGCCATGGATGCTGCAACCCTACCTAACCCCTTGGTTCTCCAGAGAGCAAGAACACCACAAGCCATCACCTAAGCAACCACACAGAAAAGCTACAAAACTGCAAAAAGAGGGCCAAAGCCCTTTTTGATCTCTTGCAGATCAGGTGGGCAGCTTAAGAAGTAATCATCACCTTCAATCACAATCTTTTAAAGGGAGTTGATATCCCTACTGTCTTTTGGTCAATCCCCAGCCTTTGAGATTGACCACAGAGCTGCTCCAACCTTATTGTGCCATGAATAGGTTGCCTAAAAGCACCTTTAGCAGAAGCTAAATTAAATCTGGCTTCTTCCTCACTAAAATGTCCTAAGGCACATTTCCTTGGCTGTCCTCTCTTTCACACCCATCAGTTACAGTATCTCAGCCAGGCAGAAGGTATTTTCCAACAAAGAACAGTAATTTCTCTAGCTGCTCCAACCGGATTCGCATTTAACTTGCCATGTCTGTCACACTCAAGCCTTACAAGAGTAAGCCCCTGAATCGTTATAGTGAATAAAAAGGATTATTCTCATTTAAGAGGTCACCTTTGAATTGATGAGACATTTAGTAGCTGAAATCCCCCTGTTTCCACTGTGAGTTAGCAAGAAAGTAGAGATATCATCCAGTATTATTCCCACCTCTTTATTAAAGAAGGTTTAGTTTCACTGGAGCTCATAGAATTATAGAATCAACTAGGTTGGTAAAGACCTTTATGATCATCAAGTCCATCTTAGGACATCTAAGCTTTGTACCACAGCAGAAGATCTTTAGAAATATTTCTGACAAACAAAGACAGCATTATGGGTCAGGGGAATGTAGAAGTTAATTTTTCCCTCCTGATGAGACAACACAATGACTGGCTCTGAAAGTGAAGGCATGCAACTCACCATCAATGTGAAGGAGAAAGACAGAGGGTCTTGTCAAAGTGAAAGTCAGGAAGATGGGGTTACTACAGGGAAGGAATGATTGTCAAGACCAGAAAGACAGATGCTGTGCTAAAGGAGAAGTGATATGACAAGATTTAGACACAGACTGGGTATGAGGCTCTAGACTGAACTGAAAGAGTAGTGATAACTGCAGGTGGGTAGGGGTGATGGCACAGAGAAACAGGAAAAAAGGTGGGAAAGGAAAAGTGCACCCAGGAACACTACTGGCAGGGGTGTTCCTTGGCATGTCCACATACCCATCCAGCTCCAGGTCAGACAGGATGGTCATCTGAAAATGTCTCACACCCTGCCATCTTTTCTCTTGTAAGAAAATTCTGGTCCTGCTGATGGCCACATCTCTAAGGCCACAAAGCTCTGGAGCAGAGAGGGAAATTGGGTTCTTTCTGAAGGCAGGGCACAGGCCCGACCCAATTCTCTGCTCCCAGGTCACCTTGCTGGTTCCTCTGAACTCCCAATGCCCAGTGTACTGTAATGGAAATGGGTCACTACTTCTGCTAGATGTCTGACATAACGCAGCTTCACAATGTGGATTTAGCCTTATTATTAATTCAGTGTCACCAAGCTGTAAAACAACGAAACTGAAGTCGCATTTTAGTCAGCTGGACTAAAAAGTTGACTTATTTTCTTTTTCCTCTCCCTATTTTCGCTTTTACTGGTCTATTTCTTAAACTCACTCTTAAAACAAGCAAACCTTTTTTGTTTCCATTTGCAATGGATATTTTAAAAAGAGAGTGAGAGAGACACAGACACACAAAGCCAAAAAGAAACAGAGAATCCAAGCTGAGAGGTATGTGTTATTGGACAAGTGTTTAATTTATGGAACTTGGCTGGCAGAACAAGAGTTTGAATTGTACTTCAATAAGTGGAGCTCTTAGAATAAATGTGGCTTGTAAAGCTCTTTTACAGTCTGCTTTGCAGAGCAGCCAACACCTCATGGAAACCTTTGAAAAACATTCTGTTTAGAAGCAACAGTTTTTATATTTCATATTTTCTCTATTTGTTTTCCCCTCTGGTTTTATAACTGAAACCATATGCAGGAAAACAGGATTTTTGTGTCTTAAAATATCTACCTGGTCTGACCACTTTTATTATTAAAAAAACAGATAGCATTTTGAAAATTCTTCATGTATTAGGCACTTGGTTCAAATATTAATGTGTCCTTGTTTGTTACCCCAGTCAGCTACAGATTTCCCAGATGACCTTGGGGCAGTCACTTAGCTGTGATTTATCACAGCTCTCCCTATGTACGCAGTGCAGCTGTGTGCATCAGAGCTGTCTGTCTTTCCCATTATAGACGGCAAACGCAACAGAATTAAGGACATGATTCATCTGTGTAGGATGGGAGGGGATGAATCATGCTCTAGATCCATATATTGACCAGCTTTTCACTGGAAGTCAAGGCAAGCTGCTCGGATACAGACACTCACAGTGGAGATACCCATGTTTAACCTCATAAACCCCATCTTAGCCACTCTATACCACTAAATGGATGAGACAGATCCCTCTGGAAGAAATACATCCCATACTGAGGATGATGTCTGACATTCCAGGGTCAACTGCCCAGAGATCATACCTGTGATCTATGCTGACCATAGAGCATGCCAAAACTATAAACCTTTTAATGGCTACAAGGAGTCAAGATCAATCCCTCTCTACAAGCATCATTCAGGAGATCTGCAGTAAGGAAGTCAAACCCTTCTTCTCCACAGTTACATAGTTTAGATTGGATATGAGGAAGGAATTCTTTACTGTAAGTGTTGTCAGGCACTGGAATGGGTTGCCCAGGGAAGTTGTGAATGCTCCATCGTTGGTGGTGTTCAAGGCCAGGTTGGACAGAGCCTTGGGTGACATGGTTTAGTGTGAGGTGTCCCTGCCCATGGCAAGGGGGTGGAACTAGATGATTTTAAGGTCCTTTCCAACCCTAACTATTATATGATTCTATCTATGTATAGTCTGCATACAAGTGGTATCAGCACAACTTCTACCCAAGACACCAGGACAGTCCATAAAATAAACTATGTGCATCCATTTGGTGGATTGGGAGATACTGCTGTAACAGAGAGAAAAGAAGCAGTAAAAAAATGTTGTCTTAAGCAAAGTAAAATACTGCATCACATACTAAGCAGACTGGGAAAGGAAGACACAGATACACTCCAAGACCACACTGTAAAAGCCAAGTATTTAAATAAGGATGCAAGAGTCATATTTAGCCCCATAAGTTAAACTGTCGTGATTACTAACTGTTGTGTGATAGTTGTGATTGCACAGAGATGACAGAGCTGCTTTGGAATGTTACTTCACTTAATGCCTGTGATAGGAAACAAGTTTACTTGAGCATTTGTTTCCTTTTAGGTGAATAGATTTTATTTATTTTTTTTTAATTTACTTTTAAGATCTCTATCTAAATGTTTCATACCTATTTTCTGCAATTGGGCTGCATTTAACCTCAGTGACTGCTCTGAAATGCCCTGCTTTGTTTACTTGGTTTCAATGTCACAGGTTGATTCCTGATGGAGCTTTGCTTGGTAAAGTCATTATGACTCAGCCAGGCATTCTGTCACCATCCCAAAGTTTTGCCCTCTATCTGTACACTGTATTTCTTTTCTATTTCTTTGTGGATTCTTATGATAATAATGTGCTTTTACAAACTGTTTCTTCTTAAGGTCCTTGTGAGGCCACGTCCCTAGAAGGCAACCCTTTCTGATCACTTCTATGCTTTCATATGGGAGGGAATAACTGATTGCCCAGGCTTAGCTTCAGAGCTTAGCCTTATCTTAGAATAAGGACACAAACAGCAGCTCTGTAGAAGAGTTAGCTCGAGTATTATGCATCTCCCATCACTCTGTCCATGCACCATCCCACTGTTCACATCTGACTTGTGGGTTATTCTTTTTCATGAGGCCTCCAGACCCCCACGGACTGCATGGGGTACTAAGTTGTGAACATTTTCTCTAGCAGCACAAGCCAAAGAGAAACCCAGTGTTTACTCTGGGGGGCTTAAAAGTACAAAAAGCATAGTTGTGCTATCAGTATCCAGCACCCCAAGCGTGTAGTAACAGCTGTCTGCTTGGGAGTGAGCAGGCACAGGTAGGTCTAGAAATGAGCCCTAACCACCAAGCATTACTACACAGACTGATAAACAGTCTTAATGAGCAGGATAGCTCATTACAACACTGATGAAACTGTGTTTGCTGACAAAAAGCCCTTTTCTCAAGGAATTCCCCATCAGCCCTAGGTGTGCTGTAAGTGATTCAGGCTCTCATTAGCCCTAATTAGATAACTGTTGAAATGATTTCTCTATTATGAATGGAGTCTGTACCACTGAGCACAAGCCTGTTGATTGACAGATGCTCGCTGCAAAGACATGGTGGTCTTCCAGGGCAATGCCCCAGCAGTGATCACTGTGCCCATCAGGATCTCATTTAGCTGTTGGAGCCCCTAAGGCCTGCCTTCTGTAAAGCCCCAAGATTCACCACTGTGGCAGTGTAGCGGATTTTTGCATCTTCATATCCCTTTTTTGCACTAGTTCTTTCCCAAAAAATTTGGGAATTCTTCAGCCATTCGCCAGTCATGTCCCATGTTGTTTTCCCATCTGAGGAGGATGAGTGTACTCCCTTCAAGCAGAGATTTCGTTCTCCTCTAATACATAGGGAGAAAGCTAACAGGAATCATAAGAAGAGACTGTAATCTTTTTCTTAGCCTCAGAGCTTTGATGTAGGTTGCAGGCCTGTTGCAGATGGCTCAGTGATTTAAAAGCACTGGTCTGGGACTCCAGATCCTGCTCCCATAAACTTCAAGGTTAAACTTGGCAGAATCTTTTAGGCTGAAATTTCTCTTGCCTGAAAATTCCTCTCCACAAGGCTCCCTTTGCAGCCTGTGGAAAGAGAGAAACACCCTTTATTTCACATTTCAGGTTGATATGTAAGAAAAGAGATGTGAATCACTCACTGGTGATACTAGTCTCTCTCTGCATTGACTGCAAAGTGTTCTAACATGACTACTTTGCATTTAAACCCTAGGGGTTAAGTTCTGTGAGCAAGGACAAGAATCTTAAAGATATACAGGTCCCATATTTCTATTTCAGAAGGAATCGAGCAGTGCAGCCTTTTAAAAACAACCTTTAGAAGCTCTGCAGTGATGTTTCTTCTTTGTAAAAGCCAACAGTAATTTCTCGTGGTGAGGTTTGAAATGAATGTGATCTTTTCAAGTACTGTGAAGACATAAACACAATCACTCTGTATTTGTTCTCCCTGCTGATAGCAGCTGCACTCTGGTGGTAGCCACTGTGCATGGCAAAGGGGTCATGATTTTTTCTATACTGATGCGTCCCTGGGGTGTGAGGATCCTAAGAGATGCTCCTGTCTCCTTCATGTGGATCCAGCACAGCTATCTGAGCCCCGTTCATAGAGCCATAGAATAGTTACAGTTAGAAAGGACCTTAAGATCATCCAGTTCCAACCCCCCTGCCATTGGCAGGGACACCTCACACTAAACCATGTCACCCAAGTCTCTGTCCAGCCTGGCCTTGAACACTGCCAGGGGTGGCGCAGTCACAGTTTCTCTGAGCAATCTGTGCTAGCACCTCACCACCCTCACAGGGAAGAACTTCTTCCTTATATCTAACCTGAACTTCCCCTGTTTCGGTTTGAGCCCATCACCCATCGTCCTATTGATACAGTCCCTTGAAACTCTTTGGAGAAGTCTTCTGTAAGGGAGAGAAGCAAATGAACAAAATGCGCATCATTAAGCAGCTATCTCTGATACTAGCCACCCTCACTAAATAAGCTTTGGAGGCAAAGCAAACTCTGTGTCAGCCAGGTGCTAGGCTGGCGTGCTCTGAAGTCTCTTCTTTGCTTGTGCTGTTGATGCGTCCCTCTGTCGCGGTTTAACATCCTGAACCCAGGATACTCTCCTAGAAAATACTGGATTTTTGGAGCACCATGTTGAGCTGTCAGTAGGAAGAACAGGAACTTTCAGAGGGCAGTTCTGAGCTAAGACTTCCATCTGAAGGCTCCCAGAGCTACACTGACTACCAGGAAGCCCAGAGCAATAGTGTATCTTGCACAGCTCACTGTTTATGGTGTAGATCCATACACAAATACTTGGTTTTCTCACTTCAGAGAAAATTCCCACCACCTGACCATTGAGAATTTCCCCATCCTAGAGGACAAATAGGAGGAAAAAAGGGACTTCTGCTCAGTGTACTTACACCAGCCATAAGGGACTAGCCAAAAATGACAGTCACAAAGCCTGCCTTCAACAGAAACCAGGGGTTGGACTCAGCTTCTGGCCAGAAACAGATTACAGATAGCAAAAAAAGAGGCACAATGCACACACCCCCCCCTTCTTTTTTTGTTCCTTGCTTGTTCCTGCACTGAGTGCAGCAGCCTGGGAACCTTCTTTCTATGCCCCGTAACATACTCATGAGCAAGGTTTTGGGGGTGCCTGCTCCTTGCACAATCACATTGGCTGCTTTAGACCATGCAATACCTTCTATAACCCTCCTCCTCCTTAGGATTAAGCAAACTTGGATTTGGCTTTTACAGTTCTACTTAACAACATCACTCTCCAGTGCATCCAGCCACAGGTTGATGCTGGTTTGCCAAGGTCATCTCAAAGACTCTTGCTGCGGTAGGGACGAGCTGCCGGTAGAGAGAGCCCTAGCACTAGGCAAGCGCTGCACAATGTATTTGTAGGGTTGCACTCAGCATTGTGCGGCCTGGGGTGAAAGGAAAACACCCTTTGCTGCTCAAGGACCTTGTTATTGGGGCTTTCACAGCCACGTGTATTTTTTACCATCTGCCTGCCAGTGTTCCTTTCTGCAAAACAGCCCTCCCACCAGCCAGGCATCCCTCCCCACCCTGTCCTGCTGCTGTTACAGGCTCGAGCACCAAGAACCAGGTTCTTTGAGCTACCAAAAAGCAAGCTCCCACCATATTCCACCATAAGGTGGTGCCCATATTCCACGAAACACGGGACAAGCCATTCACAACACAGTCTGCTTTCGGGCAACACCCAGAAATGCAATCACACTTCCCCAAAATCCTTGGAGCAAAGCCACAGAGCTGCTGATGCCAGACTCCCTCAGAGAGCAGGGTGGCATTATTGCAGATGTACCCACAGTGTAGCTCACCAGCATGCAGTGTGGTGCGTTTTCTCTTAAGGGTTTGTATCTTAATGGACATTTTATAATGAACAGAGCCCTTCAATTGTAATTGGGAGGTTAATAAACCCATAATTCTGCTGGATATTCACCTACTAACTAAAGAACACGCAGCTCTAAGCCAAGGTGCTTATCTTTGTCTAAAGTCACATGTGAATGCTGATCCTATGTGAGTTTACTATGAGACTGTCTACGAAAAGCAGATGTGGAATGATGAGCATGGAAAAGCCAAAGATTTGCTGTGATATATGAAGCCACCAGCTCAAAACATCAAAGGGATACAGCTTCAGCCTCTCCTCTAGTATTTTCTTGTCTCCTGCTGTTTGCTACTGTACTGGCAATCTGCATTGCTTCCCTCCAGCTCTATGCTAGCCGAACATCAGTAGGATCCCCCCCTCAGCAGCTGCCAACACCAGCTATCCTTGGCTGAGCAGCACTGGTCAGTATGTAGGTACCACTCAGTTACTTGGCAAATGTTATGTCTCCCATCCAATCAGCAGCTTGTCACAGACTGTATCAGGAACTGGAGTGAGGATGGGAACTGCAGGGCACCCATACCACATCCTTCTTAACCCTGCAGCTCTTTGCCACAGCACCATGGCAGCAATGGGTTATTGCTTGGTCCTCATCCTCAACAGGACACACCACTGCCCTGGGCAGCAGCATACACCACACTCACACCACCTTCAGCAGCAGTTCAGGCAGGTCCCTTCTCCATCAAAAACCCTGTGAATAACTTTGAAAACTATATCACTGTGGGGCTCTAAAGCACAGCAGAGAGTTGCCAAATGGTTTTTCTAACACATGGTCTTTGTGATTTACAGTTACCTCTTAACACCACCCGACAGAGATGGAGCTTGGTGAGATTGTTGTGGCAGAACATCCTGGTGAGAAACAGTTGTACACAGAGCAGAAGTCAAACGCCAAGGACCTGCTGGGGAGAAGTGGAAATTGGCTCTACCAAGTTTTCGGGTATCTCACAGGAGAAATGAAGGAATATGGAGAGTGGATGAAAAGTAAGTACAGGGATGCGGCTGGGGCTCCACGGCTAGGAAGATCTAGCTGGGAACATCTACTTGCTGGGGCACCAGATGAGGGGCCGCTGCACCCCCCTGAGGCAAAGTTGAGCCAACGTGGTCTGAGCTCACTGCAAACTTCTGGCCTTTTAACCCAAATCATTTCATGGGAAGAGAATCTCACTGCATCCTCTAAGCCATTACCATGTCTGCATGCATAATTCAACATAGGCAAAAGATATCTTTTACAGTTCATCAGTTCTGTGTCATTAGTATCATGTTCCTTATAGCAGTGCCCGGAATCACACATCAGAGCTGGGGATTTAGACTTGCTGTAAGTGCTTTGGATCAGCAGCTGTGTCCTCATCCAAATGTGGGCTGAAAGATGTGGATGTGCCTCTGGATTGTGTGGGCAAAGGCTCTTGTATTATCAGCCTTGGGGGAGCAATAAGCACTGTGGCTGTTACAATGCTATTAAAATAAAAAGCAAGTACTGATCCCAAAGGTTTACTGGCCAGACAGGAACAACATATGAGCAGATGGTCCGCGTTACCTAGGATTATTAGGAATGCAGGGCTTTGAGAGGCTATGTAAGCCTGTGGGTCCTCCGTCAAGGCTGGATTTGTTAGCGGTACAACTCCAGCAATGTGAGAGAAATAAGAGACAGCCACATACAGACAATCTGTGCAGTGGCTGTCATTGCTGCAGGATGTGGGCTGAGATGCCTCGAGGCTCTTAGGGAGCTCATCAGGCTGGCAGTGTGATCCCCAGCCACAGGGGAACATCTCCGACTGCTTTCTCTTTTCTCCAGTGGTCCACACTTTATAGAAAAGCTTTCCCTACTCAATGACCTGAAAAGCTCGGGCCACTGCATTCTGGTTCTGTTTGAATGTTTACAATCAATACTTGTGTCTAAAACCAACAACATTGCTGATATATTTCATAGCTAAACAAATAATATTAGTGAAAATTGTTGTACACAATCCTGGTCATTTTTATCTAAGGAGCTCATTCCTCCCCAGGTGTAAAGGTTTGACTCTCCAACAACACAGAGCCTGAGGGATGCTTGTGAAGCTGTCCCTCAACTTGCTTTCCAGCCTCTTGGGAAAGCTCTTCCAGGGATGCTGAAGAGATGCTGAATGATACCCAGCCCTTCAGAAATCCTCAATTTAAGCTACCCTCTTCATAAAGCAAAACTTGAGCCTTGACTGTAAAGACGAAACAAAGAAATAAAAAAGAAATGAGAGGGAGAGGGAGAAGACTTTAGGAATAATCATTACCGAGATTCAAAAAGTAGTCTGGCACTTTATGCTGTGTCTAATTCACAATCTAAATTAATAGAAATAATTTAAAATACATAAGATGAAAGCTGCATATATACACATTGTATGAACATTTTGTACATGCAAGTAGCCCCTCTTTTGTGCATTCTCTATAAGGCAAAGCAGCACAATAATGGCCACCCCTTTCCCAGGAGCAGGCCAGAAAAAGACCTCAAGTCAATTTGCACTAGAAAAGCCAGCAGCAAAAGTTATTCAAGTTCTACAAGACCCTCCACTGCCCACAGAGATCATTAGGACCACTGTACATAAATGCCCTCAGACAGGCTGCCCCCAGCCCATACATATCTTGCCTCCTCCTGCACTCACATGAGGAACCCAAGCTTGGTGCCCATTTGCTCTGTCCGTGTTCAATAGTATTCTCTAAAGATCAATAGCTCTTTCCCCTTCGGAAACATCTCTTTGCCCTCAGTACAGTCCAAGCTATAAAAACTAACTCCTTAATTTAGGTTCTTTGGTTATCAAAGTACATTTTAGACACCTCTGATGGCTTGACCTGGTCTTCTATATGCAGTGTACCTCCATGTTCTGGGTTGCTGACTTTCTTCCTGAAACACCAAATTGTTTCCTTTTAATATTTCCCTATCTGTGAACAAATTAGTTTCAATCTGTGCCTAAGTCCCTCTCTGCATCTGAATTATACACCAAAAAAGGCCTACCTCTTCATTAAATTTATAGCAGTATATTTGGCAACCTACCATGCAAGTAAGACTATTCTTTCACCACCGTAAATAAGCCACTCTCTTATCAACCCTCCAGAAACTTTATAGCAGTGCCCAGTCCTTCCTTATTAAATTTTCAAGTACCAGGTGCAAAATGTGCTCAGGCAGAAACAAATCAGAGTTCATTTTTACAGCCCTGTTGGTACATCACCTCTGTTCTGTAGCTCCAAAGCGACTGTAGAGATGTGCTTTGGTGGAATGATGCTTTGTCACCAGTGTCTTTATTTGATCTCCTCCAGATAAGCCCCTGATGGTTCAGCTGGTGGACTGGATCTTGCGAGGGACCTCTCAGGTGATGTTTGTCAACAATCCTCTCAGTGGGCTGATCATTTTAGTGGGGCTTTTCATCCAGAAACCTTGGTGGATGCTCACAGGTTGTACTGGAACAACTGTGTCGACGCTGACTGCACTGGTCCTCAGTCAGGACAGGTAGGTGGTACCTCATGTAAGGACACTTGATAAAATTGATCTTTATGGTATCAGGAACCCACTGATGGTCATAACCCCACGTTTGAGTACATTAGAGAAAGCAGACTGGCTTTCCTTATAGAAGCAGTTATGTAAGGACAGAGCTGTGGTGCAGGAAGAGCTGGCTTATCCCCATAACTGGCTGTCTTTGTGCGAGTTATCTCTTTCTGATAACTGCTGTCACAACCATGTGTCACACGGACCCCCTAGGCCACCATCACTGACCAGTCTCCAAGCTCTTCCCATCCACACAGCAGGGCACTGCAATACGGCAGCAACCCCACTGCTTTTCTGTCCCTCCCCTACAGTCCTTTCACGGGGAGCAGGATACTTACAAACTGCATTTCAGTGGGTCCCTGTGATGGGCACAAATGATTGCACAGCTTGTGACCTTGCAAACATTTCTTTTCATCACAGATCAGCCATTGCAGCTGGACTGCACGGCTACAATGGGATCTTGGTGGGACTGCTCATGGCTGTCTTCTCTGACAAAGGAGATTACTACTGGTGGCTTCTTCCTCCCGTGACAGTTATATCAATGGCCTGGTAAGTGCCACTTCTCCTTCTAGGGACAATTCTCAGAGAATGAGAAGTCTTGCTATACAGAGATTAAACACATTGGAAGTCCCCTACATCAGAATCTCCAATCATGGTGGCATTAGAAAGACGCATTCACTGATACAAATTGTTTGTGCTGGCAGGAGATTGAGTGCACAGACAGCACTGACTACAGCACACAGACAAAGCAGCTCCACAAATAGCTCTGATCACCACAAATTCAGGGTGGATGTCATAGTGTCCAACATCACAACAGTTCTTCCTCATCCAGAAGGTGAACCAATCCATGCTCTCCCTCAGGCTGAATACAATATTCCCCCTCTCAGATATGCAATCAAACATGAGCAAAAATTCATTCCTCCAAGTAACTCCAAATGCCAGACAAAGTCCTTTCAGGATTTAATTTGCCATTTCTAAATATGCAGAATCTATTTAACACCCTTAAAAGAGACTATTTCAAGAGCTGTATTTTAATCACTGTCAGCAATAAGAAGCAAGTCATTATTGCATTTCACTGCTTCTAAGATCAGATTTTCTTCATATTTTATGTCTGTAAGTCACTCCCAGCAAAGGTCATTTTATAACAACCTCTGAATTCCTTCAGGCTTCTTGTTCAAACTTTTCTCCATTCTTTTAGTTCACAAGACCCAAGCTGAAAGATTTTTAAATTGGACGTTACAGTGATTTTTTTCAATAGATGCTTTGGATTTCAGCTTTAGAAATTAGCAATTCCTTAATTGTTTCTTTTTATTCTGAGAAGATGTATAACTGGCAGAAGCTTTGTATTTCAGCACAAAAATTAGCGAGCGCTGTTTTCACTGAAGTCTAACATCTACAAGCAAGAAAATCTGTAAACTACTCAAAGTTGTCACAAAAGAATAAGTTTCATCTGAAATTATACAGGAAGAACAAGGCATTTCTTCCACTCATAATACCGACACAACAGGGCATTAAATGTTGCTTTTGAAAAGCCAGATAGTTTGGTGGGGTTTTTTTATTAGAACCAGCTTAATGGACACAAATGTCCTTCTAGGACTCAAACACAGTGTCTTAATTCAAATCTTCAAACTGTATTTTTATAAATGGTGTGATGTTTGCTGCTACTTGGAGTTTGACCATAAGAGCTATTCATAGAATCATAGAATAGTTAGGGGTGGAAAGGACGTTAAGATCATCCAGTTCCAACTTCCCTGCCATGGACAGGGAGGAACATCTCCCACTAAACCATGCCATCCAAGGCTCTGTCCAACCTAGCCTTGAATACTGCCAGCGATGCAGCATTCACAACTTCCCTGGGCAACCCGTTCCAATGCCTCACCACCCTTACAGTAAAGAATTTCTTCCTCATATCTGATCTAAACTTCCCCTGTGTAAGTCTGAACCCATTACCCCTTGTCCTATCACTACAGTCCCTAATGAAGAGTCCCTCCCCAGCATCCCTATTGGCCCTCTTTAGATACTGGAAGGCTGCTATGAGGTCTCCACACAGCCTTCTCTTCTCCAGGCTGAACAGCCCCAACTTTCTCATCCTATCTTCATACGGCAGCTCATTTTCATATTCAGCTCATCTGCATCAGAAAATCATAGCTTGAAGCTGCAGAAGACAGGCCATTTCTATCGAGGACAGTACCTGGCCATTGACTTTCTTTCACAAGCTTTCCAGGCCCCTTAGAAAAAAGTTATTATCTTGCCAATATTCTCCCACAAAGTCATTAATGCAAGACAAGTACTTTAAGTGGAAATAAGGCAGTTTGAACATTTCCAAACTGCCTTATTTCCACTTGAAATGCAGACCTGGTCAAGTTTAAATTTCAGGCTCTACAGCCAAGGACATTCAGCAAAGTCATGGTATCTCAAAGTTTTCATGTTTTTCAGTGTAAAGTATCTAAATGTTTTGAGGGTGACCCCAAACACTGTACATGCTGGAATACACTGTGCTATGTTTCTTAAGAACTAAGCAGTTTTCAGAAAATACCTTATGATTTTAGGTGTTGCCTGGGCAGCACACGGTAATGTCAGTTTCATTGACATAAGCAGGAACATCAGCGAAGGCATTCCCAAAATTTTCTCTTCTGTTTCTTGTTAGATTTTTTTACTGAATAGGAAGGCAAACTACCAAAATACTGTACTGGATGCATTTCTTCACTGACATCTTGAGCTGCACACTAGCCACAGGTCCTGAAGGGAGGGTGTAGAGTTTGTGCCATCCACGAATAGATGTGATAGTTGTTGCAAAAAGATGAAGAGCATTCTACAGCTAATTGTCTGATGCATATTAATGAAATGTTTCTAAAAGGAATGGCTTTGGCTTGCATTTACCAGGGCTTATGGCCAAACAGGGAGGCTGTTTCAGCACTATGTTAATGAATAAGTTATACTTGTGTATCTTCTCCTGTTCTCAGTCCAATCCTGTCCAGTGCTTTGGGATCCATCTTCAGTAAATGGGACCTTCCTGTTTTCACTCTGCCCTTCAATATTGCGGTGACTTTGTACTTGGCAGCCACAGGACACTACAACCCCTTCTTCCCTACAACCCTCATCAAGCCTGTAGAGTCAGTGCCCAACATCACCTGGTCTGCAATCAATGTGCCACTGGTAAGCTTCACTCCAATAAGGTTATGCTATTTCATCAGAAAGGTGAGCATGAAGGCATTCAGCTCTGGGTAACAATTTCACATGTGTCAGAATGGCTATGTGCAGCCAGTAAGAATTCACAGAAATACATTACCCCGTTTAGTGCATAGAGGACCATGCCATAAAAGCCCCAGGGATGGTCCTGGCTGATCCAGCTGAAAGTATGCTGGAACCCAAGGAACAGAGATCCTGAGCCTCTCACTCCACCTAAAGCTGGACTGTCCTGAAACAAGCCCCAAGTGCTGTCATTATGGAAGCACATCTGGATATGCACTCCCACTGTCCAGATGTGGTTAAAACAACATCAGCAAGACAGTCAGTGGCAATATGAAAAGACAGAAGAAAGATCAGGATCCCAAAGGGACAGGAACTCTTTTATACCCAGTCCGCTCAGGTCTAGTTCTAGTTCAGGAGGATCACTTTTTCAAAGCAGCATAAGTGTAACTGATAATGCTGCTTCTAATATATAATAAACTCAAGTCAACCAGGCCCACCATAGCATTACTTCCTGGGAAGATTACTGTTATTCTCCCTCATTAAAGTCAGTCAAAACCCACCACCACCACATCTACCATGTTACCATCTCAAAGGAAACAGAACTTCATCTTGGACTGGTAAGTGAACTAACTCTGGTTTGAAGGGCATGAGTGTCCACATTCACTCAGCAGTCCAACTCAGAGACAGGGGCCTTGCCTCGCCTCGCCTTGCCTCACCTTGCCTCGCCTTGCCACCCCTTGCCTTAACTTGCCTTGCCTTAACTTACCTTGCCTTAACTTACCTTGCCTTAACTTGCCTTGTCTTAACTTGCCTTGTCTTCCCTTGCCTTGTCTTAACTTGCCTTGTCTTCCCTTGCCTTGCCTTCCCCTGCCTTCCCCTGCCTTCCCCTGCCTTCCCCTGCCTTCCCCTGCCTTCCCCTGCCTTCCCCTGCCTTCCCTTGCCTTCCCTTGCCTTCCCTTCCCTCCCCTCCCCTCCCCTCCCCTCCCCTTCCTTTCTAGTCAATAGTTTGGACAAAGTAACTGCTGTGTCCTTCACAGAGATACAATAACATGCCCTTTTCTACTGGCTGCTGCAGCTCCTGCGATCCATCCCAGTTGGCATTGGTCAAGTGTATGGCTGTGACAACCCCTGGACTGGAGGAATCTTCCTTGTTGCTTTACTCATCTCCTCCCCACTTATTTGTTTACATGCTGCAATTGGATCAACAGTGGGGATGTTTGCAGGTAAGAAAATTTACCAAAGTAATTTTTGTACCCAACGTATCTTCACCCATGCTATTATATGACTCCGTCTAGACTTTACAGTTGCATGGGCTTGGATAAACTTGGGACAACAGCCTCATTTTTGAAACTCTCTTTAAATTTAGGTCTTACTAAGATCACACCACATGGTGAAGGCAAGAACAGATTTTCTTTAAGCTTTGGATTTGCTTTTAGATTTGTAACTCAGGCAGGTGGTTGATTAATTCCACCTTGCTTAACCCTCCTGCCATTGGATGTTGTGAATCCCATGAAGATGTTGATGAAGAAACCTAGAGAAGTAGTTTCAGAACTGATCTCTTGCCATCACAAGTGTTTTAAAGCAGATGTCTTCCTCAGAGCTGATCAGTTAATGAAAAGAAACCTACTTTTCCACAATGTAGTTCATTCTATAATGCTGCAGGTTTGCAAAAATAGCTAAATGAATGCCACTGAAAATGGCCTGTCTCTCCACTAACCAGGGAAACAATCTAAAGAGAGATGAAATTACGCAAGATTAATGACACTTATGATTAATTGCAATAAAAAGATATGATGGAATAAGTGTAGTTGGAGACAATAACCTTGGAAAAGGCACAGTCATCCAACAATAAGTTCTCTGTGCTCTGAAGCACATTGTACAAAATATGAGCTGCCTTTTTTTTGTGTTTTTAAACAAAACTACCCATAGTTTGTATAGTTAAGATCATTTGGCAAGTTTTGTAAAGGTCTGACATTTAATCTAGAAGAGAAAGGCTGGGGAAACTGTCTGGGGATAAGCATGGTGATGAAACGGGAAAAATGAGAGCAATACAGCAGGAAACGTATTAATCTTCAGACTGACATAAAGGTATCACGTGCACTACATATTGTGCTCTCTGCAATTCTTAAAGCCTATGAGAAATCCTGCAGAAGCACCTGTGAGATCAGATTTGGAGCAGACCCTCAGATCCCATCCCAGTGGAGGATTTTCACAGTACTGGTGAAGTGACTACACCACATCTAGCAAAGATCACTGGGAAGAGATGGAAAACTCTGCTCATCCCCACAAAAGAAAGACACTCAGCTGTGCCTCTGATATTCAAGGCCAAGTTTGAGGCTTAAACAGTACAGAAGGCACAGCTTTCTGCAACGACAGCCAAGTGGGAAGGTCCTTCTGTACTCTGGCTGGATCCTCCATCTGGGGGAACTAACTACAACACATTCAGTGCATATGCGGAAAGTTTTGCCTGAAAGAAACTTTTGAGGCTGGGCCAAATTCTAACTCAAGGGACATTACAATGCTGCGAGAGCTGGAGTACCTCTACTCTGGAGACAGGCTGAGACAGCTGGGCTGGTTCAGCCTGGAGAAAAGAAGGCTCCTTAAGGGGAGACCTTAGAGCAGCCCCCAGTGCCTAAAGCAGCTACAAGAAACCTGGAGATGGGCTTTGGAAAAGGGCCTGTAGGGACAGGAAAAAGAGGAACGACTTTAACCTGCCAGAGGGGAGATGAGATGAGTTCTCAGTCAGACGCTCTTCCTTGTGATGGTGGTGAGGTGTCGGCACAGGTTGCCCCGAGAAGCTATGGCTGCCCCATCGCTGGCAGTGTTTAAGGCCAGGTTGAACAGGGCTTGGAGCAACCTGGTCTATTGGAAGGTGTCCCTGCCCATGGCAGGGGGCTGGAAGTGTGTGAGCTTTAGAGTCCCTTCAACCCAAACCATTCCATGATTATATAAGTCTGTGAGTATCAGAGCTCTAAAATAACAATCTTCATTTGATTCCACATTTTTGCTGCATGTGCATGTTATATGCAAGTGTGAGCGCAGTTATATTTGTCTAGATGTCACAGGGAAGAGATGACAGATTCCCAGCAAGTGATGGGTCCTCCTGCAGATACCTCTCATACCTGACCTCACAGCCTTGCCTTTTGTCTTGCAGCGCTGAGCATTGCATCACCATTTGACAGCATCTACCTTGGCTTACACAATTACAACTGTGCACTCGCCTGCATTGCAATTGGGGGCATGTTCTATGCCCTGACCTGGCAGACTCATTTGCTGTCACTTGCCTGCGGTATGTATCTTGTAGATAAAGGGAAGACACAAATTTATGCAGCCAGACAGACTAAGAGTAGTAGAGGTTTGAACTCAACTATCACTGCTGCAAAACGAGGTACTGTGCAAGAGCTGCCATTCTGTGATGGCATCAGCTTGGGTGTGCAAGCTAAAAGTGTGGAGAGAAGGGCCTTTAGGCCCTCATAACATACAGAAATTCTAGAAAGAGTGGAAGCACTGTTTGTGAAAGGAAAAGAAGAAATTAAAGATAAAAGAAATACCATCACCACTAGCTCTCAACAAAACCATCTTCTTCATTCACCACATATCTCTACAGAACACATAGAATCAAATGTAGTCCACAGAGCCAGATGCAGCACTGGGGCATTTGAACTAATTGATGAGTTCTAACGCTCATACCAGGTATTTGGGAGGATATTCTATTGTGCATTTGTACAATATTACTATTTCTCATTACTTTGGAGAGAAGAACAATATTTTCCTCACCTGAGTTTTCTGGGTTTCTTTTCTCAGCATTATTTTGTGCCTACTCTGGAGCAGCTCTTGCTAATGCCCTGTCTGTGGTAAGTTTGAGGGGAGGAGTTTTGGGCTCTTTTCTTTGTTTGTTTTAGCTGTATTCTGGCTTGTTATGATATAAAGGAAATGCCCCAAAATTCTCAATGTCAGTTTTGACAACATTGATATGAGAATGTTACAGACAGTGGCAGGTCTTGTACAAATTCTGTGACAGCTGAATTGTGCATTTCAGACTCTACAGCTCTTAGTAAGATTTTGAAGACCTTTGGAGCCTGTTATCCACAGTGGGATTGTGCATGTCTACATGAATTCCAGCAACAGTGTATGGTTTGAGATGCCATACTTAGCTGCAAGAAGTATTTTTGAACACATTTCAGTGGTCTAAATTTTTACTTGATTCTTCCAAGGTCTTTCTCCCATCCTACTCATAGATATTGTTTAAGTTTGATCTGGGTATGGGAAGTAAAATGAAGGGATACTGAGGAGATCTGGATAGATCAAGAATTATGTGAAGCAGATATGCCAAAATTTGTTTCTTAAGAACTGAGAGATTAAAGCAAAACCACATTTTAATAAAACTGATTTAGTAACTTAAAGGAAAAAGAAAAGTTGGAACTAGAAGCTTCATACATGAAATGTATTCATCTGGCATACACCCAGCACCATGTAGGTCCCTGCAGGTGGGTTGCTTTGTTTAGCATACTTGCTTTTTAGATGCAGCATTAAAAAAAGGACATCTACTTTTTCTCCTTGTGATCTTGTTTTTGGCAGACCCCAAGCCAGTTCAAGAGATGGGGTCACAGGGCAGGACTGAGGGTTAGATGCAATGCCAGTAACACATGGGCATTGGTGATGGGGAATACGTGTGAATGGTACTCAGTATGTGATGTTTTACAGGACAATGGAGAGTAGAATTTGGCTCATTTATTAGAGAATTTAGATGTTTATGAGTAAGCTGGATGTCTTGGCTTTCATTACAGCCAGCGAAGCTCTGGAGCCTGCTTCAGCTGCTTCAATATTGGTACCAAGTGCCATTTAGCACCAACAGCTGCATCCCCAAAAGGACTAAGGTCTCCAATGTAGGACATTTTATGTAGCCCCATCCATTTCAGATAAACTGGATACCTCTGGTGAGCAGCTGAACTGATGTTTGGTAGCAGAGGAGTTTCCCAGACCTCCAGTGACCACAGGAACCAAGCTCACATGTTCTCCCGCCATGGAGCCACCTAACCTGGGCATCTACCTCTGGATCCAAATGGAGGATCCTATATGGAAGGGTTCAGGAGGACATGTCCTAAGTCACACTGTCCCCAGGGAAAGCACAGGTTTTCCCTGCTTCCCAAATGCAAGAATTTGGCAACAGATGGAAGTAAGCAAAGGGAACAGGCAAACTGAGGTACCAAAATGCACCTATATGTCTGTCCTTTCCCCTCAGGTTGGGCTGCCTCTTTGCACGTGGCCTTTTTGCTTCTCTGCGCTCCTCTTTTTGTTGATAAGCTCAGACAACCCAGCCATCCACAAAATCCCCCTCTGCAAAGTCACCTATCCAGAAGCCAACCGGATCTACTACCTGCGAATGAAGAGAAGAGCCTCAGAGAGCAGGAGAGAAGAGCAGAAAAGAAAGGAGCAGAAACCCTCCAGCAACTCAAAAATAAACACAGGAGGGACCCCCCTGTGTACCCCCAAAATCCACCATGCTTACTGATTTTAGATATATACAACTGTATAGTTTTGGGGTAGCTTTTCAAATGCTAGCCAGGCACACCACAGCCACAAACAGCACCTTTAGCAGCAGTCTGCAGACTGGGGATTCAGCGTCCCACAGTCCAGAGGAAACACTATTTTCCCTTGAGCTAAGCTTTCCCAAATGCACTCATGTAACATAATAATAGCTGCCATATCAATCCACATGCTGTTAACTTGAAAGTCACCTCTTGTCAATAATAATTACAAGGATAGGCAGAAGAACATTAAAGCCAACAAGAGGCTGTATTTAATTTCAGATATGTAATTTAACAAAATAAATATGTTGAGAAGGCATTGGTATCTAATAATAATAAATAATGTAAGAACTATGTCAAGAGCTGCCCTTCAAATCAAGAACATGTACCTTTGAAAGTGGAATAAGCAGACTGATCTCTTCCTTTCGCATGTCCCATAAATGTCTAACCCTTTTAATCCCTCTTAACAGCTACAACATACACAGGTAAATATTCTTACAGAGTGAGTACTATTTTTGGTGCCATCTCCTGACTGCTTGTTGAGTGCCAAGAAAATGAAGGTACAAATATATATGCTTTAATCAGACTAGGAAAGTGACTAGTTTGCACTGATCAAACATTTTTTCTTTGCATAAATTTCTGTCTTACAAATGGAAGTTCTCTCTCCTGCTGAATGCAGGATAGCAGGTCTGAATCACTACACACATAGAGTGGGAAACAGGAAAACTTCATGTAAAGAATGAGATAAGCATTTACTGCTGATGGCAGTTACTGCAGCTTTTTCTGCATTTCCTAGGGAAGCAGTTCCCTTGCAGTAAGCCATGAGCAGCAAATAAGTCAGAAGGTCCCCTTGATGCCTCTTGCGTGGCAGACTGGGATCTTCACATGGATCTTCAGTGTCTCACCTGTCCCAGAGAAACACGGTGAGGCATCATGAGTTAGCAATGGGAAGCTGAGGAGGTCGAAGTAGGTGATCCTACCCCTCTACTCTGCTCTCGTGAGACCTCACTTGGAGTACTGAGCACAGTTCTGGTGCCCTCAACATAAAAAGGACATGAAACAGTTGGAACAAGTCCAAAGGAGGGCCATGAGGATGATAAGGGTGCTGCAGAACCTCCCGTGTGAAGACAGGCTGTGAAAGTTGGGGCTGTTCAGCCTGGAGAAGAGAAGCTGTGTGGAGACCTCCTGGCAGCCTTCCAGTATCTGAAGGGGGCTATAGGGATGCTGGGGAGGGACTATTCATTAGGGACTGCAGTGATAAGACAAGGGGTAATGGGTTCAAACTTAAACAGGGGAAGTTTAGATCAGATATAAGGAAGTTCTTTACTGTAAGGGTGGTGAGGCACTGGAATGGGTTGCCGAGGGAGGTTGTGAATGCTCCATCCCTGGTGGTGTTCAAGGCCAGGTTGGACAAAGCCTTGGGTGACATGGTTTAGTATGAGGTGTCCCTGCCCATGGCAGGAGGGTTGGAACTAGATGGTCTTAAGGTCCTTTCCAACCCTAACTATTCTATGATTCTGTGATTCGTGCCAATGTTCTTTCCAGGCATTGATTCCTAATAGGCATAACATGTGAGAGGCCTAACTCACTTGAGGTTCCTAACAGGTATAACACGAGGCCACTTTATGCCTCCCCCAAGCCCTTACAACAGGGAAGGGCCAATTGCCTTAAACAGTATTTTTCTTGGGAACATTTCCCAAAACCTCTGCAAAACAAGCTTGACAGAAAAGCTTCCTCTTTCTAAAGTCATTTCACGTGATCACTTTAAAATCACAGATCCAAAGGACTCAAAGACTTAAAATCTAAGGAGACTACTCAACCACTTTCAGATCCACTGCTGTCTTTTCTGCTTTTGATGTGCGGCAGTTTTGCAGATTCATATGAGGTTAGAAACTAGCTCTAATGCATCACTTGGAACTTTCAAAAAAAGTGAGCCTGGGCTGCTTGTGGAACTGGTTTGCACTTTTACAACCAAAAGACCATCAGCACCAGCAACTGACAGTACCCTCGACGCAGCATCCAAGACTGACTTTGACCTGGGAGACAAAAATGTGGTGCCATGTAAGTATGTTCAGATGCTTTTTAAACAGGTTAAGTCATAAATTGTCATAAAATCTAGATCCCACTTCCTCCCCTCTCTGGATGACACCGTATTTGAGATTCCACCTGGCAGAACAGCCTCACACAATGCATGAGTCCAAATTTCAGTAGCCAAGGGAACACTGTAATTGAAAATCTAAGGACCCAGCAAGCTCTGTAGCCATTATAACTTGGTCCACCCTCAGACCTGAGCACTTGCGTTATACCTCTGTCTCATTTTAGACCTCAGACTAACCACTGAACCTGACCTTACAAATGCTCTCCTGCAAATAAACAAGGAACAAGCTGCATTCCCACATGCCACAAGTCTTCCTGAAGATTTACAAAAGACCGAGAATCCCAGGACTCTGCCTGACACTTTAGTCATGACACTTTTGTTGACCCAGGGCTACCTATGAGATATGGGGCTCGATACCAGTCTCTATCAGAGGGAAGAATAACTGACAGATGTACAACTGCAGCAAGCAGAAGAGCAAGCACTGTATAGTGGTCAAAACCTCCCATTCAAATTCCAGCAGCCTCCCAGAGATACTGAGCTCTGACAAAAGCAGCAGGAGCCCAGAGGCACTGGTGTATTTCTGTAACACAAGAGCAAGGGATGAAAATCACTAATTTAAGAGAAACAGATTGTTTAGGAAAAAAGAAAAAATATAAGTAATAAAAAATCCACAGGACTCAGGCACTGGACAAAGGCAGTTAAGTCTTCAAGCTATCACAGAAAAGTGCTGCAAATGAGTCTGCAATCTCAAGCACTGTTAAAGGGCATGTGTAGGCTGCATGTGCAGCTGCTTATTCATGCATGATGACTCCAGAAAAAAAGAAAAACACCATCAGAAAAGGTGTCAGCAAGCAATGAAAAAGCCACAGGAGAACACTCTGCCAAGCTTCCCTTTGAGCCTTGATGTCAGTAAACCAATGCTACTAACAAAGCAGTCTTGCATGGTCAGTGCAGACCGCAAGATCAGGGACATCCCCTATCTTGAGCAGCAGAGGCAGGGATGAGTAAGAGATGAGGGGATACACAGCTCTCTGAACACCTTCCCTCTACAGCAGTTGATGAAAACCTAAGCACATGCAAACTAGCAGTACCCATTTATAGAATCACAGAATGGTTTGGGTTGGAAGGGGCATTTAAATGTCATCAAGTCCAACCCCCCTGCAATGAGCAGGGACACCTTCCACTAGACCAGGTTGCTCCAAGCCTCGTCCAGTCTGGACTTTAACACTGCTAGGGATGGGACAGCCACATCTTCTCTGGACAACCTGTACCAACACCTCACCACCCTCATTGTAGAGAATTTCTTTCTTATATCCAGTCATATGCTCTCCACTGTTAAATTTAGCTCACTCATAGTCCAGCATTAGAGAAAGGTTTGAATAGTAGCAACAGAAAATTACAACAATACTATAAAATCATGCTAGAACCACATTTTTGAAGAGAAATGTCAACTGTGTTGATTATGCCAAGCATATTATTTGTTTTCTTAAAAAAAAAAAAAAAAAAAAAAAAAAAAAAAAAAAAAAAGAGTAATGTTTAAGCACAATCTGGCTATGGGAAAGAATTTGCCATGTAAGAGCCACTGCAGACATTAAATCCTCAGCCACCAGCAAATCCATCCTGAAATCAATTAGTAAAGCAATTTCTGGAGTTGAAGCCACACATAAAAACTGGGGTATAAACAGCTTTATTAAGTCTCTAGCTAATCAAAAGATTTGAGTAGCTATAGCCAGTGCTAATAATTCATGAGAAGAGGCAAGACAAATCAAGTGTCACCTGGAAGGGAGCAGTAGGCAATAAAAGCACTAACTGAAGTTATCAAAGGTAGCCCGACAGCCTGCTGTCTACTGAGTTCTATAAAAAGAATTCATTAAGAGAAATAAAAGGTACAGTTTTCAATGGGACTAATAATTTTGAGACATTTCCCAGAGATCTAAGCTAAAACCTAAAACAAATACGCCTATAAAATGGACGGGGAAAAGGAAAGGGAAAGGGAAAAGGATCAGCTCTTCTGCAACATCAACACCTCTTCTTCCCATACCTACAACTACAGGTCAGGGCAAATAACAGTGTGAAGCTGTCAGACACAGGGAGAGCAGGCATCTACCCCACAGCCCTGAGGCAAGCATGCCCACAGCCACCTGTAGGAATCAAGAAGGGCTTTGTGCTCCAGAGGGGCACTCCAGCAACACAGGGCTTCACCACAAGCTGAAAAACCTGAAACTGCATGTCCAAATAAGATAAAGCCTCTCAAACTTCCAGCTGCTCTGTGCTTTGCCCATACCACATATCTCCAGTCTTAATGGTAGACACAGGTCCCAACCCTGCAGGCTGACTTGGTTTTATGTAGATCACATGTTGTTGATGTCATCCACCTGGACTTGTGCAAAGCATTTGACACTGTCCTGCACAACATCCTTGTCTCTAAATTGGAGAGACATCAATTTGATAGATGGATCACTTGGTGGATAAAGAATTGGCTGGGTAGCCACATGCAAAGTCTTGTGGTCCACAGCTCAATATCCAGTTGGAGACCAGTAATGAGGGCTGTCTCTCAGGGGTTGGTGTTGGGACTGGTCTTATTCAACATCTTTGTCAGCAAAATAGACAGATTGAGTGCGCCCTCAGCAAGCTTACTGATGACACTAAGCTGTGTTGCTCAGTTGATAAGCTGGAGGGAAGGAAGGCCATCCAGAGGGACTTTGACATGCCTGTGAGGTGAGCTGATGCCAACCTTATGAAGTTTAACCATGCCAAGTGCAAGGCCATACACCTGGGTCGGGGCAATCCCAGGCACACATACAGGTTGGGCAGAGAAGAGATTCAGAGCAGCTCAAGGAGAAGGACTTCAGGGTGCTGATCGATGAGAAAATGAACATAAGTAGGTAGTGTGTGCTCGCAGCCCACAAAGCTACCCATATCGTGGGCTGCATCAAAAGGAGCATGATCAGCAGGTCGAGGGAGGTGATCCTGCTCCTCTACTCTGCTCTCGTGAGACCTCACTTGGAGTATTGTGTGCAGTTCTAGTGTCCTCAACATAAAAAGGACATGGAACAGTTGGAACAAGTTGAGAGGAGGGCCATGAGGACAATCAGGGGACTGGAGCACCTCCCATATGAAGATAAGATGAGAAAGTTGGGGCTGTTCATCCTGGAGAAGAGAGGGCTGCGTGGAGACCTCATGACAGCCTTCCAGTATCTGAAGGAAGCCTATAAGGATGCTGGGGAGGGACTATTCATTAGGGACTGTAGTGATAGGACAAGGGGTAATGCGTTCAAACTTAAACAGGAGAAGTTTAGGTTAGATAAAAGGAAGAAGTTCTTTACTGTAAGGGTGGTGAGGCACTGGAACGGGTTCCCAAGGAAATTGTAAATGTTCCATTCCTGGCAGTGTTCAAGGCCAGGTTGGACAAAGCCTTGGGTGTCATGGTTTAGTGTGTGGTGGTGTCCCTGCCTATGGCAGGGGGGTAGAAATGGGATAATCTTAATGTCCTTTCCAACCCTAACTATTCCATGATTCTGTGATTTTCAAGGGTTACAGAAATACCACCACTTCAAGGGTGAGGTCTGTTTGCCAAACACTGTCCCCTCACTCCCTTTTCAACAGAAGAGAGTGTTTCAATTTGGAAGACGGAAGGAGTTCAAACAGGAAACAAACCCTTGATTGCAGTTGATTTTACAATTCTCAGGGGGTCTTTTACAAACTCCCACAGCTGTTGCCAGAGCTGTAATCCACACATCCCAGGGGTGGGATGAGAAGGATGGGGAGAGCTTTATGAGAAGCAAGGTTTCTTCCACCACATTTTGCCTAGGAATGGGTTTGGGCACCTTCTGCTACAGCTCAGCAGCTCCTGAGTGCACTCAATTACCTCGGTGCATTTGGTAGCTTTGGAGCTGCATCCTCATACCCTTCTCCAGGGACAGCCTTTTGCATAGATAGTTGAAACAGACCCAAATCCACACTCCCAAAATATGTAGCTTCACTAAACACAGCAGGGTTGGAGCACTGAGCATATAAAGGAGCCCTTCTAAACACGTCCAACTACCTCACCCACCCAAAATGCAGAGAGGTTCAGGTTGCTTCTCACATCTCAGAAGCTCAAATCAAGTTGTGCTGTGCACTGAATTTCTAAAGGCACAGAGAGATAGACACATCCTTGACCTGTGCATCTTAGGATGAGCTGGGGTCTTTTTATCCCCTCTCTCCAGGGCACTTCACCTTGTACCTGATCCCCCTTCTCCATATTTCCCTCATTTCAACTAAGCGCTGACAGCTCTGCTGCTCTGTCTTCCACAGATCTCTGCTCTGTTAAGCCACTCAGCCAGAAGCCAGGCAGGGACTTCCTGGCTGTGGAGGAAACCAGAAAGGCAAAGGTGATAATAAACTTTCAGCCAGCAATGGCTTCTTACTGTAGCTGAGTGAGTTTATTTCATGCGTGTAAATTAAACCCAGTTAGGGCAGTTTCTGTTCCCAGAGATTGAATTCTCCAACAGATATGACATTTTTTTTCTTCTGTCTACTCAAAATGTGCATCTTTACTTCAGATGGATTTATATTTGCTTGTGTGTGTGCATGAAAATGCTGCTCTGTAGTACTGCTTGCAGAGTCCCAGAACTATCTACAGCCAGTGTAAATCTACCTCTATCCATTGCACTATTAATTTTCAGTTGTTCCTACTGTCTTCTGCTTCATCTGCGTGCTACCAGTCCTCTTTCTCTTGTTGATCAGAGCCACAACCCAGGCAATGTACAAAACCATCCACTTCTGTTAAGAGCTATTTGTCAAGAAAATAGTAAACAGTAGGATTTAAATGCTGGAAAAGTTTCTCATTGGAACTATTATAGCGTTCTGCTCTTTCCTAACACATTCATTTCTGTCCAGGGTTCAGCAGTAGCAGTCATTTTTCTCCTTGGTAGCTGGTGTAGTGCTGTGTTTTTGACTTTGGGCCTGGGAACAGCGCTGATAACACTGATGTTTTCAGTTACTGCTTGGTAATGTTTGGTCTGACCAAGGACTTTCTGAGTCTCATGCTCTGCCAGGGAGAAGGGGAAGCTGGGAGGAAGGAGAGACAGGACACCTGACCCAAACTGACTAAAGAGGTATTCCATACCACAGCATGTCATCCCCAGGATATAAAAACTGGGGACAGGAACCCGGAAGAGTTAGTTCACTGCTGGGTCGGGCTTGGTATTGGGTGGTATTCTCTTCCCTTGCATTTCCATTTTCATTATTATTAGTAGTGGTAGCAGCAGTGGGTTTGTGTTATACCTTAGTTACTGGGCTGTTCTTATCTCAACCTGTGGGAGTTGCATTCTTTCAATTCTCCTCCCCATCCCTCTGGGAGCGGGAGGAAGAAAGAGGGGGGAGTGAGTGAGCAAACTGTGTGAGTTACGGCTTAAACCACGACAGTTCTTTTTGGCGCCCAACGTAGGGCACAAAGGGTTGAGATAATGACAGGATTAACAGTCACTCGTCACAACACTGACATATTGGCCCTCGAAGTTGTTGCTCTTGATTCTCTTGATTTCACGGCTTCAACCTGTTGTACTTTATGGCAATGACTTGTAATACGGGTGGGCTCTGGCAGCAGGGTGGGATGGACATGACCGTGGACTTGTACCTGGCCATCCCGCTGCTCTTCACTGTCCTGGTCCTCGTCCTCGCCTCCATGTTTGTGAAGCTGTGGGGAGCGGAGGGGAAGCTGCCTCAGGAGCCACCTGGGGCTGAACCAGATCGGGAGAGCTGCCCTGGGGATCATGAGGCTGGGAGAAAGTGGCTGCCAGTGCAGGAGGTCAGGGTGGTCGAGGAGGGGAAGGAGGCGGCTACCGAGCAGCGGGAGGAGGTGGTGGAGAAGCCAAGATTTGTGAGAACAGATTATTTCCTTGAAAACAAGTATGCCCTGGGTGAGATTCGCAGCCCCATCACCAGGGCGAAGGAGCTGGAAAGGATATGAAACTTTACCAACTGAGATTAGATGCAGGAAGTTAAGTGAATGGTCTCTGAAATTGGCAAAAATGGATGAAACAGCAGAAAACTGCCTTGGTTGTGTCATAAAACTGAAGCAAGTCTGGCCAGCTTTGTCATTCTCATGGCAACCCTCTGTCTTGACGTAGGTCTGGAAAATGAGCCTCTTCACATGTGGACTTTCCCCTGGAGCTAGAACAGGATAGGGGTCTGGAGCTGAAATTCAAAACTGGGTTGTAATTTTCCCTTCAGTCTTGAAAGACAACCTCAGGCTTCCAAAATTATCTACTATTTCAGGATGTTTCAATATCACTGATGAATTCTACAGTGCTGCAGATGACGAGAAAAACAAGCAGCCTTGAGATCCAGGCTCATGGCAGGAAGCAGAGAGCTTTGCTTGTTCCAGCTCCTAGATCCCAGGCCAAAGAAACTAACTGGGCAATGCCAGGAGCCTGGCAAAACTGGTAGTCCATCCTGGAGAACAGATACACACAACAGGGAGAGAAGAGAGAATGTGAAGGTGTCTGAAGCTGAAGATGACCATAGAAGAGGCCAGGGTCTTCCAGCCAAAGTGCATGTTACCTAGGGAATCACTTTGCCACAGTAAGTAATTGGAGCTAGGATCATGATGGTGAAAAGAATTATTTCCACTGGAGTTCCTGTAGGTGCTGGCATCTCAATCTCGTTTCCACAGGCATTCAGGTCACACTAGAGGAATGCCCACTGCTGATAAGAAAAATGATAGTGACATCTGAAAAAGGGCATGGGGCACAAAAGTAAACAAGCGGATCCATCCGGATGAATGTGCTTGGGTTTGCTTTGGCCTGTATTTCAGTGGGTATCATGAGAGACATGACTACATGGCCTTTCTTGGGGTCCCAGGGAGAATTCCTGTGCAGGACACCACAGCCACCTCTTTACTAGTGAATGGGATGGTACCTGCTGGCAGCTCATCACCACGTAGATGCTGAGCCACCAGCACAGACCTAGGCATGTTGGCCATAACCACCTAGCTCACTTCCAAGCAACTCTTCGCTCCCACTAGCAGCGATGATTTACCATGAAAACTCTGCAGCTGAAAGAGATGAGTTGCTCACTAAACCAGTATTCCTGTATTCAGAGCATCAGCCTACCAGAAGAGAGCCTGACCCTCTGCCTAAAGTTGGCACCTACTTGACATGGCAGCACAGAGCTTTTTGACCCCCTACTCTAGCCATAAGACACCTACAACCTGCTCTTCACCAATTCCTGCCCCACTCCTATCCAAGGAGACAAACTGACATTCTTTATTGTAAGTGGGTTTCCAGGGAGCAATTGTACAGACTTGCAGCTGCATGGACTGAGAAAGTGAGTCCTGAGAACATGTCAAGCTGAACAAAAACAGTGAGTTTCCAGAGCAGGTGGTAAGAGGAGTGAAGTGATGAGTGTGCATTAGAAGAACTGTTTATTTTGGGAGAATACATCAGCATCAATATCCAGAGCCATACACAAGCTCTGAGCATGGTGAGGATTGACTGTGTCAGGGATGGTGAACTGCTGTTTATAGGTGCTGTCAAAACAGACGTCTGAATATTTGGTCTGTTTTCCATAACTGCATATGTGGCCGGGCCGGAGACATACCACAAGAGGGAGCTGGACACCAGAGATGGAAGGCATCCCTCTCCAGCCTTCCCAATAGCTGCAGCTGAAGGGCATCCAGTCCTTGCCAAGACAAATGTATCTAGACAGTTTCCCAATATGGGAATATAGGAATATGCTCACTGGTGCCCCATCTCTGGAAGTGTTCCAGACTGAATTGGATGGGGCTTTGAGCAACCTGGTCTAGTGGAAGGTGTCCCTGCCCATGGCAAGGGGGGGTTGGAACTGGTTGAGCAATAAGGTCCTTTCCAACCTAAGCCATTCTATGATTCTCTTTTACTCAGCACTGGTGAGACACATCTGGGGTCTGGTGTCCAGTCTGGGGCTCCCCGGTACAGGAGAGACAGGGACATACTGAGCAAGTCCAGCAAAGTGCCATGAAGATGGTTAATGTATTGGAGTACCTGTCACACAACCCAAGAGATCTGGAACTGATCAGTGTGGAGAACTCAAGGCTCAGGGTGAGACCTTAGGTACAAATGTCTGGTGGGGGAGAGTAAAGAAGGCAGAGCCAGACTTTTCTCAAGGGCGTCCAATGACATGAGCTCAGCTCCTGAGAGTGATTTTCCCACCAACAAAGGATGACACAGAGCCCACAAACATTGGCTGTCTTTCACACATCTACAGCCCAGCCTAATAAAGGTATTTTTATCATTTACATGATTTTAAAGCATCCTATGTAGTCCACTATGCACCTCCCTGTGCAGACCTGATCCCTGCAGTGCAACCTAAGCAGAGGAGCACAGTCAAAACCCACAGTATAATGGCAATCTGCTACAAAATGGTTTTAAATGCACCTCTTTAAGGCCACTGAGCCTTGAAAGAAGTGTCGAGACAGAGCGTGTGAAGCTGGATTAGGGCCATTACAGTCTTTCCTGTCAGAGCTGATCAAGCACTACCCAGCTAACACAGCTATGCAGCTCCTGCCTCAAGAGCTAACACAGTCAGGGATCATTCAGGCATTTCTCTGGGAGAGCTAGTCTAGTTGGGAACCAGCCACTAACCCCTCTGTTGATCATGTCAGCCACTGGGCTTGGTCCAAGGGGTGTCCTCAGAGCCACCTTCCCACAGAGAACAGCAGGCAGAAGAAATGTATCAACCAGCTTCACCAGCAGATACCTGCAGAGTTAGGCCATAGGTCCAGCCCTCCTAAATCACACATATAGCTGTCAGACACCAGCCCCAGCTGCCTTGTTCTCAGCACAAAGTGGTCTTCACACATGCCTAAAATTAAGAAGCAACTTGCTTATCATGTATGTAACCTGCATGCTCAGTTCACACATCATTAGATGGTTACTCAGTGCTCACCCAGAGCTGGTGGCACAGTCCCAGGCAGATGGTACCCAGCAGTTACATAACAGGCACATGGCACACCTTGATCCTTTTGACAAGGAATAGCCTCTCCTGTTTTAGTCTTCCTGTCTGAATTCCAAAGCCCAAAAGACAGAAGAAGATACCTATGTTCCTGAATACCCAGCACAGATTAGTGATGGGCATCTGACTTGACATGGATTGAATTACACCTGGAAGCATTTCCACCATTTGTGCCTTTCTGCATCAATCCTATAGGGAATCTCAGTCCTTAGGGCCACCAGAAATGCTTTGGCCATCTAAGGTACACAGCCGTGAGCAGGAGTTCCTGCACCTGATTCCAGCACCCAATCTGGGACCTGGCCCAGACCTTTTCAAAGGTGATTGTAGGAAACACAGGGATTCCATAAGACAGTAGTTGAGGTAGTGAAACCCCACCCATAGCTGGCTGCACCTAGGATCCAGTAAACCCACCACATGGCAGTGTAGATCATCACTGCTCTGCCTCTAATTTACAGAGCAGGCTGCTGCCAAGGACCTCATTCCCACGCAGGGATCAGCAGACTCTGACCCTATTAATTATTAACCAGCTCTGGTAATCTAAACAAAACATCTCTCCAAGACATCTGTCACTTCAAGCCGGTGGCTTTTTCATGACTCCTTTCTAACATGTCAATGTTAAAGAACCAGAATTGGACAGGGGAGTCCTGAATCTGCTTCCCTGAGGAAAGAGCCACCCCACCTCTCAATGGATGATAGTAGTACTACCTGGCAGTGAATTCTGCCAGCCCCCTGCGCAGAGTCCCTTTCACATAGAGCAGAAAAGATGCTGTTGAAAATGCCCTGAGCGTCCCCAAAACGTGAGAGATGTGAAGCCTGAAACTCAGTCTGATCAGATTCCCTATTAGTATCTCCCAACCAAATTACCCAATGCGTGTCGCTTCTTTTAGGATGCAAAGATTCATTTTACTAATGAAAAAGAACAGGCAGCCCCAGAAGAAATTAATAGTAAAGGGAAAAAATTTTACTGCACTGGAGTGAAGCAGCTTCCCCTGCAAATTTCTTGTAACATGTACTACTGGGTGCAAACTCAGTGGATGGCAGTGTCTGGCTCACTCACAATGGCTGGTAAGGCCAGACTGGACAGTGCATTGAGCACCCTCGTGTAGTGGAAGGTGTTCCTTCCCATGGCAGGGAGTTGGAACTAGATGATCTTAAGGTCCTTTGCAACCTGAACCAGTCAGTGATTTTATGATTTTATGAGCCTTGCTTATCAGCAATGCCAAGCTGACTGTCGCTATCAGATACTCTGCTCTTAGGGGAGAAAAATTATCCAGTCTCCTGTTAAAGACACCGCCACCAAAAGAGAGACACCCTGGGAATGAACATAGTGAGAATAACATCATTTCAGCTCACATAGATGATGAGGCTGTTTCCGAAGGGCTGAAGAAAGCAAATTCATAAAACTAGATTGGTTCTGGTTCAGCAACAAACCATTCACTCCAGCTTTTGGGTGAATTTGTGGGGTTGCTTCTTTCAGCCATCACTGTAAAAGACTCCTAAAGGGAATTAAACTGCAGTTTGAATTAGCCTAAAGAGTTCCTTAAGTTTAATAGCTTTTTCTTTGTCCTTTCTCCCATAATTCACTCTCTCAAGATTTCCCTTTCCATCCTCTTCTCTGACTTTCACAGTGATTTCACAGCCTTATAAGCCTCTCATATATGCCACACATCAAATATTTCAGATTTCTCCACCAAGCCGGGAGGTGCAGGTTAAAAAAAAAGAAGGGAAAATGCCCCTTGAATTTCTCAACTGATAAAAAGCACCTAAACAGTAGAAGATCACAAGCTCCTTTGTACCAGTATGTTAACAAAATAGTGCCTCCAAAAACTACCTAGAAACGGGACAACTTGACAGGTTGCTGAACCTGTCACACTGTGATGCACACTCTCAGGTCTGTGTTTTGAGAAAGAAGGATCCTGAGCTCTTTCAGATAAGAAGAATAACACTGGAGAGGTTGAGCTAAGGTATATCAAGAGTCCACTTTGAAGCCCAGAGCCCTTTTATGTGGTAGAGGAGGAGAAAGGACAGAGTTAAAGGAGAATTAACAACAACAAAAAATTAGCAGCAGGGAACAGGACATTTGGAGAGGCTGTTGGCAAGACACCAAGGACAGAGCAAGAGGAAAGGTGGAGAATTCAAGAGGGAACCTTCTTAACTTTTCCTTGGAGTTCACCGAGTGGGAGGAGAAACAAACTAATTAGTAATATCAGGACAGGAGCCATGCTAGCCTATATAAGCTGGTGGGGCATTTTCTTTACCCCACTGTCTTTGCCCAGCTTGCCTTCTGTCCTAGCCAGCAAAGCAACTGCTACCCCTGAGCTCATCGGAGAGGTAAGAGCATTCTCTTAGCTCCTTTTAATGCACAGCAATGAAAGTGCACTCTCTTACTGACTCACCCGGATCTTTCTTCTCCCCCAAAACACCTGACAAACAGCATTTGAGCAGTCCTCCTGAGCAAAAGCAGCTAACAATCAAGACATTCACTAAAGAGGTGAGGGAATGTCACAAGGATTTCAGTTACTGAGAATTTTCTAGCAGGGTGAGGATTTATTAGTAGGGCTTAGCCCCGCTGGCTGAACCTCTAAGAAAAAAAAAAAAAAAAATTAAAAATATAAATCTAAAAAAACAAACAAACAAACAAAAAACTTGTAACTCTTTAACATCTCCTTTTACTGCCTTTCTATTCTGCAAAAGTAAAAATGCCCAGATCGTAATAACGTAGAGTTAATGTGATAGTATGTCTGGATTTCTCTGTCCCAGAGAGATAGATCTCTGAACATTGAATTGCGAATGAGCTTAATGAATATTTGAATCTGAGGGATAAGCTTTCTTTTGAACTAATGCTTTGAAATGTCTCTTCTATGGGAAAACTTGGACTACCTTTTCTTTTTTTTTTTTTGTTTCAGTGAGGTTCAAGCGCATTAAAATCTCTCTGTTTTGGGGAGTGTGCTTGTGGAGGTGTGTGTTCCTATACATAACACAATACTACACTTACCAGCTTTGCTAAACCACTGGTAATGTTACAAGGGCTATGCTAAGAATCTGGCCCTTTCCTCTGATTGTACTTGGATGCAGGAATTCGTCTAAAAACATGCTACGCAGAGAGCTGGCTGCCTGCATGCTTCACAGCAACAATTCAGAGAATGCAAGATTCAATGTCTGTAATCATGCAGTAGCAGTTCCTTGGAGAAACAAATACCACACAATAACTTCAATCCCCTTGATTTACAGAATAACATTAATTTTATCAGGGAGAGAGTAAAATTCTAGAAAGAAGAGAAAGAACCAGATAACTTTGCTGCATTTTCAGAGATAAAAGCCCAACACTTAAAAACACAGGTACCAGCTTGGAATTAACTATTTATTACCTAGGAATATTAAAGCAATTAGCCAAATCAAAGCCTCTATTCCTTTCCAAGCTGCAAGCACAGCACTGCTCTCACCATGAGTACCACATTACAAACACGTGACGGGGCTTGTCTCCACTTCATCAGGTGAATAAAAGAGTAGTCACAGTAGTCACAGGCCAGATGTTGCAGCACCAGCACAGAGTCTGCCTTGCTGCAGCTTTAACGAGGCATTACTGAGATGCAGCTTTAACGAGGCATTACTGAGATGCCGTAGGTATGCTTGACATGGAAGAAGTGTACACAAGTGGAAGAGAAATTGATTTAAGCAGACATGAAGTTGCATAACACCAGTGCTTTGCTACAGGGACATTCATTAACTTTGAAAAGATCATTAAAAAAAAATAGATTAGCTTCTTGGCTCTGTGATGTTTATATTTTCATGAAAGAAAAACATCTTTTTGATCTTTTCTGTTCTCACAGATTCCATTTCATAGCTGATACAAAAGCATTCAGATACTTTCAGCTGCAAAACTTTCCTTCTTGCTTATGTGAGGATGACAGAGAGATATTATCCAACAGCACAAAGATAACTAGACAACCGAAGGCAGCAAATATCTGGAATTTCTGGAGAAAAGCAGCAGTACTTCACATCTAGCTGTCACTTTTCCACCATGGCAAAATAGTTTTAAGTAGCTCCGCTGCACTTGCAGCAGAGCACAAATCAGTCCTTGCACCACAGAGATGAAAACCACATTCAGACACACTGCTGCTCCTTTATCACACCAGTTACACACTAGCATTGCGTTTCCTACCAAACCCATGGAGCACCTCTCCAGAACATACATAGGGTCAGGCACTGCACTTCAAGCTGTGTGTCTTAACACAGCTTTAGTTAAGAATCTGAGATAAAAAAAAAGAAAAGCTTTCCCAGGCAAATAGAAATAAGGACTAAAAACTAAAGTTAAAAATCGTGACCCCTGCAGAAGCCAAGTAATTTGTTCCAGAATAGCCCTTTCACAACTATTTCCATTTCCTTTCTTCATGCACTGAGAGAACCGGAAAAAAAAAAAAAAAGCCCCCTTTGAATGAAAAGTGTGTGTTAACTTCAACAGCTGGTCTTCAGAAGACCTGCTCCAGTCTGGCCTTCATGCAGAACGTGCACACTTCAGCTTCAATTAAAATACAGACATCACTGTCCTAAAATTCTCTGAACAATGCCATTATTCTGGGATGAGGGATCTTTTGTCTTCTGTCCTTTCTTAAACAGCTGCTATCATCTACTGCCTAGACAAGGTAATGTGTTAGCAGGTCATTAATCTGAGCATATATGATAGCTACTGCTTCTTACAGTATCAAAAAACATTAAATCATTAAAACTGCCCAAAATATTCTATATTGGTGCCAGCTGACACCAGTAGTGGTGCACTACTTAGAATCATACAATCATGGACTGGTTTGGGTGGGAAGGGACCTTAAAGATCATCCAGTTTTAGACCCCTGCCACGAGCAGAGACACCTTCCACTAGACCAGGTTCCTCCAAGTCCCACCCAACCTGGCCTCAAACACTTCCAGGGATAAGGCAACCACAGCTTCCATGGGTAAGAAATACTTCTTTATACTTTCTTTGGGCAGCTAAGTAGAAGTAACACAAACCCTCCATGCTCTGTGTTTCTGAATAGATGGGACAAGCCTCAGGGCTGTGGCAACAGCTCAACCTCCTCATACCAGAGGCAGTCCTTATGCAGCACTGAGATGTGAGTCAGGGTGGTCGTGAAGCCAACAGGGCTGGATCAGGGTCTATTACAGTGTCATAGAGGTCTCGCCAGAAACCAAACATGCTCTTGGCCTACTCAGTATGTATCAGGCTGCTCTGCAGGTGGTAAGGGTGTTCAATCATGATTTCATTTCCCCTTACCATAGATGAGTTGATAGGAAAGATGAACTGAAGTTCATGTGAGATGTCTCTCTCTAGAAGGACACATTACTTGATAAACAGGGACATAATGAACACGACCAGTGCTACTGGTCATGTAAATCACTAAACCATGATTACCCCACAACCACTGTAATTTTGAGTATTCTGTAAGAGCATGCACACAGGGCATTAGCACAGCCTTCATGGAGGATAAAGTTCAAGCGAGGTTGGTGAAGTGATTCACCTGGTCACCTGGTCTTTTTGCTGTCCCAATTGCATCAAGACAGCTCAATTTCTTGCCATGAAACCCAAAGCAAAGGAGTTCTGTGCTGTCAGGTTTGCACCATGCACGACTGCCGGAAGTATGCACTTAAACACCTTCCCACAGCAAAGCAATTCATCAAGTTTTGATGAATTAAGGCCTCTAACTTAACCAGTTTTCTTTTCCACTGTGCCAAGTGGACCTGATGGTGACTCCAATACTTCTTTACATGCCCATTACTTCCTACACTGAAGAGTTCTGCAGTGCAAATAGTTCCTCAATCGGCAGGCAGGGGAAACATACTGGGCATGCTAGCACAAGACACACAGCATCACTCAGCAAGTTCAATAGCCCTTGACTTTACGGATTAGCAACAGAGAAAGCCTAAGCCATATAAAGGGAAAGATTCTTTAAATTGAAAATGTAAATGCACTTTCAAGAAAAATGAAGAGCATTTATCTTGGCTGTAAATTTTGATTTAACTGAAAGTGTATCAAATTCACATATTCCATTATTTCAGAATAAAATATGAGAAAATTGAAGGTTAGTGAATCAAGGTAATGAATTATAACTGAGCCAGAGAAAAGCCTTCCAGCACAGAGACACCCTAGCAACACTTTCATCCTTTCTTTTCTTCTTCTTTTAGATAAGCTCCTTTTGCTTTCGTGTCCTACACAAAGTCAAATTCAACGCTCTTCCAAGTACTAGTCCTGTCTTCTACCTCTTTCATGTGGAACCTACCCTTGCATTAGCTGAGCCCTTGCAGGCAGCAGAAAATGTCTATTTATAATTTGTGCAAATGCATACTCTTTCCTGAGATGTTACCATCAGCCCCTGATAACATACAGTAAGAAACCAGCCAGGATGTACATTAACCAGCCATTCCCCTATTTGGACTCAGAAGTGCTCTACTACAAGTATGGATCTGCAAGTGTAATGCCCAGGGGTGAGGCTGCTTTAGCTTAAGTACTCAGCACCTGCTTTTCTGAAGTATGGATTCTCTTCCCCAGCTTCCAAAAGGGCTTTTACTGAAGTTGGAAGTAAGTCAGGGACTAATTCCAATACTTATATGTTTGTGTCATCCTATTTAGACTATTAACTCCAAAACTGAATTCTTTTCTTCTTGCACAAGCTGCTACTCACCAGTGAGACCTGAAGCAGCTCTGGTTTTGTATTCATTCAATAACACACCTTGTCACGTGTATCCTTTGTCTTAACAATTACTAAGATTGAGACCTACTTTTCAGGAAACAGTACATTCCAGGGAAAGGTTTGGCTGGTTTAAATTTGCTGGTTTCATATTGAGAATTGGTCTTTAGACAAATAATGAATTGGCTACGGGACAATGTTTTTAAAATTCAGTATTTATAGCTGGTGAAAGTCTCTCATCCATGTGCCTGAATGAAGCTGTGTAGACCTGCATGAGTTGCCAAAAGGTATTCCAGCAGCTCCTAATCCAAAGGACATGTCTCTCATAGGGGATCCTGTCTCTGCCAGCCCTGTGAGGATTTCCCAAACAACTTATTTAGGCCTACACACCTCTGTTTAGCCTATAATGCTCCTCTGCCTTGTTTAAGTCTTGATATAGTGCCTGTAAAATGTAATAAGAGTCTTTTTATTAGTCCCTGAGAGTTTCTTATTTACATGTGGTCACCTATCTTTTCTTATGCTAAAGAAGAATGGCCAGTTGTCCTGGTTTGGCTGAAATAAAGTTATTTTTCTTCCTAGTAGCTGGTGCAGTGCTGTGTTTAGGCTTTAATCTGAGAACAATGCTGATAACACATCAATGTTTTAGTTGTTGTTTAGTAGCACTTACCCTGATCAAGGACTTTTCCGTCTCTCATGCTCTGCCAGTGGTGAGGTGAACAGGAAGCCGGGAGGAAGCAGAGACAGGACACCTGACCTGAAATAGCCAAAGGGGTATTCCATACCACAGCATGTCATGCCCAGTATATAAACCGGGGGGAGCTACCCAGAAGGGTCTGGTCGCTGCTCAGGAAGGGCTGGGCATCAGTCAGCAAGTGGTGAGCAATTGTATTGTGCATCACTCTTTTATTCTTTCTTCTCTCTCTCTCTCTATTTCCTACTATTATTATATCATACTTTACTCTCATTTAAATTATTAAACTGGTCTTAGTTCAACCCATGGGGTTTTTCATATTTTATTCCAATTCTCCTCCCCATCCCCCTGTGGAGCAGGGGGGAACGAGAGAGCAGCTGCGTGATACTTATCTGGGGAAAGCAAACACTCTGAATGTGGCCTACAAACTCCTAAATCAGTGCTGAGTACTTCAAAACATGGGACATCTGAAAGTACAATTCAGTAAAGAAAAATTTACTGTACATATGAATGTAAGTAACGAGCAAGACACTGTGAATGACGCTCTAGCTAAACCATGCTCATGGGAAAGGTAGAGGTGATCCCAACAGGGACAGTGTAGAGACCTATAAACCTAACTTGAGGTAGTTATTATTGGTGGCTGATGGATAAATTCAAACTGGAAATATGGGTTAAGCAGCAGAGGAAACTTAATGGCTGAAGCAGCTTCCTAGATGTGATGGACTTTTACGGAGTTGGATCTTCAGGTAAGTTTCAACTCCTGTGAAGCCAGTGTCCTCTGATGCCACCTTGCTCTTCTTGAAGTCACCCCTTAAACCAAAAACTGCTTGATTTCCAGAACACATTGTGTAGCTGAGCAGGGTGTTAAAATCAGAGAAAAGACAATTAACTGAAGGCTCAGTGGTTTCTTGTGGTGTCCAAATCCATGACTGCATGGAAACCTGGAAGGATAGAGAAGGGTCCCAAAAGCACATGAAGAGGGATTTGAGAATCAGGTGTTCAAAGTAAGGATCTTCCTCTTTCTGGCTCCAAAATAAAACATGATGAGTGAAAAAACAGGGAACAGTAAAAAGCATTGTAATGAACTGTCTTTTTATTTTCCCTGTTTATTTTTAACAAAGGGTTGGAATATCAACATGGAAAACAGCGTTGATATCAAGATAGAAAACAAGGGGGAAAGAAACCCAGTGAAGCAGAATCCACTGATCAAAGCTGGGAAGAAGTTTTGCAGAGGTGTTGGGTACCTCACTGGAGACATGAAGGAATTTGGAGCCTGGCTAAAAGGTAAAGCTTCTTCATGGTGACTAATCAGGAGATTCCAAAGAAGAGCTACATCAAAGGAGTAATAACTAACTTCTCAGTAATGTGATTCAAGGTATACTAGCGCAGAAACAACCTCTGCCTTGATTTATTTCCATTTTGTGGGGAAAAAATCAGCTTTGTGCAGACATACACACACTGCTTAAATCTTGAGGATGACTGAGATGATGTTTACCTCCCAATATGCCATGTAGAAAGCAAATTTAATCCCACAAAACATACCCTGGGATGGTTATTCTGTGCTCTGCTATTCTTCATTAGACTCCCTGTCCTTTCAGCTGAGCAGTTTCTGTCAAGCCTAATGCCACTGTGAATTTAAATTACATATACATAGATGTTCTTGGTCCCCATAATAAATCAGTAATGGGATACACACATGATTTGCCATCTGAGGCACAGATATAAATTACCTGGTTCACATGAATCTGGTCCAGGGTACTTTATAACTCGGGACTCTGGCAACCATACAGTTCATCTCAGCTTTCCAGCTGTAAGATTTCACTACAGACCATAATAAATCCCAGTCAGATTTAACTGTCTTGTTGATTCATTGCTTCAGTTGTGCTGCCAAGTTCCACTGCCAAAACTCTTCCTGAGTTTCAAAAGATCAATTCCAAATCAGGACCACCTGCATATTTGTTTGGTTTGGTTTTTCTGTTACTATTTAATTTGATATCTTCCAGATAAAACTCTCATGATCCAGTTTGTTGACTGGGTGCTGCGTGGGATATCCCAGGTGATGTTTGTCAACAATCCCATCAGCGGGATCGTCGTCATTGTGGGCTTCTTGATGCAGAACCCATGGTGGACACTCACAGGCTGTTCAGGAACTGTTGTCTCCACTTTAACAGCTCTTATTCTGGGTCAGGATAGGTAAGTCCATTGTTTTCCCCTTCAAATACAGACTCACTTCAGTGCTGACTTACGTGTTAAACAAGCAACGTGGAGTAAAAGTACATATCCAGCACTCCTGGATAATAGTCTGGTCTTGTAGGACCAGAAAAATCTTCCTTATCAGCTGTATCTGCTGCAAAAGGATGCTTGATATAATTGAACAAAAGGTAGTTGCTGAGAGGACAAGGGACTCAAGAATGGGAAATCAAGCTTCAGTTGCATGACATCCTTGTCTCTAAATCGAAGAGACATCAATTTGATAGATGGGTCACTTGGTGGATAAAGAACCGGCTGGATGGCAGCATGCAAAGAGTAGTGCTCAACAGCTCAATGTCCAGTTGGAGACCAGTAATGAAGGGTGTCCCTCAGGAGTTGGTGTTGGGACCGGTCTTATTCAACACCTTTGTCAGTGACATGGACAGTGGGATTGAGTGTGCCCTCAGCAAGTTTGCCGATGACACCAAGCTGTGTGGCTCAGTTGATATGTTGTAGGGAAAGAATGCCAACCAGAGGGACTTTGACACACTTGTGAGGTGGGCTGATGCCAACCTGGTGAAGTTTAACCATGCCAAGGGCAGGGTCCTTCACCTGGGGCGGAGCAATCCCAGGCACAGCTACAGATTGGGCAGAGAAGAGATTCAGAGCAGCCGTGCAGAGGAGGACTTGGGGGTGTTGGTCAATAAAAAAATGAACATGAGCTGGCAGTGTGCACTTGCAGCCCAGAAAGCCAACCGTATCCTGTGCTGCATCAAGAGGAGCGTGACCAGCAGGTTGAGGGAGGTGATCCTGCTCCTCTACTCAGCTCTCGTGAGACCTCACTTGGAGTATTGTGTGCAGTTCTAGTGTCCTCAACATAAAAAGGATATTGAACAGTTGGAACAAGTTGAGAGGAGGGCCATGAGGACAATCAGGGGACTGGAGCACCTCCCATATGAAGATAAGATGAGAAAGTTGGGGCTGTTCATCCTGGAGAAGAGAAGGCTGCGTGGAGACCTCATGACAGCCTTCCAGTATCTCAAGGAAGCCTATAAGGATGCTGAGGAGGGGCTATTCATTAGGGATTGTAGTGATAGGATAAGGGGTAAGGGGTTCAAACTTAAACAGGGGAAGTTTAGACTGGATATAAGGAGGAAGTTCTCCACTGTAAGGGTGGTGAGGCACTGGAGTGGGTTGCCCAGGGAAGTTGTGAATGCTCCATCCCTGGTGGCGTTCAAGGCCAGGTTGGACAGAGCCTTGGGTGACATGATTTAGTGTGAGGTGTCCCTGCCCACGGCAGGGGGGGTTGGAACTAGATGATCTCAATGTCCTTTCCAACCCTAACTATTCTATGATTCTGTGATTCTATGACCGTTGGCAGATTTTCATCACAGAGAGTCCAGGGACGGAGGAGTTGATGCTGGCATTGGGAGTAGGGGGTGATGTGGACAAAGCATCTGCAAAAGAAAAGATTTCAAGATATTTGTTCCCTTCATACAGATCAGCCATAGCAGCAGGCCTGCATGGCTACAATGGGCTTTTGGTGGGATTGCTCATGGCTGCATTCTCCGATAAGGGAGACTACCACTGGTGGCTTCTACTGCCTGTAGCACTGGTGTCCATGACATGGTAAGTTAGATGCCTCCTCTGCTTCTTATTCCAGCCCCAGAGCCTTCACACTGGGACTGAATTGTTGTGGTTTTATGCACTATGCAGACTACAGTGGAAAAGAAACACGACCAGCACATGTATGTTACTAAATCTGTAGCATTACTTTAAAATCATATATAATCAGGAAACAAAGAAAATACTCACATAAATAAACCCAATGGGGAAAAAGAAAATTGATGGCTGATCATGTGTAATGCAGTGCCCTAAATGTTAGCCACCTTACGGTGATGAGTCCATTCATTTTTGTTTCAAAAGGAACATTATTTTAACAAGGGAGATTTAGCATAACTTTGATGTCAGCATTTCTTTCTGATCCATAAGTTTGAACGAGGACACAGTTCACTCAGACCTGGCTTGGGTGTCCTAAATTCTGTCTACTTCAAGTACTAAAGAAAAAAAGTAAACACAGCAACTGAGCTGGGAATAATTTGACTAAATCACTGGATCTCGCACAAGAGTGGAGGATCTTGTCTCCTTCATGGTCACCAAATTCTCCACATACATAGCATATATATGCAATATATATTTAGTGCAATAAATACATATTGCACCAAATTCACCTCATATATTAAATGATACCACTGGAATCTGCACATTGATAATCGCATGGGGAAGGGTAGGAAATTAATTTACTGAATGACCCCAGAATATCTCTGATTTTATCAGAAAGATTAAGGAAATTAAACAGCTTTTTTAAAAAAAAAAAAAATAGAGTGTATTTCCTGCATGGTGGTTTTTGGGTTTTGTTTGGGGTTTTTTTTGTTGTGTTTGGAATTTTTGCCTAGCTGACAAGCTCCTAGTAAGACCATTTTGTTCTTCTTTCAGCCCTGTTTTCACCAGCGCTTTGGGGTCAGTCTTCTCTAAGTGGGATCTGCCTGTTCTCACCTTGCCTTTCAACTTGGCCTTGACTCTCTATCTGGCTGCATCAGGACCACGTAACCTCTTCTTCCCTACAATTGTCATTCAGCCTGCAACAGCAACACCAAACATCACCTGGACAGATGCTGAACTGCCAATGGTAAGATGTCAAAGACAACAGCCTCCTCCATTTACAAAGAGACCACTATAGAACGATATTATCTTCCTTTATCTTGCTACATTATGGCCTGGCAATACAAAATTGAATTTATAAGATAGCTATTATCCAAATAATAGCCATATTATAAACCAATAAAAGTTTACTTTAGGAATTGACATTCTTGATAGCCTGGAAATGAAAATGTTTCATTTCTGTCATCTTTCATTTATAATATATATATTTAGATGCAACTGCAATTTTCAAAGATTCTGCGGTATCTAATTACCCATTACTGTGTATATACCGATCAGCACCCCACAGCTAAGGTTTGCTGAGACTACCAGTTAACTCACAGGTTAATTTTAGTTTTCCATGTACAGAGTGCTGTGTTTTTAAAATATCATCTTTCTGATTAGAAATGAGCAAGCAGATATTTCTATAGAAGAACGGTTACAGACTTGGGTGCAGGCACACATTCACATATTTTAAGTTAATATTCAAGTGGGATTTTTCCAAAGGAACATTTTACTCTCCTGCATAGCACCATAAACAATATAGATACTAGAGTAACAGCTTTCCTTCATGGCTCAGCAGATTATTTTGAGGTGTTCCCAGGGAGTGATAAAGAAAAGGAAGTTAATTGACATCAAATGTCAATCCCCACAAGTGACATTTCTCAAAGAACGTTTACCACGGTGAAGTGGACTGTTCCACATTGAGGAACACAACATTTTGAAGAAAAGTATCTTGAAACCATTGCTAAGAAGTGAACAAGTTGGGCTCTGTCCCATCAACCCAGCAACTCCCATTCAAATTCCCAGGGAATCCCAACATTGCTTCAGATTAGATTGCCTAGATCAAGTACATAGCCTTACTTGAGTGAAGTCTTGTAATTCTAGCCAAGCCATTCTTGGCCATTTTGCCCTTTGATCTGCCCACTCAGAGAAATCATAGAATTAAGTAGGTTGTAAAAGATATTTAAGATCATCAAGTCCAACCTTTACCCCAGGACCCTTATGAAGGCCACCATTAAACCATGTCACTAAGGGCCTCATTTACACAGTTTTTTGAATACTGCCCAGGGATTCCAGTGATTCCACCACTTTCTGTTCCAATGCCTGATCACCCTCCTGCTTGAGCAGAATATCTTCTCAGAGGCATCATCTACCTGAGCACTTCCATTTCCTAGATTCGCAGCATGCAAAAAGTGGCCAAGCCAGCAGCATTCATAAAGATGATGAACAAACCCTTTCACAAAAGACATTTACCTTTGATATTTGAGCAAAAACCTGGCAGAGGAGCTCATGGATAGGGAGCAAGGCATGACTCATTTTTATTCAAGGGGAAACCCTATGGAAATGCCCTGCTGCCTCCCAAGCAATGTCCAAATTTTCCACTTACAGTCCATAAAGCCAGACTGCATCCAACAAATGCCAAACATGAACCTGGCCAAGAAAAATAGGTATTAAAAAAAAATAAATTATAAAGCCAACAAGAAACTCATGTTTGTGGTTTTTTTTGTTTTTTTTTTTTTTTTTTTTACATTTCTGCAGCTCCTGCAATCCATTCCAGTCGGAGTGGGTCAGGTTTATGGCTGTGATAACCCCTGGACTGGGGGAATCTTCCTGATTGCTTTATTTGTCTCTTCTCCTCTTACTTGTCTGCATGCAGCAATTGGATCAGCAGTAGGGATGCTGGCAGGTAAAAATTTGACATGCATCACTAATTTTATTAGCATGGAGAATAAAAGATGAATCACAATGATACAGTCACAAATGTTTCTTCCATTGGAGAATGCTTGAAAAAAAAGATAAACATAATCTTCTGTCTCAAGAATTCTTCTGATTGATTTCCCCACTCCCTATCTCATTTTGTGATGGTGGAAACCTTCCTAACATTTGGTGGTGGAAAATTGGTGGACTTACTGATGGTGGAAATCTTCAGAAGAAAGAAAAGTATTTTTGGCTAAAATGAATTTTTATCATTAAATACTTCATTTCTGGATATATACTGATGGGTTTAGGAGCAGCTTACTAAAAATGATCACCATAAATCTGAATGTGCAGGCCTTAGGGGTACATTAAAGGTTCACACATACGCTTATTTACTCATGTATCTTCTGAAATTGCGTAGCCAAATTCAGATCAGTAACACCTGGGAAATGCTGCCCTGATTGTATTAGATTAAAGTATCTTTAGTCTTAGACTGTAGCAAAACAGCTACTAATGGGAACTTCATGTACGTATGCTGGCTAGAGCCCTTAAAAAGCTGGATTCATGTCATTTCTCAGCATCTTTTATCTCTTCGGCCAAGGAATGACACATCTTTGACTTATTTTCCAGCACTGAGCTTAGCAACACCTTTTAGCAAAATCTACTCTGGCTTGTGGGGATACAACAGCTCCCTCTCATGTATTGCCATCGGAGGCACTTTCTATGCTTTCACCTGGCAGACACATTTGCTGGCAATTGCCTGTGGTATGTACCCTACGGATTTTCTCTACTGCCTCATTTCCTTACAAGATGCACTTATACTAGAGGTGGGATGGAGCATGGGGACCACCTGTAGACAGGCAGATGGAGTTAGGGAAGACTGACGAATGATGGAGTCAGTGTTGGAGCCTTTGCTCTAATATACTGCAACAAAACAAAAGCAGTGCTTTCACTTCCCTAGCCAAGAGTTGTGTTTAAAATGAGAGATGCAATCAGTGGATGCTGATTAACTAAGGTCTTTGAAATAAGATGCTTAATTTTGAGGCATTAATTGTGTTTGCTCAACACTGCTGGATGAATTGTATTGTTTTTTTCCAATCACAGATACCAGCTCAAATTCGTTCTTTGGAGGAGAACATACCTAAACTTTGAGAAAACTGGAGCTCAAGATCAGCCTGCATGTGTAGTTAGACAATAAAGTTTCCTGGTCTAGTGAAATACATACCAAAGGCATGAGTTAGGCTACACAGAAACATTGAAGAATTATTTACAAGGCAACTCCATATGAAATTTCAATATCACAGTGAGCCGGGAGTGAAACTATTGCTCATTCAGTGCTCACACAAAAAAGATTTAGCTTAGTATCTCATTGACCCATCTTCTAGCCCTAGAGGCAGGAGAGATGGGGGTGGAATGTTATTTTCCTATTTAACCAAATCTATCAAGCTACACACTTTCCACGTCAGTGCATTTTTCAAAAGCCTCTGTTTTCATAGTCACATTTGTCATCACTCCAGTTCTTTTTTTGCTTTGCCCTTTCCTTGTGCTCCAGGTTGAGGGAGACACAGTGCAAATGAAAGAGCTTTTAAGAGGGGGCTTATCCCCAGGTATGGTCATAGACATGGTTGAGTTTCCTAAGGTAGTGTGAGAGATGCTTGTCTTTGCTGCTTTCCTCCATGAGAATCTGAACTCACCAGGAACTGCTTTATTCCTTTTCACAGCACTCTTCAGTGCCTACCTGGGAGCAGCAGTGACTAACATGTTGTCTGTGGTAAGTAATGTAACAGCCAAGGCCTTGTTCCCAACAACAGATTTGAATACTGTGTATTTTCCTGACTCATCAGACAAAACACCAAGACATGAAGAACCATTGAGCTAAAGGCAGAACTAATCCAGGAGAGGGAACACCATCTGCCCAGGGCTTTGGTGTGATTCCCACTGATACAGGCCACTTACAACTTTCCTCCTTGGAGCTTGCATGAACTTGCACAGCTCAGCCCGCAACACCTCTGAGATAATTACACATCCATCCTTTGTGCCTGAAGTGGTTGGGAAAAGGGCCCTCCACACGTGTAAACAAACCTCAAATTTGGTTTAATTGCTCTGCTCAAGTGCAAAAAGGCATGCAGTACAACTGCCCAGGGAAAAGCTGAATACCTGTGGGATCCGCTCCTATCTTATGTCTATCCAAGACCAATGCAGACGCACAAAGAGAAGGCAGCCTTCTCACCAGAGCTGGTAGATATTGCAGGTTAATACACAGTGTCAAGATCCCATAAAGAAATCCTGCCTCCCCAGGGAAGAGATTCCATGCAAAATCAAGTCAAGACTTCCTTGAGAAAGCTTTTTCCAAGCTACCTGGCTCTGAGTTTTGTTCGAGGGTTAAGGGATCAAATGAAAGAAAGATGCACAGGAAATAGGTGGTTTGCATTTTTCTTTGCAGTTTGGGGTACCATCAGGAACCTGGGCTTTTTGCTTGTCTGCACTGACCTTCCTGTTAATAACCACAAACAACTCTGCCATCTACAAGCTGCCACTCTCGAAAGTCACTTATCCAGAAGCCAATCGAGTTTATTACCTGAAGATGAAGAAACATCAGAGATCTTGCTGTAACATATGAACACTCAAGAAGAGAGATACTCTGCAGATTTTAAGGCAAGAGTGCAATGTGTTTCAAAAAAAAAAAAAAAAAAAAAGAAAGAAAAGAAAAGTAATTTGCGTGCTAAAAAATCAAAAGACTAAAAAGAATCACCCCATTCTGAGTAGACAGACTTTTTCCATGGCATTCATTTGCTCTATCCTCAGTATGTAAGGGACTGTGTTGCGCTGGAAGGACCTTTCCCAAGACCAATCTGTAATGATTTAAAAGCACATACTTGAATTTTAAGCAGTGGGGAACTGACTTAGAAATTGAAAAGAAAAATCTGTTTGTGAAATCTGAGCCACAGCAATCAGACACATAGCAATAAAGAGCAGAGCATCTCTCAACATTTAATTAATGGCTAAAATCAGTTTATGGCAGCAATAGGATATGTCTTAGAAAGCTTCATAGTAGCAGATAAGTGGACTAAAGAGTACCCTTTGCTAAGTAGAAAATAGGTAGTGAAAAATTCTACTTGGAGGATCTCTCAAGTCCAAGTGGAGAGAGATCATATAGCAGTAATCATCATACAGAAGATGGACACAGATAAATTGCAGGCAGCATTGCTAATACTTGCAAGACTAGTGGTAAGGAAATCACAATAACGGCATGGAGGGGGTGTCTATCAGTCCCAGCTTTTGCATGTTTTAGTTTGTACTAGTCTCTAATATCTCATGAAAAAAAAAAGTTTCAGGCCTACCCAGTTGCAGAAAAAAGTAGCAAATGCCAATGAAAAGAATAGTTTTCTACCAAAAAAAAAAAAAAAAAAGGAAGTTTCATGAGTTTATGTTGCTCTAACAATTTTTCTTAATACTTGAACTCGGTCATGGGTTACCAAAGCAAGGGACACCTGCAAGTGCATTGCTGTCCCTTTCCTATGAAATAGAATGGCCATGTTCAGCCTGTGCACAAGTAGAACCAATTTGAACTAATATTTCCACCTCTTCCCCCACATCATCTTCTTCTACCCACAAATATCAAGCAGCAAAATGCTTCCCCATCCCAGCCTGCTGCTGAAGTTGCTGCTCTGACATTTCTCTCCTACAATAAGAAGGGGGTGTTTGGGGGACGAGCAGACTTAGCATAGGTCTGCAGCTGACCAGCCTTGTGCCATGCCTGCACAGGCTCCCAGGATCTGCAGTTAGGAAAGGAGGGAGCTGACCTTACACCCAACAGTGCTTGTCACCTTAATGGGTGTTAACTAATTCACCTTTCTGCCTGGCTCATCGAGATACTTCATTTCATGATGGAGCTGACATCTTCACCATGAATACTCCACGCATTCAAGTCCCTCAGTTGACATTATCCTACATGCAGTAATGTCTCTCCTGGGAAAGCAAACAAAACCCCTTTCTTTCGTAGCAGACAATATAGAAGGTAGCCTGTCAACAGTGCTACTGCTGATTTCTGAGGCTGGGTAAAAAAAAAAAACAAACATATTTTTCTACGAACAGCAAGCAGATCTGAGTGAAAAATATTTGGGATGAACTGCTGGCAATATTTTCTGTTGAAGTCGTAGATTTTCAGATGTTTGACAGTATTTCTGTAGGACTGAAACTCCAGAGTTCACTTGTAAAAATGTACCATTCCTTGTGTCTTACTTGGCAAATAGCTAAATTTTTAAAACAAATATTCATACTTTTCAGAGTTCAGTATAAGTTTTCCTCTACATACCATCAATACACTCTTCCAAAGACAATTTATCTCTTAAATAAGAAGCTTAGAAGACGTCGGGAAATGAAATTATGAAATTAGTGTAAAGGGGATATTTAGGAAGCTGCTAAATTCTGGTCTTTTTACCTAGGGTATTTTGCTGCACCAGTATCTTCTTAAATGTTCAAGTGCACAACTTGCTGCTGTACGGGAGGCATGATCAGCCCAAGGAACAGTAACGTGCCTGCAGAGCTACAGGCAGAGCTAGAAACTTCTTCGGGATCAGATGAAAACTTGTTCCTAGGGGAGATGCTGGACAGGCCCTCAGATTAGGATCCAATGAGGTTATGTTCTGCCCAGAGGATGTACCTCTCCAAACTGTGACAGAGAGAGGATGTATTTTGGTGTCTGAACTGACATCTCCCACCTAGGATCATATATGTCCCAAAGAGGCAAACCTACAATGTCTGGCTCCCATTCTTATGTCAAAAGCTGCACTCCAGTGAGAGTACACACTCTATGACCAGTGTAAATCAACAGATTTTCTCCAACTGGTGCTATTTCAGCTCGCTGTTGCTGAGCAACAAGGACATTTTAGCAGTACCATAAAGAAACCTTATGCACAGAACAGAGTAACAACAAAAGACGAAAGCTGTGTCTCAGCCATTAGATTTTCACATCTTTCAGAATTAATTCCTTACTTTACACTATCCAGAGAAATCATTCTTCCCTTCACCCCATGCAAGATAACAGTTATTTTGTAATTTGACATGTACATCACTCAGAATATTCTTTTTCCCCATTATTGTTCATAACGCAGTCTTTGCTAACAGATCTAATTTATCTTATTATTGAAACTGCTCTCTTTCTTTTTCTTTACATCAAATAAATGCTATTCGAGTAACAATGGTTTTGTTCAAGCACTCTTTTTGCATCCTCTGTTCTGACACACGGGTAATACCAGTCTCTTCAGAAATATTTATGCTGGCAGGACTTTTGGGGCTATTTCCTTGACTATTTCCCCTGCTTCCCCCCTCCTTCCAATGTCAATATAACACAGCAAAACAGATAGCACTGTGTCTAATATCTCAAAAATTAAATAAAGAGAAAACAATTTTGAAAAAATCACTTGAAAACATTGTTTGGAATCAGATTTTATCCAAAAGTCTAATGCAAGTGAACTGCCTCACTGTCATTTCCTAAGCTTCTCTCATGGCTTGTGTCTGATGTGCATAACTCTCCCCAGGACACTCAGTTCCATGTCAAGCAACTGTCCCAGTCTCCACCATTTGACACCATAGAATCATAGAATAGAATCATAGAATAGTAAGGGTTGGAAAGGACCTCAAGATCATCGAGTTCCAACCCCCCTGCCATGGGAAGGGACACCTCCCACTAAACCATGCCATCCAAGGCTATGTCCAACCCCACCTTGAACGCCGCCAGGGATGAAGCATTCACAACCTCCCTGGGCAACCCATTCCAGGGCCTCACCACCCTCACAGGAAAGAATTTCTTCCTCATATCCAATCTAAACTTCCCCTGTTTAAGTTTAAACCCATTACCCCTTGTCCTCTCACCACAGTCCCTAATGAAGAGTCCCTCCCCAGCATCCCTAGAGGGCCCCTTCAGGTATTGGAAGGCTGTCATGAGGTCTCCACGCAGCCTTCTCTTCTCCAGGCTGAACAGCCCCAATTTTCTCAGCCTGTCTTCATACGAGAGGTGCTCCAGTCCCCTGATCATCCTCGTGGCCCTCCTCTGGACTTGTTCTAACAGTTCCATGTCCTTTTTATGTTGAGGACACCAGAACTGCACACAATACTCCAAGTGAGGTCTCACGAGAGCTGAGTAGAGGGGCAGGATCACCTCCCTCGACCTGCTGGTCACACTCCTTTTGATGCAGCCCAGGATACGGTTGGTCTTCTGGGCTGCAAGCGCACACTGCAGCCGGCTCATGTTCATTTTTTCATCAACCCACACCCCCAAGTCCTTCTCCGCAGGGCTGCTTTCAATCTCCTCCCCGCCCAACCTGTAGCTGTGCCTGGCATTGCTCCGACCCAGGTGGAGGACTTTGCACTTAGCATGGTTAAACTTCATTAGGTTGGCATCAGCCCACCTCACAAGCGTGTCAAGGTCCCTCTGGATGGCATTCCTTCCCTCCAACTTATCAACCGAACCACACAGCTTGGTGTCATCGGCAAACTTGCTGAGGGTGCACTCAATCCCACTGTCCATGTCACCCACAAAGATGTTGAACAAGACCGGTCCCAACACCGATCCCTGGGGGACATCACTCGTTACTGGTCTCCAGCTGGACATTGAGCCATTGAGCACTACTCTTTGCGTGCGGCCATCCAGCCAGTTCTTTATCCACCGAGTGGTCCACCTATCAAATTGATGTCTCTCCAACTTAGAGAGAAGGATGTCATGGGAGACAGTGTCAAAGGCTTTACACAAGTCCAGGTAGATGACATCAACTGCTCTGCCTGTCCATCAGTTCCATAGCCCCTTCATAGAAGGTCACCAGATTGGTCAGGCAGGATTTCCCCTTAGTGAAGCCATGCTGGCTGTCACCAAGCACCTTGTTGGTTTTCATGTGCCTTAGCATGCCTTCCAGGAGAATCCACTCCAAGATTTTTCCAGGCACGGAGGTGAGACTGACTGGTCTGTAATTCCCTGGGTCATCCATTTTCCCCTTCTTAAAAATGGGGGTTATGTTTCCCTTTTTCCAGTCATCGGGAACTTCACCTGACTGCCATGAGTTTTGAAATATGATGGACAGTGGCTTAGCAACTTCATTTGCCAGCTCCTTCAGGACCCTCAGATGGATTTCATCCGGTCCCACGGACTTGTATACATTCAGGTTCCTAAGGTGGTCCCGAACAAGATCCTCCCCCACAGTGGGCCCAGGGTCCCCACCCTCACCGTCCCCGCGTCTGCCTTCCAAGACTTGGGTGGTGTGGTCAGAGCATTCGCCGGTAAAGACTGAGGCAAAGAAGTCATTAAGAACCTCAGCCTTCTCCAAATCCAGGGTAGCCAGTTCTCCCGATAGCTTCTGGAGAGGGCCCACGGTGTCCCTAACCTGTCTTTTATTGGCAATGTACCTATAAAATCCCTTCCTGTTATCCTTAACATCCCTAGCCAATTTTAATTCTAAGTGGGCCTTAGCTTTCCTAACCTGGTCCCTAGCTTCCCGGACAACATCCCTGTATTCTTCCCAGGCCGCCTGACCTTGCTTCCACCTTTTATAAGCCTCTTTTTTCCTTCGAATTTTGCTCACCAGTGTGTCTCCTGCTCCACAGTACTTTCTGCTGTGGTTCAGTTTCCCAGTAGCCCTGCCTGCAGCCACACACCTCATAGTCCTGCATAAGGTTTGCCATTGGAGATAAGGGGTGGGAAGGACAAGAAATCACAGGATGCTGAGCCACGACCAGCAGATTTTTGTCAGCAGAGCCCACTCCTCTCCCTTCCCAAAGCAGTGCTGCTTCTTCGTGGAGGCCAGAGCATTCTGGCAACACCCACAGCAATAGCAAAACGAGGGCTACTGCCTTCTTTTCCCCTTCCCCCTGTAAACCGGTATCTGGGCAAGTACACAAGAGGTCAAAATTCATCTATGCATCAAAGTCGTTGCATCCTCATGATGCTAACCAGGAGGAGAAAATATTCAGCCCAGATTACCTGAGGAAGACCTGAGAGCTGACTGCAAAAGCAGGATAAAAAACAAGAGGTATGAGTGCAGCACACTACCTGTTTAGATGCTCAAATCTGGGGACATTCAACAATACAGTTTCCTTTATCTGATCCTCCAGGATTGTTGTGGGTTTTGTTTGGTTTTACCACGTTGTACATGAAATACAAGCAGTATAAAGAATGTTCATGTTGATAATCTAATCTTTTTAATCTTGCCATTTAGTGTAAAGGGTAGAATTGACATAGAATTTGGCCATCGCTAGGAATAATTCACCTACTAAGGAAGGGCTAGCCACAAGGAAGTAGGTCTGTTCAGTCAAAAGAAATACTTGATTATTTCCCTCAGAGTCTAAGCATTGCAAAGAACACTATGCCAGTTGAATTGCTAAACACAAATGAGCACCTTTTCGGTGGTTTCTCTTTGTCTTGCCACAGAAACCTGCCTTCAGGTAAGCTTTTTTTGGTACCGGCAGTTCATCTTCCTCAAGATTTTGAATGAGATGGGGAAACAGTGTAACTCTCAAAGCAAATCCAACGACTTAAGAGCCCGACTCAGCTTATTCTCAAAGGCACAGATAGGCCAAGGTAAAGAGTTTCCCATGCACTGAAACGGAAAGTGTTTAAACAGGAGTTGGAAACCTTAATGTTTCGTAGTTATGGGCCAGAAGACCTGGCCTTAGATCTCCAAAAGCTAATCCATGCTGGTAAATGAAAAGAATCATGTGCCGGCGCACAGACATTCTTCCCCCACTCAGCTGAGCATCTATGCCACTGCACAGTCCCAGCCTTTGTCAGCCAGCGTCCCCCAGACAATGCCTAGACATAGTTCAACGCACAGAGTGAATCTCTTTTGGCCTCTCAGTACTTCCTACAGTAGCTAGTATTTAAAGACTTTTCACTTGCAAAGGGGCTCTGAAGGTTATATTGCTTACCTTAGAATCACAGATTGGTTGGGTTAGTAGGGTCCTTAAAGCTCATTAAGTCCCAGCACCCGGCCATGGGCAGGGACACATTCCAATAGACCAGGCTGCTCCAAGATATGTTTAACCTGGCCTTGAACACTGCAGGGAATGGGACAGCCACAGCTTCTCTGGACAGCCTGTGCCAGCACCTCAGCACCCTCACAGGGAAAAACTTCTGCCTAAGAGTTCATCTCAATCTCTTATCTGGCAGGTTAAAGCCATTCCCCCCTCTCCTATCCCTAAAGGCCATTGTCCAAATTAAAACAGCTTTGCTCCATAGCATTCCTTCACTTCCCATCAGGGAGAGCCCTTTCATGCCAGGCTGTTTGCAAGTGCAAGCTCCTGGTCCTGCACAACTCCGATGCTGTGGGGCTGCTGCCCACCCTGCCTCCAGCATCGCAGCTGAAGATGTCCCTGGCACATGCAAAGGGCAAACCACAGGAGACAGAGGCATTGAAGTCCTGCCCTTTGCCTGATCCAGAATTACTCCCCTGGGTGTAGAAAGAGGAGCAGGAATAAGGAGAAAGAAGGAACATGAGTAATTGTGCAACCTGGTGAGTCTGGGCATTGCCCAAGCGTATTGCTAAAGAAAGATGCCAGTGAGAAAGAGAACAAGGGAGGCTGAAAGGGCAAACATGTGACAGAGAAGCTCATGCTGCTTCATGTGCCATGGCAAGAGCCTCAGAGATCAGAGCAACAGGATCCATTCTGAGGCTGGATGAAATCCTGCCCACAATGCCAGTATTTCAAACTGTCCCAGGGAGTGATGCAGCTTGAAAGCTGGCCCCAGATATTCAACCACCATGAGAAAGATTTCTCACAACAAATTCAAATGCTTAGAAGCAAGCAACAAAACAAATCCTGCAATCAAACACAGTACCTGTGTGGGAAAATACAGCTCAGTTGCACTTGTAACATGTGGGCAATTGCTTATCCTTTTAGGCCCAGTGAGGTGAATGAAATTATGGGGTTTTTTTAGTAAAATAAAACCCCATGTGCACATGATTGCAAAATTGGGAGTTCAAATGCAAACATTTTCTAGGGGAATCTGCATTATCTTTTCTTTTGCCTCCCACGAATAATGGATGGGAACTATGAGTTTGGAAAACAGGCAAACTGAAAATCCCCTCACTTGGATACACACTCTTGGATCAGTCATCAGTTCAATCAGATAAGGCTGAGATTGGTGGGAGGTTAAGGATCAGATTTGGTAATTAGTGTCATTAAAGAAATAATACTAGAAAAAGCATGCACCTGGCATGGTGCACTGGGGAGGAAAATTCTTTCAAGAAGAATTTTCCAGCAAAGAGTCCTGGTGCTTCAGCAATAAAGCAGCAATAGAACACATTGCCATATACTGTTTTGCTGGGGGAGGATGTGGTACACTGTAAGAAACTCAGCCATTCTGGACTACATTGCTGCACAAAGGATTTGCTGCTGGTGAAAACACTATTCAGAGCACTATCCTGCACTGGCTGTGCTCTCATATTACACAGACACACCACTGGTGTGGTTATCAACTTTACAGAAAACCTTTGGATGGTGTCCTAGCAATAGATATTTTTACTATTATTTTAAAACAAATTAAATGAATGGAATTAAGTGTTGTATCTCTTTGAACTTTATTTTCTACCAAAGATGGCATTCTAATAATCTCACACTACCTTCCCTTTCCATATTCACTGCTTATGAGACACAGAAAGAGTAGGCTACTTAAAAAGAGGACAAAACTTGAAAATAGCTTCTAACAAACAGAAAGGAAAGTTACAAACTGATGTAAGTAGAAGTAACCTCCCTGGTTTCTTCCTGCATTGTCATTGCAAGCTGTGCTGGAATTCAACCTCATGCTCAGGGTGGGACACTCTGACCTGCTCCAGGTTACATTCTGCATGTGTACTGCAGAGGTTGTAATGTTTGAAAGACCTTACACATGCCAGTCAAACGTGCAGGGCAAGACAACATGTATGTCTAGAAAAAATAGAGAGGAGCAGATACATCCCTGGATGTCAGGAGAAGTGGTTCAGAACACCAGTGAGCTACAAATTCAACACCTTATCATGAAAGATATGTGCATAAAGATCTAGGACTTATACTGAAAAAAATCAGGATGGGGGGACACATGGCTTTGTACTGAACACCCTGCATAAGAATCATATGTGTCTCTGTTGACATATGTACTGGGCAAACCCACCACATTTCTGTTTCTCCTCCCTAAAAGGAAGACATATCAAACTCTTTTTCAACTTGCCTTGCCTGTCTTTACCCTTTAGATCTCTCTGTGATCAGGCAGACAATGCTTGTCTCCTGCTGTGTCCTCTGTGATAACAGTGCCTGGTGCTCACCAAACACTGCCCCAGTACAGCCCAGATAAGCCCCATTTGACTTCAGAGACTCTTGTTGAAATGCCAGACTTTGGATTCTGGTAGCTACAAACACTTTACACAGTTCATGGAAAAAAAGAGAGAGAATAAAGGTACAGAGAGAAGCACTTCTGTAATTCCATCTTTTCTTCAAAACAGCTCGATAAGTAGGAGCAGCTTATCTTTCTCTGCTGACTACAGAAGGGGCTGAGGGCAACCAGATGCCCACTTTAATGACAAATCTGGGCTATAAGTGTAAATCCATGAAGGGTCAAGGCCCCCAGTGAAACAGCTCCCAACAGGCACCGCATGGCTCTGTAGTTGGTAACAGCCAGGTTAAGCCTTAATCATCAAGATTTGATGCTCAAAACCACTGCCTAGCTGTGCTTTACCTACAAAGTATCCAGAGGAACACAGAGAAAGAGAACTGAATTTAGGTGTCAACAAGTTGGCATCTACATGTGTATTAGGCGTCAAAATCCTGCTCTAGTCAATGGACATCTAATCAATGTAGTCCATGGAGCTCACACAGCAATTCAGCTGGCCAAATTTTAGGGTGTGCTGAATTCCACTCTACACCCCATGGTCAATACTGACTAGAACTACATTAATCCTAACAAAAGCCTGGATGATCACTCATGAGTATACTCCGACAAGCAGGTTTATCACCCTGGGAGATGACCCCATGCATATGCACAGCTCCTTGGTCTTGGGTGTGTCCAGAATCATCTGTATCCTGAGTCACACATGTCAGGCCAATAACCCTCTTGTGGCTCTTACCACTTAACTTGGCTGAAGGGTCTAATTCAGTAGGAAGCATGAGCATCTCAGAGCATGCTCACAGACCTACATGCACAAGAGGAGGAAGTGGTGTTCATTTCTCTGTCCTGAACTGGTGCCTGTATTCAGCATCATACCACATAGACATGCTCTAATTATCTCACATTATGTATTCACTTGAACAGAGACTGAAGTCTCTGGCCTACTAAAAAAGCATGAAACAGCTTAATCACCAAAGTCTAGATGACAGCTCAAAGAATGAGCAAAGGCTCTGAAGGACTTCGGCTACATCTTCCATAGAGCCTTTCTATTGGGTGGCCCAGGAAGGTCCTTGCACACCATAATGCTGTCTTGTTTTCCTGGTCATGCCAGTGAATCAGAAGTAAAGCACTTGGAGGCTAATAGGTAGATCAGTGAGGACCCCAGCATTTCTGTGTCCTTCTGGGAGCTGAGCCTTCATATGATAAATAGCTCCACAATCCAGGGAGTTAGATCCTATGGAGGAGAACAGAATCTATCTAATTTTGTTTTAGGTTGTGATTCTGAACCCTGGTTTCTCATACAAGGAAAGACAGGGGGAGGTGGAAAGTCACATCGCTTTGGAGAAAGCAAGAACATAATTAGTAAGTGGAAAATGCCTATTCTTTAAAGTGCGAAAGGGTCTTTATTACTCTGCAAAAAAAAACCAGAATGCAATTACACACTCAAATTGTGGCATTTTCTAGGGTTTATCTTCATAGGATAAACAAATGTAACATTGATTTGTTTGTTCTGAGATGCTAGAACATGAGTAGGCCTGTCTGCAAGCAGTCAAGGACCACCTCTCTAAAGACATCTGCCTCTTCACTGCTAGTCTATACAGATGCTGTCACCTCATCTACCAGGCCTAGTGAATGGGTCACTCCACCTCATTAGCCATGATGATGCTGGACACCTTTTGTGCAAGTAAAAAAAGGTAGATGAGGTTTTGTTAGTGATGACAAACAGGCCACAGAAGTAGTAGCTTGTGTTTCATCTGTCTCCCCTGACCTGAATTTTCTCTCGTCTGCAGGGCAGAAAACTAAGAAAGCTTCCTATATCTGGAGCTGCTGTTTATTTTCCATTACACATTCCCAGCTCATCCCCACCTTCCTTTTGCTCTCTGTCATTTTCCTCTACTCATATGACAGTGAACACCTTCATCAAGCAGCAGCATCTGAGAGCAAATTCAGGATCCTCAGCCAGCTCCTGCTGCTTGAAATGTCTAGCTTTACTCTCAACCAGAAGAAGATGCCACTTTCCCCTACATTCATGCACTCCCTGCATACAAAGCAGCAGTTTTCACCTGAAAGCGAAGATCCAGAATGATAACCCCGTAGACACATCTCTCCAATTCACTTCAGCATAACTTACCCTTATCTCGACTGTGTAGGTGACTCAACCCTACCTATGCATAGAACTTCTTCAAAATACAAACTCCCTCCCTGATGAGAGAAAACCCATTTAACAGCTTAAGTGGGTCGGTGTTGTACGGTTGTACAGTGGTGGCTTAGTAACAAGATGCACCTCTGTGTGAAACTTTTCTGCCAGGCACTGTGAGGAAGAGTGCTGCATGTAATAAATCCAAGAATTATGCAAGAGACAAGTAAAAGCAATAATTTAGAACAACTACAAGTTCAAAGTGAATAACAGAATCACAGACAGGTTTGGGTTGGAAAGGACCTTAAAGTTCTTCCAGTTCCAACCTTCTGCCACAGACAGGGACACCTTCCACTAAAGCCTTTCCCCCTTGTCTTGTCCCTACAGACCCTTGTCCAAAGCTCCTCTCCAAGTTTCTTGTAGCCCCTTTAGGTACTGGGTGCTGCTCTAAGGTCTCCCCTTAAAGAGCCTTCTCTTCTCTAGGTTGAACTAGCCCACGCTCAGCCTGGCTCCAGAGCAGAGCTGCTCTAGCCCTTACAGCATCTCTGTGGCCTCCTCTGGACACACTCCAACAGCTCCACATCCTTTTTATTTTGGGAGCCCCAGAGCTGATCTATAAAGGGATACTGAATGTCTGTCCTTTGTCCAAAATAAACCTTCCCTTTTTGGCCACCCACCTTTTACATTTCCCCATTCTTGGTTTGCTCAGTGTGTTGTTCGTGATGGAAAAGGTCACCAATCCCTCTGGGGAAGTGCTGTAGTTTCTCCCTCATCACCAAACACTTCTATTTCAATAACTCTTAAAAACCCTTAACCACAATACCGACTTGATGCTACCAGAGCTTGTTCTGGGGCTCCCTGCACCCATGTTCCTGCCACAGCAGTGTGTACACACAATGAGCAGGACCCTCTCTGGAGTTCATTCAACACTTACTGCCCTCATCAGCATGATGGAAAGTACATACCTTTCCTTTCTGACCTATAGCACCTAAAGGCACTGCATTTAATCTCTGTGGGGTGTAGAATGACGAAAGATGTTTGACCTGGCAAGAAACTCCAGAGCACCAGAGACTCAGTCAGTCCAGGTACAACAGCAGCATTCCCAGAGGGTTAGGACAGCAACAAAATTGTTAGAGGCATTCAGTGAGGGTCTCATGAGGGCAGATTATGTACTATTTGATTACCCTTCATCCACACGATACAGGCAACATTGCTTCATTACATTAGTTTAACTGGAAAAGATCAAATAATGGATTCAGGAGAGCACCCATGTCACAGTGCTGCGGACAGACCAGCCCATTCCATTCAAAACCTAGTGGGAATTTTACATCAGAGAGCATGAGATTACATTTACCCAAATCATGTGTGACACAGCACTGGAACGGATTTGTAATGTAATTTCATTTTACTAAGCCAAAGCTGATACAAAGCAGAGAGAGAAGAACTAGATTAGTCTTAAAAGGGCAAATGCCCACTTACATACCAAACAATGGACGTTATGAACTGAAATATGTGCTGGGGATTAAGAGCAGAATGGAAGAAAAGAGTAGAAAAGGAGATCTATCCTTACCCCAGAGATGTCTGCAGATGTGCTGAAGACAAAGCGGACAGGAATAAGTTACATCAAATATGCTTGAGAAATGTGCTTCCTTAGCTTGAGACATGCAGGCTTTCCCCACTGAATACCAACAAATTTTCATACACTTACAGACTGGTTTGGGTTGAATTGACCTTAAAACTCGTCCAGTTCCAACTCCCTGCCATGGGCAGGGACACCTTCCACTACAGCAGGTTGCTCCAAGCCCCATCCAACCTGGCCTTGAACACTGCCAGGGATGGGGCAGCCACAGCTTCTCTGGGCACCCTGTGCCAGTGCCTCAGCACCCTCACAGGGAAGAACTTCTGCCTAAGATCTCATCTCAGTCTCCTCTCTGGCAGGTTAAAGCCGTTCCCCCTTGTCCTGTCCCTACAGGCCCTTGTCCAAAGCCCATCTCCAGGTTTCTTGTAGCCCCCCTAGGCACTGGGAGCCATTCTAATGTCTCCCCTTAAGGAGACTTCTCTTTTCCAGGCTGAACAAACCCAATTTCTTGTCACCCAGCATCCCCCAAGTTCTTCTCCTCAGGGATGAGAAGAATCCAGTCTCCCCTAGCCTGTATGCATGCTTGGGATTGCTCCAATCCATGTGCAGAACCTTGCATTTGTCCTTTTTTTTTTTAGTACAAAAATATTTATAGTTTTATATTTTGCCTGCAATGAAAATTGCAGAAGAAAATCTTTCCCTCGGAAGCTGAAGTGGTCTCTCTCAACACAAGCCATAAGCTCTCAGGAGCAGCAGGTTCCAAGAAAGAATTACACAAGAGAGATGCCATGTGCGTAGCTTCAGCTAAACTCCGCTAGCGTCTTATGGAATGGTCCTTTAGAGCAAGTCAAACCATCCATCAGCTTCTTTCCAGCATAGCTGAAAACCACAGCTGTATTTCACTGCCTCTCCAGGTGCCAATTCTGCAAGCAATCTGGAATCCACAAGACTCACATAGACCGGTCAGGCAAAACCAGTGCCACTTTTCAAGCTAGAGCAGCACATGGCAGGCCAAGGACTTTCAAAGCCTACAATAGCAGAGGAGGAATGTCAGCAAGAATGCCATGCAGGAAAAGGTACATTGTCCTTACAATAATCCTTCTCCCAGAGGAGGCCACTAACTTGTATGCTGCAGATTTACGTAATAGAGCTAAGGAGATAACAGAGGCCCCATTTGCGACATGACCAATAACCACGCCAGCAAGTTCTGCACCTTAGCTTGTTCCATTGTCCTCTCAAAGAATGATGGCTATCTGTGACACTTCCGGAAGTCTGCACTTTTAGACGCAGCCATGAGCAAGCAACGAATGAAATGTACCCGAACTGCTCTGACTTCAGCCACATGAGGCTGTTCATGTGCTCCTCAGATACACATAGCCAGATTTCTCCTGGTCGTGGGAAAAGTAACCACATACCTGTGCTGGAGGAGATGGCTGCTTACAGATATGTCACAGAGCCACCTGAGATTAAAGTTCCTCTGGGAACTCATCCAAAAGTATTCATGTGATAACTGAGAATTGTTTATATGCTCAGAGAAAATGGGCTAAATCTCTAATTATTCAAAATAATCAAGCGTGAAAGGCAAAAGAGTGATTGCACCTCAGAGGACGCACATGCCTGTTCTTCCCTTTTTAAATCATGGCCTAATCTTTCTACAGTGCAAGTAATTGTAACAAAGGAATGCCTTTTGCACACAAGAACTCGGCTCTGTTTCACCTACCCTGCATACGCTAGATGAAAACCTCTCTGTATGACAATACTGGAACAGGTTGTCCAGAGAGGGGGTAGATACCCCAATCCCAGAAACATTCAAAGTCAGGCTGGAGGGGGCTCTCAGCAACCTGATATAGTGGAAAGGGCCCTGCTCATGGCATGGGTGTTGTACTAGGTGACATTTAAAGGTCTCTTCCAACCCAAACCATTCTGTGATTCTATAACAAAGTCACCTGCAGTCTTCTTGCGGATGGCCTTAGTCACCCAGCTCCCTAACAGAAAGATAAACCTCCTTTTTCTTCTTGTAGCTGAAAATTACAACATGAGCAATCAAAGGCCACATATTTTTAACTGTTTAGGTACTTAAGACACGCTACAACAAGGCACAGTGATTTTCAAACACACCAAGATAACAAATTGTGGAAACCTAAGGAAGAGTTTGCCTTCAGGGCCTGCACAGCCTCTCCAGTTGATTTGACTACAGTTTCTTAAAACGAGAGTCTGGGATTTGTGAGAAAACTGCCTGCCCTGCATGCCAAGAAGTGCCATTAACTGTTTCTTCCATTCATCATGTCCACTCCTAACCATCATGATCCGCTCAGCACCTGCTTTATCTGATTCCCAGCTTTTGAATGCCAGCATTTTATTTACCGTTTAATTTATGCATTATGAGATTTTGTCTTGCTGATGCACTGACTCCACCCTACTGTGCTTTACAGTAATCTCTTTGCAAAAGGGGCCATGACCAAAGGTCACAACCAATAAGAAGTGTTCAAGATTGGAGAGTAGAGAAATGACTATATGGAAATGTCCACCTCACAAACAGCCATCCTTCCCTCATCTCCCAGGCTCCGCTATTCTCTGACACCTTACCTTGCAGTTGACCGTAACCTTTGCCCACCCCCAACTGCCTCTTTTCCTCACCCCACTTTCCTACCATGCTTCTTCAGCTTCCCTCACTTTGCCACCTTCATGTCAAGCAGCTTGCCCCTCTGGTGCAACTTCACCTGTTAATCTTGCCTGGATGGGAACACTGAGCTTTCATCAAGGTGTTGACAGTGAGTCAACAGCCACTTGCACACAGGGTTGTGGGCACCATGTAGTAATTGATGTAAATTGATCTATTGTTTGCATCACCCCGGTGTGTGGCGAAAACTGATAAGAAGAATGCACTCCCCATAACACTTCTCCATGCCCACGTTACCAGACTCCAATTTTACTCCCAAGAGTCAATGTCATAATCCATCACTCATGATGAGTGTGAGCTCCCCTAGGCAGGGAGCTTATCTCTCTTGGTATCTTAAGGGCCACGTGACGTTATGGCAGTCATGCAATTAAGTAAAGGTTACACTGGTCTGAAAGTCTCAGCACTGGCTCACTGGGAACACTTCCATGTTAGCAGAGACCAGAGGAAGCAAAAGTAAATACCTTTATATAGTACCACTCACATGTGTCTTCCTGGCACTTTCATCGAGTGAACTTTGCAACCCAGAAGATCCCAGTACCAACAAGACAGAAACTACCAGCCTTGGACACTCACCAACACCGATGCACACAAGTGGCGTTTGGAGCACACTGGAGAAGTGCTGAAGACAGTTTGCCATGTACTGTCACTTGCCAGGGATGGGGCAGCCACAGCTTCTCTGGGCACCCTGTGCAGCACCTCAACACCCTCACAGGGAAGAACTTCTGCTTAATGTCTCATTTCAGTCTCCGCTCTGGCAGATTAAAGCCATTCCCTCTTATCCTGTCCCTACAGGCCCTTGCCAAAGCCCCTCTCCAGGTTTGGATGGCCGCATGCAAAAAGTTGTGCTCAATGGCTCAATGTCCAGCTGGAGACCAGTAATGAGTGGTGTCCATCAGGGATTGGTGTAGGGAACAGTCTTGTTCAACACCTTTGTCAGTGACATGGACAGTGAGATTGAGTGCGCCCTCAGCAAGTTTGACAATGACACCAAGCTGTGTGGCTCGGTTGATATGTTGGAGGGAAAGAATGCCATCCAGAGGGACCTTGACAAGCTTGTGAGGTGGGCTGATGGCAACCTGATGGAGTTTAACCATGCCAAGTGCAAGGTCCTCCACCTGGGGCGGAGCAATCCCAGGCACAGCTACAGGTTGGGCAGAGAAGAGATTCAGAGCAGCCCTGAGGAGAAGGACTTCGGGGTGTTGGTCAATGAGAAAATGAACATGAACTGGCAATGTGCACTCGCAGCCCAGAAAGCCAACCATATCCTGGGCTGCATCAAAAGGATCGTGACCAGCAGGTCAAGGGAGGTGATCCTGCCCCTCTACTCTGCTCTCGTGAGACCTCACTTGGAGTATTGTGCGCAGTTCTGGTGTCCTCAACATAAAAAGGACATGGAACTGTTGGAACAAGTCCAGAGGAGGGCCATGAGCATGATCAGGGGACTGGAGAACCTCCTGTATGAAGACAGAATGAGAAAGTTGGGGCTGTTCATCCTGGAAAAGAGAAGACTGTGTGGAGACCTCAGAGCAGCCTTCCAGTATCTGAAGAGGGCCTACAGGGGTTCTGGGGAGGGAGTCTTCATGAGGGACTGTAGTGATAGGACAAGGGGTAACAGGTTCAAACTGAAACAGGGGAAGTTTAGATCGGATATAAGGAGGAAGTTCTTTACTGTAAGGGTGGTGAGGCACTGGAATGGGTTGCCCAGGGAAGTTGTGAATGCTCCATAGCTGGCAGTGTTCAAGGCCAGGCTGGACAGAGCCTTGGGTGTCATGGTTTAGCGTGAGGTGTCCCTGCCCATGGCAGGGGGGTTGGAACTAGATGATCTTAAGGTTCTTTCCAACCCTAACTATTCTATGATTGTCGCAGCTTCTTTAGGCACTAGAAGCTGCTCTAAAGTCTCCCCAGAGCCTTCTCACCTCCAGGCTGAACTACTAACACTTACATACCAGGTCAGATTAGATGGCGCAATGCTCTCCTCTAGCCACTCAACCCACCCTTGAAAGCTATCACTTTCAAACACAATGGGTCACGTTTATGTATGGATATCTATTTATTTCCAAGCAGGGTGGAAAACCTGTAGTTGTCACCTTCAGGTGGGTGAGCTGAAGTGCAGCCAAAGTACATCTGGAGCTGCACAGCAGCAGATAATGCCAAGAGGAGAAATTCAGCTAAAGTTTGCAAGTGAGCAAGGGAAAACAAGTAAATAATCCGGGTCTTCATCACATTTCAGATGGTGACAGCCTAAGACCAAGGTCAAAAATAAAAATAAACACCAAAAAAACCCTAAACTACCAACAACATAATTACAGTTACTTTTGCACCGGGATCAAAGAAACACTATAGGCTATCACACATGAGGAGGCACAAGGGACAACAAATTGTGTGTTTCTCAGTGAAGATGTCACAATAAACTTAACTCTAGAGGGGCTGAGTACAGGATCCCACTCAAGGCAGAATGTAAGTAAAAACAAGAGGTGAAGAGGTTCTTTCCAAAGACACATCCTAGAGAGCTGAGTTTCTCTTCATTGCCGCAGATCTAAGCCTAAGTGCTTTTGACTGCTGTGAGTCTGCGACTTGAGACAACACAGAAGTAGTGGTGACCAGAACTCCGACCATGGATCCCAGTCAAACGGTGACCAGTCCCATTGCTTCACGCATCTGTCAACTTGGAATGTTGTGTCAGGGGAAAGTTCAGGACCTGCTTCAGATATCATGTGTGCTGATGGATATAACCAGGCCTGACTCCTTCCCAGGCTGCAGCTTGGGAAGCTGCAGGGAGCGCAGCTGTCATCCCAGAGAAGGGCTGTGAAATCTACAGCTAAAGGAGCATAAATCTCTTAAACCACCATCTGCACTCGTTCAGCAGAGAAAGAGCACATAAACCTCCACAGGCTCACTTGCAGAAAGGGAAAGGCAGAGACTTCTTTTCTGGTGGCATTTCAAGCACTTTGAATCAGACTTGTCATTTGAGTAAGGCTAAACGAGAGGTTTAGAGCCTCTGTTTTCCCATCTGGCTCACCCCCCTTGCTCTGGCTAATCCCAGCATCACACAGAGACCAGACTTTCAGTGCTTATTGGGATGACAGGATGACCAGGATACGGCAATCAAACAATCAGTAGCTGTAAATTCATATGGGTCCAGGGAATGTTATGTTCAGTCCTAAAACCTTCCATTGCTATCATTAAGCATAGAGATCCCTTGCAAGTCAAATGTCTCTTAGGGGTGCTGTTCTGAATAGCTGCATCAGTCACCTTAGGACGAAGCGGTGATTAAATCAGGCATGCCTACACTGTTGGTTAAGCTCAGGACCAAGTCCAGTGCTGAGATGAGACATCCCTACTCTGCAAATCTATAGCAAATAATTGCCTGACTCCAAACTCCTGTGCTGTCTGCAGAAGGTGGGCACAAGCATTATCATGGATCCAGGCTCATTCTCTCAATGGCTTTGACTTATCTGTGGGCAAAGTTGAGCACACTATGTCTGCAGGTGTTCCAACTGCAGTTCTTCATGGTCGTAGCAGAGGCTTTGAACATGCAGCAGTAGAGATAGAAACAAAACAGGTCTGGAAATCAGATCTGTTCTTCATCTCCGTACATGGATGTGACTGCAGAAGTCATCAGACAGCAGTTTACTAAAGAGATGCTCCCTGTTTCTTCTACCACCTGTGACGGTTTGCCCATAATAAGATGGAAGTTATTTTTCATACACTAATTGTCTAAAAGGAGAAATTTACACAAATATGAATATAACTTTCTTTAGCTGACATTCACCAGAAACTCAATCAGCTCACTGCAGCTTTGGTGATGGAACAGCTCAAGACCTTGCAGTGATGGTATGTCAGGCAGGAGAGTTTCCCAGGCTAGGAGCATTTGTAAGGGGCTGAGCAAACACCACAAGCAAGTGACTGAACCTTTAGACTTTCAAATTGGATCAGAGGAGTCTGACACAGCAGTGACCATGTTCTGCAGCAACACTCAATGCCAGGAAGCAGGATCAGTGCCATAGAATCACAGAATCATAGAATAGTTAGGGTTGGAAAGGACCTTAAGATCATCTAATTCCAACCCCGCTGCCATGGGCAGGGATACCTTCCACTAAACCATGACACCCATGGCTCTGTCCAACCCTGCCTTGAACACTGCCAGCGATGGAGCATTCAGAACTTCCCTGGGCAACCCATTCCAGTGCCTCACCACCCTCACAGTAAAGAATTTCCTCCCGATATCCAATTTAAACTTCCCCTGTGTAAGTTTGAACCCATTACCCCTTGTCCTATCACTACAATCCCTAATGAAGAGTCCCTCCCCAGAACCCCTGTAGGCCCCCTTCAGATACTGCAAGGCTGCTCTGAGGTCTCCACGCAGCCTTCTCTTCTCCAGGATGAACAGCCCCAACTTTCTCAGCCTGTCTTCATACAGGAGGTGCTCCAGCCCCCTGATCATCCTCATGGCCCTCCTCTGGACTTGTTCCAACAGTTCCGTGTCCTTTTTATGTTGAGGACACCAGAACTGCACACAATACTCCAAGTGAGGTCTCACGAGAGCAAAGCAGAGGAGCAGGATAACCTCCCTCAACCTGCTGATCACGCTCCCCTTGATGGAGCCCAGGATACGGTTGGCTTTCTGGGCTGCAAGCACACACTGCAGCCAGCTCATGTTCATTTTCTCATTGACCAACACCTCGAAGTCCTTCTCCTCAGGGCTGTTCTGAATCTCTTCTCTGCCCAACCTGTAGCTGTGCCTGGGATTGCTCCGCCCCAGGGGGAGGACCTTGCACTTGGCACGGTTAAACTTCATCAGGTTGGCACCAGCCCACCTCACGAGTGTGTCAAGGTCCCACAATACTGGTGCCTGACTATGACGCCCTCCATCCCTCTCACCCCTTCTACTTTCCTTGTGCTGTAGGTATACCTGCTAATATTTTTCTCCCTCCAGCTCAGTGAGGATAAAGGGGATGCACAGGGGAGATCAGCAGCACACAACAACACCCAAGAAGAAGTGGAGCATGGTTCAGCTTTATCCTGCTGAGCTGTCAGGGAACAGATGGAGAAAAATTCCTCTGACGTCCCAGCTACTTCACAGACCCAATCCCTTTAATGAAGAGCACCAGATTTGACAAGACACAGAATTGTAGAATCACAAAATACTTAAGGTTGGAAGGGACCTTCAAAGGTCATCTAGTTATAAAGTTTTTGTGTTGAACATACGCAGATTGGCACATTCAAAGGACTAGGGGCAGGACTTACTTATGCCGCTGGAGTAATTGAAGTGGAAAACCTTGGAGCTGAAAGTAAGACCCAAAGGGAGGAAGGGGAACAATTGGCTTCACTCTGTACCTTGAATAAGGTGGTGTATTATCAGCAGAGGTACAGCCACACAGAAAAGCTCATTGTTTACGTCCAAAGTGAAACCCAGGATCAGGATAAAAAAGTTCTGCTGTGCTCACTTCCATCTATGTGTTGCAGCCTGGGTGGGCATCACCACCACTCAGGACCAGACAGATGCTCAGATAAACAACTCTACAAGAAGCCAAGCTTAACAAGAAATAAGCCAACTGGGGAAAGTTAAAAGGCCTGTGAAATGCTGCTGGCCCTGTAAAAGATTCTTAGTATCAAAATAAAGTCATTAAGCATCATGATGAGTTTATTTCAACATCAGTCTCCCCTCCATCTGTGCTTTCTCCATCAGGGAACACTTTTAAATTGCAGCCTGTATGATATGGTACATAGCTCCTTATGGTGTCACTAACACATGGTTAAGGTAGTGAAAGCAACACCCAGACATCATACACCTCTCACCTTTCTCAGTGCATCATTAGGCCATCTCCTGGATTCAGAGCAGACAGAGGAGGCAAAATGCAAGGAGGAATGGGTGATGTTGTCTGCTGCTGAACGCAGTTTGATTTAGCTGGTATCTTCCAAAGGTAACCTTCTAAATGCGAGGACTGCTTTTCACAGGACTGGACAGAGCCAGGAAGGTGATGTGGATATGAGATACTCCCCTTCAGCTGGCCATGCCATTGGCAGGATGGGCAGGTGTCTCCGTATCACTGGCTGAGAATTTGCCACTGATACATACTCAATTACTACTTACTTGTGTTTATAGGTTCTTCTAGTTTTTATTTACAGGTTCTTTTTATTTAATTGGGTTCATCCATTTTCTGAGTGGGAAAACCCACGTTTCCATTCCCCTCTCTTTCTCCAAATTCCATGTATTTTCACAACACATAAAAGCACCAGAACCTCGAGTGTCTCAGGGAGCAGATCTGTGATTGTTGCTTCTGTACAAGCACTGAAAAACAGTATTAGTAAAGTAGCATAACAATTTTCATTACCCACAGCCCTTTGAAAAAGATCTGTCAGGCAGAAAACCAGTATTTGATAAGTATGGAAGGCATTCTGGCTTTGGTGTTGGATCAGAATCAGCCTTCTTTACTGAAATCTTAGGTACTATTTAAGCTCAGAACTGGAAAAAAAAGGTGACAGATAACAGAGTCTGTGGATGATACAGCCATGGTTGGTTTTGTTTACAACTTTTTTTTTGCCACATTTTGTAATATTTTTGTGATTATATTTTGCAAAATTACAAAATAAATTTGTAAACATTTTTGGCTATATATTTTCAACTCTGTATTTAAAACATTAAAATGTTTCATTGCAAAGAGCTATTTCATGGTCCAAAAAGAAAGCCCAGGGATAAAGGCTTCATACTTTTGCACTGATTTACCAGATATTTGTCTAGAGTATGCTGGAGCAAAATATTAGAGACAGAGGGGTTCACACTAAGTGTGAACTGCAGTTATTCTTTACATTAATCATTCATGCTTCACTGTAACAACATGGTTTTATCATGGATTTTGCTTTAATCTTTTACTTCAATCCACTGAGTCCCACTGTGCCATAAGTGATGAAATGATTGAAGACAGCTGCAACACCGAAAAGTTTACATCATAAACAGATAAAAGTCAAAGAGTATACGGAGGAAAATTGAGAAGGTACATATAAAGTCACATAACACAGGTGGGATAAGGACACAGGCCTCTCATTTGCTGCTTCCACCACCCATACCCTCAAGTTTCTCTACTGATGATGGCACATATTACTTTTTAAAGCTACTAAGGAGAATTTACAAAGTAGTTAGAGCACTGGGTCCTGATCCCCCTGCTCGAGAATGACATAAGTCATTAGTCGAAACAATATCATGGTCTGATGAGTAGCAACAGGTCAGAGCCACCAAAAATAATCACAGAATCACAGAATGATTTGGGTTGGAAGGGACCTAAAGCTCATCTAGTTTCAACCGCTTAATAATAACAATATACAACCCCTAATATAATAATAGCTAGGCATTCTCAGAGCCACCTCCAAAAAGCCTGAGAAAACAGAAATACCTTCCTTCACAGACACACTAACTTCAATCAGAGTGACAAAGGGTTCAGAAAGCAGCAAACACAGATAATGCTCCCAAATCTCCAAGCCCCTCTTCTAGGAATTTTTGCACAAGTTTGAAGGGAACACATGTGGAGGTCGAGGGAGGTGCTCCTGCCCCTTTACTCTGCTCTTGTGAGACCTCACTTGGAGTATTGTGTGCAGTTCTGGTGTCCTCAACATAAAAAGGACATGGAACCGTTGAAACAAGTGCAGAGGAGGGCCACGAGGATGATCAGGGGACCGGAGCACCTCCCGTATGAAGATAGGCTGAGAAAGTTGGGGCTGTTCAGCCTGGAGAAGAGAAGGCTGCGTGGAGACCTCATAGCAGCCCTCCAATACCTGAAGGGGGCCTACAGGGATGCCGGGGAGGGCCTCTTCATTAGGGACTGTGGTGAGAGGACAAGGGGTAATGGATTTAAACTTAAACAGGGGAAGTTTAGATTGGATATGAGGAAGAAATTCTTTACTGTAAGGGTAGTGAGGCCCCGGAATGGGTTGCCCGGGGAAGTTGTGAATGCTTCGTCCCTGGCGGCGTTCAAGGTGGGGCTGGACATAGCCTTGGGTGTCATGGTTTAGTGGGAGGTGTCCCTGCCCACGGCAGGGGGTTTGGAACTCGATGATCTTGAGGTCCTTTCCAACCCTAACTATTCTATGACTCTATGATTCTATGAAGAGGCGAGAGCAAAAGGGAGACCTGGCATGTCTGACAGGGAAAGATGCTGGCTCCTGGTACAGCAAAAGTGGCAGCAGCGACTAAGCAGCATCTTTTTGTGCTGGCTCTGGGAGCCCTCCAGTGGCTGCACAGTGGGAATCGTATGAATGCTGCTGTCCTCGTTCCCAAACTGGAGAGAGGTAGCGGAATCCTACAGCAGCGTAGCTGCAGAGATGAGAAGAGGGTGTCAGGCACTGGCCCGCACTCCAATCTGAAGTAAAAGCAGAAAACCTCAAGTTAAACCTAATGGGGAACACCCGCTGCAAGGTTAACCCTAACATCATGGGATCACTTCATTTATGGAAGATGACATGGAGTGGACAGCAGTCAGCTCTCCACAAGCCCCAAGCTCTGAAGATTAGCGAACTGCACAGTAACCTTGCCAAAGCTAAACCCAGAAGGAAAGAGCATTTATGCAAGGATTTCAGGAAAAAGCTGGAGCTCAGCTTATTTCAAACACAAGTTAACAACAAGGAGGAGAACTACTCACAACTCATCAGGATCACAGAATCTCAGACTGGTTTGGGTTGGAAGGGAGCTCAAAGCTCACCCAGTTCCAACCCCTGCCATGGGCAGGGACACCTACCACTACAGCAGGTTGCTCCAAGCCCCTGTGTCCAACCTGGCCTTGAACACTGCCAGGGATGGGGCAGCCACAGCTTCTCTGGGCAACCTATGCCAGCGTCTCGGCACCCTCACAGGCACTTCTGCCTAAGTGCACATCTCAGTCCCCCCTCTGGCAGGTTAAAGCCATTCTGCCTTGTCCTGTCATGAGAGTTCGGACAGAGCAGGCTACCATGTACACCAGAGCGCTCTTCCACCACTGAACCTTGGCACAAATGCTCAGATGAATAGAAAAGAAGGTTATTGTGTTTGGTTGGTTGTTTTTGTACACCTGGGGATGACAACCACCAGTGAGCATAAAGATTAAAGCAAAGTCAGGCTCAAGGTTTGGGAGGAACTGTCTCAAGCCAGGAGAGCAAGGGTCCTGCTCACCACCTCTTTTAGGCAGATTGCAAGGACTTCCTCCAGACTAGTGATCTGGTAGCAACTGAAAGGCACCCTCTTGCCCCATCACATGCAGGGATCTGATGTCCGCAGCCTCAGTCGGCAGTCTCCTTCCTTTAGCTGGAAAATGGGAATGCTGATTCCCTCTGGTGTATTTTTCACATGACAGACCACAAAGCTATTAATATCTGAATCCAGAGCCAGTTCAGATTGACAACTCATCCCCTCCAAGGAGAAGAAAACCACAACTTCTTCCAGCTATGGAAAAACCTTTATTGACTGCCAGACCAGCAGCTCAGATGTAGTAGAGACAGTTCTGGTTTACTGAAACACCTCAGTGGTGAACATCAACCATCATGAGAGAGTTTGTGTTGTTTCTTCTGTGCCTCCTTCTCATCTCCAGGAAGGGTAAGTCGTGAGCTTGTTATGACTCCCTGTCTGGGCAGGGCTTTTCTTCACGCTCTAGTCAAACTGCTAGGGGAATTGCCTGATGAAATCAACTCTCAAACAATTGTACCATCCATTCCATTGTTTAAAAGGATCCTGACATTCCAGGTGCAAATACTGGAAAAACTCCAATGCATGGCTCTGCAATTGTGAGAGAGGCCTTTGGTTTGGGTTTTCTTCTGCTTTTTTTGCTTTTTTAACCTGTGCAGGGAGTTCATCTAACATTTCCCCTGCATTGTCAGTGGGATGCAGCATTTCCACCACCACCTTAGCAATGCTGATTCAAGTTCCTGGGAGTTTTTATGTGACAGACACAATTCGCTGTAGTTCCACTGAGCACTTAAGCTCACGTTCAAGTATGCACTTAAGTTCCATTATACTCAATGGGATTTGCTTAGGTATACTGTTAAAAAGTGTTTGTTAGATCAAGGCTAATATCTGTGGTGATATTCAGTTCTTGATCTTGTCTTCATGGCTGTTCCACTGACAACTAGCAGATACACTGACCTGACAACTCCTGTGTAAGGTGTGTAGGCTATCTGCCTATGTATCTTGTAAGAGCTTCAATTCCAGGAATGAATGAAGTCTGATATTAGCAAGAGGAAGCCATGGAAGCCCTACCAATCTTTAAGGTTATCGTTAAATCATATACAAGATGCTGACAAGACTCTCCACTCATTAGGTAAACTGTGGCCATTCCATAGAAATGGGTAGAACTGGTAACATTAGAAGCACTGATTTTTAATATTATTTCTCTTGTAGAAGGTGGGGATGTTCATGTGCTGAAAAAGAGCCTTCTCTGCTTAATATATTTTAAAAAATCCAATCCAAAAAGGTGGTAGAGAAAAGGAAATCATGTTTTAGGTTGCCTTCCAACCCTCACCATTGTATGATACTATGTACCCAAAAACACATGATCTGCAGTTCTCCAAAAGTAAGGGTCACAGTGACATGCTGTAAAATATCCAAAATAATACGGAATAAAATAGAAAGCCAAGAGCATTTTCTTCTTTCACTGCCAGGTCCTTATGCTCCATGAGCTTCTTGGACCCATGTAGCCTTGTATATTCGATTATCTAGACTGCAAAAGGCTTCTAGGCTATAACAAATGGCAAGGCAGCCTGACTCCAGATCTCAGGAATCAAAGTACTGGCTTGGCACTGGTTCCAGATAAATAACAGCAGAGAACTGATCCCGCACTGGCCTTTGTCCATTGTGCAGCAGACAATAGATTGATACAGGTTGCACCGCCAGCGAGACATTTGTCAAATATCATGGAGAACAGATAAAAGAACATGCAACAAAACTTATCTTGGAATTTACAAAAGCAACCTGACAGCTGAATGCCCAGAGTCCACAGTGAAGCTAGCTGGACCAGGAGTAGGTGGCAATTATTTGCAGGTCACCTTTACAGATTTTGAAGTTACTCTTGGCTACTGAGGGGAAAGCTCCTCACTTAACGAAGCCATTAAGTTGGTTTTATAAGAGAGGAACATAGCCACAGATGTTCCTAAAGACACAGCCTGCTGGTATAGCTTGCACTTAGCAAGACAGTGGGTAGATACATGTACCGGTAGCAAACACTGCCTACAGGAGCTGTTTGTTAATGCTGTTTGTTCCTGAGGAAAAGAAATGGATGAGACATTGAGTTTTCACTATACACTTCAAAGGTGGGGAGTATCCATTCAATTGAAGGCTGTTCTCATCACGGGACAAAAGTGATTAGACTGGGTCTGATGGCAGTGGGGTTCAGACCCCCAGACTAGGATTTACTGAGACTAAATTTGGCCAAGAAAGCAAAATCCCTTATGTGAAATCAGATGGAAAACTCAGTTTTCTCCTCACTATGAGGCCTGACTGGGAAAATACTGGGACAAATACACACAGTGACAACCTCCTCTGCTGACAGGGAGATGCTTTCTCTATTCTCAAGGACATTCTCCTTCCTATAACAGGAGCTAATACAGGGAACTTGCCTGTTCTTACCAGCCTTCCTAAGATGAGTATCTTTAAGTCTTTATTCAGACGCTGCCACAGCTTACAGTTAGATGCTACTGTGATGACAGCAGCACTGATCATTAGGAGCATCAGCTGTTAGCACCTTCCCCAGAGGTAATGCAGCCACCAACCAATCAGTGTAACAAATACTGTAACACAGCAGCATGTGTGAGCACCCGCTCTAATACAGGGCTGCTACACTGGCCTAAAGCCACCGGATTTCTGAACTCACACAAAATCTAATTTTTAGCCTTTTTTATTATTATTATTTAAGAAAAAAGCAATCTGTTCCTCCAAGCACATAAATGTAGTAGAACCACTGAATCATAGAATAGTTAGGGTTGGAAAGGACCTTGAACACTGCCAGGAATGGAGCATTCACAACTTCCCTGGGCAACCCATTCCAGTGCCTCACCACCCTTACAGTAAAGAACTTCCTCCTTATATCCGATCTAAACTTCCCCTGGTTAAGTTTGAAGCCATTACCCCTTGTCCTATCACTACAGTCCCTAATGAAGAGTCCCTCCCCAGCATCCCTATAGGCCTCCTTCAGATACTGGAAGGCTGCTATGAGGTCTCCACGCAGTCTTCTCTTCCCCAGCATGAACAGCCCCAACTTTCTCAGCCTGTCTTCATACGGGAGGTCCTCCAGTCCCCTGATCGTCCTCGTGGCCCTTCTCTAGACGTGTTCCAACAGTTCCATGTCCTTTTATGTTGAGGACACCAGAACTGCACACAATACTCCAAGTGAGGTCTCACAAGAGCAGAGTAGAGGAGCAGGATCACCTCCCTCAACCTGCTGGTCACGCTCCTCTTGATGCAGCACAGGATACGGTTGGCTTTCTGGGCTGCAAGTGCACACTGCCAGCTCATGTTCATTTTTTTATTGACCAACACCCCCAAGTCCTCCTCTGCACGGCTGCTCTGAATCTCTTCTCTGCCCAATCTGTAGCTGTGCCTGGGATTGCTCCGCCCCAGGTGAAGGACCCTGCCCTTGGCATGGTTAAACTCCATCAGGTTGGCATCAGCCCACCTCACAAGTGTGTCAAAGTCCCTCTGGTTGGCATTCTTTCCCTACAACATATCAACTGAGCCACACAGCTTGGTGTCATCGGCAAACTTGCTGAGGGCACACTCAATCCCACTGTCCATGTCACTGACAAAGGTGTTGAACAAGACCGTTCCCAACACCGATCTCTGAGGGACACCACTCGTTACTGGTCTCCAACTGGACATTGAGCCATTGACCATAACTCTTTGCATGCGGCCAGACAGTTCTTTATCCATCAAGTGGTCCATCTACCAAATTGACGTCTCTCCAATTTAGAGACAAGGATGTCATGTGGAACAGTGTCGAACACTTCTTTTATGTCTATTAACTGCAAAAGACTGTTACACATCTTCAGGTGTAAGGTGCTCCCTTGACAAACAAGAGGCCTGCTTAGGAATTATATCACTTTCAACATGAGCTCTGCTGCTGTGTCTGGCACCAGGTAACAGTAACTGGGCTGCACAACCCTCTGCAGCTCCTCAGGAAGAACACTAAGCAGCACAGGGCCCACCAGAGGAACACAGCATCATTGTCTGACCAACAACAGAGCAATGCAGGAAGGATGTCCAATTTCCCTCTTAAACACTCCAGATAAATCAGTCTTGATCATCTCTTTTTTGCTTCCAGGCCTGCAGTCCAATGGCTGGTCTGTTCACGTCCCATCTGATGTCACTGGTGAGCTTGGGAAGATGGTTATCCTGCCCTGCACTTTCACGCACCCCTACAAAATGTTTGATAGGACTCTCACTGCCATTTGGAGAATCAAAGAACCTTACAATGGCACAGTTGTGTTCAAGTGCATTAGTCAGAGCACCAGTGAGCTCTGCAAGACTGCCATCAGCTACAAAAACAAATACAAACTGCTTGGCAACCCCTGGCATAAAGACCTTTCCATCAGGATTGACAACCTGACCTGGAGCGACAGCGAGAGATACTTCTGCAGGGTGGAGCTGTCTGGAGATATCCATGACAAGTATGAAAGCAGGAATGGGATAAAGCTTCATTTAATTGGTAAGAGGGCAGGGGAGCCAAAGGAGGCAAAGGATCCACATAGGGAAGTGAGAGACACAATATATGGAAACTGATGAGACAGTCTTCCAAAGGGTTGGTGTTGCCATCTCTGTGGATAGTTTATAACATTTGGGCAGGGAAAACTCATTGCCTTCTGTAGCCTTCCAGTTTGAGACAATGAGTGCAAAGCAGGGAATGAAATAGGAACAAAAGTGGTAAGGAAATAGCCAGGCTCTGATGCTGGTGTAAGAGCTGGACAAGCCTAGTATCTAAAGAGACCAACGAGAGAGCTGGTGAGGGGCTTTGGACAAGGCCTGTAGGGATAGGACAAGGCAGAATGGCTTTAACCTGCCAGAGGGGAGACTGAGATGAGCTCTTAGGTAGAAGTTCTTCCCTGTGAGGGTGCTGAGGTGCTGGCATAGGGTGCCCAGAGAAACTGTGGCTGCCCAATCCCTGGCAGTGTTCAAGGCCAGGTTGGACGGGACTTAGAGCAATCTGCTACAGTGGAAGTTGTCCCTGCCTGTGGCAGGGAGTTGGAACTGGTTGAGCTTAAAGATCCCTTCCAACACAAACCATAGGCTTCTGTGATCCCATTTTGTCCATGCAACACAGGACCTGTATAGGCAGCAGAGAGGCAAGTGGGGTCAGCAGCCCATGGGAAGGGGTCAAAGACATCCTCTTCATCAGAACCTACACTGGAGAGCCTGAGTGCTCAGAGCATGTTAGCAAATGTACACACATGAAGCCCTGGATGATAACAGGGGATTGGAATGACAAGACACCTGGTACCTGGGTGCCATAGGTTCGCACTCCTCTGGAGCAGCAAACAATAAGCACAAACAGCCTGAAAACCAGCTCAGATCAGCAAATGTCAAACACTATTACCACCTCCCAGAGTACACAGTAGATCTGAGGACCACTGGGAGACACAGTTGGGCTTAGGAGCATACTCAGACTTCACCCACGAGTGCAAAGGTGCCGTGTGTTGACTTTGCATATGAAGTGCAACTGCCTCAGGTCTGCTGCGTACTGTGAGGTCCAGATGGGACCGGAGGGTGAGCATGGCTACTGCCAGGGAATCAATGCGAGGTCAATGCCCTCCATCACTGAAGCAGCTCCAAGGCACAGACACACACAGTGTGACCACGGCTCTCCTTCACTTGGAGCAGCTCCTGAACACCTGCATATACAGCACACCAGCGTAGGACGGCTGCAGGATTGGCCTCTCAAGGGCTGCTGGATTTTACCACCATAGGAACTGGTTAACATACACAGAGATGGTACCCAGGCTGCACCCTCCTTTGAGAAGGGACCCTGACAGTGAGAATAGGAGAATTAAATAATGCTTAAAAGGTTAATTTAAACACCAAAAAATGAGACAAATGACACAGCTAGCTTTCCTATGGAACAGTCCTCCATCCTCAGACTCCTCCTGTATCACATAGACAAGGAGAAAGATGTGCTGTAGGTGGTTGTGAGCTATATATTTGTTTCCTAACCTAACAAAAAACAAGTTCAATATTGAACTCATCCTTTTCCTCCATGAGGGCAGTCATTTAATTCCCTTCAGTTTTCAAACAGCCTTTAGGAACCAAATGTATTAAATAGGTCAACAGACCCAACAGGAGAGGGTTGATAAGTAAAATAAGCTTGGTCCTATGCTTACTTAGACTAGACCAAAGATGACATGTTCAGTGGTCGACCTCTTAACATTTTGCATCCCCCAAATGATCTTTACCACTGTTCAATCCTACATGCTGCAAATACAGGATACAAAGTAAGTGGCCCTATTTTGGTATTGGTATGCTGCCCCAAAGCAAACAGGGCCCTACACTGGTAGGTGGTCACTACAAGGTTGAGAAAAACATGAAGAATAGTTTGTTGTCAGGAGTGCAAATATTCCCTGACAATGAGTTGCCAAATCTGGCAAGTCTCGCACACCAAAGGGCTCACACAAATGGATCCGTGTGTGCTCTGGAGGTCAGAGACCAAAGGAACAGCCACAACACGTGCAGGAGAGCACCATGGTTGCCTTGTCCTGGACAATGTGCAGGTACAGACAGTCCAAAAGGGTCACCAGCTGTACTGGAGCCCATGTCACAGACAGCACCAGGCTGTGATTCTTGGTGCAGCTGCAGAAGGCACACCATCCCCATGGACTACTGCCCTGCACAGCACAGTGCCTCTGCCTTCTGCCACTGTGGAAAGTCAAAACAGTTGTAGCGGACCAAAGCCCATAAAACTGAGCCATTGCAGAGATAAAACAAAAAGAGCCTACACATCCCTGAACCCAGGCTTCGCTGTGTGAACCTCTTTGCTCCATTATCCAACACAGGCAGGCTGAGGAATTCTAAGGAAAGAACCATAGAATCATAGAATAAACCAGGCTGCAAAAGACCTTTAACATCACTAAGTCCAACCACTACCACTGTCAAGGCCATCACTAACTCATGTCACTGATGGGCTTATCTACACGGTTTGTGAACACTCCCAGGGATGGTGATTCCAGCACTGCCCTGGGCAGCCTGCTCCAATCCCTGAGCACCCTTTGGGGAAGGAATTGCTCCTAATCTCCATCTGAACCTCCTGTGGTGCAGTTTGAGGCCATTTCCTTTTGTCCCATCCCTTGTTTCTTGGGAGCAGAGACCAACCAGAAGGTGCTAAGAAAAACAAGGAAGGAAAGGTTTGAATCCAGCATGACCCAGCTTCAGTATGCACTTGAGCCCAGAACTGCCACTTGTGCTGGGCTGCACCCCCAGAGTATGCGCAGCAGGTTGAGGGAGGGGATTCTCCCCCTGTGCTGCACTCTGGGGAGACCCCAGTTCTGGGGCAACAACACAAGAGGGACACACAGCTGTTGCAGTGAGTCCAGAGGAGGCCACGGAGATGCTGCGAGGGCTGGCGCAGCTCTGCTCTGGAGCCAGGCTGAGAGAGCTGGGCTGGGGCAGCCTGGACAAGAGAAGGCTCAAGGGGAGACCTTAGAGCAGCTCCAGTCCCTGAAGAGGCTACAAGAAACCTGGAGACGGGCTTTGGACAAGGGCCTGCAGGGACAGGACAGGGGGGAATGGCTTTAAGCTGCCAGAGGGGAGACTGAAATGAGACATTAGGAAGAAGTGAGGGCGCTGAGGCGCTGGCACAGGGTGCCCAGAGAAGCTGTGGCTGCCCCACACTTGGCAGTGTTCAAGGCCAGGTTGGACGGGGCCTCATTCCAGGTTATTTCATTTTAGACCCCCGATACACTTTCCCTTCCCTGATTTCTGCAGCTGCCCCCAGGATCATTAACATTACCGTCAGCTCCAATGGGGATCACACGTTCCAAGCACGCTGCACTGCTGAGGGGGAGCCAGCACCTGCCCTGACCTGGACAGGACCATCCTACAGCAACCTTAGCTCCATCACCAGCACCAGCCACCGCGTCACCAGGGAGCTTCAGTACCTGACCCATGATGGGAAATACACCTGCACTGCTGTCAACAGCCACGGAAGAGCAGAGGGGGCCGTGTACTTCTATAGGTTCAGATCATCCAGCAGCTCCTTCCTCCTCATCCTGATCTTTGTGCCACTGGGAATTAAAGTGCTCATTTTGCTGGTGATACTTATCTTCATCGTTTTCTCTAGAGGAGGTATATATTGCTGTATCTATCACATTGGTAACCTGCAACGGGATGTGACAGGTAACATCAGTTAGGAAGGGCTAGGTTTGTTTTGAGCACACCTGGTAAGGTTTTTTGTGATTTTCCACTCCAGAAGGATATTCCTAAGAGGAAATCTAAGAGCAAGTAAGAGGTTGCTCCTCGCTGGCTGGTCACTGGCTGCAGACCAGAGGTCTCCCTTGGAAAGGGACCTTTGAAAAGATAGAGGGAGCAGGAGTTTTCCTGCACCCAAGGAGTTAAGGTTATAACTAACAGATGGGCAATCAGCAGAGAACCTGCTGCCTGCACAGCCAGGTTTTTAATTTATGTATTTATTTTCTGAAGCAGACTAATTACCACCTCTTCCCCTGGAACCCATGGGCAGGATACACCTTTGCTGCATCCCATGCAACACTTCCATCTCCTGGGGCTGGGCATCCTCATTTAACAGACCACACCTCTTGGTTCCCTGGGCCTCACTATCCAGGTGCTTCCCCATCATCAGTGACATCCCACCCCCCAGCCACACGAAGGCCATGAGAGCAGGGAAACCAGGCTTGTAGCAGATGAGAATCAGCTCATGGACTGGGGAATAAGACGTACCAAGAAGCCCAGAGGCTGCTGGTCCCCAGCCCCCTGCTCTGTGATGCTGGGGAGGAGGAGACCAGGAGGGACTCCGGGCTCTGCATTTCAGGCTGGACAAAGTATTATGTTACCATGACTCATCTATACAATCTGACATCAACACCTTGCAAAAGCCACTGCTTGTCTTGAACTGTAACAGCCGTAACACTCCTTATATTCCAGGGTCCAATTCCCATCCCCATGAAGAGTACCACACGCCTGACAAAAGATCTTCTCCCCATTCATTAGAGTGTTGTGACCACTCTGCAGTGCAGGTCCCCAGCACCTCTAGGTCAGTCCTGGCTCCCCAGCTCACTTTGACCACATTGTTAACCCATGTCTTCCTTCTCACTTCACAGGTCCCTCCTCAGTTCCATCCAGCCTGGCCCGGTAAGAATGTCTTGCCTTCTGCTTCTGTTCATCCATCAGGAGTGAGGAGATGGCAAAGGAGAGAAATGCAACACGTCCTTGGTCTTGGCAGCCATCTTCTGGCCTGACAGCAGGCTCCTGGGACAAGGACAGGGCTGGGACAATCGCTTCTGTGAGGGACGAAGGCTTGGGCACTTCTGGGAGCAGGCTCTGCCTTGGGTACAGTTGAGAAAAGACCCCACTAATATGAGGAGAAGGGACTGGGGCAGCAGGTTGGAGAGATAATAGCATATGGATGCTGCAGCAGAAGTTTATGTGGGCAATAGCCCCACAGTGTGGTAGGAAACCACATTAACATAGCAAAAGAATGATTCACCTGAGTGACAGGATAGGGGAACAGGCTAGGACAGGGTCTGTGCCAGGCTGAGGAATGATGAAGAGAAAGTAAATTGTGCAACACAAACCCTCTCTTCCATCTGCAACCCAATCTCTAATGGAGCAGAAAAGGTGCCCACCCCAAAGCTGATGAGCTCTGAGAAGTGTGGAGGAAGGTACAGTGATTCCAAACAGCCCACCTTAGAGCCAGCTCAGGCGTGACAGGGCCATTCTCCGGCTGGCATCAACATCATGCTCCCACAGAACCTTTGGCATTTCCCATTGCCCGGCACAACACCGATCCTGAATAGTGACAGCTGCAGTGGCCAAGCTACAAAGGGATGGAAGTGCAAGGGGAACAAACAAACTAAAACCCAAAACCAATCTTTAGACTAAATCTGAAGAAGCTGTATCTGAGGTCAGTATAATTATACCTGCCTAGGGTTGCTCCCTTCCACCCTGAGTTACTTCTGTGTGATCACAGAATCCCAGACTGGTTTGTGTTGGAAGGGAGCTTAAAGCTCAACCAGTTCCAACCCCCTGCCATGGGCAGGGACACCTTCCACTAGACCAGGTTGCTCCAAGCTCAGTCCAACCTGGCCTTGAACACTGCCAGGGATGGGGCAGCCACAGCTTCACTGACCACCCTGTGCCAGCACCTCAGCACCCTCAAAGGGAAGAGCTTCTGCCAAAAATCTCATCTCAATCTCCCCTCTGTAGAGTTAAATCCTAGAGTTAATCTTGTAATAACTATTTACAAAAGCATAGTTCCGCTGATTGTGTCTAAACCACACTGCACCCTTGACTGTGTTTCTATAGATACATACATAGATAACAGCTTAAGAAACAAGATCCTCCACATTCTACATGAGAAGATCCTTCTCAAGAGAGGTTTGTCACAAACTCATGAAGCCCTGAGCAGAAGGACAGTAGTACTAGCTAATGTTACAAGTGTTGGAGATGATTCTGGATGCTTTAAGATGTAAAACATTAGATGTAACTCAAGAGACTTGAAAGCTACCTGTTGCAGAAGGGAGAATCTGTATCATACAGTATTGCAGACACTGACACTCCTTAACTACTGGCTGAAGCCACTTCATGAAATCTAACACTGCCAGAAATCTATCTTTACCTTACTCGCTTCTCCTATTGCCAGGTCACAGCCACAAGATTCCACCTATGAGAACTTTGACGGCAGACACAGGGGTGATCAGACTCTGCCAGCACAAAGAACAGCAGAGTGACGCAGCTGAGGACGACACAGCCTCATCCGCACGCACATGGCTCTAATTCCTACCTGCTCTGTATAAGGTTGCCTTTTCCCAGGGGACAGAAGAGTAACATTGGATGATGGACAGAAGGTCAAACAGGCCTTGCAGCCGCATGACTTCCATTCCTGATGCTGCTTAAAAGCCAGGGAAGCCTTTAAAGGGAAAACAGAAGGAAGAAAAGAGAACTCAAAGAGGAATGGAGCTGGAAGAGCAGAAGAGGATCTAGACAGGATGTCAGTTCTAACCCAACCTGTGTGTTTTCAGCCTGAATCAGATAGTGCTGAGCAAGGACATAACAGTCTACAACTTTTCTCACATCTTTTTGCTTTGCTGTTCTGCAAACATTACTTAAAAAGCAGTTTTTCACCACTCCACTTGTCAAACCACATGCAGCTTCCTAGAGCCAGCAAGTGAATTTTCATGTTTCATATACCAGCTGTGAAAAAACCACTACTTGAATTGCTGCTTGTTTGGGTTCTTGTTTGCGTTTTGGAGTTTGGATTTTTTGTTTGTTTGTTTTTTTGTTTTTTTTTTTTGTTTTTTTTTTTTTTTTTTGATGGTTTTTTTTTAAATTATTATTATTATTCCTTAACTTCCAGAAGAGCTTATTTAAGAGTTTAAGAGTTTTAAAAAAAATCCTAACTTCCAAGAGGAGTCCAAGCAAAAAATAGAAGAGTTTTTCCAAAAGGCTGGTAGACAGCGGAGCTGAAAGCAAGGCTTGCAAAGAGTGGTCTGTACTGCAGCACCATTGCAGCTCCTAGTGCCAATGTACACACATAAGCAGAATCTCGGTGCTTTGTCATAAGTACGCCATGAAAATGTTCAAATAAACCAAACTGGCATTTTGAAAAAAAAAAGCCAAAGAAAATTATTTCTAAACAGTTTCCACCTCTATGTTACACGAAGAAGCTCCCTTAAGGCCCCACTACTCATCTCTCCTCAGATGAAGTTGCTACTACAAAGTCACTGGCCATCCACAGGCAAGTCTCCAACCCAACTGCAAATGTGCTCCAAGACCAGGTGAATATACCCAGCTTACAATACAGGATAATGCAAGTCCACCTGGAGTCTTGGGCAGGCAGACAAAGGTCCAGGAGAGCACTGTGAAGAGCAACAGGTTGGCATATAGGAGGATGAGAAAGAATTGAAAGATATGAAGTGGTGATAAGAACTTACTTTCAGGTCTGTATCACTGGATTCAATGCTCTGTATAATAATTCCAGTGCAGCAGCTCCAAAACTCTTTCCATAACAATCCTCTTTCTGGTAGCCCAAGCTGCTCATGAATCACCATCAAGCCTGTGGTTCTGCTGCAAGCTCATCACCACCCTGGGAACTGTTATTTTAAAGTTCACCCCTTCACTGGGAAAGGAAAGCACAATTTTAAATTATTTGGAGAGGATAACAAGGGAAAATACATAAATAAATAAATAAATAATACAAGGAAATACTTCAACCTGATCATTTAGATCCCAGTTCAAAATCCCAGCAGTGGAAAAACTACATTTAATAAAAATAGGGAAAGATGCAAAGAGAAAAATGAAGTTACAGCAGACAGCATAGTCATGGACCAGTAAGCTCAGTTTCACAGGTATCACAGGGAGAGACCTCAGAGATATTAGCTGAACAAACTGAATTGGATTTATAAGTCCTTATGGTTTATAGACATACAGTTATGAGAACCCATTTCTACCTATATATGGGGTTGGGGCTTGGCTTACAGGATTCTTCTCTTGAAAACCACTCCTGTAACTCAAGCAATTGGGGTCTAAACAGAAGCATCAGACCTCGTGCCCCAAAACCCACCTGGGATGCACAGGTGTGCTGCCAGCAAGTGGACAGCATGGAATTGCTGCAGCAATTTAGATGTAAGAAAACTCATGGATTAGCACTGTTTGACTTTCACTTACTTGGCTTCCAGAGCACAGCCCACATTAAGTGCAGGAAATGGGAGAATGATATCCAGGTACAGGAACCCCACTATACCCCTGGAAGAAACAGAGGAATTAGCTTGCCTGAATCCTGCTGGTCCTCCCAGTGAGAGACCTCCAACCCATCCATCTAAATTGATCTTCAATGGGAAGTGTCTGCTCTCAACCTTTCCCTCTACCTGCTGTTCTGTTCCTGGAAAGCAAACTGTATGGGAGAGGTGAGGAGGAGAGACCTCGTAGCCAACAGTGGGAAGGAGCCCACTCCAGTGTATGTGCACAATAAAGTGCCTACAGGACAGCGTTGTGGGGAAAACTCTCATACCTGTTCTGGGAAATCAGCACAGCCAAGTGCCTCTCAACAGGGGGAACAAGCAGGAGGAATTGAGAGGTCCATGTACAGTTGCAGGGGTACAGTCTCATTGGCATGACAGAGATGCTGTGGGACAGCTCACAAGCCCGAAGTGCTTCCATGGATGGATACAGCCTCTTCAGGAAGGACAAGCTGAGGATGAGGAGCTGTCCTTAATGGGAAGAGTGCAATAGCAACGACAGGACACTGTCCAGGAGTGGATGATAAGCCTGCTGGCAGCTTACAGGTCAGTGTCAGCAGGCCAACAAACAGAAGTGATGGTATGGTAGGTGCCCGCTGCACCCCAACCCCCCCAGGAGGCATGTGAGGAAGAAGCCCCATGTTGGCAGGTCCTGGTCCTCACCAGGGACTCAAAGCACCACTCAAATCAGTACAGGAGGGATCAAACACAGCAGGACACGTGAGGAGCTTTCCAGTACTGTCCTTATCTGGCCTAACAAATGTGTTTCGGTTCATCCCCTTTTACCCGCAGTTCCCACACAGTCAGGGTTTGGGATGATTTGGCCATTGCTCTGTTGAACAGCTTACAGAATCAGTGGTAGCAGCTCCCATCCCCACACCACCATAGTCCCTTTGGGATGCTGTGGAGCCACCCTGCATAGGAGTGTGTCTCATGCATCTTGCTGTTCAGCTTCTGATTTTCCACTCCACTGCCTTAAATTAACGCCACATTCAGCTGTTAGGTCCATTTCCCCATTTGTCCTCAATTTTCTTAATTAACACTTAAGCTGCAGTCCACAGGCAACAACTCATCCCAATGCAACATCTGCTGTGCGAGACAAAAGATAATCATTCCCCAACTAAACTGCACCGATTATCCAAAAGGCATGCTTTAAGCTGACATTCCAATTTCATCTCCCTCCACTGCAATCTACAATGCTAAAATCAACACAAAACTGTTCCCATTCTGAGACTACCTGGTTACATTTCTGATGAGAACAAGATCTGATGTGAGTAAAACCCTGCAGTTTAGGGTAGAAGGGAGGGTGTGAAGTACCAAGAACATTAAAATCTTTCCAGTAAAACAAGAAGAAATAAGTCATCAATCTTTTGAGCACCATTTATTTGGGCACCATTATTATTTAGGGAGAATAAAAACTTAGGATCTGGTGTTCACATTTGCAACAGAGAACTGCCAGTTGATCTGTTACTTATTAAAAATGCTCCCCTGCTCTCGAGGAAAGCATAGGTTCAGACTTCTTCCACTAACATGGCCACTAAGAAGCCAGAAGACTGGTTTGGTGTGACACAGCAAAAGCAGTAGCTCATGGGCAGTTCTCCAGAATTCCTGGTGCTCACCATAGCATTATTATTTTAGCAATGATTTTCATCAGAATTATTTGATCAAGAAATGGCAAAAAAAAGGCAACAGTATATTTTCTATTATAGAATCACAGAATCATAGAATAGTTAGGGTTGGAAGGGACCTCAAGATCATCTAGTTCCAACCCCCTTGCCATGGGCAGGGACACCTCCCACTAAACTATGACACCCAAGGCTATGTCCAACCCCGCCTTGAACAAAGCCAGGGATGGAACATTCACAACTTCCTTCAGCAACCCATTCCAGGGCCTCACCACCCTCATAGCAAAGAATTTCTTCCTCATATCCAATCTAAACTTCCCCTGTTTAAGTTTGAACCTGTTACCCCTTGTCCTATCACTACAGTCCCTAATGGAGAGTCCCTCCCCAGCATGCTTACAGGCTTCCTTCAGATACTGGAAAGCTATTACTTTTCATAGACTCACAGACTGGTTTGTGTTGGAAGGGGCTTTAAAGCCCATCCAGTTCCAACCCCTTGCCATGGGCAGGGACACCTTCCATTGGAGCAGGTTGCTCCAAGCCCCTGTGTCCAACCTGGCCTTGAACACTGCCAGGGATGGGGCAGCCACAGCTTCTCTGGGCACCCTGTGCAGCACCTCAGCACCCTCACAGGGAAGAACTTCTGCCTAAGAGCTCATCTCAGTCTCCCCTCTGGCAGGTCAAAGCCATTCTGCCTTGTCCTGTCCCTACAGGCCCTTATCCACAGCCTCTCTTTGTAAGCACTAAGTTATTCAGGGAGTTCTTACAATTGTCAAAACAAATGGACATGGTGGTGTTAGCAGTGTTTGCTGACAGCAGCAACATCTTGCTTCAGCCCTTCTCACCAGCAAAGCCGTCAGCAAAACTGCTGTACCACCAGCACTAGAGACAAGAGTTTTCTCCCGCTTCCCTCCACACGTTCAGCTTTTCCCTCATTTGGGATAAATACCAAATTCTGGCCTGGGTCAGCTGTGAATGCTGAAAGAGCAGAACCAGTGCATCGCCCTACAGTCACATTACTACAGAGGTTAGAGGGATTCTGCCAGGACAGAGAAGCATTATTTCTGCCATTACATAAATGAAATTTCTCCTGGCCTCTCGGCACAAAACCAGGCTGTTGTGTCACACTACGTAAACTCCAGAATGTCAAAGAGAATAGTCTCCAGACCTTCATCAACTGAGCTGGCACTCCCCACCATACCTCCCTCTCAAAGAATAATTATTACCTAACTTGAATTCTTTCAGCAGGTTGAAAATGTGTTTGTCACAAATTATTTGACTTTTCATTTTTATTTTGTATGGTCTTTGCAGACATAGCATATTATAAATACAACATTTGTAAAAACAGCTGAAACAACATCTCATTTGCAAAGTGCATGTCAAACATATATATTTCTGACTTTTTCACATTTTTATGCAACTGATCAGTAACATCAAATCTAATAACACCAGTGCTTTAAGTCTTTGGGGAGGGGGTGGGAAAGCAGCGGAATGTATTCTTTCAGACGTGAATTTTCTAAAAGAGTCTGTTAAAAACCATGCTGTGTTGCTATCTGGTTAATATACAGAGGGATGTACATATGTATATATATTTATAGGCTCACAGATAGAGCAAAGAACTCTAAGACCACATTAAGATGAAGATGATTCAATGACCCAGCTGGCGCAGTTAGCAGAATCTGTTAAGAGAAAAAAGGTGTTTTCTTCTCCAAGAACACCACAACCACAACCACAGCAATACTTCAAGGCATTACTGACCAGACAGTAGGTAGCACACTTCCTTTCTCTAATGACCAGAACTAATGTTTTAACCATGTGTACCATGTTATAAACATGTGCCAACATGATACACGTACCAAGTACCATGTGTAACCATGTTACAAACATAAAGGCACAATTAATGGAGGAAGAGAAGAGGCAGTCAGCGTTTATTCATAGAGGTGTATGGATTGGGACTGCAGGATCATGGGTCACCTCAAACAGATCAGTAACGAAAGGGATAATTGACAAGCAACTGGGGATACTCACCTTCTGCTTTCCCTGAACAAAAGTGCATCTTATGATCAGACAAGGCAACAAAAACAGCCATTATTCAGCTGAAACAGCAGATTTACAGACTCATGGTTCATGCTTTGGCAACAGAATTTGAAACAAGTGATCACCAACTTCAATACAAGAAAAGTACCTTTTCACAGTGTCTTCTAAAGTTCTGCCAGATCATAAACTTGAGTGGTAGGTGTCCACCCGCTAAATCAGTATTTCCTAAACAACCAGACTTTCAGAATTAAGGAATCCTATCTAGTGTGAATGTAACTGAATGATCCCCCGCAAGACAATGGAGATCCAAAAGATGCATCTCAGCATTTAAATCCCCTAACTTAGAAAGAACTTGGCTAGAAGTTACCTGCATTTAATCAAGTAATATATATGCGTATCCACTAGTATTTAGAAAACAGGAAACCCCGAAGTTCTTTTTTTAGCTTGTATTTACAGAAGTGGTAGAAGATTGTAAGCATGCCTTCCAACTACAAACTTCTGTGGGATAGTAAGAAAAAAAAAGTCAAAATTTAAAATACTATTTTTTCCAAATACAAAGATTTCACAAGTCTCCAGAGACACTCCCATAAGATTAAGTCAATCTGCTGCTGCTGAACCCATAACAACTGGTTAGGAAAGTCAAAACTTCTTTCATATACACTACTCCACTTGCTTTGAACTGGCCTGAGTGATGACACGCTGGAAAATAAAAAGCACAAAGCAAAAACTTAAGATGCCACAGGATAAGCTTTGCTGGCTAATGATTTATACACCTATCCTCACATATCCTCCTGCATCATACACAGGAAGATATTAAAGTGTTTTCAGTCAACAGAAACTAAGCAATTCCACATGCCAACAAATCAAAAGAAAGAAAACACTGAAAATGTGAAAACTTGCCAGTGTCCAGTTCCCATTCACATTTCTGACTTGATTAAAAGTGGAAGGTAAAAATTATTTGCGCAATAACAACATTCCATGTAAACCAGAATAATCAACATTGGATGATGGGACAAGAAGTCACAGCCTCAAGCTAAGCCAGTGGAGGTTTAGACTGGCTATTTGGGAAAATTCCTTCACAGAGAGGGCATTCAGACATTGGAAGAGGCTTCCTAGAGCAGCAGGAAGTGCTCTGGGAACCATTCTTGGAAATGTTCACAAACCATGCAGATGAGGCCCCTAGTCATATGGTTTAATTGTAGCCTTGGCAGTCCTGGGGTAATGGCTAGACTTGATCTTCGAGGTCACTTCCAACCCAGCTGATTCCATGACTCATTCTGTAAGCATAATGCTGCTACCGTATGCTATCCAAATAATGCACTTCTGGATACAGAGTGTTAATAAGGAGAGCCAGAAGATTATTGCAATCTCGAAGACAATGTTCTGGATGTTTGATGAACAGAGAAGCCTGGGAGAGCTGCTCTTGATAATCCATATATTGTTTGTTTGAGGCCATAGATCCAAGAACACTCAGTGCCTACACACACAAGGGAAAATTCTGTTAGCTGTGAGTACTTTGGTCCACAACAAACCAGTTCGTGAGCCACCATATGCACAATTCTACTAGCAGATCCTTATGTGCCAGAGAACCCAGAGCACTCATAACACAACAATTGTAAAATACAATCACATAGCAGTGTTTCAAATCAACTCACATTTTTCAAGCTGTTCACTCCCTGAAATCAACACGACTGTTCAATCAGGGCTTGTTAGGAACTATAACCTGTCAAATATTACTAAATATACTATTATTACTAAATATATTGCTATTATTACTAGATATATTGCTAATGCACTATTATTAATAAATATATATTATTAAATATACTGTCAAATATTTACTTCATGAACTCAAAGACACAGTTTTTAGGAAATTGCACCAAAGTACAAACTGCAACACACTTAACTATTTGCTTCTTCTGAACATCTTACTTTCATGAAAGTATTGTTTTGCTCCCACTAATAATATTGCAGAGACAATGTCAAGTTAGAAATCGTTTGTAAAAGAGCCTATGCTGGCAGTACCAGTCAGCGGAAACACTGTAAATATGTCTGGACAAGGTTCATTAATTTCTGAGAGAAGAGAAACAAGTTGTACCAAATATGTTACTTTGCTTTGGTTTCTAATAACTCCTCCTTCCTCTTCTCATGCACTTATCGTGATACAACACGGTGAGTGCACATGCTAAAGAAATAGTGTTTATTTGTCACAGGGCTTTTAAGACCTGATCTCATATAAACAAATGTTAGTGTGAATGTAGCTCTGCTTTATCACTCAAAAGCAGCACAATCACAGCAGCATTGTTTTTTCCTGATTGCTTTGAATTCCTTCCATGTGCTATGCTCCAAACGTTCTGAACTCAGGGTTTACACACAGTAAGTTCATCTGCACCTTTACAGCATGTAGGACTAGAAAATGATGCCTTCATATTAATACACAAGGCTATATAGACAGTTTCACCTAGGATCACTTTAGCTTAAGGCTCAGACACACAGTCCCGCTACCAGAGTTCAGCAAACTCACATCATCACCTGGTCTATGCTGCAGCTGGCCTTGTCTCTAGCAAGTTCCAATATGATGTTTCGATGTATGGAAAAACAATACACAAAAAGCTCATGATACACCCCCTTCCCTGAGACAATAAATGGCAGCCGCAACCTGTTTCTGAAATTCAGAATTAAGAGCCAGGAGAAAAGCCGTAGCAAAGAAAGATTGAGGGCATTCAGTGTCAAACAAAATTAACAAGCTGAGAGCATGACTTAGCTTGAAGGAATGCTGGTAGTAAGTCTTACAAGCTTTAACCCACACGCTGAGCAAGGACACAAAGAAGGCACGTCAATAAGCCAGCAATTGGCACATGCTACCTGCTGGGCCTTCAGCGACAGCTTTGGCTCTGACCCCGCTTTCAGGCGGACTTGACCCTCCGCAGGAATCTGCACCAGGAGGAAGGCTGACAAACTGCGGGCAACGACCCGAAACCTTGTATAGGGAAAGGACAGACAGAGAAGGTGGTATCAAATTTGCAAGTCTTCAACAGCAGACAAACTGAAGTTCTATCCCATGGACAGTGGGATTGAGTGCGCCCTCAGCAAGTCTGCCGATGACACCAAGCTGTGTGGCTCGGTTGATACGTTGTAGGGAAGGAACACCATCCAGAGGGACCTTGACACGCTTGTGAGGTGGGCTGATGCCAACCTGATGAAGTTTAACCATGACAAGTGCAACGTCCTGAACCTGGGTCGGAGCAATCCCAGGCACAGCTACAGACTGGGCAGAGAAGAGATTCGGAGCAGCTCAAGGAGAAGGACTTGGGGGTGCTGGTCAATGAAAAAATGAATATAAGCCAGCAGTGTGCGCTTGCAGCCCAGAAAGCCAACCATATCCTGGGCTGCATCAAAAGGAGCGTGACCAGCAGGTCGAGGGAGGTGGGCCTATAGGGATGCTGGGGAGGGACTCTTCATAAGGGACTGCTGTGAGAAAACAAGGGGTAACGGGTTCAAACTTAAACAGGAGAAGTTTAGATTGGATATAAGGAAGAAGTTCTTTACTGTAAGGGTGGTGAGGCACTGGAATGGGTTGCCCAGGGAAGTTGTGAATGCTTCATCCCTGGTGGTGTTCAAGTTGGGGTTGGACATAGCCTTGGATGACATGGTTTAGTGGGAGGTGTCCCTGCCCATGGCAGGGGGGTTGGAACTAGATGATCTTAAGGTCCTTTCCAACCCTAACTATTCTATGATTCTATGACTCTATGATCCTGCCCCTCTACTCTGCTCGCGTGAGACCTCACTTGGAGTATTGTGTGCAGTTCTGGTCTCCTCAACATAAAAAGGACATGGAACTGTTGGAACAAGTGCAAAGGAGGACCACAAGGATGATCAGGGGACTGGAGCACCTTCCATATGAAGACAGAATGAGAAAGTTGGGGCTGTTCATCCTCGAGAAGTGAAGGCTGCGTGGAGACCACATAGCAGCCTTCCAGTATCTGAAGGGGGCCTATAGGGATGCTGGGGAGGGACTCTTCAGTAGGGACTGTAGTGAGAGGACAAAGGGTAATGGCTTCAAACTGAAACACGGGAAGTTTAGATTGGATATGAGGAAGAAATTCTTTACTGTAAGGGTGGTGAGGCACTGGAATGGGTTGCCCAGGGAAGTTGTGAATGCTCCATTGCTGGCGGTGTTCAAGGCTGGGTTGGGCATAGCCTTGGGTGTCATAGTTTAATGGGAGGTGTCCCTGCCCATGACAGGGGGGTTGGAACTAGATATCTTAAGGTCCTTTCCAACCCTAACTATTCCATGATTCTATGAGGCATCTCTATGAGAAACATAGTAATGGCTTTAAAGAACCTTTTTCTAAATGCATTAGAAATAAATGCATCACTTTAATATATACATAATAGGATATCATACATACTAGAGGAAAATAAAATACCATACATGTGAAATATTACATCTGTTCCAAGATTAACTAAAGCCCACAGGTCAGATCCGAAATACTTCTTCACTTCTCAGCCTTTGAAACATTCTTATCACCCAAAACAGAGTCAACAAGACTAAGATTTCAGAGCAATTTCAACAGGATTGCATCCCAGAAGGTTTTTATAAACACAGTTATGTTTAGGTGCTGTGTTGAACTGACGTTCAACAAACATTTAAGTATTTTTTCATAGCAATCTTTCCAAGGTGAACTTGATTTCAATACCTAATAACCAAATTTGGTGTCTCTCTTTAGAAGGTAAAGTGAGTAACAGACAAGCACATAATTCTTTGAGTTTCTATTAAGATTTCGAACACCTCCAAGGTAAGATGGAAAAGGCAATGTGCATGTGATCATATAAAATTCTTGTGAGGACAACTCAAATTATCTTCTGCAGATGGTGGAAGTATCTTCCTCTAATAAACAGTCTCTCTATAAACTTTGCTGAGATGGACATTAAGCCAGAATCACAAATCACTGCATTTTCCTTCCGTTTCCACTGCAAACTTTGCAGAAGTTCATATTCACTTCCTAACAAGTTTAAAATACGTGTACATTTTCTTCTGTGATGGGCCTAAACAATTTTATAGATTTGGGCACGGCATGCATTCAGAACATCTTTTGACATCGTACTGTGCAGTCTGGACCCAGGCTGCAGCTTTTTTAACATGACAACTCAAATCAATTAATTTACCTTCAGCCCTTACCTGGGTGACAAAGGAGACCTCCTGCCTAGCCCGATAGCACCAAGTATTCCAGAAGTCAGTCTCTCTTCAGCCAGCTGACTCTGCCTGCCCTGGATTGACAACAGTGTCTGAATGACAGACTCAATCAGAACAGTGTCATCCTGCTCCATGTGAATCAAGGATAGCTGCATGGCTTTATGCCACCAAAGAAACAACTTTGCCTCTTCCTTTGCTGAGCTTTAGGTAAGATATAAAGAATAAAATAAAACAAAATATGAATAAAAAAGTCAGACGCATTGATTAAGAAGTTTGCATCTCTCCCCATTATGTTCATGAAGAACCCAGATGGTTAATTAATGACAGCTAATCTTACTATATGAAAATAGCACAACTATACTACCAATAGATACTATACTGCTGTAACGGCTGTTGTTATGGATGTGATGCACACATCAGCTAGCAGGTTTTAAGGGTTTATAAAAGGACAAAGAACAATGCTTCCTTTGAAGTTTTACAATTGAGAATAGATTATATTGCAGCCATAAGTGGATTTGAACTTGTCTCAGACTCGGCATAAAAGGAATGAAGCTGTATCTCTACCCTTTTTTCTTTACTTACCAACAAAACATTTTAAGAAGCACTAGCTATTGTTCCCACAACAATTTAGACTTTTAATATGATCATGTAGAAAAGGAAACGCTGAAGATTCTTGCTAAGCAAAGCACAAAGTGAAGTTCCCCCTATGATATTTTTATTCTTTCCAAAACAGTTTGCAGTTTAAGTTGACAAGCTCAGATTTTCCACATAAAGCATCAGCATGAGTTTCCTGCATCAGACTGTCTTCACATTACTCCACCCAGTCATTTCCCACCCAAGTCACTCTCAGCTTTGACATTTAGAGCAAGGTTTAATTTGTTGTGTAGAGTGGCTTTGCTATCTCCTTCACACTTTGGCAATCGAATTACTATGATACCTACAACAGTGAAAGGACTCTGAATTTCCAGAAAGAGTGGGAACGTATATTTTCCCAAAGTATTCCTTCACAGCAAATATTAATATTAGCAGCATTAATATGGAAAAATATTCACCAAATTCTGGCAATTTCAGCAGCAACTGTAGATACAGTTGTTACATACTTCAAGTACAAGGTATTATTATTTAAACCCCAAAGCTATTCACCCTTCCCCCCCAGGAAACCTGTTATCTAGCAAGTTGTTTTACAGGTCCCTAACTCTGGGCACCCCACCAGATCCACTGAGTTCAGACGTAGTTCAGTTCTGCTGCATAGTCCCCATTAAGCAGCTCTGACCACGAGGTCTCTCGGCGCCAAACTGAGCACTCAGCACATAACACATCCCACCTAGTGGACATTCTGGGAAGTGAAACCCACAGCGATTTAGGGCTCGCCGAGAGTCATTTGAATTGAGCGCAAATTCAGGCTGCCATTGAAATCAAGTTCCTCTGACTGAAAACTGACCCAAACTGCACCAGAAGTGTTCAAGTAAAATTCCTTCTCCTGTTTAACCACAACAACTGTTAATATTGGCACTGAGGTTGGACAGTCCCGTAGGAATGGACATAGAAGGACTTGCTGTTTCACTCAACAGCATGGTAAAATAACCTAATTAACCTGGCTATCTAATTATATACTGCCTATACAACGACAACCTAATTAAAAGTCAGAGCATATTCAGAAGTCTTGAGTCTTCTACCTTGGGTACACTTGTTCCAGCCATTTGCTGATGGTTAGCAGGATCTTCATTTCATTGGTAAGAGTCTGGTCAGTGTTTAGGCATTGCAGCAGGTAGACATATAGGGTCAAGTAGCTTCCTAAAGACAGACACTCCTGCAGGAATTCTTCCATGGTTAGCTCAGGAACTTGGAGGGAGGCGAGTATAGGGCCCCAGCCTAAATCCTGGTGGTGAGCAGAATCTGTAAATAAAAGAAAAGAACAAACCAAAGAGCATGTGAGAAAGCAGCACTTATTTCACTGTATTCCTGTAACACAGAATTTGGGCTGGTTTAGCTATTTTCCAGGTAATCAGCTTGCCATGCAACTCTGCTTGAGACAAAAGAAAAACTCCACTATCACATGGCACCTCCTTGAGGCCAAGGCAAGATATTTTCGATATTTTCCCAGCATTCAGTCAGGATTAAATTCGGGAATTTTAACAATGGAATTTTAAATATTTCCTTCAGGTGTACTGAAATCTGATCACACAGAATGTGGAAGAAACCAAAATACGGATCCACAAGGATTATATAAAAAGGAAGGGAGGGGGGAATCACATCAAAAAAACCCTCAGAATGTTACCAATCAAGACTGTTACCAATCAAGACTGTTTTCTTCTTAAATCAGCCTATAGAACACTAAAGGAGGGAAAAAATACTTGTTTTGTTCTCTCAGGACGATTCTTGTTTTAAAAAAGTCTCCCCTTCTAGCTGGAAAAATGGCAACCATTACACAGAGCAAACTGGTTTTCACAGAGACAGTTATGGTTCTTAAGAAAACACAATTAGAGCAGTCTCAAAACCCAAACCACAACGGCTTAACTTCTCTCCATCTAGCTTTGGAAGCCAAAAAAGTGGCTTTGATTATGGAAACCAGATTAAAACCCAGTTCCAGTGCCACATAGAGCGAAGCTGTAAGTATTCCAGATGATCTGTATTTAATGGGCATCTAAGACCAATCAACCTTTTTGAGACAAGGAGCAGTAGAAGACAGGCTCCTACCTCCACTGAAGTAAGCAGTGATACAGGCTTCTGTCGTCTCTGCCATGTGCCGCACAGAGGCCAGGCTCTGACACGCTGCTGTGAGGAGGGGCATTGCCAGCAACCCATGCACTTTGTTGTCAACCCACTTTCGCAAGCTCCCCCGTAGAGACTCCGCAGTTGTCACTCTAGAATTGTTCATCATCATCAGTGTTTCTGTGAAGAGGCTGCTGAGGGCCATATGACGCATTTGCAGGTCCACGTCTGAAAGTCAGATAGTTTCAGAAAGACATTATGGGACTGAACATTGGGATTAGCAGGAAATCCTGAAAGGCAGGAGGGGATTGTAACATTTCAGGGCTCATGTCTGTTGTATTTTAAGTTGAATAATCTAAAATCTTGTTTATTTCACTCTAAGCTGCGCTTTAAACTGATTTTATACCAGAATTCATCTTGGAGACTGTAAACATGCTTTATCAATCAACTGATTTGCACTGTAGCCTTGGTAAAAGACCCTAGGTGAAAGATGGACTCCAGTGTACTCTGCTGTGTGGCCTTATCAGGCGTCTCTCTCTGTTTAATGAATGATGAACTATCTCAAAAAGGAAAGAGACTGTGAGGAATGGGGGTCTTACTGCTGTTTTGTAAATGCAGGCAGGGAATTGAGGGGTGTAATGAGCAAGAGGCTTTTCCCAGTACCTACAGAAAGTGTTCAGTGGAGAAGCTGAATTTGGGTTCCAGTGTCTATGTACTGAAATGGTTCTCTTGGCCTCAAGGAGGTGCCCCAGAGCCTCTTCCAAAAACTTCTGCAGACCTCCTTTATGCCTCACAGAGAAGCTAAATCTTACACACACAGCTGCTTTTGTGCCACTGCACCCTCCTGCACTCCACAGTGTGGCTGGGCAAGACAGAGCATTCTCTCTTTCAGCCCTTAAACACATACAAGCATACGCACGGGTTCATGAAACAGATCTGCACCTCTTACACTAGAGCTCCTGTCTAGTCCAGAATCTCCCAGCCACAAGAAGCATCAGCAGCAACAGGCAAGCCTCCACTTCTCCTCAAGTCACAAAGAATTTCCCTGACTATGGGGGTATCCTACAAAGCTTCTCTAAGTAGCAATACAAGTAGTGAAAGAGACAGTTCTCACTCTCACAGACTTTCAGACACTTCTGTTCACCCTTGCTAGCACAGCTATATAAGTAATGGACAGGAAGAGACACAACTCCTGACTTGCTGTGTAGTACAGCAGGACAGCTGATTTCACCTGAAGTTTTGGTTTGATAGAGGAAGCCCAGGCTGGTATTAGTAATAGAAATGAGATCAATACAAATGCTGTAGGTGTGGACACACCATACTACTAGTGTACATCAATACCATTCCCCAACTTCAATAGTCAGTTTTCCCAATGCACAACAGGTTGGAACTCATTTTTAGAATCCCATCCATGAAGTACAATGAGAGTAATTGTGTCATCCTTCCTTTAAATAAAGATGCAAATAAAATTTAAAAAAAATATTAAAAAACTAGAGAACACAGGATAGAATCAGTCAAGCTCCTGTACATTGGTAAACTTTTTCCTCACAACATAACCCGTTTCTAGTTTTGGTTCTGTCACTCTTAACAGTTCTACAGGCTAACATTCATATTTTTGTGTTGTGCTAATATACCACCTACATATACATCAAGGCAACATGCCCTGCTGCGCAAAAGGAAGACATTAGAGTAATGCAAGTAATTACACAGTCACAGATGTTCAACAAGCCATGCAGTAGAATAAGGGATCTTGACAGCTTTAAAGAAGTTTGCCACTTCTTTAACACAAACCTGGAGGATTAAAGATGACAATGTCATCTAGCAACTTGGACATTTCTTGTTCCAGAACTGCAAGAGTAATCTTTCCACTTTGTTCTAAGGTGCTGAGAAACTGAACCACCTGGCGAATGTATGCTCGGCACTTCAGTGTTGCATCCTGTTAACCAAAATTTAAATAAATCAGGAAAAAAAGATCATGCCTTGAAGTCTTTCCACACTCTATAATATACAAAAGCAGAACAAACAAATTACAAGAAGAGCTCAGAGACACTGTGAATCCAGTCCAACTTACAAGGTGGACGTGACTGTCTGAAGATGCACCAAAGCCTGCTGCTATTTTCAGGAGCTTCACTATCAGTTCAGCTGCAGCATCCTTAGCAAGGATAACAGAGGGAGGGTAGTGACTGTTGCAGTAGCTGATGATACTTTGGTAAGATGAAATTCCCACAAGCTGCCAAGGAAGGGAGCTGGTCTGTCCAAGCAGATTTATGAGTGGTGATTCCTGAAGATTTAAAGACATTAGTTTAAGCTCAACCTTCTTCAGTGTTTAAAATTAACGCTCACAGTACTCAATACTGGAAGGAACCCCAGACTCCAAAATTTGAAGGAGACGGAGTGGAAACCCCACAGAAACAGATGACCACTGGGAGTCTGGCTCCTTATGCAAGCAAAAAGCCAACCCATGCATGCCACCTCTAGCATCACGTAACAGTACTCAGGCTGCTGCAGCAGCTCTAACCAAGCTCAAAAGTCAGTGAGACATTAAAATTTAACATGTAAAGAGCTAGAAAGAAACAAAGACCTACAACATAAAGTCACTTCAGCAGAAGTTTAAAAAAGGCATTAAAATTAATTTAAAAAAAAACTAAGTTCACTGTTGAACCAGGGACAGAAGCCAGGTCCTTCAATTTTCCTCAGTGAAACATCTTCCAAGCTGGGGTCCTCCTCAAGTGCTTATTCTCATAAACACCATCCTCAATTGTACAGCGGCCTACGGTGTCCACAACTCACACTGGCAGTGCAAGTACACAGCTGTCTATAAGCAGCATAGAGTATAGCCTCCTTTACCACCACATTCCTCTCATTGGTTCATACACATCTGCAAAACAAAAGGGCCACCCTAGGCACTGAGAAGCACCAGATTTCTGCATGTTATATAATAAATACTGGAACTGTGCTGACACACAACCTAGAGATTGTAACGATCCAGAACTAACACAAATTAGACTAAATCAACAAGAATGTGACTCTGGTACACTGAGTACTTCTCAAGTTGCTCATGCACTGGAACACAGGGCTCAGAAAGTTTCAGGCTTACGTCAAGGCGTCACAGGAGCCTCCTGAGAGGTAAAAGACAAGTGATGGGCTGTGTCAGTTTAACACACTGCTGGAGGCTAGGAGGGAATTCCTGCGGCTGACTCACACAATGTACAAACAGGTATCTTTTGAAGCTTTAGAAGCTTCTGATAAGCAAATACATTCAGGTCAAAGCATGTGAACTCTGGTAATTTTCCTAAACTGGAATACAATGCTGATCAAAGGCTGCTGGTGACATCTTGATAAAGCATCTTGTAATGCCTCAGAGGAAACAGACAGTGGAAGACACTGGAATTAGAGGAAAACTGGCATATGTGAAATGGCCTTCTTGAAGATTACCCAGCCCCTTTGCAAGAGTCCTCCAGAAGCAATGGACTGAGACTGTGATAGATTTACCCACACAGAGCTCTTAGCAAAACCAGGGTTTGGAAAGTCCATCCTAACACCCAAAGCTTCTCTTTCCTATTCCAGTAATTCAGAAATACTGGGGTGACTTCAGTATTACTGGGGAAACAGGAAAAGCACTGAGAAACAAGAAATGATCAAATCCCCCTTCACAGCAAGGGAACAAGAAAACTCAACCTACAGATGAAGCAATCTGCCCCCAGTAACTCAGCAGCAGTCAGTGCCAAGCTTCTTACAAGATGTGTCTGGTCTTCAAGGTGTTGTTACGGCACTGTTACTTGTCATCACATCATATGGAATTAGGAGGGGAGCATTTTAAAGTAAAATAGAAATGTTTGTAAAAGCACTTCTGTTAAGGACTGACCAATTACAGAAAATAGGCTCAAGCAGACAAATATTTTCCTTTTAGACAGCGATGAAAAAACCTACACCCAGATAAGTGCTACTCCTAACCTCACAGGGACTAATCCCATTGCTGAGTTGTGCTTAACACAAGAAACTGTAAGTACTTGCAGTACAGTACTGGAAGACCAGCACTGAAGATCAGGCTGGAAAACACCACGAACGGTGAGGCACAAAGCCAGGCATAAGCTTTTAGTAAGTGGATGATTCCTTACCATCCCTCTATACATTCATGCTTGCCACTCAGAAAAAGCAGTAAGGCACAGTGGAGATTTACGTGACTGGCTATGACAGAATAAATGTGATTCAGTGATCCTCCCAATTCTTCCCACAGGCACAAACACCAGTCAAAGCTGCTCCTGCACTCATGTCAGCAGCCTACCTGAATCAAACCAGGCAGACCTATATACAGGTGCACATAACATGTACACATATATATGCACATGTATTATATGTGCATATGTATATTTCTGTTAAAGCTGCTTCTGCTTTGCACGTGCTTATAAGGCTCTCCAAAACCAGGAAAAAGAAAAGGAAACACGTATTTTAACTAAAGACTGGCTTAAGAGATAAGAAAACTGTATGATGGAGCATCCCAGATCTAAATATGGAAGGTAAAACAACTGCACAGTAGCTTTGTTTAATAAGAATGATTTTCTTAAAAACTAATGAAACTAACACACTTACTTATTCTTTCCAAAGCCTAGAGAGTAATTTTGTAACTCCAGGAAGCTGTTTGTATTTATTTCCTTATTCTTTACACCACTTTAGCACCAACAGACATTTCTTGAAATGAACAGCAGTTCTTGTCCGCACAAGTTATAGAAAAAGCTTTACATAAGGAATTAGTCTTGGCCATCTCTGGAAGACTATTTGGGGTATTTCACCTATGCAAAAACCACTTCCGAGTTAGTAATTCTGCAAGTGAGGCACAAACTTACTCGCCCTTGCTAGCAAAGGGTTATTATTCTTCTGAGACAGACAGGTATGAACCTTTCCAAAAATTACCTCTTTGCCTGTAAGTTGTTCCTCCTTTGCCAGCAGGACCATCATATACAGCAAACAGACAATCATGCTGTGAGTCTGAGGATGAGGGTTGGGATTCCAGGCATCAGAGAGGACACTGACCCAGTTTATTTCACATAACACATAACCCAAAAATAGGAAACAACTCTTGGGGCTGCCTCTTTCAATCTAGGAAGGAGAAATGAAAAAAGGCATATAAAAAACAAAGTAAGATATAAATACTGAAAAAATATTTTCAGTAGCCACAGCAGCATTTTAGGTCAGCAAAGGAGATTATAGGTGCACTTCTCCATCATTTTACCCCGCACCAGAACAGCTGCACATATAACTGTCTAAGCCTCTCAAATAACCAATACAGAACACCAAGATACTGCAAACCAGAAAGAATTAATTTATTACAAACTCTTAGCTGTAATAAAGCCTGTTTAGAACTCCATGAAGAACTCATCTAAAACAGGTAAGTAGTAAATCCTGGAGCATTTCCATACTCATCTGCAGCTTTACATTGTCTCAGGCAACTTGGAAGTGAGAACAAAATGACAACAGTAAAATATGTTAACTCTAAATACATATTAAATATAACCCAAGCTATTCTACAATTCTATATATGTAATGAGATATTCAGATAGAGCAAGGTCAGATTACAAAGACTTTACAGCTCCAGACAACTTTGTCTAACATTCAACAGCACTCCTTTACAAAAATCAATCACAAAATGAGCAGCTGTGAATGCTACAAACTTTAAAAGCTTACTTGCTAGAAGAAATGTCTTCAGCTCTCCAGTTGTCTTTAATGGCAATACTAACTATGAACTTAATTCAACAGATACTGTGTACTCACTTTAAAGAACTCTTCCATAAGTATATGGTCTGGATGCATTTCCTTCCATGGAAGCTTTCTGAACTCAGTATGGAAAGTATAGAGAATAAACTCCGGCATTTTGGGGGCTGTGCAGCATTCACAGTAATGCATTAGATGTAACCAAAGAGCTCCGTGGTGGCTTGGCAACAACTTATCTAGATTCAAAGAAAACAGCTCAATTAGCAACAGAATAAAAATCAGGGAAAGCTTGATTATAGAAGTCCAATTTTGAAGATGAAAAACCATAAATGGAAGTTACACTAAAATTTACAGAAAATAAAAAATGCACATTAAGCTTTTAGATCTTTTTTCCTACAAATTAACAATTAGGGAAGCTTATGATTTCATGCCCTTCCTCAAGAAGGACATGAAAAGTTGCAGGACAACAATTCAAAGTTCTAAAAAATTCCTTCCATGTAGAACTTCATTGCTTTTATGTGGTATTTGTGTTTTTAAAAGGATGAATTAAGAAATGCTCCTGGTACCAATGCAGTGATCAGCCTGGCTAAAAGTTCATAACAGATAAAATCACCTCACATCCCACATCTAAATCAAAAGTCTTTTTTAGCCTGATAGGACAGAAAGTGCCACTACATTAAAACAGTGTAGACTTCACCCACCTTTAAAGCTCTCGTGTAATAGCTTGATGCAATCTGTGAACAAACAGACCATGGTGGATACTACAGGAGTGTCACTCTCCAACCAAGGGTAGCAAGGCTGGTTACTTAAAGAAGTAGAAGAAAAGCAACATAAATTCAGTGCTGAGTTATCAGATCATAACCACTTAAGCAATTTAAATATTCAAATATTCTAAAGTGCAGTATATCAATATAGTACAGGCACCAGCAGTTCTCTCAAACTCAACTCTTTGGGACTGCCCTCTTCTTCCTTAGAAAAAGTACATACTGTAATGTCACACTGATGAGCCACGATATCACTGAGTAAACAGTGATTACCTGACACTTGTAACTGAATAATAAGAGCAAAACACCAGAATTTCTGAATGATAGCACATACCACCTGCAGCCAGCCTTCTAAGTGCTGAAGATGTGCTCACAACTCAAAAAGCTTTTGGTTTTGGAAGAAAGTAAAATTTAAATGTATAATATTACAAATAATTATCCATGTAAAGACACATGTACACAAGACAGTAAATTATCATAGGATTGATTTAGTCTGAAGTTTCTCTACATACCACTTTGGATTCTATATGTTTGGCTTTCTTTGTTTCGTTTTAAACTAAGGCATTATAGATATTATGGAAGCTAAGAAAAGGAATCTAAAAAAAAATCAAGTTTCTGTGTTTTTCAGAACTGACTGCAATCATATTTTTCTCATAAGCAAGCTCTGGTCAGGAAACAAGAGATATTCCATAAATCTAAAATTATTATTATTCAATTAAAGCCTTGGAAAATTAGACTTAATTAATTAGTTCTGTAATTACTTAGGATATGGAACAGGTAACAGCTACTTAAATAGAAAGTCACAACGTAGTAATGAGCTAAAAAAACCCAGGCAACAATGAAAACCATTCTTACGGCCTAAAGTCCTTACTTCAGCAAAAATTCATTCAACTTTAAAATGCAATATATACCTTGCATCTTCCTTATCCAAGACCAGTATCCACGGTTTAAAGAGTCCAGCAATGACTGAATACAGGGACTGCAATGCTAGAAGAAAACAAAACAAAGAAGTTGCCTTCTTTATTTTTTTTTTCTTCAAATTAGCAACAGTGAACATAACTCCACATTTCCAAACCTTAATACAATGTCCTTTACTTACTGTAACATTTAATCAGTTCTTCCTGGTCAAATAAAAATGTAAAATACAATATTTAAATACATATATACAAACATACAAAACATTACTAACTACATTAGTAATGTTGGTTTAACAACAATCACACGCATTTTACATTGCTTAGATGTTTTAATACCACTTTAGCGCATTTGAGGTTGCGGAGGTAATGATGATTCAGACTTTAAACCTCTATGTCCTAAAATAAAAGGTATTTTGGTGATTTCCCTTAAATCAAAAGCACATAATGATGAAATTCATTAGTCACTCATTTCCAAATCTCTGCTCAGTGCAAAAGACTGTATTTTTCTTTGAAGGAAGTATGATCTCTTCATAGAATAACTAAACAACCTTCCCCCACGTAAAGATAAAGCAGAAAGTCTCATATGGCCATGAAGTGGTACCGACATTTACTGTCTGCATTTTAACGTTTTCATCATTATACAAATGCAGAGCAAGAAAATTTTACTGTATATTTAAATGGCTTTTAACAGAGAAAATTAGAGAAACTGAATGCCTGTTCTTAAGTAATTTGCTTTAAAGACACGTTACCTGCTAGAATTCTGTTACTGCCAACAGGCTCTTGGGCTACATTGGCAACTTCCATGTCAATAAGTTGTTTAATAAGATACTCCAGAAATTTATTCAGTTCAGCCACATAAGGACTCCACTTTGAAAACAGGCCAAAAGTCCTGAAGTCTGTCGAAGCCAGTCGGAGTTTGCAGAAAGATGTGGAAAGCCATTCTATTGTCTCTCTAACCTGTGAAAAGAAGGCAACTATTCATTAGGTGCAGAAAGACAGCACAGCAGTGTTATTTGTCAGTGGTAGGCATCTGTTACAGCCGAAAAACACAATAAACCAAGCAAAGAGGCACCCACCTGTTCTGCAGAGAGGAGAATTTTTGGCGCATCCTGCAATACGGGATTTTCAGTAGAGTCACTTTTCTTGAAGCTTGCCTGCTCAGTCACTGGTGAACCACATCCCAAAGCTTTAAGAGATGCCTTCCAACAGTCAGGGCTTAGAAGCTGCTCTGACGAGCCTTAGAAAAAAGAGAAGGAAACGCATTTGTGAAAATCAGGAAAAGAGTGTTAGTCCCTTTCCCGATAGAAGTCAGAAAAGGTTGAAATTAGACCTCCCTACTACATAAAAAAGTAAATACAAATAGGTACAGCATGAGTTTGAAATTCCATAGTTTAAAGGTGCGAAGTATCTCTATTTCCCAAATGTAAGTAATTTAACCTTCCCTTTTGGCATCTACATGCTCTCTTAAGAGAGTTTCCCAGGCACTTAGTACATCCCTGGCTACAATCACATATTAAGAGACAGCTGCTGCCATCAGCACATAGTTTGACAGAAAGGAAGTACTTTTGTTCTAATTTTAGAGGCACATCAGACTGTAAGTAGCATCAATGTCAACCAGCATGTTTTCAGCAGATTTCAGTATCAGTCCCAGGTTCTTTCAGTAATTCCAGTTATCAGTTTGACATTGAAGGGTGCTCAAGAACAAGGATGCTGCTTTACAGACTGTGGCATAACTATAATTAATAAGGGCTTCCATTAATAGAAACCTCTCCTCCATCCTTATTCTGCAATATGGTGTCCTGGGTTCAGCAGTACCAGTCATTTTTCCATGACATACGGATTGAAAATCTGTTGTCACTGATGTGTGTACTTGGTCTGCAGAAGAGTATTTCCTTCTAATAGAGCTAAAAATGTCTAATAAAAACACACCACAAAGTACACACGTAGAAGTGCATACAGAAGCTTAATTTCAATCATTCCACATTTGCTGCTATTTAACTCTACTGCACACAGTTCATCTGTTTTAGCTAGAAGAGTTCAGAACAAAAGGCTATGTATGCATTGACTCAGATACTCACTTTGCACAAACAATCTTAAGAAATCACTATAGTGATCAGGAAACTGATACTGGAGAAGGTTAGTCCAATGCTTGCAGAAGATGTTAAATGGCATCAAAATATCTTCGTCAGGTTCAAGGCCACATGCATTCAGAGCCAAGTGAATAGACTCCAGAAGCTTGGTACGTTCAGACAGAGGTGGTTTAGCAATGCTTAACCACTGCGTAAGGTCAAACTAGAACAGAGGACAGGACACATTTGTAAGCAGAAGTTTTAACAGCCACGACACCTTTAGGAGAAGGGAGAATTATCAGGGGAAAAAAAAATTCTGAAGTTTTTATATATTAAAAAAAACAAACAAACAAAAAAAAACACAACAAATTAATCTGCACCTCATTAACCCCAGCTCAAAAACAAGGGTTATGATTTAGCAGGTTGCAGAAGTCCCAGAATTTATGAAACAAGCCTGGGCAGGAGTTTTCTGATTCATGAAGATGCGTATCAATTTCCATGCTTCGGTACCACTGCCAAGCAAACACTTACAAGCATCAAACTGGGTTACTCTCTGTAATTCATAAATTTTCAGGTCAAGGCACAGTTTTTGTAGCTTTTAGACCATCTGCTGAGATCTAGGTTAGTAGGGACAATGCTGATCATTGCCACTAAGAACACTAATCAGAGCTGTGGCCAAAACAGACTGCCTACTATTCACAGCTGCCAAACCCTGCGTCTCTGTGCAACTAATGAAGAGAATCAGTGACATCAAAGCCTAAGTATAACAGGAATTTCTCCAATGGCACTACAGGTAGGCAGTATCCTGCAGCCCTGAAAGAGGAGATGTGCAAGTCACTTGCTTATGTTTTAAGACAAGCAGGAAGGATATGGGTGTCAAGCAGAGATGGAAGTTTCACACACTGTTTCAAAGTGTTTCTAAAATAAGAATAAAAATAAAAAAACACTTTGGCAAGATACCTGGGATTCAGTGGCTATCCTAATGAATGTCTCTGAAGAAATATCAGACAGAAGAAGCTATTGAGAGTCTGCTTTAATTTCAAGAGTAAGAGTGCACTGAAGATTAACGCCTAGGAAGTACATACTGATACTATATGAGCTAGGAAAGAGTAGCTTTAGCTTCCTATTTGCTTTTGTTTCCAGTTCCTCTTGAGCTTAAATAAAACATATACCATTCGCAGTGAGCAATACTGAATTATAGAACGCGTCACTGTTATTGTAAAGTACCGCATTTGCACCTCTGTCTTCCTTAGCCTAAAGTCACCATCTTTAGGGAAAGAACACTCACAAAAGCAACCCACAAAGCAGATGCAGTATGCACAAGTACTTTACCTTTGTCAGCAGCATGAAGACAACATCACTGTTATCCTCACTCAGAAAGGCCACGACTTTTTCATATAAAGCCACAAATTCACTGGGAGAGGCAACAGGAGTGAAGTAAGGGGAAAGCAGAGTACAAAGCCTCCGGTTCTGCAGGATCGTCTGGAGAAGTCGTTTACACTCTGACTTGGTCCCACTTATGAACACCTGATGAAATTTGCAATGGTGAGAAAAGCACCTTAGTATGAATCTATTGGAACACACACCTCTTGGAACCGTTTGTGAGGCAAGCACAGTTTTAGCCTTTTTTAAAAATAAAGACTTTCTCAAAAAACGACAGACTGTATGAGATCATCACCAACTAAACACTGCTGTTCCACAAGATATCATGCAAAATAAACATGCTTCCCTAGTACATTGAAGAACAGTGCTTGTGACCACACATGTTGTCTAAAAATATCTAGAAATACAATTTCTCTGATGGGATAGCTAAAGAAAATTAATCCAAGTTTCAGCAGCCCTGCCTAATATTTGGAAAAATTTAAGCAGAACTAGGGCTGTGAAGAGCTTTTCATCACTTCAGCTGCTAGAGGCACTTAAGGACAGCTGCTTGTGGGAAAAAATATGTATTTGAGAGATGAAAATAAATACTTGGACCCAAAGCAGAGGCTAATGCTTTTTCTCAGAGCACCACGTGATGTGTTCCTCACAGATAACACTATCACCATCACCAAGAATTTACCTTCTCTACCAAACTTCTGGCTAGCTCCCTACACAAAGAATACTGCAAGTCTGTAGCAAGAGATGTCTAGCTTGACAAGATACGCATCAGCTAGAAAGTTACTGGTAACAGCAAAATTTATGCCAAAACCACTCCTATGTGCTGGAGGTACCCAAACTTTAGCTACCTGCCCAAAAATCCAGCCTACCGTTGCATTTAGCTAACACAGTGAGCGTTTATTAGCACTAAGCAGGCATCTGAGAGGAACAGTTTTTATTTTGCTTATATGTAAGCTTAAACTCTCCTAAAGACTCTGTATATTATACAAATGGTTAAAAGCAAAACTGAATGGAAGCACAGAAGCTACTTTTCAGACTTCTGAATGTTTTAGACCCCCAACATCAGCAGGCAACTGGAATAAGCATTAGACATCCAAAAATCAGGAGAATAAACTCACTTGGCCTAGAATCTCAATGCAGGATGTAAAGAACTGCCTTGTGGGAGGATTGCGTTGAGTTTCATCACACACATATTCCACTAACGTAAAAAATAAACTAATTCCAACTTTCTTGATTGCAGGCATAGGCTGCACCTTGTAGATATTTATCAAGGCCCTGAAAGGATTAAAAAAAGTAAAAAATGCACAGATTAAATTTAGATATGGAAAACAATCTGTAAAAATAAAGACAGGTTTCTTGCTAGTGTATAGCCTTGAGATGGGTATTTCTGGCTTGCATTATAATTAGGCACGGGTTCACAGAATCACAGCATGATTGAGGTTGGAAGGGACCTCTGGGAGACATTTGGACCAACCCCCATCCTGAAGCAAGGCCACCTACAGCTAATTGCCCAGAACTATGTCCAGATGGCTTCTGAGTGTCGCCAAGGATGGATACTTCACATATCTGGGCAGCCCGTGTCACCCCTCACAGTAAAAAAGCATTTCCTGATGTTCAGAGGGAACCTCTTGTGTCTTGGTTTGCGCCCATTGCCTCTTATCCTGTCACTGGGCAACCCTGGAAAGAGCCTAGCTCCATCTTCATTGCATCTACTCTTCAGGTATTTCTATACGTTGATGAGAATCCCCTGAGCCTTCTCGTATCAAGGCTGAACAGCCTCTGTTGAGCTCAATTAATTCTGCTGCCTCCAAACCTCAAAAAGTCTTCAGAACCAGTCAGAAAGTGATCATCAAAAGGTTTTTCACAGCATAGTTCCAATACACTATTTCTCCCTTAAATCATGGGTTCTTCATGTTTTTAGGCCACCTCTACTACATCTGTACTGCTAGAAAATTTACCTCACTTTACTTAACAAGCTCAGCAGAAGAATTAAAGCAGAAACAATTTTTTCTTATGCATTGCCAAATAAATGTTTTTTTGAGCTCAAATCCCCATTTTCACTGAGTCTGAATTAAAACATCTGAAGAAATGCAATAGTGCAATTCAACAGATGGAAATGTGAAGAACTAGCTCATCCACAGAATTTTTCAGATTAATGAGCAAGAATGAATATATACAAACAGCAACAAAATATTTTCACTTGTACTGTGACTACACTCTGTGGGAAAACAACTGCTCTAAAAGAATTACTGCCTAGAAGCTGGAGAAGAATGGTGCTGCAAAACTGGAGCCCTGGGATGAACTTCAAAAGGTCTTCAAGAGGAAGAGGACATTGGATTAATCCATTTGTTCACCACTCTCCCAAAAAAGTGGTATTATATAGCCTGCTTCCACTGCAGTTTTGTTTCACATATTGAAAAGCTACTTCAAATCACAACTCTCTATTAAAGAACTGAACTGTAACAGGAAAAAAATACAGAGAGAGATACTAAAAATATGTAGTTTAGCCCATAGCTGAGGCAGCTATGGTACAAATTTGCCACTTTCTAAAGTTTAACATATCATGCCTGTCATCACTCAGTGTGCTTTTGGCCTATTCTACTATAAAGTACAATAAACAGAAGTAGAAAACAATACTGTGCGCCCTTCTGAGGCTGAATGACTTTCTAATAATAAGTGTTATTTCTTTAGGTGTCTGCATTACAAACACAGGCCTCAGCATTCCAGCTCTATTGTTGACCCAAGCTGATAACCATTATGAAAAATACACAAACAGGTTTCACATTTTGAACTCTAACACACAGAAAAAGAAATATGACACACTACTACCTAAACCAATGTCTGAACAACCTACGTTATAAAATTTTCCACATGTACTGCTGCTTCCACGACACCCAGAGAAGGTGGCTTCTTAGCTTCTGCCAGCAGTTGTCTCACTTCTTTACGCAAAGCATGAAGCTGCTGGCTCACTGCTTCATTTTTATGTTTCCCTTCAAACTAAATGACAAAAAGACACATGTTCATTTCACAGTATTAATGGGGTTTTTGTAACTCTTTGATGTTGCACCTACTTGTGACAATGAAGCAAAGCCCAGTAAAAGAACTCTGAATACAGATGTCTTCCCCCGCCCCCTTGAGAGCTTTGATCAAGTACACATCTTTGGTCATGCTCCTGTTTAGTTATCACACACTAATGTAATTCACAGCTTTTTAATCCACAGGGACTGAAACATAAAGTGGATCAAGAAATTCATGTACCAAGCAACATGGGAGTATTTCTATATACACTTTCATGCCTCTATTCCTGTCACAGAATCACAGACTGGTCTGGGTTAGAAGAGACCTTAAAGCTCACCCAGTTCCAACACCCTGCCATGGGGCAGGGACATCTTCCACTAGACCAGGCTGCTCAAAGTCCCATCCAATCCACCCCTGAACACTTTCAGGGATGGGGCGTCAAGGAGCATATTCCCACATTAACTCATTAGAAAACACTTCAGAATGGATGCTATGAGCAAAGCAAACTTTATGCAACAACTTATCTTTCACCTGCTGATCTGCATCTCCATTCAAGCATCACATACAAAGTATTTCAGGTAACTATTACGTATGCATGGCTTTATTTAGTCAACTGCTACCATTCTTGTAATCATTCAGCCAATTCACTTTAATTATCCATGCCCAACAGCCCCAAACCAGAAGTGAAGACATGTCTGTACCTGGATGGTTAGGAGAGCTGCTCCCTGACAGCCTTTATTTGAAGTTCCCCGGCACTCCAAATGAAGGGTAATCTGCTCTTCCCGATTGACATACAGCTTAGGTACTGTGTCCAATATTTCACTATTAAGAGCAACATGCTGAGATTCCCACAGAGCTGCAGTTCTGAAAAGCATTTATTAATAAAGTTATCAAAATCTTCACTGAAAACAGTAATGCTTAGAATTTATAAGACATAAGACTTCAATTCAATGTGCTATACAAAGACTCATTACACTTTTCTAGAAAGTAAGACCATTAGATGAAATTGGGTTAAAAATTCAAAGCAATAGCACTTCAAAGCAAGAAAGAAATAGGTTCGTAAGAACAAAACTGCTCAAGTCTGCATGAGTCTTTTTTAATTATTCTGTATGGTAGCCTGGAAAAAAATTAAATAGATCACCCTCCATACAAAATTGGCATTTTCCACCAGACCAAAAAAGCTGGACTGTGGGATTATTCAATCAACAACAACAGAAAAAAAAATCCAAACCAATGATGAGAAAACAAACAAAAAAAAAAAGCAAACCTACCTAGAAGTGGTGCTGGAATTGATTGGACACATCCTCTCTTAGGCTTAGCACATTTTATGTTGGTTTATAATATTGTTACTAAATTATATTGTTATTGGACAAGAACAGCTATAGATTGATGAAATGTGTTTCAAAATAATTCAGATGGATTCTCACAGAAAGAATACTAAAAACAAGCCTCCTTCACTCACAAAGCTAATAGTCCCAGAATCTCACTTTCGGGGGCTCCAGTGCTTCATACTGCAGCTACTACATTACTGCAAATGGGTTAATTAACTAACTGTCAACAAATCCAGGCTAAAAGGAGGCTTTATTTTAAAGAAGTATGCCAAATGAGAACAGAAACTGTGGAAGACAGATGTCAGCTGATGTAATCTCAGTCATGAGATAAGACTTGAGTAGTCTTATCTTTGATAAAGGAGTGGAATAACAACATGATAGCAAAGAAGAAAGGAAAAAAGTGAAGCAGAAGTCAAGTAGTGACAGTCTTGTGCCAACACAAAAGAGGCTGCTGTAAAGGGCACCTGAAGATACTACTAGATATGCTAGTGAGGCGGAAGGGAAACAGCTGTATCTTACTTGGCATGTCGCTGCAAGATGTTAAGGTCCACACGCATGAGCTGAATTGCTTCTTTCTGACTTACTAGACTGGCAGAGGAAATAACTGGCACAGGAGCTTTCATCGTCTGGAGCGGAAGAGGGGGCTTGGGAGTATCAAACTTCTTCAAATTATTTATTATTCTCTCTTTAGCTAAAGAAGAAAGCAACAAAAAGTTTTGTCAGTAAGAAAATGTCAGGAAAAACTGAACGAAAATATTTGTTTCGCATGGACCACTTTTAGCAGCAGAAAAATACTGCTCAGGATTCCTCCCTTTAAAAAGAAATTTAAAAAAAAAAAAAAACCCTCAGCTGATCTCCCTATTTTGGTTGGCAAGGTTTATTTCACACAGCTAATTTTCAAGACCAGCTGCACCACACAGACATTAGGATCTATCCTGGGTTCAGCAGCAACAGTCATTTTTCTCCTCCTTAGTAGCTGCTGCACTGCTGTGTTTTTGACTTTCAACCTGGGAACAACACTGACAACACCAATGATTTTAGTTGTTGTTAAGTGATGATTACTCCAATCAAGGACTTTCTGAGTCTCATGCTCTGCCAGGGAGGAGGGGAAGCCAGGAGGAAGCAGAGACAGGACACCTGACCCAAACTAACCAAAGGGGTATTCCATACCACAGCATGTCATGCCCAGTATATAAACTGGAGGGAGTTACCCAGAAGGGCTAGACTGCTGTTCAGGTCAGGCTGGATATCAGTCAGCAGGTGGTGAATGGTTGTTTTCTCTTCCCTTGTTATTTCCCTTATCATTATTATTATTGGTGGCAGCAGTAGTGGTTTGTGTTATACCTTAGTTACCGGACTGTTCTTATCTCAACCATGGGAGTTACATCTGGGAGCTCAGGGAGGAACAAAGTGGGGGAGTGAGCAAGCAGCTGCGTAGTTCTGAGTTACTGGCTGGTCTTAAACCACAACAGTTCTTTGTGGCACCCAATGTGGGGCCATGCTAATCTTCTCTGTATCCTTCCAATTTTAGTATATATGCTGCCAAAGAGAGCACATATACCAGCTAGGCTCAAATCACAACATGATCAAAGGACCCATTGCTCAACTTATTTCCCCCAGTCACTCCTACCTTCTACCCTTTCAATTTTCCTCTCATTGCCCCTTTTTTTCCCCTTCATCCAACAGAGGTTCCCAGACCAAGCCTAAGCCAAATTCATCTTCCTTTCCTTACAATTCATCCTAACCTCTAGTCGTGTCAGCCCCAGACCCTCCCCAAAGCATGGCCTCTCTCTAGGTCAGCTCTCTCCAACTTCTGATTCCCCTTTGGTTCCCTTGCCAAACAGTGCCAATTCACCTACGAAACTCTTCCGATTTCCTTCTACTTCCTCCCTCCCTTTTTTCAATCAGCCACAGAAAAATATCCAATCTCACCATACCCTTAATATACCTACCATGACTATTACCTATTTCCTTTGCACTGGAACAACCATTTTACCATATGAAATTCCAGTGAAAGACATTGAAAACAACAACAACAAAAGTAACAAAATAAATCCCAGGCACTATCTTTGCTTTCAGTTTCAGTGCTTTTTGCCTTTGCTTGGAGCTGTCTCTGTCTAAACTTCGGGTTATTCAGTCTGTCTGGAGCATGCTCTGTGCAAGGAATCATTGGGGAGCTCACCTACGAAGGTTTAGACACAACATGACCTGCTGTTCTGTGATGTGGCAAACTTTCAGCCAAAAACATCGATGCTGGCCTCTCACCTCGGCATCTTAATGAGAACACTTCATACAAAATACCGCATTTAGAAAAAACAAACTGTATTAACATCTTTATTCACAGACATCATTATGTTCCTAAAGAACCCAGGGCTTCAACACATTCATAATTCTTTGTGGCCCAGTTTCATTAATATTAGTCTTATGTCATACCTGATAAAGGGTTGGTGAAATCTGTTTGCCCTGCAGAAACACAGGCTGTATGCGATTCCAGCTGAACCTGCAGCCAAAAGTTTAGAGCTTCCTGAAACTCATGGTGTATGAGTTCCACATTGACATACTCCATCCACAAATCCTACAGCAAAGAAGAAGTAAATTATCACTTCCACTTTAGTGATTACCATACACTGTGCAGTATCCACCTCAGTAACTGGGGAACTAAAATAAGCACATAAAATTAGACCCTGCAGTTTAAAGTCATAATAAAAATTATTACTATGTAAATATATATACATATCTCTCTACTGAAGAAAAATGATGCAGATTTTCTATCATATATATCATATATCATATATAAACCTATTGGAAAGCATTCATGACATGGGAAGAAATCTGATGAGCACACTCAGTATATTTCTCACAAATAAGAGAAAAAGGGTACAGGTTATTAAAATTCTGTTCCTAAAAATGGGACAATGAGGAGACCAAGACAGTCTAAAACATCATGGTATGATTAACTATAACCAGGCTAAAGCAAGATGCACTTCCAGCGGTCACATACACTGGAGGAATAAAATGCATGAATGAGGAAAAGCATTTCCAAAATCTCTCTCACATATATTTTATTACACTAACTCTTCAGTCTTACTGGACAGAATAATATACACTTCCCACTTGCTAACTTATGTTTGAACCTGACATGTTACATGCTATCAACATGAGCAGATTTCAGCTTCTGTCATTTAAAGTTCCAACTTCAATAATTTTCTAAAATTACCTTGAACCATAAAAAGATTTACAGAGCAGTGCAGAATAAGGACTGTGTTCTCATTAAGACATGCAAGAAATCTACTCAAGAGTCCTCAGTCAAATATAAAGGAAGGCAGTTTGGGATAGCACAGAATTTTAGGAAAAAAGTCAGAGCTGTGAAGGTATTACACATGCTGTATGCATATTAAAGACTAGAGACACTAAAGTAGCTCACTACTTTAGAAGACCCCGTTTAAGAAGTGAAGTGAATTTTGGATTCCAGATTGCCAGTGTCTTTAGCCCTTCACCTGTTGATTCTGCATGACTTTAGCAAGTCTGTGTACATCATATTGCTTCGGTAAAGAAGGAATGTATGTGTCTCCTTTCTGGAAACTCTCTTCTTCCAACCACAAAACAAAAACATTACAAAGCCTGAGAAGAAAAACAAAAAGAAAAAAAAAAAAATCAATGTGAACGTTAGTTGTATGCATAGCATGTATTACATAGTAGTCTCATTCTGGGGTTAAGGCAACAAATAACAGTAAAAGGTGACAAGGCTCAAAACATCCATGTTCCAGATGCTTTGTGACTAGTTTACTAATTGTCAGTTCAAAGACCAGCAGTGGAAAGAAGCTATTTAGAAAAATATGAAGGGAAATAACCATGAGTAACAGGACAAATTTTGCAAACAAAACCAGTTATTCAAATTAGCACATGACCCAGGACTGGAACAGCCTCTTATGTCAGGGAATCTCATCCACAACCCCATTCAAAGGCCAAAGGAAACTGTGGGTGAACAGACAGAAATAGTTAATGAAATGGATGCAGGCATTATCGCCCTGGTCCTACTTCAACCCTGGGAATAGGGAAGAAAGCACCAGGTGTTAATGCCCTGGGCAGGCCTAAGCCTCAGGAACAGTAAAGACAACAATGAAGGTTAAAGATCAGTTAGCAAAACAAAGCAAGCAGTCTGCAAGATAAAGCAGGCTGTGTATCTCAAAGACAGTAAACGATGTAAATATTTGTAACCCTCAATAGTTTTGCTGGATCGGGATGATAAGGAAGCGAGAGAGTGGAAAGTTACTGCTTAGCACTTAGTAGACTATATAAGGGACTGCTGGGGAGCAATAAAGTGACTTGTGTCTGATCATACTGGTCTCAGATTGAGTCCATCTCACAGCAGGAAACAACAGAACATTCAAGCAAGTCTGTCTTCACACCCCATGACTTCTCTAGAGCGCCCACTCCAGAAAGTCCCACATCTTTTAATTTTTTTGTGGACTCAAATTCATGGCTAGTTTATTCTCATTTCCTCTACTGCTCACACTGTACTTTAACATAAATACACCTTGTTCTTCAACTGGCATCATTCCACTGAGTGGCACTCTCTTTATGATCATACCATGCAAGCTTTACTGACAAGGAAAAACTAGAATGCATTAGATCTTCACACTGTGGTATTAAATATTACTAGAAAACTCCTGTTTTCTGTATCAGTGTCATTACTAGAAAAACTGAAGTAGTCTAGTTCCAAGAGTTCAGCCCTTATGAACTCTACCAATATTTTCCCTCCTGTCCACGTGGTCATTAAACTTTCTGAGCAGATTTACTTGGCTTCAGAGCAGTCTGGCTTTATGATGGAGGAGGGAACCCCTTTGAAATGAAAGACTGAAAATATTGCTCAAGTTACACCCAGCGAGTATTTCTGGATTATTTTTCACAAATGCCCAATGATCTCCCTTGTTTGTTTGTACAGTACCTACTGATTACTGGGGGAAGCAGGAGGCGGGGGCACTTAAAAGAAGCTCAGATTCCACATGCCCAAATCCCCTGAACAAGAGACTCCTTCCAAATAATCCTTTCAACTAGTTTCTGAGAATATTTAGATACTGTAGTGCTGCGAGTATTTTTTAAGGTACACTTCCCAGACCAAAAGCCTCTCTGTAACAGAAACACAGACTCCAGAACACCATAGCTACAGTTCCAGCGTACAGGATATAACAAAATTCTTCGGAGTTATATCCCCTTATGTCCTGGGTTCAGCAGTAGCAGTCATTTTTCTCCTTCTTGGTAGCTGGTGCAGTGCTGTGTTTTTGATTTTGGGCCTGGGAACAGCGCTGATAACACCAGTGTTTTCAGTTACTGCTTGGTAATGTTTAGGCTGGCCAAGGACTTTGTGAGTCTCATGCTCTGCTAGGGAGTAGGGGAAGCCAAGAGGAAGGAGAGACAGGACACCTGACCCAGACTAACCAAAGAGGTTATTCCATACCACAGCATGTCATGTCCAAGAGGTAGAAACGGAGATCAGAGACCCGGAAGGGTGCACGGTGGGGGTGCACTGGTGGGGGGGCACTGCTTGGTCGAGCTGGGTGGTGAGCTACTGTATTCTTTCCTTGTATTTGCCTTGTCATTATTATTAGTAGTAGTGGTGGTAGCAGTAGTGATTTGTGTTATACTTTAGTTACTAAACTGTTTTTATCTCAACCTGTGGGAGTTGCATTCTTTCGATTCTCCTTCCCATCCCTCCAGGAGCAGAGGGAAGAAAGAGGGGGGAGTGAGTGAGAGAGCGACTGTATGGGTTTATAGGAGCTTAAACCATGACACCTTACAAAATTGAGCATTGATCTGCTGAGTAACAGTGAGTGACCCTGTCCATATCCCTAGCCTACTCCAACACAACTGTCCTCTTGTGATAAGGTTTTGGTTAAGCAGACATATCACTTTTCAGGTGGCACAGAACACACTTGTCACAGCTCAACTTCAGCATGCTAACTGTGTGAACTACATTAACTGAATCACATGTTGAAGTCCCCAGTAAATTCCCTGAAGTAATCTTACTCAGACATAAATTTATGCCCTGGTCTGTGACAAACATGTATACACACGAAGTAGCATTTACATGTATAGCTAGTGACGGACATGCTGTTAGCAGATATATCTAAACAACAAATATTTTACCAGCATGGGCATATCATTTATCAAAAAGGAAAGCTCTCCCCTAAGGGAAGGAACAACTCTATCAAACAATGTTCTGTTTTCATTAGTTAAATCAGCTCCTCTCTCAAAACAAAACAAGTTGTATCAACAAAGGAACAGATCTGACTACAACTATGCATATAACAAGTGCCTGCAGTACATCTAGGTCAGCTAAGGGTCACATCCCTTCAAGTCTACCACTGTTAAGACTGTGCTGAAGTAGTTGCTCAGGTGGTTGCACTGAATATGACTGAATTGGGCAGGAGTTTTTTTGTACCTGACAAGTTCCTTATGCAGTTCTGATGAAGTCAGGTAATCCGGTGAGGAGCTTGCCTTCTCTGGTGATCTGTCAGCGCCCTCTGCAGGACTGTCCACTCTTAGTGCTTTACTGGCACCATGGTGGAAGTCTGCTACCTCTATTAAGCGCTGCTTCATCTCACTGAGTAAGTTAACATGAGCTGCACTTTGGAAAAAACGTCTTCCAATACAGCCATCTACAGGTAATCTAAAAATGAACAGAAAAGCACAACAAGTCTTGTTTCAAGTGTCAAATCAGCATCTCTTCAAATAAACTGACTCTAGAGAAGCTGCTGGCACCCACTGCACTCAGGTGCAGTCTTAAGCGTGAAGCACTTCCTCTCACTTGCAGTGCAAACTTACTAGTTCTTGCTAATCTGCTACAGCTGTTATGATCAGACTCACCCATACTGTGGTCCTGGTCGGTGAAGGTAAAGGAGGAAGAACTTCTGCCAGATCAGTGGCATGAGAGGGTGATCAGCAGGGGTAGCAAGGGCCTGGTGAGCCCAGCGGTAAATCAAGAGCCTCTGGAGGGAGGGCACGATGGGCAGCTTCAGCTGAGCCTGGGCTTTCTGCAGGAAGAACATTTTCAGACAAGCGTTCTGCTGCAGTTCCCTGCAACAGGCTGTGGCAGATTAACTAGACAGATTAACACAGAATGAAAACTCAGCTACTACAGAGGATTAAAGCTTGGAAACATTCACACATCTGTAACAGGTCTTAGAGAAAGAGCTGCCCATCTTACAGTTATGTTGAACAGCTGTTAGAAAGCAGTGCTGCACCTCTGATGCTTAAAAAAAATAAATGGCATGATGGCCCTGTGATGCAAGGGCAACATATGGACCACTGATGTTAATTACAGTTAATTACTGTTCCTCCTCACAGAAGGCTCCTGGTTTAGACTTCCGTAAGACCCAAGGTGATGCTAGAAAACAAAGCAGCAATAGCGAAGCACACAGCATGCTTCAACCAGCAAAAACAAGACTTAGGTCATTTGAGGACACAGAATCCTGAAGCATGCTAGTTTAAGCTTTTTCCAGACTACATTCCATACAGCCCCATAGAGAATCTAAAACATAAAGTAAAAGTCATGTGAAGAAAGAATACAGAAGGAAAACTAACTTCTTTTGGCAAAAGCAGAACAAAGGCAAAGCAACACATGAGGAGCAGCACTCTGTATTAGCAAGACAGAACACTACTCCATGAACCCACCAAATGATTAAAAAGTCAAACACCAAGCTCCCACGGTCTGTGCCCAAAGCAGGGGAATGGGAGGCTCTTCTGAGTTCCCAAATTTCAACACAGACATTGGCACTACTTCATTTCCCATACCAGGGGAATGGTACGGTATGGGGGAATAGTATCGGGAACTCTCAACATCCTTTTCCACACACTACAAATGCACTATGTCACTGCGTCCCAGCTAAAACAAGACATGCAAGCCACGGGACAAATGTTTTTCGGACTAGAATCCAAGGATGCAAGATATGTACCACTACGGACATAGCACAAGCAAACCTATTTTCACAGAGTTTCTAGACTACCTTCTTCATTTAAACACACTGAAACAGTTGAAATGAAGGATCAAAAAAAAGTTACACCATCAGACTGGACAGCTTTGGTTTCCACTTGCTTCATTTCAGAATTTCTAGCTGAATTTGGGCAAAGAACCTGGAAAATGCTGTAACGTGGCTTACAGCTCACCAAAGTGCTTTAAGAGAGAGACCTAAACAGTTCTGAAAGTCCTGGAAAATAATTCCACAAATACAGAAACAATTAAAGCTCAGAATTCTGCAAAATTTAGATCACCTGAGAAATGCTCTTTAAAATACAGACACATTTGCCATCTCTAAAATAAGAGCATCTGCACTCCCCATATCAGTGGTACAGAATAATCCACTGAAGACCGTGAGGCATTCAGATGACCCATAAAATCATGCAAGAGCACTAATTAGTGACTGAGGTTTTCTGTAAATAATGGTGTATTAAAAACCAGATATTTGCATGGTAGTTTTAAAACGTTCAGGTCAAAATTTAGAAGAAAATTTCCCTGCAGTATACTTCTGGAAAACCAGATAAACATTTTATCTTGGTAAGAAAGACTGCATAAGATAAAAGCTAAGCAATACCAGAGAATACTCTTCTCCAGCAGTTCTCTCTAATAAAAGCAGATGAAAAGTTCTCTCACCTTCAAAGCTTGATCAGGAGTTAAAGCATTAATAACCAACTCCCGTTCCACAACTCTGCGAAGCTGTGAATCTTCTTCAAAAATTGACTCCATGTTTAACACCATCCATGAAAACCAGACCTGCACAACACAGTGATAACAGAAACAGTGATCACAAATTGGCAAGGGTAGGATCCAGAAGCTTGCTGTTTTCTTAACAGAAGTATACCTTTGCCAGATTCCCATTACAAAGTTGCAAAAGCAGTATCATATCTCAACAAGAAAACCAACAAACAGTCCCCTCCTTATCTACATTCAAACTTCCCCTCTGTATTTTGTACAAGCCTGGGAAAGAAGGGGGAAATCAGAGACAACTGACAGAATTATCCAGAGAGTTCTGGAGGAAACAAGGAAATAAGATACTCAAACACAGTAAAACAAGATCTCCTCTCTCCAACCTGCATTACACATCTCCAGTTGGAGAACTGCAAAAAAGCACTTGCTTAAGCAGAGAGAAAGCAACTAGTACCCAAAATGTATCAGATAGAGACTGATCAAATAGATAAGACAGGCTTTACATATTTTTCTCTCATTAAATATATAGAGAACAACTGATGATTAAAAGAAATCTTAACTAATAAATCCTATTATATGAATTATTGGACACAGATTTGACAAATTCTGTGCAAAATGTCCATGTTTCCTTTAGTGTTACAAGCCCACACCATTCTTTTAGGCTAAATTAGGATTTTATCACAGGAAAACTCAAACACTGGGATAGCAAGCAAGAGGGAACAAAAGGAAATGTACAAAAAGAAAAAATTCCCAAGCGTAAACACCTGCAAATTGTTTATCCCAGGGCTGTTTATAAAACACCATCATACCACTTACCTGAGAGGAATTGGCATTGCCTTCGACAAAGGAAGGTGTCACATTGCCAGCCACAATCCAGCTGACAAGCGAAGACAGCAGACCTTTGTCACAATGATAGCCTAAAGCATTCTGCATGGAAACAGAAAACACGTGGTTGGGATTTTTTGGTTTGTTTTTTTTTTTTTTTGTTTTGTTTGTTTGGTTTGGTTTTTTTTTGGTAAGCAGCTTAACAGATGATTTACAAGCCAAAGGTATGTCACTATCTTCATCCAGGTTCCTTTCTGCCTCTTGTTCCAGAGAGAAGATTCTGTCATAGTGACACTGTCTGATTCTTCAAGACAGGAAACTCTATTTTTGTTCTAAGCACCCTATCAAACTCTTGAAATGCAAAGACCACAAACCAAAATACTGTGACATAATTCATACGAATGAAACCTGTGTTGCAAATAGGTTTTAAAAGATATTATTGTTAAAATATCAGAAATTTTATTAAACTTGACCTACCCAGAAACAAATCAGATAGTCCCACTACCAATCACCATCATGACTATTCTTGTTGCACATCAGGAAGGCATATTCACACCAAAAAAGAATGAGCAACACATGAACTATTTACTCAACAGCCACACCAATACACCACACCCATTTACCTTGTGTTGTTGGTAAAGCAGCTTTTGAACACAGTCCTCTTGGCTGTACTGAAATGCAGCTTTACATAAGTCATCCAGCAACAAGAGTGTGGCCCTGTCCCTGTGCCACAGCTGCTGGCTGATGAGGACGTGAACCCAGAACTCCAGTACTGCAGCTGGCCCCGCTCCATTTGGCTGGTCATTTAGAAAAATGTGAGTCTGCCACATTAAAGAGAAAAATCATTCAAGAGATCGTAGCTTCAATTAAAGCTTACAAATTTCATTGAATCATTGAGAAGTTTTGGGTTAGAAAGGACCTTAAAGCTCATCCAGTTCCAACCCTGCCATGGGAAGGGACACCTTCCACTAGAGGACACTGCTCCAAGCCCCATCCAACCTGGCCTTGAACACTGCCAGGGATGGGGCAGCCACAGCTTCTCTGTGCAACCTGTGCCAGTGCCATACCACCCTCCCACAAAAGAACTTCTGCCTAAGATCTCATCTCAATCTCCCCTCAGTTTATTGGAGAATCATGTCATCTGCATAAGGCTGTGGGCCTATCCTTAAAATAAATAATTTACAATGATGCTCTCTATGCCCATGTACAGCTTTGCCATGTCCAAATTTCTGCAGATTCTGCAGCTGGAGAACTCAGCATCTTGCGCAATCAGCAAATTAGACACTAGCAGGACACCTGTAACCTGCAGTCATAAAAAGCACCTATTCATTAAGTGTAACCTGCTGTCCCCGCACAAGGACTTCCCCAGTTAGGACTCTTTCCCTTTAGCCCTTATTTCCCTCTAAACATTAGTGTGCCTATTCTTAAAAAAAATTCTTCAGAGAAGGCAAGAACACTCTCTTTAGAAGGTTAGGGAATAACTGTTCCCAATACAGAACATTTTTCCATACCACATCCATACACTACTGTTCACAAGCTCTGCTTTTAACGATTAATTAATCTTCTGTGTTCCTGGACTAACACAAGCAAAAAAGTAATGCTGCCTTCTACATTCCCTTTCTAGGCAGTTTTGACTTGCAAACTGGTGAAAATGTGTTTTCCAATTAGTCTGGAAGGCACATACTGCTGTTATGTCCAATATCACATGCACTGCCAGGGATAGGCAAATTTAAACAGAAGTATTTCAGGAAACCAAACCCAACTACTTGTGCTTAGAATCATAGAATGGTTTGGGTTGGAAAGGACTTTCAGATATCTAGTCCCAACCCCAGTGGCATGGGCAGGGACACCACACAGTAAACCATGTCACCCAAGACTGCTTGATGCCGCATATTCCATGGCTGCAGAACTACCAGATTTTTATCCTAACTTTAAACACTAATTCAGCCAAAGGCTCCCTGTTTTTAAAAAACTCCCTTCCCCACCCCCCTTTTTATTTTTTAATAACCTTCTTACCTGCATCATACTACTGAGCAGCTTAACATTTTCTCCATAGCTCACTCCTGTCAAGTGCTGTGTTACTTTATGGGTAACCTGCTGGGTCACACCTTGAGGGACTCCACTATCCAGATGAAGGAACAGTTGGATACAAGATAAAAACCTAAGAATGTCACCAAATTAAATTAATTCTAAAATTTTTCCTACTACATAATACTACAGAAAACCTGCTGTTAGAAAATTGCAAACCAGCTTAACAGCACTGGTGACACCACATACAATGACTTTGATTCACAATCATCCTGCAGATTTAATTACTAGTTAAATGATTTTGCCTGCTCTCTTGGTGTGCAGCACATAAACACAGCAGTTACTTGTAAATACAGCTGTCTGAAGACGACTTCTGTTGCACAGCAGCAGCAGCAGCGACAGCTGTACACACTGTGTGAGTAGGAAACCCTTCTACAACTACCTCAACGACAGTCAGTGCCAAAAATAACTCTGCAAAGAAACCAGACTCACTTTCCCATTATCTGCCTCACATTTTCACTGGATGCAAAACCCAGAACAAAGCCTGATAAATTTAACAGTTAAGATTAACTTTCATTGTTCTTTATCAATAAACATATTAGGAATATATAATGCTTACTGTTCATTCTTCAGGAGATAATACTGGCAAGAGTAAAACAAGGGTAGAATTTTATCCAGCACATGGACTACCGTTCTCAGATGTCTACACTGGACAAGTACACCCAAAAGAGGGATCCCTTCAGCACAGAACTTCTCAACACTGTCAAAAAAAAAAAAAAAAAAAAAAAAAAAAATTAACTAACAGTAGAAAGGGAGACAGGTTGTTGACTTTTTTTTTTGTGAACTGAGATGTAAACACATTCATATCTTTACATTTTGTCTCTGAAATCCTAAACAGCTAAATCCACAGGCATTCTTTCAGCTGTAGGGGCCATTCAGTTGCTGACAGATTAAGTATCTCCTGCCCTTCTGGGGGTTTGTGTCCTGTCTTCCAAAAATCACTGGAGCTAAGGGTGTTCACCCATCAAGTTTCAATCAGTTTAAAGTTCTCTGTTCTTGTCTAACCGTGCCAACCACCTTCACTCCCCAGGCAAAGGAAGAGCCTACAGAGTGAGTTTCATATGATCTAGCTTTGACATTTCCTCAGGGTGGATGATGCTCTGGACATCTTTTTTCACTACCTACAGACAGAGCTCAGAGGGTTTCCTTATAGTAGCTACTTAGATGGTATTGGGTGAATCCTACTCTTACTGTCCGGAAAATTCACTAGCAGTACCTTATTTGATGCTGTGCATCAAGTTGTGCTAATTAAAAAAGGCTGCATTTTAGGAAAAGATGTAAACATTAATCCAATGTCTACTCAAAGGTGAGGAAAAGGTAGGATAAAGTAACACGCTTTGTTTCTTCTGCTCATTAACGTAACTGGCCTCGAACTTTTGTATGTGACAAGTATCTGTGTTATTGTCTGGACAGGAGAAGGATGTGCTGGAGAAGGAGGGCAGGAGGGAAACAAACCTCAGAAGTAAAGAAGTTTCTTGTTTTTCACGTAATAATTTCCACTGTCAAACCCAAATACCTTCTTTTCAGTCTCTAATTACTCCAAGCGCTTTGAAGAAGCACACATTTATCTATGGCACAAACTTAGCATCAAGCAACAGCTTGGGTAAGGAGAAGAAAGCCAAGATAACTTCTTGTTAAAGAGTAAAGCTTTATTATATGCAGAAAACAAGCTAGGGAAGATTTTCAATACTGTAAGAGATAAAAGATTCAGGGAAAATAGACCTGGGAGAGATTAACCTATCTATGAACCAGTACATTCGATTATGTCTAAAAGCCTTACCTACAAACCAGCTGAAAGCACTGGAAAATACTGTGTAGGAACATAGGGCTAGGAGGTTCAGTATCAAGGTTATAAAGCTCTCTATCACTACCAGCATGAGTGTTTTTTCATTCCTCATTGTTTTCTGAATGCTCTGTTGCTAAAAAACTCTGCCTGTAGAACAACCCTTTCAGTAAGCGTGGTCAAAAATTATTCCTGCCCACAGCAATCATGCTGATATCTTAGTTTCAGTACTATTTCTAATGACTATTTTGGCCCTAACATGCTGAAGGCAAAAAATACTATTGGTAAACTAAAGGAAATGCCTCAATGTTTGAAAGTACAGCCCCTGAACAACTGCTAAACCTCTTGCAGCAGAAGTCCTCTACTGTTTACACATGTTTAAAGATGTTAACAGCCCTCAGTTCATCATTAGCTGGGTTGCCCAGTCACTGGGGCCATCCACCCTAGGTAAACACAAACCAGCACACTTACCTGTGACCCAGAGTGGTCATTGCCAGCGCCAGGTAACAGCCAATAGGGATGTTGGCTTTGACAGCCTTCAGGAGGGGGTGAAGTGTGACCGACTCCGTCATGTCCAGCACACTGTCAGACACAGGGACCGCACGCCAGCCATGCTGCATGCCACGGTCATTTCTGTGAAGCTTTAACCTCAAAATCAAACCCCATGCCCACTGATTAAAGAAAGTCTCTGGTGTTTCCCCATATCGAACAATGCTGGCTAAGTAGGACACCTGGAAAAAAGCAGCAAGAACAGGAGTGAGAGGAAGCATAGCCACACTACAGCACATATGGCAAGTCTAGGACTTGGGACAGTGTGGATAAGTTTCCTCTTCTATCACAACACTCTGACATGAGATTAGAGCAACAGTCATTATTTATCAGACATATCATATAGCACAGCCAGTCAGGATTATCCAAAGTCTCTCTTTCTATGGCTTTGATTTCCACCTCCCCTCAGCCGTTTCCCACTCCATCCCTTTTGGTAAACCCTATCGATAAACTTAATTTTGTTTTCCTAAACTGGTTCAAACTATATATTCAGATTAAAATTTATCTTTCCTACTTAAAAAAAGCCACACACAACCTTCAGTAATATTTCAGACTGCTAGCAAAAACAAAATATATATATATGTATATATATATATATATGTGTACATATATATACACACAAAAAAACCATCTGTCAACAAAAAGAATAAAACCTGGCAGTCACTCCTCAGAAAGTAGCCTCTGAAGTGGACAGGCAGAGGCTCTGTCATATTTGTCTGTCCACTGTCATAAAGATCCTGTCCAGATCAGAAGAAATTATAAATATCTAGAGAAAAACATACTGCACATGACCAGTGTCAATTGCAGAGCTGGGAGTCAATGCAGTTATTTCACCCTCTCTGAGTGAAAGTACGAGAACCTAAACATTACTTTCTCTAAAGTTCCAGTTACAAGCTCATGCAACTCAGGACAGATTCACTAATACAAGTGGCAATCAAGGCTGAAATGTGCTTAAAAGGAGAACTCGTCTAGCTAGCACAAGACAACAAACCAGCTAGATGGTTTGTTTAAGTAGTGCCGAGAAGCAAGTTAGAAAAGAGCAGAGAAACAAGGAACATTAACAGTGTGGGAAGAAAAGACTGGGGAAATGAGCCCAGGGGAGGAGGGAAGGAGAAAGCACTGTACAAGAAATGCTAAGAAGATGAAGCACAGGACAATGCTAAAAGCTCTGAATAAATACATAGAAGCATCTTGGATTGAATACCCCAAAAAAGGATTTTTAACCTTGGTAACTTTATCCTTCCATTCCCCTTTTGTAACTTGGAGCCATACCTTCCTCAGTCACCAGTGTGCTGCAAAATCAATGTAATGTATGTTTGTAGGGTGTTCAGATAGCACAGCATGGATCACTGCTGAAAAACTCCTAAAGAGATTAACACTTGAGCCTTCAAATGAAGTAGGACTAAGAAATTGAGGCACAGGAAGGATGTCTCTTATGTTCACCAATAGTAATAAGTAGCCTTTCATTCAGCAAGTACTGTCCAACTCCATCTGAATAAAGCATGCTTTGGAAGAACATTTGGCAACTATCCCACTACAGGGGGATAATAATACAAATCTACAAGTAGTTCAAACTAAAAACATGTATTTCTCATACGGATGTTCAGTGTAAGCCTAACAGTATTTTGGAATAGCAATATGGGTACAGAAAATACTGAGAATTGGTATAATATGGTGTCCTAGTATCAAGATAGCGTAGCTTTTAAACAGAGAAAAACGGAAAACAATGTCTTGGCCTGCAGTTTATCCTGTCTGTTATTATCAGTAAGCCATTCCCTGTAATCCTCATGGAGGAATACCTGTTTTATGCTTTCAGAAAGTAGTCCAGCATATGGTTTCTGGGACAGATATTTCTGATATGCTTCCAGGACCATCAATGCAACTTCAGAATGGACAGCTGGATCCAGATGAAGAGCATCCTGCTAAAATCAGAACTGCATCACAAAACTTTGGAACATACCATTTTTTTTTTGTATCAAAACATGGTAATTCTTCTTATCTGTTGCCATATTGAGGAATTATTTTTCCCCCGATCAAAAGGTAGAGACACCTGAAAAAGCATTCACCCTTGACTGGATCTTGAACTGATAGAGCTACTGGAGTAACCCATTCTACAGAATATTTTCCAATCATTTAAAATGATGCTCAGGGCTTTGAAATCTCTAAGGTCAATCCTTAGTTTTCTAGCATTGTGAAAACACACCTAGATATCAGCCTGCAAACTACAGACATAATAGTCTCATACACACTTCGAGGATTCTTGTTTCTGCAGCCACAGACATCTTACTCAAGGGATTCAGAAATACTGCCCTGTCAGCTGTTTCCTCTTGCTTAGAGAGAAGAAACTCCTGCTGAAATATCTCTTTTCATCTCAGATGCAGCACTACAGGGAAGCAACACAAGCAAATTCTCAGCTGGAACACTGCAGAATTTTTGTGAAGTTCCCATCCTATGCCATCAAATGCACAGCTATCACATAAAAGCATGTAATTAACTGTCAAATTCATTTACAGTCCCAGCTCAAGTAAAACTTTTGCTCTGAAAAACTGACCAGGTTCAGGCTTCCTGTTTTCAATACATACTTGCCCACCGAATCCCCAGTTTAGCCCTTCCAAGATGATGCAGGCTAGTTTATTCTCCACAGTCGTTAGACTGTAATTTAATAACCAGTCGCGAATCAGGGCTATCTCAGATGAAGAAGGCTTCCACAGGTACAGTGGCAGTTCTTTAAAGAGGTATAAAGAAACCTTGGAGGACAGAAAACAAAGGCTAATCAGAACTCAGTATGGAACAATAATCAGCATTATGCCCTTTTATCTTAAAGAGTGATATGATGGAAGAAATCATGACAGGTCTTTAACACAATCCATTCTTCTCCCAAGTAACAAGTGACAGGACAATAGAAAATAGCCTCAAGTTGCACCAGGGGAGGTTTAGGTCAGATATTAGGAAAAATTTCTTCACCAAAAGGACTGTCAAGCACTGGAACAGGCTGCCCTGTTCCAAAAGGCAGCGGTGGGGTTGGCGTCTCTGGAAGTATTCATAAGGCGAGTAGATGTGGCACTTCAGGACATAGTTTAGTCGGGGACTTGGCAGGGCTGGTTTAACAGTTGACCTCAATGATCTTAAAGCTCTTTTCCAACCTAAATGATTCAGTGAGTCTGCGATTCATTCATACCAAGCCTTGTCTTATAACACAGTCTGGTACAGCCTCTGGTTTTAAATGCATGCCTGTTTTAAATGACAGACATTAGCACTTACCATTCCAACCGTCTCAAGGGTCTCTCTAATCCGATCCAGGAGTACAGAAACAATCTGCGTATGGACGCTGGCAATTGCCCCCAGGAGTTCTCTACCAACTTTTGAAAATGTCTCTCTTGTAGAAAGACTAACATAAGAGACCTGAGAAAATGAGCATGAAGAAGTTACTGGTTGTGGCTGACCTTCCTTGGCAGTGCAATAAAATGCTTTTTGGAAAATACAGAACCAAATTGTTCTCAGTGATCCTGAACAAAGTTGGTAAGTGCCCATATTAAAACTGAATCACCCTGGAAGATAAGGAAATTACTATTTTATACTGAGTCCAAAACTAAACACAGGAACACCACTACTGCACATACTAAATAAAAAGACAAACAAAAAGCCCCAAACAACTACACATACAGAAAAAACACCACACAATGAATTTCAGAGCTGCAAGTTAGACTAGCATGAGAAAAACAAAATAAAAGTAATACATTTTTGTTCATTTGTTTTGTTCTAGCTTGGTCTATAATAAAGCTGGCTTTCCTCCCAGAAAAACACTCACTCTAGGATATTTTAATTCAGTACTAGATTATAAAGCTGAGAAATAGTACTTTCTTAGTCACATGGTAGAAGAGACTACAGAAACCATGGATGTTTCACACCTTCCACTGTTAGAAAGAAAAAAAGCACATTCGTTCCTTTCTTGAATGTACTACTAATGTTACTCACCTCATATATCTCCAGAACAATTATTTTGATAAAATCCTCATCAACATCAGCCCGTTTAGTTTGTGCCATCTGAGCAAATGTGGTGAGCAGACATATTTCTTCTGAACAGTTCATTGTTTTGAGATACTTTTCAAAATTTTCAAGGTGCTTTGGGTCTAGAAAGAAAGTCACATGAAAGAAACACAATAAAGAAGTATTACAGGACATATGTCATCAACATTCATACATTTATTCACAGCTCAATCCCAGAGTGGGTATCAGAGGCAAAGGAATTATCATCACTGAAGGCTTGTAAATTAGTATCCTCTCTTCAGAACTGGCTGCTACCACCTTTAAGTATAAGGTGCAAGAAACACCATGATGTGCAGTGAGCTCACATGATTCAGTTAATATGCTAGTAATTTATAACAAAAGTTAAAACTGCTTCAAGAAGAGCTGGAATTCAATTTTTGACATCATTTTAACTATGCAATGTCAATCATCAACAGAAGAATCTTTCATCACCAACAGCTTGAATCTCTCTTTTTTAAAATGACATTCCGGTTTTCGGTTCCACGACATACTGCAGCAATTAATTCACAGATTAAATCCAAATTACATGAAAGAGTATTAGTTTTAATCAGCACAGAGCCAGAAGAAGATTGAAATTAAACCCATCCAAACACAGCAGAGAGGTTTTGATCAAGTTGAGAGACTCTGGATATTCCACATACCACAAACACCAGCAGCAATTAAACTGCGGAGATCATTCTGTGTTATTTACAAATAAAAATACTTCAAGCATCTAGCCCTGGGCTTAGATTATGTACAAGGATCACAAGGAAGAAGGTCTGTTTCAGTCTCCCAAACTCAATATAAGAAAACTAATGAATGTGCTTGTCTGGAAAACATCTCTCAAAACAGAGAACTGAAGTTGCACAAGAGAGAAAAGCTAAGAGATGTTTTTACTTCAATTCGTAGCAGGTTTTCTCTTTAAACTCGATAGTGACATGTTGCCAAATGAAAATAAACATTTAATTTGTGTGTGTTGGTGGGGTAACAGGAAAGTTGTTCAATAAAACCTGTACAAGACTTTGCCATAATTTTTATTTCTTTCAAATAACTTTAAATAAGCTCAATGCAGCAAAACAAGCACTGAAAGCTGAATGTGAGCTGTAAAATGGTTTGGAGAGAGGCCTGCTTCCTCTGAAGCATAACATATAGAATCCCAGACTGGTTTGGATTGGAGGGGACTTTAAAGCTTGTCCAGTTTCAACCCCTGCCATGGGCAGGCACATCTACTAGAGAACGTTGCTTCAAGTCCCATCCAACCTGGCCTTGAACACTGCCAGAGATGGCGCAGCCACAGCTTCTCTGGGCACCCTGTGCCGGGGCCTCAACACCCCCACAGGGAAGAACTTTTTCCTAGTAACATGCAGTAAACACTGTTTACAGTGATCTTACCACAGCAGTAGAATACACTGAAAGCACCAGTGTGGCACTCATCTACTTAAACTGCATAGACATGTGCTCAGCATGATTGAGATTCATAGAATCTGACAGATTTCCATTGCTTTAAATCTCAAGCAACAGAGACCAAAATATGCTACTTCTTTTTTTGGCTGTGGTTAATTATCAGAGATGAGCAGATATTTGTGTAAGAGTATTATATAGTCTTTACCATTTACAGTAATGTTTTGAGAAGTAAGAGCCTGATTCAACCCTATGCAACACCCCTTCTATTACTGGGAATTTATTCAATCTTTTTTGCATTGGAGCATTTTGGCCCCATTGACAAGCTGTTTTTATTGCTTTCTCTGCATAAAAAGCTTGGGTTTTCTCTGATTTTTTTTTTCCCCCAGCAGAAGATGCATCACATAATTGCAAGCTCTTTTACAAATTGTAAGAGCAGCGCTCTCCAATCCTACTCCCTGCTGGTTTTGTCCTTAAGCCTCACAACAAGCTCAAACAAGATAAATACTCCACAGGATACAGAGAACTCTTCGAAAGAGTCACTCTGTGTCTGGAGGTGTGACACAGGACCAGAGACATATTTCACCATTAACTTTGCAAAGCTTCACATCTACACAGGAGCTATTTCAGTAACACTCCTTCAAGGTACAGAGGAACCACTTTGCAAGAATCTTACGTAATGATAAAATCAGGCATGCAATTCTTCACTTGGGTTATCTATAGAAGACCTACTGCCCTTTCAGACAGGCAAGTTTCAATAAATACTGTGTCAATGCCTGCTTACAGAATTAGAACTTTTTTCCTGTTCCTTCTTTAAACACATCACCTTCCTAAGACTCTTTGATGTGTTTTTCTGCTAACCAGCAATGGACCTGCAGGGAATTCAGTAAAGACTCCATTTAGACCCACAGAACAGCAAGGCTCACACTGTAAGTGAAAGCTGTTTATGCTACTACCTTCCATTTTTGAGTAACAGAAAAAAAAAAAAAAAAAAAACAAAACTAGCAAAGGGCAGATCTCATCCCATCACATGATGCAGATCACTGGAAGACCAAGTTTGACAATTCAGCTGTGATATAACCTTGAATGAAGTAGAAGAGGCAATTCCCTGCCTTGCAATTTAAAGTTCGGAATAGGCCAGATCTGCATTCCCCATCATGCTGCTCTTCCACATAGCTTGCCTTTTCCTGACAAGTTATTAAGTAGGAAAAGCTAAGGCACAACTTCTACAGGCACACCTCCAGCACAGTGTTAAGTCCTGTCCTGGAAAGCAGCTTGCAAAGTGATGACAATGCTGCAAAGATCAGACAGTGAATGGGGGCTGTGTTGGGAACTGTGGGAAAACTGATAGTGTTTAAAACAGCGACACTCCTGAGAAGATTTAGATGAAGAAGTCCGGCATGAGCTTAGACAGACAGATGCATTTAATGATTGTAAAGAGCTGGGGAATTTTTTTCTTATAGTACCTTTTATGTCAGCAAGGGTTAAAGCAAACAGTCCTCCACGATCCCACTGTGTAATTGCTCCCACTTTGTTTAAGGCAGTTTAACCTCACTTTAACCCCTCTGACTACTGCTCAAGATGAAACAAAATGACTGATGATCTTACACCAGCAGTGGGAGGTGTCCCTGCCCACAGCAGGGGGGCTGGAACTAGATGATGTTAAGGTCCTTTCCAACCCTAACTATTCTATGGTTCTGTGATTCTATAATAATAAACTCCTCTGGTGTTGTAAACCTCTTTGTGTGAAGGACAGAGAGACTGATTACTCCTCCAAACTGTTCGTGCTTCATGATTGATAATGACCAATTGAAATTCCCCTCACTTCTCCTGGTATACCTCCCTACAAGGGTGATTTAATCCACTGGCACTTGGGAGGAGTTTACCTCAAGGCATAGTGAGGGTTCAAAGGCACAGTGAAGAATGGCTTTCCCTAGACAAGTTTTGGGGGCAGCGCCTTCTGAAACCTGCAGTCTCTTCACTTGTATAAGCTGGGAGTTAGATCATAGAATCATAGAGTAGTTAGGGTTGGAAAGGACCTCAAGATCATCGAGTTCCAACCCCCCTGCCATGGGCAGGGACACCTCCCACTAAACCATGCCATCCAAGGCTATGTCCAACCCCACCTTGAATGCCGCCAGGGATGAAGCATCCACAACCTCCCTGGGCAACCCATTCCAGGGCCCCACCACCCTCACAGGAAAGAATTTCTTCCTCATATCCAATCTAAACTTCCCCTGTTTAAGTTTAAACCCATTACCCCTTGTCCTCTCACCACAGTCCCTAATGAAGAGTCCCTCCCCGGCATCCCTATAGGCCCCCTTCAGGTATTGGAAGGCTGCTATGAGGTCTCCACGCAGACTTCTCTTCTCCAGGCTGAACAGCCCCAATTTTCTCAACCTATCTTCATACGAGAGGTGCTCCAGTCCCCTGATCATCCTCGTGGCCCTCCTCTGCACTTGTTCTAACAGTTCCATGTCCTTTTTATGTTGAGGACACCAGAACTGCACACAATACTCCAAGTGAGGTCTCACGAGAGCAGAGTAAAGGGGCAGGAGCACCTCCCTCGACCTGCTGGTCACACTCCTTTTGATGCAGCCCAGGATACGGTTGGCTTTCTGGGCTGCAAGCGCACATTGCCGGCTCATGTTCATTTTTTCATCAACCCACACTCCCAAGTCCTTCTCCTCAGGGCTGCTCTCAATCTCCTCCCTGCCCAACCTGATCCTTGGCTAGCACAAATAACTTCAGTGAAGAGGTATTAATTTTATTGCCAAGGCATATTAATTTTATTAAAGCTTGTTCTGGAGTACTGTTAGCCATTCAAAGACAAACTTGTCCCATTCAAATTATCTCATCACTTTTGGCTGCTGACAGATCCAAACACACCTCCAGACCACTCAAACTCTATCATCAAACCATCCATACCTGCAATTCCAGTGTGACAGCATGCTCTGCAATTACCACAAAGTGCAGGAGTCTAGAAGAAAGACATGCTGTGGCAAGAGGAGTCTTTTAGAAATAGGAAGAGTAAACACAATGTTGAGTTCGATTGACCTGATTTGCACTCAAAAACGAGGTAAGGCGAATGCAATTATGCTGCAGCCATGCCCTAAAGGCCAAACGTCATGATTTTTAATTATAAACAGCAAAACAGCAGTTGTATGGACCTGGGAGGCCATCCACTGAGCACAGCTTTACAATCCTCAAACTACCCACAGACCACAGTGTGTGCATAGTGGGGGGGAGAAACCAAGAGTGAGAGTTCCCCCTACTCGCAGTCCATGTTTCATCAAATTTGCGGTGTTTGGAAACATTATTAGTCATACTGTGTGATGAACATGAAGTTAATGTTAAGGCTACAGATGATCCAAATTCTTATTTCAAACATATTTCAAACCCGGAAAGAAGTAGGTTTCTTTTCAAAGGCTTCTGCCATTCTGACTCTTTGGCTGCTGCTGCAGCATATATCTACTGCTTTCAGATGTGAGTGGTGATAAGTTTTCAGATGAAACATGAAAGAATTTTTCACAGGCTACAACATTAACTATAAATGAAAAAAAAAAAAAAAAAAAAAAAACCAAAAAAAAACTCTACAACCATTTAATTTGTCCCCTTAGTTAGTTACGGGTATCAAGTAGGTAGTCATATCAACACATAAGCCATTCAAAACAGTGTGGGGAAAATGCTCATACTCCCCCTGCTGATGGATCCATACTGTCCCTACAACACCTCTGAGTGCCTTGCTCTGGGAACAGTCTACACTGAGCTAAATTATGTCAGTTTATGGGGGTTTAGCTCTGCAAAGCTGCTTCTGTTGAATCATTTTAATCCTAGGTGGACTGCAGTTAACTCCTAAAACATTATCAAAGACAGAAGACTCATTAAATGAAGCAGGGGTTTTGGTTTGTTGTTTAGTTGTGGTTTTTGTTTTTTTTTTTTTTGTTTTTTTTTTTTTTGGGGGGGGGGCCTTGTTTTGGTTTTGCTTTGTTGTTTTGGTTTTTTTTTTTTGTTTTGTTGGCTTTTTTGGTTGTTTCTTTTTTTTGTCTTTAAAGGAAACTCCAGAAATCTCCATCCCTGGTTTTATGTTTAAATTATCTTATAACATATACGACATAATAATGACCACATCTGATGTATGTAATCCCAGTAAACCAATCTTTTGAGTGCATCTGTCTGCGCACTCCATTTACAGGAGCACACTACACCATAAACTTTTGCCTTCCACATGGATCCAGCAAGTTACGGACTTTAAAATTACTGATGCCTGGGGACAACCCTGCCATCTTTTGATGATGGAGTAAGGTCCAATAAGTGTTTCCCTGCAAAGTGAGATCAATTAATTACTTGAATTAGTGTTCACACAGCTGTAACATTCTTTACCTGCAGCTCAGACAGATATATAATTTCTCTCTGTCTTTGAAAACCAAAGGCACTGCATCTTTAAAGCATTTGCTTTAAAACCATAATCCCCATTGATCACTACAAACAAAGGTAAAAGCAACAGCACACTAAGGAGTGAAAGATCTGAAGAGTGTGATGTTAATTGCAGAGGGAAAGAAATCCACCTCCGGAGGAAGATCCCTCAGCAGACTCTTGGTTTCAGTGTTCTTTTTGCAATATCAGATACGTTAAAAAAGGCCTTTCCACGATCCAGATCCGACTCCTACACTGAAGTGACTTCTACAAGGTTCAGACTTAAACAGGGGTAGTTTAGACTGGATATGAGGAAGAAATTCTCTACTGTAAGGGTGGTGAGGCACTGGAATGGGTTGCCCAGGGAAGCTGTGAATGCTCCATCGCTGGCAGCGTTCAAGGCCAGGTTGGACAGTCTTGGATGGCATGGTTTAGTGGGAGGTGTCCCTGCCCATGGCAGAGGAGTTGGAACTAGATGATCCTCAGGTCCTTTCCAACCCTAACTATTTTATAATTCTATGACTCTGTGTTTCAGGTGTGAAAGAGATTTCTGTAATTTAGCCATCTTTGTGATGATTTCTCACACCGCTTCACACATGTGGTAAGCTTCTCTGATACAGTTTTCATATAAGTGGAAAAGATGTTTTCAAGCAAATTCCTTTCTCAATCTGAACATCTATTTAAATGCAAACAGACTTTTTTCCCCAGAAAAGCACCTAAACAAATTAAAACATCTGGGTTACAGTTTGCTGTAACATCTGCAGATTACAAAATGCATGTTTGCCCTCAAGTTCAAGGAGCCCTTGGAACGACATTCACTAAAAACATGAACTGAAAGAAGGCATACGGTTAGCTCCTCTTTTTGTTTTATTTATAAAGTTGTTTGTGAGATACTAGTACACTTAATTCTGAAACCTAGAAATCTGCCCCTCTAACAGAAACACTAGCAAAGCAGAACAAGTGTTAAACACTTCCACTTAGATTACATTCTATTTTAAGAGCTTTCAAGAATTTTGCAACTCTACTTCAACCCGAGAAGGGCAGACTTGCACAGCCAAAACATCTCATGAACACTGTGTTAGAGGACTGTGCAATTTAAGTGAAGAGATTTTCCATATTATAAGATAAACCACACTACTGACAGATACAACAGACATACACGGGGTGTCTCATCCATAAATCTCCCTTTCCTAATGCTACCTTTTCGTAGAATCAAAGAGGTTGGAAAAGACCTGTAAGATCATCAGCTTTTACCCCAGCACTGCTAAGTGCGCCACTAGATCTTATCACTTTTATCCTTACAGCAGATATTAAGAGCACTGTGGTTTTTGTTGCTGTTCAGGAGTTTTTAGGTAATGCAGAAAGACCAAAAAAGGACTACATGTACAGGTATAGCAGAATGACCCACTCAGAATGACCCACAAACGTGAAGAAGGGGTAGGACAAGCAGGTAATGAATATCTATGACAGCAATTGTCATGTTTCCCTGTTAAGTGTGTGTCCATGTTTCATTAGGCACAGACCAGCTAAGCAACAGAGAAGGGTCTTGAAGGAGGAGAGAGAAAAACAAGACCTGGTAAAGTTAAGGGCAATCATAAAAGGAAGGAAAAGAGCTGGCATCAGCTTCTGAGCATATGTGCACTAGACTTTATCTGCTGCAAGTCACAGCTCTGCAGTCACCTTGAAGCTTCCTGCTTCAGCTGCACCTTCCTCTTCACTGTGCCTGTGGTCAGTCTGTGGGCTCCACATGCTGCAGATCCCACGCCAACCTCAAACCCACACCAAGCCACACCTCGGCACTGAAGGATGAGGACAAGGCAAACAGGGAAGAGGTTCCACCTCAAACCATCACCTCACAGCAGGGCAATGACAACTTCACCACACAATCGCTACTTGAGCCAGTTCTCTTCCTCCTCTGTACATTTGACCATGCAGCAATTCAAGTTCAGAGAGACCCTGAAAATCAGTAGTTCCTTAAATCTTGATACTGGCAGTAAAGAAACTATAACCAGAAATGTTGTTCAGCAGGTTCTTATTGTCAATTGCAACAGAGGAAAGGACAAAGGTGTTAATTCTATATTAACAGAGCTTACAAAGAACACACGCTTCTACTCACACATGCATCAAATACCAAGAAAAAACTGTAAGGTCATTGTTTGTCAGTGAAAACATGTGTTCCACAGTAAGTTTATTAACATCTGGACCAGTCAAAAACATGTCAAGTAAGCAGACTTCCCATATGTCCCGACAGGTTTATTTTATATCTAGCAGCTCTCATAGTTCATAAGTCATCCTAGTAAGTGCAGCTCCACCACTGCACTCCATTTTATTATGCTATTTCTACTTATGCCTTAAAAGGAACTGGTCTCCCACCACTATATATGCAAGCTTAAATCTTCCATCAGTTACCAAGGCTTGCTACCACCTGTAGGTTCACTCTTAACATTTCTCAAACTTCATTTGGGAAGGGAAATCAATACAAAATGTTTTCTCACAAGAGAATGTTAATACCATGGTCTTACAGAGCACGTATTGCAGGAAATTAAGTCAGCATTATATTAGTGAGTGTCAGTCAGAAGATCTTTCAGATTAGGTGGATTTCACTGAAAGAACTGTTGATGTTCACTGTCTAGACATTTGTGACAAATAGTATTGTGCTGACATAACCCAACGAGGAGAATGAAGAGGATAGAAAATACCCTGCATCAGTAAACAAAGGACTTTGAAACATAAAAGTTAGCTAAAAGCAGAACAAAGCCTGAACAGAACAAACTGGTATTTGTTACTACCAGAGCTACAACCCACATCGTATTCCACTCTCTTTGCTTGAGATGCAGTAAAAATTTCTTGCAAAAAACAAAAATAGTCTTACTGAAAGCACGTAACTAACTGTTTTGGGTAGCAAATACTAACGAGATCAGCACCTCAAAGTGTACACAACTACAGTCTCGATCTCTCTCTTTACTCTGCATAAATTGCCTTCTATGTCAGCTGAACTTGCACAGAGTCAAGACACTCAATAACCTAAAGATCATCATTTTCTTCTGCTTCTCCATCAAAAGGCTTGGTCAACATGGTAACAGCTATTTGCACTACCACAGAGCTGAAAAGTAAAATTGACAGTGAGATTTGCTCTCCCTGAAGACAGCAAAGAGGCTGTGAAGCAGGGACTTACAGCTTTGTTTACTTGTCTCCCTATCAATCAAATCCTGAAATACTTTCCATGAAGGCAGCAGCACAGTGAAAGCACCATTCCAGCTGGCATCTAAGTAACTCTGCTATAGCTAAAGCTACCACAATCACTGTGGAGATCAATACAGGAAGGAAGTCAAGGGTAAAAATGAAAGAAAATTTGCATATAGGAGAAGAAAAGCATCAAAAAAAGGCTTGAGGTGAGGGAAACATCCGTAGTTGTGGAAGATATGCAGATCTCCCATACTGTAAGTTACTGAAGCCAAAACTAGCAAGTCTGGCCGAGAGGGGAGAAAGGAAGACTGGGGTATTTATACGACCACATACTATCAAATGTCAAGATGGGACCTGATACCAAGATACACAAAATGTACCTAAACAAAAGCTAAAGGGACACTAGATGCAACAGTTCCTGTTAAAAATGAGAGCTTGAGCACACAAGTACTGGAAGATCATGAACTGCTGAAGACAGTTCTAACGCCTCTGGACCCATTTAACAACAGAACCTGCAAAGAATTAAATGCGTAGCTTATGCAGCAATAGCCAAATCGATTAGAATTGGTTTTGAGTGCAGGAACTCTACCTTTGAGTCTTTGCTTGCAGTCAGCAGGTTGCAAAGTAGAGCAGAGCTTTTCCAGGTTCTCACTCTCTGCACAGTGCATTACATAGAAGAGCCTCCAAAGCATACTGCTGGATAGGGTTCCATAAGGCATCTCTGACATGAACAACCAGACTCCCAACCTGTCAGATTTGAAGAGGCACATAGAAACAGTTTCACCCTGATAAATTCCAACATTTTAGAAGAAGACATATGCACGTATCTCTGCCATGTAACAGAATTAGGAATGCGAGGATGTGTCTTGCTATCTCAAATTCTGAGTTAACCTCATTTTGAGCTGAACAAGAGCTTCTGCCAGGTGCTAAAATTCAAGGCATAATTCCTCTTCATCTTGATGCTACCAGTATGCTGAAAAATCCTGCATACTGGAGTGTTATTTAAACCATTAGGTATTCAAAACCACTCCAACCCCACATTTCAAGTATTTAAAACCTCCAAGATGAAGCCAGTACCAATCCCATGAGACAGCCTACCTTTTTGCCTTCAGAACATGTAGAACAACTCTAAAAAACAACTCATCAAACTCCAGCTGCAATTTTTCCACAGAGTAGGGGTGTGCTACTGATCCATATTGCTTATTGCTGCTAACATACTGGGCCCAGTGGTCACTCACATGACAAAGTGTCATCCTACACAGCAGAACAACCAAGTGGAATACGGATCATTAAGTATGTCATCACAGTATGAAAACACAGACAAGTGCGACTAGATCAAAGGCATGTTCAACATTTTGTCCTCTGGTTTCCAGAGATTTCTACGTAAACATCATTAATCTAAAATTCCTGTGTTTTCCTTCCTTGGTTTCACAAGCAAACAATGCATAATAATCTGTTGAACCAAACTAGTTTGTATATGAACTTTGTTTGGAGCCTTAACATAATCACAGAATGGTTTGGGTTGAAGAGCCCTTAAAGTTGCTTCAAGTCCCATCCAACTTAATCCTACATGGAAGCACATGCAAAAATCTTATACAGGAATAATTATACTAAGAAAGTTACTTCTCTAATAAAGACAAACAAGGATTTTGTTTTTTTGGAAACACACCCATAGAAGCCATATAAAGTGACTGCTAGATTTAAAAATATAGAGCAACTCCTAGATTTCAATGACATTTGCTTACTTCAACCATATGATAATTTTCAGGGAGCATATTAAAAGCACTAAATCTGGACAACAACAGAAAGCAAACACTAGTATTTGTTATACAAAGGAATGATTTGGGAAACTATTTGCTGGATTTCAGTGTCTTCTCAAGACAGGCCTAAGCGTATCCCTAATGGAAGTTAGCCTGGTGTTCCACAGCTCATCCAGCTCTTCTGTACCCACAGCATTTAGATTCTGCAGTTCCCCAGTTTTAGAATGAAGGACCCTGAAATTGCAGATTATCAGACTGCTATCCCTAAACTGACCAAAACTCAGTGCAAAATCAACCTAAGTTCTGTTTGGGGCATTTTTATTTATTTTGGTTTGTTTGGGGTTTCTTTAAAACACTTTAAACCAGAACTATATGAAAAAAATTAATCATGTCACAGAGAAAATACTGTCTTACTTGATCAGCTGACCAATTCGTTTCACAAACTGCCGGTACCGTGCTCTGTTAAATGTTTCCAACCCTGCAGAGAGAAGTTCCACTAAGGAATTTGCAAATGCAAAAATCTTCATCATCTCCTGGGGAGTTGTTTTTTCAGGAAAATAAGCACCTAAGACCACGACAAAAAAAAAAAAAAAAAAAAAAAAAGAAGGGTGAATTATGGATTTTTCATGTAACTTAACAAGCATTCAAAGAAACAATTCACCAAAAATCTGTGAAACAGTTCCTTGTTAGCTAGCTACCTAGTGAACTGAAATTCATGTTTTGTTTATGAAATAAACAATTAATACCTGTTAAGTGTGAAAGTAAAAATAAAACTATGCTTGCTATAAGACCCATAGCATGAAATTACCTTTTACTTGTCCAGAAATTCAACAAAATAAAGAATTACTAAATAATTAGGGAAAAATCACAGTGCCATTTCAACTAAGAGGCAAAGGAGCAAAATTATTTCTGAAAGCACATAGAATCATAGAATAGTTAGGGCTGGAAAGGACCACATCTGTGAGTATAACTACCAAGCAGATCAAAACTAAGAGAAAGGACTCTAATGTTTTGCATGCTAGTATGGCTATAAGTATGTAAGTTATCCCATACACATGGGATAACTTTTGTCTCACCTACTTAGTCTGTAAGCTGTGCACAGTTTCATTTTTACTTCACTCGTACTCTCATAATGCAGCACCATTCTTGGCAGTTTTAATCATTAATACAATTAGTGTAAGCAAAATGAATTATAACTCTTTAGCAGCCAATTTACCTCCAGACTTAAACCCAAGGAACTGCTGAAAGAGTTCATGAAATGGAAACTGTGACAACAGGGCAATTAGATCATCTTCCAAAAGCAGAATCCAGCTTGTTTCAGGATCCTCATCCTACAGACAAATACAGTTACTTTAAGTAGCTTTACAATAAAACATATTGTAAAAGGGCATTGCTACTGTGCTAACTCCATTTTGCTTGCAAGAGAAAAACAAAGCAAGCACAAATGAACTCTCCTTCCCACATTACAAGCCCCTAAATTCCTCTTCTCTGTATGTTCTTATATAAGATCCCTCATCAGTTAGCGAACAGAACTAGAGGCAATGCTAGGTCAGGCCAACACAGCTTCTGAAGGGAAGTTATTCAAACATATGCCCACTGCCATCCTCCTTTCGTACATAACAGCTCAAACGTTCAAATCCTATCAGTAACACTCATTCTGGAAGCTCCACTATGTACAGTTATACCACAGAGATAAAAGAATACAACAGATCTAAGTTTTGAATGATGGTATTTAACCAGACAAGTCAGGTTTTTTTCTCCATTTCAGAAAAAAATCAATACAACAAGCTGATCAAAAGCATAAAGGGAAAAAGAGAAAGAGGACTTTTGCTGTACCTCTTCTCCTCCTTCATCTACCAGGGTCCAGTTCCCAGATTCTTTCCCAGATGAAGAGGAACTTTTCCTTTCAGTTGGTTTCATATGGCACATGAAGTCCATACGATTTCTGATTTGAAGTGAAAAATAAAGTTTACAGAAAATTAAAAATTCTGAATTAAGTCATCTTTTACTTACGAGATATTAGAAAAACAAATACAAAAACAAGCAATTAATAATTATGTCATAAAGCAGCCCAGTGGAAAAGAACCTGGGGGTGTTGGTCAACTGGCAACAGAATATGAGCCAGCAGTTTGCCCATGCAGCCAAGAAGGCCAGCACCATCCTGGCCTGTATGAGCAATAGTGTGGTCAGCAGGGCCAGGGCAGTGACCATCCCCCTCTACTGGGCTCTGGTGAGGCCACACATCAAATCCTCTGCTCATTTCTGGGCCCCTCACTACAGGAGCAACACTGAGGTGCTGGAGCAGGTCCAGAGAAGGGCAATGGAGCTGGTGAAGGGCCTGGAGCACAAGTGTGACGGGGAATGGCCGAGGGACCTGGGGGGCTTTAGTCTGGAGAAGAGCATGCTTAGGGGGACCTTATCGCTCTCTACAACTACCTGACAGTAGGCTGTAGTGAGGTGGGGGTCATCTCATTTCCCCAGTAACAAGCGACAGGACAAGAGAAAATGGTTTCAAGCTGCGCCAGGGGAGGTTTACACTGGAAATCCGGAAGAATTTCTTCACCAAAAGAATGACATGGTTCAGTGGAGGACTTGTCAGTGTTAGGTTTATAGTTGGACCCAACATTCTTAAAAGTCCTTTCCGACCTAAATGATTCCAGGATAACCTTGGTCCTTCAAGACTCACACAAATATGCTGTATTCAGTAAATGATCTTCCAAGCAATATTCTGAGCAATGTAAATTGCTACCAACCATGTACAGACGCACAGGTAAACATGCAAGAAACAACACTGGTCTTGCACATGTGTAAGAAAATGCCTTTTTAAAAAAAAAAAAATCAAAAGAAGGATATCATCCTTCAGAAGATGTCCTCTACAATAACCACTTAGGGTTATCACCCACTAAGTCAAACAGGATGAGTGCTTCACTACACAACATTCATAGCTGCATTAGCTGGACACCACATCAGTGCTAGTAAGACTAGTCCTATATATGATGAGCTACCACACCTAACAACCTTCCAGGAAAGAGCTGTCTCAAATCAAGCCAGCTTCAGTTCCATGTACTAGACCATCTTATGTCTGGGATACTGACCTTCACATTCTATACCATATAAATACTTAGCTGTTCAGAGATACCAGAAAGTTAAACAAATGTCCAGAAAGGTTATATAAAGTTAAAATCCTAACAACCAACTTCCTTCTAAGTTGAAATGTGTTGGCAGAACTCCACAGAAAGTGCCACAAAACTCCAGCATAGTATCACTCTCCAGATCTTAAATTTATACTCTGATAAAACTTGTATTTACTTTTTAATATATTCATATTAAGATATTGATCTCACAAACCAAATTCAGTATTAAAATTTGTTCCTGACATGCAGCACCTGTAACAGACAAGACTCAGCTCTTTTACCACTAAGTACAGCCATTGTAGAGTCTCTATGTTATAGTATCAACAGTTCAGAGCATCGCTCCAGGCACCTGAAGTCAGCCCTTGTTCAAAACACAAGCATCAAAATGCATTGGCAATACTCATGCCCTCAGAACACTTGTTTCTCCAGGCAGCTCTAGGCAAGAAACATGAAAATGAAATTCTCCAACATAATAGCTTCCAATAAACTGGACTCCCACTTAACTCAGGGTCAGGGTATCAAAATCACTATGACAGCTCTAAATACCAGCCATTTGATTCTTTGACATTAAAACTTGGCAGAGAGGAAGGCAAATGATATATTTAATCTGAAGCACATAAGTGCTTCCACTAATAACTGATTTCATTAGCTTCTCCAAACACCAAGTATTATTTATAGATTAAAAAAAAAAATAAAAAAATAAAAAGGATGAAAAATAAATTAAGAAGCCCAACCAGCAAATATACCAATTTAGCAAACTCTTCACTCAAGTGCTTTTGTTGCCAAGACAGTACAATGAACAGGCCACTGAGCAAGGCAAAAACTCACAGTAACAAAACATGCAGGTATGTCAGTCTTCACAAGCTATTTGACACCTGAAAGCAAGCTGCATCATACCATGCACAGTAAGAGAACGTACTGCTAGGGCTGTGTTTTAAGATAAATGAGTAAAAAGTTTCATTTAACTGTAAGTTTCTTACTTGTGCCTGCTTTTATGACTGCCTGTAATGAACTTTCAAAGTTTATAAGGAGATCATGTCATGTTTTTCACTCTTAAATAATCAGAACGTATTTATAAAATCATATTCATACTTACTTGACAGGAGACATAAGCAAGGCAAGAGACTGCATGAAATGAAAGACACCTGATGGATTATCCAAGACTTTGATCTGAAATTATTGCAAAAATCTAAGTAAATACAAATAAGCCAAATAAAGGGGAAATTAGTTTTACCAGAGAAATTCAAAATTTGTGTTTCACTTTTTTCACTATCGTTTCATTCATACTAAAAAGCATCTGTCCAAGACAGTACCCATACCCTGGAGATAGTATTGCTATGACAAAATATTTGCAGTTGTTCAAAAGCAGTAGTTACAGAAATTAAAGGAGCAAAGGAAAAATAACCATCAAAAGCTCCACAAAAGACACAGCTTCTCTCTTTGTTTCACATGTACTGCTGGGCACCAGGGGAAATGGGATGTTGAGCACAGGGGAAGTTAGGATCCTACCATGTGAGGTTAATGCTTGGACTCCGTGATCTTAAGGGTCTTTACCAACCTAAGTAATTGTATTCTATAATTTTGTTCCATCGCTTGCTTTTCCCCTCTTTGTGTAATTGCAGTCCTTTTCCTACAGCTACATTTCCAACATCTTCCCCTCTTGGAGGAGAAAAAAATGCTCTCTGCAAGAATGCCCTGGTGCCTTTGGATATCTGCACTCCCTCTAATCTATACAGTGAGCTCTTTCCCTTGACCTTAAAATTACCCAACTAATAAACTCTCGAAGAAAACCAGTTCCATTTCACTATTCAGGATAGAGAAATCTGTTCTTCCTCAGCCCTTACAGATCAATCACAGCCATCTCCAATCTCACTTTTCTTATATACGGTTGCTGCTTCAAATCTGAATATTCTTTCCTTTTCTTAGAGAGCACTCCCAAAACCTGCTGCTGTTCGAGGCCCTCCAAGGCACACCACAAGTCCTTGACTCCCTTTTATGGTGTTTCCCTGTTAACCTGCTCATGGTTGGGCTAACATCAGTAATTCATCACTTGACAAACTCCTCACTGTAAAGATGATTCCATATGCCTGGAAAGAGTGTCAGCATAAGGGGTTGATCAGGCACAAGACACTTCCCTCTCTTTCCCACTCCACTCCAACTTTCTGACAATAAAGAATTAAACATTCACACCTGAATGAATGGACAAGCCCATTCACTGATCCCAGCTGGACACCGAAGGATGTGGTTGAAGAGGAAGAGATGGTCACCTGGACAGCCAATTCTTTGCAAAACAGACACCTAAAGCGAAGAATATTGGAATCCTGTGAACAATTTCAAGGCTCATTCCTTTATAGTGTTGCTAATTAACAGTAATACTGTGTTTCCATTTCTCTTTCCCACGCTTTCTAACAAGCCTCAATTTTCAGAGCAAGTTACAAGACAACAATATTTAAGTTTGTTTGCTCAGCTTATGAGCTACAAATAGTTTTTCTTGGTGTACAAAATTAATCACTTTGAAGTTTCACTAAAAACTCACTTAGAAATAAGCACGAATAAAAGTTTCTCAAAAATTGCAAGTCTAATTAGTTTTAACTTCAAAAATAAAAGCATAATGAATATTAAGTCTGTGAGCAGTGTTGTCAGTGACCAGCGCTGACTGCTCAAGTGCCAGCCCTCATTAATGCTGCTGACCTCCACAGACTTCATCAGGGAATTCATTCTAAAGATTCACTAACAGATCCTGTTCCTCAAGTAGAACAAACCCCCAGAAAATCACTGCATGTGGGCCAGTGAGAAAACCAGTAACACTTGCAGAAATCACTCCCAAATTCATCCCATGTGCTGGATCAGATACATCCATGCTTACTCGCTCACCAGTCTCTGCAGCCACATGAGAAGGTCACTCTGGAACTGAGGATCTTCAATAACTCTGCGAGTGAAACTGAAAAGGACGCTGATACACTCCTTCAAGTGGCCCAAGTCTGAAGAAAGATTTTCTGACTGCTTTGAAACTGTAAATTAAAAAGAGAATTAAGGAGCTTTGATGAGCAGCTCCCAGAATAGTTGTGAAAGTAGCAGTTTTGGGGCCATATTGAAAACTTCCTCTCTGTATCTATAGATACCAAGATATTTCAACACAGCTCCTTGCTAAATCTGACAAAGAAGATCTGACTTCATATAATCTTATAATTAAGCACCAGATACTAACTACAGAAAGAATATACTATGGTTACTCTCATAAAAGGTCTTCTCTCAACAGAAACTGTACAAACCATCATCTACCATGCATATAAAACACCTAGGAGAAGGGGACAAAGGGAGGAGGAGGAGGAAGGATAAATGTGCAGGGCAGAAGGGGGAGGAATACCTTCAGCAAAAATATTATACTGGAACAAATCCAAATAAGTAATACACCAAGTATGAAAACCAAAAGGATTTCTAAGTAATAGCACTGCAAGATTTCAAACGGCCTTCAAAGAGGCAGTAAAACAGGAAAATTACCCGGCTGGTTTTAGAATTGTGCATAATCAGTTTAGAAAAGGCACTGTATTATACATTGCCTTTGACAACCAATGACTGGAGTCCGAGTATCCCATCCCAACTGGTGTGAGGAAGAAAGCATTCCTGCATTCAGCTCCCACTCTCCAAGTGGACAATATAACAGCACTGGAGATTTTCCTGTCAGAATAAAGTTTCTCTGATCCCTACATGAGTTCAGCAGGTTTTAGTATCAGAAGAGAAACACTCCAGTACAGAAATTCTACCACAAGACTCCAAACTGCACGTGAACAAGGTGCTGGGCACCCCAAACAGCATGGGGAACAACCCAGACCAACAACATACCTTGTTCCTGCTGCTGAAGAGCCACTGATCTCAGCAGGGATGAGCTGCTGAGCAACCTGTAGACATATGACTCCACCTGCAAACGGGACAACACCGAAGTGTACGAGTGCAGCGCCAGTGTCTGATGCACATGCTCTGCTTTGGCTTCCAATAGCCTTTTGAGTTCCCCCATCACACTGTCATTCAGCTCCACTGTCTGGTAGCGATGGTGACCCACCACTTTGCACTGATCTGCACAGACACCCTGAAAAGAGACCAATTATTTCATGTAAGTGGTTCTGTCATTTTCTTGGCTCAAGCATGCTTAGAGAAATTAACTTTGACATAATCCACTCCTCAATTTCACAGCTTTCATAAAAGGTGATAATACATAAGTAGAAAAGACAAGTATTTGGGAACATCCTATATACTTTTTAGAGCTACTGATTATGGAAGATTCATATCCCTGACTTCTGAAAAAATAACTCTATAAACCCCAAGTAACTCAGTTTTAGAAACAGACCTGAAGTGACTTGTCTGTATCACTGACAGATGTAAGCAAAACCAAGTCTCATTCCTAGTTTGCACACCTGCTTCTTTATAGATTTAGATAAATATTTGGATCTGGTATTTTAGGCTAACATACATACTGAAACAAGATATATTTGTTTCTAAGCTCACAAAACTGAGTATTTGTAGCAATTCTCTATTTTATGTTTAAAATTTTGAGGTGTTAACTGCACAGTAACTTTTTCCCAAACTGGAATTAAAAGCTGAGGCCAACCTTCCTCTGCCCTGTCTCTTGGACTTGATGATCTTAAAGGTCTCTTCCAACTTAGCTGATTCTATGATCTCTTAATCCTTCAGCACAAGAAAGCCACAACACATAACATTCCTGTTTTTCTTTTACGCAACAGAAAACACTTCAGAAGCAGCACTTTGGAAGCTTAGCTTGAATACCCCTTTTTTTTTTTTCTAAGTTAGTAGAATAAGAATTTTAAATTAGAATCATAGAATGGCTTGGGTTGGAAAGGACCTTAAGATCATCCAGTTCTAAGCCCACTGCTACGGGTAGGCACACCTCACACTAGGCCATGTCGCTCAAAGCTCTGTCCAAATTAGTGTAAAGACAATTATTCTGAACATACAATAAATACACAGTGAACTGGAACACAATAAAGCAAGCAGCAAGCTTAGCCAACTGTATGATGACCAGTGAGGATGTGTGAGCGAAGCCAAAATTGCTTTCAGTGTAGAAAGTGATCAGCACAAAACTGATAGTCCTGTGAGGTTCAGTGTTGTTCCCTGGTAAAAAGGAAGATTCATATCTGCTCAGTGGATGTCTCTCAGTGTCTCAGTTCTGAGGAACTGCACAGGAGAGGCACTGCACTCACAGAAACAGTAGTAAAAGCTACCACATACATTGGTATTTAGCACCCCTGGACAATTTTATTGACATGCTGGCTATGAACAGCATGAGAGTGCCAGAGTAATTTCATTCGCTCCCACTGTAACATCCAGTTCCAAAGACAAGTGACACAAAATGAGTATGGGCAAAAACTCTTCTGATGTGTGTTCCAAAACACTCCCAAAGCCCTCTGGTTTGCAGACAGAAAGGCTACAGAGAGCCATGAACACCCTCAAAGCAGCTAAAACTACAGCTACACTTACGGAGCAACAGACACTGGAAGTGGATGGACCTCATGCTCCCTTTGCTTTGAGCAACAGGGCTGGCCAAAGGCATGACTCAAGGTCCACTGCAGCTGCCACCTCTGACAGCAGCACAGCCAGGAATGATGTCAATGAAAACTGTCACTACAAGCAGCAATACAGATGGGACATCACCACTACAGTCATTCTGAAGTCCTCCTCCACCATGCATGTCCTGCATCTACTTGGAGTACTGTGATACCAAATTCACCCCATGCTCCAGGCAGAACTGTGTGTATACAGCTTGTTCTGACTGACTGCAGAAATGAGTCTGACTCCAAAAAGAGATCACTGACTGAGAATCCCACTACCCTACACCTATCAAAGTTAAAATAACAAAAAACAAACTGTCTTAAATCTCAACAAGATGACACTGTGAATTGCTGGGGTCAGGGGAGAGACAGAATGCAAAAGCAACCACCTCTTTTAAAACAAAACAGCTTAAACACAATCAACTTGACAGTAAGCAAACTTAATGTCTGGAATGACATACAAATAATTAGGGTTCAAAAGTGGCTTCGGCAACAGCACCTGCACAGTTTTCTGTTCTTCTTTAAAAGTCCATAATCTCCCCTCAACATTTTGGCAGTCTGTAGTCATAGCCTGGAGCTCTGCCTCAGCTAGCAACAGCTGCTTCCTGCAGCGCATGTAGTTCAAGAGCAGTTCATAGAACTCGTGCCTGTCCTGATGAGCAACACTTTCAAATTCTTCCATGTAGGAATCAATGTTCTCCAGCCACGAATATGGCTCAAAGATTTTCAGCTGTTCCCTGGTAAACGGCACCAGCTCTGGCTCAGTGGGCAGCTCTGGATACAGCCTTTCATTGTGCAACAGTGGCTTAACTGCTATTATGGTTGGTCTCTCATAGGACAGTTCAGATGATAAGTCTGGATAAACTGGTTTGAATATCGTCCGCGGAACACATGCTTTGGATTTCTCAGAGAGCTGTGAGATGTTAAGACGGGGCTTCTCTGAAGAACAGGCAAGAGGATTTTTAACTTCTTGTACATTTTCAGGTCCTTTATCCTCTACAAAGCCCACTGCTGTCTGTGAGCCAGCAGCACTAGAATGAAAGGTACTACTCAACAAATCAGAGTTTCCTGATCTACTAGCAACCACCTCCACAGGGCTGTGAGGTTTGTCCAACTTGCGTGTTCCCCTCTTCTCAACATCCCCCCCATATTCCTCATGGGAGGTATCGGCTCTGAGCTCTTCTGCATCTCTGGGAGGCCCCAGAATCACTTTCGAAGACCCTTCATTTGCTGAAGATAAATTACTCTGGGGGATGCCACGCACATCACTTCTGGGTTTTCCTTCCTCCACTTCATCACTGAGCTGAATTTCAGTAAATTCTCCAGGATGTTTCGCTTGCACTTTATTGGCTTGAGAAGACACTTCTGCCACATGAGGGAGGAAAATATCATCAGACTCTTGTACCTGGGTCTCCTCACTACTTCTCCTCTTTTTTTCCTAGGGACAAAAAAAAAAAAAAAAAAAAAAAAAAAAACACACACACAAAAAAAAAACCACACAATTAACAGTGTCACTACGAGGTTGAACTCCCCCCAAATCCCACCATTGACAAAACTAGTGTCTGTCAACATCACAACTCCAAAAGCTCCTCTTTAACACATTGATTTTCATACTATTAAAGGTAAAAACAAATGTACCACACAGATCAACGTTCTTTAGCTGCCCTTTGAAGCCTGTCTGTCAGTGTCTATTTCCTTGGTCAGTTCTTTATCAATGCTTCAACATTTCTACAAAAGAAGCTATAAATATCACAAGACAGAATGCTTTATTAACATAAAATAATCAAAGTAACAGCACACTGACCTCTAAAAAGTCACTAGGTATCACCATATTACAAAAAAAAAAAAAAATTAGTGATTTGCCTTAACTTTTACAGAAATATTTTAATAACTGAAAAAATATTTTCAAAAACGTAATTTCAGAACAAAAAAAGTCAGAAATGCATCCGCCAAGCTCATTCTAAAGCCATCATAACATCTGTACAATTACTGAAATACCTATTTTTAACAGGAATTACATGCTACAGATATAGGAAAACTTGCCAATGACATTAAAATTGCAAATCAATTGCCCACCTTCAAATGAAGATCAGTTTTGGGGTAAATATATCCCCTAAACACAGTTTAAGGTGTAGATTAGCCTCCTTCCCAAAACACAGCATGGGAAATAATACTGCACATGAGATCAGCAATGAGTTTGCCAATTTGTAAATCACATGCTAATTTCTGCAAGATAAAATTAGTAAAGTGTTTTGCCAATTTATAAATTGTGTACACCTACCAGTTTATATGGAGTGAAACTGAGAAGAGCTGGGTTACGGCACTCCCGTTTTGGAGATAATATGACAAAGAAATCAGCTGAAGCTCAGAAAAGCTCTCAGTATTCTTCTATAACTGGAGAAAATATGACAGAACTTGCCTACAGTATCGTATACACTTTCACTAAACATCTGACATGACATGAAAACAGCTCACATCTAGGCCCCAGCTAACCTCCATCTCAAGCCTAATTTTCCTTAACACATGATAACAGCTGCTTTACAAAATACCAATACACTGGTCCTGCTTTCAGATTGTGTTTTCCAGTATCCAATCACAACACGGCTCTGACACACTCCATGGATAACTAAAGCTACAGGTGAGAGGTTAAAAATAGATCCGCACAGTTCCTTAAATTAGGACTTGTTGTTACAATAAGTATCTCCTGACAATTAACTCAAGGTCAGTAATTTCCACAGCATAATTTATCACTATATCATACTCTGACATTGTGCTGAATCACAAACTTCGCAAACAATGCTGCTCCTTTCCCTGCTACAACCTCAAAGCTCCCTCTCCTAGTCCTCATACAGGAAAACCTCCCTTTATCTCTCAGCAGCATACTATTTTCCTCCCAAATGCCACTGTTAGATAAAATGGCTGTTTTTCAAATTTATGAAGTGCCTTTCAGTTCCCAAATTCCAAGGGGGGGGAAAAAAAAAAAAAAAAAAAAAAGACCATAATTGTTAACAGGGATTTCATCTGAGAAAAGATAAGAGCAATCAGGTTCTGAATCAACAGGCAAACAAAACTTGCTGTTTTATGTTCTGAGGACTAGCCTTTAAGCCAAAGACGACACCTGCTCATTAGCGTTGTCTATGCCAAACCATTCTCCTCTCCCAGCACAGAAGTGAACAACACTATTCTGGCCTGCATCCCCAGAACGAGAGCAGCAGGTTGCGGGAGAGGATTCTCTCCCTCTGAAGTGCTCAGAGGAAAAGCCCCCTGCAATCCTGCTCCACCTCTGGGGCAACAAACAAGAGGAATGCGGAGCTGTTGGAGCCAGGCCAGAGGAGGCCACGGAGATGCTGCTAGGTCTGAAGCAGCTCTGCTCTGTAACAGGATGAGAGAGATGGGCTGGTTGAGCCTGGAGAAGAAATGGCTCCTTAATGAGAGACCTTAGAGGAGCTCCAGTGCCTAAAGAGGCTAACAAGAAACCTGGAGAGGGGCTTTGAACAAGGCCCTGTAGGGACAGAACAAGGAAAACGGCTTCAACCTGCCAGAGGAGAGACTGAGATGAGCTCTTATGCAGAAGCTCTTCTCTGTGAAGGTGCTGAGGCACTGGCACAGGGTGCCCAGAGAAGCTGTGGCTGCCCCATCCCTGGCAGTGCTCAGGGTCTGGTTAGACAGGGCTTGGAGCAACGTTCTCTAGCAGAAGGTGTCCCTGCCTGTGGCAGAGGGTTGGAACTGGATGAACTTCAAGCTCCTTTCCAATGTAAACCAGTCTAGATTCTATGACATGACATGAGCGCTCCCCACCAAGATGCACACAGACACACACGCTCATCTTCACCAGCACTGGGTTTACTGGGTTTTTTCTACCTCAGTGTGTTGCTGGTGCTGGACAAGCTGAACTCTGGGGCTACTATTTTAAGGAAGCCCTGGGCTTCGTTCCACTGCTTGGCAGCCCTGCAGCTGAGCAGCCTTCCTCCCAGCTCACAAGAAATTCAGCTTTTCACCAGATTATCCCTGTTTCTGAGGCATGGGAATTCAGAAGTCCTTTAATGTGACTGAGCCCCAAACTGCACCCCCAAAACACAATATTAACAGAGGTGAGCATAGTAACAGCCACAAAAATATCAGGAATGGCTCACTGTAACACTGAAGAATGATGGATTCTCACATGTGACATTGCCAGGGAATTGTTTCACAGGGAATTACACCTGGAAGGCACAGACAAAGACAGCAGCCACCAGAGTCATTCTATACACGTGTTAACTGGCTTCGGTGTCACCAGTGAATCACCACCTTCCTGCAAGGAACTGATTCTCCCAAGCAGCAGTCTTACAATGTGACTGCCTCCCACAAGCTATGGGGCTGAACCAAAACAAACAATGACACACTCTTCTGCGACGGGTTTTCCCTCCAGTCTTTACCTGCACACTAACTAAAACTTGTTCTGAAATCACAGCCATAGCCGACACTTAGATCTGACCCTTGTTTTACAGAACACTGCTCCATTAATTCACCAATTTATTCTCAAAGGGCTTTGACAGCCAGGACTTCACTGCCATTGCTCTCTGTGCTGCAGTTTACAACATGGAAGAGGTCAGACAATTAAGAGAAGCATTTCCAGTTTGACCCAGCTCTGAGGCAAGGTACTTCAGCTCAGGTCATTCCACAAACTACTGAAATACTGCGTACCACAGCCGCAAAGAAAACAATGGCTTCAGAAAGATGTTGGTACCAACAGAGTGAACAAGTAACATACAGCAGCATTAAAACTTAGGAAGAAACATTGTAAACTGTAGCATCAGCTAATAAAGAAGAAAGGCTGCCGACTCCTATACTGCTATGGTCTCATGTGTTGAGTATTCCAAAGTTAAAGCTGTGTGTATGAGATGCAGTAAGACTGCCACCCCACACTACAGTAAAACAGTATTAAACACTAGCAAGTTCTATTGCTTTACCGCTTCACGACAGAACCTACTGCAGCTACCTCACCACGCAGAATTATTTCAAAAGACCATATACTATAAGAAACACAGAATCACAACAGGGTTGTGTTGGAAGGGAACTCAAAGCTCATCCAGTCCTAACTCCCTGTCACGGCCAGGGACACCTTCCACTAGAGCAGCGTGCTCCAAACCCCGTCCAAAAGGACCTTGAACACTGCCAGGGATGGGACATGTTTTTTAGATAGGCACACACCCTGATCTAACTGCTTCCAGCAGCAAACAAACATGGGCACAAACCCGGCCTGCAGCTAATACCGTCTCCGTCGCTTTAAACCCACTCAGAATAGCCCCCAACAAGAAACAAAGCCCTGACGAACGTCCCACGGCGTGTAACAACGCCACAGACCCCTCCCCGCCGCTCTAAGCTCAACGGACCCGCCAAAAAAGACGGGCGGAGGAGCCAGCGCGGCCGACGGCACCTCAAGCCGAGCCGATCCCCGCCTATTCCCCCACTAGCCCCGTACCTTGGGCCTGCTCCTGGCGCGGGCCTTGCGAGGCCCCTTCACAGCCTCGGCCATTGTCATCCGCTGCGGCACCACCACACCGCGGCCCCGGCCGCTGCGGGCGGAAAGGAGGAGGGCTGACACCACTCCTGAGGGATCCCGTCCAATCAGCAGCGCGGCGGCGTCCTGAGACACGGAAGGACGCAACGCAAGAGAGGCCGACGGAATTTGGCCTGGCCAAGGCGGCTGCGGAGCGGGGCGGGGCGGGGCGGGGCGGGGCGGGGCGGGGCGGGGAGGGCTTGGAGTAGGCTCAGATGTAGCTTCCGTGGTATCGCAAGGGTTGTCAATAAGGGCTGATGGGGAGGACGGACTCCTCCGCAGGGATCCTATGGGGAGATCAGGCCCCTCTATAAGTCTTCGGGACGACGATTAGCACTCTTATAAGGGCCTGGGGAGGAGGGGGGACGGGACGGGGACAACAGCAGCTCCATAAATACCTGTGTGGAGGCCAAGCTTCTCCACAGGAGCCTGCCAGGGAGCTATGTTCCCCTATCGAGGGCTGCATGGGACACCAGGATCCCTAGGACCCAGGGAAGAATCAAAACTCTTCTATAAGGCAGTGGCCAGGCTCCTCCGTAGGAACCTGGGAGGAGGACAGATTCCCCTACACGGACGTGTGGAGGGGCCAGGCTGTCCTATAAGGCCCCGCAATGAGGCCTCACTCTGGGGGCCCAGGGGGAGACTAAAGTCTTGGTGTGTTCTGTCCCAGAGCTGTGGTGATATTGAGCAAGTAGGAAGTAAAGGCTGAGCAAGGATATGCTCTTGCAGGCTTCCTCCCAGAAGAAGGAACCTGAACATCCGAGGGTGCTTTGAAGGTGTACCAGCCCTAGCCCAGACAAAAAGGTGAGTATGACATCTTTCAGACGAAAGGCAGCCACCACACAAGTCTCTAAACTTAATCTTAAATTATGTATGTGAGAACTAAGACTACAGCAGGGTCCTTCAGCAGAATATTTGTACACTTGGTCTTTCAGACATGAAAATGGACAGCCGATTCCTTGGCATGTGCACTTTGCACAGTCCATCGTAATGCAGCAGGAGAGATGCTTAAGCTCACTGTCATCTTCTCCTCACAAGGAAATGCAGTAAAAGCTCCAGGGACTGTTTGGCTTAGCCATGCACTGAAGTCACGCAGATTCAACTCGAAGAACATCATGCATCAGCAGCTCCCTTTGCTCCACAGTTAGTCACCTGGCACCAGGTTTAAACAGCTGAACTGTGTGCTGGTCCCCTTATCCTGCATCCCTGTGTCATTAAGATACTTAAGAGCTTTTTAAGCAATGCTGCACATGAGGTTGTGAGAGAGACCAGCAGCCCTGCAGCACATGAGCTTCTGAAAAAAAAAAAAAAAAAAAAGAAAAAAAAACTTTGAGGAGAGATGGTCAGAAAAGGAGTTTCAAGGCTCAAGTCCAACATTAATAACTAATTTTATTTCCAGTTGTACATAGTCACAACAATTCCAAGTGACTTTTTTACCAGAAGTTAATCAAATGAGGTCTGCAGAGCCTACCAGGAACGAGCTATACCATGAACCTAAAAATCTGCAAGCTCCTCATTGGAGAGGTGGTTGAAGAGCTGACCAACTTCTCCAGATCCTCAGCCACACTGCAGGGTGCAGGTTTGTGGCAGCACAGCCTCTCATTGGGTAGCTGTGCTGCGGACTGCTGCACCGGGTAGGATGCTAATCAGCTTCCAGTATCAGCACTTAAATCTGGAGCACATCTACAGCTAAGCCAGACATGCAGTGTACTGTTGGTGCTCCTCTAAGTGAGCTCCCTGAGACACAAGGCTAAAATTAAACCTAAATTACAAGCCTAATCACATTAATGAAGGATTTTAGGAACAGGGAAAAGCTTAATGTGAGATCTGAGTGGGATAAATATGCCCTAAACATAAGTCAGCATTCCCAAAGCATCGTGCAGTACTCCCCTCTGCACGTATGACATCTTGGTGTCATGGTTTAAGCCCAGCTGGCAACCCAGAACCATGCAGCCGCTTGCTCACTCCCCCCCTTCTTACCCTTACTCCCAGAGGGATGAGAAGGAGAATCTAAGGAATGTAACTCCCATGCGTTGAGATAAGAACAGTCCAGTAACTAAGGTATAACACAAACCACTACTGCTGCCACCAGTAATAATAATGATAAGGGAAATAACAAGGGAAGAGAATACAACCATTCACCAACTGCCAACTGATGCCCAGCCCGATCCGAGCAGTGATCTAGCCCTTCTGGCTAACTGCCCCCAGTTTATATACTGTGCATGACGTGCTGTGATATGGAATACCTCTTTGGCTAGTTTGAGTCAGGTGTCCTGTCTCTGCTTCCTCCTGGCTTCCGCTCCTCCCTGGCAGAGCATGAGACTCAGAAAGTCCTTGATCGGAGTAATCATCACTTAACAACAACTAAAATCATTGGTGTTGTCAGTGTTGTTCCCAGGTTGAAAGTCAAAAACACAGCACTGCACCAGCTACTAAGAAGGAGAAAAATGACTGCTACTGCTGAAACCAGGACACTTGGTTATCTCCAGCCTCTTCCAGATGGCTGCACTTTAGAAGAGATTCAAATCAAAAACCTCTTCTGACACAGATCGCCCCTGCATCTGGGTCCATTGCTTAGATTCCTTTTCTTCCCCCAAGTGTGAAGATGCGATATCTGTCCAAGGAGTTTGCTGATCAAAGGCACAGTGTTTTAATAGGCACTTTCTGAATGTGTAAATAATTATCGGAGTCCTCAAATACTTTGCTGAAACAAAGAAGCACTTCAGCCCTATGTGTCTGGGAGTAACTGCAAACACCACCACACTGTCCAGACCAACAGTGTCTCCTGCCTGCAGAGCCTCAAAGAGGATCAACAGCATCTAGTGATGTAGCCGTCAACTCTGGCATAATCAGGCTCACCTCAAACACGGAGCAGAAAAAGAATTAGGTCTGCTTATGAGAAGTGCTCATTACAAGACTCTATGCAGGATAGAAACACTGGCCACTGTGTTAAAGGGATGGGAGACAATGGTGGATAAGACTGAAAGAGATGTCTTGTTTTGCCGAACAACCAAAGCATTTTACCAAGTTCAATCAGTAAAGTGCCTCTGGGAATTATATAGCTCATGGTGTTGAATCAGGGAAAGGCCCAACCTGCATAGACTGGTGGGGTCATAAGCTTGCACATCCTTAAGCTCCAGAAATGCCTACTTACAGGGCTTTGATCAGAATTTGTCCTTAGTGAAACCTCGCCTCCGAAGTCAGAGTGCTGCTTCTCAGGATCTTTCAGTGGGGACCAGACTTCACCTAACTTCATCAGACTTTACCTTTAGAGAGCTAAAGCTCATGATCTGATGGGAAAGAGCAAAAGCAGAGTTCTTCTGTTGAGCCAGAAATCCCATAAAGCAAGTAACTGACTGGGCACGCTGGTCGGGGTGGGTAGAGGTGCCCTCCTGCACAGAAGAAAAGACAGAGCTGAGGATCTGTGTTGTTCTGGGACTCCCAATACCCTGGGTCTGTGCTCCCGAACTACCCTCCCAGAGCTGGCAGGAGGACAAGAGGTTTGGCCAGCCTGGGCTTTCTAGAGACCTAATACCAAGGCCATGGTGGTTCTAGAGACCACCATACCAAGTCATGGTGGGTTCACCACAAACAGCCTGCTTGGCAGACATGGGAATCATAGAATCACAGACTGGTTTGGGTTGGAAGAGACATTTAAAGCTCATCCAGTTCCAAACCCCTGCCACAGGCAGGGATACGTTCCACTAGAACACGTTCTTCCAAGCCCCGTTCAACTTGGCCTTGAACACTGCCAGGGATAGGGCAGCCACAGCTTCTCTGGGCAGCCTGTGCCAGGACTTCACCACCCTCAGAAAACATGGGAATTCCAGAGGAAACCTCATCTTCCAGAGCTCTGACCAAAACCTGCCTGCATACTCATGCTGATAGCTGGTGTCTCATTAAAGGCCACAACCCAACTTAGGCAGCACAGGGAAGCAAACTGGTTTTTTTTTTCCCCCCCATAAAGGTGAAGATTTTCCTTTGACATACTTCATCATTCTGGACACAGTCCTGGGAAAGCTGGTTGACATGAAGCCAGAGGGCATTGCAGAAATAATTGATCCGCTCGCACCCCTGGGTCTCAAAGAACTCAAACAACACAGACAAAACAGCCCTAATATCTGTCAGAACAGAGCAAATCTCCTCTATTCTGATCTTTTCTCATCCCACTACAAAGATCTCTGCCCACAGCAAGGAGCGGGTGATGTTGGTCTTCTGCAGGAAAGATGGTAACCATGAGTCATAGAATCATAGAACCAACTAGGTTGGAAAAGACCTCGTCCAGAAGAGAAGTCATCCCTTTACACACCCAGGTATTGCAAAGATGAGCATCAAGCTCAGGAAGGTCTGCAGGACCGATGTGGAAGAGGTCACTCAGCACACCACTACCTCTGGGGGGACAAAGCCAGCTTCCTAAAGGCACTGCATGTTCCCTGGGTACCCCATGGTCCTGCGGTCCCAGCTGACTTCTCTCCCACAACTATGGAGTAATTAAAAAGCATTGGGATCTATGAAAGCAAAGTCTCTGGTTTGTCTTCTCTCTCTTTCCTCCCCATCCCTTTTCCAAGCAGCTTTAAGGCCAAGTCTTTTGAAATGTGCTGTCTGGTATAGCTCAATTTCATGAGCCTTTACACATTTCCCTGACAAACAGCCATTCATCCCACATGTACATATTCATTTGTGAGAAACGGTCTCTAGATAAAAACTTAAGCTCAGACTAGACACAGCAGTGAAACAGCTATTTATTAAAGTTTTTTCAAAAATGGCTGTCCTAGCAGTTAGGCATGCAGAGCAAAATTGGAACTATGATTTATATTTCCTATTCCGACCACAAGTTTCCTCCCTTGTTTCCGCATTGGTGCGGTACTCCAAGGTTTACAGCCTATCCAGCACATATAATCTACTTGCTAACTGTGCTGCTTCTGTTTGCGTCTCCCGTTACTTGATTTTGTAAGCCCCTGCCCCTTATTTATCTCCTTTTAGGGTTCGATTTCATAGCTCTCTCGCAGACATGTGGTACCCCAGTTTACAGTTTAACCAGCCTGCACCTGCTTAGCTTTATAAGTTGTACAAAGATAGTATTCTTTTTAACCACAGAGTGTATCTTTTGTCCAGAGATGACATTGTCTTTAACCACAGAGTGTGTCTTTCTAAGTTATGGTATCTCAAACCCTTTGCTTCATTCGCTTAGTAACTTAGCCCAGCCTTCTCATAAAGTTTAAGTAGCAGACACATATGCTTATTGTCTCTTTATCTTAATACACACAGGGTTCTTAGATGATTTCCATACGCCAATGTCTGTCTTCAGATGGGAGTTCCACTGGTCTTTTGATCCTAGTGTAGCGTGCCCAACCTTTTTTCGGCAGTCCTCACAGCAGTTTCAGTGGTCAACAATACTTGAAATGGGCCCTCCCACTATGGTTGTTATTTTGAGTCTTGTATAGCTCTATTTCACAAACCTTTACATGTGGGTGATGGGATAGAAATAGTTAACAAAATGGATTCAGGCATTATTGCCCCGGTCCAGCCTAAGCCTTGGAAACTGTAAAGACAATAATGAAGGGTAAAGAACAGTTAGCGAAACAAAGCAGACAGTTTGCAAGATACAGCAGGATGTGCATCTCAAAGACAGACCAAACCATGTAAATATTTGTAAACCTTAGTAGTTTTGCTGAATCCAGATAAGGAAGTAAGAGAGTGGAAAGATAATGCTTAGCACTTAGTGGACTATAAAAGGGATGCGAGATGTGAAATAGACGATTTCGTTTGTAACCAGAAACCGGAAACCAGGTTGTGCCTTATGTTTCCACATTTCTACATTTCCCTGAGAGACAGCCTTTCATCCCACGTGTACATATGCACTTGTTATCACTTGCTGTTTGCAAGCTTGCAACAGACATGGGATAAAACCTCAACCTCTGCAGTCCCTGTCCAGAATCACAGAATAGTTAGGGTTGGAAAGGACCTTAAGACCATCTAGTTCCAACCCTCCTGCCATGGGCAGAGACACCAAGCACTAAACCATGTCACCCAAGACTGCGTCCAACCTGGCCTTGAACACAGCCACAGACAGAACATTCACAACTTCCTTGGGCAACCAATTCCAGTGCCTCACCACCCCTACAGTAAAGAACTGCCTCCTTATATCCAATCTAAACTTCTGCTGTTTAAGTTTTAACCCGTTACCCCTTGTACAATCACTAGAGTCACAGAATCACAGAATCACAGAATAGTAAGGGCTGGAAAGGACCTCAAGATCATCGAGTTCCAACCCCCCCGCCATGGGCAGGGACACCTCCCACTAAACCATGCCATCCAAGGCTATGTCCAACCCCACCTTGAACGCCGCCAGGGATGAAGCATTCACAACTTCCCTGGGCAACCCATTCCAGGGCCCCACCACCCTCACAGTAAAGAATTTCTTCCTCAGATCCAATCTAAACCTCCCCTGTTTAAGTTTAAACCCATTACCCCTTGTCCTCTCACCACAGTCCCTAATGAAGAGTCCCTCCCCAGCATCCCTATAGGCCCCCTTCAGGTATTGGAAGGCTGCTATGAGGTCTCCACGCAGACTTCTCTTCTCCAGGCTGAACAGCCCCAACTTTCTCAGCCTATCTTCATACGAGAGGTGCTCCAGTCCCCTGATCATCCTCGTGGCCCTCCTCTGCACTTGTTCTAACACTTCCATGTCCTTTTTATGTTGAGGACACCAGAACTGCACACAATACTCCAAGTGAGGTCTCACGAGAGCAGAGTAGAGGGGCAGGATCACCTCCCTCGACCTGCTGGTCACACTCCTTTTGATGCAGCCCAGAATACGGTTGGCCTTCTGGGCTGCAAGCGCACACTGCAGCCGGCTCATGTTCATTTTTTCATCAACCCACACCCCCAAGTCCTTCTCTGCAGGGCTGCTCTCAATCTCCTCCCCGCCCAACCTGTAGCTGTGCCTGGCATTGCTTCAACCCAGGTGGAGGACTTTGCATTTAGCATGGTTGAACTTCATCAGGTTGGCATCAGCCCACCTCACAAGCGTGTCAAGGTCCCTCTGGATGGCATTCCTTCCCTCCAATGTATCAACCGAACCACACAGCTTGGTGTCATCGGCAAACTTGCTGAGGGCGCACTCAATCCCACTGTCCATGTCACCCACAAAGATGTTGAACAAGACCCGTCCCAACACCGATCCCTGGGGGACACCACTCGTTACCGGTCTCCAGCTGGACACTGAGCCACTGAGCACTACTCTTTGCGTGCGGCCATCCAGCCAGTTCTTTATCCACCGAGTGGTCCACCTATCAAATTGATGTCTCTCCAACTTAGAGAGAAGGATGTCATGGGAGACAGTGTCAAAGGCTTTACACAAGTCCAGGTAGATGACATCAACTGCTCTGCCCCTGTCCATCAGTTCCGTAGCCCCTTCATAGAAGGTCACCAGATTGGTCAGGCAGGATTTCCCCTTAGTGAAGCCATGCTGGCTGTCACCAAGCACCTTGTTGGTTTTCATGTGCCTTAGCATGCCTTCCAGGATAATCCGCTCCAAGATTTTGCCAGGCACAGAGGTGAGACTGACTGGTCTGTAATTCCCTGGGTCATCCATTTTTCCCTTCTTAAAAATGGGGGTTATATTTCCCTTTTTCCAGTCATCGGGAACTTCACCTGACTGCCATGATTTTTCAAATATGATGGACAGTGGCTTAGCAACTTCATTTGCCAGCTCCTTCAGGACCCGCGGATGGATTTCATCCGGTCCCATGGACTTGTATACATTCAGGTTCCTAAGGTGGTCCCGAACAAGATCCTCCCCCACAGTGGGCCCAGGGTCCCCACCCTCACCGTCCCCGCGTCTGCCTTCCAAGACTTGGGTGGTGTGGTCAGAGCATTTGCCCGTAAAGACTGCGGCAAAGAAGTCATTAAGAACCTCAGCCTTCTCCAAATCCAGGGTAGCCAGTTCTCCTGATAGCTTCTGGAGAGGGCCCATGGTGTCCCTAACCTGTCTCTTATCAGCAATGTACCTATAAAATCCCTTCCTGTTATCCTTAACATCCCTAGCCAAGTTTAATTCTAAGTGGGCCTTAGCTTTCCTAGTCCCTAATGAAGAGTTCTCCCTAGCATCCTTACAGGCCTCCTTCAGATACTGGAAGGCTGCTAGGAGGTCTCTCAACTTGTTCCAACAGTTCCATGTCCTTTTTATGTTGAGGACACGAGAACTGCACACAATAATCCAAGTGAGGTCTGATGAGAGCAAAGTAGATGAGTTGGATCACCTCCTGTGACCTGTTAGTCATGCCACTTTCGATGAAGCCCAGGATACGGTTGGCTTTGTGGGCTGCGAGCACACCCTGCCGGCTCATGTTAAATTTCTCATCAAGCAACACCCCTAAGTCCTTCTCCGCAGGGCTGCTCTGAATCTCTTATCTGCCCAACCTGTAGCTGTGCCTGTGACTGTGCTGACCCAGGTGCAGGACCTTGCACTTGGCATGGTTAAACTTCATAAGTTTGGCATCAGCCCACCTCACAAGCGTGTCAAGGTCCCTCTGGATGGCATTTCTTCCCTCCAACGTATCAACCGAACCACACAGCTTGGTGTCATAGGCAAACTTGCTGAGGGCACACTCAATCCCATTCTCTATATCACCAACAAAGATGTTGAACAAGATCAGTCCCAATACCAATCCCTGATGGACACCACTCGTTACTGGTCTCCTGCTGGACGTTGAGCTATTGACCACAACTCTTTGCGTGCTGCTATAAAGCCAGTTTTTTATCTACCAAGTGGTCCGTCTATCAAACTGACGTGTCTTCAGTTTAGAGACAAGGATGTCATGTGGAACAGTGTCAAACAGTTTGCACAATTCCAGATAGATGACGTCAACTGCTCTACTCCTGTCCATCAGTTCCGTAGCCCCATCATAGAAGGACACCAAATTGGTCAGGCAAGATTTCCCTTTAGTGAAGTCATGCGGGCTGTCACCAAGCACCCTGCTGTTTTTCATGTGCCTTAGCATGCCTTCCAAGAGAATCTGTTCCAAGATTTTGCCAGGCACAGAGGTGAGACTGACTGGTCTGTAATTCCCCGGCTCATCCATTTTCCCCTTCGTGAAAATGGAGGTTATATTTCTCTTTTTCCAGTCTTTGGGAACTTCACCTGACTGCCATGATTTTTCAAATATGATGGACAGTGGCTTAGCAACTTCATTTGTCAGCTGCTTCAGGACCTGTAGATGGATTTCATCAGGTCCCACTGACTTGTACACTCTCAAGTTCTGAAGATGGTCTCGAAGCAGATCCTCTCCTACAGTGGGTCCAGGGTCTTCCTTCTCACAGTCCCTGCATCTGCCTTCCAAGAATTGGGTAATGTGGTCAGAGCATTTGCCAGTGAAGACTGAGGCAAAGAAGTCATTAAGAACATCAGCCTTCTCCAGATCCAGGGTAGCCAGTTCTGATAGCTTCCAGAGAGGGCCCACGTTGTTCCTAGTCTGTCTTTTATTTGCAATTTAACTATAGAGTACTTCTTGTTACCTTTCACATCCCTAGCCAAGTTTAATTCTGAGTGGGCCTTAGCTTTCCTAACCTAGTCCCTAGCTTCCCGGACAACATCCTTGTATTCTTCCCAGGCCGTCTGTCCTTGCTTCCGTCTTTTATAAACCTCTTTTTTCCCTCAGAGTTTCCTTAGCAGCTCCTTATCCATCCAAGAACATCTCCTGGCCCTCCTGCTGCACTTCCTCCTAGTTGGGATACAACACTGCTGACCTTGTAGCAGGTGATCCTTGAATATTAACCAACAGTCTTGGGTCCCCCTGCCCTCTAGGGCTATAGTTCTATGGAACCTTACTAAGCAGGCTCCTGAAGAGGCTGGAATCTTCCCTCTTGGAGTCCAGGGCAGTGAGCTTGCTGCACGTTCTTCTCACTTTCCTGAGGATCTCAAACTCAACCATCTCATGATCGCTGCAACCAAGGCTGCCCTGGAGCATCACATTTCCAACCAGCCCTTCCCTGTTGGTGAGGACAAGGTCAAGCATGGCAGCTCTCCTTGTCGGCTCCTCTATTACTTGCAGAAGGAAGTTGTCTTCCACACAATTGAGGAACTTCCTGGATTGCTTGTTCCAGGCCATATCGTCCCTTCAACATATATCAGGGTGGTTGAAGTCCCCCATGAGAACAAGGGCCTGCCAGCGTGAGGCTCTTTCTATCTGTCTATAGAGTGCTTCATCCACAGAGTCCCCTTGATCAGGAGGTCTGTAACAGATCCCCATAGTAATGCCTCCCAATGCTGTTCTCCCTTTAACCATGACCCACGAAATCTCTGTTGGCTGATCACATGTCCCTAGAGTTCTGTACTCTCTAGCCTATCCCTAACATAACTAGCAAATCCCCGTCCCTGTCTGCCAGACCTGTCTTTTCTAAAGAGCCTATAGCCTTCCATTCCAAAACTCCAGTCATAGGAGCCATCCCGCCATAATTCTGAGACACCTATTATAAAACACACCCATAGATGTGCACACATCTCTAATTCCTCTTGTTAGGATCATCTACTACCAATGCTCCTGCCATGGGCAGGGACACCTCCCACTAAACCATGCCACCCAAGACTGCGTCCAGCCTGGCCTTGAACACTGCCAGCGATGGAACATTCACAACTTCCCTGGGCAACCCATTCCAGTGCCTCACCATCTTCACAGTAAAGAACTTCTTCTTATATCTAACATAAATTTCCCGTTTCAGTTTGAACGCATTACCCCTTGTCCTATCACTACAGTCCCTCATGAAGAGCCCCTCCCCAGCATCCCTATAGCTCCCCTTCAGATATTGAAAGGCTGCTATGAGGTCTCCACACAGCCTTCTCTTCTCCAGGCTGAACAGCCACAACTTTCTCATCCTACCTTCATACGGGATGTGCTCCAGTCCCCTGATCATTCTCGTGGCCCTCCTCTGGACTAGCCCCAACAGCTCCACATCCTTTTTACATTGAGGACACCAGAACTCTATGCAGTAATCTCAAGTGAGGTCTCATGAGAGCAGAGTAGAGGAGCCAGATCACCTCCTTCAACCCTTGGTTGCACATCACACACAGCTGGAAGACACAGGTCAGCAGCAAAGCAGCATCATGGTCCTCTCGTCACTAGCTCTGGACTTCCCTAGCACTTGCTGGAAGTCCTGGCTAGACCATTTTGCTATGAGACAGTCTGCTTTAGACTGATAAATCCGCTCAGAGGGGTTCCCATGCTACCACATGAGATACATGTTGAAAGGCTGCTGGCACACGGGGTTCACATGAACATGATAAGGTTCACCTGTGGCTTATCAAGGACGGACTGCAGTTCTGGTGAAATCTGAAGACCTTTATTTCGCATCTCGTATCCCTTTTATAATCACAAAGGGCTAAGCTGTAACTTTCCACTCTTACATCCTTATCACCTCAATTCAGCAAAACTACTAAGGGTTACAAATATTTACATCACTTGGTCTGTTTCTGAGATGCACATCCTGCTTTATCTTGCAAACCGTCTGCTTTGTTTTTCTAACTGTTCTTTACCCTTCATTGTTCTCTTTACACTTCCCAAGGCTTAGGCCAGACCAGGGCAACAACACCTGGATCCATTTCATTAACTATTTCTATCCCATCACCCACATCCCCCTTTTTGTTTATTAGAAGACAGCTTTTATATATTTATGATCTACTTTTGCCAAAGTTTCTATAATCTCCATTAACTATTGTAGCAAACAAGGCACACAGATTAGAATCAATAAAAAGACTGACAAAATGATTTAATGCAAACTAGGCACGCAGATCAGGATATCTATAAAGACTGACAAAATGATTAAGAAAAAGTAAAGCCATCTTGTAATGCTCAATCCAGAAAACACTCTGTTCAACCACTTCAGTCCCTCATTTTCCTGAAGTTGTGCTGTCCTTGTTATAAAATCCGTAATGCTTTTATGGATGATCTGATAAAATTCGTGCAGCACATACCATCAAAATCTTCACACCCATGGCCTTGAGCTAACAATAAAAAATCAACAGTTCATTCTGTTCTGTAGTGAGGCGTGCCTCACAGAATCAACATCTAAAAGCAACCCTGTTGTCCAGTGGTACCCTTTCTGGGCTTAAATGTTCCCAGCCTATTACTAGTGGCTGGGAAGTCCAGTTGTGATACGCTCCTGCATGGATACACTCTCCGTTGACTCGTTCTCCAAAAGGAGACCGGTTAACTTTGTACAGTTCCCACGGGTTGACTTCAGCAATGAATCGGCATCAATCTTCATTGGCAGCCATTGCTTGTGTAGACGGATGGGTACATCGCGCGGGGATCGATCAGGGTTCTCATTCTGTAGAGACACAAGAATAGCCTCTTCCCCAAGTTATTAACCTAAAAGGACCTTCCCAGTTATGATTTTCCAAAGGCTTTACCATTACCACAACAGGTTCTTTCCCTGGTATCGGATCTGGGCCTACATGGATTAGTGCAGAAAAATGCCTAATCATTGGTGGGACATTCATGCCCGTGTGTAAATCAGAACTGGAAAATGTTAAAGCATTTAAGACAAACAATACTTTGTTGATTCATGCATTTGGGGTCTCCCCTATCATTCTCCTTTTTTGCTTTACTAGCATGTTTTTTACAGTTTGCTGTGTCCGCTCTATCACTGCTTGGCCTGTGTAACATAACCAGCGACTACTCCAGGCAGCATTATTTCAGTAAGATTAGTCTGATTCGAAGTCACTTGAACATGTGGCATACCAGTGAATCCTACACACCATGTAACAGGTCGGAATAATGGGGAATTTAACAAATGTGCCCAGTATGCTTGTCCATTACCCATGGTCACACATAGAACAGATATTACAGAGATTTTTGTCATTGTCATTTCTTTCTGTTGCTGAGTTCTGGGGCTTTATACGTTTTGCTGGAAGCAAGTATTGTCCTGTCACTAGCTGAACACAGCCCACAAGTGAAGAGGTAACCACAGGCTGCCTATAGACCAGGGAACAGCACAAAGCACCCACTGAATTCAGCTGGGTTTCAACACACAGCAACCTGAAGCAAAGAGTTGCCCCAGGTTAGCACACAGTCCAGCTGGGGCACAGAAAACTGAGGCTAGAAAGCTCATGATCATCCTGCCGAAAGTGACCAGTCGTACCACAGAACAGCACCCCAGCAAGCTCACAGAGGGCAATATGTGAAATGTAGTTCACAATTAAAGCCCCAGAGCTGTTTCAAACCCACACCTATGAATAGCCAGCTGCTTCAACAGCAGAGCCACACTGGGGAGGTTCACCAAGGGTCAGGGCAGCAAACAAATGTGGCTGCGGCAGAGAATGGACTCAGCACAGGAAAGCAGAGTGCCAGCCTTCGGGGTAGGGATGCTGCCTGCCATGTGTACATGGAAATGAAGGATAATATAAGGTGGCTAAAGCATCAAGATGTAGATGCTCTGATTAGAACTGTGGAATTATTTAGGCTGGAAAAGGCCTTAAAGATCATTGAGTCCAATCGTTCACCCTACGCTGCCAAATCTATTACTAAACTGTGTCCTGAAGTGCGACATCTTCACATCTTTTAAACACCTCCATGGATAGTGACTCCACCATTGCCCTGGGCAGCCTGTTGCAGTGCTTGACAACCGTTTTGGGGAAGAAATTGTTCCTAATATTCAGTTTAAACCTCACCTGGTGCAGCTTGAGGCCATTGCCTCTTGTTCTATCACTTAGTACTTGGGAAATGAGATGGAACCCCACCTCACAACCTCCTTTTAGATGATAGAAGCATTGCAGTACAGCCCCTAAATCCTAGCCAGGGCTTAGAAAAATCTGGGAAATTCAAGTGATAAACATGCATCACAGGGCAGAGGAACCGCTGTCATATCACACTGTCATAGGGCTCATAATACAGAAACATTTAATGGCAAGGTATTTCAGTTCAGGTCATTGCACAAACTACTGAAAGCCGGGCAGGGACACCTTCCACTAGACCACGTAGCCCTAAGTCTGGTCCAACCTGGTCTTGAACACTGCCAGGAGTGGGACATGTCTTTTGACATAGCCAGACACCCCCCGATCTAACTGCTTCCAGCAGCAGAGAAAGAAAGACGGACAGAAATACGTCCTGGAGCTGAGAGGCTCTCAGCCGCTTTAAACCAACTCAGGAATTGCCCCGAACTGGAGACAAAGCCCTGAGGAACACCCCAGGGCATGTTACAAACCCACAGACTACTCTGCACTGCTCTAAGCTCACCAGACCCACCACAAGTGGGAGGCGGTGGAGCCAGCCCGGACGAGGACAGGAGGAACCTGACCCGGAGTCGATCCCCACCGTCCCCCTGCACTTTGTGCCTGCTTTTGGCACTGGCCCTGGTGGGCGACCTCACTGCCTCCGCCATGGGCATGCTCTGCAGCACCACCAAGCAGCGGCCACGGCTACTGTGGGCGGAAGCAGGGGAGAGACTGAGACCGCCCCCAGCCGCTCCCTTCCAGTCAGCAGTGCGGTGGCTACGTGAAGTGCGAAAGGACGCAACGCAGAACGCAGGCCTGGGCCCAAGGGCCTGGCCTGGCCTGGCCTGGCCTTGCCTTGCCTTGCCTTGCCTTGCCTTGCCTTGCCTTGCCTTGCCTTGGTGGGGTGAGTCTCCTGTGAGGAGGGGAGCTGTCTTGGGGTAGGCTCGGATACAGGCTCCTATGGGAAGGCCAGGCGCCTTAGTAAGGGCATGGGGGGAGGTCGGACTACTCCATAGGATCCTGCGGGGAGGCCAGGCTCCTCCGTAAGTGTTTGAGCTGAGGATCAGCCCTACTACAAGGGCCTGTGGGGGAACAGAACCCTTTCAGAAGTGCTGTGTGGAGGCCAAGCTCCCCTATAGGAGCCTGGGAGGGAGCTAGGCTCCCCTACTGAGGACCGGATGGGAGGACAGGGTCATCTCTAGGAACTAGGGAAGAATGCAAACTTCTGTATAAGGGAGTGGCCAGGCTTCCCCTATAAGGAGTGGTAGGGAGGTGAGGCTCCCCTATGGAAGCCTAGAAAGAGGCCAGGTTCCCCTATATGGACCTGTGAAGGGGCCAGGCTCTCTTGTAAGGCCCCGGGGGCGGAGCAGGTTGGAGAGGGAGGATTCTCCATAGGAGTCTGGGAGAAGGCCAGGTGTCTCTATAAGGGTCTATGGGGAGGCCAAGATGCTGCTAGAGGGAATGTGAGGTAAAAAACCAAACCCCTGCTACTGAGGATGGGGAGTGTGAGGTCTGTTCTTTCTGCTTGTGCCTTAGCAGGACTTGGAAGTGCCACTGGAGTGGGGCAGCCTGGCCTGCAGAGCCTGAGGTATCTCCAGCTACAGCAGGGCTCCAGGCTCAGCCTGGGGGACCAGGCGCCACTGACCCTTCTGATCCCTACCCAGGTGCTCAGCTGTCCCAGGGAGCCACCGCTGGAGCCGAGTCCAAGGGCCACTGGAGCAGAAGTGATTTCAACCAGCCCTCACATGGATGAGACACTGCAGAGCTCATTCCCTCCTTGCAGAAGACATGGTAGTCGAGGACCTAATGAACAGGTAATGTCCACTTTCTTATGCCTTGTACTTTGTGCTTCAGACTGCCATTTGTTATCAACATCATCTGTCATTTATAATACCTGTGGGAAAGGTAAATTGTGTGTGGGCCAAGGCAGAGGTGATCCTGACCAGGAGACCATTGCACATCATGGAGCTGGTGGTCTCCTGGGCAGGAACAGGGCTGGTCTGCGCTGCTCAAGGTCTGTGGCTGCAGGATGAGCTTGGCCATCTCATGGTAACAAAGGGCTTATGGGCAGCTGCTGCCTGATACTGACCCTTACACCAGCTGCCTGGCCCTGCCTCTATCTGGAAATGCAGCAAGAAGTTCTCATGTGACCTTCCTTCATGAATAATGCAGTTTTCTTGCGATGCTTTCTGTATTAGCTCAAAGGACCGAAAAGGAAGAGCTCTAACTCTGCCTGAAGGCAGGGTGCCCAGCGTCTGAAGGGACATAATGTTTACATGCTATCTGTGTCCCTCTTCTTCTTCTGTCTTCTTAAAGCAGCTGTGGCCTCTCTGTTCCTATGGGGAAAGCAGGAGCTGTGCAGCTGGTTATCAGGGTCTGTCGTTAGGCCATTCACTTCTATGGGTTGTGGGGGGAGGACAGACCCCTCTACAGGCACCTCTGAGGAAACTCAGCCTCACTCTGGGGGTCCAGGGGGAAGCTGAAGTCTTGGTGTGTTCTGTCCCAGAGCTGTGGTGATATTGAGCAAGTAGGAAGTAAAGGCTGAGCAAGGATATGCTCTTGCAGGCTTCCTCCCAGAAGAAGGAACGTGAACATCTGAGGGTGCTTTGAAGGCGTACCAGCCCTAGCCCAGACAAAAAGGTGAGTATGACATCTTTCAGAAGAAAGGTAGCCACCACACAAGTCTCTAAACTTAATCTTAAATGATGTATGTGAGAACTAAGACTACAGCAGGGTCCTTCAGCAGTATTTGTACACTAGGTCTTTCAGAAATGAAAATGGACAGCCGATTCCTTGGCATGTGCGCTTTGCACTTCTGACACAGATCACGCCTGCATCTTGATCCATCACATAGATTCCTTTTCTTCCTCCGAGTGTGAAGATGGGATATCTGTCCAGGCAGTTTGCTGATCAAAGGCACAGATTTGTACTAGGCACTTTCTGAATGTGCAAATAGTTATCGAAGTCCTCAAATACTTTGCTGAAACAGAGAAGCACTTCAGCTCTGTGCGTCTGCTGTGAGAAATGGTCTCTAGATAAAAACTTAAGCTCAGGATAGACACAACAGTGAAGCAGCTCTTTATTAATGTTTTTGCAAAAACGGGTGTCCTAGCAAGTAGGCACACACAGCAAAATGAGCACTGTGATTTATATTTCCTACCCCGTCTACAAGTTCAATCCCTTCTTTCTTCATTGGTTGGGTACTCTAAGGTTTACATCCTATTCAGTGCTTTTAATCTATATGCTAACTGTCCCGCCTCTTTTTACACCTGCCCTTACTCGACTTTGTATGCCTCATCTTCTTATTTATTGACCACATCATTATTAACCATATAATCCTGTCCTGGTTCAATTTCATAACTCTGTGGAGACATGTGGTACCTCAACTTACTGCTTAAGCAGCCTGCACCAGTTTAGTTTCATAGGTTGTATGTAGATAGTATTCTTTTTAACCACAGAGTGTGTCTTTCATCTAGAGATGACACTGGCTTTAATATCAGAGCATATCTTTTTGAATAAGTATATCTCAAACCCTTTCTTTCGTCTCCTTAAAAACTTAACCCCAGACTGAGTATTGAAAACTCTTATTATTGCAAAGCCTTCATATTGATCTTAAAGCTCTAAGGTTGTAAAGTCTTAATATTGTAAAGCCCCATCCCCAATTATGTGGAAAACAGCACTGTTTCTCTCACAGCTGGGAGTAACTGGAAACACCACCACACTGGCCAGACCAACAGTGTCTTCTGCCTGGAATACCTACAATCAGGATCAACAGCATCTAGTGATGTAGCCGTCAGCTCTGGCATAATCAGGCTCACCTGAAACACAAAAAAATTAGGTCTGCTTATGAGAAGTGCTCATTACAAGACTCTACACAGGACAGAAACACTGGCCACCTGTGTTAAAGGGATGGGAGGCAATGGTGAATGAGGCTGAAAGAGATGTCTTGATTCTATGATTCTATGATTTGCTGAAAAACCAAAGCATTTTACCAAGTTCAATCACTAAAGTGCCTCTGGGTATTACATAGCACATGGTGTTCAGTCAGGGAAACACCCAACCTGCATAGACTGGTGGGGTCTTAGGCTTGCACATCCTTAAGCTCCAGAAATGCCTGCATACAGGGCTTTGATCAGAACTTGTCCTTAGTGAAGCCTTGTCTCCAGACTCAGAGTGCCACTTCCTAGGATCATTCAGTGGGGACCGGACTTCACCTAAACCATTGCCTTTAGAGAGCTAAAGCTCATGATCTGATGGGGAAGAGCAAAAGCAGAGTTCTTCTGTGGAGCCAAAAACCCCATAAAGCAAGTAACTGACCGGGCACACTGGTCGGGGTGGGTAGAGGTGCCCTCCTGCACAGTAGAAAAAACAGAGCTGAGGATCTGCATTGTTCTCGACTCCAATGCCCTGGCCCTGTGCTCCCCGACTACCCTCCCAGAGCTGGTGGGAAGGCAAGAGGTTAGGACAGCCTGGGCTTTATGGAGACCCAATATCAAGGCACATCACGGTGGGCTGACACGTAAGCCAGAGGGCATTGCAGAAATAGTTGATCCACTCGCACCCCTGGGTCTCAAAGAGATAAAAAGACATAGACAAACCAGCCCTAACATCTGTAAGAACAGAGCAAATCTCCTCTATTCTGATCTCTTCTCATCCCACTACAAAGATCTCTGTCCACAGCAAGGAGCAGGTGATGTTGATGTTGGTCTTCTGCAGGAAAGATGGTAACCATGAGTCATAGAATCATAGAATCATAGCACCAACTAGGTTGGAAAAGACCTCGTCCAGAAGAGAAGTCATCCCTTTACACACCCAGGTATTGCAAAGATGAGCGTCAAGCTCAGGAAGGTCTGCAGGACCGATGTGGAAGAGGTCACTCAGCACACCACTACCTCTGGGGAGATGAAGCCAGCTTCCTAAAGGCACTGCATGTTCCCTGGGTACCCCATGGTCCTGCGGTCCCAGCTGACTTCTCTCCCACAACTATGGAGTAATAAAGCATTGGGGATCTATGAAAGCAAAGTGTCTTGGCTGGTTTGTCTTCTATCTCTTTCCTACCCATCCCTTTTCCAAGCAGCTTTAAGGCCAAGTCTTTTGAAGTGTGCTGCCTGGTATAGATCCATTTCATGAGCCTTTATGCATTTCCCTGAAAGACAGCCTTTCATCCCACGTGTACATATGCACTTGTAATCACTTGGTGTTTGCAAGCTTGCAGCATATGTAGGATAAAACTTAAACCTCTGCAGTTCCTGTCCATAGAATCACAGAATCATAGAATAGTTAGGGTTGGAAAGGACCTTAAGATCATCTAGTTCCAACATTCCTGCCATGGGCAGGGACACCTCGCACTAAACCATGCCACCCAGGACTGCATCCAACCTGGCCTTGAACACTGCGAGGGATGGAGCATTCACAACTTCCTTGGGCAACCCATTCCAGTGCCTCACCACCTTCACAGTAGAGAACTTCTTCCTTATAGCTAACCTAAAGTCTTCTAGGGGACTTTTACCTCACAAGCTTTGACGTGCTCTTTCTGCCGTTCTTCCCAGATCTTCCCTGGTGGGGTAACGCTCTGCTGGTAACTCCTGCCTGTGATAGAAATTACACTGTCATCTGATTAACACTGATTCAAAACACCCTTTGCTAGAAGGCAGTCCATGAAGCCTGAATTGGCAGGGACACTAGGGAGAAAGTAGCAGTAATGTGTGAGCTCAGCTATGGGTATGCACTGCCAGGAGATGAAGAGCTGCGCAGCAAGGTGGAGGGTCATGGCACAAGGAAATGGTGGGAAATAGGAAATGGGATGTGAAGCCGTGGCGTGGCTCTTCAGTGAGCTCCACCTCTGGTGTGTTGGGCATGAGTTTCTGAGGAGCCAGCCCTGACCTAAGAGCTGGAGCTCACTCAAGAGCCATGCCATGGCTTCACACCCCCTACACCAGGAAACACTCCCCTCACCCTACAAAGCCCGCATTTCCACACTCGCCAGAATCCTCCAGAGATGATTTCATCTGAGCCAGCTTTAGGAACAGCTGCCAACAATGGGAGATAGAAGAAAGCTAGAGGACAGCCGACGTGCATCACCAACGGTATTGAAGCCCAACTAGAGAACGTCGCTAACCCTTCCATCTCGCCCCCAAGCCCAGAGCTGGCAGAAGAGTTATGGGGCAGGAGAGCTCCAAGAACATACACCCTTCCTCCTCCTGTCCCAAGGCCACCCACCTCTCTGTACCTTCTCCTGCTGCTGCTGTGTAACAACATTTGTGTTGTGGTGCACAGCTTGTTCTGCCTCATGTTTAGCCCTTCAGCGCTGCTCATAAAGGCTCTTGGACTAGGAGAGCCAACAAATAGGGCGGGAGCATGTTAGCAAACAATGAGTTGCTATTACAGCTCACGCAGGTAGCACTGGAGGGAAACACAGCCCACAAGTGAAGAGGTGGCCACAGGCTGCCCGCAGAGCAGGGGACAGCACACAAGGCCCCCAGTGCCCTCCTGCTTGAGCAAAACTGACCTCACAAGACAAGCTGCTTTTCATTTGGCATGAAAAGCTCATAGCAATTGAGTCCTTGACATCTAAAGTACTCCAGTCCAGCCGTGCAAGGCTGCTACCAGCCATGTCCCTGGTCTACTCTTCAGTTTTTCAGAGCACACTATGCAGACTTAAATGTGACAGTCTTCCCCTGTTGCAGCTCTTCATGTTGAGCCTCCATGAGCTGCAGCAGAGGAAGACTCTCATATTTAAGACTGCGCCAGCACTGTGCACGTGTGTTAGCAGTGTTATACCATATAGCAAGAAACAGCAGCATGTTTGCTTTACCTCCATAGTCTTCCTGTACTGCAGATTCTTGTTTTTGTGAAATCGCCTCCATTACCAGCTCTCTCTGTGAAGACAACAGAGCCAGAGTCAACACGCTGCTGACCATAGAAGCTCCAGGATGGACTATGTGGCTTACGACAGGAAGAGGCACAGGCGAAACTCAAATGGCCTTAAGACCTATGTCCACCTAAAGCATCTTCACAAAACCCATCTTTTGTAATTCTATCTAAGTCTCCCCCTGTCTCTGCAAAGCAACTCTACAAATGAAATCCCGCAATATATAGTACTGTATCATCTCCATAGAATCTAGAAAATTGGGAAGCCCACTCCCTTCTGCTAGGTCCAAACTTCCAGCAATTTTCCCTTGCTTTCCAGACAAAGGAATATCAAGCCAGTGGAGGTTAAAAGGTTTAGCCAATTTTAGCAAACCCTATGGACATCACACAACACTATATATATGAGATATTTGTATACATGCTTTAAGAACATTCCTGGTTGAGGCTAGTGTCTCTGGAATTGAGCCCCTGTGACAGCTGGCCCGAAAAGGCACCCAAAGAAGAAGATATGGCAGTCAGAAGAAGGAAGGCAGAGTTTCAGCAGGAGGGCTGCAACATACAGGAAGGAGCTCAGGACTTCCCAGCAGCGGCAGGCACTGGGAGCTTGCAGGCGGCTGGTGAATGGTGGGAGACATGGGTCAGGAGCCAGGATCCATCACCGAGGATGATGATGGATCAACACCCTGACCTTCTTCCCATGCAGTTTTTTGCTTTTCCCTGAATTCTTGCATTTTATTTGCTTCTTCCCAAAAGGTTTGTGCCACCTCGATCTGACCTTGTCCCACATTGTCTGTCTCTGCAAAGAGAAGAATTTTTCATACATATATATATCTGTATATAAAAATATACATATATATATATGTATATACAAATATACACATAGTGGAAAGGGCTCCGTTGCTCAAGTCAACTGCTGTAGCTGACATCAAACCAATCCCTTACCACGCCTCCCTTTGCAGAAACATATAAAAGCACCAGGACTTTTGAAGTGGCATCCAAGCAGCATTGCGTATGGAAGGGTCAGTCCTGCTGGGGCCTGCCTTTCAGTGTATGAAAACTGGTATTAAGAAGTTATTCAAGCGAGCACAGTCACATCTGCCCCTCACCCAAATGAATTCAGCTGGGTTTCAACACACAGCAACCTGAAGCAAAGAGTTGCCCCAGGTTAGCACACAGTCAAGATGGGGCACAGAAAAAACGATCCTAAAAAGCTCTAAGGCTTATCCTTCTGAAAGTGAGCAGCCATACTGCAGAACAGCACCCCAGCAACCTCATCGAGGGAAATATGCGAAGTGTAGTTCTCGATTAAAGCCCCAGAGCTGTTTCAAACCCACACTTATGAATAGCCAGCTGTTTCAACAGCAGAGCCACACTGGGGAGGTTCACCAAGGATCAGGGCAGGAAACAAACGTGGCTGCGGCAGAGAGTGGACTCAGCACTGGAGAGCAGAGTGCCAGCCCTCGGGGTAGGGATGCTGCCTGCCATGTGTACATGGAAATGAAGAGACAATGTAAGGTGGCCAAAGCATCACCTCATAGATGCTCTGATTAGATCTGTGGAATCATTTAGGCTTTAAAAGGCCTTTAAGATCATTGAGTCTAACCGTTTACCCTATGCTTCGAAATCCACAACTAAACCGTTCCCCAAAGTGCCACATCTGCACATCTTCTGAACACCTCCACAGATGGTGACTCCATCACAGCCCTGGGCAGCCTGTTGCAGTGCTTGACAACCGTTTGGGGGAGGAAATTGTTCCTAATATTCAGTCTAAATCTCACCTGGTGCAGCTTGAGGTTGTTTCCTCTTGTTCTGTCACTTTGTACTTGGGAAATGAGATGGACCCCCACCTCACAACCGCCTTTCAGGTGGTAGAATCATTGCATTATAGTCGCTAAATCCTGGCCAGGGCCTAGAAATGTCCGGGAAATTCAAGTGTTGAACATGCATCGCAGGGCACAGGAACCGCTGGCAGATCACACAGTTATAGGGCTGATAATATAGGAACGTATATTTGCACATCTACCCCACCACCACCCAAATCCTGTACATGGACTTGGAAATAGACATCACATGGTGCCTCAGAAGAATGTGTCACAGCAAGGATTCTTAAGCTTAAAAGATTCAGGTAGAATTAGAGCTACGTATCCAGGGATTCAGGATTCTGTCTTCAAACAGCAGTTTGCAAGATCAATTTCTCACCAAACATGTAAAAAAACTTGCTTTGCAGGAGTACCATCCTCAGTGGTGCCTCCAGTATCAGTGGGGTCAGCTTAAGAGGGAATGAGCAGGGTGCTAAGGAAGTCCGTGTTTAAGAAAAGATAAAACCTGCCCTGCGTGGGGAGAGTCTGCTCTGATTTCATGCGTGACTCCAGCCATGCCCTGCCACCAACTGAAATCATGGAACCACAGCCACGAAATAAAACCTGTTCTGGAATCACAGCCGTAGCTGACACTTAGATCTGACCCTTGTTTTACAGAACAGTGCTCCATTAATTCACCAGTTTATTCTCAGAGGGCTTTGACAAACATGATTTCACTGTCATTGCCCTCCATGGTGCAGTGTACAACATGGAAGAGTTTGGGTAATTAAGAGGAGCGTTTCCAGTTTGAGTCAGCTCTGAGGCATGGTATTTCAGTTCAGGTCATTGCACAAACTACTGAAAGCCGGGCAGGGACACCTTCCACTAGACCACGGTGCTCTAAGCCCCGTCCAGCCTGGTCCTGAACACTGCCAGGAGTGGGAGGTGTCTTTTGAGATAGGCAGACACCCCCCCCCGATCTAACTGCTTCCAGCAGCAGAGAAAGAAAGACGGACAGAAATACGTCCTGGAGCTGAGAGGCTCTCAGCCGCTTTAAACCAACTCAAGAATTGCCCCGAACTGGAGACAAAGCCCTGAGGAACGCCCCAGGGCGTGTTACAGCCCCACAGACTCCTCTGCACTGCTCTAAGCTCACCGGACCCACCACAAGTGGGAGGCGGTGGAGCCAGCCCGGACGAGGACAGGAGGAACCTGACCCGGAGCCGATCCCCACCGTCCCCCTGCACTTTGTGCCTGCTCTTGGCACTGGCCCTGCTGCGCGGCCTCACTGCCTCCGCCATGGGCATGCTCTGCAGCACCACCAAGCAGCGGCCACGGCTACTGCGGGCGGAAGCGGGGGAGAGACTGAGACCGCCCCCAGCCGCTCCCTTCCAGTCAGCAGTGCGGTGGCTACGTGAAGCGCGGAAGGACGCAACGCAGAACGCAGGCCTGGGCCCAAGGGCCAGGCCAGGCCTGGCCTGGCCTTGGTGGGGTGAGTCTCCTGTGAGGAGGGGAGTGGTGGGGAGAAGTCGGACTACTCCATAGGATCCTGCGGGGAGGCCAGGCTCCTCCGTGAGTGTTGAGGTGAGGATCGGCCCTACTACAAGGGCCTGTGGGGGAACAGAACCCTTTCTAAAGTGCTGTGTGGAGGCCAAGCTCCCCCATAGGAGCCTGGGAGTGAGCTAGGTTCTCCTACTGAGGACCGGATGGGAGGCCAGGGTCATCTCTAGGAACCAAGGAAGAATGCAAACTTCTGTATGAGGGAGTGACCAGGCTTCTCCTATAAGGAGTGGCAGGGAGGTGAGGCTCCCCTATGGAAGCCTAGGAGGAGGCCAGGCTCCCCTCTAGGGACCTGTGGAGGGATGGATCCGTCAAATAATGTCCCACGGGGGATAGGGAGGGGCAGGCTCCTCCATTGGAGCCTGGGAGAAGGCCAGGTGTCTCTATAAGGGTTTGTGGGGAGATCAAGCTGTTGCTAGAGGGAATGTGAGGTAAGAAACCAAACCCCTATTACTGAGGATGGGGAGTGTGAGGTCTGTTCTTTCTGCTTGTGCCTTAGCAGGACCTGGAAGTGCCACTGGAGTGGGGCAGCCTGGCCTGCAGTGCTTGAGGTATCTCCAGCCACAGCTGGGCTCCAGGCTCAGCCTGGGGGACCAGGCGCCACTGACCCTTCTGATCCCTACCCAGGTGCTCAGCTGCCCCAGGGAGCCACTGCTGGAGCCGAGACCAAGGGCCACTGGAGCAGAAGTGATTTCAACCAGTCCCCACATGGATGAGACCCTGCAGAGCTCAGTCCCTCCTTGCAGAAGACATGGTAGTCGAGGACCTAATGATCTTGAACAGGTAATGTCCACTCTCTTAGGCCTTGTACTTTGGGCTTGAAAATGCCCCTGTTATCAACATCATCTGTCATTTATAATACCTGTGGGAAAGGTAAATTGTGTGGGTCAAGGCAGAAATGATCCTGACCAGGAACCCATTGCACATCATGGAGCTGGTGGTCTCCTGAGCAGGAACAGGGCTGGTCTGCGCTGCTCAAGGTCTGTGGCTGCAGGATGAGCTTGGCCATCTCATGGTAATGGGGTTTATGAGCAGCTGCTGCCTGATACTGACCCTTACACCAGCTGCCTGGCCCTGCCTCTATCTGGAAATGCAGCAAGAAGTTCTCATGTGACCTTCCTTCATGAATAATGCAGTTTTCTTGCAATGCTTTCTGTATTAGCTCAAAGGACCGAAAAGGAAGAGCTCTAACTCTGCCTGAAGGCAGGGTGCCCAGCATCTGAAGGGACAAAAGGTTTGCATGCTATCTGTATCCCTCTTCTTATTCTGTCTTCTTAAAGCAGCTATGGCCTCTCTGTCCCTAGGGGAAGGCAGGAGCTGTGCAGCTGGTTATCAGGGTCTGTTGTTAGGCCATTCACTTCTGTGGGTTGTGGGGGGAGGACAGACCCCTCTACAGGCACCTGTGGGGAAACTCAGCCTCACTCTGGGGGTCCATGGGGAGGCTAAAGTCTTGGTGTGTTCTGTCCCAGAGCTGTGGTGATATTGAGCAAGTAGGAAGTAAAGGCTGAGCAAGGATATGCTCTTGCAGGCTTCCTCCCAGAAGAAGGAACGTGAACATCTGAGGGTGCTTTGAAGGCGTACCAGCCCTAGCCCAGACAAAAAGGTGAGTATGACATCTTTCAGAAGAAAGGTAGCCACCACACAAGTCTCTAAACTTAAATAATGTATGTGAGAACTAAGACTACAGCAGGGTCCTTCAGCAGAATATTTGTACACTTGGTCTTTCAGAAATGAAAATGGACAGCCGATTCCTTGGCATGTGCGCTTTGCACAGTCCATCGTAATGCAGCAGGAGAGATGTTTCAGCTCACTGTCATCTTCTCCTCACAAGGAAATACAATAAAAGTTCCAGGGACTGTTTGGCTTAGACATGCACTGAAGTCACACAGATTCAACTCTAAGAACTTCATACATCAGCAGCTCCCTTTGCTCCACCGTTAGTCACCTGGCACCAGGTTTAAACAGCTGAACTGTGTGCTGGTCCCCTTATCCTGCATCCCTGTGTCCTAAGGTGCTGAAGATCTTTTTAAGCAATGCTGCACATGAAGTTATGAGAGAGACCAGCAGCCCTGCAGCACATGAGCTTCTGAATCAAAGCCATGATCATGTATCATGTATATGGGAACATAAAAAACAGCATAGAGTTTTGGGGAGATATGGTCAGAAAATGAGTTTCAGGGCTCCAGCTCAGCATTAATAGCTAAGTTTATTTCCAGTGGTACATAGTCACAACAAGTCCAAGGGACTTTTTTACCAGAAGTTAATCAAAGGAGGCTCTGCAGAACCTACCAGGAACGAGCTATACCATGAACCTAAAAATCTGAAAGCCCCTCATTGGAGAGGTGGTTGAAGAGCTGACCAACTTCTCCAGATCCTCAGCAGCACTGCAGGGTGCAGGTTTGTGGCAGCACAGCCTCTCCTTGGGTAGCTGCGCTGTGGACTGCTGCACCGGGTAGGATGCTAATCAGCTTCCAGTATCAGCACTTAAATCTGGAGCACATCTACAGCTAAGCCAGACGCGCAGGGTGTTGTTGGTGCTCCTCTTAGTGAGCTCCCTGAAAGGCATGGCTAAAATTATACTTAAATTACAAGCTTAGTCACATTAACGAAGGACTTTAGAAATAGGGAAAAGCTTAATCTCAGATCCGAGTGAGATATATATGCCCTAAACTTAAGCCAGCATTCCCAAAGCATTTTGCAGCACTCCCCTCTGCACTTATGACTTCTTGGTTTTATCTCCAGCCTCTTTCTGATGGCTGCACTGTAGAAGAACTTCAAATCAACTTCTTCTGACGAAGATCACCGCTGTGTCTGGGTGCATTGCTTAGATTCCTTTTCTTCCCCTGAGTGTGAAGATGGGATATCTGTCCAGGCAGTTTGCTGATCAAAGGCACAGATTTGTACTAGGCACTTTCTGAATGTGCAGATAATTATCGGAGTCCTTAAATACTTTGCTGAAACAGAGAAGCACTTCAGCTCTGTGCGTCTGCTGTGAGAAATGGTCTCTAGATAAAAACTTAAGCTCAGGATAGACACAACAGTGAAGCAGCTCTTTATTAATGTTTTTGCAAAAACGGGTGTCCTAGCAAGTAGGCACACACAGCAAAATGAGCACTGTGATTTATATTTCCTACCCCGTCTACAAGTTCAATCCCTTCTTTCTTCATTGGTTGGGTACTCTAAGGTTTACATCCTATTCAGTGCTTTTAATCTATATGCTAACTGTCCCGCCTCTTTTTACACCTGCCCTTACTCGACTTTGTATGCCTCATCTTCTTATTTATTGACCACATCATTATTAACCATATAATCCTGTCCTGGTTCAATTTCATAACTCTGTGGAGACATGTGGTACCTCAACTTACTGCTTAAGCAGCCTGCACCAGTTTAGTTTCATAGGTTGTATGTAGATAGTATTCTTTTTAACCACAGAGTGTGTCTTTCATCTAGAGATGACACTGGCTTTAATATCAGAGCATATCTTTTTGAATAAGTATATCTCAAACCCTTTCTTTCGTCTCCTTAAAAACTTAACCCCAGACTGAGTATTGAAAACTCTTATTATTGCAAAGCCTTCATATTGATCTTAAAGCTCTAAGGTTGTAAAGTCTTAATATTGTAAAGCCCCATCCCCAATTATGTGGAAAACAGCACTGTTTCTCTCACAGCTGGGAGTAACTGGAAACACCACCACACTGGCCAGACCAACAGTGTCTTCTGCCTGGAATACCTACAATCAGGATCAACAGCATCTAGTGATGTAGCCGTCAACTCTGGCATAATCAGGCTCACCTGAAACACAAAAAAATTAGGTCTGCTTATGAGAAGTGCTCATTACAAGACTCTACACAGGACAGAAACACTGGCCACCTGTGTTAAAGGGATGGGAGGCAATGGTGAATGAGGCTGAAAGAGATGTCTTGATTCTATGATTCTATGATTTGCTGAAAAACCAAAGCATTTTACCAAGTTCAATCACTAAAGTGCCTCTGGGTATTACATAGCACATGGTGTTCAGTCAGGGAAACACCCAACCTGCATAGACTGGTGGGGTCTTAGGCTTGCACATCCTTAAGCTCCAGAAATGCCTGCATACAGGGCTTTGATCAGAACTTGTCCTTAGTGAAACCTTGTCTCCAGACTCAGAGTGCCACTTCCTAGGATCATTCAGTGGGGACCGGACTTCACCTAAACCATTGCCTTTAGAGAGCTAAAGCTCATGATCTGATGGGGAAGAGCAAAAGCAGAGTTCTTCTGTGGAGCCAGAAATCCCATAAAGCAAGTAACTGACTGGGCACGCTGGTCGGGGTGGGTAGAGGTGCCCTCCTGCACAGTAGAAAAGACAGAGCTGAGGATCTGCATTGTTCTCGACTCCAATGCCCTGGCCCTGTGCTCCCTGACTACCCTCCCAGAGCTGGTGGGAAGGCAAGAGGTTAGGACAGCCTGGGCTTTATGGAGACCCAATATCAAGGCACATCACGGTGGGCTGACACGTAAGCCAGAGGGCATTGCAGAAATAGTTGATCCACTCGCACCCCTGGGTCTCAAAGAGATAAAAAGACATAGACAAACCAGCCCTAACATCTGTAAGAACAGAGCAAATCTCCTCTATTCTGATCTCTTCTCATCCCACTACAAAGATCTCTGTCCACAGCAAGGAGCAGGTGATGTTGATGTTGGTCTTCTGCAGGAAAGATGGTAACCATGAGTCATAGAATCATAGAATCATAGAACCAACTAGGTTGGAAAAGACCTCGTCCAGAAGAGAAGTCATCCCTTTACACACCCAGGTATTGCAAAGATGAGCGTCAAGCTCAGGAAGGTCTGCAGGACCAATGTGGAAGAGGTCACTCAGCACACCACTACCTCTGGGGAGATGAAGCCAGCTTCCTAAAGGCACTGCATGTTCCCTGGGTACCCCATGGTCCTGCGGTCCCAGCTGACTTCTCTCCCACAACTATGGAGTAATAAAGCATTGGGGATCTATGAAAGCAAAGTGTCTTGACTGGTTTGTCTTCTATCTCTTTCCTACCCATCCCTTTTCCAAGCAGCTTTAAGGCCAAGTCTTTTGAAGTGTGCTGCCTGGTATAGATCCATTTCATGAGCCTTTATGCATTTCCCTGAAAGACAGCCTTTCATCCCACGTGTACATATGCACTTGTAATCACTTGGTGTTTGCAAGCTTGCAGCATATGTAGGATAAAACTTAAACCTCTGCAGTTCCTGTCCATAGAATCACAGAATCATAGAATAGTTAGGGTTGGAAAGGACCTTAAGATCATCTAGTTCCAACATTCCTGCCATGGGCAGGGACACCTCGCACTAAACCATGCCACCCAGGACTGCATCCAACCTGGCCTTGAACACTGCGAGGGATGGAGCATTCACAACTTCCTTGGGCAACCCATTCCAGTGCCTCACCACCTTCACAGTAGAGAACTTCTTCCTTATAGCTAACCTAAAGTCTTCTAGGGGACTTTTACCTCACAAGCTTTGACGTGCTCTTTCTGCCGTTCTTCCCAGATCTTCCCTGGTGGGGTAACGCTCTGCTGGTAACTCCTGCCTGTGATAGAAATTACACTGTCATCTGATTAACACTGATTCAAAACACCCTTTGCTAGAAGGCAGTCCATGAAGCCTGAATTGGCAGGGACACCAGGGAGAAAGTAGCAGTAATGTGTGAGCTCAGCTATGGGTATGCACTGCCAGGAGATGAAGAGCTGCGCAGCAAGGTGGAGGGTCGTGGCACAAGGAAATGGTGGGAAATAGGAAATGGGATGTGAAGCCATGGCGTGGCTCTTCAGTGAGCTCCACCTCTGGTGTGCTGGGCATGAGTTTCAGAGGAGCCAGCCCTGACCTAAGAGCTGGAGCTCACTCAAGAGCCATGCCATGGCTTCACACCCCCTGCACCAGGAAACACTCCCCTCACCCTACAAAGCCCGCATTTCCACACTCGCCAGAATCCTCCAGAGATGATTTCATCTGAGCCAGCTTTAGGAACAGCTGCCAACAATGGGAGATAGAAGAAAGCTAGAGGACAGCCGACGTGCATCACCAACGGTATTGAAGCCCAACTAGAGAACGTCGCTAACCCTTCCATCTCGCCCCCAAGCCCAGAGCTGGCAGAAGAGTTACGGGGCAGGAGAGCTCCAAGAACATACACCCTTCCTCCTCCTGTCCCAAGGCCACCCACCTCTCTGTACCTTCTCCTGCTGCTGCTGTGTAACAACATTTGTGTTGTGGTGCACAGCTTGTTCTGCCTCATGTTTAGCCCTTCAGCGCTGCTCATAAAGGCTCTTGGACTAGGAGAGCCAACAAATAGGGCGGGAGCATGTTAGCAAACAATGAGTTGCTATTACAGCTCACGCAGGTAGCACTGGAGGGAAACACAGCCCACAAGTGAAGAGGTGGCCACAGGCTGCCCGCAGAGCAGGGGACAGCACACAAGGCCCCCAGTGCCCTCCTGCTTGAGCAAAACTGACCTCACAAGACAAGCTGCTTTTCATTTGGCATGAAAAGCTCATAGCAATTGAGTCCTTGACATCTAAAGTACTCCAGTCCAGCCGTGCAAGGCTGCTACCAGCCATGTCCCTGGTCTACTCTTCAGTTTTTCAGAGCACACTATGCAGACTTAAATGTGACAGTCTTCCCCTGTTGCAGCTCTTCATGTTGAGCCTCCATGAGCTGCAGCAGAGGAAGACTCTCATATTTAAGACTGCGCCAGCACTGTGCACGTGTGTTAGCAGTGTTATACCATATAGCAAGAAACAGCAGCATGTTTGCTTTACCTCCATAGTCTTCCTGTACTGCAGATTCTTGTTTTTGTGAAATCGCCTCCATTACCAGCTCTCTCTGTGAAGACAACAGAGCCAGAGTCAACACGCTGCTGACCATAGAAGCTCCAGGATGGACTATGTGGCTTACGACAGGAAGAGGCACAGGCGAAACTCAAATGGCCTTAAGACCTATGTCCACCTAAAGCATCTTCACAAAACCCATCTTTTGTAATTCTATCTAAGTCTCCCCCTGTCTCTGCAAAGCAACTCTACAAATGAAATCCCGCAATATATAGTACTGTATCATCTCCATAGAATCTAGAAAATTGGGAAGCCCACTCCCTTCTGCTAGGTCCAAACTTCCAGCAATTTTCCCTTGCTTTCCAGACAAAGGAATATCAAGCCAGTGGAGGTTAAAAGGTTTAGCCAATTTTAGCAAACCCTATGGACATCACACAACACTATATATATGAGATATTTGTATACATGCTTTAAGAACATTCCTGGTTGAGGCTAGTGTCTCTGGAATTGAGCCCCTGTGACAGCTGGCCCGAAAAGGCACCCAAAGAAGAAGATATGGCAGTCAGAAGAAGGAAGGCAGAGTTTCAGCAGGAGGGCTGCAACATACAGGAAGGAGCTCAGGACTTCCCAGCAGCGGCAGGCACTGGGAGCTTGCAGGCGGCTGGTGAATGGTGGGAGACATGGGTCAGGAGCCAGGATCCATCACCGAGGATGATGATGGATCAACACCCTGACCTTCTTCCCATGCAGTTTTTTGCTTTTCCCTGAATTCTTGCATTTTGTTTGCTTCTTCCCAAAAGGTTTGTGCCACCTCGATCTGACCTTGTCCCACATTGTCTGTCTCTGCAAAGAGAAGAATTTTTCATACATATATATATCTGTATATAAAAATATACATATATATATGTATATACAAATATACACATAGTGGAAAAGGCTCCGTTGCTCAAGTCAACTGCTGTAGCTGACACCAAACCGATCCCTTACCACGCCTCCCTTTGCAGAAACATATAAAAGCACCAGGACTTTTGAAGTGGCATCCAAGCAGCATTGCGTATGGAAGGGTCAGTCCTGCTGGGGCCTGCCTTTCAGTGTATGAAAACTGGTATTAAGAAGTTATTCAAGCGAGCACAGTCACATCTGCCCCTCACCCAAATGAATTCAGCTGGGTTTCAACACACAGCAACCTGAAGCAAAGAGTTGCCCCAGGTTAGCACACAGTCAAGATGGGGCACAGAAAAAACGATCCTAAAAAGCTCTAAGGCTCATCCTTCTGAAAGTGAGCAGCCATACTGCAGAACAGCACCCCAGCAACCTCATCGAGGGAAATATGCGAAGTGTAGTTCTCGATTAAAGCCCCAGAGCTGTTTCAAACCCACACTTATGAATAGCCAGCTGTTTCAACAGCAGAGCCACACTGGGGAGGTTCACCAAGGATCAGGGCAGGAAACAAATGTGGCTGCGGCAGAGAGTGGACTCAGCACTGGAGAGCAGAGTGCCAGCCCTCGGGGTAGGGATGCTGCCTGCCATGTGTACATGGAAATGAGACAATGTAAGGTGGCCAAAGCATCACCTCATAGATGCTCTGATTAGATCTGTGGAATCATTTAGGCTTTAAAAGGCCTTTAAGATCATTGAGTCTAACCGTTTACCCTATGCTTCGAAATCCACAACTAAACCGTTCCCCAAAGTGCCACATCTGCACATCTTCTGAACACCTCCACAGATGGTGACTCCATCACAGCCCTGGGCAGCCTGTTGCAGTGCTTGACAACCGTTTGGGGGAGGAAATTGTTCCTAATATTCAGTCTAAATCTCACCTGGTGCAGCTTGAGGTTGTTTCCTCTTGTTCTGTCACTTTGTACTTGGGAAATGAGATGGACCCCCACCTCACAACCGCCTTTCAGGTGGTAGAATCATTGCATTATAGTCGCTAAATCCTGGCCAGGGCCTAGAAATGTCCGGGAAATTCAAGTGTTGAACATGCATCGCAGGGCACAGGAACCGCTGGCAGATCACACAGTTATAGGGCTGATAATATAGGAACGTATATTTGCACATCTACCCCACCACCACCCAAATCCTGTACATGGACTTGGAAATAGACATCACATGGTGCCTCAGAAGAATGTGTCACAGCAAGGATTCTTAAGCTTAAAAGATTCAGGTAGAATTAGAGCTACGTATCCAGGGATTCAGGATTCTGTCTTCAAACAGCAGTTTGCAAGATCAATTTCTCACCAAACATGTAAAAAAACTTGCTTTGCAGGAGTACCATCCTCAGTGGTGCCTCCAGTATCAGTGGGGTCAGCTTAAGAGGGAATGAGCAGGGTGCTAAGGAAGTCCGTGTTTAAGAAAAGATAAAACCTGCCCTGCGTGGGGAGAGTCTGCTCTGATTTCATGCGTGACTCCAGCCATGCCCTGCCACCAACTGAAATCATGGAACCACAGCCACGAGATAAAACCTGTTCTGGAATCACAGCCGTAGCTGACACTTAGATCTGACCCTTGTTTTACAGAACAGTGCTCCATTAATTCACCAGTTTATTCTCAGAGGGCTTTGACAAACATGATTTCACTGTCATTGCCCTCCATGGTGCAGTGTACAACATGGAAGAGTTTGGGTAATTAAGAGGAGCGTTTCCAGTTTGAGTCAGCTCTGAGGCATGGTATTTCAGTTCAGGTCATTGCACAAACTACTGAAAGCCGGGCAGGGACACCTTCCACTAGACCACGGTGCTCTAAGCCCCGTCCAGCCTGGTCCTGAACACTGCCAGGAGTGGGAGGTGTCTTTTGAGATAGGCAGACACCCCCCCCCGATCTAACTGCTTCCAGCAGCAGAGAAAGAAAGACGGACAGAAATACGTCCTGGAGCTGAGAGGCTCTCAGCCGCTTTAAACCAACTCAAGAATTGCCCCGAACTGGAGACAAAGCCCTGAGGAACGCCCCAGGGCGTGTTACAGCCCCACAGACTCCTCTGCACTGCTCTAAGCTCACCGGACCCACCACAAGTGGGAGGCGGTGGAGCCAGCCCGGACGAGGACAGGAGGAACCTGACCCGGAGCCGATCCCCACCGTCCCCCTGCACTTTGTGCCTGCTCTTGGCACTGGCCCTGCTGCGCGGCCTCACTGCCTCCGCCATGGGCATGCTCTGCAGCACCACCAAGCAGCGGCCACGGCTACTGCGGGCGGAAGCGGGGGAGAGACTGAGACCGCCCCCAGCCGCTCCCTTCCAGTCAGCAGTGCGGTGGCTACGTGAAGCGCGGAAGGACGCAACGCAGAACGCAGGCCTGGGCCCAAGGGCCAGGCCAGGCCTGGCCTGGCCTTGGTGGGGTGAGTCTCCTGTGAGGAGGGGAGTGGTGGGGAGAAGTCGGACTACTCCATAGGATCCTGCGGGGAGGCCAGGCTCCTCCGTGAGTGTTGAGGTGAGGATCGGCCCTACTACAAGGGCCTGTGGGGGAACAGAACCCTTTCTAAAGTGCTGTGTGGAGGCCAAGCTCCCCCATAGGAGCCTGGGAGGGAGCTAGGTTCTCCTACTGAGGACCGGATGGGAGGCCAGGGTCATCTCTAGGAACCAAGGAAGAATGCAAACTTCTGTATGAGGGAGTGACCAGGCTTCTCCTATAAGGAGTGGCAGGGAGGTGAGGCTCCCCTATGGAAGCCTAGGAGGAGGCCAGGCTCCCCTCTAGGGACCTGTGGAGGGATGGATCCGTCAAATAATGTCCCACGGGGGATAGGGAGGGGCAGGCTCCTCCATTGGAGCCTGGGAGAAGGCCAGGTGTCTCTATAAGGGTTTGTGGGGAGATCAAGCTGTTGCTAGAGGGAATGTGAGGTAAGAAACCAAACCCCTATTACTGAGGATGGGGAGTGTGAGGTCTGTTCTTTCTGCTTGTGCCTTAGCAGGACCTGGAAGTGCCACTGGAGTGGGGCAGCCTGGCCTGCAGTGCTTGAGGTATCTCCAGCCACAGCTGGGCTCCAGGCTCAGCCTGGGGGACCAGGCGCCACTGACCCTTCTGATCCCTACCCAGGTGCTCAGCTGCCCCAGGGAGCCACTGCTGGAGCCGAGACCAAGGGCCACTGGAGCAGAAGTGATTTCAACCAGTCCCCACATGGATGAGACCCTGCAGAGCTCAGTCCCTCCTTGCAGAAGACATGGTAGTCGAGGACCTAATGATCTTGAACAGGTAATGTCCACTCTCTTAGGCCTTGTACTTTGGGCTTGAAAATGCCCCTGTTATCAACATCATCTGTCATTTATAATACCTGTGGGAAAGGTAAATTGTGTGGGTCAAGGCAGAAATGATCCTGACCAGGAACCCATTGCACATCATGGAGCTGGTGGTCTCCTGAGCAGGAACAGGGCTGGTCTGCGCTGCTCAAGGTCTGTGGCTGCAGGATGAGCTTGGCCATCTCATGGTAACGGGGTTTATGAGCAGCTGCTGCCTGATACTGACCCTTACACCAGCTGCCTGGCCCTGCCTCTATCTGGAAATGCAGCAAGAAGTTCTCATGTGACCTTCCTTCATGAATAATGCAGTTTTCTTGCAATGCTTTCTGTATTAGCTCAAAGGACCGAAAAGGAAGAGTTCTAACTCTGCCTGAAGGCAGGGTGCCCAGCATCTGAAGGGACAAAAGGTTTGCATGCTATCTGTATCCCTCTTCTTATTCTGTCTTCTTAAAGCAGCTATGGCCTCTCTGTCCCTAGGGGAAGGCAGGAGCTGTGCAGCTGGTTATCAGGGTCTGTTGTTAGGCCATTCACTTCTATGGGTTGTGGGGGGAGGACAGACCCCTCTACAGGCACCTGTGGGGAAACTCAGCCTCACTCTGGGGGTCCATGGGGAGGCTAAAGTCTTGGTGTGTTCTGTCCCAGAGCTGTGGTGATATTGAGCAAGTAGGAAGTAAAGGCTGAGCAAGGATATGCTCTTGCAGGCTTCCTCCCAGAAGAAGGAACGTGAACATCTGAGGGTGCTTTGAAGGCGTACCAGCCCTAGCCCAGACAAAAAGGTGAGTATGACATCTTTCAGAAGAAAGGTAGCCACCACACAAGTCTCTAAACTTAAATGATGTATGTGAGAACTAAGACTACAGCAGGGTCCTTCAGCAGAATATTTGTACACTTGGTCTTTCAGAAATGAAAATGGACAGCCGATTCCTTGGCATGTGCGCTTTGCACAGTCCATCGTAATGCAGCAGGAGAGATGTTTCAGCTCACTGTCATCTTCTCCTCACAAGGAAATACAATAAAAGTTCCAGGGACTGTTTGGCTTAGACATGCACTGAAGTCACACAGATTCAACTCTAAGAACTTCATACATCAGCAGCTCCCTTTGCTCCACCGTTAGTCACCTGGCACCAGGTTTAAACAGCTGAACTGTGTGCTGGTCCCCTTATCCTGCATCCCTGTGTCCTAAGGTGCTGAAGATCTTTTTAAGCAATGCTGCACATGAAGTTATGAGAGAGACCAGCAGCCCTGCAGCACATGAGCTTCTGAATCAAAGCCATGATCATGTATCATGTATATGGGAACATAAAAAACAGCATAGAGTTTTGGGGAGATATGGTCAGAAAATGAGTTTCAGGGCTCCAGCTCAGCATTAATAGCTAAGTTTATTTCCAGTGGTACATAGTCACAACAAGTCCAAGGGACTTTTTTACCAGAAGTTAATCAAAGGAGGCTCTGCAGAACCTACCAGGAACGAGCTATACCATGAACCTAAAAATCTGAAAGCCCCTCATTGGAGAGGTGGTTGAAGAGCTGACCAACTTCTCCAGATCCTCAGCAGCACTGCAGGGTGCAGGTTTGTGGCAGCACAGCCTCTCCTTGGGTAGCTGCGCTGTGGACTGCTGCACCGGGTAGGATGCTAATCAGCTTCCAGTATCAGCACTTAAATCTGGAGCACATCTACAGCTAAGCCAGACGCGCAGGGTGTTGTTGGTGCTCCTCTTAGTGAGCTCCCTGAAAGGCATGGCTAAAATTATACTTAAATTACAAGCTTAGTCACATTAACGAAGGACTTTAGAAATAGGGAAAAGCTTAATCTCAGATCCGAGTGAGATATATATGCCCTAAACTTAAGCCAGCATTCCCAAAGCATTTTGCAGCACTCCCCTCTGCACTTATGACTTCTTGGTTTTATCTCCAGCCTCTTTCTGATGGCTGCACTGTAGAAGAACTTCAAATCAACTTCTTCTGACGAAGATCACCGCTGTGTCTGGGTGCATTGCTTAGATTCCTTTTCTTCCCCTGAGTGTGAAGATGGGATATCTGTCCAGGCAGTTTGCTGATCAAAGGCACAGATTTGTACTAGGCACTTTCTGAATGTGCAGATAATTATCGGAGTCCTTAAATACTTTGCTGAAACAGAGAAGCACTTCAGCTCTGTGCGTCTGCTGTGAGAAATGGTCTCTAGATAAAAACTTAAGCTCAGGATAGACACAACAGTGAAGCAGCTCTTTATTAATGTTTTTGCAAAAACGGGTGTCCTAGCAAGTAGGCACACACAGCAAAATGAGCACTGTGATTTATATTTCCTACCCCGTCTACAAGTTCAGTCCCTTCTTTCTTCATTGGTTGGGTACTCTAAGGTTTACATCCTATTCAGTGCTTTTAATCTATATGCTAACTGTCCCGCCTCTTTTTACACCTGCCCTTACTCGACTTTGTATGCCTCATCTTCTTATTTATTGACCACATCATTATTAACCATATAATCCTGTCCTGGTTCAATTTCATAACTCTGTGGAGACATGTGGTACCTCAACTTACTGCTTAAGCAGCCTGCACCAGTTTAGTTTCATAGGTTGTATGTAGATAGTATTCTTTTTAACCACAGAGTGTGTCTTTCATCTAGAGATGACACTGGCTTTAATATCAGAGCATATCTTTTTGAATAAGTATATCTCAAACCCTTTCTTTCGTCTCCTTAAAAACTTAACCCCAGACTGAGTATTGAAAACTCTTATTATTGCAAAGCCTTCATATTGATCTTAAAGCTCTAAGGTTGTAAAGTCTTAATATTGTAAAGCCCCGTCCCCAATTATGTGGAAAACAGCACTGTTTCTCTCACAGCTGGGAGTAACTGGAAACACCACCACACTGGCCAGACCAACAGTGTCTTCTGCCTGGAATACCCACAATCAGGATCAACAGCATCTAGTGATGTAGCCGTCAACTCTGGCATAATCAGGCTCACCTGAAACACAAAAAAATTAGGTCTGCTTATGAGAAGTGCTCATTACAAGACTCTACACAGGACAGAAACACTGGCCACCTGTGTTAAAGGGATGGGAGGCAATGGTGAATGAGGCTGAAAGAGATGTCTTGATTCTATGATTCTATGATTTGCTGAAAAACCAAAGCATTTTACCAAGTTCAATCACTAAAGTGCCTCTGGGTATTACATAGCACATGGTGTTCAGTCAGGGAAACACCCAACCTGCATAGACTGGTGGGGTCTTAGGCTTGCACATCCTTAAGCTCCAGAAATGCCTGCATACAGGGCTTTGATCAGAACTTGTCCTTAGTGAAACCTTGTCTCCAGACTCAGAGTGCCACTTCCTAGGATCATTCAGTGGGGACCGGACTTCACCTAAACCATTGCCTTTAGAGAGCTAAAGCTCATGATCTGATGGGGAAGAGCAAAAGCAGAGTTCTTCTGTGGAGCCAGAAATCCCATAAAGCAAGTAACTGACTGGGCACGCTGGTCGGGGTGGGTAGAGGTGCCCTCCTGCACAGTAGAAAAGACAGAGCTGAGGATCTGCATTGTTCTCGACTCCAATGCCCTGGCCCTGTGCTCCCTGACTACCCTCCCAGAGCTGGTGGGAAGGCAAGAGGTTAGGACAGCCTGGGCTTTATGGAGACCCAATATCAAGGCACATCACGGTGGGCTGACACGTAAGCCAGAGGGCATTGCAGAAATAGTTGATCCACTCGCACCCCTGGGTCTCAAAGAGATAAAAAGACATAGACAAACCAGCCCTAACATCTGTAAGAACAGAGCAAATCTCCTCTATTCTGATCTCTTCTCATCCCACTACAAAGATCTCTGTCCACAGCAAGGAGCAGGTGATGTTGATGTTGGTCTTCTGCAGGAAAGATGGTAACCATGAGTCATAGAATCATAGAATCATAGAACCAACTAGGTTGGAAAAGACCTCGTCCAGAAGAGAAGTCATCCCTTTACACACCCAGGTATTGCAAAGATGAGCGTCAAGCTCAGGAAGGTCTGCAGGACCAATGTGGAAGAGGTCACTCAGCACACCACTACCTCTGGGGAGATGAAGCCAGCTTCCTAAAGGCACTGCATGTTCCCTGGGTACCCCATGGTCCTGCGGTCCCAGCTGACTTCTCTCCCACAACTATGGAGTAATAAAGCATTGGGGATCTATGAAAGCAAAGTGTCTTGACTGGTTTGTCTTCTATCTCTTTCCTACCCATCCCTTTTCCAAGCAGCTTTAAGGCCAAGTCTTTTGAAGTGTGCTGCCTGGTATAGATCCATTTCATGAGCCTTTATGCATTTCCCTGAAAGACAGCCTTTCATCCCACGTGTACATATGCACTTGTAATCACTTGGTGTTTGCAAGCTTGCAGCATATGTAGGATAAAACTTAAACCTCTGCAGTTCCTGTCCATAGAATCACAGAATCATAGAATAGTTAGGGTTGGAAAGGACCTTAAGATCATCTAGTTCCAACATTCCTGCCATGGGCAGGGACACCTCGCACTAAACCATGCCACCCAGGACTGCATCCAACCTGGCCTTGAACACTGCGAGGGATGGAGCATTCACAACTTCCTTGGGCAACCCATTCCAGTGCCTCACCACCTTCACAGTAGAGAACTTCTTCCTTATAGCTAACCTAAAGTCTTCTAGGGGACTTTTACCTCACAAGCTTTGACGTGCTCTTTCTGCCGTTCTTCCCAGATCTTCCCTGGTGGGGTAACGCTCTGCTGGTAACTCCTGCCTGTGATAGAAATTACACTGTCATCTGATTAACACTGATTCAAAACACCCTTTGCTAGAAGGCAGTCCATGAAGCCTGAATTGGCAGGGACACCAGGGAGAAAGTAGCAGTAATGTGTGAGCTCAGCTATGGGTATGCACTGCCAGGAGATGAAGAGCTGCGCAGCAAGGTGGAGGGTCGTGGCACAAGGAAATGGTGGGAAATAGGAAATGGGATGTGAAGCCATGGCGTGGCTCTTCAGTGAGCTCCACCTCTGGTGTGCTGGGCATGAGTTTCAGAGGAGCCAGCCCTGACCTAAGAGCTGGAGCTCACTCAAGAGCCATGCCATGGCTTCACACCCCCTGCACCAGGAAACACTCCCCTCACCCTACAAAGCCCGCATTTCCACACTCGCCAGAATCCTCCAGAGATGATTTCATCTGAGCCAGCTTTAGGAACAGCTGCCAACAATGGGAGATAGAAGAAAGCTAGAGGACAGCCGACGTGCATCACCAACGGTATTGAAGCCCAACTAGAGAACGTCGCTAACCCTTCCATCTCGCCCCCAAGCCCAGAGCTGGCAGAAGAGTTACGGGGCAGGAGAGCTCCAAGAACATACACCCTTCCTCCTCCTGTCCCAAGGCCACCCACCTCTCTGTACCTTCTCCTGCTGCTGCTGTGTAACAACATTTGTGTTGTGGTGCACAGCTTGTTCTGCCTCATGTTTAGCCCTTCAGCGCTGCTCATAAAGGCTCTTGGACTAGGAGAGCCAACAAATAGGGCGGGAGCATGTTAGCAAACAATGAGTTGCTATTACAGCTCACGCAGGTAGCACTGGAGGGAAACACAGCCCACAAGTGAAGAGGTGGCCACAGGCTGCCCGCAGAGCAGGGGACAGCACACAAGGCCCCCAGTGCCCTCCTGCTTGAGCAAAACTGACCTCACAAGACAAGCTGCTTTTCATTTGGCATGAAAAGCTCATAGCAATTGAGTCCTTGACATCTAAAGTACTCCAGTCCAGCCGTGCAAGGCTGCTACCAGCCATGTCCCTGGTCTACTCTTCAGTTTTTCAGAGCACACTATGCAGACTTAAATGTGACAGTCTTCCCCTGTTGCAGCTCTTCATGTTGAGCCTCCATGAGCTGCAGCAGAGGAAGACTCTCATATTTAAGACTGCGCCAGCACTGTGCACGTGTGTTAGCAGTGTTATACCATATAGCAAGAAACAGCAGCATGTTTGCTTTACCTCCATAGTCTTCCTGTACTGCAGATTCTTGTTTTTGTGAAATCGCCTCCATTACCAGCTCTCTCTGTGAAGACAACAGAGCCAGAGTCAACACGCTGCTGACCATAGAAGCTCCAGGATGGACTATGTGGCTTACGACAGGAAGAGGCACAGGCGAAACTCAAATGGCCTTAAGACCTATGTCCACCTAAAGCATCTTCACAAAACCCATCTTTTGTAATTCTATCTAAGTCTCCCCCTGTCTCTGCAAAGCAACTCTACAAATGAAATCCCGCAATATATAGTACTGTATCATCTCCATAGAATCTAGAAAATTGGGAAGCCCACTCCCTTCTGCTAGGTCCAAACTTCCAGCAATTTTCCCTTGCTTTCCAGACAAAGGAATATCAAGCCAGTGGAGGTTAAAAGGTTTAGCCAATTTTAGCAAACCCTATGGACATCACACAACACTATATATATGAGATATTTGTATACATGCTTTAAGAACATTCCTGGTTGAGGCTAGTGTCTCTGGAATTGAGCCCCTGTGACAGCTGGCCCGAAAAGGCACCCAAAGAAGAAGATATGGCAGTCAGAAGAAGGAAGGCAGAGTTTCAGCAGGAGGGCTGCAACATACAGGAAGGAGCTCAGGACTTCCCAGCAGCGGCAGGCACTGGGAGCTTGCAGGCGGCTGGTGAATGGTGGGAGACATGGGTCAGGAGCCAGGATCCATCACCGAGGATGATGATGGATCAACACCCTGACCTTCTTCCCATGCAGTTTTTTGCTTTTCCCTGAATTCTTGCATTTTGTTTGCTTCTTCCCAAAAGGTTTGTGCCACCTCGATCTGACCTTGTCCCACATTGTCTGTCTCTGCAAAGAGAAGAATTTTTCATACATATATATATCTGTATATAAAAATATACATATATATATATGTATATACAAATATACACATAGTGGAAAAGGCTCCGTTGCTCAAGTCAACTGCTGTAGCTGACATCAAACCGATCCCTTACCACGCCTCCCTTTGCAGAAACATATAAAAGCACCAGGACTTTTGAAGTGGCATCCAAGCAGCATTGCGTATGCAAGGGTCAGTCCTGCTGGGGCCTGCCTTTCAGTGTATGAAAACTGGTATTAAGAAGTTATTCAAGCGAGCACAGTCACATCTGCCCCTCACCCAAATGAATTCAGCTGGGTTTCAACACACAGCAACCTGAAGCAAAGAGTTGCCCCAGGTTAGCACACAGTCAAGATGGGGCACAGAAAAAACGATCCTAAAAAGCTCTAAGGCTCATCCTTCTGAAAGTGAGCAGCCATACTGCAGAACAGCACCCCAGCAACCTCATCGAGGGAAATATGCGAAGTGTAGTTCTCGATTAAAGCCCCAGAGCTGTTTCAAACCCACACTTATGAATAGCCAGCTGTTTCAACAGCAGAGCCACACTGGGGAGGTTCACCAAGGATCAGGGCAGGAAACAAACGTGGCTGCGGCAGAGAGTGGACTCAGCACTGGAGAGCAGAGTGCCAGCCCTCGGGGTAGGGATGCTGCCTGCCATGTGTACATGGAAATGAAGAGACAATGTAAGGTGGCCAAAGCATCACCTCATAGATGCTCTGATTAGATCTGTGGAATCATTTAGGCTTTAAAAGGCCTTTAAGATCATTGAGTCTAACCGTTTACCCTATGCTTCGAAATCCACAACTAAACCGTTCCCCAAAGTGCCACATCTGCACATCTTCTGAACACCTCCACAGATGGTGACTCCATCACAGCCCTGGGCAGCCTGTTGCAGTGCTTGACAACCGTTTGGGGGAGGAAATTGTTCCTAATACTCAGTCTAAATCTCACCTGGTGCAGCTTGAGGTTGTTTCCTCTTGTTCTGTCACTTTGTACTTGGGAAATGAGATGGACCCCCACCTCACAACCGCCTTTCAGGTGGTAGAATCATTGCATTATAGTCGCTAAATCCTGGCCAGGGCCTAGAAATGTCCGGGAAATTCAAGTGTTGAACATGCATCGCAGGGCACAGGAACCGCTGGCAGATCACACAGTTATAGGGCTGATAATATAGGAACGTATATTTGCACATCTACCCCACCACCACCCAAATCCTGTACATGGACTTGGAAATAGACATCACATGGTGCCTCAGAAGAATGTGTCACAGCAAGGATTCTTAAGCTTAAAAGATTCAGGTAGAATTAGAGCTACGTATCCAGGGATTCAGGATTCTGTCTTCAAACAGCAGTTTGCAAGATCAATTTCTCACCAAACATGTAAAAAAACTTGTTTTGCAGGAGTACCATCCTCAGTGGTGCCTCCAGTATCAGTGGGGTCAGCTTAAGAGGGAATGAGCAGGGTGCTAAGGAAGTCCGTGTTTAAGAAAAGATAAAACCTGCCCTGCGTGGGGAGAGTCTGCTCTGATTTCATGCGTGACTCCAGCCATGCCCTGCCACCAACTGAAATCATGGAACCACAGCCACGAGATAAAACCTGTTCTGGAATCACAGCCGTAGCTGACACTTAGATCTGACCCTTGTTTTACAGAACAGTGCTCCATTAATTCACCAGTTTATTCTCAGAGGGCTTTGACAAACATGATTTCACTGTCATTGCCCTCCATGGTGCAGTGTACAACATGGAAGAGTTTGGGTAATTAAGAGGAGCGTTTCCAGTTTGAGTCAGCTCTGAGGCATGGTATTTCAGTTCAGGTCATTGCACAAACTACTGAAAGCCGGGCAGGGACACCTTCCACTAGACCACGGTGCTCTAAGCCCCGTCCAGCCTGGTCCTGAACACTGCCAGGAGTGGGAGGTGTCTTTTGAGATAGGCAGACACCCCCCCCCGATCTAACTGCTTCCAGCAGCAGAGAAAGAAAGACGGACAGAAATACGTCCTGGAGCTGAGAGGCTCTCAGCCGCTTTAAACCAACTCAAGAATTGCCCCGAACTGGAGACAAAGCCCTGAGGAATGCCCCAGGGCGTGTTACAGCCCCACAGACTCCTCTGCACTGCTCTAAGCTCACCGGACCCACCACAAGTGGGAGGCGGTGGAGCCAGCCCGGACGAGGACAGGAGGAACCTGACCCGGAGCCGATCCCCTGCTCTTGGCACTGGCCCTGCTGCGCGGCCTCACTGCCTCCGCCATGGGCATGCTCTGCAGCACCACCAAGCAGCGGCCACGGCTACTGCGGGCGGAAGCGGGGGAGAGACTGAGACCGCCCCCAGCCGCTCCCTTCCAGTCAGCAGTGCGGTGGCTACGTGAAGCGCGGAAGGACGCAACGCAGAACGCAGGCCTGGGCCCAAGGGCCAGGCCAGGCCTGGCCTGGCCTTGGTGGGGTGAGTCTCCTGTGAGGAGGGGAGTGGTGGGGAGAAGTCGGACTACTCCATAGGATCCTGCGGGGAGGCCAGGCTCCTCCGTGAGTGTTGAGGTGAGGATCGGCCCTACTACAAGGGCCTGTGGGGGAACAGAACCCTTTCTAAAGTGCTGTGTGGAGGCCAAGCTCCCCCATAGGAGCCTGGGAGGGAGCTAGGTTCTCCTACTGAGGACCGGATGGGAGGCCAGGGTCATCTCTAGGAACCAAGGAAGAATGCAAACTTCTGTATGAGGGAGTGACCAGGCTTCTCCTATAAGGAGTGGCAGGGAGGTGAGGCTCCCCTATGGAAGCCTAGGAGGAGGCCAGGCTCCCCTCTAGGGACCTGTGGAGGGATGGATCCGTCAAATAATGTCCCACGGGGGATAGGGAGGGGCAGGCTCCTCCATTGGAGCCTGGGAGAAGGCCAGGTGTCTCTATAAGGGTTTGTGGGGAGATCAAGCTGTTGCTAGAGGGAATGTGAGGTAAGAAACCAAACCCCTATTACTGAGGATGGGGAGTGTGAGGTCTGTTCTTTCTGCTTGTGCCTTAGCAGGACCTGGAAGTGCCACTGGAGTGGGGCAGCCTGGCCTGCAGTGCTTGAGGTATCTCCAGCCACAGCTGGGCTCCAGGCTCAGCCTGGGGGACCAGGCGCCACTGACCCTTCTGATCCCTACCCAGGTGCTCAGCTGCCCCAGGGAGCCACTGCTGGAGCCGAGACCAAGGGCCACTGGAGCAGAAGTGATTTCAACCAGTCCCCACATGGATGAGACCCTGCAGAGCTCAGTCCCTCCTTGCAGAAGACATGGTAGTCGAGGACCTAATGATCTTGAACAGGTAATGTCCACTCTCTTAGGCCTTGTACTTTGGGCTTGAAAATGCCCCTGTTATCAACATCATCTGTCATTTATAATACCTGTGGGAAAGGTAAATTGTGTGGGTCAAGGCAGAAATGATCCTGACCAGGAACCCATTGCACATCATGGAGCTGGTGGTCTCCTGAGCAGGAACAGGGCTGGTCTGCGCTGCTCAAGGTCTGTGGCTGCAGGATGAGCTTGGCCATCTCATGGTAATGGGGTTTATGAGCAGCTGCTGCCTGATACTGACCCTTACACCAGCTGCCTGGCCCTGCCTCTATCTGGAAATGCAGCAAGAAGTTCTCATGTGACCTTCCTTCATGAATAATGCAGTTTTCTTGCAATGCTTTCTGTATTAGCTCAAAGGACCGAAAAGGAAGAGTTCTAACTCTGCCTGAAGGCAGGGTGCCCAGCATCTGAAGGGACAAAAGGTTTGCATGCTATCTGTATCCCTCTTCTTATTCTGTCTTCTTAAAGCAGCTATGGCCTCTCTGTCCCTAGGGGAAGGCAGGAGCTGTGCAGCTGGTTATCAGGGTCTGTTGTTAGGCCATTCACTTCTATGGGTTGTGGGGGGAGGACAGACCCCTCTACAGGCACCTGTGGGGAAACTCAGCCTCACTCTGGGGGTCCATGGGGAGGCTGAAGTCTTGGTGTGTTCTGTCCCAGAGCTGTGGTGATATTGAGCAAGTAGGAAGTAAAGGCTGAGCAAGGATATGCTCTTGCAGGCTTCCTCCCAGAAGAAGGAACGTGAACATCTGAGGGTGCTTTGAAGGCGTACCAGCCCTAGCCCAGACAAAAAGGTGAGTATGACATCTTTCAGAAGAAAGGTAGCCACCACACAAGTCTCTAAACTTAAATGATGTATGTGAGAACTAAGACTACAGCAGGGTCCTTCAGCAGAATATTTGTACACTTGGTCTTTCAGAAATGAAAATGGACAGCCGATTCCTTGGCATGTGCGCTTTGCACAGTCCATCGTAATGCAGCAGGAGAGATGTTTCAGCTCACTGTCATCTTCTCCTCACAAGGAAATACAATAAAAGTTCCAGGGACTGTTTGGCTTAGACATGCACTGAAGTCACACAGATTCAACTCTAAGAACTTCATACATCAGCAGCTCCCTTTGCTCCACCGTTAGTCACCTGGCACCAGGTTTAAACAGCTGAACTGTGTGCTGGTCCCCTTATCCTGCATCCCTGTGTCCTAAGGTGCTGAAGATCTTTTTAAGCAATGCTGCACATGAAGTTATGAGAGAGACCAGCAGCCCTGCAGCACATGAGCTTCTGAATCAAAGCCATGATCATGTATCATGTATATGGGAACATAAAAAACAGCATAGAGTTTTGGGGAGATATGGTCAGAAAATGAGTTTCAGGGCTCCAGCTCAGCATTAATAGCTAAGTTTATTTCCAGTGGTACATAGTCACAACAAGTCCAAGGGACTTTTTTACCAGAAGTTAATCAAAGGAGGCTCTGCAGAACCTACCAGGAACGAGCTATACCATGAACCTAAAAATCTGAAAGCCCCTCATTGGAGAGGTGGTTGAAGAGCTGACCAACTTCTCCAGATCCTCAGCAGCACTGCAGGGTGCAGGTTTGTGGCAGCACAGCCTCTCCTTGGGTAGCTGCGCTGTGGACTGCTGCACCGGGTAGGATGCTAATCAGCTTCCAGTATCAGCACTTAAATCTGGAGCACATCTACAGCTAAGCCAGACGCGCAGGGTGTTGTTGGTGCTCCTCTTAGTGAGCTCCCTGAAAGGCATGGCTAAAATTATACTTAAATTACAAGCTTAGTCACATTAACGAAGGACTTTAGAAATAGGGAAAAGCTTAATCTCAGATCCGAGTGAGATATATATGCCCTAAACTTAAGCCAGCATTCCCAAAGCATTTTGCAGCACTCCCCTCTGCACTTATGACTTCTTGGTTTTATCTCCAGCCTCTTTCTGATGGCTGCACTGTAGAAGAACTTCAAATCAACTTCTTCTGACGAAGATCACCGCTGTGTCTGGGTGCATTGCTTAGATTCCTTTTCTTCCCCTGAGTGTGAAGATGGGATATCTGTCCAGGCAGTTTGCTGATCAAAGGCACAGATTTGTACTAGGCACTTTCTGAATGTGCAGATAATTATCGGAGTCCTTAAATACTTTGCTGAAACAGAGAAGCACTTCAGCTCTGTGCGTCTGCTGTGAGAAATGGTCTCTAGATAAAAACTTAAGCTCAGGATAGACACAACAGTGAAGCAGCTCTTTATTAATGTTTTTGCAAAAACGGGTGTCCTAGCAAGTAGGCACACACAGCAAAATGAGCACTGTGATTTATATTTCCTACCCCGTCTACAAGTTCAATCCCTTCTTTCTTCATTGGTTGGGTACTCTAAGGTTTACATCCTATTCAGTGCTTTTAATCTATATGCTAACTGTCCCGCCTCTTTTTACACCTGCCCTTACTCGACTTTGTATGCCTCATCTTCTTATTTATTGACCACATCATTATTAACCATATAATCCTGTCCTGGTTCAATTTCATAACTCTGTGGAGACATGTGGTACCTCAACTTACTGCTTAAGCAGCCTGCACCAGTTTAGTTTCATAGGTTGTATGTAGATAGTATTCTTTTTAACCACAGAGTGTGTCTTTCATCTAGAGATGACACTGGCTTTAATATCAGAGCATATCTTTTTGAATAAGTATATCTCAAACCCTTTCTTTCGTCTCCTTAAAAACTTAACCCCAGACTGAGTATTGAAAACTCTTATTATTGCAAAGCCTTCATATTGATCTTAAAGCTCTAAGGTTGTAAAGTCTTAATATTGTAAAGCCCCATCCCCAATTATGTGGAAAACAGCACTGTTTCTCTCACAGCTGGGAGTAACTGGAAACACCACCACACTGGCCAGACCAACAGTGTCTTCTGCCTGGAATACCTACAATCAGGATCAACAGCATCTAGTGATGTAGCCGTCAACTCTGGCATAATCAGGCTCACCTGAAACACAAAAAAATTAGGTCTGCTTATGAGAAGTGCTCATTACAAGACTCTACACAGGACAGAAACACTGGCCACCTGTGTTAAAGGGATGGGAGGCAATGGTGAATGAGGCTGAAAGAGATGTCTTGATTCTATGATTCTATGATTTGCTGAAAAACCAAAGCATTTTACCAAGTTCAATCACTAAAGTGCCTCTGGGTATTACATAGCACATGGTGTTCAGTCAGGGAAACACCCAACCTGCATAGACTGGTGGGGTCTTAGGCTTGCACATCCTTAAGCTCCAGAAATGCCTGCATACAGGGCTTTGATCAGAACTTGTCCTTAGTGAAACCTTGTCTCCAGACTCAGAGTGCCACTTCCTAGGATCATTCAGTGGGGACCGGACTTCACCTAAACCATTGCCTTTAGAGAGCTAAAGCTCATGATCTGATGGGGAAGAGCAAAAGCAGAGTTCTTCTGTGGAGCCAGAAATCCCATAAAGCAAGTAACTGACTGGGCACGCTGGTCGGGGTGGGTAGAGGTGCCCTCCTGCACAGTAGAAAAGACAGAGCTGAGGATCTGCATTGTTCTCGACTCCAATGCCCTGGCCCTGTGCTCCCTGACTACCCTCCCAGAGCTGGTGGGAAGGCAAGAGGTTAGGACAGCCTGGGCTTTATGGAGACCCAATATCAAGGCACATCACGGTGGGCTGACACGTAAGCCAGAGGGCATTGCAGAAATAGTTGATCCACTCGCACCCCTGGGTCTCAAAGAGATAAAAAGACATAGACAAACCAGCCCTAACATCTGTAAGAACAGAGCAAATCTCCTCTATTCTGATCTCTTCTCATCCCACTACAAAGATCTCTGTCCACAGCAAGGAGCAGGTGATGTTGATGTTGGTCTTCTGCAGGAAAGATGGTAACCATGAGTCATAGAATCATAGAATCATAGAACCAACTAGGTTGGAAAAGACCTCGTCCAGAAGAGAAGTCATCCCTTTACACACCCAGGTATTGCAAAGATGAGCGTCAAGCTCAGGAAGGTCTGCAGGACCAATGTGGAAGAGGTCACTCAGCACACCACTACCTCTGGGGAGATGAAGCCAGCTTCCTAAAGGCACTGCATGTTCCCTGGGTACCCCATGGTCCTGCGGTCCCAGCTGACTTCTCTCCCACAACTATGGAGTAATAAAGCATTGGGGATCTATGAAAGCAAAGTGTCTTGACTGGTTTGTCTTCTATCTCTTTCCTACCCATCCCTTTTCCAAGCAGCTTTAAGGCCAAGTCTTTTGAAGTGTGCTGCCTGGTATAGATCCATTTCATGAGCCTTTATGCATTTCCCTGAAAGACAGCCTTTCATCCCACGTGTACATATGCACTTGTAATCACTTGGTGTTTGCAAGCTTGCAGCATATGTAGGATAAAACTTAAACCTCTGCAGTTCCTGTCCATAGAATCACAGAATCATAGAATAGTTAGGGTTGGAAAGGACCTTAAGATCATCTAGTTCCAACATTCCTGCCATGGGCAGGGACACCTCGCACTAAACCATGCCACCCAGGACTGCATCCAACCTGGCCTTGAACACTGCGAGGGATGGAGCATTCACAACTTCCTTGGGCAACCCATTCCAGTGCCTCACCACCTTCACAGTAGAGAACTTCTTCCTTATAGCTAACCTAAAGTCTTCTAGGGGACTTTTACCTCACAAGCTTTGACGTGCTCTTTCTGCCGTTCTTCCCAGATCTTCCCTGGTGGGGTAACGCTCTGCTGGTAACTCCTGCCTGTGATAGAAATTACACTGTCATCTGATTAACACTGATTCAAAACACCCTTTGCTAGAAGGCAGTCCATGAAGCCTGAATTGGCAGGGACACCAGGGAGAAAGTAGCAGTAATGTGTGAGCTCAGCTATGGGTATGCACTGCCAGGAGATGAAGAGCTGCGCAGCAAGGTGGAGGGTCGTGGCACAAGGAAATGGTGGGAAATAGGAAATGGGATGTGAAGCCATGGCGTGGCTCTTCAGTGAGCTCCACCTCTGGTGTGCTGGGCATGAGTTTCAGAGGAGCCAGCCCTGACCTAAGAGCTGGAGCTCACTCAAGAGCCATGCCATGGCTTCACACCCCCTGCACCAGGAAACACTCCCCTCACCCTACAAAGCCCGCATTTCCACACTCGCCAGAATCCTCCAGAGATGATTTCATCTGAGCCAGCTTTAGGAACAGCTGCCAACAATGGGAGATAGAAGAAAGCTAGAGGACAGCCGACGTGCATCACCAACGGTATTGAAGCCCAACTAGAGAACGTCGCTAACCCTTCCATCTCGCCCCCAAGCCCAGAGCTGGCAGAAGAGTTACGGGGCAGGAGAGCTCCAAGAACATACACCCTTCCTCCTCCTGTCCCAAGGCCACCCACCTCTCTGTACCTTCTCCTGCTGCTGCTGTGTAACAACATTTGTGTTGTGGTGCACAGCTTGTTCTGCCTCATGTTTAGCCCTTCAGCGCTGCTCATAAAGGCTCTTGGACTAGGAGAGCCAACAAATAGGGCGGGAGCATGTTAGCAAACAATGAGTTGCTATTACAGCTCACGCAGGTAGCACTGGAGGGAAACACAGCCCACAAGTGAAGAGGTGGCCACAGGCTGCCCGCAGAGCAGGGGACAGCACACAAGGCCCCCAGTGCCCTCCTGCTTGAGCAAAACTGACCTCACAAGACAAGCTGCTTTTCATTTGGCATGAAAAGCTCATAGCAATTGAGTCCTTGACATCTAAAGTACTCCAGTCCAGCCGTGCAAGGCTGCTACCAGCCATGTCCCTGGTCTACTCTTCAGTTTTTCAGAGCACACTATGCAGACTTAAATGTGACAGTCTTCCCCTGTTGCAGCTCTTCATGTTGAGCCTCCATGAGCTGCAGCAGAGGAAGACTCTCATATTTAAGACTGCGCCAGCACTGTGCACGTGTGTTAGCAGTGTTATACCATATAGCAAGAAACAGCAGCATGTTTGCTTTACCTCCATAGTCTTCCTGTACTGCAGATTCTTGTTTTTGTGAAATCGCCTCCATTACCAGCTCTCTCTGTGAAGACAACAGAGCCAGAGTCAACACGCTGCTGACCATAGAAGCTCCAGGATGGACTATGTGGCTTACGACAGGAAGAGGCACAGGCGAAACTCAAATGGCCTTAAGACCTATGTCCACCTAAAGCATCTTCACAAAACCCATCTTTTGTAATTCTATCTAAGTCTCCCCCTGTCTCTGCAAAGCAACTCTACAAATGAAATCCCGCAATATATAGTACTGTATCATCTCCATAGAATCTAGAAAATTGGGAAGCCCACTCCCTTCTGCTAGGTCCAAACTTCCAGCAATTTTCCCTTGCTTTCCAGACAAAGGAATATCAAGCCAGTGGAGGTTAAAAGGTTTAGCCAATTTTAGCAAACCCTATGGACATCACACAACACTATATATATGAGATATTTGTATACATGCTTTAAGAACATTCCTGGTTGAGGCTAGTGTCTCTGGAATTGAGCCCCTGTGACAGCTGGCCCGAAAAGGCACCCAAAGAAGAAGATATGGCAGTCAGAAGAAGGAAGGCAGAGTTTCAGCAGGAGGGCTGCAACATACAGGAAGGAGCTCAGGACTTCCCAGCAGCGGCAGGCACTGGGAGCTTGCAGGCGGCTGGTGAATGGTGGGAGACATGGGTCAGGAGCCAGGATCCATCACCGAGGATGATGATGGATCAACACCCTGACCTTCTTCCCATGCAGTTTTTTGCTTTTCCCTGAATTCTTGCATTTTATTTGCTTCTTCCCAAAAGGTTTGTGCCACCTCGATCTGACCTTGTCCCACATTGTCTGTCTCTGCAAAGAGAAGAATTTTTCATACATATATATATCTGTATATAAAAATATACATATATATATATGTATATACAAATATACACATAGTGGAAAGGGCTCCGTTGCTCAAGTCAACTGCTGTAGCTGACATCAAACCAATCCCTTACCACGCCTCCCTTTGCAGAAACATATAAAAGCACCAGGACTTTTGAAGTGGCATCCAAGCAGCATTGCGTATGGAAGGGTCAGTCCTGCTGGGGCCTGCCTTTCAGTGTATGAAAACTGGTATTAAGAAGTTATTCAAGCGAGCACAGTCACATCTGCCCCTCACCCAAATGAATTCAGCTGGGTTTCAACACACAGCAACCTGAAGCAAAGAGTTGCCCCAGGTTAGCACACAGTCAAGATGGGGCACAGAAAAAACGATCCTAAAAAGCTCTAAGGCTCATCCTTCTGAAAGTGAGCAGCCATACTGCAGAACAGCACCCCAGCAACCTCATCGAGGGAAATATGCGAAGTGTAGTTCTCGATTAAAGCCCCAGAGCTGTTTCAAACCCACACTTATGAATAGCCAGCTGTTTCAACAGCAGAGCCACACTGGGGAGGTTCACCAAGGATCAGGGCAGGAAACAAACGTGGCTGCGGCAGAGAGTGGACTCAGCACTGGAGAGCAGAGTGCCAGCCCTCGGGGTAGGGATGCTGCCTGCCATGTGTACATGGAAATGAAGAGACAATGTAAGGTGGCCAAAGCATCACCTCATAGATGCTCTGATTAGATCTGTGGAATCATTTAGGCTTTAAAAGGCCTTTAAGATCATTGAGTCTAACCGTTTACCCTATGCTTCGAAATCCACAACTAAACCGTTCCCCAAAGTGCCACATCTGCACATCTTCTGAACACCTCCACAGATGGTGACTCCATCACAGCCCTGGGCAGCCTGTTGCAGTGCTTGACAACCGTTTGGGGGAGGAAATTGTTCCTAATATTCAGTCTAAATCTCACCTGGTGCAGCTTGAGGTTGTTTCCTCTTGTTCTGTCACTTTGTACTTGGGAAATGAGATGGACCCCCACCTCACAACCGCCTTTCAGGTGGTAGAATCATTGCATTATAGTCGCTAAATCCTGGCCAGGGCCTAGAAATGTCCGGGAAATTCAAGTGTTGAACATGCATCGCAGGGCACAGGAACCGCTGGCAGATCACACAGTTATAGGGCTGATAATATAGGAACGTATATTTGCACATCTACCCCACCACCACCCAAATCCTGTACATGGACTTGGAAATAGACATCACATGGTGCCTCAGAAGAATGTGTCACAGCAAGGATTATTAAGCTTAAAAGATTCAGGTAGAATTAGAGCTACGTATCCAGGGATTCAGGATTCTGTCTTCAAACAGCAGTTTGCAAGATCAATTTCTCACCAAACATGTAAAAAAACTTGCTTTGCAGGAGTACCATCCTCAGTGGTGCCTCCAGTATCAGTGGGGTCAGCTTAAGAGGGAATGAGCAGGGTGCTAAGGAAGTCCGTGTTTAAGAAAAGATAAAACCTGCCCTGCGTGGGGAGAGTCTGCTCTGATTTCATGCGTGACTCCAGCCATGCCCTGCCACCAACTGAAATCATGGAACCACAGCCACGAAATAAAACCTGTTCTGGAATCACAGCCGTAGCTGACACTTAGATCTGACCCTTGTTTTACAGAACAGTGCTCCATTAATTCACCAGTTTATTCTCAGAGGGCTTTGACAAACATGATTTCACTGTCATTGCCCTCCATGGTGCAGTGTACAACATGGAAGAGTTTGGGTAATTAAGAGGAGCGTTTCCAGTTTGAGTCAGCTCTGAGGCATGGTATTTCAGTTCAGGTCATTGCACAAACTACTGAAAGCCGGGCAGGGACACCTTCCACTAGACCACGGTGCTCTAAGCCCCGTCCAGCCTGGTCCTGAACACTGCCAGGAGTGGGAGGTGTCTTTTGAGATAGGCAGACACCCCCCCCCGATCTAACTGCTTCCAGCAGCAGAGAAAGAAAGACGGACAGAAATACGTCCTGGAGCTGAGAGGCTCTCAGCCGCTTTAAACCAACTCAAGAATTGCCCCGAACTGGAGACAAAGCCCTGAGGAACGCCCCAGGGCGTGTTACAGCCCCACAGACTCCTCTGCACTGCTCTAAGCTCACCGGACCCACCACAAGTGGGAGGCGGTGGAGCCAGCCCAGACGAGGACAGGAGGAACCTGACCCGGAGCCGATCCCCACCGTCCCCCTGCACTTTGTGCCTGCTCTTGGCACTGGCCCTGCTGCGCGGCCTCACTGCCTCCGCCATGGGCATGCTCTGCAGCACCACCAAGCAGCGGCCACGGCTACTGCGGGCGGAAGCGGGGGAGAGACTGAGACCGCCCCCAGCCGCTCCCTTCCAGTCAGCAGTGCGGTGGCTACGTGAAGCGCGGAAGGACGCAACGCAGAACGCAGGCCTGGGCCCAAGGGCCAGGCCAGGCCTGGCCTGGCCTTGGTGGGGTGAGTCTCCTGTGAGGAGGGGAGTGGTGGGGAGAAGTCGGACTACTCCATAGGATCCTGCGGGGAGGCCAGGCTCCTCCGTGAGTGTTGAGGTGAGGATCGGCCCTACTACAAGGGCCTGTGGGGGAACAGAACCCTTTCTAAAGTGCTGTGTGGAGGCCAAGCTCCCCCATAGGAGCCTGGGAGGGAGCTAGGTTCTCCTACTGAGGACCGGATGGGAGGCCAGGGTCATCTCTAGGAACCAAGGAAGAATGCAAACTTCTGTATGAGGGAGTGACCAGGCTTCTCCTATAAGGAGTGGCAGGGAGGTGAGGCTCCCCTATGGAAGCCTAGGAGGAGGCCAGGCTCCCCTCTAGGGACCTGTGGAGGGATGGATCCGTCAAATAATGTCCCACGGGGGATAGGGAGGGGCAGGCTCCTCCATTGGAGCCTGGGAGAAGGCCAGGTGTCTCTATAAGGGTTTGTGGGGAGATCAAGCTGTTGCTAGAGGGAATGTGAGGTAAGAAACCAAACCCCTATTACTGAGGATGGGGAGTGTGAGGTCTGTTCTTTCTGCTTGTGCCTTAGCAGGACCTGGAAGTGCCACTGGAGTGGGGCAGCCTGGCCTGCAGTGCTTGAGGTATCTCCAGCCACAGCTGGGCTCCAGGCTCAGCCTGGGGGACCAGGCGCCACTGACCCTTCTGATCCCTACCCAGGTGCTCAGCTGCCCCAGGGAGCCACTGCTGGAGCCGAGACCAAGGGCCACTGGAGCAGAAGTGATTTCAACCAGTCCCCACATGGATGAGACCCTGCAGAGCTCAGTCCCTCCTTGCAGAAGACATGGTAGTCGAGGACCTAATGATCTTGAACAGGTAATGTCCACTCTCTTAGGCCTTGTACTTTGGGCTTGAAAATGCCCCTGTTATCAACATCATCTGTCATTTATAATACCTGTGGGAAAGGTAAATTGTGTGGGTCAAGGCAGAAATGATCCTGACCAGGAACCCATTGCACATCATGGAGCTGGTGGTCTCCTGAGCAGGAACAGGGCTGGTCTGCGCTGCTCAAGGTCTGTGGCTGCAGGATGAGCTTGGCCATCTCATGGTAATGTGGTTTATGAGCAGCTGCTGCCTGATACTGACCCTTACACCAGCTGCCTGGCCCTGCCTCTATCTGGAAATGCAGCAAGAAGTTCTCATGTGACCTTCCTTCATGAATAATGCAGTTTTCTTGCAATGCTTTCTGTATTAGCTCAAAGGACCGAAAAGGAAGAGTTCTAACTCTGCCTGAAGGCAGGGTGCCCAGCATCTGAAGGGACAAAAGGTTTGCATGCTATCTGTATCCCTCTTCTTATTCTGTCTTCTTAAAGCAGCTATGGCCTCTCTGTCCCTAGGGGAAGGCAGGAGCTGTGCAGCTGGTTATCAGGGTCTGTTGTTAGGCCATTCACTTCTATGGGTTGTGGGGGGAGGACAGACCCCTCTACAGGCACCTGTGGGGAAACTCAGCCTCACTCTGGGGGTCCATGGGGAGGCTAAAGTCTTGGTGTGTTCTGTCCCAGAGCTGTGGTGATATTGAGCAAGTAGGAAGTAAAGGCTGAGCAAGGATATGCTCTTGCAGGCTTCCTCCCAGAAGAAGGAACGTGAACATCTGAGGGTGCTTTGAAGGCGTACCAGCCCTAGCCCAGACAAAAAGGTGAGTATGACATCTTTCAGAAGAAAGGTAGCCACCACACAAGTCTCTAAACTTAAATGATGTATGTGAGAACTAAGACTACAGCAGGGTCCTTCAGCAGAATATTTGTACACTTGGTCTTTCAGAAATGAAAATGGACAGCCGATTCCTTGGCATGTGCGCTTTGCACAGTCCATCGTAATGCAGCAGGAGAGATGTTTCAGCTCACTGTCATCTTCTCCTCACAAGGAAATACAATAAAAGTTCCAGGGACTGTTTGGCTTAGACATGCACTGAAGTCACACAGATTCAACTCTAAGAACTTCATACATCAGCAGCTCCCTTTGCTCCACCGTTAGTCACCTGGCACCAGGTTTAAACAGCTGAACTGTGTGCTGGTCCCCTTATCCTGCATCCCTGTGTCCTAAGGTGCTGAAGATCTTTTTAAGCAATGCTGCACATGAAGTTATGAGAGAGACCAGCAGCCCTGCAGCACATGAGCTTCTGAATCAAAGCCATGATCATGTATCATGTATATGGGAACATAAAAAACAGCATAGAGTTTTGGGGAGATATGGTCAGAAAATGAGTTTCAGGGCTCCAGCTCAGCATTAATAGCTAAGTTTATTTCCAGTGGTACATAGTCACAACAAGTCCAAGGGACTTTTTTACCAGAAGTTAATCAAAGGAGGCTCTGCAGAACCTACCAGGAACGAGCTATACCATGAACCTAAAAATCTGAAAGCCCCTCATTGGAGAGGTGGTTGAAGAGCTGACCAACTTCTCCAGATCCTCAGCAGCACTGCAGGGTGCAGGTTTGTGGCAGCACAGCCTCTCCTTGGGTAGCTGCGCTGTGGACTGCTGCACCGGGTAGGATGCTAATCAGCTTCCAGTATCAGCACTTAAATCTGGAGCACATCTACAGCTAAGCCAGACGCGCAGGGTGTTGTTGGTGCTCCTCTTAGTGAGCTCCCTGAAAGGCATGGCTAAAATTATACTTAAATTACAAGCTTAGTCACATTAACGAAGGACTTTAGAAATAGGGAAAAGCTTAATCTCAGATCCGAGTGAGATATATATGCCCTAAACTTAAGCCAGCATTCCCAAAGCATTTTGCAGCACTCCCCTCTGCACTTATGACTTCTTGGTTTTATCTCCAGCCTCTTTCTGATGGCTGCACTGTAGAAGAACTTCAAATCAACTTCTTCTGACGAAGATCACCGCTGTGTCTGGGTGCATTGCTTAGATTCCTTTTCTTCCCCTGAGTGTGAAGATGGGATATCTGTCCAGGCAGTTTGCTGATCAAAGGCACAGATTTGTACTAGGCACTTTCTGAATGTGCAGATAATTATCGGAGTCCTTAAATACTTTGCTGAAACAGAGAAGCACTTCAGCTCTGTGCGTCTGCTGTGAGAAATGGTCTCTAGATAAAAACTTAAGCTCAGGATAGACACAACAGTGAAGCAGCTCTTTATTAATGTTTTTGCAAAAACGGGTGTCCTAGCAAGTAGGCACACACAGCAAAATGAGCACTGTGATTTATATTTCCTACCCCGTCTACAAGTTCAATCCCTTCTTTCTTCATTGGTTGGGTACTCTAAGGTTTACATCCTATTCAGTGCTTTTAATCTATATGCTAACTGTCCCGCCTCTTTTTACACCTGCCCTTACTCGACTTTGTATGCCTCATCTTCTTATTTATTGACCACATCATTATTAACCATATAATCCTGTCCTGGTTCAATTTCATAACTCTGTGGAGACATGTGGTACCTCAACTTACTGCTTAAGCAGCCTGCACCAGTTTAGTTTCATAGGTTGTATGTAGATAGTATTCTTTTTAACCACAGAGTGTGTCTTTCATCTAGAGATGACACTGGCTTTAATATCAGAGCATATCTTTTTGAATAAGTATATCTCAAACCCTTTCTTTCGTCTCCTTAAAAACTTAACCCCAGACTGAGTATTGAAAACTCTTATTATTGCAAAGCCTTCATATTGATCTTAAAGCTCTAAGGTTGTAAAGTCTTAATATTGTAAAGCCCCGTCCCCAATTATGTGGAAAACAGCACTGTTTCTCTCACAGCTGGGAGTAACTGGAAACACCACCACACTGGCCAGACCAACAGTGTCTTCTGCCTGGAATACCCACAATCAGGATCAACAGCATCTAGTGATGTAGCCATCAACTCTGGCATAATCAGGCTCACCTGAAACACAAAAAAATTAGGTCTGCTTATGAGAAGTGCTCATTACAAGACTCTACACAGGACAGAAACACTGGCCACCTGTGTTAAAGGGATGGGAGGCAATGGTGAATGAGGCTGAAAGAGATGTCTTGATTCTATGATTCTATGATTTGCTGAAAAACCAAAGCATTTTACCAAGTTCAATCACTAAAGTGCCTCTGGGTATTACATAGCACATGGTGTTCAGTCAGGGAAACACCCAACCTGCATAGACTGGTGGGGTCTTAGGCTTGCACATCCTTAAGCTCCAGAAATGCCTGCATACAGGGCTTTGATCAGAACTTGTCCTTAGTGAAACCTTGTCTCCAGACTCAGAGTGCCACTTCCTAGGATCATTCAGTGGGGACCGGACTTCACCTAAACCATTGCCTTTAGAGAGCTAAAGCTCATGATCTGATGGGGAAGAGCAAAAGCAGAGTTCTTCTGTGGAGCCAGAAATCCCATAAAGCAAGTAACTGACTGGGCACGCTGGTCGGGGTGGGTAGAGGTGCCCTCCTGCACAGTAGAAAAGACAGAGCTGAGGATCTGCATTGTTCTCGACTCCAATGCCCTGGCCCTGTGCTCCCTGACTACCCTCCCAGAGCTGGTGGGAAGGCAAGAGGTTAGGACAGCCTGGGCTTTATGGAGACCCAATATCAAGGCACATCACGGTGGGCTGACACGTAAGCCAGAGGGCATTGCAGAAATAGTTGATCCACTCGCACCCCTGGGTCTCAAAGAGATAAAAAGACATAGACAAACCAGCCCTAACATCTGTAAGAACAGAGCAAATCTCCTCTATTCTGATCTCTTCTCATCCCACTACAAAGATCTCTGTCCACAGCAAGGAGCAGGTGATGTTGATGTTGGTCTTCTGCAGGAAAGATGGTAACCATGAGTCATAGAATCATAGAATCATAGAACCAACTAGGTTGGAAAAGACCTCGTCCAGAAGAGAAGTCATCCCTTTACACACCCAGGTATTGCAAAGATGAGCGTCAAGCTCAGGAAGGTCTGCAGGACCAATGTGGAAGAGGTCACTCAGCACACCACTACCTCTGGGGAGATGAAGCCAGCTTCCTAAAGGCACTGCATGTTCCCTGGGTACCCCATGGTCCTGCGGTCCCAGCTGACTTCTCTCCCACAACTATGGAGTAATAAAGCATTGGGGATCTATGAAAGCAAAGTGTCTTGACTGGTTTGTCTTCTATCTCTTTCCTACCCATCCCTTTTCCAAGCAGCTTTAAGGCCAAGTCTTTTGAAGTGTGCTGCCTGGTATAGATCCATTTCATGAGCCTTTATGCATTTCCCTGAAAGACAGCCTTTCATCCCACGTGTACATATGCACTTGTAATCACTTGGTGTTTGCAAGCTTGCAGCATATGTAGGATAAAACTTAAACCTCTGCAGTTCCTGTCCATAGAATCACAGAATCATAGAATAGTTAGGGTTGGAAAGGACCTTAAGATCATCTAGTTCCAACATTCCTGCCATGGGCAGGGACACCTCGCACTAAACCATGCCACCCAGGACTGCATCCAACCTGGCCTTGAACACTGCGAGGGATGGAGCATTCACAACTTCCTTGGGCAACCCATTCCAGTGCCTCACCACCTTCACAGTAGAGAACTTCTTCCTTATAGCTAACCTAAAGTCTTCTAGGGGACTTTTACCTCACAAGCTTTGACGTGCTCTTTCTGCCGTTCTTCCCAGATCTTCCCTGGTGGGGTAACGCTCTGCTGGTAACTCCTGCCTGTGATAGAAATTACACTGTCATCTGATTAACACTGATTCAAAACACCCTTTGCTAGAAGGCAGTCCATGAAGCCTGAATTGGCAGGGACACTAGGGAGAAAGTAGCAGTAATGTGTGAGCTCAGCTATGGGTATGCACTGCCAGGAGATGAAGAGCTGCGCAGCAAGGTGGAGGGTCATGGCACAAGGAAATGGTGGGAAATAGGAAATGGGATGTGAAGCCGTGGCGTGGCTCTTCAGTGAGCTCCACCTCTGGTGTGTTGGGCATGAGTTTCTGAGGAGCCAGCCCTGACCTAAGAGCTGGAGCTCACTCAAGAGCCATGCCATGGCTTCACACCCCCTACACCAGGAAACACTCCCCTCACCCTACAAAGCCCGCATTTCCACACTCGCCAGAATCCTCCAGAGATGATTTCATCTGAGCCAGCTTTAGGAACAGCTGCCAACAATGGGAGATAGAAGAAAGCTAGAGGACAGCCGACGTGCATCACCAACGGTATTGAAGCCCAACTAGAGAACGTCGCTAACCCTTCCATCTCGCCCCCAAGCCCAGAGCTGGCAGAAGAGTTATGGGGCAGGAGAGCTCCAAGAACATACACCCTTCCTCCTCCTGTCCCAAGGCCACCCACCTCTCTGTACCTTCTCCTGCTGCTGCTGTGTAACAACATTTGTGTTGTGGTGCACAGCTTGTTCTGCCTCATGTTTAGCCCTTCAGCGCTGCTCATAAAGGCTCTTGGACTAGGAGAGCCAACAAATAGGGCGGGAGCATGTTAGCAAACAATGAGTTGCTATTACAGCTCACGCAGGTAGCACTGGAGGAAAACACAGCCCACAAGTGAAGAGGTGGCCACAGGCTGCCCGCAGAGCAGGGGACAGCACACAAGGCCCCCAGTGCCCTCCTGCTTGAGCAAAACTGACCTCACAAGACAAGCTGCTTTTCATTTGGCATGAAAAGCTCATAGCAATTGAGTCCTTGACATCTAAAGTGCTCCAGTCCAACCGTGCAAGGCTGCTACCAGCCATGTCCCTGGTCTACTCTTCAGTTTTTCAGAGCACACTATGCAGACTTAAATGTGACAGTCTTCCCCTGTTGCAGCTCTTCATGTTGAGCCTCCATGAGCTGCAGCAGAGGAAGACTCTCATATTTAAGACTGCGCCAGCACTGTGCACGTGTGTTAGCAGTGTTATACCATATAGCAAGAAACAGCAGCATGTTTGCTTTACCTCCATAGTCTTCCTGTACTGCAGATTCTTGTTTTTGTGAAATCGCCTCCATTACCAGCTCTCTCTGTGAAGACAACAGAGCCAGAGTCAACACGCTGCTGACCATAGAAGCTCCAGGATGGACTATGTGGCTTACGACAGGAAGAGGCACAGGCGAAACTCAGATGGCCTTAAGACCTATGTCCACCTAAAGCATCTTCACAAAACCCATCTTTTGTAATTCTATCTAAGTCTCCCCCTGTCTCTGCAAAGCAACTCTACAAATGAAATCCCGCAATATATAGTACTGTATCATCTCCATAGAATCTAGAAAATTGGGAAGCCCACTCCCTTCTGCTAGGTCCAAACTTCCAGCAATTTTCCCTTGTTTTCCAGACAAAGGAATATCAAGCCAGTGGAGGTTAAAAGGTTTAGCCAATTTTAGCAAACCCTATGGACATCACACAACACTATATATATGAGATATTTGTATACATGCTTTAAGAACATTCCTGGTTGAGGCTGGTGTCTCTGGAGTTGAGCCCCTGTGACAGCTGGCCCGAAAAGGCACCCAAAGAAGAAGATATGGCAGTCAGAAGAAGGAAGGCAGAGTTTCAGCAGGAGGGCTGCAACATACAGGAAGGAGCTCAGGACTTCCCAGCAGCGGCAGGCACTGGGAGCTTGCAGGCGGCTGGTGAATGGTGGGAGACATGGGTCAGGAGCCAGGATCCATCACCGAGGATGATGATGGATCAACACCCTGACCTTCTTCCCATGCAGTTTTTTGCTTTTCCCTGAATTCTTGCATTTTATTTGCTTCTTCCCAAAAGGTTTGTGCCACCTCGATCTGACCTTGTCCCACATTGTCTGTCTCTGCAAAGAGAAGAATTTTTCATACATATATATATCTGTATATAAAAATATACATATATATATATGTATATACAAATATACACATAGTGGAAAAGGCTCCGTTGCTCAAGTCAACTGTTGTAGCTGACATCAAACCGATCCCTTACCACGCCTCCCTTTGCAGAAACATATAAAAGCACCAGGACTTTTGAAGTGGCATCCAAGCAGCATTGCGTATGCAAGGGTCAGTCCTGCTGGGGCCTGCCTTTCAGTGTATGAAAACTGGTATTAAGAAGTTATTCAAGCGAGCACAGTCACATCTGCCCCTCACCCAAATGAATTCAGCTGGGTTTCAACACACAGCAACCTGAAGCAAAGAGTTGCCCCAGGTTAGCACACAGTCAAGATGGGGCACAGAAAAAACGATCCTAAAAAGCTCTAAGGCTCATCCTTCTGAAAGTGAGCAGCCATACTGCAGAACAGCACCCCAGCAACCTCATCGAGGGAAATATGCGAAGTGTAGTTCTCGATTAAAGCCCCAGAGCTGTTTCAAACCCACACTTATGAATAGCCAGCTGTTTCAACAGCAGAGCCACACTGGGGAGGTTCACCAAGGATCAGGGCAGGAAACAAACGTGGCTGCGGCAGAGAGTGGACTCAGCACTGGAGAGCAGAGTGCCAGCCCTCGGGGTAGGGATGCTGCCTGCCATGTGTACATGGAAATGAAGAGACAATGTAAGGTGGCCAAAGCATCACCTCATAGATGCTCTGATTAGATCTGTGGAATCATTTAGGCTTTAAAAGGCCTTTAAGATCATTGAGTCTAACCGTTTACCCTATGCTTCGAAATCCACAACTAAACCGTTCCCCAAAGTGCCACATCTGCACATCTTCTGAACACCTCCACAGATGGTGACTCCATCACAGCCCTGGGCAGCCTGTTGCAGTGCTTGACAACCGTTTGGGGGAGGAAATTGTTCCTAATATTCAGTCTAAATCTCACCTGGTGCAGCTTGAGGTTGTTTCCTCTTGTTCTGTCACTTTGTACTTGGGAAATGAGATGGACCCCCACCTCACAACCGCCTTTCAGGTGGTAGAATCATTGCATTATAGTCGCTAAATCCTGGCCAGGGCCTAGAAATGTCCGGGAAATTCAAGTGTTGAACATGCATCGCAGGGCACAGGAACCGCTGGCAGATCACACAGTTATAGGGCTGATAATATAGGAACGTATATTTGCACATCTACCCCACCACCACCCAAATCCTGTACATGGACTTGGAAATAGACATCACATGGTGCCTCAGAAGAATGTGTCACAGCAAGGATTATTAAGCTTAAAAGATTCAGGTAGAATTAGAGCTACGTATCCAGGGATTCAGGATTCTGTCTTCAAACAGCAGTTTGCAAGATCAATTTCTCACCAAACATGTAAAAAAACTTGCTTTGCAGGAGTACCATCCTCAGTGGTGCCTCCAGTATCAGTGGGGTCAGCTTAAGAGGGAATGAGCAGGGTGCTAAGGAAGTCCGTGTTTAAGAAAAGATAAAACCTGCCCTGCGTGGGGAGAGTCTGCTCTGATTTCATGCGTGACTCCAGCCATGCCCTGCCACCAACTGAAATCATGGAACCACAGCCACGAGATAAAACCTGTTCTGGAATCACAGCCGTAGCTGACACTTAGATCTGACCCTTGTTTTACAGAACAGTGCTCCATTAATTCACCAGTTTATTCTCAGAGGGCTTTGACAAACATGATTTCACTGTCATTGCCCTCCATGGTGCAGTGTACAACATGGAAGAGTTTGGGTAATTAAGAGGAGCGTTTCCAGTTTGAGTCAGCTCTGAGGCATGGTATTTCAGTTCAGGTCATTGCACAAACTACTGAAAGCCGGGCAGGGACACCTTCCACTAGACCACGGTGCTCTAAGCCCCGTCCAGCCTGGTCCTGAACACTGCCAGGAGTGGGAGGTGTCTTTTGAGATAGGCAGACACCCCCCCCCGATCTAACTGCTTCCAGCAGCAGAGAAAGAAAGACGGACAGAAATACGTCCTGGAGCTGAGAGGCTCTCAGCCGCTTTAAACCAACTCAAGAATTGCCCCGAACTGGAGACAAAGCCCTGAGGAACGCCCCAGGGCGTGTTACAGCCCCACAGACTCCTCTGCACTGCTCTAAGCTCACCGGACCCACCACAAGTGGGAGGCGGTGGAGCCAGCCCGGACGAGGACAGGAGGAACCTGACCCGGAGCCGATCCCCACCGTCCCCCTGCACTTTGTGCCTGCTCTTGGCACTGGCCCTGCTGCGCGGCCTCACTGCCTCCGCCATGGGCATGCTCTGCAGCACCACCAAGCAGCGGCCACGGCTACTGCGGGCGGAAGCGGGGGAGAGACTGAGACCGCCCCCAGCCGCTCCCTTCCAGTCAGCAGTGCGGTGGCTACGTGAAGCGCGGAAGGACGCAACGCAGAACGCAGGCCTGGGCCCAAGGGCCAGGCCAGGCCTGGCCTGGCCTTGGTGGGGTGAGTCTCCTGTGAGGAGGGGAGTGGTGGGGAGAAGTCGGACTACTCCATAGGATCCTGCGGGGAGGCCAGGCTCCTCCGTGAGTGTTGAGGTGAGGATCGGCCCTACTACAAGGGCCTGTGGGGGAACAGAACCCTTTCTAAAGTGCTGTGTGGAGGCCAAGCTCCCCCATAGGAGCCTGGGAGGGAGCTAGGTTCTCCTACTGAGGACCGGATGGGAGGCCAGGGTCATCTCTAGGAACCAAGGAAGAATGCAAACTTCTGTATGAGGGAGTGACCAGGCTTCTCCTATAAGGAGTGGCAGGGAGGTGAGGCTCCCCTATGGAAGCCTAGGAGGAGGCCAGGCTCCCCTCTAGGGACCTGTGGAGGGATGGATCCGTCAAATAATGTCCCACGGGGGATAGGGAGGGGCAGGCTCCTCCATTGGAGCCTGGGAGAAGGCCAGGTGTCTCTATAAGGGTTTGTGGGGAGATCAAGCTGTTGCTAGAGGGAATGTGAGGTAAGAAACCAAACCCCTATTACTGAGGATGGGGAGTGTGAGGTCTGTTCTTTCTGCTTGTGCCTTAGCAGGACCTGGAAGTGCCACTGGAGTGGGGCAGCCTGGCCTGCAGTGCTTGAGGTATCTCCAGCCACAGCTGGGCTCCAGGCTCAGCCTGGGGGACCAGGCGCCACTGACCCTTCTGATCCCTACCCAGGTGCTCAGCTGCCCCAGGGAGCCACTGCTGGAGCCGAGACCAAGGGCCACTGGAGCAGAAGTGATTTCAACCAGTCCCCACATGGATGAGACCCTGCAGAGCTCAGTCCCTCCTTGCAGAAGACATGGTAGTCAAGGACCTAATGATCTTGAACAGGTAATGTCCACTCTCTTAGGCCTTGTACTTTGGGCTTGAAAATGCCCCTGTTATCAACATCATCTGTCATTTATAATACCTGTGGGAAAGGTAAATTGTGTGGGTCAAGGCAGAAATGATCCTGACCAGGAACCCATTGCACATCATGGAGCTGGTGGTCTCCTGAGCAGGAACAGGGCTGGTCTGCGCTGCTCAAGGTCTGTGGCTGCAGGATGAGCTTGGCCATCTCATGGTAATGGGGTTTATGAGCAGCTGCTGCCTGATACTGACCCTTACACCAGCTGCCTGGCCCTGCCTCTATCTGGAAATGCAGCAAGAAGTTCTCATGTGACCTTCCTTCATGAATAATGCAGTTTTCTTGCGATGCTTTCTGTATTAGCTCAAAGGACCGAAAAGGAAGAGTTCTAACTCTGCCTGAAGGCAGGGTGCCCAGCATCTGAAGGGACAAAAGGTTTGCATGCTATCTGTATCCCTCTTCTTATTCTGTCTTCTTAAAGCAGCTATGGCCTCTCTGTCCCTAGGGGAAGGCAGGAGCTGTGCAGCTGGTTATCAGGGTCTGTTGTTAGGCCATTCACTTCTGTGGGTTGTGGGGGGAGGACAGACCCCTCTACAGGCACCTGTGGGGAAACTCAGCCTCACTCTGGGGGTCCAGGGGGAGGCTAAAGTCTTGGTGTGTTCTGTCCCAGAGCTGTGGTGATATTGAGCAAGTAGGAAGTAAAGGCTGAGCAAGGATATGCTCTTGCAGGCTTCCTCCCAGAAGAAGGAACGTGAACATCTGAGGGTGCTTTGAAGGCGTACCAGCCCTAGCCCAGACAAAAAGGTGAGTATGACATCTTTCAGAAGAAAGGTAGCCACCACACAAGTCTCTAAACTTAAATGATGTATGTGAGAACTAAGACTACAGCAGGGTCCTTCAGCAGAATATTTGTACACTTGGTCTTTCAGAAATGAAAATGGACAGCCGATTCCTTGGCATGTGCGCTTTGCACAGTCCATCGTAATGCAGCAGGAGAGATGTTTCAGCTCACTGTCATCTTCTCCTCACAAGGAAATACAATAAAAGTTCCAGGGACTGTTTGGCTTTGACATGCGCTGAAGTCATGCAGATTCAACTCTAAGATCATCATACATCAGCAGCTCCCTTTGCTCCACAGTTAGTCACCTGGCACCAGTCCTAAAGTGCTGGTCCCCTTATTGTGCATCCCTGTGTCCTAAGGTGCTGAAGACCTTTTTAAGCAATGCTGCACATGAGGATATGAGAGAGACCAGCAGACCTGCAGCATATGAGCTACTGAATCAAAGCCATGATCATGACCTGTAAGCCAGAGGGCACTGCAGAAATAGTTGATCCGCTCACACTCCTGGGTCTCAAAGAACTGAAACGACACAGACAAAACAGCCCTAACATCTGTAAGAACAGAGCAAATCTCCTCTATTCTGATTTCATCCCACTACATAGATCTCTGTCCTCAGCAAGGAGCAGGTGATGTTGGTCTTCTGAAGGAAACATCGTAACCATGAGTCATAGAATCATAGAACCAACTAGGTTGGAAAAGACCTCATCCAGAAGAGAAGTCATCCCTTTACACACCCAGGTATTGCAAAGATGAGCGTCAAGCTCAGGAAGGTCTGCAGGACCGATGTGGAAGAGGTCACTCAGCACACCACTACCTCTGGGGAGACGAAGCCAGCTTCCTAAAGGCACTGCATGTTCCCTGGGTACCCCATGGTCCTGCGGTCCCAGCTGACTTCTCCCCCACTATTTTGGAGCAATAAAAAAGCATTGGGGATCTATGAAAGCAGTGTGTCTTGACTGGTTTGTCTTCTCTCTCTTTCCTCCCCATCCCTTTTCCAAGCAGCTTTAAGGCCAAGACTTTTGAAATTTGCTATCTGGTATAGATCCATTTCATGAGCCTTTATGCATTTCCCTGAAAGACAGCCTTTCATCCCACGTGTACATATGCACTTGTAATCACTTGCTGTTTGCAAGCTTGCAGGAGACATGGGATAAAACCTCAACCTCTGCAGTTCCTGTCCATAGAATCACAGAATCATAGAATAGTTAGGGTTGGAAAGGACCTTAAGATCATCTAGCTCCAACATTCTTGCCATGATCAGGGACACCTCGCACTAAACCATTTCACCCAAAACTGCGTGCAGCCTGGCCTTGAACACTGCGAGGGATGGAGCATTCACAGCTTCCTTGGGCAACCCATTCCAGTGCCTCACCACCTTCACAGTAGAGAACTTCTTCCTTATAGCTAACCTAAACTTCCCCCGTTTCAGTTTGAAGCCATTACCCCTTGTCCTATCACTACAGTCCCTAATGAAGATTCCCTTCTCCAGCACCCTTGTAGGCCCATTTTAGATACTGGAAGCTGCTAGGAGGTCTCCACGCAGCCTTCTCTTCTCCATGCTGAAGAGCCACAAGTTTTTCAGCCTCTCTTTATATGGGAAGTGCTTCAGCACCCTTGTCATCCTCGTGGCCCTCCTCTGGACTAGCCCAAACAGCTCCACGTCCTTATGTTGAGGACACCAGAACTGTGCACAGTACTCCAAGTGAGGTCTCACGTGAGCAGTGTAGAGGAGCCAGATCACCTCCTTCAACCCTTGGTTGCACATCACACACAGCTGGAAGACACAGGTCAGCAGCAAAGGAGCATCATGGTCCTCTCGCCACCAGCCCTGGACTTCCCTAGCACTTGCTGGAAGTCCTGGCTAGACCATTTTGCTATGAGACAGTCTGCTTTAGACTGATACATCCGCTCAGAGGGGTTTCCATGCTACCACGCTATTACACTGTCATCTGATTAACACTGATTCAAAACACCCTTTGCTAGAAGGCAGTCCATGAAGCCTGAATTGGCAGGGACGTCAGGGAGGAAGCAGCAGTAATATGTGAGCTTAGCTATGGATGTGCACTGCAAGGAGATGAAGAGCTGCACAGCAAGGTGGAGGGTTATGCCACAGGGAAATTGTGGGAAATGGGAAATTGAATGTGAAGCCATGCCATGGCTCTTCAGTCATCTCCACCTCTGGTGTTTTCAGCATGAGTTTCTGAGGAGACAGAAAACATAAAACCTGCCCTGTGTGGGGAGAGTTTGCTCTTTTGAAATATGTGCTCACTCCTCTAATTGAGATAACAAGGTTTTATTGAGGAACAAGTCAATAAAGCAAAATCAACAGCGCTGGGCTCATGACCGTAACCAGAGGTGCACTGATTAGTGTTTGTTACAGGTTTATATACTTTCACTATTGCATTAGCCATATACATATTCATAATTCCTGTGTATAGGCAGGGAAAATTATAACTAGCTTCAGAAACTTATTATCATAAGTCTCCTTCTCTTGGTGTCTGCACACTGCTCTCCGGTGATAGTGGGCCGAGCTCTTGAGGATGAAGTAAGCAGTCTTCCTCATGCGGGCAGGGGTCTTCAAAATGAAGTAAACAGTCTTCCTCACGGTGCACTTTTCACCTTTGGCACAGTTGGATGCCTCAGTAATCACAAAACTAGCTGAAACCAGCCATATCTGTAATTTCTCTGAGAGCTGGCAAAGATTTAGAACAGTGAGAGCTTCCTGCAAAATGTACTGCAGGATGGGCAGACAAGGAGTATCCAAAGCTAGCAAATGTTTGGGAAGCACTGTCTCCAAACCAACTGATAAGTAGAAGGATGGTGTAAAATAAGTCATTCATGTGTAATGGGGCCTGCTAAATCCTGTTATCTCACCACAGACTTACAAAACATTGTTCTTTATCTTCCACCTAAGTTAAGCTAAAAGTACTTTAACCCTACATTTTCCAGGCACTTTTCTCATATCAAGTCCCCCCTTTTCTTTTACATTTGCAAATTCTTTTACTACACAACTGCATTTTACTCAGGAGTTCTGGAAAACTACCACTTTCACGTCGTTGTCTACCCTTATGTCTTTAGTGAGCCTTGTTTCCGTTAGTGCGAACTCATACAGTTATACACACATAGAAACAACTATGACTTCCAAAAGCCAATACATTTGTGTGTTTATCACACTCTGATTTCATGCGTGGCTCCCGCCATGCCCTGCCACCAACTGAAATCATGGAACCACAGCCACAAAATAAAACTTGTTCTGGAATCACAGCCATAGCTGACACTTAGATCTGACCCTTGTTTTGCAGAACAGTGCTCCATTAATTCACCAGTTTATTCTCAGAGGGCTTTGACAGCCAGGACTTCACTGGCCTCCGTGGTGCAGTGTACAACACAGAAAAGATTAGGCAATTAACAGAAACGTTTCCAATTTGACTCGGCTCTGAGGCAAGGTATTTCAGTTCGGGTCATTGCACAAACTACTGAAAGCCGGGCAGGGACACCTTCCACTAGACCATGTAGCCCTAAGTCTGGTCCAACCTGGTCTTGAACACTGCCAGGAGTGGGACATGTCTTTTGAGATAGGCAGACACCCCCCCCCCCCCCCCCCCCCCCCCCCCCCCCCCCCCCCCCCGATCTAACTGCTTCCAGCAGCAGAGAAAGAAAGACGGACAGAAATACGGCCTGGAGCTGAAAGGCGCTCCGCCGCATTAAACCAACTCAGGAATAGCCCTGAACTGCAGACAAAGCCCTGAGGAACACCCCAGGGCATGTTACAGACCCACAGACTACTCTGCACCACTCTAAGATCATTGGACGCACCACAAGTGGAGGTGTTGGAGCCAGCCCAGACGAGGACAGGAGGAACCTGACCCGGAGCCGATCCCCACGGTTGCCCTGCACTTTGTGCCTGCTCTTGGCATACGCCCTGGTGGGCGGCCTCACCGCATCCGCCATGTGCATGCTCTGCAGCACCACCAAGCAGCGGCCACGGCTACTGCGGGCGGAAGCAGAGGAGAGACTGAGACCGCCCCCAGCCGCTCCCTTCCAGTCAGCAGCGCGGTGGCTATGTGAAGCGGGGAAGGGCGCAACGCAGAACGCAGGCCTGGGCCCAAGGGCCTGGGCTGGCCTGGCCTGGCCTTGGTGGGGTGAGTCTCCTGTGAGGAGGGGAGCAGTCTTGGGTAGGCTCGGATACAGGCTCCTATGGGAAGGCCAGGCGCCTTAGTAAGGGCATGGGGGGAGGTCGGACTACTCCATAGGATCCTGCGGGGAAGCCAGGCACCTCTGTAAGTGTTTGAGCTGAGGATCGGCCCTACTACAAGGGCCTGTGGGGGAACAGAACCCTTTCTAAAGTGCTGTGTGGAGGCAAAGCTCTTCTATAGGAGCCTGGGAGGGAGCTAGGCTCCCAGGAGGGAGCTAGGTTCCCCTACTGAGGATCGGATGGGAGGCCAAGGTCATCTCTAGGAACCAGGGAAGAATCCAAACTTCTGTATAAGGCAGTGGCCAGACACCCCCTATAAGGAGTCGTAGGGAGGCAAGACTCCCTATGGAAGCCTAGGAGGAGGCCAGGCTCCCCTCTAGGGACCTGTGGAGGGACCGAGCTGTCATATAATGTCCTGCATGGGATAGGGAGGGGCAGGCTGCTCCATTGGAACCTGGGTGGAGGCCAAGCTCCCCTTTAAGAACTGGCAGGGAGGCAAGGCTCACCTATAGGAGCCTCGGAAGAGGCCAGGTTCCCCTATATGGTCCTGAGGAGGGAACAGACTCTCCTATAAGGTCCCGGGGGTGGAGGGGGTTGTGGAGGGGGGCTTCTCCATGGGAGTCTGGAAAAAGGCTGGGTGTCTCTATAAGGGTCTGTGGGGAGGTCAAGCTGCTGCTAGAGGGAATGTGAGGTAAGAAACCAAACCCCTATTACTGAGGATGGGGAGTGTGAGGTCTGTTCTTTCTGCTTGTACCATAGCAGGACTTGGAAGTGCCACTGGAGTGGGGCAGCCTGGCCTGCAGAGCCTGAGGTATCTCCAGCTACAGCAGGGCCCCATGATCAGCCTGGAGCACCAGGCATCACTGACCCATCTTATCCCTACCCAGGTGCTCAGCTGACCCAGCTGGATCTGAGACCAAGGCCCACTGGAGCAGAAGTGATTTCAGCCATAACCCACATGGATGAGACCCTGCAGAGCTCAGTCCCTCCTTGCAGAAGACATGGTAGTCGAGGACCTAATGATCCTGAACAGGTAATGTCCACTCTCTTAGGCCTTGTAATTTGGGCTTCAAAATGCCCCTGTTATCAACATCATCTGTCATTTATAATACCTGTGGGAAAGGTAAATTGTGTGGGTCAAGGCAGAAATGATCCTGACCAGGAACCCATTGCACATCATGGAGCTGGTGGTCTCCTGAGCAGGCACAGGGCTGGTCTGCTCTGTGAAAGCTCTGTGGCTGCAGGATGAGCTTGGCCATCTCATGGTAATGGGGTTTATGAGCAGCTGCTGCCTGATACTGACCCTTACACCAGCTGCCTGGCCCTGCCTCTATCTGGAAATGCAGCAAGAAGTTCTCATGTGACCTTCCTTCATGAATAATGCAGTTTTCTTGCGATGCTTTCTGTATTAGCTCAAAGGACCGAAAAGGAAGAGCTCTAACTCTGCCTGAAGGCAGGGTGCCCAGCGTCTGAAGGGACATAAGGTTTACATGCTATCTGTATCCCTCTTCTTATTCTGTCTTCTTAAAGCAGCTGTGTGGCGTCTCTGTCCCTAGGGGGAAAGCAGGAGCTGTGCAGCTGGTTATCAGGGTCTGTTGTTAGGCCATTCACTTCTATGGGTTGTGGGGGGAGGACAGACCTCTCTACAGGCACCTGTGAGGAAACTCAGCCTCACTCTGGGGGTCCAGGGGGAGGCTGAAGTCTTGGTGTGTTCTGTCCCAGAGCTGTGGTGATATTGAGCAAGTAGGAAGTAAAGGCTGAGCAAGGATATGCTCTTGCAGGCTTCCTCCCAGAAGAAGGAACCTGAACATCCGAGGGTGCTTTGAAGGTGTACCAGCCCTAGCCCAGACAAAAAAGGTGAGTATGACATCTTTCAGAAGAAAGGTAGCAGCTCTTTCTTAATATTTTTGCAAAAATGGGTGTCCTAGCAAGTAGGCACACACAGCAAAAGCAGAACTGTGATTTATAATTCCTACCCCTTCTTCAAGTTCAATCCTTTCTTTCTTCATTGGTAGGGTACTCCAAGGTTTACAACCTATTCAGTACTTTTAATCTATATGCCAACTGTCCCGCATCTGTTTACACCTGCCCTTACTCGACTTTGTATGCCTCATCCTCTTATTTATTGACCACATCATTATTAACCACATAATCCTTTTCTGGTTCGATTTCGTAACTCTCTAGCAGACACGTGGTACCCCAACTTACTGCTTAAGCAACCTGCACCAGTTTAGTTTCATAGGTTGTATGTAGATAGTATTCTTACTAACCACAGAGTGTGTCTTTCATCTAGAGATGACACTGGCTTTAACTACAGAGCGTGTCTTTGTTGAATAAGTATATCTCAAACCCTTTCTTTCGTTCCGTTAGAAACTAACCGCAGACCAAGTATTGAAAACTCTTATTATTGCAAAGCCTTCATATTGATCTTAAAGCTCTAAGGTTGGAAAGTCTTAATATTGTAAAGCCCCATCAGTAATTATGAGGAAACAACACTGTTTCTCTCACAGCTGGGAGTAATTGGAAACACCACCACACTGGCCAGACCAACAGTGTCTTCTGCCTGGAGAACCTACAAACAGGATCAACAGCATCTAGTGATGTAGCCATCAACTCTGGCCACCGGTGTTAAAGGGATGGGAGACAATGGTGGATGAGGCTGAAAGAGATGTCTTGATTCTATGATTCTATGATTTGCTGAAAATCCAAAGCCTTTTACCAAGTTCCATCACTGAAGTGCCTCTGGGAATTATAGCTCATAGTGTTGAATCAGGGAAAGCCCCAACCTGCAGAGACTGGTGGGATCCTAAGCTTGCACATCCTTAAGCTCCAGAAATGCCTACATACAAGGCTTTGATCAGAACTTGCCCTTAGTGAAACCTTGTCTCCAAAGTCAGAGTGCCACTTCCCAGGATCATTCAGTGGGGACCGGACTTCACCTAAACCATTGCCTTTAGAGAGCTAAAGTTCATGATCTGATGGGGAAGAGCAAAAGCAGAGTTCTTCTGTTGAGCCAGAAATCACATGAAGCAAGTAACTGACCGGGCACGCTGGTCAGGGTGGGTAGAGGTGCCCTCCTGCACAGTAGAAAAGACAGAGCTGAGGATCTGCGTAGTTCTGGACTCCCAATACCCTGGCCCTGTGCCTCCTCAACTGCCCTCCCTGAGGTTTTATGGAGACCCAATATGAAGGCACGTCATGGTGGGCTGACATGTAAGCCAGAGGGCATTGCGGAAATAGTTGATCTGCTCACACCCCTGGGTCTCAAAGAGATAAAACGACACAGACGAAACAGCCCTAACATCTGTAAGAACAGAGTAAATCTCCTCTATTCTGATCTCTTCTTATCCCACTACATAGATGTCTGTCCACAGCAAGGAGCAGGTAATGTTGGTCTTCTGCAGGAAACATGGTAACCATGAGACATAGAATCATAGAACCAACTAGGTTGGAAAAGACCACATCCAGAGAAGAAAACATCCCTTTACACACCCAGGTATTTCAAAGATGGGCGTTAAGCTCAGGAAGGTCTGCAGGACCGATGTGGAAGAGGTCACTCAGCACACCACTACCTCTGGGGAGACGAAGCCAGCTTCCTAAAGGCACTGCATGTTCCCTGGGTACCCCATGGTCCTGCAGTCCCAGCTGACTTCTCTCCCACAACTATGGAGTAATAAAGCATTGGGGATCTATGAAAGCAAAGTGTCTTGACTGGTTTGTCTTCTATCTCTTTCCTACCCATCCCTTTTCCAATCACCTTTAAGGCCAAGACTTTTGAAATTTGCTATCTGGTATAGATCCATTTCATGAGCCTTTACACATTTCCCTGAAAGACAGCCTTTCATCCCACGTGTACATATGCACTTGTAATCACTTGCTGTTTGCAAGCTTGCAGGAGACATGGGATAAAACCTCAACCTCTGCAGTTCCTGTCCATAGAATCACAGAATCATAGAATAGTTAGGGTTGGAAGGGATATTAAGATCATCCAGTTCCAACATTCCTGCCATGGGCAGGGACACGTCACGCTAAACCCTTTCACCCAACACTGCGTCCAACCTAGCCATGAACACTGCCAGGGATAGAGCGTTCCAACATCTTTGCACAACCCATTCCAGTGCCTCACCACCTTCACAGTAGAGAACTTCTTCCTTATAGCTAACCTAAACATCCCTAGTTTCAGTTTGAAGCCATTACCTGTTGTCCTATCACTACAGTCTCTAATGAAGAGTCCCCTCCCCAGCATCCTTGTAGGCCCATTTCAGATACTGGAAGCTGCTAGGAGGTCTCCACGCAGCCGTCTCTTCTCTAGGCCGAAGAGCCGCAGCTTTCTCAGGCTGTCTTCATACAGGAGGTGCTCCAGCCCCCTTGTCATCCTCGTGGCCCTCCTCTGGACTAGCCCCAACAGCTCCACGTCCTCTTTATGTTGTGGATCCCAGGACTGTAAGCAATACTCCAAGTGAGGTCTCAAAAGAGCAGAGTAGAAGGGCCAGATCACCTCCTTCAATCCTTGATTACACATCACAGACAGCTGGAAGTTACAGGTCAGCAGCAAAGCAGCATCATGGTCCTCTCACCACCAGCTCTGGACTTCCCTAGCACTTGCTGGAAGTCCTGGCTAGACCATTTTGCTATGAGACAGTCTGCTTTAGACTGATGCATCCGCTCAGAGGGGATCCCATGCTACCACGTGAGATATATGGTAAAGGGCTACTGGCATACTGGGTTCACATGGACATGGCTTCACCCAGCTTGCATCCCCAATGGACCAGCACCTTCTGCTGCAAAGTCATTTAAAGGCCTTCAGAGTTTCTGAGTCTGCTCGGTGCTGCCGTGGCTGTAGGACACACTGGCCTTAAGTCACTGAGGACCCAGAGGTGACCACGGCTGTTCAGGATAATGGCCACACCAAACGCACAAGCAGGTTAATTGGCAAAAATGTCACTACTTTGATTCTGTTCATTTGAAGAGGTAGTGGAAGGAAAAATAAAAACAAAAAAAATAGTGGAAACCGTGAAGTGGTGGGACATTAAATGCAGAAGTCAAGTATAAGACACGCACAGGGTTAGCTGCAACACGTACTGAGCTTCACTGCCAGGGCAACACAGGGAAGGCAGATCTGTGCCACTCCGGACCCGTGCAGCAAGGAGTGGACATCCAGAGGACAACACCACCACATGAAGGCGTCTGGGGGCTTTTACCTCACAAGCTTTGACGTGCTCTTTCTGCCATTCCTCCTGGATCTTCTCCAGTGTGGTAACGCTCTGCTGGTAACTCCTGCCTGTGAGAGAAATTACACTGTCATCTGATTAACACTGATTAAAAAACACCCTTTGCTAGAAGGCAGTCCACGAAGCCTGAATTGGCAGGGAAAAAGCAGTAGTAATGTGTGAGCTCAGCAATGGATGTGCAATGCAAGGAGATGCAGAAATGCAGAGCTGCGCAGCAAGGTGGAGGGTCGTGTCACAAGTAAATGGTGGGAAATGGGAAATGGGAAATGGGGTGTGAAGCCATGGCACGGCTCTTAAGTGAGCTCCACCTCTGGGAGGCTGGGTATGAGTTTCTGAGGAGCCAGCCCTGACTGAGCTCACTCAAGAGCCATGCCATGGTTTCACAGCCCTTGCCCCAGGAAGCACTCCCCTCACCCTCCAAAGCCTGCATTTCCACACTCAACAGAGTCCTAAAAGATGATTTCATCTGAGCCAGCTTGAGGAACAGCTGCCAAAAATGGAAGAGAGAAAAAAGCTAGAGGACAGCCGACGTGCATCACCAACAGGTAGAGAACGTCACTAGCCCTTCCATCTCACCCCCAAACCCAGAGCTGGGAGAGGAGTTATGGGGCAGGAGAGCTCCAAGAACATACACTCTTCCTCCTCCTGTCCCATGGCCACCCATCTCTCTATACCTTTTCCTGCTGCTGCTGTGTAACCATGTTTGTGTTGTGGTGCACAGCTTGTTCCGCCTCCTTCTAATCCCTGCAGCCCTGCTCATAAAGGCGCTTGTCCTAGGTGAGCCAACAAACAGGGTGGGAGCGTGCTAGCAAGCAATGAGTTACTATTACAGCTCGTGCAGGTAGCTCTGGAGGAAAACACAGCCCACAAGTGAAGAGGTGGCCACAGGCTGCCCGCAGAGCAGGGGACAGCACACAAGGCCCCCAGTGCCCTCCTGCTTGAGCAAAACTGACCTCACAAGACAAGCTGCTTTTCATTTGGCATGAAAAGCTCATAGCAATTGAGTCCTTGACATCTAAAGTGCTCCAGTCCAACCGTGCAAGGCTGCTACCAGCCATGTCCCTGGTCTACTCTTCAGCTTTTCAGAGCACACAATGCAGACTTAAATGTGACAGTCTTCCTCTGCTGCACTCTTCATGTAGTGTCTGCCTGAGTTGCAGCAGAGGAAGACCCTCATATTTAAGACTGCGCCAGCACTGTGCACGTGTGTTAGCAGTGTTATACCATATAGCAAGAAACAGCAGCATGTTTGCTTTACCTCCATGGTCTTCTTCTACTGCAGATGCCTGGTTTTGTGAATCGCCTCCATTATCAGTTCTCTCTGTGAAGACAACAGAGCCAGAGTCAACATATCACTGACCATCGAAGCTCCAGGATGGACTATGTGACTTCGGAAAGGAAGAAGTACAGGCCAAATTCAGATGGCCTTAAGGACCTATGTCCACCTAAAGCATCTTCACAAAACCCACGTTTTATACTTCTATCTAAGTCTCCCCCTGCCTATGCAAAGGAACTTTACAAATGAAATCCAGATATATATTGTACCATGTTATCTCCATAGAATCTAGGAAAATTGGGAAGCCCACTCCCTTCTGCTAGGTCTAAACTTCCAGCAATTTTCCCTCATTTTTCAGACAAAGGAATCTAAAGCCAGCAGAGGTTAAAAGGCTTGTCAATTTCAGCAAACCCTATGGACATCACACAACACTATATATATGAGATATTTGTATATATGCTTTAAGAACATTCCTGGTTGAGGCTGGTGTCTCTGGTGCTGAGCGCCGACAATAGCCGTCCCGAAAAGGCAGCCAAAGGAGAAGATGTGGCAGTCAGAAGAAGGAAGGCAGAGTTTCAGCAGGAGGGCTGCAACATACAGGAAGGAGCTCAGGACTTCCCAGTAGTGGCAGGCACTGGGAGCTTGCAGACAGCTGGGGCATGGTGGGAGACATGAGTCAGGAGCCAGGACCAATCACCAAAGACGGTGATGGGTCAACACCCTGAACTTCTTCCCATGCAGTTTTTGCTATTCCTTGAATTACTCCATTTTCTTTGCTTCTTCCCAAAAGGTTTGTGCCACCTCGATCTGACCTTGTCCCACATAGTCTGTCTCTGCAAAGAAAAGAATTTTTCATATACATAAATATATACACAAATATACATACATACATATATATACACATATACGCATACACACATAGAGGAAAAGACTCTGTTGCTCAAATCAACTGTTGTAGCTGACATCAAACGGACCCCGTATCACACCTCCCTTTGCAGAAACATATAAAAGCACCAGGACTTTTGAAGCAGCATCCAAGCAGCATTGCCTATGGAATTGTCAGTCCTGCTGGGGCCTGCCTTTCAGTGTATGAAAACTGGTATCAAGAAGCTAGTCAAGCAAGCACGGTCACATCTGCCCCTCACCCCAATGTATTCAGCCAGCTTTCAACACACAGCAACCTGAAGCAAAGAGTTGCCCCAGGTTAGCACACAGTCCAGCTGGGGCACAGAAAACCTGATGCTAAAAAGCTCTCAGTCTCATCCTGCTGAAAGTGAGCAGCCATACCACAGAAAGCACCCCAGCAATCCCATTTGGGGCAATATGCGAAGTGTAGTTCTCAATTAAAGCCCCAGGGCTGTTTCAAACCCACACCTATGAATAGCCAGCTGCTTCAACAGCAGAGCCACACTGGGGAGGTTCACCAAGGGTCAGGGCAGCAAATAAACGTGGCTGCGGCAGAGAGTGGACTCAGCACTGGAGAGCAGAGTGCCAGCCCTTGGGGCAGGGATGCTGCCTGCCATGTGTACATGGAAATGAAGGGACAATATAAGGTGGCCAAAGCATCACCTCGTAGATGCTCTGATTGGAACTGTGGAATCGTTTAGGCTGGAAAAGGACTTTAAGATTATTGAGTCCCCTCGTTTACCCTACGCTGCCAAATCCAACACTAAACCGTGTCCTGAAGTGCCACATCTGTACATCTTCTAAATACCTCCACGGATGGTGACTCCACCACTGCCCTGGGCAGCCTGTTGCAGAGCTTGACAACCCTTTTGAGGAAGAAATTGTTCCTACTATTCAGTCTAAACCTCGCCTGGTTCAGCTTGAGATCGTTTCTTCTTGTCCTATCACTTTGTACTTGGGAAAGGAGATGGACCCCCACCTCACAACCGCCTTTCAGGTGGTAGAATCATTACAATATAGTCCCTAAATCCTGGCCAGGGCCTAGAAAAGTCTGGAAAATTCAAGTGTTAAACATGCATTGCAGGGCACAGGAACCGCTGGCAGATCACACAGTTATAGGGCTGATAATACAGGAACACGTATTTGCACATCTAACCATCACCCCCCAAATCATGTACATGGACTTGGAAATAGACATCACACGGTGCCTCAGAAGAATGTGTCACAGCAAGGATTAAGAAGGTTAAGGGATTCAGAAAGAACTAGAGCTACGTATCAAGGGATTAAAGGATTCTGCCTTCAAACAGCAGTTTGCAAGATCAATTTCTCATCAAACATGTAAAAAAACTTCCTTTGCAGGAGTACCATCCTCAGTGGTGCCTCCAGTATCAGTGGGGTCAGCTTAAGAGGGAATGAGCAGGGTGCTAAGGAAGTCCGTGTTTAAGAAAAGATAAAACCTGCCCTGCATGGGGAGAGTCTGCTCTGGTACCATGTGTGACTCCAGCCATGCCCTGCCACCAACTGAAATCATGGAACCACAGCCACGAAATAAAACCTGTTCTGGAATCACAGCCGTAGCTGACACTTAGATCTGACCCTTGTTTTACAGAACAGTGCTCCATTAATTCACCAGCTTATTCTCAGATGGCTTTGAGAGCCAGGAATTCACTGGCCTCCCTGGTGCAGTGTACAACAGGGAAGAGTTTAGGCAATTAAGAGAAACGTTTCCAATTTGATTCGGCTCTGAGGCAAGGTATTTCCGCTCAGGTTATTGCATAACCTACTGAAAGCCGGGCAGGGACACCTTCCACTGGATCACGTAGCCCTAAGTCTGATCCAACCTGGTCGTGAACACTGCCAGGGGTGGGAGGTGTCTTTTGAGGTAGGCAGACACCCCCCGATCTAACTGCTTCCAGCAGCAGAGAAAGAAAGACGGACACAAACACAGCCGGGAGCTGAGAGGCGCTCCGCCGCTTTAAACCAACTCAGGAATAGCCCTGAACTGCAGACAAAGCCCTGAGGAACACCCCAGGGCGTGTAACAACCCCACAGACTCCTCTGCACTGCTCTAAGCTCACTGGACACACCACAAGTGGGAGGCGGTGGAGCCAGCCCGGACGAGGACAGGAGGAACCTGACCCGGAGCCGATCCCCACCGTCCCCCTGCACTTTGTGCCTGCTCTTGGCACTGGCCCTGCTGCGCGGCCTCACTGCCTCCGCCATGGGCATGCTCTGCAGCACCACCAAGCAGCGGCCACGGCTACTGTGGGCGGAAGCGGGGGAGAGACTGAGACCGCCCCCAGCCGCTCCCTTCCAGTCAGCAGTGCGGTGGCTACGTGAAGCGGGGAAGGACGCAACGCAGAACGCAGGCCTGGGCCCAAGGGCCAGGCCTGGCCTGGCCTTGGTGGGGTGAGTCTCCTGTGAGGAGGGGAGCTGTCTTGTGGTAGGCTCGGATACAGGCTCCTATGGGAAGGCCAGGCGCCTTAGTAAGGGCATGGGGGGAGGTCGGACTACTCCATAGGATCCTGCGGGGAAGCCAGGCTCCTCCATAAGTGTTTGAGCTGAGGATCAGCCCTACTACAAGGGCCTGTGGGGGAACAGAACCCTTTCTAAAGTGCTGTGTGGAGGCCAAGCTCCTCTATAGGAGCCTGGGAGGGAGCTAGGTTCCCCTACTGAGGATCGGATGGGAGGCCAGGGTCATCTCTAGGAACCAAGGAAGAATGCAAACTTCTGTATGAGGGAGTGGCCTGGCTCCCCCTATAAGGAGTGATAGGGAGGCAAGGCTCCCCTATGGAAGCCTAGGAGGAGGCCAGGCTCCCCTCTAGGGACCTGTGGAGGGATGGAGCTGTCATATAATGTCCTGCATGGGATAGGGAGGGGCAGGCTGCTCCATTGGAACCTGGGAGGAGGCCAAGCTCCCCTATAAGAACTGGCAGGGAGGCAAGGCTCACCTATAGGAGCCTCGGAAGAGGCCAGGTTCCCCTATATGGTCCTGAGGAGGGAACAGACTCTCCTATAAGGCCCCTGGGGGTGGAGGGGGTTGTGGAGCGAGGCTTCTCCATGGGAGTCTGGAAAAAGGCCGGGTGTCTTTATAAGGGTCTGTGGGGAGATCAAGCTGCTGCTAGAGGGAATGTGAGGTAAGAAACCAAACCCCTACTACTGAGGATGGGGATTGTGAGGTCTGTTCTTTCTTCTTGTACCGTTGCAGGACCTGGAAGTGCCACTGGAGTGGGGCAGCCTGACCAAGACCCGCTGGAGCAGAACTGATTTCAACCAGTCCACACATGGATGAGACCCTGCAGAGCTCAGTCCCTCCTTGCAGAAGACATGGTAGTGGAGGACCTAATGATCTTGAACAGGTAATGTCCACTCTCTTAGGCCTTGTACTTTGGGCTTTTTATCTGCACTGCGCAAGCCCTGTGGCTGCAGGATGTGCTTTGCCATTTGTCCTGGGTTCATAAGTAGAAGTCATTTTTGTCTTTCTTGGTTGCTGGTGCAGTGCTGTGATTTTGACTTTCGGCCTGGGAGCAGCGCTGATAACACCGATGTTTTCCGTTACTGCTTAGAATGTTTAGTCTGGCCAAGGACTTTCTGAGTCTCATGCTCTGCCAGGGAGCAGGGGAAGCCAGGAGGAAGCAAAGATGGGACGCCTGACCCAAACTGACCAAAAAGGTATTCCATACCACAGCACGTCATGTCCAGGATGTAAAAATGGAGGGCAGAGACCTGGAAGCTGGGGCTTCACTGCTGGGTCAGGCTTGGTATCGGGGGGTGAGCTGTTTTATTCTCTTTCCTTGTATTTTCCTTGTCATTATTATTATTGGTGGTGGCACCAGTGGTTTATGGTATACCTTAGTTACTGAACTGTTCTTATCTCAACCTGTGGGAATTGCATTCTTTCAATTCTCCTTCCCATCCCTCCAGGAGCGGGGGGAAGGAAGAGGGGGGAGTGAGTGAGCAAACTGCGTGATTTACGGCTTAAACCGCAACACCATCTCATTTTAACAGGTGGTTTATGGTGATTCTGAGAAAACTCTAGGAACAAACTTGCCAACAAAGTTTTAAGTTGAGAAGCAGGTATTCTTTATTGCTGTGTCGGGAGACATGGGGGATAGCTCCACCTAACGTGTGTTCCCGTGTTGCTACACAAGTCATCTTTATATAGCCACTGGGCATACATACATATTCATGAGGCTACGTATGGATTACATCATTTTCCAGAAAGTTCCCCGCATGCGCACAGAAATGTGGTGGTCTTTCGGGGTCATTTACTTCTTCCAACAATCTTCATCACTTCTGGCAGCCTTCGAAGCATGCACACTAGATGTTTTTACCAGCTTATTTGGTTCGTTAACACCACAGACATAACAATAGAATCATAGAATCATAGAATAGCCAGGGTTGGAAAGGACCTCAAGATCATCCAGTTCCAACCCCCCCGCCATGGGCAGGGACACCTCCCACCAAACCACGACACCCAAGGCTCCGTCCAACCCCGCCCCGAACAAAGCCAGGGGTGGAACACTCACAACCTCCCTCAGCAACCCACTCCAGTGCCCCACCACCCCCACAGCAAAGAACTTCCTCCTCATATCCAATCCAAACCTCCCCTGTTTAAGTTTGAACCTGTTACCCCTTGTCCTATCCCTACAGTCCCCAATGAAGAGTCCCTCCCCAGCATGCTTACAGGCTTCCTTCAGATACTGGAAAGCTATTACTTTTCATAGACTCACAGACTGGTTTGTGTTGGAAGGGGCCCTAAAGCCCATCCAGTTCCAACCCCCTGCCATGGGCAGGGACACCTTCCATTGGAGCAGGTTGCTCCAAGCCCTATCCAACCTGGCCTTGAACACCGCCAGGGATGGGGCAGCCACAGCTTCTCTGGGCACCCTGTGCAGCACCTCAGCACCCTCACAGGGAAGAACTTCTGCCGAAGAGCTCATCTCAGTCTCCCCTCTGGCAGGTCAAAGCTATTCCCCTTTGTCCTGTCCCTACAGGCCCTTGTCCACAGCCTCTCTTTGTAAGCACTAAGTTATTCAGGGAGTTCTTACAATTGTCAAAACAAACGGACATGGTGGTGTCAGCAGTGTTTGCTGACAGCAGCAACATCTTGCTTCAGCCCTTCTCACCCTGTCCTACTTATCAGTTAGTTTAACTGCAGCCCATCCTGGACGCCTGCCATTCCAGATACTCCTTATTCTTACATCCTGTTCTTCTGGCCTGTTTTTCTTACATTCATTTTGTACTAAGTTCATAAAGGACTAAAACTACGACGGTTTATCTTATACAAGAATTCGCATTATGTTCTCCAGCTGTACTCAATTTTTTTTTTCTGTGAATCATGCGCCTGAGTAATTTTCCATTGCTACTGATACAAAGCCATCAAACTTCACATTACTTAGAACTGATTCTAAAGGTTTATGTATTTCATTTTGTGATTTTGCGCCCCCCTTGTCTCAAATCCCTCCTTTTTCTGCCCTTTTGCAAATTCTTTTGCAACATTTTATATACTACCATTACCATCCAAAGTCTTTTTGAAGTAATTTCCCATTTCTACTTGATGCTTGGTTTCATTTCTCTTCCAATCTTCATAATTTATCATAGATCATTTACAATACCAGAAGGAACATTGTATCATACCACAAGTAATCAATATTAAAACTATTAACATTAATATTCCTGCAACCGGATGCCTCAGCTAGGAGAGATTAGGTAACCATGAAGTTAACTTTTCTGTATTTCTTCAAAACCCCAGGAGGTATCATCCATGGCTGTTTCATGAAATACTTTAGTTTGTTTCCAAATTTCCTTCAGATCTGTTTCAATTCTGCCGCTTTGATCAATATAGAAATAGCAACTTTCAGTGATGATAGAACAAACCCCTCCTTGTGAAGCCAGCAACATGTCTAGAGCCATTCGGTTTTGTAATACCACTTTAGATAGGCTAGTTACCTCTTTTGTTCCGCTTGGATTATATCAATGGTTTTACTTTTGATTTCCTCTATGGTTGCTGAGATATTTACGATTGCCTTCTCTATTCACTTACTCCCAAAGATGGAATTAGCCATCTTACAAAACTATGAAATGCGGTGTTCTGTTCAGCAAGAGGGTTAAACCCTCGCCCAGTCTGCCCAGCAAAACCTCTAACCCAGGTCCAGACGGATACACGTCAACAACAGTAAGATTGGGTATCACAGCACCCAAGGCACATGCCCCCTTCTTGCTGGGGGGTAGAGTCTTATGAGCATTTTCTCCACATAACCAATACCATCCTTTCCCTTTAGGAACGGGCTACCACTGAACTATGATACCATCTATATTAATAGTGCAATTGCAATTTGAATGGTGACCTACATGTGTGGCATTTAAACAAACATAATCTCCTACTCTGGTTCCTGGTGTAACACATCTTTGTGCACAGGTGTAATATTTATTACTTGGATTAGGATTAACTATCCCAAATTTTAACCTTTCCCTTGGACGCAGACTGCTGGTGCTCACCTGCAAATTTGTCCATGAGATAGTGTTAGGAATTGGAACTCCAATTAATGGAAAGTCTGGATTTTCTCCTGATTTAGGCAACTGTGTGCACACCCAACAGTCACTGCGATTAAAACCTTAGTAACATTCTGCCTTAATTCCAGGTATAAGTTTTGTCCCGAGCTTGTACACCAGTTATCATATAAATCCAAATTATGACCGACACAATTTCGTACGTAAGGGTCCTGAAGGTTCGATCTGCCGTGTCTTCTCTGGCTCTGGTGCTTTCTTTACTCTTGAATAATGTATCCAAGCAGGTTGTTTCTTTATCTTCACTGCTGTAAGGGTGGTCAATAATATCTGGTACGGTCTGCTCCACTTCTCCTATAGAGGATCTCCTGAAAAATTCTTATCAAAACCCAGTCTCCAAATCTGAAAGAGTGAATTGGATAATCCAGACCTCTTGCTCTTTTCCCTAATATTCTCTTATTTATCGCCTCTAATTGTTTTCCCAGATTGATCAGAAACCGTCGGACATAGCCTTCTCCCACTTCATTAAGACTTTCTCTTTTAAATTGGGAATGATATGGTCTTCCATATAAAATTTCAACTGGGCTAACCTCTTCTTTCGACCAAGGTTTTGTTTGAATTCTTAATAGAGTCAGGGGTAAAGCTTGGTACTGATATAAATTAGTTTCCTGACATATTTTACTAATCTGTTGCTTAATCAGATGGTTCATCTTTTCTACTTGCCCGCTGGCTTGAGGCCTGTACTGAACATGTAGTTGCCAATGAATTTCTAATTTTTTGCTAATTTCTTGTAACAATTTTGCACTAAAGTGCGAGCCCCAGTCGGAAGAAATTGCCGCTGGTACTCCAAAACAAGGTGTTATATCATTTAACAATGTTTTAATTACTTTTCTTGCATTATTTATTCTTCAAGGGAATGCTTCTGGCCAGCCTGAAAAAGTATCCGTTAACACTAATAAATATCGATAACTTCCTTTTCTCGGTAGTTCAGAAAAATCTATTTGCCACTGCTGTCCCTGATAACTTCCTCTCCCAATTGTCCCAATTTGATTTCTATTTTCAGTTTTAGGGTTACTCTTAAGACAGAGCTGACTTTGTTTAGTCGCTAATTGAACTATAGTATATAGATTCCTTCCTACAATTTGTTTAAGTATTTATACAAAGAGTTGCTACCCCAATGAGTTTCATTATGTTCCTCCTGAACTAACTTCCAGAGTTGGTTATAGGGGATTACAATTCACCCATCTGGTATCTGGACCCAACCCTCTTTATTTTCCCGTTCTTTTTAATCTTCAATCAATTTTCTATCCTCTTTTGAATACCTAGGTGTAGATTTCTCATTTGTTAGTTTGCTGTCAGGGATTAAGGACATGATTTTAGATTGTTCAGCTGCTCGTTTGGCTTCAAAATCAGCCAAATTATTTCAGATTTCCTGATCAGTCACCTTGTTGATGCCCTCCACAATACATAATAGCTACTTCTTCAGGTAGCTGAACAGCTTCCAGTAGCTGTAGAATTTCTGTAGCATGTTTAATCTGTTTCCCTTGTGTGTTCAAGAGTCCTCATTCTTTCCAGATAGCACCATGTGCACGTACCACACCAAATGCATCTTTAGAATCAGTCCAAATATTTATCATTTTGTCTTTAGCCAATTCCAGGGCTCTCCTTAATGCTGTAATTTCTTTCTTTTGGGCAGAGCTGTTTGCAGGTAAAGGTTTAGCTTCTGTTACCTGTGACGTGGTGGTAATGGTGTATCCTGCCTTTCATTCACCACTTTTCATGAAGCTACTACCATCAGTAAACCAAGATTCAGTATTTTCCAGAGGTTTCTCTTTCAAGTCTGGTGGGCTTGAATATACAGGCTCTATAGTGGCCAAGCAGGCGTGTGTCAGTGGTTCTGTTGATTGTCCCTACAAAAAGGATGCTGGATTCACAACATTAGTGACTATAATTTCTATATCATCTTATTCCACACAGGTGGGCTGGTATTTTAAAAAAACATGAAGGAGATAACCAGTGAGCTCCTTTCTGTTCCAGGACTGCCGATACAACATGGGACACTAGCACAGTAATTTTTGTCCCCAGGTGAATTTGCAAGCCTCTTCAATATTCATGACAACTGCCGCTACAGCCCTTAGGCATGCGGGCCATCCTCTGCTCGCTTCATCCAGCTGTTTTGAAAACTATGCCACCGCCCTTCTGTAGGGTCCCAGTTTCTGAGCAAGGACCCCCAAAGCTATTTCTTGTTTTTCTTAGGAATATCGCCAAAATGGTTTAATCACATCTGGAAGTCCCAGAGCTGGAGTTCTCGTTAGCTCTGTCTTTAGATTTCTAAAAGCCTCCTCTGCTGTATCAGTCTATTCCAAAGAGGGAGTATTTCCTTTCAACAGTTCATATACTGGTCTTACCAGAACACCATAATCATGGATCCAGAGTCTGCACCATCCAGTCATTCCCAGGAATGTCCAGAGCTCCTTGACGGTCAACAGTCGTGGAGTCTGACAAATGGCTTCTTTTCTGGTAGCTCCAAGTTCTCTCTGTCCTCTTGTTATTTCATATCCTAGGTAAGAAACTCGGGTTTGGATTAGTTGGGCCTTTTGTTTGGATACCCGATAGCCATTCAGTCACAGAAAAATCTAATAATTCCACCGTCCACTGGATACATTCTTTGTTTCAGTAGCAATGAATAGGTCATTCACATATTGTAACAGAGTCTCCATCTGAGTAGGTGGCTTCCTTGATTCTAATTCCCGTGCTGATTTCCAAAAATTGGTGGACTGCTTTTAAACCCTTGAGGTAATACCGTCCAAGTTAATTGAGTTTTCCTTCCTGTGTCAGGATTTTGCCATTCAAAAGCAAATAAATTCTGGCTTTCTTTGGCTAATGGTAAGAAAGCATCCTTTTATTCCAGGACAGCAAATCATTTCTGATTATAATTCAATTTAGTCAATAAGGTAGATGAATTAGCTACTACTGGATGAATATCCTCTGCAATTTTGTTGATTGCTCTGAGATCTTGAACCAATGTGCAATTTTTCCCATCATATTTTTTTTTTGCTGTCCAAGTAGGAGTATTATATTCCAATTCACATTCAATTAATAATCTATATTTTAAAATTTATCTTTTTTTTTTTTTCTTTTTTATTCCCTTTGATCCTCCAATTTCACAGGATATTGTTTTATTCTAATTGGGTGCCCCCCCCCCCCCCCCTTTTATTTCTACTTTAACAGGCAAAGCATTTTTTGCCTCACCTGGAACTTCAGATGCCCATGCTCCCAGATTTACCTAATTAAGGATTTCTTCTATTTCAGGGAGGTCCTCCTGTTCACTTTTCTGTTGAATTAAAGATAAACTCAAAACTGCAATTAATTGATCATTTTTAACTCTTAATTCCATTTTGCCTTCTTTGAATGCTGCTTCTCGCGCGAAAAAAAGATTTTGGAGAATTTGGCATGCATAAAAATTTAGGCATTCCTGTTTGTTTTCCCAATTTATACTCTTAAGGGCTTCAGAAAGAATGCCTTTTTTTTTTTTTTTTTTTTTTCAATTTTTTTTCCTCGGTGGTCAGTAGCTCCCACATCTGTAACAAAGTCTTTTTCCCCTGATTTAACACCAAATAAGTTGCTCCTGTATCCACTAAAAATTCCGCTTTATTTCCTCTAGTCCCTAGCTTTAATTTAACCAGTCAGTCTGCTAGGGTAGATTCCCCAGGTCCCTGTCTGTCTAATTCCAATTCAGTCACCGGAGCCACCCCAGGGCAGTCTCACTTCCAACGTTCAAACTCCCCACAGCATGCACAAGGATCTGGTTCCGCAGAAGAAGAGCCCACTCACTCCCCCACCTCCACCCGACATTCCTCCTCCACTTCTGCCTTCCCAGCCTCATCCCACTCTCAAACACAGGAGCTTTGGCAGCTCAGCTCCTTTCCCCCTTGGTTCTTTTTTTTTTTTTCTCACAGTTGCTCACCCTGCTCTGCAGGGGCTGCAGATGCCTCTGCAACAGCACTTCTGTTTTAACCCTTTCTTAACTCTGTAAATCTGCTGCTTGTTGCCAGTGACAGCAATCTCTTCCTCCTTAGCAATATCAGATAGGACAGTTGCAGAGGGTGCTCCTCTCAGAGGTACTTGTGATACATAATTTTCCAACCTGTCTTGCTGATTACTGTTTTTTAACTTTAAGTATCTTTCTCTGATATCAGAAGCTGAACAACTTCTCTCCATCTTAACTTTCAGTTTTTCCCTGTCCTTTTCCAAAGCCAAAATTAAGGGATCTGGCTGAGCTATATTAATTTTGCTTTCCGTCTGTCGCTCTGGGTGGTTTCTTAAAGTGAAAAACGTATCTGTATCCATTACTTCATCCCCTTTATCCTTGCCACCCCAAAACCAACACTAATTTAACAATGTATTATAATTCAGAGTTCCATTTTTAGGCCATTTCTCCTGATCCTCCAATGTGTACAAAGGCCACCATTGCTTACAATATTTTACCAACGTTTTCTTATTTACTCAGCCCCCAGGAGACCCTCCCAGTTCTTTCTAATGTGCTAAAATGCACCGTAAAGGACACTTTTTCAAGATCTCTCCACTCTGCTGATTTTCCATTATCGATCTCATATTCACACACACACACACAATCCCACAGACACACTCCACACAGTTAGAACACTTGAGACAGAGACTTAAAATGAATTGGTCTTTCAGAAATGAAAATGGACAGCCGATTCCTTGGCATGTGTGCTTTGCACAGTCCATTGTAATGCAGTAGGAGAGATGTTTAAGCTCACTGTCATCTTCTCCACACAAGGAAATGCAGTAAAAGCTCCAGGGACTCTTTGGCTTAGGTATGCACTGAAGTCCCGCAGATGCAACTTGAAGAAAATCATGTACCAGCAGCTCCCAATGCCTACTTAGCCCCAGCCCCAGTGTTGGAAACTCTTAATATTGCAAAGCCTTAATATTGATCTTAAAGCTCTAATATTGGAAAGCCTTAATAATGCAAAGCCACATCCCCAGTTATACAAAAACAGCACTGTTTCTCTCACAATTCCCCCTCTCTCTTATTTATACTGGTTTTGTTTTTCACACTTTCTTTAAACAATTGCCCCATATGTCGCTTCCACTCCAGATAACCTAATTTCACATTGTTGGCCTAAACAGAAGTTGTCCAAATCATCTTCACATTTATGTTTTTTTTTTCTTATCTAAAGCATTTTATCAGAGTAGGGTGGTGGTCCCATCAGCATTTGTTTTGACAAAGGTGTTTCAATAAGATGTTGTGCAAGTCTTCCTATCTACAAAATAATGTAGCACTTTATAGCTATTAATACACATGCTACTACAATTAGAGAAGTAGAGAAGTAAAAACTGATACCACCATTCCTCTCCATTTTCCAAACAGGATTCTAACCGTCCTGTTAATGAAATACCTATTCTCGAATTTTCAGTTCTTCTGCCAAGGTGGTAGGCCTTGTAAGGCTCTGGTTATGGTTCCATCTGGTGTTGTGTTATTTGGAATAAATGTGCAACACCTATTCCCGAGCATTATGCATACTTCTCCTTTTTCAGGTAATATATCGAAAACTATTCTGTTTTCCCATGCTATGCTGCTGGTAGCATCTAATTGTTTTGCAATTCTTTTTATTGCATCCCTGGCATGACATAGAAACTTCTGTTGATTAGAATAAATATGATTTATCCAATCTGTATTTATATTGATTGTAATCCACAAAAACACACACAGGAAAAAAAAAAAAAAAAGAAAAATATTCAGACCCTGTTGCTACTTGGTTCCTAGCTTTGTGTTCGTCAGGAACTCCTTGAGGGACTCCAATTGAATCAATAGGGATTCTTTCCTCAAAGGCTGGTCCTAAAATACTTCTCTTTTTGCCTTGAGGAGTTTGATTCCCTCTCAAATTCCAGGGTAAATGGAATTTCCAATTGAACAATTGTGCAGGATCCCTTCCGGTTTGGAGGAAGTGCAGACCTTAGGATGTTTTTTCCCACAATACCACCCTAAGTCTGCTCTTGTGATTTTTGTAGCTGAGTGGTTTCCTGCATTGTGCTCAGTCACATCTGCATGTGTTTTTAATTCTCCTAGAATACTCCTGGTAGCATTCACATCCTGTCTTGAGAGACAAGCTTCATGGTCACCAGACACTGCGGAGAAACATCAGGAGGCACCCTGATGTCCTTGTCCCACAGAGCAGGGAATAAGAGTGAAGAGGGACTTACAGGTTTTGTTTCGCCAGGCAGCCTTCTCCTGATACAGTGTGATTACGTACATTGTTTCTTGTCGGTCTCAAGTCCATCCTGGTGAAAAAAGGACTACCCGTGCTGAAGCACAGCGGTCCTGACGCACATGCATAACAACTGCTTCTGTTTAAACTTTTCACTGTATATTTGACCCATTCTACCCAGGCATTTGTATTTCTATATCCTGTTTCTATTTCAAACATCTACTTCAGATCTTTAATTGCAGTTACATTTACTATCCTAGGACTCTTTGGTGCAGTCCATGTCCCCACCAATGGAGGAATGGTAGTGTCCACAGCCTGGCCACATTCATTCCACTTGGACTCCCAAACCACCATTCTAAATCTAGCAATTGGATCCCCTCCTGTAACATCTGCCCCCAAGCCGTGAACTTGACTTACATCCCCCCACCAGCATTTGCAGTAGCAAGTCCTACAGGACCACACTCTAAACCCCCGCAGTCACATTCCATGTGACCGTTAAACATCATAATTTTACTTTTTACTGATTTTCCCTCAGCACTGGGTGAGCTCCACCCATTAAAGCCAGTTGTAAACCAAACATGACTCCAGCCAGGACAAGGTAATTCCCAGTATAGTTGGAGATAATACTCTGGGTATAAATATTTGCCACAACTTCCTGTTTAAGCAGCCTGCACCAGTTTAGTTTCATAGGTTGTATGTAGATAGTATTCTTATTAACCACAGAGTGTGTCTTTCATCTAGAGATGACACTGGCTTTAATCTCAGAGCATGTCTTTTTGAATAAGTATATCTCAAACCCTTTCTTTCGTTGCCTTAGAAACTTAAACCCAGACCTAGTATTGAAAAGTCTTATCATTGCAAAGCCTTCATATTGATCTTAAAGCTTTAAGATTGGAAAGTCTTGATATTGTAAAGCCCCATCAGTAAGTACGAGGAAACAACACTGTTTCTCTCACAGCTGGGAGTGACTGGAAACACCACCACACTGGCCAGACCAACAGTGTCTTCTGCCTGGAGAACCTACAAACAGGATCAACAGCATCTAGTGATGTAGCCGTCAACTGTGGCATGATCAGGCTCACCTGAAACAGAGAGCACAAAAGAAATTGGTCTGCTTATGAGAAGTGCTCATTAGAAGACTCTACACAGGACAGAAACACTGGCCACCTATGTTAAAGGGATGGGAGACAATGGTGGATGAGGCTCAAAGAGATGTCTTGATTGTATGATTTCCCGGACAAGTAAAGCATTTTACCAAGTACCATTACTGAAGTAGCACTGGGAATTTTACAGCTCATGTTGCTGAATCAAGGAAAGGCCAAACTGCAGAGACTGGTGGGATCCTAAGCTTGGGCATCCTTAAGCTCCAGAAATGCCTACATAAAGGGCTTTGATCAGAACTTGTCCTTAGTGAAACCTTGTCTCCAAAGTCAGAGTGCCACTTCCCAGGATCTTTCAGTGGGGACCGGACTTCGCCTATACCATTACCTTTAGAGAGCTAAAGTTCATGATCTGATGGGGAAGAGCAAAAGCAGAGTTCTTCTGTTGAGCCAGAAACCCCATAAAGCAAGTAACTGACTGGGCACACTGGTCGGGGTGGGTAGAGGTGCCCTCCTGCACAGTAGAAAAGACAGAGCTGAGGATCTGAATGGATCTGGGACTCCCAATGCTCTGTCCTTGTGCTCCCTCACTGCCCTCCCAGAGCTGGTGGGAAGGCAAGAAGTTAGGCCCTCCTCAGATTTATGGAGACCTGATACCACGGCACATCATGGTGGGCTGACATGTAAGCCAGAGGGCATTGCGGAAATAATAGTTGATCTGCTCGCACCCCTGGGTCTCAAAGAACTTAAACAACACAGACAAACCAGCCCTAACATCTGTAAGAACAGAGCAAATCTCCTCTATTGTGATCTCTTCTCATCCCACTACATAGATTTCTGTCCACAGCAAGGAGCAGGTGATGTTAGTCGTCTGCAGGAAACATGGTAACCATGAGTCATAGAATCATAGAACCAACTAGGTTGGAATAGACCTCGTCCAGAAGAGAAGTCATCCCTTTACACACCCAGGTATTTCAAAGATGGGCGTCAAGCTCAGGAAGGTCTGCAGGACCGATGTGGAAGAGGTCACTCAGCACACCACTACCTCTGGGGAGATGCAGCCAGCTTCCTAAAGGCACTGCATGTTCCCTGGGTACCCCATGGTCCTGCGATCCCAGCTGACTTCTCTCCCACAACTATGGAGTAATAAAGCATTGGGGATCTATGAAAGCAAAGTGTCTTGACTGGTTTGTCTTCTCTCTCTTTCCTGCCCATCCCTTTTCCAAGCAGCTTTAAGGCCAAGTCTTTTGAAATGTGCTGCCTGGTACAGATCCATTTCATTACACATTTCCCTGAAAGACAGCCTTTCATCCCACGTGTACATATGCACTTGTTTTCACTTGGTGTTTGCAAGCTTGCAGCAGACATGGGATAAAACCTCAGCCTCTGCAGTTCCTGTCCATAGAATCACAGAATCATAGAATAGTTAGGGTTGGAAAGGACCTTAAGATAATCACTTCCAGCCCTCCTGCCATGGGAAGATGCTGGGACGTCTCCACGCAGCCTTCTCTTCTCCAGGCTGAACTGCTGTAACTTTATCAGGCTGTCTTCATATGGGAAGTGCTCCAGCCCCCTTGTCATCCTCGTGGCCCTCCTCTGGACTAGCCCCAACCGCTCCACATCCTCTTTATGTTGAGGACAGCAAAACTATATGCAATATTCCAAGTGAGTTCTCACAGGAGCAGAGTAGAGGTGTCAGATCACCTCCTTCAACCCTTGGTTATATATCACAGACAGCTGGAAGACACAGGTCAGCAGCAAAGCAGCATCATGGTCCTCTTGCCACCAGCTCTAGACTTCCTTGGCGCTTGCTGGAAGTCCTGAATAGACCATTCTGCTATGAGATAGTCTGCTTTAGACTGATACATCCGCTCAGAGGGGTTCTCATGCTACCACGTGAGATACATGGTGAAGGGCTACTGGCATACTGGGTTCACATGGACATGGCTTCACCCAGCTTGCATCCCCAATGGACCAGCACCTTCTGCTGCAAAGTCATTTAAAGGCCTTCAGAGTTTCAGAGTCTGCTCGGTGCAGTCGCGGCTGTAGGACACGCTGGCCTTAAGTCACTGAGTACCCAGAGGTGACCACGGCTGTTCAGGATAATGGCCACACCAAACGCACAAGCAGGTTGATGGGCAAAAATGTCACTACTTTGATTCTGTTCATTTGAAGGGGTGATGGAAGGAAAACTAAAAACAAAAAATATAGTGGAAACTTTGAAGTGGTGGGACATTAAATGCAGAAGTCAAGTATAAGACACGCACAGGGTTAGCTGCAACACGTACTGAGCTTCACTGCCAGGGCAACACAGGGAAGGCAGATCTGCACCATTCCAAACCCATGCCGCGAGGAGTGGAGATCCAGAGGATCGAACCGCCACGTGAAGTCTTCTGGGGGGCTTTTACCTCACCAGCTTTCACGTGATCTTTTTGCTGTTCTTCCCAGATCTTCCCCGGTGCGGTAGTGGTCTGCTGGTAGTTCCTGCCTGTGAGAGAAATTACACTGTCAGCTGATTAACATTAATTCAAAACACCCTTTGCTAGAAGGCAGTCCATGAAGACTGAATTGGCACGGATATGAGGGAGAAAGAAGCAGTAATGTGTGAGCTCAACAATGGATGTGCAATGCAAGGAGATGAAGAAATGCAGAGTTGCGCAGCAAGGTGGAGGGTCATGGCACAAGGAATTGGTGGGAAATGGGAAATGGGGTGTGAAGCCGTGGCATGGCTCTTAAGTGAGCTCCACCTCTGGGAGGCTGGGCATGAGTTTCTGAGGAGCCAGCCCTGACCCAAGAGCTGGAGCTCACTCAAGAGCCATGCCATGGCTTCACACCCCTACACCAGGAAACACTCTCCTCACCCTCCAAAGCCCACATTTCCACACTCACCAGAGCCCTCCAGAGATGATTTCATCTGAGCCAGCTTGAGGAACAGCTGCCAAAAATGGAAGAGAGAAAAAAGCTAGAGGACAGCCGACGTGCATCGCCAACGGTATTGAAGCCCATCCAGAGAAAGTAGCCAGCCCTTCCATCTCACTCCCAAACCCAGAGCTGGGAGAAGAATTATGGGGCAGGAGAGCTCCAAGAACATACACCCTTCCTCCCTCTGTCCCATGGCCACCCACCTCTCTATACCTTTTCCTGCTGCTTCTGTGTAACCATGTTTGTGTTGTGGTGCACAGCTTGTTCCACCTCATCCTAATCCCTGCAGCACTGCTGGTAAAACCGCTTGGCCTAGGGGAGCCAACAAACAGGGCAGGAGCGTGCTAGCAAGCAATGAGTTACTATTACAGCTCGTGCAGGTAGCTTTGGAGGAAAACACAGCCCACAAGTGAAGAGGTGGCCACAGGCTGCCCGCAGAGCAGGGGACAGCACACAAGGTCCCCAGTGCCCTCCTGCTTGAGCAAAACTGACCTCACAAGACAAGCTGCTTTTCATTTGGCATGAAAAGCTCATAGCAATTGAGTCCTTGACATCTAATTCACTCCAATCCAACCGTGCAAGGTTGCTACCAGCCATGGCCCTGGTCTACTCTTCAGTTTTTCAGAGCACACAATGCAGACTTAAATGTGACAGTCTTCCTCTGCTGCACTCTTCATGTAGTGTCTGCCTGAGCTGCAGCAGAGGAAGACCCTCACATTTAAGACTACGCCATGACTGTGCGTTTGTATTAGCAGTGTTAAACAACATAGCAAGAAAGAGCAGCATGTTTGCTTTACCTCCATGGTCTTCTTCTACTGCAGATATCTGGTTTGTGAATCAGCTCGATTATCATTTCTCACTGTGAAGACAACAGAGCCAGGGTCAACATATCACTGACCATCGAAGCTCCAGGATGGACTATGTAGCTTATGACAGGAAGAAGCACAGGCCAAACTCAGATGGCCTTAAGGACCTATGTCCACCTAAAGCATCTTCACAAAACCCACGTTTTATACTTCTATCTAAGTCTCCCCCTGTCTCTGCAAAGGAACTCTACAAATGAAATCCAGACATATATATTGCACTGTATCATCTCCATAGAATCTAGGAAAATTGGGAAGCCCACTCCCTTCTGCTAGGTCCAAACTTCCAGCAATTTTCTCTCATTTTTCAGACAAAGGAATCTCAAGCCAGTGGAGGTTAAAAGGCTTGTCAATTTCAGCAAACCCTATGGACATCACACAACACTATATATATGAGATATTTGTATATATGCTTTAAGAACATTCCTGGTTGAGGCTCGTGCCTCTGGAGCTGAGCGCCGACAATAGCCGTCCCGAAAAGGCAGCCAAAGGAGAAGATGTGGCAGTCAGAAGAAGGAAGGCAGAGTTTCAGCAGAAGGGCTGCAACATACAGGAAGGAGCTCAGGACTTCCCAGTAGTGGCAGGCACTGGGAGCTTGCAGACAGCTGGGGCATGGTGGGAGACATGAGTCAGGAGCCAGGACCAATCACCAAAGACGGTGATGGGTCAACACCCTGACCTTCTTCCGATGCAGTTTTTGCTTTTCCCTGAATTACTCCGTTTTCTTTGCTTCTTCCCAAAAGGTTTGTGCCACCTCGATCTGACCTTGTCCCACATAGTCTGTCTCTGCAAAGAAAAGAATTTTTCATATATATAAATATATACACAAATATACATACATACATATATATACACATATACGCATACACACATAGAGGAAAAGACTCTGTTGCTCAAATCAACTGTTGTAGCTGACATCAAACGGACCCCGTATCACACCTCCCTTTGCAGAAACATATAAAAGCACCAGGACTTTTGAAGCAGCATCCAAGCAGCATTGCCTATGGAATTGTCAGTCCTGCTGGGGCCTGCCTTTCAGTGTATGAAAACTGGTATCAAGAAGCTAGTCAATCAAGCACGGTGACATCTGCCCCTCACCCCAATGTATTCAGCCAGCTTTCAACACACAGCAACCTGAAGCAAAGAGTTGCCCCAGGTTAGCACACAGTCCAGCTGGGGCACAGAAAACCTGATGCTAAAAAGCTCTCAGTCTCATCCTGCTGAAAGTGAGTGGCCATACCGCAGAACAGCACCCCAGCAATCCCATTTGGGGCAATATGCGAAGTGTAGTTCTCATTTAAAGCCCCAGGGCTGTTTCAAACCCACACCTATGAATAGCCAGCTGCTTCAACAGCAGAGCCACACTGGGGAGGTTCACCAAGGGTCAGGGCAGCAAACAAACGTGGCTGCAGCAGAGAGTGGACTCAGCACAGGAGAGCAGAGTGCCAGCCCTCGGGGCAGGGATGCTGCCTGCCATGTGTACATGGAAATGAAGGGACAATGTATGGTGGCCAATGTATGGTGGCATTGCAGTGCTTGACAACCCTTTTGAGGAAGAAATTGTTCCTACTATTCAGTCTAAACCTCACCTGGTTCAGCTTGAGATCGTTTCTTCTTGTCCTATCACTTTGTACTTGGGAAAGGAGATGGACCCCCACCTCACAACCTCCTTTCAGGTGGTAGAATCATTGCAATATAGTCCCTAAATCCTGGCCAGGGCCTAGAAAAGTCTGGAAAATTCAAGTGTTAAACACACATCGCAGGGCACAGGAACCGCTGGCAGATCACACAGTTATAGGGCTGATAATACAAAAAAGTGTATATGCACATCTACACCACCACCCCCAAAACATGTACATGGACTTGGGAAACAGATCACACGGTGCCTCAGAAGAATGTGTCACAGCAAGGAGTATTAAGGTTAAAAGATTCAGGTAGAACTAGAGCTACGTATCAAGGGATTCAGGATTCTGTCTTCAAACAGCAGTTTGGAAGATAAATTTCTCACAAAACATGTAAAAAAACTTGCTTTGCAGGAGTACCATCCTCAGTGGTGCATCCAGTATCAGTGGGGTCAGCTTAAGAGGGAATGAGCAGGGTGCTAAGGAAGTCCGTGTTTAAGGAAAGATAAAACCTGCCCTGCATGGGGAGAGTCTGCTCTGATTTCATGCGTGACTGCAGCCATGCCCTGCCACCAACTGAAATCATGGAACCACAGCCACGAAATAAAACCTGTTCTGGAATCACAGCCATAGCTGACACTTAGATCTGACCCTTGTTTTACAGAACAGTGCTCCATTAATTCACCAGTTTATTCTCAGAAGGCTTTCAGAGCCAGGATTTCACTGCCATTGCCCTCCGTGGTGCAGTGTACAACACGGAAGAGTTTAGGCAATTAAGAGAAACGTTTCCAATTTGACTCGGCTCTGAGGCATGATATTTCAGTTCAGGTCATTGCACAACCTACTGAAAGCCGGGCAGGGACACCTTCCACTAGACCACGGTGCTCTAAGCCGCATCTAACCTGGTCTTGAACACTGCCAGGAGTGGGATGTGTCTTTTGAGATAGGCAGACACCACCTGATCTAACTGCTTCCAGCAGCAGGGAAAGAAAGACGGACACAAACACGGCCTGGAGCTGAGAGGCTCTCTGCCGCTTTAAACCAACTCAGGAACAGCCCGAATTGGAGACAAAGCCCTGATGAACACTCCAGTGCGTGTTACAGCCCCACAGACTCGTCTGCGCTGCTCTAAGCTCACCGGACACACCACAAGTGGGAGGCGGTGGAGCCAGCCCGGACGAGGACAGGAGGAACCTGACCCGGAGCCGATCCCCACCGTCCCCCTGCACTTTGTGCCTGCTCTTGGCACGGTTCTGCTGCGCGGCCTCACTGCCTCCGCCATGTGCATGCTCTGCAGCACCACCAAGCAGCGGCCACGGCTGCTGCGGGCGGAAGCCGGGGAGAGACTGAGACCGCCCCCAGCCGCTCCCTTCCAGTCAGCAGTGCGGTGGCTACGTGAAGCGGGGAAGGACACAACGCAGGACGCAGGCCTGGGCTGGCCTGGCCTGGCCTGGCCTTGGTGGGGTGAGTCTCCTGTGAGGAGGGGAGCTGTCTTGTGGTAGGCTCGGATACAGGCTCCTATGGGAAGGCCAGGCACCTTAGTAAGGGCATGGGGGGAGGTCGGACTACTCCATAGGATCCTGCGGGGAGGCCAGTCTCCTCCATAAGTGTTTGAGCTGAGGATCAGCACTGTTACAAGGGCCTGTGGGGGAACAGAACCCTTTCTAAAGTGCTGTGTGGAGGCCAAGCTCTGCTATAGGAGCGTGGAAGGGAGCTAGGTTTCTCTACTGAGGATCGGATGGGAGGCCAAGGTCATCTCTAGGAACCAAGGAAGAATCCAAACTTCTGTATGAGGGGGTGGCCAGACTCCCCCTATAAGGAGTGATAGGGAGGCAAGGCTCCCCTGTGGAAGCCTAGGAGGAGGCCAGGCTCCCCTCTAGGGACCTGTGGAGGGATGGAGCTGTCATATAATGTCCCGCGGCGGATAGGGAGGGGCAGGCTGCTCCATAGGAGCCTGGGAGGAGGCCAGGCTCCCCTATAAGAACTGGCAGGGAGGCAAGGCTCACCTATAGGAGCCTCGGAAGAGGCAAGGTTCCGCTGTATGGACCTGCGGAGTGGCCAGGCTGTCCTATAAGGCCCCTGGGGGTGGAGGGGTTTGGGGAGGGAGTCTCCTTCATAGGAGTCTGGGAGAACACAAGGTGTCTTTATAAGGGTCTGTAAGGAGCTCAAGCTGCTGCTAGAGGGAATGTGAGGTAAGAAACCGAGCACTTACTACTGAGGATGGGGAGTGTGAGGTCTGTTCTTTCTGCTTGTACCATAGCAGGACTTGGAAGTGCCACTGGAGTGGGGCAGCCTGGCCTGCAGAGCCTGAAGTATCTCCAGCTACAGCGGGGCCCCATGATCAGCCTGGAGCACCAGGCATCACTGACCCATCTTATCCGTACCCAGGTGCTCAGCTGCCCCAGGGAGCCACCGCTGGAGCCGAGACCAAGACCCAATGGAGCAGAAGTGATTTCAGCCATTACCCACATGGATGAGACCCTGCAGAGCTCAGACCTTCCTTGCAGAAGACATGGTAGTCGAGGACCTAATGATCCTGAGCAGGTAATGTCCACTCTCATAGACTTTGTACTTTGGGCTTGAGAATACCCTTTGTTATCAACATCATCTGTCATTTGTAATACCTGTGGGAAAGGTAAATTGTGTGGGGGTCAAGGCAGAAATGATCCTGACCAGGAGACCATTGCACATTATGGGGCTGGTGGTCTCCTGAGCTGGCACAGGGCTGGTCTGCGCTGCGCAAGGTCTGTGGCTGCAGGATGACCTTGGCCATCTCATGGTAACGGAGGGCTTATGGGCAGCTGCTGCCTGATGCTGACCCTTACACCAGCTGCCTGGCCCTGCCTCTATCTGGAAATGCAGCAAGAAGTTCTCATGTGACCTTCCTTCATAAATAATGCAGTTTTCTTGCGATGCTTTCTGTATTAGCTCAAAGGACCAAAAAGGATGAGCTCTAACTCTGCCTGAAGGCAGGGTGCCCAGCATCTGAAGGGACATAAGGTTTACATGCTACCTGTATCCCTCTTCTTGTTCTGTCTTCTTAAAGCAGCTGTGTGGCCTCTCTGTCCCTAGGTGGAAGGCAGGAACTGTGCAGCTGGTTATCAGGGTCTGTTGTTAGGCCATTCACTTCTATGGGTTGTGGGGGGAGGACAGACCCCTCTACAGGCACCTGTGGGGAAACTCAGCCTCACTCTGGGGGTCCAGGGGGAGGCTAAAGTCTTGGTGTGTTCTGTCCCAGAGCTGTGGTGATATTGAGCAAGTAGGAAGTAAAGGCTGAGCAAGGATATGCTCTTGCAGGCTTCCTCCCAGGAGAATGAACCTGAACATCCGAGGGTGCTTTGAAGGTGTACCAGCCCTTGCCCAGACAAAAAGGTGAGTATGACATCTTTCAGAAGAAAGGTAGCCACCACACAAGTCTCTAAACTTAATCTTAAATGATGTATGTGAGAACTAAGACTACAGCAGAGTCCTTCAGCAGAATATTTGCACACTTGGTCTTTCAGAAATGAAAATGGACAGCCAATTTCTTGGCATGTGCGCTTTGCACAGTCCATTGTAATGCAGTAGGAGAGATGTTTCAGCTCACTGTCATGTTCTCCTCACAAGGAAATACAGTAAAAGCTCCAGGGACTGTTTGGCTTAGACATGCACTGAAGTCACGCAGGTGCAACTTGAAGAACATCATACATCAGCAGCTCCCGTTGTTCCTCTGTTAGTAACTTGGCACCAGGTTTAAACAGCTGAACTGTGTGCTGGTCCCCTTATCCTGCATCCCTGTCTCATAAGGTACTGAAGAGCTTCTTAAGCAATGCTGCACATGAGGTTATGAGAGAGACCAGCAGCCCTGCAGCACATGAGCTTCTGAATCAAAGCCATGATCATGTATCGTAGAATTGCAGAATCATAGAATAGTTAGGGTTGGAAAGGACCTTAAGATCATCTAGTTCCAACCCCCCTGCCATGGGCAGGGACACCTCCCACTAAACCATGCCACCGAAGGCTATGTCCAAACCAGCCTTAAACACCACCAGCAATGGAGCAGTCAGAACTTTCCTGGGCAACCCATTCCAGTGCCTCACCACCCTTATAGTAAAGAACTGCCTCATATCCAATCTAAACTTCCCCTTTTTAAGTTTGAACCCGTTACCCCTTGTCCTATCACTGCAGTCCCTCATGAAGAGTCCCTCCCCAGCTTCCCTATAGGCCCCCTTCAGATTTTGGAAGGCTGCTATGAGGTCTCCATGCAGCCTTCTTTTCTCCAGGCTGAACAGCCCCAACTTTCATCCTATCTTCATACAGGAGGTGCTCCAGTCCCCTGATCATCCTCGTGGCCCTCCTCTGCACTTGTTCCAACAGTTCCATGTCCTTTTTATCTTGAGGACACCAGAATTGCACACAATACTCCACGTGAGGTCTCACAAGAGCAAGTAGAGGGGCAGGATCACCTCCCTTGACATGCTGGTCATGCTCCTTTTGATGCAGCCCAGGATACGGTTGGCTTTCAGGGCTGCAAGTGCACACTGCCGGCTCATGTTCATTTTTTCATCTACTAACACCCCTTAATCCTTCCCCTAATGGCTGCTCTGAATCTCTTCTCTGCCCAACCTGTAGCTGTGCCTGGAATTGGTCTGACCCAGGTGCAGGACCTTGCACTCATCGTGGTTAAACTTCATCAGGTTGGCATCTTCCCACCTCACAAGCGTGTCACGTCCGTTTGGATGGGATTCCTTCCCTCTAACGTATCAACTGAACCACACAGCTCTGTGTCGTCGGCAAATTTGCTGAGGGCGCACTCTATCCCACTTTGCATGTAACCAGCAAAGATGTTGGACAAGACCGGTCCCAACACTGATCCCTGATGGACACCGCTCGTTACTGGTCTCCAGCTGGACACTGAGACACTGACCAGAACTCTTTGCATGTGTCCATCCAGCCAGTTCTTCATCCACAGAGTGGTCCATCTATCAAATTAATGTCTCTCCAATTTAGAGACAACAATGTCACGTGAGACAGTGTCAAAGGCTTTGCACAAGTCCAGGTAGATGACATCAACTGCTCTGCCCCTGTCCATCAGTTCCATAGCCCCATCATAGAAGGCCACCAGATTGGCCAGGCAGGATTTCCCCTTAGTGAAGCCATGCTGGCTGTCACCAAAGCACTTTGTTGTTTTCCATGTGCCTCAGCATGCCTTCCAGGAGAATCCGCCCCAAGATTTTGCCAGGCACAGAGGTGAGACTGACTGGTCTGTAGTTCCCCGGCTCATCCATTTTCCCCTTCTTAAAAATGAGGGTTATATTTCCCTTTTTCCAGTCGTTAGGAACTTCACCTGACTGCCATGATTTTTCAAATGTGATGGACAGTGGCTTAGCAACTTCATTTGCCAGCTGCTTTAGGACCTGCAGATGGATTTCATCAGGTCCCACTGACTTGTATATGTTCAGGTTCCTAAGATGGTCTCGAACCAGATCCTCTCTTACAGTGGGCCCAGGGTCTTCCTTCTCACTGTCCCTGCATCTGCCTTCCAAGACTTGGGTGGTATGGTCAGAGCATTTTCCGGTGAAGACTGAGGCAAAGAAGTCATTAAGAACCTCAGCCTTCTCCAAATCCAGGGTAGCCAGGTCTCCCAATAGCTTCTGGAGAGGGCCCATATTGTCCCTATCCTGCCTTTTATTTGCAATATACCTATAGAATCCCTTCCTGTTATCTTTCACATCCCTAGCCAAGTATAATTCTAAGTGGGCCTTAGCTTTCCTACCCTGGACCCTAGCTTCCTGGACATCTCTGTATTCTTCCCAGGCCTCCTGTCCTTGCTTCCACCTTTTATAAGCCTCTTTTTTCCTTCGACTTTCCCTCAGCAGCTCCTTATCCATCCAAGGAGGTCTCCTGGCCCTCCTGCTGCACTTCCTTCTAGTTGGGATGTATTGCTCCTGAGCTTGCAGCAGGTGATCCTTGAATATCAACCAACAGTCTTGGTCCCCCTGCCCTCTGGGCTATATCCCATGGAATCATGTATATGGGAAGAAAAAAAAGCAAGAACTTTGGGGAGATATGGTCAGAGAGTGAGTTTCAGGGCTCCAGCCCAACATTAATAACAAAGTTTATTTCCAGTGGTACATAGTCACAACAAGTCCAAAGGACTTCTTTACCAGAAGTTACTCAAATGAGGGTCTGCAGAGCCTACCAGGAATGAGCTATACCATGATCCTAAAAATCTGAAAGCCGCTCGTTGGAGAGGTGGTTGAAGAGCTGACCAGCTTCTCCAGATCCTCAGCAACACTGCAAGGTTCAAGCAGCACAGCCTCTCATTGGGTAGCTGTGCTGTGGACTGCTGCACCAGGCGAAATGCAAATCAACTTCCAGTATCAGCACTTAAACCTGGAGCACATCTACAGCTATTCCAGACATGCAGCGTACTGTTGGTGCTCCTCTAAGTGAGCTCCCTGAAAGACATAGCCAAAAATTGAACCTAAATTACAAGCTTAATCACATCAATGAAGGACATTGGAAACAGGGAAAGCTTAATGTGAGATCTGAGTGAGACATATATGCCCTTAACTTAAGCCAGCATTCCCAAAGCATTGTGCAGCACTCCCCTCAGCACGTATGACTTCTTGGGTATCTCCAGACTCTTCAAGATGGCTGCACTTTCTAAGAATTCAAATCAAAATCTTCTTCTGACACAGATCGCCCCTGTGTCTGGGTGCATCCCTTAGATTCCTTTTCTTCCCCAAATGTGAAGATGGAATATCTGTCCAAGCAGTTTGCTGATCAAAGGCACAGATTTGTACTAGGCACTTTTGAATATGCAAATAATTATCGGAGTCCTCAAATACTTTGCTGAAACAGAGAAGCACTTCAGCTCTGTGTGGCTGCTGTGAGAAACTGGCTCTACATAAAAAATTAAGCTCAGGGTAGACACAACAGTGAAGCAGCTCGCTCTTAATATTTTTGCAAAAATGGGTGTCCTAGCAAGTAGGCACACACAGCAAAAGCAGAACTGTGATTTATATTTCCTACCCCGTCTACAAGTTCCCTCCCTTCTTTCTTCATTGGTTGGGTATTCCAAGGTTTACAGCCTATTCAGTGCTTTTAATCTATATGCCAACTGTCCCGCATCTGTTTACACCTGCCCTTACTCGACTTTGTATGCCTCATCCTCTTCATTTATTAACCACTTCATTATTAACCACATAATCCTTTTCTGGTTCGATTTCGTAACTCTCTAGCAGACACGTGGTACCCCAACTTACTGCTTAAGCAGCCTGCACCGGTTTAGTTTTATAGGTTCTACATAGATAGTATTCTTTTTAATCACAGAGTGTGTCTTTCATCTAGAGATGACAGTGGCTTTAATATCAGAGCATATCTTTTTGAATAAGTATATCTCAAACCCTTTCTTTCGTTCCCTTAGAAACTTAACCGCAGACCAAGTATTGAAAACTCTTATTATTGCAAAGCCTTAATATTGATCTTAAAGCTCTAAGGTTGTAAAGTCTTAATATTGTAAAGCCCCATCCCCAATTATGTGGAAAACAGCACTGTTTCTCTCACAGCTGGGAGTAACTGGAAACACCACCACACTGGCCAGACCAACAGTGTCTTCTGCCTGGAGAACCTACAAACAGGATCAACAGCATCTAGTGATGTAGCCGTCAACTCTGGCATAATCAGGCTCACCTGAAACACAAAATAATTAGGTCTACTTATGAGAAGTGCTCATTACAAGACTCTACACAGGACAGAAACACTGGCCACTTGTGTTAAAGGGATGGGAGGTAATGGTGGATGAGGCTGAAAGAGATGTCTTGATTCTATGATTCTTTGATTTGCTAAAAAACCAAAGCATTTTACCAAGTTCCATCACTGAAGTGCCTCTGGGAATTATATAGCTCATGATGTTGAATCCGTGAAAGCCCCAACCTGCAGAGACTGGTGGGATCCTAAGCTTGCACATCCTTAAGCTCCAGAAATGCCTACATAAAGGGCTTTGATCAGAACTTGTCCTTAGTGAAACCTTGTCTCCAGCCTCAGAGTGTCACTTCCCAGGATCATTCAGTGGGGACCGGACTTCACCTAAACCATTACCTTTAGAGAGCTAAAGTTCTGATGGGGAAGAGCAAAAGCAGAGTTCTTCTATTGAGCCAGAAACCCCATAAAGCAAGTAACTGACTGGGCACGCTGGTCGGGGTGGGTAGAGGTGCCCTCCTACACAGTAGAAAAGACAGAGCTGAGGGTCTGCATTGTTCTGGACTCCGAATGCCCTGGCCCTGTGCTCCCTGACTGCCCTCCCAGAGCTGGTGGGAAGGCAAGAGGTTAGGACAGCCTGGGCTTTATGAAGACCCAATACCAAGGCACGTCATGGTGGGCTGACATGTAAGCCAGAGGGCATTGCGGAAATAGTTGATCCGCTCACACCCATGGGTCTCAAAGAACTGAAACGACACAGACGAAACAGCCCTAGCATCTGTATGAACAGAGCAAATCTCCTCTATTCTGATCTCTTCTCATCCCACTACATAGATCTCTGTCCACAGCAAGGAGCAGGTGATGTTGGTCTTCTGCAGGAAAGATGGTAACCATGAGTCATAGAATCATAGAACCAACTAGGTTGGAAAAGACCTCGTCCAGAAGAGAAGTCATCCCTTTACACACCCAGGTATTGCAAAGATGAGCGTCAAGCTCAGGAAGGTCTGCAGGACCGATGTGGAGGAGGTCGCTCAGCACACCACTACCTCTGGGGAGATGAAGCCAGCTTCCTAAAGGCACTGCATGTTCCCTGGGTACCCCATAGTCCTGCAGTCCCAGCTGACTTCTCTCCCACAACTATGGAGTAATAAAAATCATTGGGGATCTATGAAAGCAAAGTGTCTTGACTGGTTTGTCTTCTCTCTCTTTCCTGCCCATCCCTTTTCCAAGCAGCTTTAAGGCCAAGTCTTTTGAAATATGCTGTCTGATATAGCTCACTTTAATGAACCCTTACACATTTCCCAGAAAGACAGCCTTTCATCCCACATGTACATATGTGTACATATGCAGTTGTTATCACTTGCTGTTTGCAAGCTTGCAGCAGACATGGGATAAAACCTCAACCTCTGCAGTTCCTGTCCATAGAATCACAGAATCATAGAATAGTTAGGGTTGGAAGGGACATTAAGATCATCTAGTTCCAACATTCCTGGCATGGGCAGGGACACCTCATGCTAAACCATGCCACCCAAGACTGTGTCCAACCTGGCCTTGAACACTGCGAGGGATGGAGCATTCACAACTTCCTTTGGCAACCCATTCCAGCGCCTCACCACCTTCACTGTAGAGAACTTCTTCCTTCTAGCTAACTTAGACTTCCCCTGTTTCAGTTTGAAGCCATTACCCCTTGTCCTATAACTGTAGTCCCTAACGAAGATTCCCCTCTGCAGCATCCTTGTAGGCCCCCTTCAGATAGTGGAGGCTAAAAGGAGGTCTCTAAGCAGCATTCTCTTCTCCAGGCTGAACAGCCACAGCTTTCTCAGGCCGCCTTCATATGGGTGGTGCTCCAGCCCCCTTGTCATCCTCGTGGCCCTCCTCTCACCTATCTCCAACAGCTCCATGTCCTTTTTATGCTGAGGATCCCAGAACTGTGTGCAGTACTCCAAGGGAGGTCTCACAAGAGCAGAGTAGAAGGGCCAGATCACCTCCTTCAATCCTTGATTACACATCACAGACAGCTGGAAGATGCAGGTCAGCAGCAAAGCAGCATCATGGTCCTCTCGCCACCAGCTCTGGACTTCCCTAGCACTTGCTGGAAGTCCTGGCTAGACCATTTTGCTATGAGACAGTCTGCTTCAGACTGATACATCCGCTCAGAGGGGTTCCCATGCTACCACGTGAGATACATGGTGAAAGGCTGCTGGCACACTGGGTTCACATGGACATGGCTTCACCTAGCTTGCATCTCCGGTGTGCTAGCACCTTCTGCTGCAAAGTCATTTAAAGGCCTTCAGAGTTTCAGAGTCTGCTAGGTGGTATCGTGGCTGTAGGACACACTGGCCTTAAGTCACTGAGTACCCAGAGGTGACCACGGCTGTTCAGGATAATGGCCACACCAAACGCACAAGCAGGTTAATTGGCAAAAATGTCACTACTTTGATTCTGTTCATTTGAAAAGGTAGTGGAAGGAAAAATAAAACAAAAAAAAAAAAAGTGGAAACCTTGAAGTGGTGGGACGTTAAATGCAGAAGGCAAGCATAAGACACACACAGTATTAGCTGCAACACTTTCTGCCGCTTCAGTCCCCGGGTAACACAGAGAAGGGAAATCTGCGCTATTCCGAACTGCTGCAGCAAGGAGTGGACATCCAGAGGACCACACCACCACGTGAAGGCATCTGGGGGCTTTTACCTCACAAGCTTCGACGTGCTCTTTCTGCCATTCCTCCCGGATCTTCTCCAGTGTGGTAATGCTCTACTGGTAACTCCTGCCTGTGAGAGAATTTACACTGTCATCTGATTAACACTGACTAAAAGCACCCTTTGCTAGAAGGCAGTCCATGAAGCCTGAATTGGCAGAGATGTCAGGGAGAAAGCAGTAGTAATGTGTGAGCTCAGTTATGGATGTGCACAGCGTTGTGGAGGGTCGTGCCACAGGGAAATGGTGGGAAATGGGAAATGGGGTGTGAAGCTGTGGCATGGCTCTTAAGTGAGCTCCACCTCTGGTATGTTGGGCATGAGTTCCTGAGGAGCCAGCCCTGACCCAAGAGCTGGAGCTTACTCAAGAGCCATGCCATGTCTTCACACCCCCTACCTCAGGAAACACTCCCCTCACCCTCCAAAGCCTGCATTTCCACCCTCCAAAGCCTGCATTTCCGCACTCATCAGAGTCCACCGGAGATGATTTTGATTTAGCCAGCATGAGGAATAACTTCCAAAAGTGTGAGAGAGAAGAAAGCAAGAGGACAGCCAATGTGCATCACCAACGGTATTGAAGCCCATCCAGAGAACATCGCCAGCCCTTCCATCTCAATCCCAAACCCAGAGCTGGGAGAAGAATTATGGGGCAGGAGAGCTCCAAGAACATACACCCTTCCTCCTCCTGTCCCATGGCCACCCACCTCTCTATACCTTTTCCTGCTGCTTCTGTGTAACCATGTTTGTGTTGTGGTGCACAGCTTGTTCCACCTCATCCTAATCCCTGCAGCACTGCTGGTAAAACCGCTTGGCCTAGGAGAGCCAACAAACAGGGCAGGAGCGTGTTAGCAAGCAATGAGTTGGTATTAGAGCTCATGCAGGTAGCTCTGGAGGAAAACACAGCCCACAAGTGAAGAGGTGGCCACAGGCTGCCCGCAGAGCAGGGGACAGCACACAAGGTCCCCAGTGCCCTCCTGCTTGAGCAAAACTGACCTCACAAGACAAGCTGCTTTTCAGTTGGCATGAAAAGCTCATAACAATTGAGTCCTTGACATCTAATTCACTCCAATCCAACCGTGCAAGGTTGCTACCAGCCATGGCCCTGGTCTACTCTTCAGTTTTTCAGAGCACACAATGCAGACTTAAATGTGACAGTCTTCCTCTGCTGCACTCTTCATGTAGTGTCTGCCTGAGCTGCAGCAGAGGAAGACCCTCACATTTAAGACTACGCCATGACTGTGCGTTTGTATTAGCAGTGTTAAACAACATAGCAAGAAAGAGCAGCATGTTTGCTTTACCTCCATGGTCTTCTTCTACTGCAGATATCTGGTTTGTGAATCAGCTCGATTATCATTTCTCACTGTGAAGACAACAGAGCCAGGGTCAACATATCACTGACCATCGAAGCTCCAGGATGGACTATGTAGCTTACGACAGGAAGAAGCACAGGCCAAACTCAGATGGCCTTAAGGACCTATGTCCACCTAAAGCATCTTCACAAAACCCACGTTTTATACTTCTATCTAAGCCTCCCCCTGTCTCTGCAAAGGAACTCTACAAATGAAATCCAGACATATATATTGCACTGTATCATCTCCATAGAATCAAGGAAAATTGGGAAGCCCACTCCCTTCTGCTAGGTCCAAACTTCCAGCAATTTTCTCTCATTTTTCAGACAAAGGAATCTCAAGCCAGTGGAGGTTAAAAGGCTTGTCAATTTCAGCAAACCCTATGGACATCACACAACACTATATATATGAGATATTTGTATATATGCTTTAAGAACATTCCTGGTTGAAGCTGGTGTCACTGGAGCTGAGCCCCTGTGGCAGCCAGCACCAAAAGTCACCCAAAGAAGAAAATGTGGCAATCACAAGGAAGGCAGAGTTTCAGCAGAAGGGCTGCAACATACAGGAAGGAGCTCAGGACTTCCCAGTAGTGGCAGGCACTGGGAGCTTGCAGACAGCTGGGGCATGGTGGGAGACATGAGTCAGGAGCCAGGACCAATCACCAAAGACGGTGATGGGTCAACACCCTGACCTTCTTCCGATGCAGTTTTTGCTTTTCCCTGAATTACTCCGTTTTCTTTGCTTCTTCCCAAAAGGTTTGTGCTACCTCGATCTGACCTTGTTCCACATTGTCTGTCTCTGCAAAGAAAAGAATTTTTCATATATATAAATATATACACAAATATACATACATACATATATATACACATATACGCATACACACATAGAGAAAAAGACTCTGTTGCTCAAATCAACTGTTGTAGCTGACATCAAACCGATCCCTTACCACGCCTCCCTTTGCAGAAACATATAAAAGCACAAGAACTTCTGAAGTGGCATCCAAGCAGCATTGCCTATGGAAGGGTCAGTCCTGCTGGGGCCTGCCTTTCAGTGTATGAAAACTGGTATCAAGAAGCTAGTCAAGCAAGCACAGTCACATCTGCCCCACACCCCAATGTATTCAGCTGGGTTTCAACACACAGCAACCTGAAGCAAAGAGTTGCCCCAGGTTAGCACACAGTCCAGCTGGGGCACAGAAAACCTGATGCTAAAAAGCTCTCAGTCTCATCCTGCTGAAAGTGAGTGGCCATACCGCAGAACAGCACCCCAGCAATCCCATTTGGGGCAATATGCGAAGTGTAGTTCTCAATTAAAGCCCCAGGGCTGTTTCAAACCCACACCTATGAATAGCCAGCTGCTTCAACAGCAGAGCCACACTGGGGAGGTTCACCAAGGGTCAGGGCAGCAAACAAACGTGGCTGCGGCAGAGAGTGGACTCAGCACAGGAGAGCAGAGTGCCAGCCCTCGGGGCAGGGATGCTGCCTGCCATGTGTACATGGAAATGAAGGGACAATGTATGGTGGCCAAAGCGTCACCTCATAGATGCTCTGATTGGAACTGTGGAATCATTTAGGCTGGAAAAGGACTTTAAGATCATTGAGTCCCCTCGTTTACCCTACGCTGCCAAATCCACCAATAAACCATGTCATGAACAGTCACACCTGCACATCTTCTAAATACCTCCACGGATGGTGGCTCCAGCACTGCCCTGGGCAGCCTGTTGCAGTGCTTGACAACCCTTTTGAGGAAGAAATTGTTCCTACTATTCAGTCTAAACCTCACCTGGTTCAGCTTGAGATCGTTTCTTCTTGTCCTATCACTTTGTACTTGGGAAAGGAGATGGACCCCCACCTCACAACCTCCTTTCAGGTGGTAGAAGCATTACAATATAGTCCCTAAATCCTGGCCAGGGCCTAGAAAAGTCTGGAAAATTCAAGTGTTAAACATGCATTGCAGGGCACAGGAACCGCTGGCAGATCATACAGTTATAGGGCTGATAATATAGGAACACGTATTTGCACATCTACCCCACCACCACCGAAATCATGTACATGGACTTGGAAATAGACATCACACGGTGCCTCAGAAGAATGTGTCACAGCAAGGATTAAGAAGGTTAAGGGATTCAGGAAGAACTAGAGCTACGTATCAAGGGATTCAGGATTCTGCCTTCAAACAGCAGTTTGCAAGATAAATTTCTCACCAAACATATAAAAAACTTGCTTTGCAGGAGTACCATCCTCAGTGGTGCATTCAGTATCAGTGGTGTCAGCTTAAGAGGGAATGAGCAGGGTGCTAAGGAAGTCCATGTTTAAGAAAAGATAAAACCTGCCCTGCATGGGGAGAGTCTGCTCTGGTACCATGTGTGACTCCAGCCATGCCCTGCCACCAACTGAAATCATGGAACCACAGCCACAAAATAAAACTTGTTCTGGAATCACAGCCATAGCTGACACTTAGATCTGATCCTTGTTTTACAGAACAGTGCTGCATTAATTCACCAGTTTATTCTCAGAGGGCTTTGACAGCCAGGACTTCACTAGCCTCCGTGGTGCAGTGTACAACACAGAAGATTTTAGGCAATTAAAAGAAACGTTTCCAATTTGACTCAGCTCTGAGGCAAGGTATTTCAGTTCAGGTTATTGCACAACCTACTGAAAGCCAGGCAGGGACACCTTCCACTACACCACGGTGCTCTAAGCCCCGTCCAGCCTGGTCTTGAACACTGCCAGGGGTGGGAGGTGTCTTTTGAGATAGGCAGACACCCCCCGATCCAACTGCTTCCAGCAGCAGAGAAAGAAAGACGGACACAAACACGGCCTGGAGCTGAGAGGCGCTCCGCCGCTTTAAACCAACTCAGGAATAGCCCGAACTGCAGACAAAGCCCTGAGGAACACCCCAGGGCGTGTAACAACCCCACAGACTCCTCTGCACTGCTCTAAGCTCACCGGACACACCACAAGTGGGAGGCGGTGGAGCCAGCCCGGACGAGGACAGGAGGAACCTGACCCGGAGCCGATCCCCACCGTTCCCCTACACTTCGTGCCTGCACTTGGCACGGGCCCTGCTGCGCAGCCTCACTGCCTCCGCCATGGGCATGCTCTGCAGCACCACCAAGCAGCGGCCACGGCTACTGCGGGCGGAAGCAGGGGAGAGACTGAGACCGCCCCCAGCCGCTCCCTTCCAGTCAGCAGCGCGGTGGCTACGTGAAGCGGGGAAGGGCGCAACGCAGAACGCAGGCCTGGGCCCAAGGGCCTGGGCTGGCCTGGCCTGGCCTGGCCTGGCCTGGCCTGGCCTTGCCTTGGTGGGGTGAGTCTCCTGTGAGGAGGGGAGCTGTCTTGCGGTAGGCTCGGATACAGGCTCCTATGGGAAGGCCAGGCGCCTTAGTAAGGGCATGGGGGGAGGTCGGACTACTCCATAGGATCCTGCGGGGAGGCCAGGCTCCTCCATAAGTGTTTGAGCTGAGGATCGGCCCTACTACAAGGGCCTGTGGGGGAACAGAACCCTTTCTAAAGTGCTGTGTGGAGGCCAAGCTGCTCTATAGGAGCCTGGGAGGGAGCTAGGTTTCTCTACTGAGGATCGGATGGGAGGCCAAGGTCATCTCTAGGAACCAAGGAAGAATCCAAACTTCTGTATGAGGGGCTGGCCAGACTCCCCCTATAAGGAGTGATAGGGAGGCAAGGCTCCCCTGTGGAAGCCTAGGAGGAGGCCAGGCTCCCCTCTAGGGACCTGTGCAGGGACCGAGCTGTCATATTATGTCCTGCGGGGGATAGGGAGGGGCAGGCTGCTCCATAGGAGCCTGGGAGGAGGCCAGGCTCCCCTTTAAGAACTGGCAGGGAGGCAAGGCTCACCTATAGGAGCCTCGGAAGAGGCCAGGTTCCGCTGTATGGACCTGCGGAGTGGCTAGGCTGTCCTATAAGGTCCCGGGGGTGGAGGGGTTTGGGGAGAGAGGCTCCTCCATGGGAGTCTGGGAGAACACAAGGTGTCTTTATAAGGGTCTGTAAGGAGCTCAAGCTGCTGCTAGAGGGAATGTGAGGTAAGAAACCGAGCACTTACTACTGAGGATGGGGAGTGTGAGGTCTGTTCTTTCTGCTTGTACCATAGCAGGACTTGGAAGTGCCACTGGAGTGGGGCAGCCTGGCCTGCAGAGCCTGAAGTATCTCCAGCTACAGCGGGGCCTCATGATCAGCCTGGAGCACCAGGCATCACTGGCCCATCTTATCCGTACCCAGGTGCTCAGCTGCCCAAGGGAGCCACCGCTGGAGCCGAGACCAAGACCCAATGGAGCAGAAGTGATTTCAGCCATTACCCACATGGATGAGACCCTGCAGAGCTCAGACCCTCCTTGCAGAAGACATGGTAGTCGAGGACCTAATGATCCTGAGCAGGTAATGTCCACTCTCATAGACTTTGTACTTTGGGCTTGAGAAGACCCTTTGTTATCAACATCATCTGTCATTTGTAATACCTGTGGGAAAGGTAAATTGTGTGGGGGTCAAGGCAGAGATGATCCTGACCAGGAGACCATTTCACATTATGGGGCTGGTGGTCTCCTGAGCTGGCACAGGGCTGGTCTGCGCTGCGCAAGCCCTGTTTCTGTAGGATGACCTTGGCCATCTCATGGTAACGGAGGGCTTATGGGCAGCTGCTGCCTGATGCTGACCCTTACACCAGCTGCCTGGCCCTGCCTGTATTTGGAAATGCAGCAAGAAGTTCTCATGTGACCTTCCTTCATAAATAATGCAGTTTTCTTGCGATGCTTTCTGTATTAGCTCAAAGGACCAAAAAGGATGAGCTCTAACTCTGCCTGAAAGCAGGGTGCCCAGCATCTGAAGGGACATAAGGTTTACATGCTATCTGTATCCCACTTCTTATTCTGTCTTCTTAAAGCAGCTATGGCCTCTCTGTCCCTAGGTGGAAGGCAGGAGCTGTGCAGCTGGTTATCAGGGTCTGTTGTTAGGCCATTCTCTTCTATGGGTTGTGGGGAGAGGACAGACCCCTCTACAGACATCTGTGAGGAAACTCAGCCTCACTCTGGGGGTCCATGGGGAGGCTGAAGTCTTGGTGTGCTCTGTCCCAGAGCTGTGGTGATATTGAGCAAGTAGGAAGTAAAGGCTGAGCAAGGATATGCTCTTGCAGGCTTTCTCCCAGGAGAATGAACCTGAACATCCGAGGGTGCTTTGAAGGTGTACCAGCCCTAGCCCAGACAAAAAGGTGAGTATGACATCTTTCAGAAGAAAGGTAGCCACCACACAAGTCTCTAAACTTAATCTTAAATGATGTATGTGAGAACTAAGACTACAGCAGGGTCCTTCAGCAGAATATTTGTACACTTGGTCTTTCAGAAATGAAAATGGACAGCCGATTCCTTGGCATGTGCGCTTTGCACAGTCCATTGTAATGCAGTAGGAGAGATGTTTCAGCTCACTGTCATGTTCTCCTCACAAGGAAATACAGTAAAAGCTCCAGGGGCTGTTTGGCTTAGACATGCACTGAAGTCACACAGGTGCAACTTGAAGAACATCATACATCAGCTGCTCACTTTGCTCCACAGCTAGTCACCTGGCACCAGGTTTAAACAGCTGAACTGTGTGCTGGTCCCCTTATCCTGCATCCCTGTCTCATAAGGTACTGAAGAGCTTCTTAAGCAATGCTGCACATGAGGTTATGAGAGAGACCAGCATCCCTGCAGCACATGAGCTTCTGAATCAAAGCCATGATCATGTATCATGTATATGGGAAGAAAAAGAAGCATAGAGTTTTGGGGAGACATGGTCAGAAAATGAGTTTCAGGGCTCCAGCTCAACATTAATAACAGAGTTTATTTCCAGTGGTACAGAGTCACAACAAGTCCAAGGGACTTCTTTACCAGAAGTTAATCAAATGAGGGTCTGCAGAACCTACCAGGAACGAGCTATACCATGAACCTAAAAATCTGAAAGCCCCTCATTGGAGAGGTGATTGAAGAGCTGACCAACTTCTACAGATTCTCAGCAACATTGCAGAGTGCAGGTTTGTGGCAGCACAGCCTCTCCTTGGGTAGCTGTGCTGTGGACTGCTGCACCAGGCGAAATGCAAATCAGCTTCCAGTATCAGCACTTAAACCTAGAGCACATCTACAGCTATTCCAGACATGCAGCGTACTGTTGGTGCTCCTCTAAGTGAGCTCCCTGAAAGACATAGCCAAAACTGAACCTAAATTACAAGCTTAATCACATTATTGAAGGCTTTTAGAAACATGAAAATGCTTAATCTGAGATCTGAGTGGGATATATATGTCCTAAACATAAGTCAGCATTCCCAAAGCATTGTGCAGCTCTCCCCTCAGCACATATGACTCCTTGGTTATCTTCAGCCTCTTCCTGATGGCTGCACTTTAGAAGAACTTCAAATCAAAATCTTCTGACACAGATCACCCCTGCATCTTGGTCCATCGCTTAGATTCCTTTTCTTCCCCTGAGTGTGAAGATGGGATATCTGTCCAAGCAGTTTGCTGATCAAAGGCACAGATTTGTACTAGGCACTTTTGAATATGCAAATAATTATTGCAGTCCTCAAATACTTTCCTGAAACAGAGAAGCACTTCAGCTCTGTGTGGCTGCTGTGAGAAATTGACTCTACATAAAAAATTAAGCTCGGGGTAGACACAACAGTGAAGCAGCTCGCTCTTAATATTTTTGCAAAAACGGGTGTCCTAGCAAGTAGGCACACACAGCAAAAGCAGAACTGTGATTTATATTTCCTATCCCGTCCATAAGTTCCCTCCCTTCTTTCTTCATTGATAGGGTACTCTAAGGTTTACAGCCTATTCAGTGCTTTTAATCTATATGCCAACTGTCCCGCATCTGTTTACACCTGCCCTTACTCGACTTTGTATGCCTCATCCTCTTATTTATTGACCACATCATTATTAACCACATAATCCTTTTCTGGTTCGATTTCGTAACTCTCTAGCAGACACGTGGTACCCCAACTTACTGCTTAAGCAGCCTGCACCAGTTTAGTTTCATAGGTTGTATGTAGATAGTATTCTTATTAACCACAGAGTGTGTCTTTCATCTAGAGATGACACTGGCTTTAACTACAGAGCGTGTCTTTGTTGAATAAGTATATCTCAAACCCTTTCTTTCGTTCCGTTAGAAACTAACCGCAGACCAAGTATTGAAAACTCTTATTATTGCAAAGCCTTCATATTGATCTTAAAGCTCTAAGGTTGGAAAGTCTTAATATTGTAAAGCCCCATCAGTAATTATGAGGAAACAACACTGTTTCTCTCACAGCTGGGAGTAATTGGAAACACCACCACACTGGCCAGACCAACAGTGTCTTCTGCCTGGAGAACCTACAAACAGGATCAACAGCATCTAGTGATGTAGCCATCAACTTTGGCCACCGGTGTTAAAGGGATGGGAGACAATGGTGGATGAGGCTGAAAGAGATGTCTTGATTCTATGATTCTATGATTTGCTGAAAATCCAAAGCCTTTTACCAAGTTCCATCACTGAAGTGCCTCTGGGAATTATAGCTCATAGTGTTGAATCAGGGAAAGCCCCAACCTGCAGAGACTGGTGGGATCCTAAGCTTGCACATCCTTAAGCTCCAGAAATGCCTACATACAAGGCTTTGATCAGAACTTGCCCTTAGTGAAACCTTGTCTCCAGACTCAGAGTGCCACTTCCCAGGATCCCAAAACCGTTACCTTTAGAGAGCTAAAGCTCATGATCTGATGGGGAAGAGCAAAAGCAGAGTTCTTCTGTGGAGCCAGAAACCCCATAAAGCAAGTAACTGACTGGGCACGCTGGTCGGGGTGGGTAGAGGTGCCCTCCTGCACAGTAGAAAAGACAGAGCTGAGGATCTGCGTAGTTCTGGACTCCCAATACCCTGGCCCTGTGCCCCCCGACCTGCCCTCGCTGATGCTTTATGGAGACCCGATACCAAGGCACATCCTGGTGGGCTGACATGTAAGCCAGAGGGCATTGCAGAAATAGTTGATCCGCTCGCACCCCTGGGTCTCAAAGAACTCAAACAACACAGACAAAACAGCCCTAACATCTGTATGAACAGAGCAAATCTCCTCGATTCTGATCTCATCCCACTACAAAGATCTCTGTCCACAGCAAGGAGCAGGTGATGTTGGTCTTCTGCAGGAAAGATGGTAACCATGAGTCATAGAATCATAGCACCAACTAGGTTGGAAAAGACCTCGTCCAGAAGAGAAGTCATCCCTTTACACACCCAGGTATTTCAAAGATGAGCGTCAAGCTCAGGAAGGTCTGCAGGACCGATGTGGAAGAGGTCACTCAGCACACCACTACCTCTGGGGGGACGAAGCCAGCTTCCTAAAGGCACTGCATGTTCCCTGGGTACCCCATGGTCCTGCGGTCCCAGCTGACTTCTCTCCCACAACTATGGAGTAATAAAGCATTGGGGATCTATGAAAGCAATGTGTCTTGACTGGTTTGTCTTCTCTCTCTTTCCTCCCCATCCCTTTTCCAAGCAGCTTTAAGGCCAAGACTTTTGAAATTTGCTATCTGGTATAGATCCATTTCATGAGCCTTTACACATTTCCCAGAAAGACAACCTTTCATCCCACGTGTACATATGCACTTGTAATCACTTGCTGTTCGCAAGCTTGCAGCAGACATGGGATAAAACCTCAACCTCTGCAGTTCCTGTCCATAGGATCACAGAATCATAGAATAGTTAGGGTTGGAAGGGACATTAAGATCATCTAGTTCCAACATTCCTGCCATGGGCAGGGACACGTCACGCTAAACCGTTTCACCCAAGACTGCGTGCAACCTGTCCATGAACACTGCTAGGGATAGAGCGTTCTCAACATCTTTGCACAACCCATTCCAGTGCCTCACCACCTTCACAGTAGAGAACTTCTTCCTTATAGCTAACCTAAACATCCCCAGTTTCAGTTTGAAGCCATTACCTGTTGTCCTATCACTACAGTCTCTAATGAAGAGTCCCCTCCCCAGCATCCTTGTAGGCCCATTTCAGATACTGGAAGCTGCTAGGAGGTCTCCACGCAGCCGTCTCTTCTCTAGGCCGAAGAGCCGCAGCTTTCTCAGGCTGTCTTCATACGGGAGGTGCTCCAGCCCCCTTGTCATCCTCGTGGCCCTCCTCTGGACTAGCCCCAACAGCTCCACGTCCTCTTTATGTTGTGGATCCCGGGACTGTAAGCAATACTCCAAGTGAGGTCTCAAAAGAGCAGAGTAGAAGGGCCAGATCACCTCCTTCAATCCTTGATTACACATCACAGACAGCTGGAAGTTACAGGTCAGCAGCAAAGCAGCATCATGGTCCTCTCACCACCAGCTCTGGACTTCCCTAGCACTTGCTGGAAGTCCTGGCTAGACCATTTTGCTATGAGACAGTCTGCTTTAGACTGATGCATCCGCTCAGAGGGGATCCCATGCTACCACGTGAGATATATGGTAAAGGGCTGCTGGCACACTGGGTTCACATGGACATGGCTTCACCCAGCTTGCATCCCCAATGGACCAGCACCTTCTGCTGCAAAGTCATTTAAAGGCCTTCAGAGTTTCAGAGTCTGCTCGGTGGTGTCGTGGCTGTAGGACACGCTGGCCTTAAGTCACTGAGTACCCAGAGGTGACCACGGCTGTTCAGGATAATGGCCACACCAAACGCACAAGCAGGTTAGTTGGCAAAAATGTCACTACTTTGATTCTGTTCATTTGAAGAGGTAGTGGAAGGAAAACTAAAAACAAAAAATATAGTGGAAACCGTGAAGTGGTGGGACATTAAATGCAGAAGGCATGTGTAAGACACGCACAGGGTTAGCTGCAATGCGTTCTGCTGCTTCACTGCCAGGGCAACACAGGGAAGGCAGATCTGTGCCACTCCGGACCCGTGCAGCAAGGAGTGGACATCCAGAGGACAACACCACCACGTGAAGGCATCTGGGGGCTTTTACCTCACAAGCTTTGACGTGCTCTTTCTGCCATTCCTCCCAGATCTTCTCCAGTGTGGTAATGGTCTGCTGGTAACTCCTGCCTGTGAGAGAAATTACACTGTCATCTGATTAACACTGATTAAAAAACACCCTTTGCTAGAAGGCAGTCCATGAAGCCTGAATTGGAAGGGACATCAGGGAAAAAGCAGTAGTAATGTGTGAGCTCAGCAATGGATGTGCAATGCAAGGAGATGCAGAAATGCAGAGCTGCGCAGCAAGGTGGAGGGTCGTGTCACAAGTAAATGGTGGGAAATGGGAAACGGGGTGTGAAGCCGTGGCATGGCTCTTAAGTGAGCTCCACCTCTGGGAGGCTGGGCATTAGATTCTGACGAGCCAGCCCTGACTTAGCTCACTCAAGAGCCATGCCATGGTTTCACAGCCCTTGCCCCAGGAAGCACTCCCCTCACCCTCCAAAGCCTGCATTTCCACACTCAACAGAGTCCTAAAAGATGATTTCATCTGAGCCAGCTTGAGGAACAGCTGCCAAAAATGGAAGAGAGAAAAAAGCTAGAGGACAGCCGACGTGCATCACCAACAGGTAGAGAACGTCACTAGCCCTTCCATCTCACCCCCAAACCCAGATCTGGGAGAAGAGTTATGGGGCAGGAGAGCTCCAAGAACATACACCCTTCCTCCTCCTGTCCCATGGCCACCCACCTCTCTATACCTTTTCCTGCTGCTTCTGTGTAACCATGTTTGTGTTGTGCTGCACAGCTTGTTCCGCCTCCTCCTAATCCCTGCAGCCCTGCTCATAAAGGTGCTTGGCCTAGGAGAGCCAACAAACAGGGCGGGAGCATGTTAGCAAGCAATGGGTTGCTATTACAGTTCATGCAGGTAGCTCTGGAGGAAAACACAGCCCACAAGTGAAGAGGTGGCCACAGGCTGCCCGCAGAGCAGGGGACAGCACACAAGGCCCCCAGTGCCCTCCTGCTTGAGCAAAACTGACCTCACAAGACAAGGTGCTCTTCATTTGGGATGAAAAACTCATAGCAATTGAGTCCTTGACATCTAAAGTGCTCCAGTCCAACCGTGCAAGGCTGCTACCAGCCATGTCCCTGGTCTACTCCTCAGTTTTTCAGAGCACACAATGCAGACTTAAATGTGACAGTCTTCCTCTGCTGCACTCTTGATGTCGTGTCTGCCTGAGCTGCAGCAGAGGAAGACCCTCATATTGAAGACTGCGCCAGCACTGTGCACGTGTGTTAGCAGTGTTATACCATATAGCAAGAAACAGCAGCATGTTTGCTTTACCTCCATGGTCTTCTTCTACTGCAGATGCCTGGTTTTGTGAATCGCCTCCATTATCAGTTCTCTCTGTGAAGACAACAGAGCCAGGGTCAACACATTGCTGACCATAGAAGCTCCAGGATGGACTATGTGACTTCGGAAAGGAAGAAGCACAGGCCAAACTCAGATGGCCTTAAGGACCTATGTCCACCTTGTTGTTTTAAAAGGGGTGGGGGGAGGTGGTAAGCCTCTTGTTTATTTACACAAGCCCCTTGTTTTATTCTCCAATAGGCAACTACCAGCCCGACCGCGTCCTCTTATATCGAACCTCTATTGGTCCGGATACTAATCCGACCGCGTTTGCTTATATCGGACCTCTAATGGTCTGGATTTACTGATAGTGCACCACACTGTCCAGTTCAATCAGCTACTGCTACCAATCCGACCGCGTCTGCTTATATCGAACCTCTATTGGTCCGGATCCTAATCCGACCGCGTTCGCTTATATCGGACCTCTAATGGTCTGGATTTACCAATAGTGGCGATTGGCTATCGAAACAGTGTGGTTAATTGATTGAGTTTATTGAAACAACAAATACAGGTTCTCATGGATTGCCAGTGATAGATACTGTCTGAAAAGCACGTGCGAATAATATTACATGAATACAAGCGCTTGATAAAGTTAACACAGCATAGCTATAAAATACACAGATGACAGTAAAAGTAACTCTCTAGAGATTTTAGGTTTCCCTGGGGAAGCACCGGATACGGTGCAAGTCTTACCCACAGGCGTCCCTATGGGGGGGGAAGAGAGGTCCAGCCCGTCAACCGGTCCCAGGAGTCGGTTGATGTTATCTTCCTTGGCTCGTCCATGATGGTATCTTCCCCAATATCCCCCTCTCTTGGGTCATTTTATATTATTTTTCACCTTCAAGGTGGAGCTTGAGTGACTCTAGTCATACATACTTTTATTACTATTGGTGCAAATTTCTCTCGCTTCGATTTAAAGGTATATGACACCAAAAATTCAGAGCGCATGGTCCGAGAGGGGTGGTCTCATTTTGGAGGGGGGTCGCATTGGAGATGGGTGTGTATTTTAGCATGTAAATGCATTATAATGACATTATAATGAAGCAAAGTTCACACTGAGGACGGCATTCTGTCAAATGATGACAAGCTGCTGGCCCAGGGTAAGAAGTGTGCAGCTTATCGGCTTTTGCAAGATCTCCACCTCACTCTACCACGCAGCTTATCAGCTTCTTGCACCATCTCGTTCCCATCTTTTGCTGAAGTTAGGACAAAGTGTAACTGCGAGATCTCCACCTCGCTCTACCTTTCGTCTGTGTTGCCACGGGAACCGCTTTGGAGTGCACATTCCTGGGATACCAGGTGCGGCTGCATCTCGCCCTGAAAGGCCTTGAAAGTCCGTTTTTCCTTATGTGTGGACAATGCTACATTTCAAATATAAGTTTAATTCCTAATTATCCCATATTTCCTAATTATTCCACATAATCCACCCCGTGACTATAGTCACTCAAGCTTCACAATATTTAAGAGGAATTTGGAATGTCCCATACACTTTTTGAGTGAGGGTTGCTAAGTATATATATATATCTTGCAGGGATGATACCAAATTAGCTAAGCGTTTTAACATAATTCAAAGCCTAACATACAAAGCAATTGTCAAAGCAAAACCTAATACAGTGAGCATTAGCAAAATCACAACAGGGTGAAGCATCCTATTTAAAACTCCTGTGGCAGTTGGTGACCATCCAAAGTGAGTGTCCCACCGTCTATGTTCTGCGTCTTTCTGGGCCCTTTCTAACACCTGATGGACTTCTTCCATATCGTGGTGGACAGTGATCAGAGTTCTTTGTCCTTTCTCTTTGGCCTGGGTCAGCAACTGCTTCAAGTCTTCATGGTGTAGCAGCTTCCTCACCAAGGTGAGGTTCAGTCCAATAGGAGTAAATAGCAAGTCATTGAGTAGTGTATATCTTGATTGCAACAATTGCTGAGAAGTGACAGGAGCTGAGTAATTAAAATCACATCCAATGATGTTAGTAAAATTGCAAATACAGTGGTTTGAGTGATTGGTGATATCCATAGCAACATTATCTATTAGTATGGAGTTACAAAGAGTTCTCATGCAAGTACATCCTTTTCCAATATATGCAAGTGCAGTTTCTGAGTTTTCATTGGGATGTATTTCAAAATGACAAATATTTGTTCAGTATCAAGACAAATGTCTTGTGTTTTTATGGTATTATTTCACAAATGAATCCTCGTTAGTCTTGTGTGGTGCATGCGTCAATGTCAACGGTTTGTCATTTATTGCTATATTGTGCCCATACTCTATGTTCAGTTGGATAGAGTATGGTTCCATGGTGATTCAATCCCAGTGCAATGATAGGGTATATGGTATATACCGAAGCATTGCATATTGTTAGGACAAAAGTAGTGACTTTTACTCTCAATGGGATCATAAGTGAAATTAACCAGGTGCCACCAAGATTGGAATTTCTTTTCAAATTCAATTGCATTATCCCAGACCACTTTCCGAATTTCAATGGGTAAGGTACCTGCTTCACCTTTCCTTATAATTGCGGCTGTCATTGATTGTATCCATAACTGGGCTTGGATACAGCTGAGAGCCAGAGAAGCATTGTTTTGGGTGACATCAAACGTATTTATGATTAGCTGGTGGTCTTTTTCACTCGTTTCTTCCCATTGAGGTAATATATTCGATAAAAACCATTGGTGATTTCCCAAAGCCAAAAGAGAAGATTGTAAAGTTATTGTGGCAAGTTTGTTGGCTAGAATTTCAGTGTCTATGTCATTTAAGACTCCTAGCCCCATTCCTAAGATACCAGTTACATCTCTCTTTGATTGTCTTAAGGGGGTGAAGGTTCCTCCATTCAACCATATTAACCATCCTGCATACGATGTATCCAGTAATGATGATCATGTGGGTTTAATTGCAGAGATGTTAATTTGCATCGATTGTTCCACATGTTTGAGGGAGTATGATGGGTTATTTTTAATGACATAAGGCAAAGTACAGTCCTACATTGTCCTGTGCCCAGAGGCAGGTCACAAAGACTGGCTGGACCAAAAGTAAAGTTGTACCAACAATCCCATCTCTCCACGGTACAGATTTTTATTTGTTGTTTCTATTTTGGTTATGGAGATCTGACTTATTTGTTTGTGGGTGGATCCATTGTTAACTCTACGTCCTGCTTTTGTTTCTTGTCCCATGTATCATCACTGTTGACAGATTTAAGTCTTTGCTAGAATCTAATTCTACATTCCCCGTGTTTAATCCCATGCTCCTGGTGTATTTTGCATGAGTCTCAGACCAGGGTTACTGCAGGTCTGTAGAAATATAATGTTGATTCAATTCTGCGGTTTACCATTTTTTCTAAAACCTAGGTTGGCAAATGATCATGAATGTAAAGAATACTATATTACGGCTACGATGAGTGACAAGATTCCTTGGATGCACTCAAGTTCAGTGTAGGCCAGTCTGTCGGTCCATGTGCAGTTCACTTAGAATTTCTGTGAACATAAAAGAGAAAACATGCTCGGCCTTTTGACCGACAGGGTTAAAAGGAAGGCGAAATCCACTGAGTATTAATCTGGTGTACTTTTCCTGAACAGTCTTTGGCTTCCCATGCATAGGGATTTTTAGGAGTAATTAGTACCATGGGTACTGCTCCAATATGAGGCATTTTTACCAACACCGGTTGTTCCTCACAAGGAGGAAAACCATGAAAAACATATCCTTAACATCAAAGGCAGCCATTCAAGGATGGGCAGATCCTTGTATCATTGTCACAATTTCGGCAATATTTGGGACTGCTGTAGTTAGAGGTGTAGTATTGGTGTTTAACTGTTAATAATCTACTATGAAATGCCATTGTCTGGTGGGTTTCTTTATAGGCCACACCGGGGAATTATAAGGGGACTGAATTTGTTTAATGATATCCCTCTTTTCCAATTCCATTACCACCCCGTCAACCCCTGTAAGTGTTGCTGTAGGCAACGGGTATTGCCAAACATTGGTAATTTTAGACGGAGGTAAGGGTATGGCTGTTTGTGACAGATTTAACCTCATTGACAATGGAGAGTTTCACCTGCTTTATCCAGTGAGAAATCATCATTATGGCAAAGCACATACAGATTTACATTAGCAGTATGTATACTACCAGGTGTAGCAGCATGTTGAAAATGCCTGTGGAAGTGAGGGACCAGCCAAAGAAATTTCTTACAGTGGAGTTCTCTTACCCTTTTTGTGTGCTTTTTATAACACTTCCACTGTATTAGAATCTTTGTAGCTTTTACCTTAGCATTTTCTAGCAACTGCTGCAAATTCGCATGCTTTAATACCTGTTTTACAAGTGACAAATCCATACAATACAAGGTGTAGTTTCTTATTAGCAACTGGCTAGTAAGTACATGTGGTTTTATACACAAAATCACAGCCTCTATTAACAGTTACTTTGCAAGCACACACATTTAAGCTGTTACTTTTCAGTTGACCCCAAGTGATGTTTTGCAATCATTTCTTTTTCTCTTTCTCTATCTCATTCTGCTTGGGGTATTCAAGGTCAGCTCTTATAGCTGAGGCACTGGGTTCTTCCACTCGTCTGTCCAGCTCATGGCGAGGCTTGACAAACTTTGCAGGCAGCCGCCATGGACCTGTAGGTAGGAGGACACAAATACACCCTCTCCCCCTAGGTTATCAGTTCTTGAGAAGTATGACAGGTTACAGTGATTCCTTAAAGCAGAGGCATTCTGATAAAAGGAATGTGAAGCAGCTGCAGAAGCAAACTGCACAGTGTTAACAGCCAACGAGTTTGCTGTGTCATTAACCATTTTCTCTTTCTCTGCCACCCTGTTGCTGTTTGGGTGGAGGTTGGTAAAGCTTCTGGTTGCACTACTCCTCTCGCTTTTTCAGTTAGCAGTTCATGTTTTAAGTCTTGGATTCACCCCCAGGTTACCTTAAACACACTAAGCGTGACTCCTCCCCTGTGCCCAGCGTGTTGCAGGCTTCTTTGGGCTTTATTTGTGGTGTCTCTACGAACTGTTCCAATACTTCAGTAGATCGAGAGGTGTTCTATACTTTTTTTTTTTCAAAGTTGCTCACCCTACTTTGCGTAGCTACAAACACCGGCCTGCTCGGTAGCAACCATAAATATCTGCCTGCTCAACAGCAGCTACAGCTGCCCACCTGCCCAGCAGCAGCCATAAATACCTGTCAGCAACAGCGTTTTTGTATTAACCCTTTCTTGCCTGAAATGTTAATCTGCGACCCATTAAAAACTTTTACGTGAATCCGACAGCAAATAAATACACAGAACACCGTCTGCCCTCAGCACACACACACACACATGGGATCCCATAAACACACTCCATACAAATACAATATTTAACACAAAAAATCCAGACAAGTAACAACCCTGTGAAGACAATCAGGAAACCAACTCCGAGCAGCATCATCGCAGTGCAGGGTGGCAGTCTGAATCTCAGCGGGGGTCCCACGGAGGCTCTGCCTCCCCCACATTGCACTGAGGCTTGGGCTTTTGTACTGACCAAAATGCACACTCATTCCAATGCAGGTGGCCAGCCTACATCAGAAGAAGTAGACAGTAGTTTCTACAAAGGTCTGCAAGACTTAAATGTGACAGTCTTCCTCTGCTGCACTCTTGATGTAGTGTCTGCATGAGTTGCAGCAGAGGAAGACCCTCATATTGAAGACTGCGCCAGCACTGTGCACGTGTGTTAGCAGTGTTATACCATATAGCAAGAAACAGCAGCATGTTTGCTTTACCTCCATGGTCTTCTTCTACTGCAGATGCTTGGTTTTGTGAATCGCCTCCATTATCAGTTCTCTCTGTGAAGACAACAGAGCCAGGGTCAACACACTGCTGACCATAGAAGCTCCAGGATGGACTATGTGACTTCGGAAAGGAAGAAGCACAGGCCAAACTCAGATGGCCTTAAGGACCTATGTCCACCTAAAGCATCTTCACAAAACCCACCTTTTATACTTTTATCTTAGCCTACCCCTGCCTATGCAAAGGAACTTTACAAATGAAATCCAGATATATATTGTACCGTATCAACTCCATAGAATGTAGGAAAATTGGGAAGCCCACTCCCTTCTGCTAGGTCCAAACTTCCAGCAATTTTCTCTCATTTTTCAGACAAAGGAATCTCAAGCCAGTGGAGGTTAAAAGGCTTGTCATTTTCAGCAAACCCTATGGACATCACACAACACTATATATATAAGATATTTGTATATATGCTTTAAGAACATTCCTGATTGAGGCTGGTGCCTCTGGAGCTGAGCCCCTGCAACAGGTGGCCCAAAAAGGCACCCAAAGAAGATGATGTGGCAATCACAAGGAAGGCAGAGTTTCAGCAGAAGGGCTGCAACATACAGGAAGGAGCTCAGGACTTCCCAGTAGTGGCAGGCACTGGGAGCTTGCAGTCAGCTGGGGCATGGTGCGAGACATGAGTCAGGAGCCAGGACCAATCACCAAAGACTGTGATGGATCAACACCCTGAACTTCTTCCGATGCAGTTTTTGCTTTTCCCTGAATTACTCCATTTTCTTTGCTTCTTCCCAAAAGGTTTGTGCCACCTCGATCTGACCTTGTCCCACATAGTCTGTCTCTGCAAAGAAAAGAATTTTTCATATATATAAATATATACACAAATATACATACATACATATATATACACATATACGCATACACACATAGAGGAAAAGACTCTGTTGCTCAAATCAACTGTTGTAGCTGACATCAAACTGACCCCTTCCAACACCTCCCTTTGCAGAAACATATAAAAGCACCAGGACTTTTGAAGCGGCATCCAAGCAGCATTGCCTATGGAAGGGTCAGTCCTGCTGGGGCCTGCCTTTCAGTGTATGAAAACTGGTATCAAGAAGCTAGTCAAGCAAGCACAGCCACATCTGCCCCTCACCCCAATGAATTCAGCCAGGTTTCAACACACAGCAACCTGAAGCAAAGAGTTGCCCCAGGTTAGCACACAGTCCAGCTGGGGCACAGAAAACCTGATGCTAAAAAGCTCTCAGTCTCATCCTGCTGAAAGTGAGTGGCCATACCACAGAACAGCACCCCAGCAATCCCATTTGGGGCAATATGCGAAGTGTAGTTCTCAATTAAAGCCCCAGGGCTGTTTCAAACCCACACCTATGAATAGCCAGCTGCTTCAACAGCAGAGCCACACTGGGGAGGTTCACCAAGGGTCAGGGCATGAACAAATGTGGCTGCGGCAGAGAGTGGACTCAGCACAGCAGAGCAGAGTGCCAGCCCTCGGGGTAGGGATGCTGCCTGCCATGTGTACATGGAAATGAAGGGACAATGTATGGTGGCCAAAGCGTCACCTCATAGATGCTCTGATTGGAACTGTGGAATCATTTAGGCTGGAAAAGGACTTTAAGATCATTGAGTCCCCTCGTTTACCCTACGCTGCCAAATCCACCAATAAACCATGTCATGAACAGTCACACCTGCACATCTTCTAAATACCTCCACGGATGGTGGCTCCAGCACTGCCCTGGGCAGCCTGTTGCAGTGCTTGACAACCCTTTTGAGGAAGAAATTGTTCCTACTATTCAGTCTAAACCTCACCTGGTTCAGCTTGAGATCGTTTCTTCTTGTCCTATCACTTTGTACTTGGGAAAGGAGATGGACCCCCACCTCATAACCTCCTTTCAGGTGGTAGAAGCATTACAATATAGTCCCTAAATCCTGGCCAGGGCCTAGAAAAGTCTGGAAAATTCAAGTGTTAAACATGCATTGCAGGGCACAGGAACCGCTGGCAGATCATACAGTTATAGGGTTGATAATATAGGAACACGTATTTGCACATCTAACCATCACCCCCCAAATCATGTACATGGACTTGGAAATAGACATCACACGGTGCCTCAGAAGAATGTGTCACAGCAAGGATTAAGAAGGTTAAGGGATTCAGGAAGAACTAGAGCTATGTATCCAAGGATTCAGGATTCTGCCTTCAAACAGCTGTTTGCAAGATCAGTTTCTCACCAAACATATAAAAAACTTGCTTTGCAGGAGTACCATCCTCAGTGGTGCCTCCAGTATCAGTGGCGTCAGCTTAAGAGGGAATGAGCAGGGTGCTAAGGAAGTCTGTGTTTAAGAAAAGATAAAACCTGCCCTGCATGGGGAGAGTCTGCTCTGGTACCATGTGTGACTCCAGCCATGCCCTGCCACCAACTGAAATCATGGAACCACAGCCACAAAATAAAACTTGTTCTGGAATCACAGCCATAGCTGACACTTAGATCTGATCCTTGTTTTACAGAACAGTGCTGCATTAATTCACCAGTTTAGTCTCAGAGGGCTTTGACAGCCAGGACTTCACTAGCCTCCGTGGTGCAGTGTACAACACAGAAGATTTTAGGCAATTAAGAGAAACATTTCCAATTTGATTCGGCTCTGAGGCAAGGTATTTCAGTTCAGGTCATTGCACAACCTACTGAAAGCCGGGCAGGGACACCTTCCACTAGACCACGTAGCCCTAAGTCTGATCCAGCCTGGTTGTGAACACTGCCAGGGGTGGGAGGTGTCTTTTGAGATAGGCAGACACCCCCCGATCCAACTGCTTCCAGCAGCAGAGAAAGAAAGACGGACACAAACACGGCCTGGAGCTGAGAGGCGCTCCGCCGCTTTAAACCAACTCAGGAATAGCCCCGAACTGCAGACAAAGCCCTGAGGAACACCCCAGGGCGTGTAACAACCCCACAGACTCCTCTGCACTGCTCTAAGCTCACCGGACACACCACAAGTGGGAGGCGGCGGAGCCAGCCCAGACGAGGACAGGAGGAACCTGACCCGGAGCCGATCCCCACCGTTCCCCTACACTTCGTGCCTGCTCTTGGCACTGGCCCTGCTGCTCGGCCCCACTGCATCCGCCATGGGCATGCTCTGCAGCACCACCAAGCAGCGGCCACGGCTACTGCGGGCGGAAGCAGGGGAGAGACTGAGACCGCCCCCAGCCGCTCCCTTCCAGTCAGCAGCGCGGTGGCTACGTGAAGCGGGGAAGGGCGCAACGCAGAACGCAGGCCTGGGCCCAAGGGCCTGGGCTGGCCTGGCCTGGCCTGGCCTTGCCTTGGTGGGGTGAGTCTCCTGTGAGGAGGGGAGCTGTCTTGCGGTAGGCTCGGATACAGGCTCCTATGGGAAGGCCAGGCGCCTTAGTAAGGGCATGGGGGGAGGTCGGACTACTCCATAGGATCCTGCGGGGAGGCCAGGCTCCTCCATAAGTGTTTGAGCTGAGGATCGGCCCTACTACAAGGGCCTGTGGGGGAACAGAACCCTTTCTAAAGTGCTGTGTGGAGGCCAAGCTCCTCTATAGGAGCCTGGGAGGGAGCTAGGTTCCCCTGCTGAGGACCTGATGGGAGGCCAGGGTCATCTCTAGGAACCAAGGAAGAATGCAAACTTCTGTATGAGAGAGTGGCCAGACTCCCCCTATAAGGAGTGATAGGGAGGCAAGGCTCCCCTATGGAAGCCTAGGAGGAGGCCAGGCTCCCCTCTGGGGACCTGTGGAGGGACGGAACTGTCATATAATGTCCTGCATGGGATAGGGAGGGGCAGGCTCCTCCACTGAAACCTAGGAGGAGGCCAAGCTCCCTTATAAGAACTGGCAGGGAGGCAAGGCTCACCTATAGGAGCCTCGGAAGAGGCCAGGTTCCCCTATATGGTCCTGAGGAGGGAACAGACTCTCCTATAAGGCCCCTGGGGGTGGAGGGGGTTGTGGAGCGAGGCTTCTCCATGGGAGTCTGGAAAAAGGCCGGGTGTCTTTATAAGGGTCTGTGGGGAGATCAAGCTGCTGCTAGAGGGAATGTGAGGTAAGAAACCAAACCCCTACTACTGAGGATGGGGATTGTGAGGTCTGTTCTTTCTTCTTGTACCATTGCAGGACCTGGAAGTGCCACTGGAGTGGGGCAGCCTGACCAAGACCCACTGGAGCAGAACTGATTTCAACCAGTCCACACATGGATGAGAACCTGCAGAGCTCAGTCCCTCCTTGCAGAAGACATGGTAGTCGAGGACCTAATGATCTTGAACAGGTAATGTCCACTCTCTTAGGCCTTGTACTTTGGGCTTGTTATCTGCACTGTGCAAGCCCTGTGGCTGCAGGATGTGCTTTGCCATTTGTCCTGGGTTCATAAGTAGAAGTCATTTTTGTCCTTCTTCGTTGCTGGTGCAGTGCTGTGTTTTTGACTTTCGGCCTGGGAGCAGCGCTGATAACACCGATGTTTTCCGTTACTGCTTAGAATGTTTAGTCTGGCCAAGGACTTTCTGAGTCTCATGCTCTGCCAGGCAGCAGGGGAAGCCAGGAGGAAGCAAAGATGGGACGCCTGACCCAAACTGACCAAAAAGGTATTCCATACCACAGCACGTCATGTCCAGGATGTAAAAATGGAGGGCAGAGACCTGGAAGCTGGGGCTTCACTGCTGGGTCAGGCTTGGTATCGGGGGGTGAGCTGTTTTATTCTCTTTCCTTGTATTTTCCTTGTCATTATTATTATTGGTGGTGGCACCAGTGGTTTATGGTATACCTTAGTTACTGAACTGTTCTTATCTCAACCTGTGGGAATTGCATTCTTTCAATTCTCCTTCCCATCCCTCCAGGAGCGGGGGGAAGGAAGAGGGGGGAGTGAGTGAGCAAACTGCGTGATTTACGGCTTAAACCGCAACACCATCTCATTTTAACAGGTGGTTTATGGTGATTCGGAGAAAACTCTAGGAACAAACTTGCCAACAAAGTTTTAAGTTGAGAAGCAGGTATTCTTTATTGCTGTGTCGGGAGACATGGGGGATAGCTCCACCTAACGTGTGTTCCCGTGTTGCTACACAAGTCGTCTTTATATAGCCACTGGGCATACATACATATTCATGAGGCTACGTATGGATTACATCATTTTCCAGAAAGTTCCCCGCATGCGCACAGAAATGTGGTGGTCTTTCGGGGTCATTTACTTCTTCCAACAATCTTCATCACTTCTGGCAGCCTTCGAAGCATGCACACTAGATGTTTTTACCAGCTTATTTGGTTCGTTAACACCACAGACATAACAATCATCCTGTCCTACTTATCAGTTAGTTTAACTGCAGCCCATCCTGGACGCCTGCCATTCCAGATACTCCTTATTCTTACATCCTGTTCTTCTGGCCTGTTTTTCTTACATTCATTTTGTACTAAGTTCATAAAGGACTAAAACTACGACGGTTTATCTTATACAAGAATTCGCATTATGTTCTCCAGCTGTACTCAATTTTTTTTTTCTGTGAATCATGCGCCTGAGTAATTTTCCATTGCTACTGATACAAAGCCATCAAACTTCACATTACTTAGAACTGATTCTAAAGGTTTATGTATTTCATTTTGTGATTTTGCGCCCCCCTTGTCTCAAATCCCTCCTTTTTCTGCCCTTTTGCAAATTCTTTTGCAACATTTTATATACTACCATTACCATCCAAAGTCTTTTTGAAGTAATTTCCCATTTCTACTTGATGCTTGGTTTCATTTCTCTTCCAATCTTCATAATTTATCATAGATCATTTACAATACCAGAAGGAACATTGTATCATACCACAAGTAATCAATATTAAAACTATTAACATTAATATTCCTGCAACCGGATGCCTCAGCTAGGAGAGATTAGGTAACCATGAAGTTAACTTTTCTGTATTTCTTCAAAACCCCAGGAGGTATCATCCATGGCTGTTTCATGAAATACTTTAGTTTGTTTCCAAATTTCCTTCAGATCTGTTTCAATTCTGCCGCTTTGATCAATATAGAAATAGCAACTTTCAGTGATGATAGAACAAACCCCTCCTTGTGAAGCCAGCAACATGTCTAGAGCCATTCGGTTTTGTAATACCACTTTAGACAGGCTAGTTACCTCTTTTGTTCCGCTTGGATTATATCAATGGTTTTACTTTTGATTTCCTCTATGGTTGCTGAGATATTTACGATTGCCTTCTCTATTCACTTACTCCCAAAGATGGAATTAGCCATCTTACAAAACTATGAAATGCGGTGTTCTGTTCAGCAAGAGGGTTAAACCCTCGCCCAGTCTGCCCAGCAAAACCTCTAACCCAGGTCCAGACGGATACACGTCAACAACAGTAAGATTGGGTATCACAGCACCCAAGGCACATGCCCCCTTCTTGCTGGGGGGTAGAGTCTTATGAGCATTTTCTCCACATAACCAATACCATCCTTTCCCTTTAGGAACGGGCTACCACTGAACTATGATACCATCTATATTAATAGTGCAATTGCAATTTGAATGGTGACCTACATGTGTGGCATTTAAACAAACATAATCTCCTACTCTGGTTCCTGGTGTAACACATCTTTGTGCACAGGTGTAATATTTATTACTTGGATTAGGATTAACTATCCCAAATTTTAACCTTTCCCTTGGACGCAGACTGCTGGTGCTCACCTGCAAATTTGTCCATGAGATAGTGTTAGGAATTGGAACTCCAATTAATGGAAGGTCTGGATTTTCTCCTGATTTAGGCAACTGTGTGCACACCCAACAGTCACTGCGATTAAAACCTTAGTAACATTCTGCCTTAATTCCAGGTATAAGTTTTGTCCCGAGCTTGTACACCAGTTATCATATAAATCCAAATTATGACCGACACAATTTCGTACGTAAGGGTCCTGAAGGTTCGATCTGCCGTGTCTTCTCTGGCTCTGGTGCTTTCTTTACTCTTGAATAATGTATCCAAGCAGGTTGTTTCTTTATCTTCACTGCTGTAAGGGTGGTCAATAATATCTGGTACGGTCTGCTCCACTTCTCCTATAGAGGATCTCCTGAAAAATTCTTATCAAAACCCAGTCTCCAAATCTGAAAGAGTGAATTGGATAATCCAGACCTCTTGCTCTTTTCCCTAATATTCTCTTATTTATCGCCTCTAATTGTTTTCCCAGATTGATCAGAAACCGTCGGACATAGCCTTCTCCCACTTCATTAAGACTTTCTCTTTTTAAATTGGGAATGATATGGTCTTCCATATAAAATTTCAACTGGGCTAACCTCTTCTTTCGACCAAGGTTTTGTTTGAATTCTTAATAGAGTCAGGGGTAAAGCTTGGTACTGATATAAATTAGTTTCCTGACATATTTTACTAATCTGTTGCTTAATCAGATGGTTCATCTTTTCTACTTGCCCGCTGGCCTGAGGCCTGTGCTGAACCTGTAGTTGCCAATGAATTTCTAATTTTTTGCTAATTTCTTGTAACAATTTTGCACTAAAGTGCGAGCCCCAGTCGGAAGAAATTGCCGCTGGTACTCCAAAACAAGGTGTTATATCATTTAACAATGTTTTAATTACTTTTCTTGCATTATTTATTCTTCAAGGGAATGCTTCTGGCCAGCCTGAAAAAGTATCCGTTAACACTAATAAATATCGATAACTTCCTTTTCTCGGTAGTTCAGAAAAATCTATTTGCCACTGCTGTCCCTGATAACTTCCTCTCCCAATTGTCCCAATTTGATTTCTATTTTCAGTTTTAGGGTTACTCTTAAGACAGAGCTGACTTTGTTTAGTCGCTAATTGAACTATAGTATATAGATTCCTTCCTACAATTTGTTTAAGTATTTATACAAAGAGTTGCTACCCCAATGAGTTTCATTATGTTCCTCCTGAACTAACTTCCAGAGTTGGTTATAGGGGATTACAATTCACCCATCTGGTATCTGGACCCAACCCTCTTTATTTTCCCGTTCTTTTTAATCTTCAATCAATTTTCTATCCTCTTTTGAATACCTAGGTGTAGATTTCTCATTTGTTAGTTTGCTGTCAGGGATTAAGGACATGATTTTAGATTGTTCAGCTGCTCGTTTGGCTTCAAAATCAGCCAAATTATTTCAGATTTCCTGATCAGTCACCTTGTTGATGCCCTCCACAATACATAATAGCTACTTCTTCAGGTAGCTGAACAGCTTCCAGTAGCTGTAGAATTTCTGTAGCATGTTTAATCTGTTTCCCTTGTGTGTTCAAGAGTCCTCATTCTTTCCAGATAGCACCATGTGCACGTACCACACCAAATGCATCTTTAGAATCAGTCCAAATATTTATCCTTTTGTCTTTAGCCAATTCCAGGGCTCTCCTTAATGCTGTAATTTCTTTCTTTTGGGCAGAGCTGTTTGCAGGTAAAGGTTTAGCTTCTGTTACCTGTGACATGGTGGTAATGGTGTATCCTGCCTTTCATTCACCACTTTTCATGAAGCTACTACCATCAGTAAACCAAGATTCAGCATTTTCCAGAGGTTTCTCTTTCAAGTCTGGTGGGCTTGAATATACAGGCTCTATAGTGGCCAAGCAGGCGTGTGTCAGTGGTTCTGTTGATTGTCCCTACAAAAAGGATGCTGGATTCACAACATTAGTGACTATAATTTCTATATCATCTTGTTCCACACAGGTGGGCTGGTATTTTAAAAAAACATGAAGGAGATAACCAGTGAGCTCCTTTCTGTTCCAGGACTGCCGATACAACATGGGACACTAGCACAGTAATTTTTGTCCCCAGGTGAATTTGCAAGCCTCTTCAATATTCATGACAACTGCCGCCACAGCCCTTAGGCATGCGGGCCATCCTCTGCTCGCTTCATCCAGCTGTTTTGAAAACTATGCCACCGCCCTTCTGTAGGGTCCCAGTTTCTGAGCAAGGACCCCCAAAGCTATTTCCTGTTTTTCATAGGAGTATCGCCAAAATGGTTTAATCACATCTGGAAGTCCCAGAGCTGGAGTTCTCATTAGCTCTGTCTTTAGATTTCTAAAAGCCTCCCCTGCTATATCAGTCTATTCCAAAGAGGGAGTATTTCCTTTCAACAGTTCATATACTGGTCTTACCAGAACACCATAATCATGGATCCAGAGTCTGCACCATCCAGTCATTCCCAGGAATGTCCAGAGCTCCTTGACGGTCAACAGTCGTGGAGTCTGACAAATGGCTTCTTTTCTGGTAGCTCCAAGTTCTCTCTGTCCTCCTGTTATTTCATATCCTAGGTAAGAAACTCGGGTTTGGATTAGTTGGGCCTTTTGTTTGGATACCCAATAGCCATTCAGTCACAGAAAAATCTAATAATTCCACCGTCCACTGGATACATTCTTTGTTTCAGTAGCAATGAATAGGTCATTCACATATTGTAACAGAGTCTCCATCTGAGTAGGTGGCTTCCATGATTCTAATTCCAGTGCTAACTGATTTCCAAAAATTGTTGGACTGCTTTTAAACCCTTGAGGTAATACCATCCAAGTTAATTGAGTTTTCCTTCCTGTGTCAGGATTTTGCCATTCAAAAGCAAATAAATTCTGGCGTTCTTTGGCTAATGGTAAGAAAGCGTCCTTTTATTCCAGGACAGCAAATCATTTCTGATTATTATTCAATTTAGTCAATAAGGTAGATGAATTAGCTACTACTGGATGAATATCCTCTGCAATTTTGTTGATTGCTCTGAGATCTTGAACCAATGTGCAATTTTTCCCATCATATTTTTTTTTTGCTGTCCAAGTAGGAGTATTATATTCCAATTCACATTCAATTAATAATCTATATTTTTAAATTTATCTTTTTTTTTTTCTTTTTTATTCCCTTTGATCCTCCAATTTCACAGGATATTGTTTTATTCTAATTGGGTGCCCCCCCCCCCCCCCCTTTTATTTCTACTTTAACAGGCAAAGCATTTTTTGCCTCACCTGGAACTTCAGATGCCCATGCTCCCAGATTTACCTAATTAAGGATTTCTTCTATTTCAGGGAGGTCCTCCTGTTCACTTTTCTGTTGAATTAAAGATAAACTCAAAACTGCAATTAATTGATCATTTTTAACTCTTAATTCCATTTTGCCTTCTTTGAATGCTGCTTCTCGCGCGAAAAAAAGATTTTGGAGAATTTGGCATGCATAAAAATTTAGGCATTCCTGTTTGTTTTCCCAATTTATACTCTAAGGGCTTCAGAAAGAATGCCTTTTTTTTTTTTTTTTTTTTTTTTTTAATTTTTTTTCCTCGGTGGTCAGTAGCTCCCACATCTGTAACAAAGTCTTTTTCCCCTGATTTAACACCAAATAAGTTGCTCCTGTATCCACTAAAAATTCTGCTTTATTTCCTCTCGTCCCTAGCTTTAATTTAACCAGTGAGTTTGCTAGGGTAGATTCCCCAGGTCCCTGTCTGTCTAATTCCAATTCAGTCACCGGAGCCACCCCAGGGCAGTCTCACTTCCAACGTTCAAACTCCCCACAGCATGCACAAGGATCTGGTTCCGCAGAAGAAGAGCCCACTCACTCCCCCACCTCCACCCGACATTCCTCCTCCACTTCTGCCTTCCCAGCCTCATCCCACTCTCAAACACAGGAGCTTTGGCAGCTCAGCTCCTTTCCCCCTTGGTTCTTTTTTTTTTTTTCTCACAGTTGCTCACCCTGCTCTGCAGGGGCTGCAGATGCCTCTGCAACAGCACTTCTGTTTTAACCCTTTCTTAACTCTGTAAACCTGCTGCTTGTTGCCAGTGACAGCAATCTCTTCCTCCTTAGCAATATCAGATAGGACAGTTGCAGAGGGTGCTCCTCTCAGAGGTACTTGTGATACGTAATTTTCCAACCTGTCTTGCTGATTACTGTTTTTTAACTTTAAGTATCTTTCTCTGATATCAGAAGCTGAACAACTTCTCTCCATCTTAACTTTCAGTTTTTCCCTGTCCTTTTCCAAAGCCAAAATTAAGGGATCTGGCTGAGCTATATTAATTTTGCTTTCCGTCTGTCGCTCTGGGTGGTTTCTTAAAGTGAAAAACGTATCTGTATCCATTACTTCATCCCCTTTATCCTTGCCACCCCAAAACCAACACTAATTTAACAATGTATTATAGTTCAGAGTTCCATTTTTAGGCCATTTCTCCTGATCCTCCAATGTGTACAAAGGCCACCATTGCTTACAATATTTTACCAACGTTTTCTTATTTACTCAGCCCCCAGGAGACCCTCCCAGTTCTTTCTAATGTGCTAAAATGTGCCGTAAAGGACTCTTTTTAAAGATCTCTCCACTCTGCTGATTTTCCATTATCAATCTCATATTCACACACACACACACACAATCCCACAGACACACTCCACACAGTTAGAACACTTGAGACAGAGACTAAAAATCAATTGGTCTTTCAGAAATGAAAATGGACAGCCGATTCCTTGGCATGTGCGCTTTGTACAGTCCATTGTAATGCAGTAGGAGAGATGTTTAAGCTCACTGTCATCTTCTCCACACAAGGAAATGCAGTAAAAGGTCCAGGGACTCTTTGGCTTAGGTATGCACTGAAGTCCCGCAGATGCAACTTGAAGAAAATCATGTACCAGCAGCTCCCAATGCCTACTTAGCCCCAGCCCCAGTGTTGGAAACTCTTAATATTGCAAAGCCTTAATATTGATCTTAAAGCTCTAATATTGGAAAGCCTTAATAATGCAAAGCCACATCCCCAGTTATACAAAAACAGCACTGTTTCTCTCACAATTCCCCCTCTCTCTTATTTATACTGGTTTTGTTTTTCACACTTTCTTTAAACAATTGCCCCATATGTCGCTTCCACTCCAGATAACCTAATTTCACATTGTTGGCCTAAACAGAAGTTGTCCAAATCATCTTCACATTTATGTTTTTTTTTTCTTATCTAAAGCATTTTATCAGAGTAGGGTGGTGGTCCCATCAGCATTTGTTTTGACAAAGGTGTTTCAATAAGATGTTGTGCAAGTCTTCCTATCTACAAAATAATGTAGCACTTTATAGCTATTAATACACATGCTACTACAATTAGAGAAGTAGAGAAGTAAAAACTGATACCACCATTCCTCTCCATTTTCCAAACAGGATTCTAACCGTCCTGTTAATGAAATACCTATTCTCGAATTTTCAGTTCTTCTGCCAAGGTGGTAGGCCTTGTAAGGCTCTGGTTATGGTTCCATCTGGTGTTGTGTTATTTGGAATAAATGTGCAACACCTATTCCCGAGCATTATGCATACTTCTCCTTTTTCAGGTAATATATCGAAAACTATTCTGTTTTCCCATGCTATGCTGCTGGTAGCATCTAATTGTTTTGCAATTCTTTTTATTGCATCCCTGGCATGACATAGAAACTTCTGTTGATTAGAATAAATATGATTTATCCAATCTGTATTTATATTGATTGTAATCCACAAAAACACACACAGGAAAAAAAAAAAGAAAAATATTCAGACCCTGTTGCTACTTGGTTCCTAGCTTTGTGTTCGTCAGGAACTCCTCGAGGGACTCCAATTGAATCAATAGGGATTCTTTCCTCAAAGGCTGGTCCTAAAATACTTCTCTTTTTGCCTTGAGGAGTTTGATTCCCTCTCAAATTCCAGGGTAAATGGAATTTCCAATTGAACAATTGTGCAGGATCCCTTCCGGTTTGGAGGAAGTGCAGACCTTAGGATGTTTTTTCCCACAATACCACCCTAAGTCTGCTCTTGTGATTTTTGTAGCTGAGTGGTTTCCTGCATTGTGCTCAGTCACATCTGCATGTGTTTTTAATTCTCCTAGAATACTCCTGGTAGCATTCACATCCTGTCTTGAGAGACAAGCTTCATGGTCACCAGACACTGCGGAGAAACATCAGGAGGCACCCTGATGTCCTTGTCCCACAGAGCAGGGAATAAGAGTGAAGAGGGACTTACAGGTTTTGTTTCGCCAGGCAGCCTTCTCCTGATACAGTGTGATTACGTACATTGTTTCTTGTCGGTCTCAAGTCCATCCTGGTGAAAAAAGGACTACCCGTGCTGAAGCACAGCGGTCCTGACGCACATGCATAACAACTGCTTCTGTTTAAACTTTTCACTGTATATTTGACCCATTCTACCCAGGCATTTGTATTTCTATATCCTGTTTCTATTTCAAACATCTACTTCAGATCTTTAATTGCAGTTACATTTACTATCCTAGGACTCTTTGGTGCAGTCCATGTCCCCACCAATGGAGGAATGGTAGTGTCCACAGCCTGGCCACATTCATTCCACTTGGACTCCCAAACCACCATTCTAAATCTAGCAATTGGATCCCCTCCTGTAACATCTGCCCCCAAGCCGTGAACTTGACTTACATCCCCCCACCAGCATTTGCAGTAGCAAGTCCTACAGGACCACACTCTAAACCCCCCCAGTCACATTCCATGTGACCGTTAAACATCATAATTTTACTTTTTACTGATTTTCCCTAAGCACTGGGTGAGCTCCACCCATTAAAGGCAGTTGCAAACCAAACATGACTCCAGCCAGGACAAGGTAATTCCCAGTATGGTTGGAGATAATACTCTGGGTATAAATATTTGCCACAACTTCCTGTTTAAGCAGCCTGCACCGGTTTAGTTTCATACGTTGTACATAGATAGTATTCTATTTAAACACAAAGTGTATCTTCCGTATAGAGATGACACTGTTTTTTACCACAGAGTGTGTCTTTCATCTCAAGATGACACTGTCTTTAACCACAGAGCATGCTTTTTGAATAAGTATATCTCAAACCCTTTCTTTTGTTTCCTTAGGAACTTAAACCCAGCCTAGTACTGAAAACTCTCATTATTACAAAGCCATAATATTGATCTTAAAGCTTTAAGATTGGAAAATCTTAATATTGTAAAGCCCCATCCCCAATTATGTTAACACTGTTTCTCTCACAGCTGGGAGTAACTGGAAACACCACCACACTGGCCAGACCAACAGTGTCTTCTGCCTGGAGAACCTACAAACAGGATCAACAGCATCTAGTGATGTAGCCATCAACTGTGGCAGGATCAGGCTCACCTGAAACAGAGAGCATAAAAAAATTAGGTCTGCTTATGAGAAGTGCTCATTACAATACTCTGCACAGGACAGGAACACTGGCCACCTATGTTAAAGGGATGGGAGGCAATGGTGGATGAGGCTGAAAGAGATGTCTTGATTCTATGATTCTATGATTTGCCAAAAATCCAAAGCATTTTACCAAGTTCCATCACTGAAGTGCCTCTGGGAATTATATAGCTCATGGTGTTGAATCCGTGAAAGCCCCAACCTGCAGATACTAGTGGGATTCTAAGCTTGCACATACTTAAGCTCCAGAAATGCCTACATACAGGGCTTTGATCAGAACTTGCCCTTAGTGAAACCTTGTCTCCAGACTCAGAGTGCCACTTCCCAGGATCTTTCAGTGGGGACCGGACTTCACCTAAACCATTACCTTTAGAGAGCTAAAGCTCATGATCTGATGGGGAAGAGCAAAAGCAGAGTTCTTCTGTGAAGCCAGAAACCCCATAAAGCAAGTAACTGACCGGGCGTGCTGGTCGGGGTGGGTAGAGGTGCCCTCCTACACAGTAGAAAAGACAGAGCTGAGGATCTGCGTTGTTCTGGACTCCCAACGCCCTGGCCCTGTGCCCCCCGACTGCCCTCCCAGAGCTGGTGGGAAGGCAAGAGGTTAGGACAGCCTGGGCTTTATAGAGACCCGATATCAAGGCACGTCATGGTGGGCTGACATGTAAGCCAGAGGGCATTGCAGAAATAGTTGATCCACTCGCACCCCTGGGTCTCAAAGAGCTGAAACAACACAGACAAAACAGCCCTAACATCTGTAAGAACAGAGCAAGTCTCCTCTATTCTGATCTCTTCTCATCCCACCACAAAGATCTCTGTCCACAGCAAGGAGCAGGTGATGTTGGTCTTCTGCAGGAAAGATGGTAACCATGAGTCATAGAATCATAGAACCAACTAGGTTGGAAAAGACCTCGTCCAGAAGAGAAGTCATCCCTTTACACACCCAGGTATTTCAAAGATGAGCGTCAAGCTCAGGAAGGTCTGCAGGACCGATGTGGAAGAGGTCACTCAGCACACCACTACCTCTGGGGAGACGAAGCCAGCTTCCTAAAGGCACTGCATGTTCCCTGGGTACCCCATGGTCCTGCAGTCCCAGCTGACTTCTCCCCCACTATTATGAAGCAATAAAAAAGCATTGGGGATCTATGAAAGCAATGTGTCTTGACTGGTTTGTCTTCTCTTCTCTCTCTTTCCTGCCCATCCCTTTTCCAAGCAGCTTTAAGGCCAAGTCTTTTGAAGTGTGCTGCCTGGTATAGATCCATTTCATGAGCCTTTACACATTTCCCGGAGAGACAGCCTTTCATCCCACGTGTACCTATGCAGTTGTTATCACTTGCTGTTTGCAAGCTTGCAGCAGACATGGGATAAAACCTCAACCTCTGCAGTTCCTGTCCATAGAATCACAGAATCATAGAACAGATAGCGTTGGAAAGGACCTTAAGATCATCTAGTTCCAACATTCCTGCCATGGGCAGGTGCACCTCGCACTAAATCATGCCACCCAAGACTGTGTTCAAAGTGGCCTTGAACCCTGCCAGGGATGGAGCATTCACGTCTTCGGGCAGCCTGTTCCAATGACTCACCACCTTTACAGTAGAGAGCTTCTTCCTTATAGCTGACCTAAACTTCCCCTTTCTAGGTTTGAAGCCATTACCCCTTGTCCTATCACTACAGTTCCTCATGAAGAGTACCTCCCCAGCATCCTTGTAGGCCCCTTTCAGATACTGGAGGCTAAAAGGAAGTCTCCACGCAGCCTTCTCTACTCCAGGCTGAACTGCCGCAACTTTCTCAGGCTGTCTTCATATGGGTGGTGCTCCAGCCCCCTTGTCATCCTCGTGGCCCTCCTCTGGACTAGCCCCAACAGCTCCACGTCCTTTTTTATGTTGAGGATCCCAGAACGGTGTGCAATACTCTCAAGTGAGGTCTCACAGGAGCAGAGTAGAGGAGCCAGATCACCTCCTTCAACCCTTGGTTACACATCACAGACAGCTGGAAGACACAAGTCAGCAGCAGAGGAGCATCATGGTCCTCTCGCCACCAGCTCTGGACTTCCCTAGCACTTCCTGGAAGTCCTGGCTAGACCATTTTGCTATGAGACAGTCTGCTTTAGACTGATGCATCCGCTCAGAGGTGTTCCCGTGCTACCACATGATATACATGGTGAAGGGCTGCTGGCACCCTGGGTTCACATGGACATGGCTTCACCCAGCTTGCATCCCCAATGGACCAGCACCTTCTGCTGCAAAGTCATTTAAAGGCCTTCAGAGTTTCAGAGTCTGCTCGGTGGTGTCGTGGCTGTAGGACACGCTGGCCTTAAGTCACTGAGTACCCAGAGATGATCATGGCTGTTCAGGATAATGGCCACACCAAATGCACAAGCAGGTTAATGGGCAAAAATGTCACTACTTTGATTCTGTTCATTTGAAAAGGTAGTGGAAGAAAAGATAAGAACAAAAAAAATTGTGGAAACCGTGAAGTGGTGGAACCTTATATGCAGAAGACAAGCATAAGACACACAGTGTTGGCTGCAACACGTTCTGCTGCTTCACTGCCAGAGCAATACAGAGAAGGCAAATATGTGCCATTCTGAACCCCTGCAGCGAGGAGTGGACATCCAGAGGACCACACTACCACATGAAGGCGTCTGGGGGCTTTTACCTCACAAGCTTCGACGTGCTTTTTCTGCCATTCTTCCCGGATCTTCTCCAGTGTGGTAATGCTCTGCTGGTAACTCCTGCCTTTGAGAAAAATCAAGCTCTCATATGATTAACATTGATTAAAAGCACCCTTTGCTAGAAGGCAGTCCATGAAGCCTGAATTGGCAGGGACATCGAGGAGAAAGCAGCAGTAATGTGTGAGCTTAGCTACGGATGTGAACTGCAAGGAGATGCAGAGCTGCACAGCAAGGTTGAGGGTGAAGAATGGGATTGATTGAAGAACGGGGTTTTAAATAAATAACTTTAAGGATCTTAGGCTTTGTTAAGAACTACGGAGGTAATCAAGAAAATGGTAATAGTTTGGCAGTTACATATTCCATATAGTCCTCAGGCCAGTGGGCAAGTGGAAAAAATGAATCATTTAATTAAACAACAGCTTGGGAAGATTTGTCAAGAGACTAAGTTATATTGGTGTCAAACATTACCATTGGCCTTATTGAGAATTAGAACAAAACCTCTGCCAAAGGAAGGTGTTTGCCCATTTGAGATTCTATATGGAAGGACATATCAATCTCAGTTTAAAGGAGAGAGCCTTCAAGAAGTAGGAGAAGGATACCTTCAGCAGTTCTTAATAAACTTAGGAAAACATTTAGAAGAAATAAACAGTGGAGTGTTAGGGACCAGGGCCAGAGGTTTTGATTATCATATTTACCTTTTAAGCCAGGAGATTGGGTTTATATTAAGACTTCACAGGTGATCCTCTTGAGGAAAATGGAATGGACCATATCAGGTGCTGCTGATCACCTTCACTGCAATCAAGATAAAAGAGCAACTTGCTTGGATACATTACTCAAGAATCAAGAAGGCACCAGAATCAGAAAAGTACCAGAACCAAGAAAAATTATGGCATGTGGAGTCTTCAGGACCCACACATGTGAGACTGCATCAGTCATAATTTGGACTTGTATAATAATAGGTGTAGAAACGTAGAATCAAAATCGGTATCTGAGATTGATACAAAATGTTACTAGTGTCTTAAACAAGAGTGATTGATGAATCTGTACTCAGCTACCTAAATCAGGAGAAAGACTGGGTATTCCTTTAATTGGCCTCCCTGTCTCCTTTAAGGCAAATTGGAATAGATTATGGAGGCATCCCATTTATACCAACAAGAGCCATATAAATCTACAGGTTTTAATGATACAAGCCTTGAATATGTCAGAAGTTAAATGTGTAGCCACTAACAAAACTGTTAATCAAGGCAACATGTCAGTAGAAAATTACCCATATTGCAGCTGGGCAATGCAACTTCACCTTTGAAAACCTTTAACTGGCTATTGGAATGCTCCTGAAGGGAAAGGGTGGTATTGGTTATGTGGAGAAAATGCCTATAAGGCTCTGCCTCCTAACTGGAAAGAGACATGCACGTTGGGAGTAGTGGTCCCCAACTTTACAGTAATTGACATTCATGCCTCTGGAACCTGAGTTCAGAGTTTTATTAAAAGAATCAAACAAGGATATAATCCCATAGCAGAAAGAAACACCGCTTTACATAGCTTTGTTAGATGGCTTATTCCATCTCTAGGTGTTAGCGAGTTAAAAAAAGCGATTGTAAATATCTCCACTGCAACTGAGGAAATGGAAAATTGAACTGCTGAGGCTATTCTAGCATTACAAGAAGAAATAACCAGCCTGTCTGAATTACTGCTCCAAAATCAAGTGGCATTAGATACACTGTCAGCATCCCAAGGAGGAGTTTGTTCTGTAATCAGTGATAGTTGTTCCGAGCCTTGGGTGGCATGGTTTAGTGGGAGGTGTCCCTGCCCATGACAGGGGGGTTGGAACTAGATGATCTTAAGGTCCTTTCCAACCCTAACTATTCTACGAGTCTATGATTCTATATAGATCAAAGTGGAAGAATGACTATTGATCTAAATGAGATGTGGAAACAAGTTAAAATATTTCAGGAGGTGGCGTGGGATGACACCTCATGGGGATTTGAGGAAATCTGGGAAAAAATAACATCACGGGTACCCAGTCTATCCTGGTTGAGACAGTTGTTTTTAACTGTATTGGTAATAATGGTTTTGATTACATGTATAGAATCATAGAATCATGGAATAGTTTGGGTTGGGAAGGACCTTAAGATCATCTAGTTCCGACCCCCTGCCATGGGCAGGGACACTTCACACTAAACTATATCACCCAAGGCTCTGTCCAGCCTGGTCTTGAACACCGCCAGCAATGGAGCATTCACAGCTTCCCTGGGCAACCCATTCCAGTGCCTCACCACCCTTACAGTAAAAAATTTCTTCCTCATATCCAGTCTAAACTTCCCCTGTTTAAGTCTGAACCCATTATAACAGTCCAGTGTTCCTTTTGGTGTTGCAAACAATCCATAATGAACAATGAAGAATGGAAGAGAAACAAAATTAAGCATCAAGTAGAAACGGGGAAATACTTAAAGAAACTTTAAATAAGAATGAAATAAATTTCAAGAGAATTTGCAATAGGACAAGGAAAGGGGGGACTGAAGAATGGGGTTGATTGAAGAATAGGGTTGATTGAAGAATGAGGTTCTAAATGAGTTAACTTCGAGGAACTTAAGCTTTGTTAGCAACTACAGAGAGAAGGAAACAGCTAAGATAAGCACTGCACTAGAATTGGCCAGAACCAGCCTGGTGGTTACTGACATAACAATTATCCTAAAACGGAGTGATGCAGGCATGGTACAATGTTTTATGATGTAATGTATAAGTAACTCAATGAATATGCATGAAATCTAATGAATATGTGTGTTTAGGGACAACATAATCACAGCCTGGTTGATGCTCCGGAGAGACACACTAAGAAGAGCTATCCCCCGCGTCTCCTGGGGCAGCAATACAGAATACCTGCTTGTCAACTTCAACTTTATTTGCAAGTTTCTGGAGATTTCTCTGAATCAATTTGGCACCCCAAACGGGGCACTCTCTACTGTACTGCAGGACCTGCTGAGGACAGGGCTCCCTAGGGCCTCTGGGAAAAATTTCCCTGCAGGGACTCCTTGGGTTACTTGGATCACTGCAGGAGTAGACAAAGACCATCTCCATCATTGTAAAAGTATTCTTTTGATTATTTTATTTTATAGCATTCCGTAAGGCATAGGAGACATCCTATGCCGGAATGGTGATTAGTGTTCCATAAGGCGTAGGAGACATCCAACGCAGGAATGCAGGAACACGGTTAATATTCTGTGAGGCGTACACAGGAGTAAGAGAGCCTTCCGTAAATCACAACAAAAAAATCTCATTGGTAAAGCCAGTAAAATTCCCGGCTGCTAGCATACATTTGGGATACAGGCATATATTCTGAATTGCTCTGTAAAGCATAGGAGACATCATATGAGGGAACACAGTTGTATTTTTCTGGTATCTAACCCAATTTAAAAAAACAGGTATTTGATGCTGTGCTTGAGTAATTAATGAATAGCAAACTGTTTTTTATCTTTTATCATACTGCTAATTAGTATTTGTATACTTGGCATATGTTTTTGTCTTTGTTTTGAAAATTGTGTACAAGTGAGTGGAATCTTTGGGATCCCTTGCATGTGTGTTAAGGGCAGGGCTTAGTCAGTGGAGTGTGTAGCTGCACCAAGAGACGCTGTTCTGTGCATTTGTTGTTAGGAAGTTTCTGGAAATGTCTCTGAATCAAGGGTCATGCCACAGGGAAATCACGGAAACAGCCCTGACAGAGCTGCGCAGGCTTCTCCACTGCTGGTATGTTGGGCATGAGTTTTTGAGGGGCCAGCCTTCACCCAAGAGCTGGAGCTCACTCAAGAGCCATGCCATGGCTTCACACCCCCTGCCCCAGGAAACACTCCCCTCACCCTCCAAAGCCTGCATTTCCACACTCAACAGAGTCCTCCAGAGATTATTTTGTCTGAGAGCTTCAGAAACAGCTGCCAAAAATGGAAGAGAGGAAAAAGCTAGAGGACAGTCCAAGTGCATCACCAGTGGTACTGAAGTCCAACTGGAGAACATCACCAGCCCTTCCATCTCACCCCCAAACCCAGAGCTGGGAGAAGAGTTATGGGGCAGGAGAGCTCCAAGAACATACACCCTTCTTCCTCCTGTCCAATAGCCACCCACCTCTCCATACCTTCTCCCACTGCTTCTGTGTAACCATGTTTGTGTTGTGCTGCACAGCTTGTTCCGCCTCATATTTAGCCCTTCAGCGCTGCTCATAAAGGCGCTTGGCCTAGGAAAGCCAACAAACAGGACAGGAGCATGTTAGCAAGCAATGAGTTGCTATTACAGCTCATGCAGGTAGCTCTGGAAAAAAACACAGAATAGAAGTGGAGAGGTGGGCACAGTCTGCCTGCAGAGCAGGGGACAGCACTCAAGGTCCCCAGTGCCCTACTGCTTGAGCAAAATTGACCTCACAAGACAAGCTGCTCTTCACCTGGGATGAAAAGCTCTCAGCAATCGACTCCTTGATATCTAAATTACTCCTATCAAACCCTGCATGGCTGCTACCAGCCATGTCCCTGGCCTACTCTTCAGTTTTTCAGAGCACACAATGCAGACTTAAATGTGACAGTCTTCCTCTGCTGCAGCTCTTGATGTAGTGTCTTCCTGAGCTGCACCAGAGGAAGACCCTCACATTTTAGACTGCCCCAGCACTGTGCACGTGTGTTAGCAGTGTTAAACCATGTAGCAAGAAACAGCAGCACATTTGCTTTACCTCCATGGTCTTCTTCTACTGCAGATTCCTGGTTTTGTGAATTGCCTCCATGATCAGCTCTATCTGTGAAGACAACAGAGCCAGAGTCAACACATCACTGACCATCAAAGCTCCAGGATGGACTATGTAGCTTAGGAAAGGAAGAAGCATAGGCCAAACTGAGATGGCTTTAAGGACCTTTGTCCACCTAAAGCATCTTCACAAAACCCACGTTTTGTACTTCTCTCTAAGCCTTCACTTGTGTATGCAAAAGAACTCTACAAATGAAACCCACCTATATATAATACTGTATCATCTCCATAGAATCTGGAAAAATTGGGAAGCCCACTACCTTCTGCTACGTCCAAACCTCCAGCAATTTTCCCTTGTTTTCCAGACAAAGGAATCTCAAGCCAGAAGAGGTTAAAAGGCTTGCCAATTTTAGCAAACCCTATGGCAATCAGGCAACATAATATGTATGAGATATATATACATATATATGCTTTATGAACATTCCTGAGCCCCTGCGATAGGCAGCCCCAAAAGGCCCCCGAAGGAGATGATGTTGCAATGAAAAAAAGGAAGTCAGAAGTTGCTGCATGGTTCAACAGCACGGTTGCAATATATAGGGCTGGGACATGGTGTGGGGTACGAGCCAGGAGCCTGGATCCATCACCAAGGCTGGTGACGGATCAACAACCTCTTCCGATGCAGTTTTTGCTTTTCCCTGAATTTCTCCATTTTCTTTCTTTCTTTCTTCCCAAAGGGTTTGCACTAGCTGAATATGACCTTGTCTCACATTGTCTATCTCTGCAAAGAAAAGAAATTTTCATATATATATATATATATAGACACATATACACACACATGCATGAAAAGACTCGTTGCTCAAATCAACTGTTGTAGCTGACATCAAACTGACCCCGTATCACACCTCCCTTTGCAGAAACATATAAAAGCACCAGGGCTTTTGAAGCGGCATCCCAGCAGCATTGCCTGTGGAAGGGTCACTCCTGCTGGGGCCTGCCTTTCAGTGTAAGGAAACTGGTATCAAGAAGTTCTTCAAGCAAGCACAGTCACATTTGCAATCCACCCCGATGAATTCAGCCAGGTTTCAACACACAGCAACCTGAAGGAAAGAGATTGCCCCAAGTTAGCATACAGACAACCTAAGGCACAGAAAACCTGATGCTAAAAAGCTCTCGCGCTCATCCTGCTGAAAGTGAGTGGCCATACCACAGAATAGCACCCCAGCAAGCCCATTGAGGGACATAAGCGAAATGTAGATCATGATTCAAGACCCACAGCAGTTTCAAATCCGCAGCTATGAATAACCAGCTGCTTCAACAGCAGAGCCACACTAGGGAGGTTCACCAAGGGTCTGGGCAGCAGACTAATATGGCTGGTGCAGAGATTGGACTCAGCACAGAGTTCTGAGTGCACGAGAGCAGAGTGCTAGCCCTCGGGATAGGGATGCTGCCTGCCATGTGTACATGGAAATGAAGGGACAATGTAAGGTGGCCAAAGCATCCTCTGGTACATGCTCTGATTAGAATCGGAGAATCATTTGGGCTGTAAAAGACCATTAAGATCACTGAGTCCAACCGTTTACCCTACGCTGCCAAATCCACCACAGGGAAGAAGAGCAGTCTAAGATCTCATCTCAGTCTCCCCTCTGTCAATTTAAAGCCATCAACCAACTCCACAACTTGCCTGTTTACTTCTGGGGGTAAAAAATAAGCCAAAATCTCTGGTTTTGGTGGAACAACTCCTGAAAGACACCCCGAGGACAACAAGCTGCCACACAGGCGTTAGGACACAGCAGCGAGGAACAGGCAATGCAGTTTTGGACAGTGTATAGGAAAGCGTAACAACACAGGCTAGCGCAGTGAGCATCTGCCTTGCATTTGCAACAAGAATGATAAATGGAAAGGAGCTCATAGAGCCTCGGCAGAAGGAACCAGAAGGCTAGAGGTGCTACAAAGGAAAAGAAAAGTGATTCTGACTGTCCTAGGTACAGCAGAATTAGTAAACTAAGTGGGGAGGCATTAGTGATCTGCAAATATTTGAACAGACAAGGACCATTAAGGACAGGACAAGGAGAATTGCTTTAACCTGCCAGAGGGTAGACTGAGATGAGCTCTTAGGCAGAAGTTCTTCTCTGTGAGGGTGCTGAGGCGCTGGCACAGGTTGCCCAGAGAAGCTGTGGCCGCTCCATCCCCAGCAGTGTTCGAGGCCAGGTTGGACACAGGGCTTGGAGCAACCTGGTCTAGTGGAAGTTGTCCCTGCCCATGGCAGGGGTTTGGAACTGGATGAGCTTTAAGCTCCATTCCAACCCAAACCAGCCTATGATCTGACCTGAGTGCTCCCCACCAAGATGTACACAGACACACAGGCTCATTTTCACAAGGTCTGGGTTCACTGGTGTCCTGGGTTCAGCAGTAGCAGTCATTTTTCTCCTTCATAGTATCTGATGCAGTCCTGTGTTTTTGACTTTCAGCCTGGGAACAGTGCTGATAACACCGACATTTTTAGCTGCTGCTTAGAATGTTTAGTCCGACCAAGGACTTTCTGAGCCTCATGCTCTGCCAGGGAGGAAGGCAAGCCGGGAGGAAGCAGAGACAGGACACCTCACCCAAACTAGCCAAAGAGGTCCACAGCATGTCATGCCCAATACATATACTGGGGGCAGTTACCCGGAAGAGTTAGATCACTGCTCAGTCAGGCTGGGTATCAGTCGGCAGGTGGTGAGCGGTTATATTCTCTTCCCTTGTTATTTCCCTTATCATTATTGGTGGCAGCAGTAGTGGTTTGTGTTATACCTTAGTTACTGGACTGTTCTTAGCTTGTGGGAGTTATGTTCTTTTGATTCTCCTCACCATCCCTCCAGCTGCAGGGGGAGGAAGGGGTGGGGGGAGGGCGAGCAGATGAGCTATGCGGCTGGCTGGACTTAAATCACAACAACTGGTTTTGCCTCCTCCCTGTGTTACTGGTGCTGGACGAGCTGAACTTTGGGGCTGCTATCTCGAGGAAGCCCTGGGCTTGGTTCCACTGCTTGGCAGCCCTGCAGCTGAGCAGCCTTCCTCACAGCTCACAAGAAATTCAGCTTTTCACCAGATTATCCCTGTTTCTGAGGCATGGGAATTCAAAAGTCCTTTAATGTGACTGAGCCCCAAACTGCACCCTCAAAACATAATATTAACAGATGTGAGCAAAACAATAGCCACAAAACCACCAGGAACGGATCATTGTAACTCTGAAGAATGATGGATTCCACACATAATATTTCCAGGGAATTGTTTCACAGTCAATTACACCTGGAAGGCACAGACAAAGAGAGCAGCCACCAGAGTCATTCTACACACGTGTTAATAGGTGGTGATGTCACCAGTGAATTTCCCACCTTCCTGCAGGGAACTTATTCTCACAAGTAGCAGTGTTAGGATGTGACTGCCTCACAAATGCTATGGGGCTGAACCAAAATAACAACACACTCTTCTGCGACAGGTTATCTCTTCAGTCTTTACCTGCCCACTAAATAAAACTTTTTCTGGAATCACAGCCACAGCTGACGCTTAGATCGGGGATGGGACGTGTCTTTTTAGACAGGCAGACACCCCCAACCTAAGTGCTTCCAGCAGCAGACAAAGACGGACACAAACACGGCCTGGAGGCTGACAGGCTCTCCGCTGCTTTAAACCCACTCAGGAATAGCCCCAAACTGGAGACAAAGCCCTGATGAACACCCCAGGGCACATAACAACCCCACAGACTCCTCCCTGCAACTCTAAGCTCACCAGACCCACCACAACCGGCAGGCGGCGGTGCCAAACCAGCCGAGGGCAGTGAAACCTCACCCCAACCCGCTCCCCGCCGTCCCCCCCCTCCCCACTATCCCCGTACCATTCGCCTGCTTATGACGCGGGCCTTGCGGGGCCCCATCACAGCCTCTGCCCTTGCCGTGCTCAGCGGCACCACCACACCGCAGCCACAGCAGCTGTGGGTGGAAGAAAAAAGGGGACTAACATTCCCCACTCGTGCAGCCCCTTCCGGTCAGCAGCACGGAGGTTACATAAAGCATGGAAAGACACAACATGCCATAGGCGCGGGGGCCTGGCTTGAGCGGGGCACGGTCTGCCAATCAGGAGAGGAGCTATCTTGGGCTTGACTGATACACACGCTGCTATGGGAGGGCTAGGTTCATCAGTAAGGGCCGAGGGGTAGGGTGGACTACTCCATAGGACCCTGTGGGGAGGCTAGCCCACTCTACAAGGGTTTGGAATGAGGATCGCCCCTCCTATGTAGGCCTGTGGGAGGACAATACCCTCTATAAAGATTTGTGTAGAGGCCAGGCTCCTCCATAGGAGGCTGGAAGGGAGACAGGTTCCCATACTGAGCACCGGATGAGAGGCCAGACTCTCATATAAGGCACAGCAGGGGGCAGGGGCAGGCAGGCTGTTTCATAGGAGCCAGGAAGGCCAGGCTCCCCCTGTAAGGGTTGGCAGGGAGGTGAGCTTCATCTATACCAGCTTAGGAGGAGAACAGATTACCATATATGGATCTGTGGAGGGGTCAGGCTGTCCTATAATGCCCCAGAGGGTTTTGGAGGGGGGAGGCTCCTCTATAAGAGCCAAGAAGAACGCCAGACATCTCTATAAGGGTCTGTGGGAAGGTCAAGCTGCTGCTAGAGGGAATGTGAGGTAAGAAACCAAGCCCCTACTACTGAGGATGGGGAGTGTGAGGTCTGTTCTTTCTGCTTGGGCCATAGCAGGACCTGGAAGTGCCACTGAAGTGGGGCAGCCTGGCCTGCAGTGCCTGAGGTATCTCCAGCCACAGCGGGGCTCCAGGCTCAGCCTGGGGGACCAGGTGTCACTGACCCTTCTGATCCCTACCCAGGTGCTCAGCTGCCCCAGGGAGCCACCGCTGGAGCCGAGACCAAGCCCCACTGGAGGAGAAGTGATTTCAACCAGTCCCCACATGGATGAAACCCTGCAGAGCTCAGTCTCTCCTTGGAGAGGACATTGTAGTCAAGGACCTAAAGATCAGGTAATGCCCAGTCTCTTAGACCTTGTACTTTGGGCTTGAGAAGACCGTTTGTTATTCACATCATCTGTCATTTATAATATATACCTGTGGGAAAGATAAATTGCGCGTGGGTCAAGGCAGAGATGCTCCTGACCAGGAGACCATTGCACATTATGGAGCTGGTGGTCTCCTGAGCTGGCACAGGGCTGGTCTGTGCTGCGCAAACCCTGTTTCTGTAGGATGAGCTTGGCCATCTCATAGTAACAGGGGGTCTGTGAGCAGCTGCTGCCTGACACTGACGCTTACACCAGCTGCCTGGCCCTGCCTCTATCTGGAAATGCAGCAAGAAGTTCTCACGTGAACTTCATGAATAATGCTGTTTTCTTGTGATACTTTGTGTATTAGCTCATAGGACCAAAAAGGGAGAACTCTAACTGTCCCTGAAGGCAAGGCGCCCAGCATCTGAAGGGACATAAGATTTACATGCTGTCTGTATCCCTCCTCTTATTCTGTCTTCTTAAAGCAGTTGTGGCCTCCCTGTTCCTAGGGTGAAAGGCAAGAGCTGTGCAGCTGGTTATCAGGGTCTGTTGGGAGGCCAGGCACTTCTGTGGATGTCTGGGAGGAAGACGCACTCCTCTAGAGACACCTGTGAGGAAACTCGGCCTCACTGTAGGGGCCCAGGTGGAGGCTAAAGTCTTGGTGTGTTCTGTCTCAGAGATGTCGTGGTGTTGAGCAAGTAGGAAGTAAAGACTGAGCAAGGATATGCTCTTATAGGCTTCTTCCCAGGAGAAGGAACCTGACCATCTGAGGGTGCTTTGAAGGTGTACCAGCCCTAGCCCAGACAAAAAAGTGAGTATGACATCTTTCAGAAGGATAGCCAGCACACAAGCCTCAAAACTTACTCTTAAAATATGTATTTAAAAACTAAGGTTACAGAAGGGTCCTTCAGCAGAATATTTGTACACTTGGTCTTTCAGAAATGAAAATGGACAACTGATTCCTTGAATGTGCACTTTGCGCAGTCCATTGTAATGCAGTAGGAGAGATGCTTAAGCTCACTGTCATCTTCTCTTCACAAGGAAATTCAGTAAAAGCTCCAGGGGCTGTTTAGCTTAGACATGCACTGAGGTCATGCAGATTCAACTTGAAGAACATCATACATCAGCAGCTCCCTTTGCTCCACAGTTAGTCACCTGGCACCAGGTTTAAACAGCTGAACTGTGTGCTGGTCCCCTTATCCTGCATCCCTGTCTCATAAGGTACGGAGGAGCTTCTTAAGCAATGCTGCACATGAGGATATGAGAGAGACCAGCATCCCTGCAGCACATGAGCTTCTGAATCAAAGACTTGATCATACATATAGTAACAAAAAAAGCATGAATTTTGAGGAGATATGGTCAGAAAATGAGTTTCAGGGCTCCGGCCCAACATGGGTAGCTAAGTTTATTTCCAGTGGTACATAGTCACAAGTCCAAGAAACTTCTTTCCCAGAAGCTAATCAAATGAGGGTCTGAAGAGCCTACCAGGTGCTAGCTATATCATGAACATAATAATCTGCAAGCCCCCCACTGGAGAGGTGATTGAAGAGCTGGAGCACATGTACAGCTAAGACAAACCAGCGACACAGGGTATTGTTCATGCTCCTCTAAGTGAGATCCTTGGGAGACATGGCCAAAATTAAACTTAAATTACAAGCTTAATCACCATTAATGGACAGATTTTTTGATAGGCACTTTATGAATGGGCAAATAATAGAATCATAGAATAGTTATGGTTGGAAAATACCTTAAGATCATCTAGTTCCAACCCCCCTGCCATGGGCAGGGACACTTCACACTAAACTATATCACCCAAGGCTCTCTCCAGCCTGGCTTTGAATGCTGCCAAGGATGGAGCACTGACAACTTCTTGGGCAACCCATTCCAGTGTGTCACCACCCTAATAGTAAAGAACTTCTTCCTTATATCCAGTCTAAACTCACCCGTTTAAGTTTTAACCTGTTATCCCTTGTCTTATCAGTACAGTCCCTAATGAAGAGTCCTTCCCCAGCATCCTTATAGACCCCCTTCAGATTTTGGAAGGCTGCTATGAGATCTCCACGCAGCCTTCTCTTCTCCAGGCTGAACAGCCCCAACTTTCTCAGCCTGTCTTCATACAGGAGGTGCTCCAGTCCCCTGATCATCCTCGTGGCCCTCCTCTGGACTTGTTCCAACAGTTCCATGCCCTTTTTATCTTGAGGACACCAGAACTGTACACAATACTCAAGTGAGGTCTCACAAGAGCAGAGTAGAAGGGCAGGAGCACCTCCTTTGACCTGCTGGTCATGCTCCTTTTTATGCAGCCCAGAATATGGTTGGCTTTCTGGGCTGCAAGCCCACACTGAAGCCAGCTCATGTCAAGTTTCTCATTGACCAACACCTCCAGAGCCTTCTCTGCATGGCTGCTCTGAATCTCTTCTCTGCTGTACCTGTAGCTGTGCCTGGGATTGCTTCGTCCTAGTTGTTGGACCTTGCACTTAATAAACTGAGTCCTCAAATACTCTGCTGAAACAGAGAAGCGCTTCAGCTCTGTGTGGCTGGGAGTAACTGGAAACACCACCACACTGGCCAGACCAACAGTGTCTTCTGCCTGGAGAACCTAAGAGCAGGATCAACACCATCTAGTGATGTAGCCATCAACTGGGGCATTCTTTGAAAGAGAAAGCAGAAAAAAATGAGGTCTGCTTATGAGAAGTGCTCATTACAAGTCTCATCCAATTTCAACTCCCTGCCAAAGGCATGAATACCTTCCGCTAGACCAGGTTGCTCCAAGCCCCATCCAACCTGGCCTTGAACACTGCCAGTGATGGGACAGCCACCGCTTCTTTGGGCAACCTGTGCTGGGTCCTCACCAATCTCAAAAACACATAGGAATCCCAGAGGAAACCTCATCTGAGAGAGATCTGGCCAAACACTGCCTGCACGCTCTTATTGGTGTGTGGTGGCTGATTAAAGGCCACAACCCAACTCACACAGCACAGGGAAGCAAACTGGGTTTTCTCTTCTCAAAATAAAGATGAAGATTTTCCTTTCACATACTTCATCATTCTGAATGCACTCCTGGGAGAGATGGCTGACATGAAGCCAGAGGGCATTGTGGAAAGAGCAGATTAGCTCGCACTCCAGGGTCTCCAAGAACTGAAACGACACAGACAAAACAGCCCCAACATCTTTAAGAAGAGAGCAAATATCTTCTATTCTGATCTCATCCCACTACAAAGATCACTGTCCACAGCAAGGAGCAGGTGATGTTGGTCTTCTGCAGGAAACATGGGAACCACGAGTCATAGAATCATAGAACCAACTGGGTTGGAAAAGACCTCGTCCAGAGAAGAAGTCATCCCTTCGCACAACCAGATATTTCAAAGATGGGTGTTAAGCTCAGGAGGTCTGCAGGACCAATGTGGAGGAGGTCACTCAGCACAGCACCACCTCTTTAGAGACAAAGCCAGCTTCCTAAAGGCACTGCATGTTCCCTGGGTACCCCATGGTCCTGCAATCCCAACTGACTTCTCTCCCAAAACTATGGAGCAATAAAAAAAGCGTTGGGGATCTATGAAAGCAAAGTGTCTTGACTGGTTTGCCTTCTCTCTCTTTCCTGCCCATCTCTTTTCCAAGCAGCTTTAAGGCCAAGTCTTTTGAAATGTGCTGTCTGGTACAGATCCATTTCATGAGCCTTTACACATTTCCCAGAAAGACAGCCTTTCATCCCATGTGTACATATGCACTTGTTGTGAGAAATGGTCTCTAGATAAAAACTTAAGCTTAGGCTAGAAAAAAACGTGAAGCCGCTATTTATTAACATATTTGCATAAACGGGTATCCTACCAATTAGGCAAACAGAGCAAAGTGAGAACTATGATTTGTATTTCCTACCCCATTTTCAAATTCCCTCGCGTTTCCCCATTGGTTGGGTACTCCAAGGTTTACAGCCTATCTGACGCATATAATCTACAAGCTAACTGTCCTGCCTCTGTTTACATCTCCCCTTACGTGATTTTGTATGCCACTTCCTCTTATTTATTTATCTCCTTTTATGGTTCTATTTCCTAACTCTCTGGCAGACATGTGGTACCCCAAGTTCCTGTTTGACCAACCTGCACCTGCTTAGCTTTACAGATTTTACAAAGAGAGTATTCTTTTTAATGACAGATTTTATCTCTTGTCCAGTGATGACATTGCTTTTAAGTGCAGTTTTTTTCATTTGAAAGATGATATTGTCTTTAGCCACAGAGTGTGTCTTTCTAAGTTACCATATCTCAAACTCTTTCTTTTCTTCCCTTCGTAACTCAGTCCGAGCCTCAGTTTCTCTCACAATTCCCCTTTTCTCTTATACATACTATGGTTGCTTTCCGCACTTCTTCAAAGAATTGTCCCATATGTTACTTCAGGTTTGGATAACATAATTTCACTTTTTTTTCTGAAAAAAAGTCACTCAGATCATCTTCATTTGGCTTTTTTCTTTACCTAAAGCATTTTATCAGCGTAGGGTGGTGGTCCAATGAGCATTTGTTTTGACAAAGTTCTTTCAATCATGGAGTCATAGAATAGTTAGGGTTAAAAGGACCATAAGATCATCTAGTTCCAACCCTCCTGCCATGGGCACGGACATCTCACACTAAATCATGTCACCCAAGGTTCTGTCCAACTTTGCCTTGAACCCCGCAGGGATGGAGCATTCCCAACTTCCTTGGGCAACACATTCCAGTGCCTCAGCACCCTCACAGTACAGAACTTGTAGAAGTCTTCCTATATACGGAATTACGCAGCATCTTATAGCTATTAATGCACCTAATGCTACAATTTGAGAAGTAAAATTTGATACCACCATTCCTCTCCATTTTCCAAACCAGGATTCTAACCATCCTTTTAATGGAATATCTATTCTCAAATTTTCAGCCAGTTCTTCTTGCCAATGTAGTGAGGCCTTGTAAGGCTCTGGTTATGGTTCCATCTGATGTCGTATTATTTGGAATAAATGTGCAACATCTATTCCCTAGCATTATGCATACGTCTCCTTTTCCACTATCATCGTATCTAAAACTAGTCTGCTTTACCATGCCATCCTGCTGGTAGCATCTAACTATTCCATAGTTCCTTATCTTGCATCCCTGATATAATTTATAAACCTTTGTCGTGGTTTAAGTCTATAAACCCATACAGTCGCTCCTCACTCACTTCCCCCTCTTTCTTCCCTCCGCTCCTGGAGGGATGGGAAGGAGAATCAAAGAATGCAACTCCCACAGGTTGAAATAAGAACAGTTTAGTAACTAAGGTATAACACAAATCACTACTGCTACCACCACTACTAATAATAATGACAAGGCAAATACAAGGAAAGAATACAATAGCTCACCATCAATATCAAGCCCGACCACGCAGTGCACTCCCCACCGTGCACCCCCCCACCCTTCCGGGTCTCTGCTCTCCGTTTTTACATCCTGGACATGATGTGCTGTGGTATGGAATAACCTCTTTGGTTAGTCTGGGTCAGGTGTCCTGTCTCTCCTTCCTCTCGGCTTCCCCTCCTCCCTGGCAGAGCATGAGACTCACAAAGTCCTTGGTCAGCCTGAACATCACCAAGCAGTAACTGAAAACACTGGTGTTATCAGCACTGTGCCCAGGCCCAAAATCAAAAACACAGCGCCGCACCAGCTACCAAGAAGGAGAAAAATGACTGCTGCTGCTGAACCCAGGACAATATATAAAGCACTTATCACCATATTGATAAATATTCTTCGGAACCACTCGGGGGCGGAGGTAAGAACAGGAGTCACCCTGGTCCTGCCTCAGCACTTCTGTTTCCAATAAGGAAGCCACAAGATTTCGCTGGCAGTCTGCCCCTTGTCCTACCTCTACATTCCCTAATGAAGAGTCCCTCCACAGCATCCTTGTAGACCTCCTTCAGATACTGGAAGCTGCTAGGACGTGTCCATGCCACCTTCTCTTCTCCAGGATGAACAGCTGCAACTTTCTCAGTCTTTCTTTGTACAGGGGGTGCTCCAGCCTCCAATCATCCTTGTGGCCCTCCTCTGGAGTTGCCCAAACAGTTCCATGTCCTTTTTATGTTGAGGACGCCAGAACTGTACACAGTACTCCAAGTGAGGTCTCACGAGAACAGAGGGGCAGAATCTCCTCCGATGATCCTTGGTTACAGATGATAGATGGCTGAAAGACACAGTTCAGCAGGAAAGGACCTTCATAGTCCTCTCGCCTCTAGCTCTGGACTTCCCTAGCACTTGCTGGGACTCCTGGCTAGACCACCTTGCTATGAAGCAGTCTGCTTTAGGCTGATACATCTGCTCAGAGGGGTTCCCATGCTACCACGTGAGATACATGGTAAAGGGCTGCTGGCACACCGGGTTCACATGGACATGGCTTCACGCAGCTTGCATCCCAGTGTGCCAGCACCTTCTGCTGCAAAGTCATTTACAGTCTTTCAGAGTTTCAGAGTCTGCCAGGTGGTGGTGTGGCTGTAGGACACAATGGCATTAAGTCACTAAGTACCCAGGGGTTACCATGGCTGTTCAGGATGTGGGCCACACCAAATGCGCAAGCAGGTTAATGGCAAACATGTCACTACTTTGGTTCCGTTAATTTTAAAATGTGGTAGAAGAAACAATAAAAACAAAAAGATAGTGGAAACCTGGAAGTGGTGGGACCTTGAATCTAGAAGCCAAGTGTAAGACACACAGGGTTAGCTGCAACACGTCCTGCTGCTTCACTGCCAGGGCAACACAGAAAAGGCAAATCTGCACCATCCCAGACCGCCGCAACGAGGAGTGGAAATCCAGAGGACCACACTGCCACATGAAGACGTTTGAGGGCTTTTACATCACAGACTTTGACATGCTCTGTCTTCCGTTCTTCCTGGATCATCATCAGTCTGGTAATGTTCTCCTAGTAACTCCTGCCTGTGAGAGAAATCACACTGTCATCTGATTAACACTGATTCAAAACACCCTTTGCTAGAAGGCAGTCCATGAAGCCTGAATTGGCAGGGACACCAGGGAGAAAGTAGCAGTAATGTGTGAGCTCAGCTGTGGATGTGTACTGCAAGGAGATGCAGAGCTGCACAGCAAGGTGGAGGGTCATGACACAGGGAAATGGTGCGAAAAAGCCTTGGCACGGCTATGCAGGCTTCTCCACCTCTGGTATGTTGGGCATGAGTTTCTGAGTAGCCAGCCCTGACCCAAGAGCTGGAGCCCACTCAAGAGCCATGCCATGGCTTCACACCCCCTACACCAGGAAACACTCCCCTCACCCTCCAAAGCCTGCACTTCTACACTCACCAGAGTCCTCTAGAGATGATTTCATCTGAGCCAGCTTGAGAAACAGCTGCCAAAAATGGGAGAGAGAAGAAAGCTAGAGGACAGCCGACGTGCATCACCAACGGTATTGAAGCCCAACTAGAGAACGTCACTAGCGCTTCCATCTCACCCCCAAACCCAGAGCTGGGAGAAGAGTTATGGGGCAGGAGAGCTCCAAGAACATACACCCTTCCCCCTCCTGTCCCATGGACATCGATCTCTATACCCTCTCCTGCTGCTGCTGTGTAACCATGCTTGCATTGCAGTGCATAGCTTGTTCCACCTCATCCTTATCCCTGCAGCCGTGCTCATAGAGATGCTTGGCCTAGGAGAGCCAACAAACAGAGCAGGTGTGTGTTAGCAAGCAATGAGTTGCTATTACAGTTCATGCAGGTAGCTCTGGAAGAAAACACAGAATACAAGTGAAGTGGTGGCCACAGGCAGATCGCAGAGCAGGGGACAGCACACAAGGCCCGCAGTGCCCTACTGCCTGAGCAAAATTGACCTCACAAGACAAGCTGCTCTTCACCTGGGATGAAAAGCTCTCAGCAATTGAGTCCTTGACATCTAATTTACTCCAGTTCAACCGTGCAAGGCTGCTACCAGCCATGTCCCTGGCCTACTCTTCAGTTTTTCAGAGCACACTATGCAGACTTAAATGTGACAGTCTTCTTCTGCTGCAGCTCTTGATGTAGTGTCTGCCTGAGCTGCACCAGAGGAAGACCCTCACATTTAAGACTGCGCCAGCAATGTGCACATGTGTTAGCAGTGTTAAACCACGTAGCAAGAAACAGCAGCATGTTTGCTTTACCTCCATGGTCTTCTTGTACTGCAGATTTCTGGTTCTGTGAATGACCTCCATGATCAGCTCTATCTGTGAAGACAACAGAGCCAGAGTCAACACATCACTGACCATCAAAGCTCCAGGATGGACTATGTAGCTTAGGAAAGGAAGATGCATAGGCCAAACTGAGATGGCTTTAAGGACCTTTGTCCGCCTAAAGCATCTTCACAAAACCCACGTTTTATACTCCTATCTAAGCCTCCACTTCTGTATGCACGGGAACTCTACATAGCATCATAGAATCATAGAATATTAAGGGTTGGAAAGGACCTCAAGATCATCGAGTTCCAACCCCCCTGCCATGGGCAGGGACACCTCCCACTAAACCATGCCATCCAAGGCTATGTCCAACCGCACCTTGAACGCCGCCAGGGATGAAGCATCTACAATCTCCCTGCGCAACCCATTCCAGGGCCCCACCACCCTCATAGTAAAGAATTTCTTCCTCATATCCAATCTAAACCTCCCCTGTTTAAGTTTAAACCCATTACCCCTTGTCCTCTCACCACAGTCCCTAATGAAGAGTCCCTCCCCAGCATCCCTAGAGGCCCCCTTCAGGTATTGGAAGGCTGCTATGAGGTCTCCACGCAGCCTTCTCTTCTCCAGGCTGAACAGCCCCAATTTTCTCAGCCTATCTTCATACGAGAGGTGCTCCAGTCCCCTGATCGTCCTCGTGGCCCTCCTCTGCACTTGTTCCATATCCTTTTTATGCTGAGGACACCAGAACTGCACACAATACTCCAAGTGAGGTCTCACGAGAGCAGAGTAAAGGGGCAGGAGCACCTCCCTCGACCTGCTGGTCACACTCCTTTTGATGCAGCCCAGAATACGGTTGGCCTTCTGGGCTGCAAGCGCACACTGCCGGCTCATGTTCATTTTTTCATCAACCCACACCCCCAAGTCCTTCTCCGCAGGGCTGCTCTCAATCTCCTCCCCGCCCAACCTGTAGCTGTGCCTGGCATTGCTCCGACCCAGGTGTAGGACTTTGCACTTAGCATGGTTGAACTTCATTAGGTTGGCATCAGCCCACCTCACAAGCGTGTCAAGGTCCCTCTGGATGGCATTCCTTCCCTCCAACTTATCAACAGAACCACACAGCTTGGTGTCATCAGCAAACTTGCTGAGGGCGCACTCAATCCCACTGTCCATGTCACCCACAAAGATGTTGAACAAGACCGGTCCCAACACCGATCCCTGGGGGACACCACTCGTTACTGGTCTCCAGCTGGACACTGAGTCACTGAGCACTACTCTTTGTGTGCGGCCATCCAGCCAGTTCTTTATCCACCGAGTGGTCCACCTATCAAATTGATGTCTCTCCAACTTAGAGAGAAGGATGTCATGTGAGACAGTGTCAAAGGCTTTACAAATGAAGTCCAGCAATATATAGTACTTTATCATCTCCATAGAATCTGGAAAAATTCAGAAGACCACTCCCTTCTGCTAGGTCCAAACTTCCATCAGTTTTCCCTCATTTTTCAGACACAGAAATCTCAAGCCAGAAGAGGTTAAAAGGCTTGCCAATTTCAGCAAGCCCTATGGAGATCAGGCAACGGTGTATGTATGATATATATATATATATATGATACAGATACATTTTATACATGTATATAGATATATCAGAATATTCCTGGTTGACACTCGTGCCTCTGGAGCTGAGCCCCCGTAAGAGCCGGCTGCAGAAGGCACCCAAGGGAGAAGATGCAGCAGTCAGAAGAAGGAAGGCAGCAGTTGCTGCACAGTTCAGCAGCAGGGTAGCAACATAGAGGAAGGAGCTCAGGACTTCCCAGCAGCAGCAGGCATTTGGGGAACGCAGGGGGCTGGGGCATTGTGGGCGACACAAGCCAGGAGCCAGTATCCATCAACAAAGATGGTGATGGATCAACACCCTGACCTTCTTCCCATGCAGTTTTTGCTTTTTGTTGAATTCCTCCATTTTCTTTGCTTCTTCCCAGAAACGGGGCTCGGCTGAAATGTCCAAGTAATCCTTTTGTTAAGGCCACAGCTCCAGAGACAAAGACTTAAGATTTTTTTCCACCCCTGCAGAACAAGTGGGAAGAACCAGAACCGATGGACGGGCCAGGGGATACGAATTTGCATCCGCCTTTACCACCTTTGCCACCCCTTGCCTCCCTCCCCCCAGAGCCCGATCCTCGAGATTGTCAAGGGTGGGACAAATGGATAGAATTGTTAGATGAAAAATTACAAACACTTCATGACAGACTTGCAAATTTACAGATCTCAGTCACAGTTACACAAGCGGGAAAACCGGAATATAATCCTTTTATCACACCCTTGCCACGGACTTTACCGACACATCAAGATAACCCTGCGGCAATGCGCTGGAGGGGCATCATTCAAGATGCTATAATAGGTGGTCAAATACTGCCTATTGAGATACCAAAAGCTTTTCCTGTAATGATTAACCAAGCAGGGCAGGTTCAGTGGTCTCCTCTAGATTGGAAAGCAATGAAGGAGTTAAAGTCAGCAATACCGCAATATGGGTTGACTTCTAACTATACACAACAGATGTTAAATGCATTATTTTCTTCCACTGTACTAAATCCTAATGATTGCTTATGAATAGCTGCTGTTTTATTGTCTCCATCACAAGTTTTACACTTTAAGAGTTCATTTGAGAAGTTGGCCGAGAAGGCTGCCAATGAAAATGCCGGCTGACACCCAAATGATTGCTTACATGGGATTACGGTTGAAATGCTGACAGGCAAAGGTCTTCTCCATCCTGATCAGGCTCAGATGCAACTTCCTATTGAGGTGTTGCAGCAATCACAACAGCTGGCATTGATGGCTTTGAAAGCTGTTTTGCAGGCTGGAAAACCTAATCCCTCTTATGTTTCTATCAAATGGGCTATAAATGAACCATATATGTTATTTGTGGATAGATTGACTGAAGCTATCGAGAAAAATATTTACCTTGCAGCTAGCTCAAAATAATCTGTTTGGAGAACTATTTTAGAAACATTAAAGTCCGAAAACGAGATAGTAGAGCCCAGTGCCCCCCCCCCCCCCCCCCCGAACCTCCGCCAGTTGCCGCTGCGGCTGCGAAGACTGAGGATGGGGATGAAGATAATCCTTTTGACCCCGGCCCTGTTAATCCCGAGAAAGATCCTACTCTCAAATCACCTGAAACCTTTGGGAGGAAATGTTTTAATTGCACTTGAAAACGGTGAAACTCCAGAACACATTTATGAGGAGCCTGTGCACGTTCATCAGACTTCTGTTGCTGCTCCTGAGATTCTGACACCTGATAATTTTGATGCTGACCTGGACAGTCCTTTTGACCCAGTGCCTGTTGATCATGAAAAGCAGCCTGATATATATCCCCCCGATCCTCATGATAAATGGGCAGCTGTAAAGGGAGAAGCAAGACGGGTGGGGGATGCAGATGTATTGTGTGCTTTCCTGGTGGTTTATGTGCCATATCGAGACCTGTGGTGAGAAGGTCTCTCGTATGCTCTTATCACAAGATATCAAGCGAACGGTAACAGACCATAGACTTGGAACCCCATATATAACTCATTTTATACAGTCTCTCTGTAATACTTATGTACTAGAGGTTGGCAAATATAAGTACATCTGTGTTTCTATCGACCCTTGCAGACCTTTATAGATACTGCTGGCCACTTCTGATGTAGGCTGGCCACCTGCGTCTGAATGAGTGTGCATTTTGGTCAGTATGAAAGCCCAAGCCTCATGCAATGTGGGGGAGGCAGAGCCTCTGCGGGGACACCTGCTGAGACTGAGCCTGCCACCTTGAATGGCAATGATGCTGCTCGGAGCTGGTTTCCTGATTGTCTTCGCAGGGTCCTTGCGCCACGTTCTGTACATGCGACCGTGTAGTGGGAGTAATGATTGTCTGATTTTGTGCTTCAAATGTTGTAGTTGTGTGGAGTGTGCTTGTGGGATCCCATGCGTGTGTGTGTGTGTGTGTTGAGGACAGATGGTGTTCTGTGTATTTTTTGTTGTTGCGTTCACATAAAAGTTTTTAATGGGTATCAGATTAACATTTCAGGCAAGAAAGGGTTAATATAAAAGTGCTGTTGCCTGCAGGTTGCTGATGGGCAGGCTGACAGCTGTAGCTGCTGATGGGCAGGCAGGCATTTATAGCTGCTGCTGAGCAGGCCCGAGAGCAGGCTGGTGTTTGTTGCTGCTCAAAGCAGGGTGAACGACTTGGAGGAAAAAAGAAATATTTGCTAGAGTTTGGTAACCATGTTCAAAAGAAGCTGTCCTCCGATTCGGCTCCCAGTGCTCCACCGGTGGAACAGCCAGGATGGACATCGGAACAGAGGAGTGAAGAAAAAAAAAAAACAAAAAGAAAACAACAAAAAAAACCCACCACTAAAAAACCTCTTGATCTACTGAAGTATTGGGGCAGTTTGTAGAGACACCACAAACAAAGCCTTAAGAGGCCTGCAACACACAGGGCATAGGGGAGGAGTCCTGCTTAGTGTGTTTAAGGTAACCTGGGGGTGAATCCAAGACTGGGAGGAACAGGCAGACTGGTTGAAACACGAACTGCTAACTGGAAAAGTGAGAGGGGCAGCGCACCCCCAAGCTTTACCAGCCACCACCCAAACAGCATCAGGGTGGCAGAGAAAGAAGAAATGGGTAATGACACAGCAAACTCCTTGACGGTTAACACTGTGCAGTTTGCCTCTGCAGCTGCTTCACATTCCTTTTTCATCAGAATGCCTCTGCTTTAAGGAAACACTTTAACCTGTCTTACTTCTCAAGAACTGATAACCTGGGGGAGGGGGTATATTTGTGTCCTCCTACGTACAGGTCCATGGCGGCTGCCTGCAAAGTATGTCAAGCCTTGCCATGAGCTGGACAGATGAGTGGAAAAACCAGATGCCTCAGCTACAGGAGCTGACCGTGAATATCCTGAGCAGAATGAGATAGAGGAAGAGAAAAACGAATGACTGTAAAACATCACTTGGGGTCAACTGAAAAGTAACAGCTTGAATACGTGTGCTTGTAAAGTAGCTATTTTTAGAGGCTGTGATTTTGTGTATAAACCCACCTATCTTACTAGCCAGTTGCTAATAAGAAACTACACCTTGTACTGTATGGATTTGTCACTTGTAAAAGAGATGTTAGAGAATGCAAATTTGCAGCAGCTGCTAGAAAATGCTAAGGCAAAAGCTAGAAAGATTCTAATACAATGGTAGTGTTATAAAGCAGGCAATGGAACAAATTAAGAGGGTGGGAGAATTCCACTGGTAGGAAATTTCTTTGGCTGCTCCCTTGCTGCCATCAGCATCTTCAACATGCTGCCGCACCCTGTAGTAGTTATACTGCTAATGTAAATCTGTGTGTGCTTTGCCATAGTAGTGACTTGTTACTGGATGAAGCAGGTGAAACTCTGCATTGACAATGAGGTGCAAGGACTGAGGTTGGCCAAATGCCTCCTACCACAGTAAAGGGCAAGACTGGGTTGGCCTCTGTGTTTGCCACCAAGAAGAACCTTTAGCTCTGCTGTTGGCTGCAACCCAGCAGGCGTTGAGGGGTGGGAACACATGCCATGCCAGACCTTGATGTGAGGGATGGCCTCCCCTGTTATCAGAGAGCTATGCAGGAGAGAAGGGCAGGCCAAGCAGCCTGTGGTTGGCAAATACTGGAGATACGATCTAGTCCAAATCCCCTACTCAAGTAGGGTCATCTAAAGCAGGTATTATATAGAAAAAAAAAAAAAAAAAAAAAGGAATGCAAGGATTTTCTTCACACAAACAGTCTACAAAGGTGCAATTTGTACTAAATTTTTTAAATGTGTCTAGTTTGGATCCTCTTTCCGCAATACAGCATTTGTGACATCTGGTGGACGATTCCTTGCCCAAACCACCAGTTCTATATAAAGACCTACATGAGAATGAGTGGAAAGGACCAGAGCCATTGCTGACATGGGGTTGAGGATATGGCTGTGTACAGCTAGTGACAGGACCATACTGGCTGCCAGCAAAATGCATAAAGCCCCAGAACTCAACAACAGAAAGAAATGACAATGACAGAAATCTTTGTAATATCTGTTCTAATATGTGTGACCATGGGTAATGGACAAGAATACTGGGCACATTTGTTAAATCCCCCATTATTCCAGCGTGTTACATGGTGTGTAGGATTCACTGGTATTCCACATGTTATGAAGGTTCAGGTGACTTCAAATCAGACTAATCTGATTGAAATAATGCTGCCTGGAGTAGTGGCTGGTTATGTTAATTACACAGGTCAAGCAGTGATAGAGCGGACACAGCAAACTGTAAAAAATATACTAGTAAAACAAAAAGGGGGAATGATAGGGGAGACCTCAAATGCACCAATTAACAAAGCATTGTTTGTCTTAAATGCTTTAACATTATCCAGTTCTGATTTACACACAGGCATGAATTTCCCACCAATGATTAGGCATTTTTCTGCACTAATCCATGTAGGCCCAGATCCGATACCAGGGAAAGAACCTGTTGTGGTAATGGTAAAGCCTTTGGAAAATCATAACTGGGAAGGTCCTTTTAGGTTAATAACTTGGGGAAGAGGCTATGCTTGTGTCTCTACAGAACGAGAACCGTGATGGATCCCCGCGCAATGTACCCATCCGTCTACACAAGCGATGGCTGCCAATGAAGATTGATGCCGATTCATTGCTGAAGTCAACCCGTGGGAACTGTACAAAGTTAACCGGTCTCCTTTTGGAGAACGAGTCAACGGAGAGTGTATCCATGCAGGAGCGTATCACAACTGGACTTCCCAGCCACTAGTAATAGACTGGGAATATTTAAGCCCAGAAAGGGCACCACTGGACAACAGGGTTGCTTTTAGACATTGACTCCATGAGGCACACCTCACTACAGAACAGAATGACTGTTGATTTTTTATTGTTAGCTCAAGGCCATGGGTGTGAAGATTTTGACAGTATGTGCTGCATGAACTTATCAGATCATCCATAAAAGCATTCCAGACTTAATAACAAGGACAGCACACCTTCAGGAAGATGAGGGACTGAATTGGTTGAAAAAAGTGTTTTCTGGCTTGAGCATTACAGGATGGCTTTACTTAATCATTTTGTCAGTCTTTTTAGGTATTTTAATCTGTGTGCCTTGTTTGCTACAATAGCTAACAGAGATTATAGAAACTTTGGCAAAAGTAGACCATAAATCTATAAAAGCTGTCTTTTAGTAAAACAAAAAGGGGGAGATGTGGGTGATGGGATAGAAACAGTTAACAAAATGGATTCAGGCGTTATCGCCCCGGTCCTGCTCAAGCCCTGGGAACAGTGAAGAAAACACCAGGTGTTAATGCCCTGGGCAGGCCTAAGCCTTGGGAACTGTGAAGACAACAATGAAGGGTAAAGATCGGTTAGCAAAACAAAGCAGAGAGTTTGCAAGATAAAGCAGGATGTGCATCTCAAAGACAGACCAAACTATGTAAATATTTGTAACCCTTAGTAGTTTTGCTGAATCGGGAGGTTAAGGAAGTGAGAGTGGAAAGTTACTGCTTAGCACTTAGTAGACTATATAAGGGACTGCTGGGGAGCTATAAAGTGACTTGTGTCTGATCATATTGCTCTCTGACTGAGTCCATCTCGAGGCATATATATATATGCATACATACACACATACATGAAAAGACGCCGTTACTCAAATCAACTGTTGTAGCCGACATCAAACTTACCCCGTATCACACTTCCCTTTGCAGAAACATATAAAAGCAGGACTCTTGAAGCGGCATCCAAGCAGCATTGCCTATAGAAGGGTCAGTCCTGCTGGGGCCTGCCTTTCAGGGTAAGAAAACTGGTATCAGGAAGTTATTCAAGCAAGCACAGTCACATCTGCCCCTCACCCGGTTGAATTCAGGCAGGTTTCAACACACAGCAACCTGAAGCAGAGTTCCCCACATTAGCAGACAGACAGAGAACCTAACACACAGAAACACTGATGCTAAAAAAACCTCAAGCTCATCATGCTGCCAAGGGAGCAGCTATATCGCAGAACAGCACCCCAGCAAGCTCATCGAGGGAAATATGTGTAGTTCTCAATTAAAGCCCCAGAGCCGTTTCAAACCCACACCTATGAACAGCCACCTGCTTCAACAGCAGAGCCACACTGAGAAGGTTCACCAACGGTCTGGGCAGCAGACAAAGGCGGCTGAGGCAGAGTGGACCCAGCACAGGAGAGCAGAGTACCAGCCCTTGGGGTAGGGATGCTGCCCACCATGTGTACATGGAAATTAAGGGACAATGTAAGGTGGCCAAAGCATCATCTTGCAGATCCTCTGATTAGAATCGTAGAATTGTTTAGGTTGAAAAAGATCTTTAAGATCACTGAGTTCAACTGTATACCCTACGCTGCCAAATCCACCACTAAATCATGTCCTGAAGTGCCACATCTGCACACCTGCTAAACACCTCCAGGGACGGTGACCCCAGCTCACAACCTCCTTACAGGTAGCAGTATTATTGCAGTATAGTCCCCAAATCCTGGCTAGGGCCTAGATAAGTCTGGGAAATTCAAGTGCTAAACGTGCATCGCAGGGCAGAGCTACCGCTGGCAGATCACACAGTTATAGGGCTGATAATGCAGAAACATTTATTTGCACAGCTACACCACCACCCCCCAAATCATGTACATGGATTTGGGAAATATAGATAATACACTACCTCAGAAGAATGCGTCACAGCAAGGATTATTAAGCTTAAGAGAGGTAGAACTAGAGGTATGTATCCAGGGATTCAGGATTCTGTCTTCAAACAGGAGTTTGCAAGATTAATTTGTCACCAAACATGTAAAAAAACTTGCTTTGCAGGAGTACCATCCTCACTGGTGCATCCAGTATCAGTGGGGTCAGCTTAAGAGGGAATGAGCAGGGTGCTAACAAAGTCCGTGTTTAAGAAAAGATAAAACCTGCCCTGCGTGGGGAGAGTCCGCTCTGATTTCATGAGTGGCCCCAGCCATGCCCTGCCACCAACTGAAATCATGGAACCACAGCCCGGTTTTAGTTGGAAGGGACTTTAAAGCTCATCCAGTTCCAATCTCTTGCCACAGGCAGGGACACCTTCCGCTACAGCAGGTTGCTCCAAGCCCCATCCAACCTGGCCCTGAACACTGCCAGTGATGGGACAGCCACAGCTTCTCTGGGCATCCTGTGCCAGTGCCTCAGCACCATCACAGGGAAGAAGAACTGCCTAAGAGCTCATGTCAATCTTCCCTCTGTCGATTTAAAGCCATCAAACTCCACAACGTGCCTGTCTACTTCTGGGGGAAAAAAATAAGCCAAAATCTCTGGTTTTGGTGGAACAACTCCTGAAAGACACCCCGAGGACAACAAGCTGTCACACAGGCATTTTGACACAGCAGCAAGGAACAGGCAGTGCAGTTCTGGACTGCATATAGGAAAGCATAACGACACAGGCGAGGGTGGTGAGCATCTGCCTTGCATTTGCAGCAAGAGTGATAAATGGAAAGGAGCACAAAGAGCTTCGGCTGAAGGAACCAGAAGGCTGGAGGTGTTACAAAGGAAAAGGAAAGAAATACTGACTATTCTAGGTACAGTGGAATTAGTAAACAAAGCAGGGAGGCACTAGTTATATGTAAATATTTGAATGGACAAGGGTTTGTAAGGACAGGACAAGGTAAATGGCTTTAACCTGCCAGAGGGGAGACTGAGATGAGCTCTTAGGCAGAAGCTCATCTCTGTGAGGGTGCTGAGGCGCTGGCACAGGTTGCCCAGAGAAGCTATGGCCGCTCCATCCCTGGCAGTGTTCAAGGCCAGGTTGGACACAGGGCTTGGAGCAACCTGGTCTAGTGGAAGGTGTCCCTGCCCATGGCAGGGGTTTGGAACTGGATGAGCTTTAAGCTCCATTCCAACCCAAACCAGCCTGGGATTCCGTGATCTGACCTGAGTGCTCCCCACCAAGATGCACACAGACACACATGCTCACCTTCACCAGCTCTGGGTTCACTGGGTTTTTTCTACCTCCACGTGATACTGGTGCTGGATGAGCTGAACTTTGGGGCTGCTATCTTCAGGAAGCCCTGGGCTTAGTTCCACTGCTTGGCAGCCCTGCAGCTGAGCAGCCTTCCTCACAGCTCTCAGAAAGTTCTGCTTTTCACCAGATCATCCCTGTTTCTGAGGCATGGGAATTCAGAAGTCCTTTAATGTGACTGAGCCCCAAACTGCACCCCCAAAACACAATATTAACAGAGGTGAGCATAGTAATAGCCACAAATATATCAGGAATGTGTCACTGTAACTCTGAAGAAAGATGGATTCCCCCACGTGACATTGCCAGGGAATTGTTTCACAGTGAATTACGCCTGGAAGGCACAGACAAAGAGAGCAGCCACCTGAGTCATTCTACACACGTGTTAATGGGTGGCAGTGTCATCAGTGAATCCCCACCTTCCTGCAGGGAACTGATTCTCACAAGTAGCAGTGTTAGGATGTGACTGCCTCACAAATGCTGTGGGGCTGAATCAAAACAAACAAACAATGACACACTTACTCTTCTGTGACGAGTTATCTCTTCAGCCTTTACCTGCCCACTAAAGAAATCTTTTTCTGGAATCACAGCCACAGCTGACACTTAGATCAGGGATGGGAAGTGTCTTTTTAGGTAGACACACACCCCCCTCCCTCCCCCCCCCCCCCCCCCCCCCCCCCCCCCGATCTAATGCTTCCAGCAGCAGACAAACACAGCCTGGAGCTGACACTCTCTCCGCCACTTCGAACTCACTCAGAAATAGCCCCAAATAGGAGACAAAGCTCTGACGAACACCCCAGGGCACGTAACAACCGCACAGACTCCTCCCCGCAGCTGTAACCCCACAGGACCCGCCACAACTGGCAGGCGCCGCTGCCAGCATGGCCGAGGGCAAACGGAACTTCACGACACCCCGCTCCCCGCCATCATCCCGCTATCTCGTCCCTTGGGTCTGCTTTTGGCGCGGGCCTTGCGGGGCCCCCCCAAGGCCTCTGTCATGGCAAAACGCAGCACCACCACCACGCCCCGGCCATGGCGACCGCGGGCGGAAGAAAAGCGGGGCCGGTATCCCTCCCTGCGCGCTCCCGTCCAGTCGGCAGCGGGGTGGTTACGTAATGCACGGAAGGATGCAACTGGCCTGGGGGGGCGCCAGGTGTCTCCATGAGGGTCTGTGGGGAGGTCAAGCTGCTGGTAGAGGGAATGTGAGGTAAGAAATCAAGCCCCTACTACTGAGGATGGGGAGTGTGAGGTCTGTTCCTGTGCCGTAGCAGGACCTGGAAGTGCCACTGGAGTGGGGCAGCCTGGCCTGCAGTGCCTGAGGTGTCCCCAGCCACAGCGGAGCTCCAGGCTCAGCCTGGGGGACCAGGCGTCACTGACCCTTCTGATCCCTACCCAGGTGCTCAGCTGCCCCAGGGAGCCACTGCTGGAGCTGAGACCAAGCCCCACTGGAGCAGAAGTGATTTCAGCCATAACCCACATGGATGAGACCCTGCAGAGCTCAGTCCCTCCTTGCAGAAGACATGGTAGTCAAGGACCTAAAGATCAGGTAATGTCCACTCTCATAGACTTTGTACTTTGGGCTTGAGAAGACCTTTTGTTATTCACATCATCTGTCATTTATAATACCTGTGGTAAAGGTAAATTGTGCATGGGTCAAGGCAGAGATGCTCCTGACCAGGAGCCCATTGCATATTATTGGGCAGGTTTGCACTGCACAAGCCCTGTGGCTGCAGGGTGAGCTTGGCCATCTCATAGTAACGAGGGTCTATATGCAGCTGCTGCCTGATACTGACCCTTACACCAGCTGCGTGACCCTACCTGCATCTGGAAATGCAGCAAGTTCTCATGTGAATTTCCTTCATGAATAATGCTGTTTTCTTGTGATACTTTATGTATTAGCTCATAGGACCAAAAAGGGAGAGCTCTAACTCTGCCTGAAGGCAGGGTGCCCAGCATCTGAAGGGACGCAAGATTTACATGCTACCTATATTCCTCCTTTTATTCTGTCTTATTAAAGAAGTTGTGGCTTCTCTGTCCTTAGGGGGGAAGGCAGGAGCTGCGCAGCTGGTTATCAGGGTCTGTTGATAGGCCAGGTACTTCTGTGGGTGCCTGGGAGGAGGACAGATCCCTCTACAGGCACCTGTGAGGAAACTCAGCCTCAGTTTGGGGGCCCAGGGGGAGGCTAAAGTCTTGATGTGTTCTGTCTCAGAGCTGTGATGGTACTGGGCAAGTAGGAAGTAAAGGCTGAGCATGGATGTGCTCTTGTAGGCTTCCTTCTAGGAGAAGGAACCTGAACATCCGAGGGTGCTTTGAAGGTGTACCAGCCCTAGCCCAGACAAAAAAGTGAGTATGTCAAACTTTAGAAGAAAGATAGCACGCAAGTCCAGAAACTTAATCTTAAAATATGTATTTACTAAGGCTACAGCAGGTTCCTTCAGCAGAATATTTGTACACTTGGTCTTTCAGAAACGAAAATGGACAGCCGATTCCTTGGATGTGCATTTTGCACAGTCCATTGTAATGCAGCAGGAGAGATGCTTAAGCTCACTGTCATCTTCTCTGAACAAGGAAGTACAGTAAAAGCTCTGGGGGCTGTTTGGTTTATGTATGCACTGATGTCATGTAGATTCAACATGAAGAACATCATACCTCAGAAACAAATCAAAGCCATGATTGTGTATATGGTAACAAAAAAAGCATGAACTTTGAGGAGATATGGTCAGAAAATGAGTTTCAGGGCTACAGCCCAACATTAGCAGCTAAGATTATTTCCTGTGGTACATAGTCACAACAAGTCCGAGGGACTTCTTTACCAGAAGTTAATCAAATGAGAGTCTGCAGAGCCCACCAGGCATGACTTGTATTATGAACCTGAAAATCTGCAAGGCTCTCATTGGAGAGGTGATTGAAGAGCTGGAGCACATCTACAGCTAAGGCAGACAAACAGCGTATTGGTGCTCCTCTGAGCACCAACTCTCCCCTAAGGGACATGGCCAAAGTTAAACCGAAATTACAAGCTTAATCACCATTAATGAAGGACAGATTTTTAATAGGCACTTTTTGAATGGATAATAATTATCTGAGTCCTCAAATACTCTGCTGAAATGGAGAAGCACTTCAGCTCTGTGCGGCTGGGAGTAAATAGAAACACCACCACACTGGATAGATTAACAGTGTCTTCTTCCTGGAGAGCCGACAAACAGGTTCAACAGCATCTAGTGATGTAGCCATGAACTGTGGCATTGTCAGACTCACCTGAAATAGAGAGCACAAAAAAGTTAGGTCTATTTATGAGAAGTGCTCATTACAAGAGTACACAGGACAGAAACACTGGCCACTAGTGTTAAAGGGATGGGAGGCTAAAAAAATGTTGACCTTAAAGCTCATCCAGTTCCTGCCTCCTGCCACAGGCAGGGACACCTTCCACTAGACCAGGTTGCTCCAAGCCCTGTCCAGCCTGGCCTTAAACACTGCCAGAGATGGGACAGGCACATCTTCTCTGGGCAACCAGTGCCAGGGCCTCACCAACCTCAAAAGCACATGGGAATCCCAGAGGAAACCTCATCTCCCAGAGCTCTGGCAAAAACCTGCCTGCACGCTCATGCTGGTGCCTGGTGGCTGATTAAAGGCCACAACCCAACTCAGAAAGCACACGGAAACAAACTGTGTTTTCTTTTCGCAAAATGAAGATGAAGATTTTCCTTTGACATACTTCATCATTCTGGACACAGTCCTGGGAGAGCTGGTTGACATGAAGCCAGAGGGCATTGCAGAAATAGATGATCAGTTCGCGCTCCTGAGTCCCAAAGAACTGTAACGACACAGACAAATCAGCCCTAATATCTTTAAGAAGCGAGGAAACATCCTCTATTCTGATCTCTTCTTATCCCACTACAAAGATCACTGTCCAGAGCGAGGAGCAGATGATGCTGGTCTTCCGCAGGAAAAAATGGAAACCACGAGTCATAAAATAATAGAAATAACTAGGTTGGAAAAGACCTTCCAGAGAAGAAGTCATCCCTTTACACAACCAGGTATTTCAAAGATGAGCGTTAAGGTCAGGTGGTATACAGGACCAATGTGGAAGGGGTCACTCAGTACACCACTACCTCTGGGGAGATGAAGCCAGCTTCCTAAAGGCACTGCATGTTCCCTGGATACTCCATGGTCCTGCGGTCCCAGCTGACTTCTCTCCCACAGCTATGGAACAACAAAAAGGCATTGGGGATATCTGAAAGCAAAGTGTCTTCACTGGTTTGTCTTCTCTCTCTTTCCTGCCCATTTCTTTTCCCAGCAGCTTTAGGGCCAAGTCTTCTGAAATGTGCTGTCTGGTATAGGTCCATTTCATGAGCCTTTACACATTTCCCAGAAAGACAGCCTTTCATCCCACATGTACATATGCACTTGTTGTGAGAAATGATGTCTAGATAAAAACTTAAGCTCAGGCTAGACACAGCAGGGAAGCTGCTATTTATTAATGCTGTTGCGCAAATGGGTATCCTAGCAATTAGGCACACAGAGCAAAATTAGCACTAGGATTTATATTTCCTCTCCTGTCTACAAGTTCCTCCCTTGTTTCCCCACTGGTGGGTTACTCCAAGGTTTACAGCCTATCCGACGCATACAATCTACATGCCAACTGTCCCGCCTCTGTTTACATCTCCCCTTACATAATTTTGTATGCCACTTCCTCTTATTTATTTATCTCCTTTTATGATTCTATTTCATAACACTCTGGCAGACATGTTAAAAATTGGGAAGCCCACTCCCTTCTGCTGGGTCCAGACCTCTAGGAGTTTTCCCTCAATTTCCAGACAAAGGAATCTGATTTGGAGAAAACTCCAGGAACTCGCCAACAAAGTTTTTAGTTGACAAGCACATATTCTTTATTGCGGCACTGGGAGACACAGGGGATCACTCCTCCAAGTGTGTCTCTACCAAGCATCAACCAGGCTGTGATTATATTGTTGTTAAAGATACATATTCGTTAGATTACATACATTACATTCTACTTTTAGAGAATGCCTCCCGTATGCACACAAAAATGTGGTAGTGGGCTTTTGGACCCATGGTGGTTATTTCTTCACTTTGTTTTAGAATCATTGTCATATCAGCAACAACCAGGCAGTTCTGGCAAAGCTGATCTTAACAAAGCCTAACATTCTTGAGGTTACTTGTTTACAACCCTATTCTTCAATCAACCCCATTCTTCAAACCACCCTATTCTTCAGTCAACACCATTCTTCTTGTCCTATTGCAAATTCTTTTGCAACTGAGTTATATCATTTTTATTTAAAGTTTGCTGAAGTATTTATCTGTTTCTATTTGATGTTTGATTTTGTTTCTCTTCCATTTGTCATAGTTCATCATGGATTGTTTGCAACACCAAAAGGAGCATTGGACAGTTACACATGTAATCACAACCATTCCTATTATTACAAATACAGTAAAAAAACAACTCTCTCATCCAGGAGAGATTGGGTACCCATGATGTTAATTTTTCCCAGATTTCCTCAGATCCCCATGAGGTGTTGTCCTGTGCAACCTCATGAAATATTTTAACTTGTTTCCACATCTAATCTATTCCAATTTGTCTTAAATGGGATAGGGAGGTCAATTAAAGGAATACCCAGTCTCTCTTCTGATTAGGTAGCTGAGTACAGATCCAACAATCACTCTTGTTTAAGACACTAGTAAAATTTTGTATCAATCTCAGATATAGATTTTGATTCCATGCTTCTACACCTATTATTATACAAATCCAAATTATGATCGATGTAGCCTCATATGTGTGGGTCGTGAAGACTCAATACACCATACTTTTTCTTGGTTCTGGTGTTTTTCTTGGTTCTGGTGTTTTTCTGGTTCTGGCGCCTTCTTGATTCTTGAGTAATGTATCCAAGCAGGCTGTCCCTTTATCTTCACTGCTGTAAAGGTAGTCAGTAATACCTGGTATGGTCTGCTCCACTTCTCTTCTAGGGGATCAACTGTAAAGTTCTTAATAAAAGCCCAATCTCCTGGCTTAAAAGGATGAATAGGATAATCTAAACTTCTAGCTCTGATCCCTAACACTCTGACATTTATTTCTTCTGTTTTCCCAGGTTTACCAAGAACTGTTGAAGTTATCCTCCTCCTACTTCTTATAGGCTCTCTCCTTTAAATTGTGATTGATATGGCCTTCCATATAGAATCTCAAATGGGCTAATTCCTTCCTTTGACCGAGGTTTTGTTCTGATTCTCAATAAGGCCAATGGTAATGCTTGATACCAGTATAACTTAGTCTCTTGACAAATCTTCCCAAGCTGTTATTAATTAAGTGATTAATTTTTTCCACTTGCCCACTGGCCTGAGGCCTATATGGAACATGCAATTATCAATCTATTTCCAATTTCTTGCTAATTTCTTGTAATAATTTTGCACTGAAATGTGTACCACGGTCAGAGGAGATAGTTGCTGGTACCCCAAAACCAGGTATTATTTCATTTAATAGCACCTTAATCACTTGTTTTGCATTATTTGCTCTGCACAAGAATGCTTCTGGCCACCCTGAAAAAGTATCTGTCAATACCAACAAATTCGGATAACCTCCTTTTCTAGGTAATTCAGAAAAATCTGTTTTCCACTGTTGTCCTGGATAATTCCCTTTTCCAGTTGTCCTTACCTGATTCCTGTTTTCAGTTTTAGGGTTATTTTTCAGACATAGTTGACATTGTCACTAGTTGCACTATGGTATATAAATTTCTCCCTATGATCTGTTTGTTTAAATGTTTATACAAGGCATTACTTCCCCAATGAGTTTTGTTATGTTCATCTTGTATCAACTTCCATTACTGATTATAGGGGATCACTACTCACCCATCAGGCATTTTTATCCACCTTTTTTCATTTTCCTGTCCTTCCAAGTTGTCAATTAGTTCCATATCTTCTTTAGAGTACCTAGGTTTATTTTGCTGAATTACCAGTTTACCGTCAGGAATTAAGGACATCACCTCAATTCTTTCTGTTTCTGCTGCCCGTTTAGCCTCACGATCAGCCAAATTATTTCCAGTCTCTTGATCAGAGTTACCTCTTTGATATCCTTTACAGTGTATGATAGCCACTTCATTAGGTAATTGTACGGCTTCTAACAATCGTAGAATTTCCGTTGCATGTTTAATTTGTCTTCCCTGGGTATTTAAAAGTCCTCGTTCTTTCGAAATTGCTCCATGTGCATGAACTACACCAAAGGCATATTTGGAATCAGTCCATATGTTTCTCTGGTTGTCCTTTGCCAACTCCAAGGCTCTAGTCAGGGCTGTTTTTTCTGCGTTTAGTGCTGAGGTCTTAGAGAGTAATGGTTTAGCTTCTATTATCTTTGAAGTTGTATGTGGAGAATAAGGCACGGACCCCGTTTCTGGTTAGGAAATGAAATCGTTTATTACCGAAGGTCGAGGGGTGATACAGGCTATACGAAGTACCCGCGTGTATAAGCGGCTAATACAATTGGTTAGCTAACACCACCCACATGGGTATCTTCACTTCTTCATTGGTGGATATCTTGCTCACTGGTTGCCTTGACTGGCTGCTTGCTTGCTTCTCGCTTCTTTCTTCCTTCTTATCTTGCCTACCTTTCTCTGCAGTACTCCCAAAACTTTCCCAGCAACATTCCTCTGCTATCTCAAAGCTTTCCCAGGAGCTAGTCTAGCTCAGAAATCCATCACATCATGGTCCTTTACACCCACATCTCCCCCTTTTTGTTTTTCTAAAGACCTAACCTTCTTTAACATATTATCCAGTATATCTTGCACACAATTTAGCAGATAGGGAACAAGAAACCTAATACAAAGGAAACTATCAGTGCAAGAAGTAAAGTTTTACATTTCTACCGTTTTACCCTTCTTGTAAGTGATACAGTAGTGATGCTACTATTAGACCAAGGTATCTCTACTAAACATTTATGAAATGACTGTGCTACTAACTATGCTGAATTACAGTTGTCTGACTCAGTGTTCTAGCTAAGTTCACCCATATGTTGGAGCTATTCCAGGGCGTCAGCCACATTGTCGACATCGATGTGTTGCTGATTACCCCTGGATTCTGCATCCGTAACCGCAGGATGGTTCAAAACAGGCTGCACCAGCCGTACAGGTATCCACCAAGGACCATGATCTGTGGAGACACAAGCATACCCTTGCCCCCAAGTTGTCAGTGGATGCAGTCCTTCCCAGAGAAGCGTTTGTGGTGATTTTACCCAAACCTTCAGTTGATGAGTCCCTGTGTGATTAGGCAAAATTTGGCTGTGCAACAGGATATGTCTGGTAACAGCTATGGTCTCATTTCCCTCTCCAGTCGTCAAGAAGTTTAATACATAAATTGCTTTATACAGTCGTGCCTGTGGCAATTCTCCCTTCATTCCCCCTTTTTGTTTTTCTAATAACATTTTTAGTGTTAGGTGGCATTGTTCAACAATGGTTTGTCCTTGTGGTGAGTGTGGGATCCCTGTCTTGTGTTTTATCCCCCAGGTGTTTAGAAATGTTTCAATTATCTTACTATTATAGGCAGGGCCATTGTCCATTTTTGTTTGTTTTGGAACACCTAGAGCTGCGAAGGCACCACGCCAATGACAAATAACAACACGGGCCTTTTCACCTGTTTCTGCTGTGGCCCAGACCATGTGTGAAAATGTATCGATGGAAACATGGACATACTTTTGTCTCCCAAACTCAGGGATGTGAGTGACATCACTTTGCCATAGCTGTAAGGCACTGGTGCCATGAGCGTTTACTCCAGTATGTGGGTGTGTTGCAAGCGGCTGACAGTCAGGGCATGTTTGTACTATTGTACGTGCTTCTGACCAAGAGAGAGAAAACTGTTTTCTGAGTGATCTCACTGATTGGTGGTAAAAAGCATGTGATAATCTAGCCTGTTCTAACTGATTTGGTAGAGGAGTTGCTACTACAGGAACCGTTAACCTATCAGCTCTTCGATTCCCCTCTATGATAAATACAGGCAAATCTGTATGGCTACGAATATGCAGAACATAATAAGGTGTCATGCGTTCATCCAATAGCATTTTTAACATTTTTATATAATAGAATAAAGTAGGATTGGCAACTTCCTTCAGCCATGAATTTTCGATTCTAGTAACAACTCCAGCAACACAATTTGAATCAGTGACGAGGTTCAATGCTCGGTGACAATGCTGAAATGCAAACACTACTGCAGCTAATTCTACAATTTGTGCTGATCCCTGAACTTTTTGTTCTTCATGATGCCATTCATTATTCTCAAACCAAACTGTGATTGCTCTGCCTGTTTTACCTGAACTGTCTGTAAAATAAGTCGGACCTTCCACAGGGTTATGTTGACATTTTGAAACTGATTTTATCTCTATTTCTGTTGTCGGGGAGAATAGCTTTTGTGGTGGATGGTGTGGAGTAACTTTTCCACCAAAATTTGTAGTTCTGTGTTATTCTGAAAAGCCCACTGAAACTACATCTTGGTTAAGGGGAGAGAGATAGTGTCTGGCTCGTGTCCTGTTAATTCTGTTGTTCTCTGTCTGCCACGACACACTATGTGTGCTGTCTGTTCACAAATAGTAACTATCTTTTTGGAGAATTGGTATGGTAAAAAGATCCATTCTAGGACACGTAGTGGATACTTTTCCCTTGAATCCCATTGACCTATTAATCGTTTGAGGGACCTAGGCCCTGGGATAACATACAGAGTAACTGGGAGTTGGTAATCTATCCTTGCAGCTTGTCGATTGGTTAAAGCTCTGTTAACTTGTTCAATAGCATACTCAGCCTCCGGAGTTAACTGTCGGGGCGAGTTGAGGGCAGGTTCTCCCTTCAGTAGTTCAAATAGAGGTCGAAGGGTATCATTGTCTATACCTAAAAGGATTCATACCCAATTTATAGTGCCAGTTAATTTCTGTACATCGTTTAGGGTGTTAACTTTGACATCAGTCTTTAGCAGTTGAGGCACTACAGTCTGCTGGAGGATTTTTCCATCCCAAATATTTTCATGGGGGTTGCTGTTCTGCCTTTTCAGGAGCAACAACTAACCCATGCTTTTCAAGGCAAGATTTAGTGCTGGAGGCAATTTCTAAAAGTTTCTGTGGTTCTTGACAGGCTAACAGTATGTCATCCATATAATGATAGCAAATAGCTGTTGAGTATGTCTTTCTTACCTCTGATAATGCCTTAGCCACATATAACTGACATATTGTCGGACTGTTTTTCATACCCTGTGGTAATACAGTCCAATGATAATGCTCTGCTGTTCCCGGATGGTTAACAGAGGGAATAGAAAAAGCAAACCTTGGAGCATCTTCAGGGTGTAGGGAATAGTGAAAAAACAATCTTTGAGGTCCATAATGACAATGTTCCAATTCTTTGGTATCATGGTTGGGGAAGGTAAACCTGGCTGTGTGGCTCCCGTGTCCTCCATGACATTGTTAATTGCGCAGAGGTCATGTAAAAGACGCCATTTCCCTGATTTTTTCTTAATTACAAATACTGGCACGCTCCAGGGACTTGTGGTCAGAACCAAGTGTCCAAACTTCAATTGTTCTGTTACCAATTCTGTTAAGGCGTGGGGTTTTTTTCCAAATTTAGGGGTCGTTGATCAACCCACACTGGTTTTTCTGTCAGCCACTTTAGTCTGATTGGAACATTCTCATCAATGACCCCAGTTAAAAAGGCGATGTTACTGTTGAGACTCCCCACATGCTCAAGACATCCCTTCCCAAAAGGTTAAAATGACAGTTCACTATATATGGGCGGAGGTTCACAGTACGCCCTTCAGGATCTATCATCTGGATAACCGATGCACTTTGACGTGGTGTTGATGTTCCTCCTATTCCTGTTAGATCCGTTGCTGATGAAACTGTCTCCCAATTTGATGGCCAAAAGGAGGCGCTGATGACTGTAACATCTGCTCCGGTGTCCAGTAGGCCTTTAAGTTTGATAGTGCTGGGTTTATGCTGGGGGTTTCGCACTTCACATTCGATGATTGGTCACTGTTCTGCTAATGATTGTGTCCATAAAATGTGTGGCTTACCAGTAGACCCAAAGCCACCTGTTCCCCTGAGCATGTTTTCCTTCGAGGGGGCATTTACTGTACGTGCATGGAATAAGATAAGTTGGCATATATATTCTCCCACGGGGACTCTTACGGGTGGGGATGGGGTCCAGGGCATTGCTTGTATTTGGCCTTCAAAATCAGCATCAATTACCCCAGGCAAAACAAAAAGACCCTGTAAGGTGACACTAGAGTGTCCCAGTAATGAAGCACTAAATCCATTACCCAACGGACCTTTCAGTGCAAGTGGCACCTTTTGCACTTTGGTGTCTGCTATGCTTAATTCTGTTGCTGTGGGGACATCCACTCCAGCACTTCCGGGGGTGGAGGAGCGGAGCCGTGCCAGACCCATGTCGCTGGCGAATTGGGATTGTGTGGGGCGGAGACTTCTTGTATCTGCGCGCGGCTCAGTGACGCGCTCCGCCTCCCCTTTCCCCAGACCGGAACTAGTTCCCCGTTGACGTGGCACTTTGACCGGCAGTACTTAGCATAGTGACGCCCCTTTTTGCAACGTGGACAAAGGCTCGGTTCGCCATCTTGGCTCGCCTGGGGGCAGCAACGCTTAAAGTGGCCGGGTTTGCCGCACCTAAAGCACAGCCACTGTGTGGTTTGCAAAGCTGCGGCTGAATGCCCCCCTAGATTTTCGTTAACGTGGTCTATTGAGCCAGTACGGTTACATGCTTCAATCATATCGATCAAAGCAGGATTTTTTAGCATATGCAACACCTTCTGACAGTCCGGGTTTGCATTCTCTATTGCTAGTTTCAGTAATAAGGCATCTTTGGCAGCATCATTCTCCACTTGCTTATTGACAGCCGTCTCCAAACAATCTATAAATTGCATGTGCAGCTTGTCTTTTGCCTGTCTGATACCCGTGAATGTCTTTATGGATTTCCTGACATCTGGCACTTTAAGCATTGCCTTAAGCGCTAGTTCTGCCGACTGGCATAAAATCTCTGGGGCCAGCCGAGCCTGTAGCTGCGGCATGTTAACAGGAGGATCCCCCATTAATTGCGTGATTCTGGCCCCCAAGAGAGGGTCGCCCGGATTCCAACCGAGATTATCTATTGCTGCTATATCACATCGGTCCAGCCAATATGACAAAAATATCGCTTTCTGGGTGGGGGCGAGCTGCATTTCGGCAGTGGCTTTGATATTAAACGGAGTCATAAGGTCTCCCTGTAACGCAGTCTGTAAAAGGCTCCGAGTATATGGCGAGGCTAGCCCATAGTGCATAACAGTCCTTCTCAGTTCTTTAATCAGTTCCCATCTTATCGGTTCCCAGTCATGAGGTTGATTATTTCGCATTATTACAGGAAATGCTATATCAAAATGCTCCCCGTCCGCTGCAGCGTCATTTTGCAATTTTTGCCAGAGTTTACGAGGGTCGTAATCTTCTCCACCCCAAACGGCTAAGGGGAGTACCGAATGGGGAGGGGGGTGCGGTGGGGGGGTTTGCCGGTGGGGGGGGTCGCAGTGGGGAGGATTGCGGTGGGGAGGTTTGTTGGGAGGGTTGCAGTGGGGGGGGTCGCTGTCGGGGGGGGGGGGGGGGCGGTGGGGGGAGTCGGCGCCATGTCTGCTAGTGGTGGCGCAGATGGCACCACCGGCACCAGAGGGGCAGTGGCAGTCAGTTTGTTACGATGGTTAGCGACTGCGCCCTGCGATGGGTTCTGCAGCTTGCTAAGAGCCACACAGAGTAAGCGCCATGTTGTTATCAGCGGAAAAACGATTTCCTCCCCCCTGCACGCAGCCTCCCAAAGTGTCTCTTTAGCTGAGTCCCACTGCTCCAGTGAAGCGCCGTCTGAGAATCGACAGCAAATCCCCACCTCTCAAGCCATGCAAGCAGGGGACGAATAGCCTTTTCATTGTACGTAATGCCCTGTTGCTTTAAAATGTACTTTAGCAAAGAAACAATAGTCTCTTCCGCAGACATCTGCAATCCCATCTTCCTGACCGCTCACCTTTTTCAAAGGTACGTATTCTCCTGGGAGTACAGCTCTCTGGTCCACTGTTTTAACTTGCTCAGTCAGCTTCTCCACCGGGGCTCTTCATCCGCCTTTGAAGTCCCTGTTTGGGCGCCATTTGTGGAGAATAAGGCATGGAGCCCGTTTCTGGTTAGGAAATGAAATCATTTATTACCCGAAGGTCCAGGGGTGATATAGGCTATACGAAGTACCCGCATGTATGAGCGGCTAATACAACTGGTTAGCTGACACCACCCACGTGGGTATCTTCACTTCTTCATTGGTTGATATCTTGCTCACTGGTTGCCTTGATTGGCTGCTTGCTTGCTTCTCGCTTCTTTCTTCCTTCTTATCTTGCCTACCTTTCTCTGCAGTACTCCCAAAACTTTCCCAGCAACATTCCTCTGCTATCTCAAAGCTTTCCCAGGAACTAGTCTAGCTCAGAAATCCATCACATCATGGTCCTTTACACCCACAGTTGTAGTTATGGCATATCCTGCTCTTTGTTTACCGTATTTAACAAAGCTGCTGCCATCGGTGAACCAGGAATCTGCACCCTCCAGAGGCTCCTCCTTCAGGTCTGGTTGGCTCGAATATACTGTCTCTATAGTGGCCAAGCAATCGTGAGTCAGCAGTTTGGTAGGGGTTTCCTGAAGGAAAGATGCTGGATTCACATTAGTGATCGCAATTTCCACATCACCCAGTTTTACTAGGATGGCTTGATACTTCAAGAAGAGTCCTTTTTGTTCTAGGACTGTTGATACTGCATGTGATACTAACATGGTGATCTTTTGTCTCATTGTAAACTTTCGGGCCTCTTGGATGTTTAAGATAACTGCTGCCATTGCTCTCAAGCATCCAAGCCAGCCTTTACTTGCTTCATCCAGTTGTTTCAAAAAATAGGCCACTGATCTTTTATAAGGTCCCAATCTTTGAGCCAAAACCCTCAAGGCTATTCCCTGTTTCTCATAGGAATACAGCCAAAAGTGTTTAGATATGTCCGGGAGCCCCGAAGCTGGAGCTCTCATGAGTTCTGTCTTTAAACTTTTAAATGCTTCTTAAGCTTGATCTGTCCATTTTAGAAAGGTTGGATTTTCTTTTAGCAGCTCATATAAGGGTCTTACCAGAGCACCATAATCATGGACCCAGAGTTGACACCATTCTGTCTTTCCCAAAACATCCAGAGATCTTTCACCGTGAACGGTCATGGTGTTTGACAGATTGCTTCCTTCTGAGCTGCACCAAGTTCTGGTTGTCCTCCTGTTGTTTTGCATCCTAAATAAGATACTCAAGTTCAAATTAGTTGAGCCCTCAATTTAAATACCCGGTATCCATTTAGCCCTAGAAAATTTAACAATTCTACAATCCATTTAACACATTCTTTCTCAGTTTCAGTAGCGATTAATAGGTCATCAACATATTGTAGTAAAGTGCCTGTCTGGGTGGGTGCTTCCCAGGATCCTAATTCTCATGCCAACTGATTTCCAAAAATGGTTGGACTGTTTTTAAATCCCTGAGGTGACACCGTCCAAGTGAGCTGTGTCCTTCTTCCTGTTTCAGGGCTTTCCCATTTGAAAACGAATAAATTTTTACTTTCTTTGGCCAAAGGCAGACAGAAAAATGCATCTTTTAAGTCCAGAATGGTAAACCACTTCTGATTATTATTCAGTTTAGTCAATAAGGTATATGAATTAGCTACTACTGGATGAATAGCCTTCACAATTTTGTGGCTTGCTCTGAGATCTTGAACTAATCTGTAGCTTTTCCCATCATATTTCTTTAATGGCAAGATAGGAGTATTATATTCTGATTCGCATTCGATTAATAATCCATATTTTAAAATTTATCAGTGATTTCTTTGATTCCTTTCCAATCCTCCAATTTTAAGGGATATCGTTTTATTCTAATGGGGCAGGCCCCCCTTTTATTTCTACTTTAATAGGCAAAGCATTTTTTCATCTTACCTGGAACTTCAGATGCCCATACTTCCAAATACATCTGATTAAGGATTTCTTCTATTTCAGGGAGGTCCTCCTGTTTGCTTTTCTGTTGAATTAAAGATAAACTCAAAATTTCAATTAATTGATCATTTTTGACTCTTTAATTCCATTTTGCTTTCTTTAAATGTTGCTTCTCGCCCTAATAAAGATTTTGGAGAATCTGGCATGTATAAAAATATATGCATTCCTATTTGTTTTCCCAATTTATACTCTAAAGGTTTCCGAAATAATGCTTTTTTTTTTTTTTTTTCTTGGTGGCCAGTAGCTCCCACATCTGTAACAAATTCTTTTCCCTGTGATTTAACGCTGAATAAGTTGCTCCTGTATCCACTTAAAAATTCCACTTTGTTTCCGCTAGTCCCTAGTTTTAATTTAACCAGTGGATCTGCTAGAGTAGATTGCCCAGGTCCCTGTCAGTCTAGTTCCAATTCAGTCACTAGAGCCACCCCATGGTACTCCCCCCAGGGCAGTCTCACTTCCAATGTCCAAACTCCGTACAGTACGCACAGTGATCCCATCCCACAGGAGAATTCAATCTCTCACCTCCGCCTGACATTCCTCCTCTACCTCTGTCTCATTCTCTCACATTAGTCCCTCCACCAGTTTCTACTTGTCCCAAAGCGGCCACTGTAGCCATGCCTATAGCACAACTCAGCTTTTTCTTCTCTACCTGTTCCTGATTCCTATACGCTCTCCACACTTCTTTAACATTCTCAAGTCCTTCTGCTCTGTTGCCAATGACAGCAACCTCTTCCTCCTTATCAATAACAGATGGAGCAGATGCCGAGAGTGCTTCTCTCAGAGGTACGTGTGATACATAATCTCCCAACCTATCTTCCTGATTACTCTGTTTTTTTGGGGGGAGGGGTTAACTTTATACATCATTCCCCCAATATCACAGCCTGAAAAACATCTCTCCAGCTTAGCTTTCTGTTTTTCCCTGTCCTTTTCCAAAGCCAAAATTAGGGATCTGGAAGAGCTATATTAATTTCACATTCTGTCTGCCACTCCGGGTGGTTTCTTAAAGTGAAAAACATACCTGCGTGCATTACATCTTCCCATTTTCCTTGTTGTTTTAAAAATAACATTAATTGCAACAATGTATTATAATTTCCCATTATTTTCTTACACACGCGATACTCACACATGCTCACATGGGATCCCACAGACATACTCCACAGCTACAACACTTGAGACAGAGACTAAAATTCAATCAAACAACAGTGAATAACACAGTTATAACAGTCTGTCACCAATACCAAAATCACAAGACCAAAATCATCACTATAACAAGCCACAAAATAGACACACTCCCTTGCTCACAATTTTGAAAACAAAGATGAAAACATATACCAGGGGCACAAATACTAATTAGCAGCAGAATAAAAATAAAACCAGTTTGCCATTCAGTAATTACTCAAGTACAGCATCAAATACTGCTTTTCAGAAACTGGGTCAGGTACCAGAAGAATACAACCACATTCCCGCATGTGATGTCTCCTTCCCGCATATGATATCTCCTATGCCTTACGGAACAATTCAGAATGTATGCCTATGTACCAAACGGGTGCTAGCAGCCGGGTATACGTCTTTACCTACAAGATTTTCCTATCCCGATTTATGGAAGTCTTTCTTATTCCTGTGTATGCCTTAGGGAATATTAACTGCATTCCTGCGTTGGACGTCTCCTACACCTTATGGAACACTAACCCACATTTCTGCGTAGGCTGTCTCCTATGCCTTATGGAGTGCCACAAAATAAAATAATCAAAAGAATACCTTTACAGTGATGGTGATGCTCCTTGTTTGCTCCTGCAGTTATCCAAGTGAGTCGAGGGGTCCCTCCAGGGAAATTTGCCCCGGGGGCCCTAGGGAGCCCTGTCCTCAGCGGGTCCTGCAGCCGAGCAGAGAGTGTCCCACCTGGGGTGCCAAATTGATTTGGAGAAAACTCCAGGAACTTGCCAACAAAGTTTTAAGTTGACAAGCAGGTATTCTTTATTGCAGTGCCAGGAGACACAGGGGATCACTCCTCCAAGTGTGTCTCTACCAAGCATCAACCAGGCTGTAATTATATTGTTAACCATACATATTCATTAGATTACACACATTACATCATACTTTTAGAGAATACATCATACTTTTAGAGAATGCCTCCTGTATGCACACAAAAATGTGGTAGCAGGCTTTCAGACCCCTAGTGGTTATTTCTTCATCACTTTGTTTTAGTATCATCATAGCAGTAAAAACCAGGGAGTTCTGGCAAAGCTGATCTTAACAAAGCCTAATGTTCTTGAAGTTACTTATTTACAACCCTAGTCTTCAGTCAGCCCCATTCTTCAAACCGCTCTATTCTTCAGTCAACACAATTCTTCAAATCTCAAGCCAAGTACTTCCCAGCAGCAGCAGGCACTGGGGGCACGCAGTGAGCTGGGCGTGGTGGGAGACATGAGCCAGGAACCAGCATTCATCACCAGGTATGGTGATGGATCAACACCCTGACCTGAATTCCTTCATTTTCGTTGCTTCTTCCCAAAGTGTTTGGACCAGCTGGATGTGACCTTCTCCCACACTGCCTGTCTCTGCAAAGAAAAGAAATTTTTACGTATATATATATACACACACACATGCATGAAAAGACTCCACTGATCAAATCAACTGCTGTAGCTGACATCAAACTGACCCCGTATCACACTTCCCTTTGGAGAAACATATAAAAGCAGGAGGACTCATGAAACAGCATCCAAGCAGCATTGCCTGTGTAAGGGTCAGTCCTGCTGAGGCCCACATTTCAGTGTAAGAAAACTGGTATCAGGAAGTTATTCAAGCAAGCACAGTCACATCTGCCCCTCACCCGATTGAATTCAGGCAGGTTTCAACACACAGCAACCTGAAGCAAAGAGTTGCCCCAGGTTAGCACACAGTCAAGCTGCAGCACAGACAAACTGATGTTAAAAAGCTCTCAGTCTCATCCTGCTGAAAGTGAGTGGCCGTATCACAGAACAGCACCCAGCAAGCTCAACGAGGGAAATATGTGAAGTGTAGTTCTCAATTAAAGCCCCAGAGCTGTTTCAAACCCACACCTATGAATAGCCAGCTGCTTCAACAGCAGAGCCACACTGGGGAGGTTCACCAAGGGTCAGGGCAGCAAACAGATGTGGCTGCGGCAGAGAATGGACTCAGCACAGGAGAGCAGAGTGCCAGCCCTCGGGGTAGGGATGCTGCCTGCCATGTGTACATGGAAATGAAGGGACAATATAAGGTGGCCAAAGCATCACCTCATAGATGCTCTGATTGGAACTGTGGAATCTTTTAGGCTGGAAAAGGCCTTTAAGATCATGGAGTCCAACCATTTACCCTACGCTGCCAAATCCAACACTAAACCATGTCATAAAGAGTCACATCTGTACATCTTCTAAGCACCTCCAGAGATGATGACTCCACGACTGCCCTGGGCAGCCTGTTGCAGTGCTTGACAACCCTTTTGAAGAAGAAATTGTTCCTAATATTCAGTCTAAACCTCACCTGGTGCAGCTTGAGGCTCTTTTCTGTTGTTCTATCACTTTGTACCTGGGAGAGGAGACCAACCCCCACCTCACAACCTCCTTTCAGGTGGTAGAATCATTGCAATATAGTCCCTAAATCCTGGCCAGGGCCTAGAAAAGTCTGGGAAATTCAAGTGTTGAACGCGCATCGCAGGGCAGAGGAACCACTGGAGATCACACAGTTATAGGGCTGATAATGCAGAAACATTTATTTGCACAGCTACACCATCCCACCCCCCAAATCATGTATATGGACTTGGGAAACAGAGATCACACGGTGCCTCAGAAGAATGCATCACAGCAAGGATTATTAAGCTTAAGGGATTCAGGTAGAACTAGAGCTACGTATCCACGGATTCAGTATTCTGCCTTCAAACAGCAGTTTGCAAGATAAATTTCTCACCAAACATGTAAAAAAACTTCCTTTGCAGGAGTACCATCCTCGCTGGTGCATCAGTATCAGTGGTGTCAGCTTAAGAGGGAATGAGCAGGGTGCTACCGAAGTCCGTGTTTAAGAAAAGATAAAACCTGCCCTGTGTGGGGAGAGTCTGCTCTGATTTCATGCATGGCTCCAGCCATGCCCTGCCACCAACTGAAATCAAGGAGCCACAGCCTCATTTGGGTTGAAGGGACCTTAAAGCTCATGCAGTTTCAACCTCCTGCCACAGGCAGGAACACTTTCCACTAGAGCAGCTTCCTCCAAGCCCCTGTGTCCTTGAACACAGCCAGGGATGGGGCAGCCACAGCTTCTCTGGGCACCGTGTGCCAGCGCCTCAGCACCCTCACAGGGAAGAGCTTCTGACTAAGATCTCATCTCAGTCTCCCCTCTGGCAGGTTAAAGACATCAACCAGCCTCCACAACGTGCCTGGATATTTTTTTGGGGAAAGAAAAATATCCCAAAATCTCTGGTTTTGGAGGCACAGCTCCTTAAAGACATTCAGAGGACACAGGCAGAACACAGCAGCAACGAACAGGCAATGCAAAGCTGACACCCCCCATACAAGCTCCTGTCCAATCAGCAGTGCGGCAGCTACGTAAAGCACGGAAGGATGCAAAGCAGCCATGGGCTCTGGAGCCTGGCCTGGGCGGGATGTTCTGCTCTGTCAGGGGCAGAGCGGGCTTCGGATTGGCTCATTTATAGGCTTGTGTGGGAAGGCCAACGTCCTCAGTAAGGGCTGCCGGGGAGGATCCTGTGGGGAGGCCGGGCCCCTCTATGCATCTGGGATGAGGACAGGCAATCCTGTAAGTGCCTGTGGGGAGCTGTGTGGAGGCTCAGCTCCTCCATAGAAGCCTGGAGGAAACAGGTTTTCCTACTGAGGACCGGATGGGAGGCCAGGATCATTTCCAGGAGCCAGGGAAAAAACCATATTTCTCTATAACAGAGTGGCCAGTCTGCCCCTATAAGGACTGGCAGGGAGGTGAGGCTCATCTGTAGGAAACTAGGAAGAGGCCAGGTTTCCCTATAAGGACCTGGAGAGGGGCCTGGTTCTCCCATAAGGCCCCGGAGTGGGTGGGGGAGAGAGGCTTCTCCATAGGAGTCTGGGAGAAGGCCAGGCGTCTCTATAAGGGTCTGTGGGGAGGTCAAGCTGCTGGTAGAGGGAATGTGAGGTAAGAAACCAAACCCCTACTACTGAGGATGGGGAGTCTGAGGTCTGCTTTTTCTGCTTGTGCCTTAGCAGGACCTGGAAGTGCCACTGGAGTGGGGCAGCCTGGCCTGCAGTGCCTGAGGTATCTCCAGCCACAGCGGGGCTCCAGGCTCAGCCTGGGGGACCAGGTGTCACTGACCCTTCTGATCTCTACCCAGGTGCTCAGCTGTCCCAGGGAGCCACTGCTGGAGCTGAGACCAAGCCCCACTGGAGCAGAAGTGATTTCAGCCAGTCCCTACATGGATGAGACCCTGCAGAGCTCAGTCCCTCCTTGGAGAGGACACTGTAGTCAAGGACCTAAAGATCAGGTAATGTCCACTCTCTTGGACCTTGTACTTTGGGCTTGAGAAGACCTTTTGTTATTCACATCATCTGTCACTTATAATACCTGTGGTAAAGGTAAATTGTGCATGGGTCAAGGCAGAGACGATCTGGAGTAGGAGCCCATTGCACTTTATGGAGATGGTGATGCCCTGAACTGGCACAGGGCTGGTCTGCACTACACAAGCCCTGTTTCTGTAGGATGAGCTTGGCCATCTCATGGTAACAGGGCAGCTCCTGCCTGATACTGACCTTTATACCAGCTGCGTGGCCCTACCTGTATCTGGAAATGCAGCAAGAAGTTTTCATGTGACCTTCCTTCATGAATAATGCTGTTTTCTTGTGGTGCTTTATATATTAGCTCATTGGAGCAAAAACGGAGAGCTTTAACTCTGCCTGAAGGCAGGGTGCCCAGCATCTGAAGGGACATAAGGTTTACATGCTATTTGTATCCCTCTTCTTATTCTGTCTTCTTAAAGCAGCTGTGTCTCCTCTGTCCCTAGGGGGAAAGCAGAAGCTGTGCAACTGGTTATCAGGGTCTGTTGTTAGGCCATTCTATGGGTTGGGGGGGGAGGACAGACCCCTCTACAGACATCTGTTAGAAAACTCAGCCACACTCTAGGGGCCCAGGAGGAGGCTAAGGACTTGCTGTGTTCTGTCCCAGAGCTGATGTGGTATTGAGCAAGTAGGAAGGATATGCTTTTGTAGGCTTCCTTCCAGAACGAACCTGAACATCCGAGGGTGCTTTGAAGGTATACCAGCCCTAGCCATGACAAAAAGTGAGTATGACATCCTTTAGAAGAAAGATAGCCAGCACGCAAGCCTTAAAACTTACTTTTAAAATATGTATTTAAGAACTAAGACTACAGCAGGGTCCTTCAGCAAAATATTTGTACACTTGGTCTTTCAGAAATGAAAATGGACAGCCGATTCCTTGAATGTGCACTTTGCACAGTCCGTTGTAATGCAGCAGGAGAGATGTTTAAGCTCACTGTCATCTTCTCTTCACAAGGAAATACAGTAGAAGCTCCAGGGACTGTTTGGCTTAGACATGCACTGAAGTCATGCAGATGCAACTTGAAAAACATCATACATCAGCAGCTCCCGTTGCTCCACAGTTAGTCAGCTGGCACCAGGTTTAAACAGCTGAACTGTGTGCTAGTCCCCTTATCCTGCATCCCTATGTCGGAAGGTACTGAGGAGCTGTAAAGCAATGCTGCACATGGGGATATCAGAGAGACCAGCATCCCTGCAGAACATGAGCTTCTGAATCAAAGCCATGATCATGTATATGGGAACAAAAAAAGGAAGAACTTTGAGGAGATACGGTCAGAAAGTGAGTTTCAGGGCTCCAGCCCAACATTATTAACTAAGTTTATTTCCGGTGGTACATAGTCACAACAAGTCCAAGGGATTTCTTTACCAGCTGTCAATCAAATGAGGGTTTGCAGAGATTACCAGGCACAAGCTATATCATGAACCTAAAAATCTGCAAGCCCCTCATTAGAGAGGTGGTTGGAGAGCCTCCCAACTTCTCCAGATCCTCAGCAGCACTGCAGGGTGCAGGTTTGTGGCAGCACAGCTTCTCACTGGGTAGCTGGGTTGTGGACTGCTGTACCAGGCAAAAGACAAATCAGCTTCCAGTATCAGCACTTAAACCTGGAGCACGTCTACAGCTAAGCCAAACACACAGTCTATTGTTAGTGCTTCTTTAAGTGAGCTCCCTGTAAGGCATGGGGAAAATTAAACCTAAATTACAAGCTTAATCACATTAATGAAGGACTTTAGAAACAGGGAAAGCTTAATGTGAGATCTGAGTGGGATATATATGCCCTAAATATAAGCCAGCATTCCCAAAGCATTGTGCAGCACTCCCCTCAGCACATATGACTTCTTGGTTATCTCCAGCCTCTTCCTGATGGCTGCACTTTAGAAGAACTTCAAATCAAAAACTTCTGACACAAATCGCTCCTGCGTCTGGGTGCATCGCTTAGATTCTTTTTCTTCCCCCAAGTGTGAAGATGGGATATCTGTCCAGGCAGTTTGCTGATCAAAGGCACAGATTTGCAATAGTCACAATCTGAATGTGCAAATAATTATCACAGTCCTCAAATACTTTGCTGAAATGGAGAAGCACTTCAGCTCTGTGTGGTTGGGAGTAAGTGGAAACACCATCACACTAGCCAGACCAACAGTGTCTTCTGCCTGGAGAACCTACAAACAGGATCAACAGCATCTAAACCACAGTTCCAGCTCAGACAAGAGATGGGAGAGCTGACATGATCATAACTCCAAGCTGGTCACCTCAAATTCTCATCCCTTAACCTGTGGCCTTTCTTTCTCCATTGACACTTCTCTGTGTGGCTGTATTTCATATTAAATCCTATCTTCGTCAAGTATGAGTACTTACTGTGGCTATTAGTGATGAATCAAACTGTAGCCATCAACTGTGGCATAATCTGGCTCACCTGAAACACAGAGCACAAAAAAATTAGGTCTGCTTATGAGAAGTGCTCATTATAAGACTCTACACACGACAGAAACACTGGCCACCCATGTTAACGGGATGGGAGGCAATGGTGGATGAGGCTGGAAGAGATGTCTTGATTTGTTGATCAACCAAAGCATTTTACCAAGTTCCATCACTGAAGTGCCTCTGGGAATTATATAGCTCATGGTGTTGAATCAGGGGAAGGCTCAAGCTGCAGAGACTGGTGGGATCCTAAGCTTGGACATCCTTCAGCTTCAGAAATGCGTACATACAGGACTTTGATCAGAACTTGTCCTTAGTGAAACCTTCTCTCCAATGTGATCAGAACTTGTCCTTAGTGAAACCTTGTCTCCAATGTCAGAGTGCAACTTCCCAATATCTTTCAGTGGGGATCGCACTTGGAGCAGGAGCTTCACCTAAACCATTCCCTTTAGGTAGCTAAAGCTCATGATCTGATGGGAAAGAGCAAAAGCAGAGTTCTTCTGTGGAGCCAGAAACCCCATAAAGCAGGTAACTCACCTGACGCACTGGCCGGGGTGGGTAGAGGTGGCCTCCTGCGCAGAAGAAAACACAGAGCTGAGGATCTGTGTGGCTCTCTCACTCCCAGTGCCCTGGTTCTGGGCTCCCCCACTGCCCTCACAGAGCTGGTTGGAGGGCAAGAGGTTTGGCCAGCCTGGGCCTTATGGAAACCTGGTACCAAGGCATGTCATGGTGGGCTCACTGCCAACAACTGGCTTAACAGACATGGGAATTAAAGCTGATATGGTGGGGGAGAGGAAGAAGTGATCAAAAAGCACTAAGTTGGGGACACATTCACAAGTGAGCCTCAGGGCATGCATTTTTACATGCCTTTTACCAGAGTGAGACATCATGAAGACATAATTAGACATGACTCTTCTTCAAATGTGACAGCCAAAGTGACACACTCATCTTTAGCACGACTCTTTGGCTCTGACTCCTCACCTTCCCCTTGGGCAGAAGCATCCTTCACCCTGTCCTTCCTGTACTTACATACGCTTTTAACTGATCCAGTCTCCTCAGATAAACAGAACACATGGAGAACCATACAGGGAAGACCAGCAGGTTTCATTCTGTCACCAAAAACTGAACTCTTCTACAAGGGAGCTCAGATAGTTCCCAGAGAGAACAAGACATGAAATTCAATATTCCTCAGGCTGCCTTGCTTTTCAGCTGTTTGAACACTGCAGTCCTTCACCTCCATTCAAAGGACTTCTGGAATAGCTTGAGTACAGGAAAAAAATGGGCAGACCCTCACCAAAAACCCTTGCAGAATAAAATTTCCAATCACGAGAAGAGAGAAATGACCCCCAAATGGGGAGCAAAACCCTTTGATTGGGCTGGAGGGGATTCTTAAACAGCTTATATTAGGCAGCACATTGGCATAACTCCTGCTGAGTGAACTGATAGTGTGGGAAGTATTTTCCTCTAATATTCCACAATTCAAGCCTTCAAGCAACTAAAAGCATAGTTGCAACTGTCATAGATGAAACCATAGTTGCAAGAGAAAGCAACTGTCTCTGTAGACTGAAAGCAACAAAATGTGCTTTTTTTTTTTTTTTTTTTTTTTTTTTCTGGAAGAGTATCATTTGCAGTACCAATTTTGTGCAATTTGTCCTGGGTTCAGCAGTAGCATTTTTGTCCTTCTTAATAGCTGGTGCAGTGCTGTGGTTTTGACTTTCAGCCTGGGAATAACACTGGTAACACCGATGTTTTTAGTTGCTAAGTAATGTTTACTCCGAACAAGGACTTACTGAGTGTTATGCTCTGCCAAGGAGGAGGGGAAGCCAGAAAGAAGCAGAGACAGGACACCTGACTCAAACTAGCCAAAGGAGTATTCCATACCACAGCACGTCATGCTCAGTGTATAAACTGGGGGGAGTTACCTGGAAGCCCCAGATTGCTGCTCAGGTCGGGCTTGGTGTCAGTCAGGGAGGAAGAAGTGGTGGAAGTGAGAGAGCAGCTGCATGGTTCTGAGTTACCAGTTGGGCTTAAACTACAACAGTTCTTTGTGGCACCCAATGTGGGGCATGAAGGGTTGAGATAACAGATCTGACCAGAGTGTGTCTAATCATATTTGTGATAAGCATTCATTGTTTCGGATTAATAGTCATTTTGGATTAATTTATTGTCTCTAAAAGTTGTTGCTCTTAATCTCAGAGTTTCAGCATGTCGTACCTTACTAACAGCTGGTATATGCCATTTTAGTGTTTACCGGCTGGGGGGCTTGTGCTAAAGTTCTTGTTTCGCTGTACTTTATGGTAATGACTTGTAATGACAGTAGACTCATTGGTCATGAAACTGATCTGGCTTGCATTCTCAGTGTGGTCATCACCTCTATACTTTGGTAGGTATATAATAGAAGCGTATAGCAATTACACATCTTTTTTTCCTTCTTGGGCAGTCAACCTATGAAGGAGACATTCCCTTACACCTCCCGCTCCCTCACCAGGCTGTTTACAGCAGCATGTGAGAGTTCTAAAGGTTTTCAATGACTTTTGAATACCCTTGAGACCTGCCTGCTGCTTGTGCTGGGGATCAGCATGTTGGCATACATGCAGCATGTGTTTTGCCCGTGGCCATCCCACCCTGAGAATGCCCTATTTTATCTGATCTCGAAAATTAAGCAGTGTCGGATTTGGGTGTTGTCTAGAGTTAGACTACAATATAGGAGGTCCAGCAAGAAGCTGGACAGTTATGAGTGGCAGGGTGTGTGGGACAGTATGGGCAAGTATCTAGTCCAATGTGTTTCTCCAGTGCTTTGGAAGCATCGGAGTTGGAAGGCAGCTGTATGGAGTCCCCTACAACAAGTTGCAGAAACTGCTGAAGGACAGGGTGAATCGAGTCAGTTTGCTGAGGTGAAAGCCATCCAGCTGGTCTTGGACATTGCTGAATGAGAAAATGACCAGTACTTTATCTCTACACTGATTCATGGACGGTGGCAAATGCCCTGTGGGGATGATTGCAGCAATGGAAGCAGAGCAACTGACAACGCAGAGGTAAACCCATTTGGGCTGCTGCACTGTGGCAAGATACCGCTGCCTGGGTGCAGAACCTGGTGGTGAAGTTATGCCATGTAGATGCTCACGTACCCAAGAGTCGGGCCACTGGGGAACACCAGAACCAACAGGTGGATAAAGCTGCTAAGATTGAAGTGGCTCAGATGGACTTAGATTGCCAACAAAAGCTGAATTATTTTTAGCCCAGTGGGCCCATGACACCTCAGACCATCAGGGCAGAGATGCAACATAGAGATGGGCTCGTGATTGAGGGGTGGACTTAACAATGGATACTGTTGCCCAGGTTATTCATAAATGTAAAACGTACTGCAATTAAACAAGCCAAGGAGTTAAAGTCTCTCTGGTATGGAGGACAATAGCTGAAGTACAAATATGGGGAGGCCTGGCAGATTGATTGTCTCACACTCCCACCAACCTGCCAAGGCAAGCGCCATGTGCTTACCGTGGTGGAAGCAAACACCATGAAAACATACGCTGTGCCCCACGCCACTGCCTGTGACAGTATCCTGGGCCTTGAGAAACAAATCTTGTGGCAACACAGAATCCCAGAGAGTATTGAGTCAGACAATGGGACTCATTTCCGGAACAATCTGATAGAGACATGGGCCAAACAGCATGGCATTGAGTGCTAATGTCACATCCCCTACCACCCACCAGCCTCTGAGAAAATCAAATGGTACAATGGGCTGTCAAAAACTATGCTGAAAGCAATGGGTGGTGAGACTTTCAAACATTGGGATACACATTTACCAAAAGTCACCTGGCTGGTCAACACCAGAGCATCTGCCAACAGGGCTGGTCCAGCCCAGTCAGAACTTTTACAGACTGTAGAGGGGGCTAAAGTTCCTGTGGTGCACATAAAGAATTTGCTGGGGAAGACAGTCTGGGTTATTCGTACTTCAGGTAAAGGCAAACCTACTTGTGGGATTAGCTTTTGCTCAGGGGCCCGGATATACTTGGTAGGTAATACAGGAAGATGGGGAAGTCCAATATGTACCTCAAGGGGATTTGATTTCAGGGGAAAACAGACAATGAACTCAATTGTATGCTATTGCCTGCTATGCAGCGCTTTTATAGCCCACCAGCTGGATGTCTTCAGGTCACCGGCAACTGGCCCTGACTTCCATCTGATCGTCATCCCAACAAAGAATGAACTTTGACAAAACCAGACAAGTTCTGCAGTATCATCCGCAGGCAATGTTCCAACACTGCACACCATCTCTCCTGCTCTGAAAGACTGTTACAAGAGATGGAGCCTGACGTCATGGACAGGATGGACTCAGCAGCTTCACAGGGATTGGTCTGTGGACTAAGGAATGATCTCTGTGTGTGTGTGGGTGGGTGTGTGTGTATATCTATATATATGAGACAAAAGCGATGGTATATTGAAAAAATGTGGGATCTGGGCATGACATGAATGGTATGGAATAAGGAGTGGATACTGTCCTTGGTTCAGCAGTAGCAGTCATTTCTGTCCTTAGTAACTGGTGCAGTGCTGTTGGTTTTGACTTTCAGCCTGGGAACAATGCTGATAACACCAGTGTTTTCAGTTGTTGCTAAGTAATGTTTACTCTGACCTAGGACTTTCTGAGTGTCATGCTCTGTCAGGGAGGAGGGGAAGCCAGAAGGAAGCAGAGACAGAACACCTGACTCAAACTAGCCAAAGGGGTCTTCCATACCACAGCACGTTATGCCCAGTATATATACAGGGGGGAGTTACCTGGAAGGGTTAGATCACTGCTCAGGTCGGGCTGGGTATCGGTCTGTGGGTGGTGAGCGGTTATATTCTCTGCCCTTATTATTTCCCTTATCATTATTATTATTGGTGGTAGCAGCAGTGGTTTGTATTATACCTTTGTTACTGACTGTTCTTATCTCAGCCAATGGGAGTTGCATTCTTTTGGTTCTCCTCCCCATCCCTCCTGGAGTGGGGGGAGTAAGAAGCGGGGGAGTGAGCAAGCAGCTGCATGGTTCTGAGTTACCGGCTGGGCTTAAACCATGACACGATTGTATATGTTATGTCCCTTACCTTGATATAGGCATGGGAGCTGGACTTCTTACAGGAGTTGGATTTCTCTGTGTATTGTAGTAGTTTTCGTAAACAACAGGAGCTAAAAAAGTTAACAATAGTAAAGTCCAGACCTTTTAAAGCCATTGATTTTTGGTCATGCCAACATTCAGCTGCTAAGTCCCCTGTCTGTGAAAATGTCTGATCAATGAATTTAAAGTTACAAGAAGAGGAGGTTATCCTTAGGAGCTGGTCAAGAGAGGCAGAGATCAGTGTTGCATGCCAGAGAATGAAAGGAGAAATGTTGCAAGATCAATGTTTCTTGCATCCAAACTGATATTTATCAGAGAAGAAGCTCCAAGAGAAGTACAAGGAAGACAGCACTAATCTGTGAGATTGCACTGAGCTCTTACCTGGTGCCAAACTTCCAGTTTTGCGTGAATTTACGAAAAAATCAATGTCCTTTTCAATGCTGCACAGTTCTAAACTCTTGCGGATTTCCTCGTATTTCTATGAAAGGGAAATCAAAAGCATTTTTGTACATGAAGTCAAAAAACAGGAGGGTTTTTCCAAGTGTTTTTCACACATGGGTGAAAGCCCAGTACTCACCCAGGACATGGACACAAGCTCCAGTGGTAAGGGAATCATAGAATCCCAGACTGGTTTGGGTTGGAGGAGACATTTAAAGCTCATCCAATTCCAAGCCCCTGACATGGGCAGGGACACCTTCCACTAGAGAAGGTTGCTCCAAGCCCCACCCAACCTGGCTTTGAACACTGCCAGGGATGGGGCAGCCACAGTTTCTCTGGGCAGCCTCTGCCAGGGTCTCGCAACTCTCAAAAAACATGGGAATCCCAGAGGAAACCTCATCTGCAAGAGCTCTGGCAAAAACCTGCCTGCACACTCATGCTGGTGTCTGGTGGCTGATTAAAGGCCACAACCCAACTCAGAAAGCACAGGGAAGCAAATGAGGTTGTGTTTTCTCAAAATGAAGATGAAGATTTTTCCTTTGACGTACTTCATCGTTCTGGACGCAGTCCTGGGAGAGCTGGTTGACATGAAGCCAGAGGGCATTGCGGAAATAGTTGATCCGCTCGCACTCCTGAGTCTCAAAGAACTGAAACGACACAGATAAAACAGCCCTAACATCTTTAAGAAGAGAGCAAGTGTCTTCTATTCTGATCCATCCCACTACAAAGATCACTGGTTGATCTTTGATCAGCCGTCCGAAGTGAGGAGCAGATGATGTTGGTCTTCTGCAGGAAACATAGAAACCATGAGTCATAGAATCATAGAAATAAGTAGGTTGGACAAGGCTTCATCCAGAGAAGAAGTCGTCCCTTTACACACCCAGGTATTTTAAAGATGAGCATTAAGCTCAGGAAGGTCTGCAGGACCAATGTGGAAGGGGTCACTCAGCACACCGGTACCTCTGGGGAGACGAAGCCAGCTTCTTAAACACACTGCATGTTCGCTAGGTACCTCATGGTCCTGCAGTCCCATCTGACTTCTCTCCCAAAACTATGGAGCAATAAAAAGCATTGGGGATATCTGAAAGCAAAGTGTCTTGACTGGTTTGTCTTTTCTCTCTTTCCTTTCCATCCCTTTTCCAAGCAGCTTGAAACTGAAGTCTTTTGAAATGTGCTTCCGGGTGTAGCTCCCTTTCATGAGCCTTTACACATTTCCCAGAAAGACAGCCTTTCATCCCACATGTACATATGCAATTGCTATCATTTATAAACTTTGCAACACGCTGAGGGGAAAACGTCCACATGATCCATCTGTGATCAGAGAAACTACTGCTTTCTACACCCTGCTATCATAAAGGCTTCTAGAGACTGCTAACATGGAAAGCACACCAGCACTGAGGCACTGACATACCACACAACACAGACAGCAAATTCCATTTCAAAATGAAAACTTGAAATAGAGGCCTAATGAGAAGTAGCTTGGGAAGAGATCAGAGCAGCTGGGAATGGGAAGGCTGTTTGCAAGCTTGCAGCCAACATGGCGTAAAACCTAAACCGCTGCAGGCCCTGTCCATAGAATCATAGAATCAGAATAGTTAGGCCAGTACAAACTGGCCTAGAACACTGCCAGGGATGGAGCATTCACAACTTCCTTGGGCAACCCATTCCCATGCCTCACCACCCTTACAGTAAAGAACTTCTTCCTTATATCTAACCTTATAGCTAACCTTACATCTATCCTCTGTTTAAGTTTTAACCCGTTACCTCTTGTCCTGTCACTACAGTCGCTAATGAAGAGTCCCTCCCCAGCATCCTTGTAGGCCCCCTTCAGATATTGGAAGCCTTCTCTTCTCCAGGCTGAATAGCAGCACCTTTCTCAGCCTGTCTTCATATGGCAGGTGCTCCAGCCCCCTGATCATCCTCGTGGCCCTCTTCTGGGCTTGTCGCAACAGCTCCATGTCCTTTTTATGTTGAGGACACCAGAACTCTACGCAGTACTCCAAGTGAGGTCCACAAGAGCAGAGTAGAGGGGCAGGATCACCCCCATCGATTCACAATTACAGATCATAAATGGCAGCAAGACACAGATCAGCAGCAGAGGAGCATCATGGTCCTCTCGCCACCAGCTCTGGACTTCCCCAGCACTTGCTGGAAGTCCTGGCTAGACCATTTTGCTATGAGACAGGCGGCTTTAGACTGATACATCAGCTCAGAGGTGTTCCCATGCTACCACGTGAGATACATCGTGAAGGGCTACTGGCGCACTGGGTTCACATGGACGTGGCTTCACTCAGCCTGCATCCCAAGTGTGCCAGCACCTTCTGCTGCAAATTCTTTTACAGTCTTTCAGAGTTTCAGAGTCTGCTAGGTGGTGTCATGGCTGTAGGACACACTGGCCTTAAGTCACTAAGTACCCAGAGGTGACCATGGCTGTTCAGGATGAGGGCCACACCAAATGTGCAAGCAGGTTAATGGACAAAAATGTCACTACTTTGGTTCCATTAATTTTAAAAAGTGGTGGAAGAAAACAAAACAAAAAAACAGTGGAAACCTTGAAATGGTGGTACCTTAAATGCAGAAGGCAAGCGTAAAACGCACACAGGGTTAACTGCAACACATCCTGCTGCTTCACTGCCAGGGCAACACAGAAAAGGCAACTGTATAACATTGTGGACCCCTGCAGTGAGGAGTGGAAATCCAGAGTACCACAGTGCCATGTGAAGGTGTTTGAGGGCTTTTACCTCACAAGCTTTGACGTGCTCTTTCTGCCATTCTTCCCGGATCTTCTCCAGTGTGGTAACACTCTGCTGGTAACTCCTATCTGTGAGAGAAATCACACTCTCATCTGGTTAACATTGACTAAAAACACCCTTTGCTAGAAGGCAGTACATGAAGCCTGAATTGGCAGGGACATCAGGGAGAAAGCAGCAGTAATGTGTGAGCTCAGCTGTGGATGTGTACTGCAAGGGGATGTAGAGCTGCACAGCAAGGTGGAGGGTCATGCCACAGGGAAATGGGAACAGCATTGGTAGGGCTGTGAAGGCTACTCTACCTCTGGTATGTTGGGCATGAGTTTCTGAGGAGCCAGCCCTGACCCAAGAGCTGGAGCTCACTCAAGAGCCATGCCATGGCTTCACACGCCCCTGCCCCAGGAAACACTCCCCTCACCCTCCAAAGCCTGCATTTCCACACTCACCAGAGTCCTCCAGAGATGATTTTGTCTGAGCCAGCTTGAGGAACAGCTGCCAAAAGTGGGAGAGAGAAAAAAAACTACAGGAGAGCCCCAATGCATTGCCAACAGTACTGAAGCCCAACTGGAAAATATTGCCAGCCCTTCCATCTCACCCCCAAACCCAGAGCTGGGAGAAGAGTTATGGGGCAGGAGGGCTCCAAGAACACACACCAATCTTCCACCTGTCCAATAGCCACCCACCTCTCCGTACCTTCTCCTGCTGCTTCTGTGTAACCATGTTTGCGTTGCGGTGCACAGCCTGTTCCGCCTCATCCTTATCCCTACAGCGCTGCTCATAAAGGCGCTTGGCCTAGGAGAGCCAACAAACAGGGCGGGAGCATGTTAGCAAGCAATGAGTTGCTATTACAGCTCATGCAGGTAGCTCTGGAAGAAAACACAGAATAGAAGTGGAGAGGTGGCCACAGGCAGATCACAGAGCAGGGGACAGCACTCAAGGTCCCCAGTGCCCTACTGCTTGAGCAAAATTGACCTCACAAGACAAGCTGCTCTTCACCTGGGATGAAAAGCTCTCAGCAATCTAGTCCTTGACATCTAAATAACTCCAACACTGCTACCAGCCATGTCCCTGGTGTACTCTTCAGTTTTTCAGAGCACACAACGCAGACTTAAATGTGACAGTCTTCCTCTGCTGCAGCTCTTGATGTAGTGTCTGCCTGAACTGCACCAGAGGAAGACTCTCACATTTAAGACTGCGCCAGCAATGTGCACGTGTGTTAGCAGTGTTAAACCACGTAGCAAGAAACAGCAGCACGTTTGCTTTACCTCCATGGTCTTCTTGTACTGCAGATTCCTGGTTTTGTGAATCGCCTCCATGATCAGCTCTATCTGTGAAGACAACAGAGCCAGAGTCAACACATCACTGACCATCAAAGCTCCAGGATGGACTATGTAGCTTAGGAAAGGAAGATGCATAGGCCAAACTGAGATGGCTTTAAGGACCTTTGTCCACCTAAAGCATCTCCACAAAACCCACGTTTTATACTTCTATCTAAGCCTCCATTTGTGTATGCAAAAGAACTCTACAAATGAAACCCACCTATATATAATACTATATCATCTCCATAGAATCTAGAAAAATTCAGAAGACCACTCCCTTCTGCTAGGTTCAAACTTCCAGCAATTTTCCCTCAATTTCCAGACAAAGGAAACTCAAGCCAGAAGAAGCTAAAAGACTTGCCAATTTTAGCAAACCCTATGGAGATCAAGCAACACTGTATATATGATATATACATATATATACACATATATATACATATATATACACAATATATATACATATATATATGCTTTAAGAACATTCCTGGTTGAGGCTGCCTCCAAAAGGCACGCAAAGGAGAAGATATGGCAGTGAGAAATAGGAAATCAGAAGTTGCTGGTTCAGCAGCAGTGTGGCAACATAAAGGAAGGAGCGCAGGACTTCCAGAAGCAGCAAGCATTGGGAACACACAGGGGGCTGGGGCGTGGTGGGAGACACAAGCCAGGATCCAGGATCCATCACCAGGGGTGGTGATGGATTAACACTCTGACCTTCTTCCGATGCAGTTTTTGCTTTTCCCTGAATTCCTCCATTTTCTTTGCTTCTTCCCGAAGGGTTTGTGCCAGCTGGATGTGACCTTGTCCCACGTTGTCTATCTCTGCAAAGAAAAGAAATTTGAATATATATATACCCAAAATATACCTCTTTTCCTCAAATCAACTGTTGTAGCTGACATCATGCTGACCCCGTATCACACATCCCCATGCAGAAATATATAAAAAGAGCAGGACATTTGAAGCGCCATCCAAGCAACATTGCCTTGGATCAGTCCTGGGTCAGTCCTGCTAGGGCCTGCTTTTCAGTGTAAGAAAACTAGTATCAAGCAGGCACAGTCACATCTGCCCCTCACCTCAGTGAATTCAGGTAGGCTTCAACATACGGCACCCTGAAGCAGGTTTCTGAAGGAAGCATTGCCCCAGGTTATCAGACAGTCAACTTGTGGCACAGAAACACTAATGCTAAAAAAATCTCAGGCTCATCCTGCTGAAAATGAATTGGTCATACTGCAGAACAGCACCTCAGCAAGCTCATCAAAGGACATAAGCAAATTGTAGCTCATGATTCAAGCCCCAGAGCTGTTTCAAGCCCACACCTATGAATAGCCAGCTGCTTCAACAGCAGAGCCACGCTGGGGAGGTTCATGGAGGGTCAGGGCAGCACACAAACTTGGCTGCAGCAGAGAGTGGACTCAGCACAGGAGAGCAGAGTGCCAGCCCTCAGAGTACGGATGCTGCCTGCCATGTGTACATGGAAATCGAGGGACAATGTAAGGTGGCCAAAGCATCATCTTGTAGATGGTCCAATTAGAATTGTAGTATCATTTAGGCTGGAAAAGTCCTGCCTTTAAGATCACTGATTCCAACCATTATTCTAGCACTGCCAAATCCACCACTAAACCATGTCACTGAGCACCACATCTTCTAAATACCTCTAAATACACGTCTTCTAAACATTTTTAGAGGCGGTGAGTTCACCACTGCCCTACACATCCACTTCCAGTGGTGGACAATCCTTTCGGATAAAATATTTTTCCTAATAACCATCTAAACCTCTCCTGGTGCAGCTTGAGGCCATTTCCTCTTGTCCTTTCACTTGTTACTTGGGAAGAGGGCAAGGCAAGACAGTCCAAGAAACTCCAGATGAGCTTCCCATTCACAGCTTCTGATGTACAACACAAGGGTGACTTCTGAGCACAGCCTGCCCCAAAAAGACATAAAGATTCCCAACAAGATGCTCTGTGGGTCCCTCTCCCATGCATGCTCTGGAGCCAAAGGGATGATCTGGGCCAGAAGGCCAGCCTACGCCTAACTCCAGCATCAGACAGGTTTAAAAGTTTCTTTGCTATTTTTTTTCTAAGCTAGCAGGCTTTGGCACTGCCAAGTGTCGTGGCAAACATGAAGAATTACTTACGTTGCTTGAAAACATCCAGGGATCTCTTCAGTGTGCTGAAAAACAAAAAGAATGGAAAAGCACAGTCAGGTTTAGGCATCAGCAGAGCACCTCTCTCAAACTGAATAGCATGTCCCCAACTTAACACGGGCCAAGACAGCTTGAAGCAGGTTTATCCTCTTTACACGTCTGGCTTTTTCTCTCTCAGCAAATATAACACAGCTTACTTGGTTTGAGATCTACCTTAGATCTTTCTGAACATTGGATGCTATTGACAATTCTGAGTTTCATGACAAATATTTCAGGCAATGTCCTATAGGTATCATTTGGGACATATGAACACCTTCTACAGGGGGCACTGGCCAGTGGTTGGAACTGTAGGAACTTTTCTCCCTATTAAGATTGTGCAGTAAAGATTTTAGAAACATTTTATGTGACACCTCAATACAAAACTGTAAATAAATGATCAGAGAATATCAGACCAGGCATGTATAAATTATAGAAAGAAACAAAGCAGGAAGTAGAAGGTGCCAAGAGTTGGTGGGGAAATGGAGATACAGTCATGAAGCTGACTGCAGTGGCCACAGGATCTCTGAGGCATGGTAACATTGAGCTTTGCAGATTTGCATGGTTTGAGTCAAGGAACTACCTGTACTTCCCTCTGACCACAAAAACAGTCAGGAGCAAACCCACGGTCTCGTGATCCTTTTCTCTTTGCTGAACTACCACTCTACATCTTGCCTGAGCATCCACAGTGCTTTGATTAGGCTACGGCTTGTGGGAACTTGGTGGAGCCCAACTCAATCATCAGCAAAGTACAACCCAACTATGCACCGTTCATTCACAGACCAATTTCAGATCATCCTCTGATAGCAATCCCCATCACATTTCAACACTCTTCTGCCTCTCACAGCCCCCTTCCTTCATTTCTACAAATCAAAACACCCATAAAAGCAAAACATAGAATCACAGAATCATAGACTAGTTAGGGTTGGAAAGGACGTTAAGATCATCTAGTTTCAACCCCCCTGCCAGGGGCAGGGATACCTCACACTAAACCATGCCATCCAAGGCTATGTCCAACCCTGCCTTGAACACCGCCAGCGATGGAGCACTCACAACTTCCCTGGGCAACCCATTTCAGTGCCTCACCACGCTTACAGGAAAGAATTTCTTCCTCATATCCAGTCTGAACTTCCCCTGTTTAAGTTTGAACCCGTTACCCCTTGTCCTTTCACTACAGTCCCTTATGAAGAGTCCCTCCCCAGCATCCCTATAGGCCCCCTTCAGATATTGGAAGGCTGCTATGAGGTCTCCACGCAGCCTTCTCTTCTCCAGGCTGAACAGCCCCAATTTTCTCATCCTGTCTTCATACGGGAGGTGCTCCAGTCCCCTGATCGTCCTCGTGGCCCTCCTCTGCACTTGTTCTAACAGTTCCATGTCCTTTTTATGTTGAGGACACCAGAACTGCCCACAATAATCCAAGTGAGGTCTCCTGAGAGCTGAGTAGAGGGGCAGGATCACCTCCCTCGACCTGCTGGTCACGCTCCTTTTGATGCAGCCCAGGATGCGGTTGGCTTTCTGGGCTGCAAGCGCACACTGCCGGCTCATGTTCATTTTCTCATCAACCAGCACCCCCAAGATCTTCTCCTTGAGCTGCTCTGAATCTCTTCTCTGCCCAACCTGTAGCTGTGCCTGGGATTGCTCCCACCCAGGTGCAGGACCTTGCACATGGCATGGTTAAACTTCATCAGGTTGGTATCAGCCCACCTCACAAGCTTGTCAAGGTCCCTCTGGATGGCATTCCTTCCCTCCAACTTATCAACTGAACCACGCAGCTTGGTATCATCAGCAAACTTGCTGAGGGCGCACTCAATCCCACTGTCCATGTCACCCACAAAGATGTTGAACAAGACCGGTCCCAACACTGATCCCTGAGGGACACCACTCGTTACTGGCCTCCAGCTGGACATTGAGCCCTTGAGCACAACTCATTGCATGTGGCTATCCAGCCAGTCCTTTATCCACCGAGTGGTCCACCTATCAAATTGATGTCTCTCCAGTTTAGAGACAACGATGTCATGTGAGACAGTGTCAAATGCTTTGCACAAGTCCAGGTAGATGACATCAACTGCTCTACCCCTGTCCATCATACATGGGACTGTGAACTTACTTCAGCTCTGTCTGTCCACAGGGCTTCTTCTTTGACAAGTTAATGAGCTCTTTGCCATATTTTTCTTCTATTATTGCCCTGTTGAGGAAAGATTGAAATGAGAGGAAGTTCTTATTTCAGAAACTGATACATGTTTGCAGGCTGAGCCAAGACTCACCCTTAACACCCTCCCCGTCTGCTGCAAACCAACTGTGGATGGCTGCCTGAAGGAAGACTGTTGTTTGCTGCTACAACAGCCTTCTAGTGAAAACAATTTGCTTTGCTGTGTCTGTGGTCCTTATACATTGCCTGTCTCCCTACAGCACATAGATGCAAGGACCACCTCCACAGGAGGTGGAGGACGAGGCAGCCAGTGCAGTTGGAGGCTAGATGGAGCCATGTAAGATCACCTCAGCAGTTTTTAGCTCAGTTTCACAAGTGAACAAGGCTTGTGTGAACACAAGTTTTCTGTGTCACAGCCATCAGTGTGTGTCGCTCCATTCCCACAAAGTGCTTTTGAATCTGATTTGGTTGATTCAAACCAAATGTAGTTTAAATCATAAGGGATTAGGCATCTCAAAGACCACTCAGCCACCATACATGCACTCCAAAGCTCAGCTCTTTTTAGAATGAGACAATAGGTACTCTCTCCTGCCTCTTAGGAAGAACACCCGAAGAAGTGACCACATCTTGTGCAGTGACATAAATAACACCTTTGAGAGATTGTGTTGTCCTCCTCTCTTGGAAGAAGGAGCTGGTGGGAAAGAAAACCTATGTGTTGAAGTCTAAGAACAAGCAGTTTTCTGCAGTTGCGCTGAAATTTTTACAGACAACCAGGTCCTAGTTGGTCAAATGCAGATAACTCCATCTAGTCAAGCTACCCTAGCTGTCTGCAGTCAGTGGAGAGAAGCAAGCACAGCTAAAGATTTGCATTACGAAGTCGACCAGATGCAATAGTTTCCTAAAATGCCTGTATCTCTAGCGCAGATGCAGATGCCTATGTTACTGATTTCTAGTTTGGCAGTGGGATTCATCTAATTTAACTCTTAAAAAAACAAAAACTTGTTGGAAAATGGAAAAAATAAATATTCTAAATTGATTTTTTTCCTCTATCTAACAACATTCCCATGAACTTCCTTTTGAGGCATAGCATCAAATCCAACAACCATGTTCTGCATGAGTGGGACCATGTTACAGCTGGGCTGCACCTGAAGAGCTGGGCCATGTTCAGAGGAGGATGCCAGTGCAAGTTCAGGGCCTGCCTCTAACTTCCTCCTGGCTAGACACCTCAGTGGGAACCTCCTTCAACAGCAAAGAGGAATAGGGCACAGTTTTTGCACTCTCTCCATTGCCATAGTTGAGTGGGACACAATTCTTGGGGTTCAGTGGATAGTTCCCTAGGCAGCCTGAAAGCCCAAATTGCCCTGGAATGTGGGAGTACAGCCTAGATAATGTATGTGCATTAGACACTTTTAACAGCAGGTTCTCCTCTTCATCCCCCTTACCTTTCTTCCAGGCTGGTCTCTACCAAGTCTTGTATTTAGAGGTCTGTTTTCTCCAGTTCTCAGTATCAAAATTACATTAATTCAGGATTGTTTTACAACACTATTCATTAGCCATTGCTAACCAGAGGAACCATAAACTCAAAACACATGGCCAGACCATCTCTGCTGTGTGCTCTACAGAACCTCTACTTAGGTCATATCCTCTGATTAATAAATGCACTAGCTAGTCTACGACTTCTTTTTAACATAAACTATGTGGGCTGTCCATGATGTACAAAGACAAATTCAGAACAAAGCCATGCCTCTCCTATGTCAAGGATCTGCTGCAAGCTGAACAGCGAGGTGGACTTCATTGGAGAGGATGTGGCCTAGGCAGGCCACCAGCAGCTGCAAACACATCCAACAGGTAAGACTGAGTTATTAAACTCCTCCTGATTCCTCCTTTCTTTTAAGTAGACAGTTCAAAATGTGATCATCTAATCCATGTCTGGATGGGCTTCGTACCAGAGCACCAGGCCATGCAGTGAAAAGGACAGTGTAAGAACCTAAGTTCCTCATCAGACAAAAAACAAAGGTGTTTTGTGTTAAAACTTGTTAAAACATAAAACATAGTGGACATGACAAAGTGACAGAAACCAGACTGGGAATACATGAGTAGAAGCAGTGCCACCACCCCACTTCCCAGGTTCAACCCAACCTGGTGTTGGAGACAGCTCCATACCTTTCCTTCAGAAAGTCTTCAAACTCTTTGCAGTTCTTCCTGCCATCATTCAGATGTTGAATTATGCTGTCGTAGCCGACTGTGCTTGTCAGATCCGTACTCTGAAAAGACAAGAACAGCAGTCACACCCTGGTCAGTGCAGTCCATGGGCACTGCCACCTCAAGCAGCATTTGCACAAGCAATGGCTCAGCTGGGAGCAAGTGTGCAAGTGCCTCTTTATGAAATAAGATCTGTTTCTTTGTGGGGTGTGAAAGGCTCCAGAATGAGAACAATGGTGGCAATATTGGACAAGGCACTTTGAAAAGAAAACAGAAGAGCTCAGTCCTCTACCACATTTCATTGCTTCCTCCTGGCCTAAGCACAGCTGGGCCCATGAGACACAGCATCTCCTCCTAGGACTTTAGCTGTCAGCTTTAACTTAATAAAATCAAACAATTGTTTTACCCCACAAGTCTTTAGATATAGGTACATATACACACATATATGTATATGTATATATATCTGGGCTGGATATGAATTTATCAGACTTTTCAGTGCAGGATTGCTGAGCTATGGGCTTCTTGCACTCTCGCTGCCCTCACAGTAATGCATGTATGCACCCAATGGCCAGTCCTGCAACAGCTTTCTCTTTGGCCTTCCAAAAAGCAACGCTGACCCACACATCAATTCAGAACACCACTGCAAAGATCATTTCCCTAAGTAACAAGTTCTCCCCCACCACTGCTCTAAGTCCTCCAATACAACACAAATGGCTTCTTCACTCCTCACAAAACATCACAGTCGTGGAGAGGTCCTGCCTCCACCCCCCACAGGACTTGGTTGGTCAAATGTAGATATCTCCATCTCCAAGATGGAAGAAGTTGCATCTTCCAACCCTCTCAGCCCCACAGTGCCACTCACACTTCATATAGACTTCTGAAGGATCAATGCTTTCCTTCTAATTTGAAGGAAAGCATTCTTAAACTTCTTAAAACCATATATTGTACTGATGCTTATATATATACACATGCAGCAATGGTGTAGGTGGACTAGGACAAAGGTTGCCTAACTCTACCTGTTCTTTCCTCATACCCATGCCGGGAAGCACCTTAATACAAAAAATGGGATTTTGCCCTATGACTTGTTAGGATTTACCTGGAAACCTGGGCCGAGAGCAGGCTTCCTAAGTGCTATAATAATACAAAGAGATGCTCTGGAAGAAGCCTGAAGCAGATGAGGAGCTGAGCAGAAGCTGCTACCTGTAGTGTTCTGCAAAGAGCAGCAATCAATGTTGCATAGAACAGCACACATCAGAACAAAAAAAAATAGGGAAAGAAGCTGCGTAAAGGAAGCAATGGTAGAAGCAGATACGAAACTCAGGGAAAGGAAGCAAAAGCCACAAACAGTTATTAAGAAACCTAAAGAGGAATAGTGCAGGAGAGAGAGACTCAGGAAATGCTTTGAAGCCAGGGTGAGAGTATGCAGAGAACTGGTGTGAAAGTGTGGACAGCAGAAGTGGGGATTTATGAGGAGTTTATCTCTGGTGCAAGATAGGAGCAGGAACAGAGCTGGTATTTTTTGATAAATGAAGGATTTAATCATGCAGATTTCCCTAAGGAGTTAGGGACTTGAACGTCAATGGCCAGAAAGCAAGAAATGAAATGTAGATGTGGTGGAATGGGACCTGCAGGAAATCCCCGTGAATCCCAGATCAGCTTTGCTCCATCCGTGGCATGCACGGGAAGAGAGAACTGTGGAGCAGAACCTAAGCAGAAACCAAAACAGCTTCTGTTTCTTTACAAAGCACAAACATCCTTCCAAAATGGGCTTATTGCTGATAAACACACAACCAGTCCTCAAGCTTGCATCAATGTCTTTGCTAATGGGGCCTGTGAAAAAGGAAACATGCCTGCACTGAAATGAGTCTTCATGCCAGTTGCAAAACACAGGAACATCCTAACTTGTCTTCCTATCCCTGGTTTCACAGGAAATAAAATGGATGTGGAGAGCCACTGACTAGAACAGTCAGATCCACATCACTGAGTGTCAGAGTACCCGAAGTCCCAAAGGCAGGTGGTTGGAACTGGATCAGTTTTAAGGAACCTTCCAACACAAACCATTCCGTGATTCTGTGATTCTATTTCCTAAGCACCCACAGCTGGACCAGCCCTCATAGCGCAGTGTGTTACATGGAACATGGGAGGTAACAGAGACAGTGGAAGTTTCCAAAAAAGCTACCTCCAGGAAGTAAAGTTGCTCCTGGCCTAGAAGGAGTGGGGCAGGTTTATATGCCCTGAAACCAGCCTTCACAGCAAGCGCCCTTGGGGGCAGGTGTTGGCACAGAAAGAATGAAAGCATGACTGCCCATAGGATATCCCAAAGGCAGGGCAGGAATGGACCAATGAAAGAGGAAGGGCAACACGGCAAGCACAGAGCCATGGGGACAGAGGACAAGATTTAAAGACATAATAAACTGAGCCAAAGACAGATACGGAGGATGGGAAGTTGCACCAAGCCCTCCCCAACCAGAGGGATACAGGACGAGCATCTCTCATCCCACCCTGCACCCCTGCACACAGCTGTCCTGGTGCTCCCCACTGGGCAGAGCTCAGAGCCCACGTGCTCTTTAAAGGAAACTACATGGAAACAGCAAACAGATGATTTCAAGGTGACAAAGCAGCAGCTGATGTTTCCTGAGCCTGCCAGGGCTCAGCAGGATGAGCCCCCCTTCCCAATCCACTGTCTAAGATTGAAACATCCTCACAACAGACTTGAGGAGAAGGAATTTGTGTGCCTGTTGTAATGTTTTGGGTTTTGGTGTACTTACAGGCAAAAGAGCTAAAACGCTCTAGCGGGGATCTGAAGTCATGTTTTGACCTTGCATGACTCACAGCTAAAGGGCAAGCTGCTGAGCTTGGCATTCATCTTCAACATGGAAAACTTCCTCAAGACACATACCCAATGAAGCTTGTGTCATGGGAAAATCAAAGAATCAGAGAATTGTTTAGATCGGAAAAGAGCTTTAAGATCATTGAGTCCAACCCTTAACCCAGCACTGCCAAATCCACCACTAAACCATGTCACTAAGTGCCACATCTACACATCTTTTAAACACCTCCAGAGATGGGGACTCCACCACTGTTCTGGACAGCCTGTTCAAGGGCTTGTCAACCCTTTCAGGGAAGGATTTCTCCTGACACCTGGTCTAAACCTCCCCTGGTGCAGCTGGCGGCCATTTCCTCTTGTCCTATCACTTGTTCCTTGGAAGAAGAGACCGACCCCCACTTCACTACAACCTCCTTTCAGGCAGCTGTAGGGAGTGATAAGGTCCCCCCTGAGCCTTCTCTTACCCAGTCTGAACACCCCAGGTCCCTCAGCCATTCGCCATCACACTTGTGCTCCAGGCCCTTCACCAGCCCCGTTGCCCTTCTCTGGACCTGCTCCAGCACCTCGATGTCTCTCTTGTACAATGTCTCTGTTGTAGTGAGGGGCCCAGAACTTTCCTTCTCAGCCTCGCTTGCTTAGATAAACACAGCAGAAGTTGAGTGACTGTTTTAGTAGCCAGAAGTGCTGTGCAACAATAATGGCTGTGCTATTCTTGCTCACAGTCCGCACAGCCTCAGAATGACTCAGGGTCCTGCAGATATGGCTGAGATGAAATAAAACCTTGCGCTGGTGCCTGCAGGGTGCAGAGTGAAGAGCCTGCAGTTCCTCCCTGTTCCATGACCAGGTGGGTACAACAGAACAGACAAAACTCACCCCAGGGAGGAATAGGACTTGCTGTAAAGTCACCCACCTCAGAAGAGCAAAAAGCAGCTTTTTGATTAATAATTTTTCATTTGAAGTTTTCTTGCCATAGGGAAACACACCCATCCTGCCCATCCTAGAGACACAGAGAGCAATGGACCATTCCACTTTGATGCAACTGTTTCTTCCCACAAACCCCACTTTGTTCCTTTCAAACGAGGACCTGAGGATTTCATAACGCTGCTGATAAACACTGCCAGGCCAGGCTCCGTTTAGAGAAGGACAGGAGCAATGGGAAGTGAAATGGTGCAGCCAGCATCACAGTGTGACTCAGCAGCAGGGCGATGAACCCAGGAGCCTGGGGCTGGCAGAGGGGACGCAAGAAAAGGGAGTTTATCCCCAGCCAGCTAAACAGGGCTGAAAGAATATCATGCCAATGAAGGAGAAATACAACCAGTCACAGCACTAACAAAATACCATCCATAGCCCATGGTAGAGAGGCCACAGGGAAGAATTGCTGATTCCTTTGCACACATCAATGCTCCCTTGCTCTGCAGCAAGGGGCAAAGCATTTCTTTTCCCCCATGTTTCCTTTGTGCCACTGCAAAAAGAGATGCTATAGTTATTTCCTATGCATTTGGGGGTATATAAGTATTTTCAGGTACTTTGACATATGCTTTATTAGAAAACTAAATATGCCAGTGCAGTTTTTACTGCAGATGATTTGCCTGAGCTATGGATTGTTGTAGCAGCATTGCTAAATACACTGCAGAGAGCAGAGCAGTGGTTTTGTCTCATTTAATGCAAAATGACCAAAAATCCACTCTCCAAGTGGCAAGCTGTGAGCCAATACACCAGACTTAAAGTGGGTTTTTTTAGCATTATCATAATGTCTGTTTTTCTTATTATAGGACCAAAGTGCTCTGATGAAACCCAAATCTCTGCTGCTGGGTTATCCGAAATACTCTGAAAGAGCAGGCTTGCGGAGAACCAGGCACTTTCCAAGAAAATTATTAAAGTGAAAGAAGAACAGCATGTTGCAAAAACAAATGCAAAAAGCCCACACTTGCTCAACTCATGGCAATTACTACATGCAGGGCAAGAGGAAACAAACACGGTCTTTGGTGTGTCTTCACAGCTCTTTCACAGGCAGCACAGGCTGCATCATGCAAGAGAGGGCATTCAGGGCAATGCATGTGTAGCTGCAGGCATCTCTGGACTTTGGCCCCTGGGTAAGCAGGAGCTGCAGGAGGATGCAAAAGAGAAAAACCTTTTGTTTAAGGGAATTTATCATCCTGTGCAGAGACCCGAGAGCATGAGCAAACTCCAATGCAGGGATCAAAGTCGCCATGTGCTTTCCCAATGCAGCACATCATGAGCATCGCACCGTGAACTTTGGCAGGGACTAGGTTGCAGTGCAGGAAAAGACAGACACATACAAACCACTGAAAAGAACACAACTAATGGTTTTAAAGCTAAATCAGTCCTAAATAGGCTTGAAGCACAGCCCTGCCACCCTGATAGACCAAGGCAGGCTGCAGCCTATCCCCAAGAGAAATTCAGCTATTGCCATTCACAACCAGATTTGTTTCAAAGCCGGGAGATACTACACCAAAACCTGCTCAGCTTTTGCGGGGTTCGGTTATTTTTCAGGCTTTGTCCCATCAGTTGGAGCATCCATGCCCTGGAGCCCTCCCCAGAATCTCCCCTTTCCTGTTGGACTGTCCTGACCACTGCACATCACTTGCTTCAGCAAAGAACTCTCCTTGAATTTTTGGCTTAAGCAAAGTAACTTAAGAGCAAAAACTGCAGGAGAAAGTTTGTGCTCTCACAGCACTGAACAGCAAACAGGAGGTGGATGAGCATCCTTCTGCACCTCAGCTATATTTGGGGTTTCTGTCCACCTCTTGCTCCCCCCACTCCCTCCCCAGCCCTTGTAGCTGTTGCCGTCACTGGGCCAGGGTGTGCAGACTGCTTGGAGTGGTAACTGCCGTGTCCACAGGCCAATCAACCGCAGCAGGGCCTCCCTCTCTCCACTGAGTCACATCCATCATGTTCTACTCTGGCCTTTGCCCCAGGCACATTTCCATTGTCGGGGCCGGGGGGTGTGTTGAAGCACACAAGCTTCAGAAAGGAAAACGCTAAAAGCCAAGCAAAATCCCTGTCAGCACCAATAGTTTTGGGCTCAGCAAGAACTGGGCATTATTCAGTATGTAACCATGATTGCTATACAGGGGGTTAGGCAGAAGCCAGTGTCCAATGCAGTGTCCCAGCTCCTTCTCACCCTGGGGGCTTGGAGCTGCTCCTGCCCTGGTATTTTCTCCCTCCCCCAAGATCCTCCTTTAGAAAGCACCCTGCTGCAGCTACAGAGAAGCAAACTGGGCAGGGCTAGCCAAAGCCAGCCCTGCAGCGAGGACCTCCACTTCAATCCAGTGCTCCAACAAAGCACGACAATCCACATCTTCATAGCATCATGGTTATTCTTCCCAGCCTGGGGGATGCTGCCACCACCCTCAAATCCCTCCTTTCCCTCACATTTGTGAAGCAAAGTGAGCACTGTCGGAATCGCTGAGAAACATCTGCCAGATGCAAAGCTGGCTTCATTCTCCAAGTCAGGTTCAATGCTCATTTGGGCTTTGCATATCTGACAATGACGCGCCAAATAACACGCTAATGATGCTCCACGAGCCAGGTGCTCTGCATTTACCCCTCATCAGCACCCCCAGTCCTGGCACCCACTCCCCCCAGGGCCCACACACCTTCTCCCTCCCCTGGAAGATGAGAACTTCTTCCCAGAAACCTGGGAAACCGTGCGGGCCGTTCACAAAAGGGGATTTTCAGCCTGTGAAGATAAGGTTTTGTCATTTGTTTCCTGGAAGGCTCACACACGAAGAGGAACTGAGCAGCCACAGTGCCATGGCTGTGCAGCAGCAAAGTGCAGCGACTTCTCCATTTCCAAAAGCAATGTTCAGAATCAAAAAAGTAAATTGTGGCTTTCCCCGAACTGTGGCTTTTCCTCCTCAATTTGGCAGCAGCGCACTGAGGAACTCGTTCCTATCCAGGATTAGTTTGCATCAAAGACTTTTTGGCCATAGTGTCTCTAAGAAGTTCATCAAATAAATATTATCAAACCCCAAACCCAGCACCAACTTCCCCCAGCTCGGCAGCTCCATGGAGCGTATTTTAGCTGGACAGAGCAGGCTGCAAAGCCAGGGATCTTGGGACATGTGTAGATAGATAGGGAATGCCTGCCTGGGGATCCTCTGAGACTTCAGCATTGGCACCACAGGAGCATGAAGGTGGCTTTGAAAGCAGCTCTGACCAGAGCAGAGTGACACCCCAAGGCCCTCCTGTGAGCCCCAGGGTTCCAGCTGGGTCCTACCACACTGCCCTCCTCCCTGCTGACACCCCACTCACCCAGAAGTTGTCCCTGAACCGTGCCTCCTGCATCCTGCTGCCTCTCTGACAGCGACGCCGCTCCAGCACCCACTCCAACACCACTCTGCAGCTCCCGGTACCGCCCCGTCCCGCCCTGCCCAGCCCAGCCCGTCCCACCCCGCGGCGCCCCATCAGAGAACCAGTGTTTTGTGGTGGAAGTGACCACAAAGGTCAGCCAGCTCCAACCCCTGCCACATGTGGGGGCACCTTCCACTAGACCAGGTTACTCCAAGCCCCTGTGTCCAACCTGGCCTTCAACACTGCCAGGGATGGGGCAGCCACAGCTTCTCTGGGCAGTCTGTGACAGTGCATCACCACCCTCGCAGGGAGGAACTTCTGCCCCAGATCTCTTTTCAATCTCCCCTCTGGCAGGTTAAAGCCATTCCCCTTGGCCTGTCCCTACAGGCCCTTGTCCAAAGCCCCTTTCCAGCTTTCCTGTAGCCCCTTTAGGCACCGGAGCAGTTCTAAGGTCTCCCCTTAAGGAGCCTTCTCCTCTCCAGGCTGAACCAGCCCAGCTCTTCCAGCCTGTCTCCAGAGCAGAGCCACTCCAGCTTTCTGATTTCTGCCTCATTGCTGCTGTGACTTGGAGGGTGAGAACTTCCTTATTGAAGCACTGTGTGGTGAATACCTAGGATCCAGCCAGAGGAGGGGACAATGGGGCTGGTTGTGGAGGGTCGGTCACTGATTCCTGAAGGTGCTGTTGGCTGCCTCGGCCATGGAGCACAGATGGAAAGTTGAGAAGCAGCATGTGGTGGTGCTGGTGACTCCCTTGGAGTCTCAGCCCCCCTCAGGCTAACCTGCCTGTCCTAAAGCCTGCTTGATTGGCAGATCAGATGGAGAAGCCTACAAAATTCACTCCAAAATTCACACTTCGGAGTTTGTGTGTAGGCTGAACCTCAGCTGAAAGGTGAGGTTGTTAAAACATGATAACATGGTTCAAAATTAAAGAGAAGTCAGATTACATGTTTTGGATTTTTTTTTAATAGATTACGTTATAATATCTTGCAGGTGGTTTAGGTACTTAAAATCTACAAGTTACAAGGAAGATACTGAAGAGTGCCTGATAAACATTCCTTAACAAAGTCTATAAACAGGTCTTTGTAATCTGCACCCAGGAGTTCTGAAAGAATTGGCTGAGAATTTTCTAAGGTATCTTTCCCTAGAACTTAAAATACATTGTGAATTCCAGAAGACCTTGAAGACTTACTTAAAAAAGGTCAAGTAGGATGACCCAAATATTTATCCTCACATCAATCCTGGGGAAAAAAGAAATGGAGGGACACCTGAGGGAGTCAGTAAATGCAAAAGAATATTATTAGAATTAATGCTGAGGTGGTTTAACAGAAGTAAGACTTTATTAAATACAATCGTAATGTAATTTGGTTTCTAACAAGGGCGCTTGGTGTAAATACCTGATATGTGAAATGCAGTTATGCCTTGATACAGTCTTAAATAACAAACAGCTCTCCATCATCCCCAGTCACTGTATCAATAAAATGTTACATTGGTTAAAAAGCTTTTTAAAGCTTTTGGAGGGATGAGGGGTAGGAAGCATGCACCAAGTAAAGTTTCTTTGATTGGTATTGTAAAGCAGTTACTTTTGTTAACTTACAAAGGATAGAAGGATTGACTTTTGCAGTCATCGGGATAATTTGCTTTGTGGGGCCCACTCAAAGTCTGCTATTGCACAGCAAAATCTGAATTTGTACATTTAGAAACCATCTGTTACAGAATGTACCTGCTTAACAGGAGCCCCAGCCCTGGAATTAAGTAGGGATGATAGAGACAAAAAAAGGTCCCAAATACAAAGTTAATGTAGAGAGGCCAAAATTCTTAAATGCAGAGAAAGAGTAATGATGTCATATGCTTTACTCCTACTGATCTGCCTTGACTATACTGATAATGTGGATTCTGTCTTAGTACAGGTTACAGCCCTGTTGTCCATAGGGTTTTTTTACAATGTTGAAAAATTAAGAAGGTGTCTGGGAAAAGGCATAAAAATTAGTCTGTCTTAAGAACAAAATGACTTAAAATAACTTAAAATTATTTAAAATAATGTAGAAGTTAAACCAGTAATTTAGGTAGGAGTGGACCTATGGAGGTCATCTACTCTGACTTCTTCAAAGGATGGTAACTTCAAAATTAGACCAGCTTGCTCCAAGGTTTGTCAAGGTGAGGTTCAAAAATTGGCAAGTGTGGAGATTCCACAGCCACTCTAGATAAACATTCAGTGTTTGACCACCCCTGTGATGAAGAGCTGCTCTCTGTATCTGTCTGGAGTTTACCTTGCTGCAAAGCTTGTCAGTGTGCTTGCTGTGCATCTCTGAAAATAGTATGGCTTTGTCTTCTCTATGAATGCCAATTAGGTTGTTAAAGAGAGCAATTAGTTCCTCTCACTTAGCAAATTCAGCTCAGTAATCTCACTTCATCTGTCATGTGCCGCCACCCCTGAACCATCTTGGTGGTTCTCCACTGGACCTGGGTCCTGGAAGTGGATGTACCATATTTCAGCTATGGCTTCACAGGCACCAGAGTGGAGTGATCATTTCCTTTGACGGACAGGCTGGTTTTGCTTATGCAGCCCAGTCTGGAGTTTTAAAAGAAAAAAAAACTAAGTAAAATAATGAAAGAAAGCAAGCAGTAATTCTATTGAAGCTGCGTGGAGACCTCATAGCCACCTTCCAATATCTGAAGGCCTACAAAGGTACTGGAGAAGGGACTCTTGGTCAGGTACTGTGGCAATAGGACAAGGGATAATGGGCTTAAACTTAACCAGGGTATGTTCAGGTTAGATATAAGGAAGAAGTTCTTTACTGTGAGGGTGATGAGGCACTGGAACAGGTTGTCCAAAGAAGTGGTCAATGCTCTATCCCTGGCAGTATTCAAGGCCACGTTGGACAGAAGCTTGGGGGAGATGGTCTAGTATGGGACATCCCTGCCCAGGGACAGAAGGGCAGGGGAGTTCAAACTAGATGATCCTAAGGTCCTTTCTAACCCTAACCATTCTATGATTGTGTTCCTTTAGAAAGCAGAAATGACTACTCAGGCTCTCCAGTTGGGGTGGGGGAAGCTGGAGGCAGACTAGCTAATATTTTTCAAAGCAAGGAGTGAATTTTCTTCCTTTTTTGTCTTTACGGAAAGTCATCTAATCTTGATTTGAAGACATGCTTCAAAGTAAAAGAATGGCCAACCTACTGCACTTAGATGGCATATGGATTTGGAACAGCTGATGAATTACTTGCCCTCTGGCAACTCTGCATCTGGGTTACATGGAATAATGCTGGAATTAAGTCTTCCATGTAATCTGTATGTCTGATTATGGGATACAGTTACCTAGTGGGGACTGGTAACAACCTTTATCACTAGTTTGACTTACAGCTGCTTCTATATTCATCCAAACCGTGCCTAGCCTTGTACTGATGTGGTGAGAACCCACAAAAGTTGTCTAGGTCTTCTGCCCAAGAATAGTTTCTGGACCATCTCATCTTGTGGCTCTTAGTCAGATAAGATGTTTAGATGATGAAGTCAAGAAATTTAGCCAGGTTTGTATTAGCCAAGGAAGTGCATTTCTGGTTTCAGCAGATGGACAGCTAAGGTCATTTAATGGTCTGATGAGACTAGAAATGGTCCTTTTGTTGTCATGCTTTACAAAGTCTTCCTCAATTCTAGGCGTTTGGTATTATTGACCAGACATGTTGCAGTGATTCTGGATGCTTTTGCTGTTTCCTCCCATCCCCTCCTTTCTGAGAAGGCAGTAGACAAGGCATAATCTCCATGCAGCAAAACTTGTAACTGTTAAATGAAAACTATTAAATGAAAAACCTCTTCAAAGCACTGCCTGAAACCTTTCAGATCTGAAACACAGACAGAACACGACCTCTGCTACCAGTGCAAGAACTGCAGCCATCAATGTCGGAAGCAAAATCCACACAAGCCTGCTACTGTCAAATTAAACCCAATGTTTGCCAAGCAGCAATGCCCCAGGTCATAACTGAGCTGATTTATTTCCTGTAAATGGAAAATGCTTTTTTTTTACCTTACTGGACAACTGTGCAGCTCTCCCTGTGTTAAAGCAGGGTAGCAGGTTACTGCAGTGGGTATGACTCAGGCTGTCTGGTACATACACAGTGCCACACATTACACTTCCATCATATTTGAAAAATCATGGCAGTCAGGTGAAGTTCCCAATGACTGGAAAAAGGGAAATATAACCCCCATTTTTAAGAAGGGAAAAATGGATGACCCAGGGAATTACAGACCAGTCAGTCTCACCTCTGTGCCTGGCAAAATCTTGGAGCGGATTATCCTGGAAGCCATGCTGAGGCACATGAAAACCAGCAAGGTGGTTGGGGACAGCCAGCATGGCTTCACTAAGGGGAAATCCTGCCTGACCAATCTGGTGACCTTCTATGAAGGGGCTACGGAACTGATGGACAGGGGCAGAGCAGTTGATGTCATCTACCTGGACTTGTGTAAAGCCTTTGACACTGTCTCCCATGACATCCTTCTCTCTAAGTTGGAGAGACATCAATTTGATAGGTGGACCACTCGGTGGATAAAGAACTGGCTGGATGGCCGCACGCAAAGAGTAGTGCTCAGTGGCTCAGTGTCCAGCTGGAGACCAGTAACGAGTGGTGTCCCCCAGGGATCGGTGTTGGGACCGGTCTTGTTCAACATCTTTGTGGGTGACATGGACAGTGGGATTGAGTGCGCCCTCAGCAAGTTTGCCGATGACACCAAGCTGTGTGGTTCGGTTGATAAGTTGGAGGGAAGGAATGCCATCCAGAGGGACCTTGACACGCTTGTGAGGTGGGCTGATGCCAACCTGATGAAGTTTAACCATGCTAAATGCAAAGTCCTCCACCTGGGTCGGAGAAATGCCAGGCACAGCTACAGATTGGGCGGGGAGGAGATTGAGAGCAGCCCTGCGGAGAAGGACTTGGGGGTGTGGGTTGATGAAAAAATGAACATGAGCCAGCAGTGTGCGCTTGCAGCCCAGAAAGCCAACCGTATCCTGAGCTGCATCAAAAGGAGTGTGACCAGCAGGTCGAGGGAGGTGCTCCTGCCCCTCTACTCTGCTCTCGTGAGACCTCACTTGGGAGTATTGTGTGCAGTTCTGGTGTCCTCAACATAAAAAGGACATGGAACTGTTAGAACAAGTGCAGAGGAGGGCCACGAAGACGATCAGGGGACTGGAGCACCTCTCGTATGAAGATAGGCTGAGAAAATTGGGGCTGTTGAGCCTGGAGAAGAGAAGGCTGCATGGAGACCTCATAGCAGCCTTCCAATACCTGAAGGGGGCCTATAGGGATGCTGGGGAGGGACTCTTCATGGCGGACTGTGGTGAGAGGACAAGGGGTAATGGGTTTAAACTTAAACAGGGGAGGTTTAGATTGGATCTGAGGAAGAAATTCTTTACTGTGAGGGTGGTGGGGCCCTGGAATGGGTTGCCCAGGGAAGTTGTGAATGCTTCATCCCTGGCGGCGTTCAAGGTGGGGTTGGACATAGCCTTGGATGGCATGGCTTAGTGGGAGGTGTCCCTGCCCATGGCAGGGGGGTTGGAACTCGATGATCTTGAGGTCCTTTCCAACCCTTACTATTCTATGATTCTATGATTACCTGCTTTCATCATTTTGAAGTACCACTCAGAGGACAGCGACTCACCCCAAGCAGTGACCCAGGAAAAACTATGGATGGGCACAGGACATGTCAGGACAAGGGGGAATGTCTTTAAACTGACAGAGGGGCGATTGAGATCTTAGGCAGTTTTTTCCTGTGAGGGTGCTGAGGATCTGGTACAAGGAGCCCAGAGAAACTGTGGCTGCCCCATCCCTGGCCTTGTTCAAGGCCAGGCTGGATCAGGCTTGGATCAACCTACTCTAGTGGAAGGTGTCCCTGCCTGTAGCTGTGGGGTTGCAACTGGATGAGCTTTAAAAGGTCCCTTTAAAGCAGAATCCAACCGCTACCCATACTCCATATTCTATATAAAGTCCAATCCACCCAATTCTTAACCCCTGGCTTGAATTTTCAGAGTTCCTCTCACAAGTGAGTGTCTAAAGGAGTTAAACCCTGTGGTTTTAAAGGCACATGTGGCACACACAGTCACACAGCCAAGGCAGTATAACATGCAAGGAACAGAACATACACATCTTTTTACATGGGAATTTTTATTCTCACCAACATCTGTACATTCAAGTTGCACATTCTTTTAAGTCTTTGATGGAGCTGGAGCACGGGATCACAACAGCCTGGCCTGGTTTAACAGTTTTACAAGTTTATGCCTCAAAAGTAGCCAGGAAATTTGTGACGATTTCCTTCAACTTCGCTTCTGTCTGGTCAGAGATCTTCCCTTCAGTCCTGTTGAGATAATGTAGTTAAAACTTCTGATGCAGGAATAGATAATGGTCAATCCCCAAGACAAAGAAAATTACAAAGAACCTTCCCATTTCTAACAAGATTAGCAGATGAATTAGCCTGTTTGATGCATGAAGCTATGCAGCAATGGAACTAACATAACATCACTTCTTCTAAAGTTAGTCCTGTTGAAGAATGGAGGTTTGTCAACAAATAGCTTTAAAACAGCTATATGTAGTCCAGAAGGGCTCTGCCTTCTACAGAGGGATGGTAGGCATGCAATTTAACTCATAACAAAACAAGCTATGACTAGGGCAGAAACACTCAAAAACCCCAGCAGTCCACCCAGCAGCAGGGAAGGCACTAAGTAGCACTCAATTAACAGCACTCTCACAGCTTAAAACTGCCAAAAATTTAGGATCCGATTAAATTATTTCAGTGTCAGATTATAAGGTATGCAAGCAGGTTCTCAATTTCCCCAAGTAAAAGCTGAAGATGCGAAGCTGAGCTCCGGGCAGCAGCAAAGCTGATTTAACCTCCAGCTCTGAAACAGGCAGCTCGTATTTTAGTACACCCTGAATTAACAGTTCAATGCATATTATCTGCACTCCAGCCATCCACACCATCATCTTGGGGTGATGCACAATTAACTATCATACCTGATCGTGGAGAGGAGGGCCTGGTGCTGGCTCAGTACATGAGCTAGGAAGGCGCTCTCAAATTTGGTGATTTTGCTGGGCTCCAGCTTGTCCAAGTGACCTCTGACACCAGCGTAGATGACTGCAACCTGTTCCTCAATAGCCATGGGAACTGCAGAAGAGAAAGCATTCATGCCAGTGGTAACTTCCAACATCAGGACATTGTAAGTGCTGCAGAGTCCTTCTTTAAAGATCAACTGCACATCTACCATATGGTTTAGTCAACAATCCAGTCTGCATTCACCATGTCCACAGAATGAACGTAACGCTGCCAGAGAGACCAGCCTCATTAGCATAAGAGACTAATTGGAAATGCAGACTTGTTATGTCCAAAACACTCACCATATTGTCCTTGTTTGAGCAGCTCTGTCAGACGTACACCACGGTTCAGCAGCTGCTGTGTGGCAGCATCCAGATCAGACCCGAACTGGGCAAAGGCAGCTACTTCACGATACTGAGCCAATTCCAGCTTCATGGTACCTGCCACCTACCACAAAAATACAAGTCAGGCTGAGCCTAACCACCTTTTAAATGAGTCTAGTAGTCTGCAGGTTATCTTCAGCTAACCGTTGTCACAAGTCGGCTTTGCCTGGCATCACAAGTCAAGTGAATCCTACGATTCTGACAGGTAATTATACACATTTCTACAAATCCTGCTTTCTACAAATCTACAAAGTCTGCTTGGCCTTTTTAACAAACATACTAATCCTCCCTGAAATGGTGACAGTGGATATGAAACTTAATTCCACATCTGGACTAAAAGACTGAAGTAAAGAGAGAATTCTCTGTTTCTAGTTAGATCAGTACCCAGTTCAACATACTGAAACTTAACAGCCCTACATCTTTGTTGCAGACACAATTTTCCTTTCCCCCTACCACCCCCAGGAGGCAACAGAAGTATCAAAGAGCTCCACAAAATTTGCTCTTTTATGATTTCAGAATGCTAAGGAATCAAAAACTTTATTCTCTGTGTATTCACAGCTCTTTAAAGAGTGAAATGGGTTGGAAAGCCTACACACTACTTGTCTCTAGTAAGAGGAGGATGCTGCAGTTTCATGCTTACCTGCTTCATAGCCCTGGTCTGAGCAGCTGAACCTACACGTGACACAGACAGACCAACATTGATGGCTGGACGGATACCTTTGTAGAACAACTCAGTTTCCAAGAAAATCTGTAGGAGAAAATATCTTGGTCAGAAGCCTGGAAGCCTCCTCACAGATCTGCCATTAAATTACACAGAAGTACTGGCATGAGAAGTCCTACCTGTCCATCAGTGATGGAGATGACATTGGTTGGAATGTAAGCAGACACATCACCAGCCTGAGTTTCAATGACAGGCAAGGCGGTTAGAGAGCCACCTCCAAAAGAATCATTCATCTTGGCTGCCCTCTCCAGCAGGCGGGAGTGCAGGTAGAACACATCACCCGGGTAGGCTTCCCGACCAGGTGGGCGACGCAGCAGCAGGGACATTTGACGATAGGCAACAGCCTGTGTAGCAGATAAAGATTTCAGACTTCAGTAGCTCATGTAAAAATTTGAATTTCTGAACCCGACATGATCTGAAAGCTACAAATATACCAGACTATGAGGCTTACAAACAGTGTTTCCTGACCTGTTTGGATAAGTCATCATAGATGATCAACGCATGTTTTCCATTGTCTCTGAAGTATTCCCCCATGGAGCAGCCTGAATAGGGTGCCAGATACTGCAGAGGTGCTGCATCAGATGCAGTGGCAGACACCACAATGGTGTACTTCATTGCATCTGGGAAAGAATGGGAAACACACACCATATTACCTCAATGTGCCTGTCAACAGCAAATAACAGGCATGTGAAGTACTAGTCACTGAAGCAAGCCCAGGCAGCATCCCTACACTAGTTACAAAAAGGCCACCCTACTAGATTAAAACATCCATCAGCACAACTAACTAATGTCTAACACTTGCAGGCTCCTTTCCCATTTAAAATTAAGTTTAAACTTTCACTAGACACACTTTGGTTCTGAAAGTAACTCAGCCTGGAAGCCCATGGTTTCCTGGCTGCTGCAAGGCAATACAATCCTTTGTTTCAAAGTGCGAAACAAATTACTGCAATTAAATGTGGTTTGGTTTTTTTTCCTCTTAGGTATGACTCTGCTTTACCAGCAGGCAAGAGGTAAACTGCCTGATCTCTTGCAAGCTGTTACATTCGCAGCTTTGGTCAAGGAAATCACGGTTTCTGTAAAGACATTATCATCTAATCCCTTATTTTTGGGCAGTAAAATCCATCCGCTGCATTTACAACTGCCACTCACACTGACTTGCATATGTATGAAAAAATACCAAAATACTTGTAGGCCACAGTTTCTCATCAGGCCTGCCTGCCAAGAGGAAGCTCAACGCTACTGAAAAAAACCCAACAACAAAAACAAAACAAAACCAATCACAACAATCACCACCTAAAAAACCCAACCAATCAAAACCCAAACAAACAAACCCCAAAAAACCAACCCAACAAAACCAGGCTGACTTTTCCAGAAGCAATTCAGAAGTTTTGGGGGCTCACACTAGTCTTCTAATGTGCTGCAGCAAAAGGAAGCTTTTTCCCCCAGGTAGCTAGGAAAGATTTCTTGTCCACAAAAGCAAGTATTTCATTCAGTAACAAAAGAATTGTCTACATTCACAGGTAGGAGAGGTCATAGCAATATTCAGCATTACAACAGGAAGACGATGTCACCAGTTGCCAGGCTCAACTATCTTCAAAAATCTGTACCTGCATCAGTAAGCCTCTTCACCAGCTGAGCAACAGTTGATCTCTTCTGGCCAATTGCAACATAGATACAGTACAGTTTCTTCTTCTCATCTGTTCCATCATTAAATCGTTTCTGGTTAATTATTGTGTCAATTGCAATGGAAGTTTTCCTGTAACACAGAGGTTGGTACATTAAGCTGCCTACAGTTCTCCAAACCTCTACACCACTCTGTGTTCAGCTCTGCACATCAGCACATGCTGTTCTCAAGTTTAAAGAAAACATTTTTAGCTTGGGCATTTAACTTACCCAGTCTGTCTGTCGCCAATGATCAGCTCACGCTGGCCACGACCAATTGGCACCAAGCTGTCCACAGCCTTAATACCAGTCTGCATAGGCTCACGCACAGAGATTCTGGGAATGATCCCAGGAGCTTTCAAGCCAACTCTTCTACGTGTCTTGGATGCAATGGAACCCTTACAAGACAGGAAAAAACCTGTTACAGTCTGTATAACATACATACAAGCAGAGGTATTAAACACCTTGTAGTTACACTTACCTTCCCATCAATTGGATTGCCCAGGGCATCTACAACACGGCCCAGCAGCTCTTCCCCAACTGGAACATCCACAATAGCACCAGTCCTCTTCACTACATCCCCTTCCTTGATCAGTCTGTCATTACCAAACACGACAACACCAACATTGTCGGGCTCCAAATTCAAGGACATACCCTAGAACGAACACCACACTATCCTGAGAAAACCTATACTGACATTTACAAGCATTTTGACAGTTTAAAACAAATGTGATTATTCTACAGTGTAGAATATCCAACATCATCTACTTCAATCTTATTTGTAACAATAGTCAATGTTCTGCTTTTACATACAACACGTGTCTGTTCTTCCATAATGGTTACAGAACCTGCCTAAGTCTTCAGCTAACTATAGAACTGTACTTTTAGTAGTCTAGCATTCAGCCATTTCCCTCTCTAAAAAAGAGGAAAAAGGGTAAGCAGAATTCAAATTTAACATTTGTCTCTTGACTAGGAATTGGACAAGGGATCATCACTGGCTTCTTTGCCCAGAACGAGTTGATCATTAAAAAAACCGGAAGAGCCGTTGCAGTACTCTCGGAACAGTCAGACAGTTTTTCAGCTTTAGACTACTCTCAGGACTGTAAGAAGTCAGCAAACTGCACACAGTACTGGAGCAGAGAGACTATTATCCAACAGTAAACAGAAAAGCCAGCCTGAAACCAAAGAAAACAAAATCCAACAACACCAGATTAGCTCTTATACTTCTTAGATGGAGACAAATAAAGCTCAGATGTTGGCCAAGAACCAGATACTGGAAGCAGTGTTACAAATTAGAAGAGTATTTGCTTTTTTGTAGTTTTATTTCAACTAGTTACTGTGTATTGAAATTGCAATGAAGCCCCTAAAAGGTCCATACAGGCACCTCCAGCAGTCTCATGTTGTCCTTTAAAAAAAAAGTCTTCTTTATATTCCTAGACTAAACAATCTGCCTTAGAGAAAGCTTACTTTCAATCCAGAAGAGAATTCAACCATTTCTTCTGCTTGGACATTTCTCAGGCCGTACACACGGGCAATACCATCACCAATTGACAGCACACGGCCAGTCTCCTCAAGTTCAGCAGAGGTGTCAGCTCCCAAAATACGTTCCTCAAGAATAGAGGATACCTCAGCAGTACCTAGAAAAAGACATGTCAAACCAGATACAGCACATTAAGACACCATATGAATTCTGTAAGCTTGTACTGAATTCAAAAACCAAGGTACCATTTCTCAGATATGCCACAAAGTATAGCAAGCAACATTCTTCCTCACATAGGAGCTCAAAATAAATAACAACTTCTGTAGTCAGACAAAAAAAAAAGGCAGCTTCAACTCATCATTATGAGCCAGCTTCCATCAGAACATCGATGGCTATTCAGTTATCGATATCCTTCATTATGCCCTACACTATTAGCTTCTTTCCCCTAGAAAGCAAACAGATTAAATAATTAGCTGTAGCCCAGGAAGATGTGCCAGCTCCGCCTGCAGATTTACTTTGACTGAAGGCATCAAAACACCCTGTCAACTGATTTGTAATCCAGGATCTAAATATATTTAAAAGAACTTAATACATTTATAGAGCAAGCTTTTTGATACAAGTTGTAAAAATGTAATCTTCACATTCCTCAAATTTGTTTGGCAGTGTACCTCCAACAACTTTTTACTTCCTCAAATACAGCTGTGAAACTTATTTCCTAATAATACCTTTAATCACCCTAAACCACATCATGAAGTGTACATGAAACACTATCAAAAACACAGCTGTGCAGTGCCACTGTCTTCTCTAAACACCAAGATACTGGCAGCCAAAAAATTACACTCAAGGACATAAGGTCAAACCCAGGCAGGCCTGGGAAAGTCATCTGTTCCCTCATCCTGTTACAAGCAAGACAGGCAACTGGAATCTGAGAGTTTTCCAAATAATTCTGCAGGAGCTGAAGACTTCATTGTACCCCCATGGAACAGGTAAGCTGTGACATTTGGTTTGGGCATCTGAAGTTATTAAACTGAAGTCTCCTGGATGCGGCTATAGCAGTTCAGTGCTCCATACTGACAGTATATAAGTGTCCTCAAATGTTTTCTCAACTGTCAAAATTGACGCCCCCCACATTGCAAATTTAAACTCCTTTTTATCTGACAGAGCAAATTCTGAAGCCACACTCTTGTATGAAGATCTTTCTCAGACTCACCAGTTTTCTGGCAGCATGTTTTGGAGGCATGGATATTTCTTGTAGCAACAAATGCTGCACCCAGGGTGTTTCTGGAAACCTAAAATAAGTAATTATTTCAGGGAGATTTCCACAGTCACTCAAAAAAATATTTTTGAGATAACATGATCATATGAGGCCATACTTTTTAACATGTCTTGAGCTCCACTCTATTTACAAGTTGCAGTTATGAAACCACATACAGCAATACTAAGCAAGCACAGATGGAAAAGAAGGTTGCTCTAAAGTACTTTCTGCATTTTCCTGCACTGCAGTAATGTCACCATCACAGCACTGCAGCAGCTCCCAAAGCAACGCCTCATCTCATTTGCTGTCTATGCAATGACTATCAAAAACCCTAATGGTTCTGCACAAGGGAAAATAAGATTGCGTCTTCTAAGGGCTCACCTAAGAAAGATCTAACTGCAGAATTTCCAAACAATGGCAAAAACATATACAACAGAAACAAACAAGAAATAACCTAAGATAATGTATTAAGACAGCATAAGACATGAAAAGATTACAATCAGCATCCCAGAGCTCCTAGGGTAGCCCCAAGCAGCGTCAATGCTGTTTTTCGGAATGCCTGTGCAGGCCTCTCCTCCTTTCACCTTCACAAGGGGACACGACACGAATGGGTCCTAATAGACCTTCACGCCATCACTCCCCCAAAACAAGGGGGGTGAAATTCCACCTAGCAAAGCCTCCCAGCTCAAATCCCCAACCTTGACCTTGTTCTAGCATCTTTCCGACACTGACCTCAACCCCAACCGTGCCAATCCGAATCGCAAAGGACACGCCGTCCTCTAGACATCCCCTCCCCCACATGAGACCACCACTGCCTCAGCAGGGGCCGGGCCCCCCAGAAACCCAGTGCCGAGGCGAGCCCCAAACATGCCTCCCCTTCCCACGCAGACACCCACATAGGGAGCCCGCGACCCCTCAATGTCACCACCGCCCCCAAAATGGCGACGGCGCCCGTCTTGGACACCGCCGGCTGCAGGGAGGAGGGAGAGGGCTCACCAGGCCAGCTTGACGCGGTAGGGATCGGGCGAGGGCGGCAGCCACACGGGCGGAGAGCATCATGGCGGCGACGGCTGAAGGGAAGAGCGAAAGCAACAACACCCGACTGCCAACCCCGCGTTCCCTCCACAAAATGGCCGCGGCGCGCTCCCCCCGTTTTGGCGGCGAGGCCACGCCTGCGGGGAGGGGCGAGGACCGGAAGGGGTTCCTCAGCCTCAGGAGGCGCGGCGTTTTCTTTTCTCCCTGCGCCCCTGAGCGGTGAGGGAGTGCTTGTGTATGTGTATATATACGTGTATAAACAGGAAAAACCCCGACACGGGGCTCTTACAAAAGTGCCCCTGTGCTGTACGTGCCCTTGAAATGGCCCTCGGTGGGCGGAAGGGGCAGAGAGCGGCGGCGGAGATGGGGTTGGGGCATGAGGCTTGGATATGAGGCATTGGGATGGGACATCTCGGGGGACATGGCACATGGAGCAGGGGCGTGGAGCAGGGATATTGAGACGTGAGGCAGGGGCATGGGGCAAGGCACATCGAGTGAGATATGGGACATGGGACATGGAGCGGGGCCATGAGGCTGGGATATGGAATGGGGGGCAGGAACATAGGACATGGGGCAGGGTCATGAGCTTAAAGGTCCCTTCGAACACAAAACATTCCATGATTCTATGTGTTTTTATGGTGTATTTTCCTATAAAGAGCGCAACTGCTGTATGGATTTATGTAAGCAGCGATATAGAAGCTATTCAAATGCCAAGTTCTACCCTTTAACTTCAATATATGATTTACCCGTGTTGATGAAGGGCTCTAGATGCCTTTATTTGTAACTTGCCCTACGACATACATGAAATATTCAACTCCATCAAAACCCGAAATCCCCGCAAACCAACCCACTCACACCCGGCTACACCTCCGGAACTACAAAGCCCATCAGCCCTTGCGGCGCTCAGGGTACGCCGGGAGGTGGCGGGAATCTCGATATGGCGGAGGCTGCTACAACCCCTTGTGAGAAGACGCTGCAGCGGGTAATGGCGAGGCGGGGGTTCCAGGAACGGGGTTACGAGAGGTGCAGGTCTGTGCACCTGGACCAGTTGCCTGGATTCTCCCCAGAGCGGCCGGCCCCGGTGCCTTGCCGGAGCCCGCGTCCCTCTCTCCTGAGCGCGGTTCCTTCATCCTTCCCGCAGGAGGCACTGTGCGCTGCGCTGTTGGGAGTGGCGGGCCCCGCTGCTCGTACGTGCGCGGGTCTTGGGCAGAAACGAGCCCGCGAGGGGCTTTTGCCCCTTTCAGCGGCCTGGGGGAGGGAAGGTGTGGTCTCGGGGTGTGTTTTGCAGCAGAGAGGTCTGTATTCATTCGCTGCTACCTGCTCGGTGACAACCCGAGCTCACAGCTTTCGGTGTGAGCTGGTTTGAGAGGCTAATCATAGAATCACAAAATCAGCCAGGCTGGAAGAGACCTTTAAGATCATCAAGTTCAATGGTTCCCCAGCACTGCCAAGGCCACCACTAACCCGTGTCACCGGGGGCCTCATGTACACGGTTTGTGAACACTTCCAGGGATGGTGACTCCACCTCTGCCTTGGGCAGCCTGTTCCAATGCCTGACCACCCTCTGGGGAAGGAATCATTCCTAAGTTGTGAAAGTCTTGCACTGCTGAAGTTTTTAGTGTTTCAAGTATTTCTCAATAGAGAGACTGACAGAAAAATGTAATTCATTATTTATTTGCAAACTTGGCTTTCTTGCAGTATGGGAGTTTTCACCAACACAAAGTTAGTGCTCTTTGCTTCTAAGGCCTTGATGGTTTTGTCCGCAGCTTAGTTTAGGGTGATGTTTTCTGTACGCCACGTAATGTAGCTGGGATGCTGGTGTGGTAGAAGCATAAAGAAGGAAAGAAAGAAAGAAAATTATAAGGCTGGATCCCTTTCCGTCACATTGCTTAGATAACCTTAGACAAGAACTTACATTTCGTCAGGGTGTTTGGGACCATAAAGCCCATCCAGTTCTAACCCCCTGCCACAGCCAGGGACACCTTCCACTAGTGCACATTGCTCCAAGCCCCTGTGTCCAACCTGGCCTTGAGCACTGGCAGGGATGGGGCAGCCACAGCTTCTCTGGGCACCCTGTGCCAGCGCCTCAGCACCCTCACAGGGAAGAGCTTCTGCCTAAGAGCTCATCTCAGTCTCCCCTCTGGCAGGTTAAAGCCACTCCCCCTTGTCCTGTCCCTACAGGCCCTTGTCCAAAGCCCCTCTCCAGGTTTCCCGTAGCCCCTTTAGTCACTGGGAGCTGCTCTAAGGTCTCCCCTTAAGGAGCCTTCTCTTCTCCAGGCTGAAGCAGCCCAGCTCTCTCAGCCTGTCTCCAGAGCAGAGCTGCTCCAGCCCTCACAGCATCTCTGTGGCCTCCTCTGGACTTGCTCCAACACCTCCACGTTCTTATGCTGGGGGCCCCAGAGCTATTATTAGCAATTATAATTGAATCTTTCAATTATGATTTTGTTAATGTCTTTCCTATTTCTGACCTTCTTTTCAGAGGTAGGTATTATGCTTTGCAGGACTAATGCCTGCACGTTGTAGTAACTATTTCTCCCCTACTAGCCTGTAGAGACTGTTCCTGGTGCTCTATCAGAGTAAGGGCAGTTTTATCCCATGCTATTCTAATGCTGTTTTTACCAGCTGCCCAAATACCTATTTACCATCTTTTGGATTATTATTACTGTGCCTGTATAAAGAGGTCATATCAATAAAAAGATAAAATTTTGTCACCTGGCGATAAACAGGTGTCCAGAGAAATGAAGGAGGTTAAAACAGAATGGTTTTCTGAACTATGAGGGTGACTGAAGAAGAGACAAAGAGCACCACCCATAGCTCAACTGGTGTAGTGGGAGTTATTCTTCAGGAATGCAGAGCCTGCAGCATTTTACATTTCTTAACTACATCAGGTATTTTCTCTAATTTCACTTCACTGTTTACTCTTTCCCTCCCCCTTTCACGGGTAGGTTACTACATGGCTAAAGAAAGTATTTGGGAATTGCCCTATTCCACAGTACAAAGTGAGTGAGCAGGCTGTTGATATCTTGTGTAAGCTTGCAGAATACATCGAAGCCAGAGAACAGGATGTTTCTTTGGTGATGGAGGGCTTGAAGGAGTGGTCAGAGGAATATAAAGCAGAAGGTAAGTTCGAAGCTCCAGTTCTCAGTTCCATCAAAGTTATTCTTAGTAACACTGAAGATTGTGTTTGTTTAAATCTTGCAAGCATAAATATATATATATATACATATAAATGCAACTGAAATTAACTCATCTTTTGTTCTGGTGCAGTTTTTACTGCAGTGCATCCCATGCGTACCTTTCAGCAAAATTTATGGTGACATAAGTTTGATCAAGAGCAATTTTTTAAGCCATGTTTAGCATGCTGCTAATACAGCCAAGGAGTTTAATTGCTAAAACCTCCTGCACAGCTGGGCTGAACCGCACAGCATTGAATATTGGCTGGATAGACAGGGAAGCAACCCCACAGCTGATTTAAGAGTCTGAGCTGGTGCTAAACACCTAGGGAATCTGAAATGACAGTAAGTTATGCTTGAGCTACTTAGGATGAATGTTTGATAATGTGGGTTTTTTGGAGCAAGTAGATGGTTCAGGGAGCCATAATATTTTTTTAACATGTGTGCTAAAGGATTGTTCCTTCACTGGCTTTTTTCAGAAAGGAGTTTTACTTCTCTGTGGAAAGACTGATATTGTACTCATAGAGATGCTTTTATAAAACCCCTATATGTTTGGGGTATTTTTACCTCAAGTGTTCTAGTGCCTTGCCATCAAACAAATGATGATGGAGGCTGTATGGTTGGTTTAGCCTGTCAAGGAACATGGGCACTACCAGGCAGGCATATTTATTATCTCTCCTGCAAATTCAGACTTCCCAGGTCTGCTGTGACAGGCAAGTTTGTGCTTAGGAAAGGCTTAGGTTGAGCACTCCAGGGAGAACGCTTATGTGTGCTCATCAACACTGCACAAGGGTGAACTCATGTTTGAGTGAGTTCAGGCAGGCTGGTCAGGAAAATTTGAGCCATGCTTTCTCCTTCAACAATTTGTTTGACAAGCAAGGGTATGGCAGCAGTTTGGTATGTTGAAGCCTTCTTTTAAGATGTCTCTTTCCCTAACAGTGGAGAAATAGCCAAAGTTCATAGAATTACAAAATGATTTCGGTTGAAAGGGACTTTAAAGCTCATCTGGTTCCAACCCCCTGCCACAGGCAGGGACACCTTTCACTAGACCAGATGGCTCAAAGATTGGGTTCTAGCTTTGGAGAGTTCCTTAAAAGAACAGTAATATTAAAAAATAAAGTTAACATTTTGGGTTGTATTTGTTTTTCAGCTAAGTATCTAGAGCGCCTTCTCTCTGAAGAGGTGGGTCTTTTCCCATACAAGCTGTCCAGGAAAGGTACCATATATCTGGATGTCCTGGTAAGCAGCGCAATGACACTTGAAACAAAGGACACTTCCCTTGCCAGGTAATTTTTCCTACTGTGCATCAGGGGTGATGGTTGTGCTGTTTCCCTCTGTTTTTTCAATTCAATAGTTGCAAACTTGACTTTCACACCCAGGAATCTTACTTGTCCAGCTTATTTTTCACCCCTTGGGCAGCTCTAAATGACATTGGAATTCAGCACAAAACTCTAACCTTGATTATCTGGGGAAGGGAAAGTCTCTGTAGCCTAAGCACCTTGGCAACAGATAGATGCCTCTTGGGAAGAGGGACTGCACTTGGAAAGAGGAAGTGCACTGGTACTGCACTTGTGCCACAACAACCCCATGCAACACTCCAGACTTGGAGAAGAGTAGCTGGAAAGGTTCTCATGGAAAAGGACCTTGGCGGTGCTGATTGGCAGAGTTGAACATGAGCAGCTTGTGGCCCGGCAGCCAAAGCAGCCAACAGCATCCTGGCCTGTATCAGCAATAGTGTGGCAGCAGGACCAGGGCAGTGATTGTCCCCCTGTGCTGGGAACTGGTGAGGCCACACCTCGAATCCTGTGTTCAGTTCTGGGCCCCTCACTGCAGGAGAGATACTGAGTTGCTGGAGCAGGTCTGTAGAAGGGCAATGGAGCTGGTGAAGGGCCTGGAGCGCAAGTGTGATGAGGAAGGGCTGAGAAACCTGAGAGGTTTAGTCTGGAGAAGAGGAGGCTCAGGGGGGACCTTATTGCTCTCTACAACTACTTGACAGGAGGTTGTAGTGAGATGGGGGTCAGTTTCTTATCCCAAGTAATAAGTGTCAGGACAAGAGGAAATGGCCTCAAGCTGTGCCAGAGGAGGTTTAAACTGAACATTAGGAGCAATTTCTTCACCAAAAGAGTGGTCAGGCATTGGAACAGGCTGCCTAGGGCAGCAGTGGAATCGTTGTCCCTGGAAATGTTCACAAACCATGTAGTGGTGAACGTGGCAGTCCTGGGTTAAAAATTGGATTCAATGATCTTAAAGGTCTTTTCCAACCCAGTTGGTTCTATGACTCTTTTTTTTGCCTGTGCTTTTGTGGTCAGTGACTGTAAGATGTTGTTGCTCACACTATTGTGGCAGGTAGCACAAGCTAGAACAGCATTCATACTGCTTAGGCAAGGGCTGGGGAACTGAAAGTTCTGGTCTTTCAGGCTCAGCTCCTCATTCTTTGCTTTTATCTGGCTTCACTTAACGTAAGGATGTTTCCTTAGCCACAGAAAAATGGCCGCTGTTAGCCTGGTCTTTGTGGGCCTGTCTTTGACCCATAATGCAGCAGGTTTGTGCTGAGCACTGGCAGTAAGGACTAAAATCTGCCTTGGAATCCAATTTTTGTATGATGTTCAGGAGCTTGGCTCTTACAGCTCTTCTCCTGAGGTGGAGGGGAAAGCAGCTTTGAACCATTTGGGAAGAGATGGAGACTGAAAATAGTGCTGGGCATGCCTCAGGAACTGAATACAGTTTCTCTCAAAGGCAATTTGGCAAGCCAGGAGCAAACCTGATGATCTCAAGGCCCAGTGGTTATATTCACCAGAGTGCGAGGTCTTGTTCACTTACTCCTACCAGATTGCTGGGGCGCTTCTTACAGGTGAAACTTCTGTTAATTAAGGGAAGTAAATACTCTTAGTGATTTATTTTATTTTCCTTCTGTCAAAATATGAGAACAAAAGCAAGTCATTAGTGTAAAGCATGGAGAAATCGATAATTCTGAGTTTGAGAAGAGCTGGCTTCTGAGTATTCCCACTGAATCTCTCTCTCTTCACCAGCTTCATCTATGCCATCAATGAAAGGACGTCTGAACTCTATAAAATAGAATCGGAAAACAGAGAAATGGAGCTGGAATTGAAAAATCTCATAGAAAAAATAACTACAGCACTGAAGCTGCAAACTCAGTTAGAGAAGTGAGTAATGAATGAGAAAAGGGGACGTTTAAACATTTTAAGTGATGCCTCTGATCTCTGCAATATGGAATGTTGGTTGTGATAACTAACAAGGATAATTGAATTTCTTAACACATCTTTAATTCACAATATTTTGAAGGATTTATCACAAGCCATGTGCTACAGACACATTCGGTAATGAAAAGAGGTTTGGGATACCATCAAATCCATTACTTTAAACCAAAAATGGTCTACAAGCAGTATTCATGTATGCACTGGCTTCTTCCACCAGTTGCCTTCATTGGAGGTAGATGCAAACTTGATTCTCTTACCTTTAGCATGGGCTCTCTAGTCAGAGTGAAGGAGCCAGGCAAAACAAAAACCATTCCCAGGGAAGAATTTCCTTTAGCCAGTGTGTAGCAGACTTCAGAAAACAAGTAATAATCAATAGTCAGTATGAAGTCCAATCCCTAGAGTATGCAATCCGAAATGCTTTGCCAAACATAGCAGGATCAGCCCCTGCCTCAAGTGGGGATCAGCCCGGGTGCTCTCCACAGCCCTCTTTAAGGCTAATTGTTTTCTGTTTTTTGTCTTTCAAAGTAGTAACTGAACAAAGATACCAGGCCTGTATGCTTTGTGCAGGTTTGCATGGCTCTTCTCTGTGATCTTCTGTTGAGCTTGCCTGGCAGGTCTCTAACTGAATTGGAATTACGCAGAAGACTGTTAAACTTTGCTTTGATGCAGATGGCTCTCCCCTTGGCCTTTTTTTCCCCACCTTGGTCTTTGGAACTCTGGATGTAACAGCTGTAATGTGTCCATTGGGAAATCTCACAGGGAAATGCAAGTTTTAATGTATTCTCTCCCTTCTCATGTTGATTGTATTACAGGGTTTAGCTTGAGCATACATAACTAAGCAATACTTATATACTGGTATCTCTTTGAACATAAGTTTGATGGGTTTTGTATTTTTTTTTTTTTAAGAGATCTTAAAAATACACAGGAACTTATAGAAGTAAAAAAGGCCAAAGCTGATCGCAGATCCCAGGACTTGCAGTTCCTGAAACTTAAATGCCGAGAGTTAAAGGCAAGGATCGATGCTGCTGAGGTAGGTGGAAGGAATTTTTCCATGTCACAGTCATGGTTGGTCGGGCCCAAAATTGTAGTTCTAGAGATCCCAGGAGCTTCCTAAACTCCAGGACTGAGGATTTTTGGACTAACAGGACAATATGATACTACACTTAAGTTGTTTCTGTTATATTCATGGTCTCTCCCCCGGACATCCTATGATAAATGCAAGGGCACTTTCACTGAGAACTGTATTAGCTAGGACTACCACATGCTTATTGTGAGGTGCTGTCACCTAAGAGTATACACATAGCTACCAGTAAAGCAGTTGATCCACAGAGGTAAATTGTGTGTCAAAATTCTGATTATATAATTTTTTAAAAATTACTGAATGATTAAACGTAGAAGGCAGAAATTATACTGTCTTTCACATGATGAAGGATATGCAAATGCTTTATTTAACACTAGGATGCTCTCCGGCAACCTGACAAAGATGAGATGGAAAATGTTGTATTAGAGTTGGTGACACCTTCATAGAATCATAGACAAGTTTGGGTTGGAAGGGACCTTAAAGCTCATTGAGTTCTAAGCCCCTCTTGGAACTAGACACCTTCCACTAGCCCAGGGTGCTCCAAGCCCCATCCAACGTGGCCTTGAGCACATCCAGGGATACCTATTCCCAGCCTTGCCACGTGCTCTTCACCCAGTACTTTTCATTAAAGACTTGCTATTCTTGATACAAATTTTAGTAGCAACTGAATTCATACACCAGGTATAGCTGTGGTTCACACAGCATGTTTCTTTTGCTGACAGGTTGTGTTCTTGTTTGGCTCTTTAGCTCAAAACCCAAAAAACAAAGGTAAAATCTCTCTCCTCCCTGTTGTATTTTGTGGTCAGTTCCAAAGGAACTCTTTCCTCTTTGTAGATGGAGCTTGCTGCCAGAGGGTTTGACATGTCACTGTCACACGAGTCACTGGTGAGCCTCGCTGAGGTAGGTCTGCTGGTACACGATGAATGTTTTACAGTGGCTCAGACCGGGCTTGTTTGTTGCATCACTTCAGGAAATGCAGGTTGTTATTTAGTTACCCCGAGAAATATTAGTGGTAAAAAGAAACACATTTAAGAATCTCATGGATGTGCTTCTACTGAACTGGATTGTGTTGGGTGGGTTTTTCTCTTCTAGAAACTGAGAAGCACCTATGGGTGCTGAAGTAATACTTTTTCTTCGGGGTTAGATATAGGGTTATTTTGGACTTGGTAAGAAGCTTTCCTTCAAACACTTCAGAGTGACTGGAGGAGGTCAAGTGAAACCCAAGTACTGAACCACTGTGTGCTTTTTTTTTCCATTGTGTCTTTAAATATAAGTGTTATATATTTTTTATATTATTTGTATACTTTCCTGCTGTATTGTAAGCCCAGTGGGATAATTTGTTAAAGGAAAAAAAACACATTTCTTGAGTTACTAGTTACGGATTCTCCACCTTTATGCTGGAGCACGTTGCATGTATCGGTATTGTTCTGTCTGCGCTCACTACATTTGAATATTATTTAGTATTATTTGCTTTAATATTATTTGCTGTTACTGTAATGAGAACTTAGCCTTTCTTCCTATTTCTTTGCTACCTGTTCCTGCGTTTTAAGTTGAGCAATGTAAATCAGTTTCCTGATGTTTGTGTTGTCATTCTTATGAGCCAGCACTGGGAGGCAATGTTTACATTGCACAGTGTTTCAGAAGAGTACTAGCCAAAAATAATTTCTGTTGGAGTTTTATATACAAAAACTCATGTGTGTTCTTTTCTAGACTTGTCATCTTCTAGAACCTGAGCATAAGGGTGGGTTTGACTCCCTGGCACTTCTGTATCTCCTTTGCCAAGAGCTCAGTGACTTGGGCAGCACAAGTGCCTTTATTTTTGGAGTACATCTTTTTTTATTATTAATTATTTGAAAATAATTGAGTTCTGTGGAAGGTGCTTGGTTTTCATCCCTAAAGAGAAATTGTTTCCCCTTGTTAACAGATTAAGCAAAACAGTACAAGTGTAAAGGAGGTCTTTTTGCTGCTGCATGTACAAAACCATTTCTACACACAAGCCACAGGTATTAGAGTGTGTCTCCTTGGGGCTCAGTTCTTTCTCTGGCCTGCATGGAGGTGGCCAGTGAAAAATCCTGTCTGGTGAGTTGTCATTCAGGGAGATATGATCAGGTGGTTGTACTATAAGAATAAAGATATCTGAAGATGTCTTCAGAGCAAAGAAACCTCTCTGTAAAACTTGTACTGGGTTTGACTGATTGATAACCAAACAAGTAGCAGATCTGCAGTTTTCCATGAGTTTTAAGATGGACTGGGGAAGCTCTCACCAGCATCTGTGGGTTTTGAAATGCTGTAGATAATTGTGGATCTATTTCACTGGCTTATATCACTTCTACAAGTAAGACTGTATAATATAATCTGCCTTACTCTCTTCACAGAAACTGAATAGACTGCAGAAAGATGTTGTGACACTGAAGAAAAAAGCGGAAAGCTACCAAGATTTACCTACTGTAATTATTTTTTCCACTTTTGTTCTATTGTGTTTGCCATCAGATTAATTTTAATGGACTTCAGAATGTAAAGGGTATTACGATGGTTTCAGTGGACAGATATATGTTGTTTGTAAATGGAAAACTTGACTTAAACAGAAGGCAATCTATTTATTACTCAAAGCTGGGAAAATAAGTAGGCCTACCAGGCAAACTCTATTCTAACAAAAGGCACATATTTGCTGGGTAAAGTCAGTATGAAGATGGTTTAGCTAGAAATTAGACAAAAGTAGAAGAAAGGATAATTCCTTAGCACAACAAATCTTTTGCAATTTACCAGTATTTTAGATCTGCATGTCTTAAAGCTGTCAATACGGTGGGCACAGCTCACTGGGCAAAGGTTGGAGCTGTGAGCAAGATTTTAATTATTATGAAGAAATAGCCAAATGTAGGCATTGGACTTTAAACAAGTACTCTAGCTTGTGTGAGTGCTTGCCACTCCATCATCTTCTTTGATTTAGAATCATATAATGGTTTGGACTAGAAAGGACCTTAACATCATCCAGTTCCAACCCCCTGCCAGGGGCAGGGACGCCTCACCCTGGATAATGTCACCCAAGGCCAGAGCCTTGAACAACCTGGCCTTGAACACTGCCAAGGATGGAGCATTCCCCAGTTCTTTGGGCAACCCATTCCAGTGCCTCTCCACCCTCACAGTAAAGAACTTCTTCCTTATATCCAGCCTGAACTTTCCCTGTTTTAGTTTGAACCCGTTATCCCTTGTCCTATCACTACAGTCTCTGATGAAGAGTCCCACTCCAACAGTCTTGTAGGCCCCCTTTCTCTTGAGGGTGCTGTCTACTCATGCTAAATGAGTGTCTCCTCATGTCAAGTTTGTCATTTAGGTGACTAAGTTGCAGTTTTGAAAGCCGCGTCTGTCTTTCCTTCATTTTATATTTTGGCTATCATCACTATTGGTCCTTGTGCTGAGTTACTATCAGACTGCTATGGGAAGCATCTTTTATAAAAATGATTTTACCCTTCTCAAATTAGAATGCTTATAACAAAATTACAGAAAGGGTAATTTTGTGAACAACTTCATAGTGGCTTAAAGAAATCATGGGCGAACAAGGCTTTAGTCCATGAAGCAAGGCCTTGGCTGTGTGTGACATCTGTACATTGCCACCTGTGATATTTGGGACTACCAAACCCAAGTATTTATAGTCTCCTTTAGAAGATTGCCTTTGCTTTTACAAAGAAATATTAAGGACTTTTGGTTTTGTTGTTCAGGGGAAAAGTAGCTAAAGCTGGAGTGTGAGTAGTTAAATGGGTTTTGGTTTTGTTAAATTCAGCTGTAACTGTCTAATTTACAGTTTTGTGTTTGAGTTAGTTGACGTAGTGCCTGTTACCTCCTCATCTGAGTACCCCACAACCTTTAATGGAGCTAACCTCAGACCTTTCTGTGTAAGAAGTGAAAACGTTTTATTCCACTTCTTATAAATGGGGCATAAAGGGCCAGAGAAACAAAGAATTACCCAAAATCACACAGAAACTCGTCAATTAATCACATCTCTTGTATTATGAACAAGGGACCTGTTTGCTAGGCCATGCTTCTCTCCACACCTCCTTATCCCTTCCATAGAGTTCTGCTTCTCAACACAACTTCCTCTTACCGCTACTGCTGTCTTGTTTCTTGAAGAACAGAGTAAAGGGAGAGGAGAACACTGCTTATCTTTCAGATCCATTTTACTCCAAGAGGCAGCTGCCTCCTTTCCTCAAGTGAAATGGGATGTTCAAGTTGGATTAGGCTCTCCAGTTCCCCATCCCTCCTATTAGACAGGCAGAGCCCCAGTGCCTCGCTCCTGGTGCAGGCAAAAGGAGGGAGGAAGGTTTATCCTTGCAGACTCACTGTGCTTTGTAAAAATTCATGCATGGATGTGTTTTAAATGTAGTTCCTTGTTTAGCAGGTAAGCTGCAAAAAATGTTGTTTTTTTTTTTTTCCCAACTTTAGGCCATACCAGACTTTTGAAAAATACTGTGATTACCAAAACCAAATTGGGTAAAAGTCTGAGACCAGGCTTTTAATGTCAATACCTCTTGCATGTGACCGGTGTACACAAAACTGATTTAGTTATTCCCGAATTCCCCTGCAGCGCATCATTAGGTTCTTGCCATGATGAAGGGACTCTGTGTTTCCAGCTGAAGTACTAATTTTTATGCCATTTTATCTCATTAGAATACTCCACTTGCAAAAGTGAAAGTTGAAGAACTAAAACAAGAACTGGTAAGAGTTTATCTTTCACAGAGATTTAAATGAGCACTGACATTCCTAAACAAACTACATGTATTAATTGGTTGTTGATTTATCGACCTCAGATTGTAGTCTTAATGATCTCTAAAGGGAGATTTTCCTCTGGCAAGGCAGAAGCCATGCATACTGGTAGCAGGAACTGGTGAAGGAATGATAGTCTCAGTTACAAAGGCAGCTGGGCGTAATGGTATCAGTGAGGATTAGGTATCTATATCCCGCTGGATTTTGTCTGCTTCACCTGTCAGAGTGTTTATTCACCCAGCTGTGTTGCAGCTTCTTGGTCTCACAGCCTTCCTTGCTGCTCCTGAACTCTCAGAGGGCTCTAGGGCACATATTTTGTTCAACAGCTGCGTTGTAGACTGCAGCGGGGACCTTCCCCTATAAAACATAAGGCCCATTTCATCCATGTTCGTGTCATCTGCACTTATGGTTGTATAAACACGTTTGGGAAGTTCATATGTAACTTTCCTGAGTTTGCTGGGCCAAATTTGAGCGTGTGAACCTCTCTTTATTTCTTTGGGCTACTTTCAGCTTCCTCATAGATAAAGCATGAGGTATTCAGCCATAAGCCTTGAAGCTGCAATCAAAAATTACAGCTATTTGGGAGCTATTTTGTACATTTTCAGATGAGACTGCTCAGATTGATGAGCCACTTGAATTTGATTCAGAAATACAAGCTCACCTTAACAGCCTGAGGCTTTTATCAGGTCAGAATATTCAAGGGAGAGTATCTGTTCGGCTTGAAGGTGTTTAATATCACACTGGGGTAACTGAGCTTGTTTAGCCCTTCTTCTTGTGAAGATTTCTCTATAGTTGTCTCGAGACTACTGCTGCCTGTGATAGTGAGACCTTCCGGTTCAATAGTTGGGTTAACTGGTGCTAATAACATCCCAAGGTTTGATCATTGTAGATGTATTTGTCTAACAAGAAGATAAGGAAACTGTTTTCAGGGTTACTGATTGCTCTGCCTTTTCTCTCCTGCTAGAATTACTTGGATGAAAAGTTATTCAAGAAGCTTGAAGAGTTGACCTGTGACGTACAAACACCCAGCAGATTCTAGTGAAGTGGCCTGCATGGAAGAAGATTTCCCTTCTGTTGTCTATTTGCGGGGGTTTGGGAACAACGAAACACAGATCAATGTGATCCACGCTGAACAATTTAATGTGCGCAATCATGCCTTTTATAGGAAAGTTTCAGAACAGTAGAACATTCGATAACACTTGGTTGGTTAACTTCACTTAGCCGAGTGCTAGCAACAGTTTACTGATTGGTTAACTATTACAGCATATGTTTCAAGGTTACAGTTAACATTCCTTCTCTGCGTATCTCTCTCAGTAGTTTTCCGTGCTAACTTTTCCCAAGGCTTCTGCACATACACGAACTTTAGTAACCCTCAGGCGAGGCCTCAGTGCCTGTGGGTCACTACCTTACAATTGTCAAGCAATTGTCTGGATTGCTCACATGCCCGTTCACAGCCAAATAGCTCTCCACAAATCCCCCTTTTTGTTTTTGAGCAATCCAGACCCGATTCACAGCACGAAATAGCATACTGACAATACACTTCCACAAACAACAAAAGATTAAAACAATAATAATCAATACCATTGAAACTGTCAAACCTTGTTTGATTAGTACTCCTAGCCAACCACTAATACCCCAACCCTGTAACAGCTTTTGAAACCAATCCCATTCTGAGAGTACTTGTAACTTTTGCACTCGTGACAACCTAAAGTGTGGTTTTTGTAAGCAAGCAAGATTTACAGTCCAATTCAGCAACCTTCTTATCTTAGCTCCTTCTTATCTTCCAGGCCTGCATTCTTGTTTCATTAACTGTCTGGGAGTTGCTTCTTTTCCATGGTCGGCTGCACAGAGGTAACCAGGAGTTACCCCTGCTACATGGCCAGCTGCACATACTTGCTTTCATTCAGAGCAGGCATATGTCCATTCTTTAACAAGAAATCACCCACATCTCCCCCTTTTCTTTTCTTGAATGAGCCAAAGCTGTTTTACCAGGTTTTCAATCATACCAAGAATACATTGCAAAATACAAGGTACAATCATAACTATGGTCAAGACTATCACTAAAATCATTCCAGTACCTTTAATCAGCTGTCAGATGTCACAAATGCTGTACTGTAGAAAGAGAATCAAAACTAGACAAATTTAAAAGTTTTTGTACAAATTATGCTTTGCAAACTGAAGAAAATCCTTACATTTCCCCCCTTTTTTTTTTTTTTTCTTTTATATACATATATATGTATATATTACCTGCTTTAGACTACCCTACTTGAGCAGGGGATTTGGACTAGATCGTATCTCCAACATATGCCAACCACAGGCTGCTTGGCCTGCTTTTCTCTCTCTGATAACAGGGGAGGCCATCCCTCACATCAAGGTCTGGCATGGCATGCGTCCCCACCACTCAACGCCTGCTGGGTTGCAGCCAGCAGCGGAGCAAAAGGTTCTTCTTGGTGGCAAACACAGAGGCCAACCCAGTCTTACCCTTGACTGTGATAGGAGGTATTTGGCCAATGTCAGTCGTGGCACCTTGTTGTCAGTGCAGAGGTTCACCTGCTTCATCCAGTAACAAATCACTACTATGGCAAAGCACATACAGATTTACATTAGCAGTATGTACACTACAGGGTGCAACAGCATGTTGAAGATGCTAGTGGCAGTGAGGGACCAGCCAAAGAAAATTTTCCCACCAGTGATGTTCTTCCACCCTCTTAATTCGTTCCATTACCTGCTTTATACCACTATCATTGTATTAGAATCTTTCTGGTTTTTGCCTTAGCATTTTCTAGCAGCTGCTGCAAATTTGCATACTCTAACATCTGTTTTACAAGTGACAAATACATACAAGGCGTAGTTTCTTATTAGCAACTGGCTAGTAAGTACAGGTGGTTTTATACACAAAATCACAGCCTCTAATAAGAGCTACTTTACATGCACACACATTCAAGCTCCTGTAGCTAAGGCATTGGGTTTTTCTGCTTGTCCATCCGGCTCATGACAAGGCTTGAGAAACTTTGCAGGCAGCCTCCATGGACCTGTAGGTAGAACACAAATATATCCCTTCCCCCATGCCATCAGTTCTCGAGAAGTAAGTCAAGCTAAAAATGATTCCTTAAAGCAAAGGCATTCTGATGAAACAGGAATGTGAAGCAGGTGCAGAAGCAAACTGCACCGTATCTCTGCCACCCTGGTGCTGTTTGGGTGGAGGTTGGTAAAGCTTGGAGTCTCCCCTAGGTTACCTTAAACACACTAAGCAGTACTGCTCGGTAGGAGCTACGAATGCCTGCCTGCCCAGCAGCAGCTACAGCTGCCAGCCTGCTGAGCAGCAGCCATAAATTCCTGCTGGCAGCAGCACCTCTGCATTAACCCTTTCTTGCCCAAAATGTTAATCTGCTACCCATTGAAAACTTTTACATTAACCCAATAACAAAAAATACACAGAACACTGTCTGCCCTCAACAGACACACACATACACACACATACATGGGATCCCATAAACACACTCCACACAACTACAGCATGTGAAACACAAAATGCAGACAATCATTACTCCCACTACACTGTCCCACGTACAAAACGTAGTTGCAATGACCCTGTGAAGATAATCAGGAAACCAGCTCCGAGCAGCATCATGGCAGTGCAAGGTGGCAGGCTCAATCTCAGCGGGCGTCCCCGCAGAGGCTCTGCCTCCCTCACATCGCATGAGGCTTGGGCTTTTATACTGACCAAAATGCACACTCATTCCAATGCAGGTGGCCAGCCTACATCAGAAGAAGTGGCCAACAGTATCTATAAATGTCTGCAAGGGTCGATAGAAACACAGACGTAGTTACATTTGCTAACTTTTAGTACATGAATATCACAGAGAGACTATAAGCACACAATACATCTGCATCCCCCACCCATCTTACTTTTCCCTTTATAACTGCCCATTTATCATGGGGATCTGGGGGATCTAAATCAGGCTTCTTTTCCGGATCAACAGGTCTTGGGTCAAAAGGACTATCCAGGTCAGCATCAGAATTATCAGGCATCAGAATCTCAGGAGCAGCAATAGCAGCCTGATGAAAATGCACAGGCTCCTCATTAACGTGTTCTGGAGTTTCAGTGTTATCAAGTGCAATTAAAACATTTTTCTCCTGTAGGTTTCAGGTGATCTGAGAGTAGGCTCTTTCTCGGGATTAACAGGGTCTGGGGCAAAAGAATTGCCTTCATCGCCATCCTCAGCCTCCGCAGCCGCGGCAGCAACTGGCGGAGGTTCGGAGGGGTGGGGGTGGGGGTGGGGGGGTTTGGGCTCCACTATCTCATTCTTTGACTTAGCCGTGTCGGAGAGCTGTAAATTTCTAAGTCCGTCATGAAGTGTCTGTACTTTCTCATCTAACAGTCCTGTCCATTTGTCCCAACCTTGATGATCTTGAGGATCAGGCTCTGGGGGGGGGGGAGGCCAGGGGCGGCGAAAGTGATAAAGGAAGATACAAATTTGTATCCCCTGGCCCATCCATCGGTTCTGGTTTTTTCGCATTTGTTCCATGGGGGTGGAAAAGCTCTTTTGCTTGCATACTTTTTTTTTTTTTTTTTTTTTTTTTTTTTTAAGGAGTCAGTGATTAATCTCCACACAGTGGGATATCTGCTTGCCTCCTGCAATAATTCTTTTGTTGAGTCATTTAGTTCTTTCGGTTTTTCTGCTTCTTCTGGGGTAGAGACATTAGAGTTAATGGGGGAATGGTTTGGGGTGGAGGTAAGGGGATATTCTGGCACACCAGGCCTGTAATCTGTGGATGCCTTCACCTCACAGGGAGGTTCGATATCGTCAGGATTAGTAGCAATATCAGATTTTGATCTCTCTTTACTGGGTATGGCTTGAAACCCCCTCTTAATCGTTTTTGCAATTTTCGGGTAAGTTCTCCCTCCAGTATAATGATCGAAGGGACTCCGATCGGGGTTCTTGGAACCCTTCGTCAGGGGCTCTGCGATTAATTGGGAGGCAGGGAGGGCGGGAGGGGGGAGGGGGGCGGGAGGCTCAAGCAGGGATCCGGGTGGGGGGGCGCTGGGGGTTGCGGATGGCATTGCCGGAGATAAGGCTTTAACTGCCGAAGCAGCTGCAGCTCTTTCTGATTTCATATCCCGCAAAGTTTCTCGGACAAGTTTCCACAGCGTGGAGTATTTTTGGGCCTCACGCGCTACCTTCCCCCCATCAGTTATAGTGTCCCAGAGCTGTACGCCTACCGCCTCCCATGTGGATATTTCAAATGCTGTTCCAATCCCACTAAATAGCCCCTTTTCTTTACTCCACTGGAGTAACCCTTTAAGCACATCTTCTTCATATTTAATCCCTCTCCTTGAGAGGATGCATTGGAGGAAATTAAGGACAGCTGTCTCTTCCTTAGTTTGAGCCGCCCCCATTCCTCCCCGACCGCCACTTGCCTTATTGAAGTGGACTCTTTTACGCGGAGACTCTCTTTCTTCTTCTCTTTTTCTTTTTTTTTTTTTTTTTCTCTTTTTTCTTTCTCCTGCGGCACGCGCGTGCTCTCTCTACTCGGCAGGTCTGCTGCCGGCTGCTTTTCGGTCGGCCTCCCACCCGTCAGGTCTGCGCTGATCTTCACCGCCGAAGCAGCTCTCAGGAGGCAGAGCTGAGGGGTCCCTGTTCGGGCGCCACTTGCGGGGGTTTGGGAACAACGAAACACAGATCAATGTGATCCACGCTGAACAATTTAATGTGCGCAATCATGCCTTTTATAGGAAAGTTTCAGAACAGTAGAACATTCGATAACACTTGGTTGGTTAACTTCACTTAGCCGAGTGCTAGCAACAGTTTACTGATTGGTTAACTATTACAGCATATGTTTCAAGGTTACAGTTAACATTCCTTCTCTGCGTATCTCTCTCAGTAGTTTTCCATGCTAACTTTTCCCAAGGCTTCTGCACATACACGAACTTTAGTAACCCTCAGGCGAGGCCTCAGTGCCTGTGGGTCACTACCTTACAATTGTCAAGCAATTGTCTGGATTGCTCACATGCCCGTTCACAGCCAAATAGCTCTCCACATCTATTTATTTGCACTAGTAAAGGATTTTTGAATTCTTGCTGTACTTCTGCAGCTTTCTGCCTTACTTTTCTTGCTGTTGGATGGCACACTTGCAACCTTCCAGTAAGCGTGCCTGTTTTTAGGAGTTCATATACCTTTGCACACAATAACAATGCCTATTTCTCATAAAACAATAAAAAATACCTGTTGTAAACAATATCTGTTTCTCATAAAATAACCCCCTGAACTTACTGTCTTACCTTTTATTTGTGGTGCGTACCTGTAACTGGCCTCTAGATGGCACCTTCACCAGATGTGTCAGGGTTTGATTGATGTTTGCCACTTGCAATTGAACTGATAAGGGCATCTATTTGTCTTTTTCCCTGTCCAGGCCCAAGGATTGGGCTTTTTCCTGGAGTGCTGTCTTTGGTGGTGCAAGTATGACGATGACAGACTCATGCTGCATCAACTAGATCATTGGCTTTTGCTCCTTTGTTTTTATTTTTTCTTATCACTGCGCGGTTGGGGACACAATGTTTTTTTGCACTTACAGAATGTCCGATGTTTACCAAGTTTGTGAATTTGATTCTAGACTACAGCACTTCTTAATTTAAACATTTTCTTTAAAGAGAAGTGAACAGATAAATTTCTCCATAATGTCATCAGTTTTTGACATTTTGGTTAAAGTGAATGATACAGAAAGTGTGATCTAGGGCTCAGAATAGTAGTTCCTGTTGCCTCTAAAGCCCTGCAGCGTCTGAGATAGCTCACAAAGGGATTTTCATGTGTGTGTGTGATGCTGTCTACCTTCATGGAAACAGGCTGAGCTCAGAGGTGTTTCATGTGGGTCACAGGATTGACTTCACAGATCAGCAAATTGAACAGCTCTCAGGGGTAAGAGCTGAGATGTAGCAGCATCAGTCTCCCAGTGTTCTGTAGTTTGGCTGTCATCTCATAATAGGGAAGCCCTTTGCACTAACCTTTAAGGTTTCCCAAATTCAAGGCTTTGAGAGAAAGCAGTCTACTGCTGGCTACTTGTTTCTCCTGATTTTATAAATAGAGCCAAGCAAATGGAAGTAGATAAATAGCTTTATAATGAAGTGATAGCTTTAAAAATAAAACTGATCTATAGTAAGACCTTTCTAGAACAGAAAATACCTGAATATTTTTGCAGAACCACTGTGGGATGTGATCACAGTTAAGCTGGATTGTCCTCTCCAGTTCTGTCTCAAATGCCATCTTCCAAAAGGGTGCCCAGAGCCACCCTTCTACTTCCATGTAGCCTCCAACCTTAAACACCCCAGCTTTTAAAATTGAATTACTAAAGCCAAAAATCTGAAAATCTGTGCATGGGTTAAAAATCCAAATACAGAAATAGTGGTGGCATGGACTAGGGCCCATTTTTACTGGGCTGTGTCCAGACTAACAGCAGTGGTGCTCTCAGTGACAATCTGTAGCTACCTCTGTTTGTAATCAGTTGTGAAAGATTATGGTAAAGATAGAGCATGGTGTGCCTGCCCCCAAGAGCTGTTACTTCACTGCAGACATTGATTCTGCTGATGTGCAGGAGGAGAGAGTCTGTCTATTGCTTCACATCCCCGCTTGAAGCAACAGGATCATGAGATCTCTCTCTGATTATGCTTGGGGTGTAGCTCTGATTTCTAAGAAGCTGCAACCTCAGAATGAGGCTGGTGCAGTGCCACAGCCTCCTTCACCTTGGTTCTTTCACTGTGAAGGGTACAGACGGAAGGATGTTCAGAAAACCACTGCTCATGGGAAGCTTCAGCCTCATATTCCATATGCCAGAGGGGGGAGTGGTGTTTAGTTTCAGGTTTTAAAATAAGTATGTTAGGAAACGGTTAGCCGCCTTCATTTCCCAACTATTTATCTTCAATTCTTTCTGGGGTAGAAATCAAGATCACAGAATCAGAACCACAGACTGGTTTGTGTTGGAAGGGACCTTAAAGCTCATCCAGTTCCAACCCCCTGCCACAGGCAGGAACACCTTTCACTAGAGCAGGGTTCTCCAAGCCCTGTCCAACCTGGCCTTGAGCACTGCCAGGGATGGGGCAGCCATAGCTTCCCTAGGCACGTTGTGCCAGCGCCTCAGCACCCTCACAGGGAAGAACTGCCTAATTGCTCATCTCAGTCTCCCTTCTGGCAGGTTAAAGCCATTCCCCCTTGTCCTGTCCTTACAGGCCCTTGTCCAAAGTCCCTCTCCACGCTTTTTGTAGCCCCTTTAGGCACTGGAGGCTGCTCTAAGGTCTCCCCTTAAGAAGCCTTCTCCACTCTGAGTAAGCCCAGCTCTCAGCCTGTCAAGACAGCAATAACATGTGGACAAGCCGTCTTTTGTACACGTGGGCTAAGCTGGCTAAGGGGAACTTACCTCAGAGGTGATCAACATGAAATTCAGAGCAGGAGTAGTAGTGCAGGGGTGATTATGAGTACAGCTACTGCTCACCAGAAAAAACACTGGCAGAAGGCAAGCTAGTACTGTTTGAATCTGTAAAGAGCACCAGCATAAGCTGACCTTTCTGTTGTGGAAGAGAAAAGAAGTCTTGGAAGTCATCAGAACATAGCTGAGTTGTGTCACAGAATGGTTTAACAAGACAGCCATTGTAAGGCAGTGGAGGTCATGGCCTGACAAGGAATCTTAATCACTGGAGGCCTTTAAGAGCAGATCAGAAATGTGCTGTTTAAGTGTTTGTAATGTAAGGATCATGCCTTAGGATACAAAGATCGATTAGATGAGGGCTTGAGGATGCTTTCAGCCCTGCTTTTCAATGAGAATCTTCACTTGCTCAGCTAACATCAGACAAAGGCTTTTTATCACACACGTGTAGCCACAGCTTGAGTTTTGGGAGGCTTTCCCAGCACTAAGGCTCTCCTTTAGCACCACTTCACCACATAATACTACACTGGTTGTGAAACGAAGGGGGTGTATTCTCCCCTGCACCCACAGGGCAGCTGCACCACAAGTGCCATGTGTCCCATTCATTGGCAAAGAGCCTGAATACAGAGAGCAGCAGAGCCAGGCTTACTCAAGAGCCCTCCAAACATCACCACTTGTTGCTTCCTAGCACTGGAAAGGCAAGGAATAAAAAACCCCTACAAAACAAATCACCCAGCAGCTGCGCTCAAGCTGTGTGGCACAGCCGAGCCATCTGCAGCACATGCAGCATAAATCTGAGGCCAGTTGTTGGGTCAAAAGCACACCTTTTGATGGAAATGGGGAGAGTCAAGCAAGATTTGTGCAGCCAGTGGGCTGCCAATGAGGCTGCTCAGCTCTTCAGGTAGCTTTTGCATGGGCTGAACACCCTGTAGGGCCAACAGAGGAGTCCTCCCTCACTGTTGGTGCAGTCCAGCATGGGGACAGGATGCCTGGAATGCCTTGCAGGAGCACACCAGCCTGAGTGCTCTGCTGAGACACTGATTTTGGGCTTCATTCTCTGCCTTGTCAACTGTTGAGTATTTCCACAGAGGTCACAGCAGAGCAGGAGGGAGGCTGCCAGCCAGTCCCCTTGGTTGTTGTATATCATGAAATAATCACCCTGCTGAGAAATGACACACGAGTGAGTGCCTGGAAGGGCCTCACTTCGGGTTACATCAGCTGCTTCGATCTCAACTCACAGCCTCACTCCTGGAGACACCCACAGAGTCTTGGATGCTCTTGGAGTCTATTAACATTCACAGCCTGAGAGCAGCTGTGCTCACTATGAGCTTCATGTGGGGCTCCTGAGCACTGGGGCTGGAGCTGCAGACCATCAGTTTTACCAACAAAGCACGAAAGATGTGTATGCTTTACCACTATATGCTCAAATCCTCCTCCAGGAAAAGATCGGTATCTAAATTCCACTTGAAAAGGAAAATAAAGAATTAAAATTATACACTAGACATAAAAACTGGTCAACCTTGAGTGTAAATTTGTTTGGTTTACCACACAGTGACATAATGCTCTTACCAGGACAATGTGCAAAATAGGAACAGCTTTAGAGAAATTAAGATTCATCCACATACTAGCTAAGTGAGGGGTGTTAATTTTAAAGATAACATTTAGGTACTAAACCCAGAGTAATAAATGTTAAATGCTAGAAAAACACAAAACACCTTAAGCAAATTTAAGGCTACTGAGCTGAAATATGTATATATTCACTCAAAATGCAGTGAATCAAAAAATGGATGTAGCTCTGATTAGCCTAATCTAGTTGAAGATGTCCCTGCTCATTGCAGTGGGGTTGGACTAGATGGACTTTGAAGGTTCCTTCCAACCCAAGCTTTTCTATGATTCTATGCAAATGAGATCTCTTTTTAGCTACATGTTTTGGCTAGTACTATAGAAATATTGTCACTTGTTGCAAATATTTCATTGTGATTGCTTTTCAATCTTCTTTTGATTGAAAGCATTCAATTTATTTTTTCATTTCTATAAATCCTTTAGTAGCTACAGAATATCAATATGCGACTTTGCAATTAATAATTAATTTGTAATTAATAATTAATTTTCAATTATTAAGTACAATTTAAGAAAATAGTTTCAAAATTTATTTTAAAAGTAAGTTGCATTTTTAAACTTCTCCAGTAAAATACTCCAAATACTCTTTCAATATTCAATTCTGTTTGGGTACTTATCAGCAAAAAATGTGAAGTGTTGAATTGTAAGTATACTTCAGATTGGTTTTAGTTCCATCTAGTACTGAATAAGTCTTATAGGTCTAAGACAGATTTTGCATTTCTGACCTATTCTGTGAGTTTTTAAACTACAGAGTCAGCACTGAAACAACAGTAATCCTGGAGCATACACCATTGCATGATGCAGGAAATGCTTCACTGTGAATTTCTGTTTGTTGTAAGCAACTCCAAGTGGCTTCAGAAATGTTTTTCATTTTCTCCTTCATTAAAACACCAGTATCAGGCTGGGAAGATTTCTGCTTCTCCAATTCAGAAATATTTCTTCTGAAAACAAAAAACACCATGACTGAGTAAGCAGAGGCTTTACCAATAAGTTTAAAGGAAAACTTACGGTTCCTTCTCTCTTTGCTGGGTACCACCTATGTGGGAGATACACTGCTACCTCCATCTGCCTTGAAGTCATTCAGCATTGCACCATCCTCCTCGGGCCATGTAATCACAGGTAAAAAAACCCAACCAACTCCAAAGCCACCATCTAACCTAACACACGCTTCTTCTAGCTGCTTGCTAAATTTGCCTTTCATGCTAATTAAGCAGCGCAGCTGCTTGATTAGGCAACATTGGCTGGTGAAACGCAGCAGTAAGGAAAGGTTTTCTCTCTCTTCCTTCCCCAGGAGACACCGGGCTGTAGCTTGGGGACGGGTGAATCCCTCAGTGTGCTTCCTCTGGGTCCCCCTTGTGGAGGAGCCCGGGTGATGGCTTGGCTGGGTTCCAGCAGCCCATTTGTGGTTTCAAATGCTTGGCAGTCCGTGGCCCATTGGAAAACAGGCGTTGTTTAAATGTTACTCCGAAGGTGAAGTTTCTATATATTCCTTCTGCAGAGGATGCTCAGTAATGTGCCCACTGATACTGCTGTTAGATACATGGGGATGGGCTCATGAAAAGTCATTCTCCCAGTCTGGAGCTGGAGTGAAACTTCCGGCCTGGGGCTGTGGTAGAGATGGGAGAGGGATGAAGGAGCTCCACTCCTCCTGCCAACTGCTGCAGAGGGTAGCCATTCTAGAAGCCCTTGGAGCCAAAGCACCTTCTCAAAAAGCTTTTACTTTGACACCACAACACGGATCTTGGTCACTCCTGCCTCCGCTTTGAGTTAATTTCCTCCCATTGTCTTTTGGGAAAGTCATGGAGAGAGGTGGTGGCAGCAGTGGTGGTGACCAAACCCTGGAAACTCAGGCCTGAAGGAGCTTCTGCCGCTCCCTTTCCCAATGATCCTCTCTGGAGATATCTCACCGAGACTCTCCTGTCTCAGACAGAGGAGTTTTTATTGCTTCTTCGAGGATGTAACTAACACTGAAATCATTTCACTCTTGGCAGATGTGGACAGAGAATGATATACTACAGCAAAAGCAGGCTACAAAAGGCGCTGAACTGTACTCCCTAAATTCCTGGAGCCAGCACCACCGCCTGCCTTTTCTCCTCCCTTCCTAATCTTTCAACCCATCTCTCTGAACATTCAGGATGAGTCCCATGGTGTTTCTCCTAATCTGGCATATAAACTCTCAGGCAATAAAGCTTTCACCACTTCCCTTAGGGAGACGATTTTCCAGCCTATGATTCTCTGTTCAAAAGCTTTCCACCCTGATTTTCAGCTTGAACATGCCCTTTCTTAATTCCACCCCATTAAACTCATTAACGTATCACCAGACTTCATCCCACTTACTTCATTCAAATATTTACATATAACTAATGCCTCCCTGCTTTGTTTACTAATTCCACTGTACCTAGAATAGTCAGTATTTCTTTCCTTTTCCTTTCTAACACCTCCAGCCTCCTGGTTCCTTCAGCTGAGGGTTTTTGAGCTCCTTTCCATTTATCATTCTTGTTGCAAATGCAAGGCAGATGCTCACCACCCTCGCCTGCGTCGTTATGCTTACCTGTATGCTGTCCAAAACTGCATTTCCTGTTCCTCGCTGCTGTGTCCTAATGCCTGTGTGACAGCTTGTTGTCCTGTGGGTGCCTTTCAGGAGCTGTGCCTCTAAAACCAGAGATTTTGGGATGTTTTATTTTCCTCCAGAAGTAGCCAGGCACGTTGTGGAGGCTGATTGATGGCTTCAACCTGCCAGAGGGGAGATTGAGATGAGCTCTTAGGCAGAAGCTCTTCCCTGTGAGGGTGCTGAGGCACTGGCACACAGTGCTCAGAGAAGCTGCGGCTGCTGAATCCCTGGTAGTGTTCAGGGCCAGGCTGGATGAGGCTTGGAGCAGCCTGCTCTAGTGGAAGGTGTCCCTGCCCATGGCAGGGGTTGGAATTGCATGAGCTTTAAGGTCCTTTCCAACCCAAACCAGGCTGTGGTTCCATGATTTCAGTTGGTGGCAGGGCACAGCTGGGCCATTCATGAAATCAGAGCAGACTCTCCCAACATGGGGCAGGTTTTCTCTTTTCTTAAACACGGACTTTGTTAGCACCCTGCTCATTCCCTCTTTAGCTGACACCACTGATACTGATGCACCACCGAGGATGGTATTCCTGCAAAGCAAGTTTTTTCACGTTTGCTGACAAATTTATCTTGCTCACTAATGTTTTAAGACAAAATGCTGAATCCCTGGATATGTAGCTCTACTTCTACCTGAATCTCTTAATCTTATTAATCCTTGCTGTGACACATTCTTCTGAGGCAGTGTGTTATCTCTATTTCCAAGTCCATGTACATGATTTGGGGGGTGGTGGGGTAGATGTGCAAATACCCCTTTCTATATTATCAACCCTACAACTGTGTGATCTCCAGCGGTTCCTGTGCCCTGCAATGCATGTTTAACACTTGAATTTCCCAGACTTATCTAGGCCCTGGCCAGGATTTAGGGACTGTACTGCAATGATTCTACCACCTGAAAGGAGGTTGCGAGGTGCGGGTCAGCCTCTTTTCCCAAGTACCAAGCGATAGGACAACAGGAAATGACCTCAAGCTGCACCAGGTGAGGTTTAGACTGAATATTCGGAGCAATTTCTTCACCTAAAGGGTTGTCAAGCACTGGAACAGGCTGCCCAGGGCAGTGGTGGAGTCACCATCCCTGGAGGTGTTTCATGGACATACAGATGTGGCAGTTAGCGACATGGGTTAGTGGTGGGCTTGGCAGTGCTGGGTTAACAGTGGGACTGGATGATCTTAAAGGTCCTTTTGAACCCAAGCAATTCCATGATTTCACGACTGCTGCCACATTTCCAATTGCATAGCACTACCCCCACCGTGCAGTTGTGCAGCACACATGCCTCGCAGCTGCAGAGCTAGATACTCTGATTAACAAACACCATAAGGGTATTTAATGTGTGCATTGTAACGCCACCATAACTGCACACCATGTTTCCCACCCAGCCCCCAGGTCTCTGATCTTGCGGATCAGTGTCACAGGGGAACCCATGTTGGCATAGGGCTGAGAGGTGTTAGTGGTGCTGGGCCCCGGCCCATTCGCATGCACCTCACCCAGCCCAGCCCTCCTCATTGCCCAGCCCCTGCCCTGGGGAAGATGTTTCTTTCTTCTTGTTTCTTTGTTCCTTTTTGCTTCCTCATCTGCCTTTTTTCTCTGGTGAGTCAGTGCCAACCGCTGAGCTTGGTTTACTCACACTGGGAACCTCAGAGCAGCTTCCAGTGCCTAAAGGGGCTGCAAGAAACCTGGAAAGGGGCTTTGGACAAGGGCCTGTAGGGACAAGCCAAGGGGAATGGCTTTAACCTGCCAGAGGGGAGACTGAGATGAGCTCTTAGGCAGAAGTTCTTCCCTGTGAGGGTGCTGAGGCGCTGGCACAGGGTGCCCAGAGAAGCTGTGGCTGCCCCATCCCTGGCAGCGTTCAAGGCCAGGGATGGACACAGGGGCTTGGAGCAAGCTGCTCTAGCGGAAGGTGTCCCTGCCCGTGACAAGGGGTTGGACCTGGGTGAGCTTTAAGCTCCCTTACAGAGCGTTCTGTGACACCAGATAACACGGTGTGCCGTTAGCCGGCAGGTGACTCACCCTTCCTGCTCCTTCTTAGCCGCCGCCACCCCCCTCGCTCTGCCCCTGTCCCTCACTGCTCTTTGCCGGTGCCGGGCGCCGCGGCACCTCCGTGCTCCCCTCAGGCCGCCGGGGGTGGCGCTGTGGGGCGGCGGCCGCTCTGCGAGGCGCTCCCGCGGTGGGAGGAAGTGACGCCGCACACAGATCCGCGGCCTCGGTGACATTCTCTGTGGCGGGGGGGGGGGGGCCGCGGCGGCTTCGCGGCTCAGACCTGGCTCGTACTGGCCGTCCATGCCCAGCTGCTGCGGCTCGGCGGGGCGACAGCGGGGCCCCGCGTCCTACAGGTGAGTGCAGCCGGCGCGGACGGGGCTCGTCCGCTGCGCGCTTGGGAGAGGCCGGGCCGGGCCGGGCCGTGGCGCTGCCGTTATCCCCGCTGCTGCGCGGGCGGGAGGCTGCTACCGGCCTCCTTCCTTCCTCTTCCCTGCCCCAGGGCCTGCGGTGGAGGGACCCGGGAAGGCGGCCGTCCTGCTTGCGCCAAGCCAAGGGCTTCGGGAGCGCGGGGTGCCCGGCGGCTGGCTTCGGGCGCCGGTAAGCGTTGACCTCCATCTCGGGCCGTTTGGTGCCGGGGCGCGGGAGACCCGCCGTCCCGCCGCTTTGGAGCCATGCAGCGGTGAGAGCTGTGCCCGAGCTCCTGGGAGCAACTTCTGGGCACTGGGAGTTCCCTCTCTACAAGATAGACAGTCCTCTCTGGGTTCTTTACTACAAGAGGGACACTGAGGTGCTGGAGAGGTCTAGAGAAGGGCAGCGAAGCTGGTGAAGGGCCTAGAGCACAAGTGTGATGAGGAAAGGCTGAGGGACCTGGGGGGTTTAGTCTGGAGAAGAGAAGGCTCAGGGGGGCCTTTATTTGTTCTTTGGGGGCAGGCTGCCCAGGGCAGTGGTGGAGTCACCATCCCTGGAAGTGTTTGCACACCGTGTCGATGAGGCCCTCAGTGGCATGGGTTAGTGGTGGCCTTGGCAGTGCTGGGGAACGGTTGGACTGGATGAGCTTCAGGGTCTTTTCCAGCCCAGCTGATTCTGTGATTCTGTGATTAGAGGACTTGTGTGACGCACTGTGGGTCATATATGGAGTTGTATTAGCTGTTTGGAGAAGAACTCCTGCTGAAAAGCGAGGCATGTAACCGCTCCAGTTTATGCTTCTCTGGTCTTTCTACTTCTTTGTTTACTTTGGATGATGCGGGAATATATATTTCATACGGAAAAAGAGTTCAAGTTGCTCCTTGCCTCTTGAGCTTGAGGTCCCCTTGAGCTCCTGATGTCTGATGGGTTGCAGATGTGGCTTTGAGCTACATAGCTGTCCAGAGAGAATATAAAATTTAACTGTGCTACTTGTTCTTTGTAAAAAGGAAAAAGGCAGCCTGAGCAGACTTGTAAAATTTAAGCATTTCCCCAGTTCAAGTACTGTAACTTTCTTTGTATCAGGGTTATTGGGCAACCACTCAAAAGGCTGCTTTTTGAAAGACTTCTAGGTGGGTTTTTTTAGGTTTACGTTGTGTAGTTGGTAGGGAGAGCTTATGACTTTGTAAAGGAGCATCTAATTGTATTTATGTCTTTGTAAATAGTGGAACCAGGCTACTTGTATTAAAGTTTGTAGCTGCTTTCCTGAAGCTGTAACTGCAATGACTTAGTTGAACAAGGCCTTGGTTGTAACAGTTGCACACTTTAAACCAGCGCAAAGTACCTAGCAGCATTTAAAAGGCTGAAAAAAGGTGTGTGGGGGTGCTGCTGGATAAGTCAATCCTGTTTGATACTGGATGTTTGTTCTCTCATGGTCAAATAATTTTAGCTTTTAAAATGAATGAGCAGTGAATCTTTGAACCCTTCAGCATCTCTTTAAAAATGTAAAATTTCTCTTAAGCCCCCCTCCTCCCTAAGATTTTATTTGGTTTTAAGTCTTACCTGGTATTTGTCAAGGGCAAAACCAAATAATAGTTTCATTATATGCAAGTGCTAGCTTATTTACAGTTTTCAAGGCAAAATTTCAGGTACAACCTGTAATAGCTCTTCCCTTAGAACAGCAAACAAACTGTGAATGTAAAAAGCTTTTCTTAAAGTTGCTGAAGTGTATTGAAAAACTTGATGTTTGACCTTGAGGTGGAAACTGGGTATAGTGCTTTTTTGAGGTCTTCATCTTGTGGTTCTTCTGCCCTAGTTAATACTTTTAATTGCCGTTTCTGTGATAGAGGAGCCTGAAAGTCAGACAGGCGCAACAGGGCAGATTCCTTTGTTGACCAGGAGGAGGGAAGCACTGCCTTTGCAGAGGGAGCAGGTTTGTGACAAGCTCCAAGGACAGCAGCTTGTCAGGTGTTTGCTAAGCCCAAACATTCCTCCCATATACATGCACGATACAAAAGCAGTGAGGTAAACTCAGCTGTCCAGCAGCAATCTATCTTAAGCATCATTTTCTGAGTCTTTCTCACATCTAGTGATCTGGAACAGTCTGGTGCTGGCAAAAGAAGCTCCAAAGGGGGTGGTTATATGGCTATTAATGCTAACAAAATACTGCTTTCTGTGGTTCTGGTACACCAGTAACACTGGTGTTTTGTCTAGGGGATTAGGAGGAGGAACAGTGCAGGTGATGGAAGGTAGTACGTGAGTCTGGGCAGCTGGTATTTATCCTCAAGTATGAGGATAACAGTTCTGACTCATTTTTAATAACACTTCAAATTTTAATTATAATGTGTCGACTATTTCTGTTTGCTCTTCAGCCTAATTGCTAGTTGGCATCGTGAAGAGGTGCGATGAGAAATTCCTGAGAAATCTGGAAGAGGAAAGGACTGTGGTCTTACACATTTAAGCGTGCATTGCTTTACAGCTTGGCCACCTGTGCGTGCACTCGATAAGCACATGGGGGCTGCTGCTTAAAGCTGAAGTACACAAACAAGTTGGGAAGTGAGTGAATACATTAAGCTGGGTGCTCTGGAGTGAGGGTAAGAGGGAAGGAACCTGAGGCTGACCACTAATCAGTTGAGAACAATCGATGTGGAGCAGTCATACATAGCATGGTAAGAGAGGTGAGAAGGATGTTTATGTAAGTTTGACAAATGGGCAGATCATGCTGACAGTGACAGCTTGGAGGAGGGGGGGATTAGTGAGTTAAGACTGGATGAACAAAGAGTAAATATGGAGAGCCATGAGGGGCTTTGAACACTGAGTGTTAGGTAGATAAGTTAATGTAACTTGGCCAGAGCAACAAGGAGTAATTGCCTTGATTGTCCTGACCCCACATCTGCATGCTGTGTGTTTACCTTTAAAATGCTGGCTTCTTTGCCTTGCCTTGATCTTGTTCACCCCATTGCCTGTCAGTCCCCTACTCCACCAGGAATGTATGTGCCATCTATGACCCACATGTATATCAACATCTCACTTAAACATCTGTTAATGAGATGGGAGTCTCTGTGTACCACACTGTGAAAGCGTCTTCAGGCTGAGCATGCACATCTGCCTCATCACCCTCTGACCGGAACATCACCACCAGTTAAAGCTTTGGAAACTTTTCAAATTACTAAATAGTTTCAAGCAACCTGGCTTTAACTTTCTGTAACATTTCAAAGTTAGAGTGTTGATGGTACTTTTTGACAGAATTAGGTTTATGGTCAATCACAGCTTCTGTGTTTTTATCTGCAGTTGACTAAATAACTTAGAAAGCTGTAAACATTGACAGAAACTGAGCAGCAGATTTAATAACACATTTACTAGATCAGAGTGAAAGATGTAAATACCACAGTTGCAAGTGTTTAACTCCTTAGAGCAAGTGCTCTGACAAATAAGTACTAAAACTTGAAAGCCTTCTCTAGCTTGAATTTTACTGGTAGAAATGGGGAACCAAAAATGAAGGAGCAGGAGAGGGGGATGGGTGTAGTGCTGGGAGAGAGCTCTGGGTTAAAGCTGTGTCATACATAGTGCATGTCAAGATAGCCTGAGGTTCACAAAGAAACCACTTTTGTTTTCATTTTTCAGTACATGAAGTTCGGGAGAGAACCAGTGCTCGTGCCTTGAACTTTAGCTCTGTAACTTGGGAGTATCTGAACTGTTATAACACCAGAATCTGTGGCAGCAAATATTATTGCAGGGAACTTAGTACTGTTTTCGTGGTGATCTGCGTTGTCTTTCTGTCGCATCTCTGTTCCAGGTTTTAATGCATTCAACTGCGACTTGAGGTCTGAAATGCAACATCTACAAATGTGCAGTTCTGAGTGAGAAGAAAACTGGAGGAAAGAGACTGTAACTGAAAATGTGCATATGCTGTAAATATTAGCCTCTGCAGTTGCTTTCTCATAACAGAGTACATCTCTGAGGTAGGCTGGAGGGACTGATACCCTGTCAGTTCTTCAGAGTTACTGCTATGGGTTAGAATTTAAACTTTGTGGTTGCAAATTCCCACTTGTTAGTGTTCCTCCTCACGTGTCTTATCAGTGTGAGTAGAGCCTGTACGGTATAGCAGTTTCTTTATGGATATGACTGACTTTATGCAGTTTGGGCACACATCGATTACTCGTTGAGGACTGAAAGTGAGATGCTGCTCAGTCACTGAGGTGTTGCCATTACACTGTTCCAGATGCGTTACTGAATGCATAGGGAGGTCAAGTAACATGCCTGTGGTCATGTGGTGAGTTAGCTTTAGGTTTGGAATGATCCAGCCTAATGTCCCTTCTTATTTAACAAGGTGTTTAGAGCTTTGTATCAGTTTAACCACATAGTCTGTCTCTTGAATGCTCAGAAATTGATTAAAATAGCAGAATAGCATACCGGCTTCTGCCATATAGTGCCTCGTGATATTTAGTCTCCAAGAAGGCAGCTTAAAAGCTGCTAGGACTCGATCTGACATCTTTTAATCGTAAACAGAACAGGTAGTCCCTTTTTAATAAAATGCAAGTATTTCAGACTTTTTCAAGATAGCATTTTTGTTTCAGTATGTGTGGATCATGGGTTTGACCTTATAGTGAGATTTCTTCAGTGTCCTGCACAGTATTTTTCTGCCCTGATGCTTCAAAATTTCTTGGAAATGAGCAGAAACAGCAGACTGTGATTGGACGTGTTGTTCTTGTTACATTTCTGCTCTAATGTCTTATTTCATGGTGCTTGGTCTTATTTTAGAGAAGGCAGATTTCACTTGCATTCATCCAAAATGGTTAGAGACCAAGTGACTCACAGTAGCAGAACTGGGAATAGCTAAAAGCCAGACTTTGTAATACCAGTTGTCTGTGTGATGATGCAGTTATTGCCATTTCAGTCATTTGTTTTTCCTTGGGACTATTACATTTCCATGATACCAGTTTGAGGTTGGCACTTTATGCTCCAATAGTATTGTCAGACTTTCTGAAGTGAAAAGAAGCAATTTAACCTGGTAGCCAGTACAGTTAAGATAGTGCTGTTCTCTTGTATTGTAGCTTTCTCCCTAGCTGGTAATCTCCTGACTCCTCAGATCTGTCTCCCAGTTCTAGGTCTCTGGGAATGCCAGCTCTTGCTAGAGAGTTCTAAGTTATCTAGCAAAGGAAAAGTTTTTGGTGAAAAAGGTTTGTGAAGAGCAGGTCAGAAAGATCTCTATTAATTCCGTGTGTTTGTGGTTAGAAATACAGTGTAAGATAAGGAGGATTTAGAGGCTGTCTCCTAATAAAGTAAGTAGAATGAAATGCTCATAGCCTGAGGCCTCATCGTGCTTATTACAGTGTCTTGTAAGTGAAGTTGTCACTGGGGGACAAGAATGGGCTTGTGGTAGCAGTGTCCATGAGCTGACTTAATGATAAATACAATCTGAGTTGCCAATAGCTCTGGCTGCTTCTGAGTTCATAATCCCTTTTGATCATACTACTCAGAATCTGTGGGGGGCTATTATAAAAAACCCCAAGCATATTTATTTGTGTGTTGTTTTTAGAAAGCCTTTAAAGTGAAGTTTAATTTTCAATGGTTCAAGCTACTGTTACTAATAAATCATCTTAAAGGCAGTTCACAGACTTTGGATCTGCTCATTTTGTATAAAGAAAATCCAGACACTGCTGATACCATAAAACTAAGCTAGGGAAATTTCATGAGTATCTTGCCAGAGATTGAAGGCCTATAAAGTTATAGACCTCACCTCAGTGTGATGTTGGTTTGATTACAGACAATAGATTTCTCTTTTTTGTCCTAAAAGATCAAAATGGTTTTTCTGCTTTTAACACCTGTAGTGGATTTCACTCTTTGTATGGAACTCATCAAGTTACAGTAGTAACAAGACTGTGTGGAATGAACAGAATGGGGTTGGATTAATACTCTAGACTTCATACTTTTCTTTCTATCTTACCCTTGTATTTAAGGGTAAGAAAGGTTTTTTTAGTTTGTGTTTTGTTTTGGTTTTTTCTCCCCTTGTCAGTATCTGCATGATACTGATGAAAACTGCCTTTTAATTTTCTTTTAGCTCTTTTTATAGCTGGTAACTTGGTGTCCTCTTACATGGTATTGTTTAATTTCTGTAAGCAAATATATGCGAAGTCTTCTTTATGTTGTGGGAGAGAAATGTCTGTTTCCTGGTCTGTCTGTTTCTCTCTCAAAGTAGAGGTCAAATTTCTGCACCTCTGCCAGCTGGGAGTAAGTACTGTAGGAAGTATCTGATATAAAACCCGTGTTAGAGGCATTATTCATAACACATGTAACTGGCTTTTGACCCAGTCTGTTCTGTTTTCTGAAATACCCAAGTAGCTTTTGTTCTTTTGTAGAGTCAACCTGTGTTTACTTCATAGGAGTTTTTCATCTGTTGTTTGTCAAAAGCTTATTCTCAATTAACCCTCACCTGTGCTGTCCCTTTTCTATGTTCTGCTATAGCAGACCATGCCACAGTTCCTCTAATTCTGCCAGTCTATGGCTGCAGTGTTCTACAAGAATTTAACTATTTAACTACTTTGTTGCATTAGTTTCTTAGGAAAGCTCAACTAAGGAGGAGAGCGTTAGGATTTGTGAAGACACAGACTCAAAAATTAGGTGTCTTGAGTTAGCTGTGCTCTTCAAATACAGTTCAGTGGCAGGGGTGAGCTTTCTTCATGCAATCATACACTCCCAGACTGGTTTGGGTTGGAAGGAACCTTAAAGCTCAGCCAGTTCCAACCCCCTGCCACAGGCAGGGATGCCGTCCACTAGAGCATGTTGCTCCAAGCCCTGTCCAAACTGGCCTTGAGCACTGCCAGGGATGGGTCATCCACAGCTTCTCTGGGCAGCCTGTGACAGTGCGTCACCAGCCTCACAGGGGAGGACTTCTGCTTAAGAGCTCATCTCAATCTCCCCTCTGTCAGTTTAAAGCCATTCTCCCGTGTCCTGTCCTTACAGGCCCTTGTCCAGAGCCCCTCTCCAGGTTTCTTGTAGCCCCTTTAGTCACTGGGAGCTGCTCTAAGGTCTCCCCTTAAGGAGCCTTCTCTTCTCCAGGCTGAAGCAGCCCAGCTCTCTCAGCCTGTTTCCAGAGCAGAGCTGCTCCAGCCCTCACAGCATCTCCGTAACCTCCTCTGGACTTGTTCCAGCAGCTCCACATCCCTCTTGTGCACTGCCCCAGAGCTGGATCAGGACTTCAGGGGATTCTCCCCAGAATGCAGAGAAGGGGAGAATCCCCTCCCTCCGCCTGCCGCTCACGCTGCTGGACACAGGGTGTTTCTGGGCTGCCAATGTACATGGCTGGGTTATGGGGAGCTCTTGTCAAACAGCACCACGTTCTTCTTAGATCTGCTCTTGGTGAGAAGGTGGGGGGTAGTTTCCAGTGGAGCTGTACCTGTTGCCTACTGATTCCTCGTTAGGTCATGACAGACCAGTGTGATGAGTGTTTTCTTCTTCAGGAGCACTTAGGACATGCAAAGACTGGTATCCATTGTTGGCAATCCAGTGGGTGCTGAAATCAATTGGCACATCTTATTATGGGTCAAAAAAGGATCAAGGATTTAGTGTTAAGAACAGTCCAATAGCAGCTGGTACCGTACTGCTACTAAATCTTCCATAATTTCAGTGCAGTGTGACTTTGCCTTTAGTGTATCGATACCAATTATTTTTCACTAATATACTTACTGCAAATTCATGTTGCAATATTTATACTATATTTTCATAAATATATTAATAAATTTTTATACTACTAGCTTACTAATTAAAAAAAAAAAAAATCCAACAAACCAATATTAGTGGCTTGTGGAGGAGAAAATAACTTAAGGTCAGGGTTTGGTTGGCTTGCAGCTCCTTTGCAGCCTTTGGGCATGTCACGCTGACTCTCTTCCTCAGTGGCCAGGTGATAAAATGTGTATGTTATTGCCCTACACCAGAAAGATACTGGCTTAAAGCAAAGACACAGTACTGGTGTTGAATTAAAGTATCTGAAGCTTTAAATTACATCTGGGATTTGTTCATTTCCTGAGGCAAAGATGTGTAAAAAGGTCTGATCATAAAATACTTAGAAACTGTCGAGTCACTTAGTATCTCTTAACTCATCTTTGTTAAATGGCTGTCATAAATCCATACCACTTGTAGTCCAGCGACAAGAGTTCTTAGATAGCCGTCAGAGATCGGGAGTTGCTGTGCGAGCCGTCAGAGATCGGGAGTTGCTGTGCGAGGTACAGAAGTGCCACAGGGCAGCCCCGGGTGGTTGTAGCATCGTTAGGGAGGCAGCACTGTTACTGGGAAGGAAGGTTACGCAGACCTTGACAAAACAGCTCTTTTCTGCTGAGTGCGTCTCTCCTCCCAATGTCAAGGATTGCTCAATTCCGGAGTGCTGTTTAGATCTCCCTTGTTCATGGCCTGTTGCTGTTGTCTGTTACTAAGATGCTCTCCTTACTGTCATTCTGGACCCTGACTGATCTCATTTAGCCACTAACCCAATGATAAGGTGCACAGCTTTCCTCTAGGAAATTTAATTACAAAAGAACTTGAGATGGGTGCAAATTGGTCCAGCAGGTTGGCACTTCTACCTCTGCGCATTTGCAATGGACTGCAGGATGGCCTTACGGCCTCCTGGAATGCTGCCTTTGTCCCCCATGGCACTCATTCGTCCTTCAAAACCACCAAATAACGTCAAGAGCCAGGACATTTGTGTCTGTCTTTGATTTTTGTGGGAGACAGCACAAGCCATTCTCCAATGAATACTGCAGTACTGTATCAAAGTTACATTGCAATTGTCCTGATCTGCCAGTTGGAGCTATTAGCAAATAAATTAGTAAATTAGCAAAATTTGATTGCTTTTGGGGTAATTCAGATAAATGTTCTCAATAGAATGAAAGCCTGTGCTCTGAAAATCAGGATTAATTTGTTACTGTTATGCTCAAGGAATTTAAAATGTGGCTTTTCTGTGAGCATTACTTTATTGACTGTGGTAGAAAAATACATAACATTTCTTGAGAAAAGGTCTATTTAGATAGAATGGCACAGAATATATTCTGAGTAACAGAAATGGGAAGGTAAAGTTAGAAAATGTTAACTAACATCTTGGAGAAAGCTGGTGCATCCATATGATTGTCCTCACTAAGGTGATCTTGTGCAAGCTAATCTATGGCAGAGAGAAAAAGAAATGGAGCATGGCTATCCTAGCATTGATTTCTGCCACCAGTTTTGTTGAAAGAATAATGAAAAATCTGACAGTCACTTAAATTTTTAGGAACAGATAGTGATAAAAATATGCCTTCTCAAGTTTTTAGAGTAAAGAGCATTGTAGACATTAAATCACTGCGGACTTGGGAAAAATGCTTTGGCTGTGAGAAAGAAACGAGAGTTTTAGGAGGACAAGTGCAGCCAAGCCTGTGTGTCTTTATCTGTATGATAATGCATTTATTTTTATGAGGACTGTGGTGTTTTCCTTCTTTTTGTGTGTGTGATTCCAGTACAGCTGGTCAATGGTTCTAGAAGCCTTTGTGCAGGCTTGTGATATAACCTATAGCTGGTAGTTACCTTCCATTTGAAAGAGGCAGAATATGTGCATTAAGCATTATGAAGCAAAACCCTGTATTTAAATGTGAAGTCTTGCATCTTATTTACAGTGAAAAATATTGCTTTTCACACTTGCAAAGGATGTTCTGCAAACCTGTGTCTTAACACATCCATTTGTAATTCAGTCGTGGGTAATTTGTATATGCTCCCTTTTGAGCACTCAGCAGGAGCAGCCTATTTATATCCTTCATTTGTTTATGCAAAACCAGTTGAAACACAGCATTAGTTTAATCCTTTCTTCTTTTGTTTCGCACTGCAATGCTCTTACTGTGTGGCTTCTATTCTTTAGGATTGCTACCAGGCCTGATTTATGAATCATCTGATAAAGAGCCAGCTCCACTCCCAGAAATGTGCCTTAGGTAGAATTGTATGCCAGTGAGTCAGCTTTAGGGCAGCATTTTCAAAGAACACTATATAAATTACACAGTATCCGCGTGGGGGAGGTTTAGTATTATGAAAAATCTGCTCTGGAGCATCATGCACACACATCCACACAGAGCTGAGTCAGCTGTCTTTGGTCTGAATCGAGTGCTGGTCACACTCGTTTTAAGTGCATGGGTATGTCTGACGCTTATAAGAAAATAGAAAAGAATATGTAGTATCTCGGGAAGAAAATGAATGAGTCCAGCAGGCGTTGGTACGTCTATGTTTGTCTGGATACAGATTAGTCTTTTATGATAAAGGTCTAATTATTTGGATTCATCAATCAAACTCATCAGTTTCTAGTTACTTAGGCATTGTGTGGTTGGGCATATGTGTTGTTCTTATTAGAATGCCTCTGTGAGTTTGCTGAATTAAGCGTCTTGGCTTTTAATGGAAAGGAAGGCAGTTGTAGTGGGTTCAAAGCATGATTAACACGCAGATCCGCCTACAAAGGTTTTTAGTGGTGTTGGAAGTGGAGACAGTCATTCACATCTTCAGAGCTACGTGTCTCTGTCAGAAGAGGACATAACTTCCAAGAGGACAGCCTTCCAGTATCTAAAGGAGGCCTATAAAGATGCTGGAGAGGGACTCTTCATCAGGGACTGTAGGACTGATAGGGCAAGGGGTGATGGGTTCAAACTTATTCAGGGGAAGTTCAGGGTGGATGTAAGGAAGAAGTTCTTTACCGTGAGGGTGGTGAGGTGCTGGCGCAGGGTGCCCAGGGAAGCTCTATCTGCCCCATCCCTGGCAGTTTTCAAGGCCAGGGATGGGGCTTAGAGCAGCCTGGTCTAGTGGAAGGTGTCCCTGCTCATGGCAGGGGGTTGGAACTGTATGGTGTTAAGATCCTTTCCAACCCAAACTATTCTGTGATTCTGTGATAACTTAGGTCTCTGCCAAAGGTTCCTCCTATATTAAGAAGTAAATGCATGATTCAGAGTTCTTGATAAGCTTGTCTGAATGTTTTTTTTTTTTTTTTTTTTTTTTTTTTTTTTTAAAGTAGGCTGTTTTACATAATTTTATTAGCCTCAGTTTTACATTTTTCATTACCTCTCTCACTCCTCTTGATTTATTTCATCATCAGTTATGTTGGGTATATGTGAGTTAATGTAATCCCTGGGGATTGTTTATGTAAATGTGAGCCACTCTAGTCTTAATTCCGTGTAAATACAAAACCACATTTAGATTTAGATGAAAATACTGACTCTGTGACACTGGAGCTGTAAAGTGCTGTTGATGCTCTGGAAGGAACTTTGTAGCTAACTGTATTCTGAACAACTAACTCCCATGCACCTCTGGAGTTTTGACTTCTTGTTTAGTCATGAAACATGAAAGAGCATATTTAATGTTATTTTCTGCAAAAATATAGCTACAGTTTCTTATTTTTAAAAATCAGAGGTTATGAATGCATGGCTAATGGTGTGAGGAGGTAGGTTGCTCTAACCTCAAACTGTTTTCTTTCAGTCCTAACTAAAATGGCATTAAATGACAAATGTACTGCTCGGTTTCTTTTTGGGGTTTGTTTTGTATTTGTTTTGGTGTTGTTTTTTTTTTTATTTGAACAGTTGCTAGAACTGGCATAGGAGGGTGATAAGGTTCTAAGCAGGGGAAAGAAGTGGTCTGTTGGACTCTGAATAAGAGGAAATATGTCAGTAATAAACTGAAGTGACTTCTAACAGCAAACTGCTATGAAAAGCTTAGTACTACCAATGTGAGAATCTGTCATATCCAGAGTTGCTGAGAAAAAGAGCTGGTTTGCTCCATATGAGCTAGGCCTTCTTTATCAGTCCAATAACACCTAAAATGACAGTGACACTTAAGGTTGGGGTGTCAGGGTGTTAATAACAAATATTTCAGGCCTTATCATTTGTTTGGGTGAAACTCATTTCCTTCTGACATTGCAGGATATACTAGTATAAAGAACATTGACTGACAGCAAACCAAACTAAAGTATGAAGCGTGTATGAGTGCCAGTTACTGCTTGATAAAGGGCATGCATGCCATCTTTAATAAAAGTCTTTGTGCAGTAATATATATTACTTAATAGCATACATTATGTGATAGTTGTTCTTTTGGAAGTTGCTAACGTTGCTGTTTGAATTTAGCTTTTTGCTTTTTAATAATTTTTTATCTTCAAACATCTCAGAGCAAAGAGTGCTGTGAAAGAAACACTCAGTACCCTCTCCTGTATCTAGTTAGAACCTGTGAGCTCAAGGTGTGATGAGACCAAACAGCAGGTAGTTTTTAACCAGATTTGTTTTTTCTAACGGGATAGTTTGTGCTTGCCCTTCCTTCACTCCTTTCTGCCAGAAAATTTATCTTATCTTCTGGTTTTGTTCTCTGCTGGCTTAGTGAAGTGAATCTACCCACAAGAGGATGAGCCAGTTCTGGTGCAAATGAGGGAAATATGACTGTGCAGTCAGGATTGGGTGGTAAAAGAGCAGGGGATAAAACTCATTCCTGTTATGGGCAGCATACTATTAGACTAGCTGGGCTGCTCTGCTGATCTGACCTTCAAAATCCTTCTGGATTGTTTCACTGAATGCAGGTTTCATAGTGTTCAAATTGGTTGCCTATACAAATGAAAATACTTCCCAGGTAATGGAACAGATAGATATTTAATGGTTTAACCATACTGATGTGTTCTATGTGCAGCTGGAAAATAAAATAATTTCTATTGGAAAATTCTAGCACAGAAGTTTTTACAGAATTTCCTTTTAAAATCGCCAATGCAGTGTCTGTGCATCAGAAAAAGGAGAATGAAATTTCTGAGCAATGTCTCATTAAAGTATCCCATCTGTGTCTGTAAGCATCGCAGTTGATTTTTCAGTGCTATGTTCTCATTCAAGTAAAAAACCCTGGTCTTTCTCTAGCATTGCCTTGAGATTACCTTTTCTAGTGCTGTCACTAGAAAAGTGAGTGGCAAGGAAGGAGTGGGAGTGTTTCAATATAGTCTCTTCCTCTTTCTGATCTATAAATTTTCCAAATAGAACTAAAGAAATATATTTTCTTTCTTTGAGACAAGGCTTTCCTTGGCATATACGTTTTCCCCTGAACTGTCTTGTGTTCTTCCCTGCTGCAAAGTCTGTTTGAGTCATGATAGACTTTTTTCCATTGAGATGAATAAGAAGTCCTTTTTTACATACATATTAACACTTGGATTGTTGACATTTAAGTAGCCAGTTTAAAGGACCTAGAGAGCACAAACGTCATCAAAGCAAGTATTTTTTCCGCACACAGAGAAATGCATATCAGTGTTGACCAGATGAACTTTTGTGAAATTACTAGTCCCTGTGCTGCCTTCTCACTGAAAATGTCATTCACTGATCGTTGTGTGAAGGATTAAACCAGTGTGGTTGGAATAGTTAAATCACAGGATCACAGCCTGGTTTGGGTTGGAAGAGACCTTAAAGCCGATCCAGTTCCAACCTCCTGCCACAGGCAGGGGCACCTTCCACTTGGCAATTAAGTAGAGATCCTATTTATAATAAAGAAATGTACTCAAGTTGTTGTAATTAGACTATTATCAAGGTGGCAACACATAGATGAAAATATTTTTCTTTGGCTGATGAGCTGGAGAGATGGAAAGGCAAGTACAGGTGTCCTTATAGTCCCTTTGAGAGCTGTGAGGTAGATAATGTTCCCAAGTAGGACGTTTGTGAAGAAAGAGTCTCTAGTTCACTTTGGCTGTCCTTCAGCTTTGTGTCAAGCTCTGTTCTTTGTGTTCCTTCGGCTAAAAGGATGATTAGTGCAGAAGCTGTTTTTCAGTTATTAGTATGAATATTAACGTACATTTCTTTTGGCTAGGCTAACATCTCCTGGTATGTGTTTGAGCAACCAAATTTTTCCTTGCATGTATGTTTCGAAACTCATATTTCTTTTCAAAGTGCAAGACCAGAGCAAAGCTGGGAGTTTCACGAGCAGGTACAATACATACCCTGCTGTGTATAACTCTTGGCCATTCATTCAGTCATCAAATCTGTGTTTTACTTATCTGTATAATAGGAAAATGATTTGATAATGTAGATTTCTGGATGAAAAATATGTAGAAATACTGATTTTATTGCAGTATTGGGATGCAGTTATTTCTTAGAACGTGTATTCATCATTTGGGTTTGTTCCTGCTGTGCTGTGGCCTTGGAATTAAACCGGTTATTATGTGATATTTATTGCCTAGATTAAATTACCTTACCCCAAAATTCTTTTAAGCTGCTTTCAAGAGAGTTATACTCAGTGCAAGTATGAGCAAATATTTTTCTTCAAATGTTTCTATATTTTATAGTATGTATTTTATCTTTTTTTTTTTTTTTTTTTTTTTTTTTAAGTAAAATGCTGGGTTTGCTGTTTGTTTGGGGTTTTAGGTTGGTTATTTTTTCCCTCCCCTCACCTTTAATATTCTTTAAAAATGAAGTTTTAAAAGTGGGTTAGGGAAGAGAGGACAACACTGGGTTTTTCACAGTACCTTTTAGAAGCAGGGTAGTAGCCTTATTCCATACTGCAGTTGGAGGGGAAGCAGCATGCAATTACATACATACAATTACAGGCAGCTTGGGATGGATGTGGAAAATGAAGACGGATTGTCAGGATACAGAAGAATCTCTGTCTGAACCATTGATACTTTCTCAGGCTGCTTAAGTACTAATTATCCTGGTCTGCAGAAGTTAATCTTTAAACAGTAGATTAAATCTAACTGCTGCTTTTTCCTGTCTACAGTTTTTTTCAAGTGCCATAAATTTATAAGTTACTGTACTTTTAGACCCAAGAACAATTTGTTCTGTACCATTCATCTGTAAGCAAATGTGGTAATTGAAAGATCTGTATTCTGTGTTAAATTCTGCTGGAAAATGTAGGTGGAAGGCAAAGAGTGATTAACAAAGCTGATATGATAGCTACTGATCTCTCAAATAAAAGTTCCCTGAAGTTGCTGCAGGTGATTTTGGGTTGGTAATGTGCAAGTTACCAGTCAGATAAACAGCTTGGGTTTTGCATTTACAATGAAGCAATGCAATTTGTTAAGTAATAACTTGAAGTACGGTGTAAGATACTGGTGTAGGTGGACACTGTTTCTTGCTTGCAGCCCATACTATTTGATGCTGTTTTCCTTTCAGATTTGAGAGAAACTAGGTCAGCCTGTAGGTTCTCATATAACCAGGACTTGCATGGGAGACATTCAAGGAGCACTTCAGTATTAGGTACGCTTCCAAAGTCTCTGTGTGACTCACCAGCATCCTCCGTGGTGGTTGTGTACTGACAGCAGATCCGTGTTACACGTGGCTAATGCTTCTGAAGACATTGCCTGTAGGTGTCATAAACCACATGTCTCTGACAGTTTAGTGTCCCTTCATGGCATTTGTAAATATGTTTTTGGTATGTAAGATCTACTGGCAGAGCAGTGCCACTGGGAGAGGAATGTGTCTGTAGTCTTGCAGTGTTCAGCAGCTGCTTGGTTTCTGCTCAGAGTGACTGGATTTCTCCTGTACCATGTTAGCACTTTAAGTTTGCAAATTACCATAAAACTGTTGTAATTTTATGAGGTTGAGATTCTGTCAACTGAAAGCAGATTTCTCGTAGATACAGAAACTGAACTGTAGTCCTGTCTGTTGTGGTAGATGACCACTAAGTCTTGGAATTTTCAGGCTGGCATTGTTCACAGGGGCTACAATTCTCTATTGAAAGTAAAGAGGTTTAGCATGTGTTTCTTATAATATATTGATTTATGTTTTATAAAGTAAGAGTTTAGAAATATTTTCATTCTGATCTGTTCTGATTAGGCTAGTGACACGATTCCAGTACCATCTTTTATGGATGTGTACCAAGATGGGTCCGCTAGGAAGAAGTAAATGAAGAAAGCAAATATAATACTGAGCTAAACCGTAATTGAAAGCCCTGAGTTGTTTAGGTAATACAAAGAGCAGGACTGAGTTATTTGGGTGAATTATTCTTACTGTTGTGTTCTTGTGCAGGCTGCTGCATTGCTGAAGTCCATCTCTGGTTCACCCAGTCTTCCAGACCACGTGCTCCATGCTTTGATACCAGGAGGACGTTGGTGTTCTGAAATGAAGATGGAGGCAGTGGGAAAAGCAGAAGAACTTGTTGATTCACAAGTTCCACCAAAGACTTCTGAAAAGCAAGAGACTGCTCCTGATGAAGATGGACCTATAGAACTTGAAACGCACACTCAGAAAGACAATGTGCCCATTGCAGCAGACTCTGCAGTGCTGTCCTCAATGCCTTGCTTACTGATGGAACTAAGGCGAGACTCCTCAGAGTCTCAGCTAGCATCTACGGAGAGCGATAAGCCAATGAGTGGTCGTGTTTATGAGAGTGACTCTTCTAATCATTGCATGCTTTCCCCTTCTTCCAGTGGGCATTTGGCTGACTCAGATACATTGTCTTCCACAGAAGAGAATGAGCCCTGTCAGGCTGAAGCTGTTGTAGAGGGAGATCCTTCTGCGGCATCTGGGGTTGCAGCTGGGAGGAAATCCAGGCGATCCAGGTCTGAAAGTGAAACTTCAACAATGGCTGCCAAGAAAAACCGACAGTCTAGTGATAAGCAGAATGGTCGAGTTACCAAGGTAAAAGGTCATCGAAGCCAAAAGCACAAGGAAAGAATCCGGCTCTTGAGACAGAAACGGGAAGCAGCTGCTCGCAAGAAGTACAGCCTGCTGCAGGACAGCAGTACCAGTGATAGTGACCTGACGTGTGACTCGAGCACAAGCTCATCAGAGGATGATGAAGAGGTTTCAGGGAGCAGCAAGACAATCACTACAGAGATACCAGGTAGAGGATGTTTTTTAAACTGAACTGTAACGCATCTGCCATCGTTTCTCAGCTGTCATGTTAAGTTAGATGAGTGACACTTGAGAAAAAACAGGAGAACTGCAGCTCTGTGTAAATTTGAAGACTGCAGTATATTAACAAGACATGGGCAAATTATAAAATCTGTTCTGAGGTTTCAGTCCACTTTTGCACCCCAGCAAAGTATAGGAATGGTAAATTGGAGGAAAGACTCTCCGAATTCTGGAATTTTCAGATCTTTTCCTTTGCAAGCCTCTATGAACTCCTGTTGGTGCTGTCAAATCCCATTAGATGATGATAATGTAGTAAATACATTCTTAAGATAAGTGGCCAGCTTTGCTTTAATATATTAAGACCACAGCTCAGCAGCTGTATTAGAAATAACATGGCAAACCTCTTGCTGTGTCACAGTAAGGCCCTGTTCACTATTGCACTTGCCATCGCTTTCAGCTCTACATTTCAGTATATCACAGACCTACTTGGCCTTACTTTAAATTCTTGCAGATCACAGCTGGTCGCCTATTTTAGGAGATAAACATGAATTTGTTTATGCAGGTACCCAAGCAATTTCCACCTCCAAAATTTTTAACACTTGAGACAAAGCTTTTAGTATTTTCCTTTGACATAGGATCTTTAACATCTGTAGAAAGTTTTGTTTCTGGCACATCTGTTTTAAGATTGGAGGCAGCAACTTACAACGGCCTTCTCATGACTTTGTCACCAAAAGAAAAATGAATTCTCTCTGCTGAGTCTGTTATTTTATTAGCTCAAGTGATGTGGACAGGAGCTCGTGTGAATTACTCTTGCAGCTTATTATACCATAGGACCATCATCATATGGCAATCAGAAATAAAAACACATAAGAAACTTTTTGGCCTGCCAGTTTTTACTGGGTTACATGCTTTTTTGCCTCTTGTGCTAGAAGTTTTGGGTTTTTTTTGAGATAAATATCAGCTTACATACGACAAGAACATTTAAAGGAAAACTGCAATAATTGAGTCTTAAGTTGCTGAACTAACATTTTCTAGATTAATTATTTAAAATATTTGCAGCAGATTTAAAAATAACTGTGTTTTAACTGACTTGTTTATGGTGTATGGCTCTGGCACTATGAGAAGTGGCATTTTTCCCACTCACTGCTGGGAAGCAGGTTGCACAAAGGAAGTTAATGTTTATTATTAGAAAGCCTGGCAAAGGCATAGTCCTCCTATAATTATTGTGTAGTAAACTTCTAATAGAGATCTAAATTGGTGAAAATAATTTTAGTAGTTAAACTTACAGCTTTCTTAGTTTTGTGCCTATATTTACTATATTTACACTTCCTGGGTAATTAAAGCCTGATTTAAAGCCGGTCAAACAAGACTTATTTCACTGAGTTTTGGGACAGGTTCCTCACTGGCCCTCAAAAAACCCAAACCGTACACAATAACTCCCTCAGGTTATGTTGCTTTTTTTTTTTTAAGTTATAGAAGTACCTTGTGACCTGGAAAGGCACCACATGATATTTTCAAATCTACTTAGATTTTTTACTTCTGTTGCATGGACCTGAAACCACTCTAGGGTGCTTTTTCGGTGTCACTAAGGCTTTTCTGTGTTTAGAGCTTTCTGTCTTAACTGTGAGATGCCTTCAGTGAAAAGGTCCCATTGCAGTGCACTAAAGAACTTGTGTATTCAGTGGTGATGACACCAAGGCCCAAGTTTACCTGCAGAGCAAGATGTGGGAGTGCTTGATACTAAACCACGCTTAAGGTATTAAAACTTCTGAGCAGTCATTTTGGACTTAGGGGCAATGCGTACCTGCCGTGTTATGATTTTCATTTAAATAGAAGCAACTTTGGTTAGGGGAAACAGTCTCCAAGTACAAGAGAAAAATATTCTCTGGATAGATAAGGACAAGGTTAGCCAAAAATGCATCTTGTGCTACTTGTGGGTTAATGAAATGTTGTGGTCTGAATAGATGCAATGGGGCTGTGAGCTTGAGAAGGACTCTCAGGTCTTGATCGCAGCGGTAGGCTTGCATGCCATCTGCGATCCCTCTTCTTGGAACTGGCAAAATGCTTACCTTGAATTGTCATTTTTATTTTTTTTTTTTACTAGAAAGCCACTTTAGTGCACTTAGCATTACACTGTGAATATCCTTAAAATTTAGGGAATGAGCATGTAGTTAGAAAATAATACAGGGTATCAGAAAGCATTACTGGAAAATCAGGCCGTGAGTGTCCTCTGCAGACAGTTAAAAGCTAAGTGGGTTATCTTGAGGCTTGAACTTCAGTGTTGGGAAACTACAGTGTGCCTGTTAGAGGGACTGACGTGTGCAAAAAACTTTTACCTTTACTTTTGGAAAAGGTCTGTATGCATTGATTGCAGAGGAGTTTTACAGGTAGGCTGTGTTCCTCTTAGTCTTCCTGTATTTGGACACTTCAGTTGTAGTTTTGGTTGGTTATTGTTTCATTACTGATTTTCAAATGTCTGTTGTCTGAATAGCTTTGCCAACAGAGATGCTCAAAAACTTGTAGTGACAGTTAATGTGGCCTTTCATGTACGGAGGTTATGTCATCATACTCTGCCTCTTAACTTTCAACTCAATGGTGTTACAGGAGAGAGTTGGCTTGTGTGTGGTCTGAAAATTAAAGTGCCGCATTTGAGAACACCCTAATCTTTCCTGTTGCGTAACTGAGCTTCTTCCATTGTACTAGTGCAGTTATTTCTCTCAAATTATCCACATCACTGGCTCTGAAAGACATTTGGCTAAATAAATAAGGTTAAGGGAAATGTTTAGTGAAATACGTAACAATGCCATGAAGTTGTGAACTGAGCTGCTTTTGTAATAGAGTCAGTTCTCAAGTTCTGAACTCAAATGTGGTGTGGGTTAAAATACTGGCAGGCTTGTCTGTCTTCTCAAGAAAGATTGAAGAGTGAAGAATTCAGGTCTCACTGGTGGTACTTCAAATACTGTGAGCTCAATAGGAGCTATGCACAGTGTGTGTTATGTTTTTCTGAATGCATGATATGGTGTTAATTTACACCCGAAAATGCAGGTTTAATCTAAACGTCGTGGATGCTACTGAGAATCTTTTTACTCGCCTGCACAGTCCTAATCTTGGTCTTATTAATGCGTGGAATACCATGATTTTTGAATTATTGCAGATGAGGAGAAATTTCTTTTAATGATTAAGCCTCTCTGTTGGCATTTGGGATTTTATCATTCTTAAGGAAACAGCAGATAGTGTTTATGTTATAAGAGGATGATCTTTGAAAAACATATGTTGAGTATCTTACTGCAAATCACTCTTATTTTGAAATGGTAGCATAATGAGATGGAGGAATCATCCACCATTGCTAATGAGAATAAAGTTGTGACATATTTTAAATTGTTATGTTGTCCGCCTTCCTGAATTAAATAACTTTGGATTTGGTTATTACTTAGATAGTATTTCAAAGATCCCATGAAGAGACAGCACTGAGGTATTTCTTGGGTGCTGTTTTGCAGGAGGTATTGTCTTGAAAGTAAGATATAATTCTTGGATTCTGACTCCTTTGAGATTGCAAATTACTTTACCTTTTATCTTAGTGTAACTTGAAAAACTATAGAGCTATAAGTTTCTGTATAGCAAAAGGAACAGTTAGATAAATGCTAGCATTTTTAATACAATAAAAATGCATTTTTAGCCTTGATTTTCTTTCTAACCATGAAGGCCACCAGTAAAGACAAGACTTACAAGAGCTGCAAGGGAAGCATTTGAAACACTGATTTGCTGCTACTGTAAACTGTAGATATACTATAAATGATGCCTTTTACAAATAGTATTGCAGGGTGACATCTATTTCAGAGCATAGTTTATTCAGTTTACGAATCGGTTTTGTCAACTTTAATCATGCTAGTTCATTCTTGACTCTGAAAGCTGAGCTAGCAAGAGTCACACATCACCATCCATAGTTTTTATTTAAATTGCAGTTTAAAGTTACTCAACATTACTTAAATATGTCTGATCATAAAACATGTGGAAATCAGAAAGATTGCCATGTAGTTACTTGATCTTAGGATTACATCCCTGAATAAAGTAAAAAAACCCAGAATCGTATTGGATGTTCAACTCTAGGAATATATGAACAAAAAGAGGTGTTTTTTTTTTCAGGGAGGAAAAAGACAATATAAAAAAAGGAGCCACATTTTAGGAAAAAAATTAGCACTTCATTTAATTACTTTTAGTTAAAATGCAGTTGGAGGGATGTAAGTTAGTTGCTATAAAGCAATGTATTTTTGAGCAGAGGACCTGAATGCTGAGTTTCCAGCCTGCCTGATTGGTAAACAGGAGGGAGAGAAGACTTAAAAAGCAGGGGTTTAAAAATAGAATGGTTTTGGCCCCCAACAGGTAGCATTGCTACTGCTTGGAAATAAGAGAATGACCCTGGGCTTTGTTTAGCTGTTACTGAAGGAATTATGTATACCTCATTTAAATAGCTGCTAAAAAGAATGTATTGTGTAAGTAATACTGCAATTTCATGTGCACAGTGAAATCCCAATAAAGATTTAGTGCCTTATGTTTTTATTAGTAAATATTTGCTTAGGTTGTGCAATGATTTTTCTTATTCTTAGGGTATTTTCTATTAGTCTGAAGCTAGAGGATCCCACAAGTTTCACGTTTACATATTAAATTGTCACATTCTGCAGCTGCTTTGTGTAGTTTAGTGTGGTGCTTGTCTTGTTTCAGAATTACCTTAGGAAACATTTGTGTGTTTGGACAGCATGCACATATTGTTTATTACTCCTCAAACAGCCACAGAGCCTCTTTTTCTTGGGGTTTTATTGCTTCTAGAGGATTCCCGAGTGAACTCCAAACATAAAAATATAGATACCCTGCCTTTTCTTACTGGTACTTAGAGTAAACAAATGAGAATGGCCTTCTCTCCTTGCTGCTAAAGTTCTTCCTGATAATCCCAAAGCCAGTAATTTCAACCATCTTTTTGATGGATAGAAGGAAGGAGAACAATTTCCTTCCAACTGTGCCCTGTCTGGTTTTCTGCCTTGCCTAGAGTTGATGCCAGAAATGCTGCAAAGCCAGTGGCTCATGTGGTGACAGGCATGCTTCTGATTGGTGTGAGGTTGTGTCATATGGGCATGTCATTGTGGTGCAGCTCTGTCTGTCACACCTAGCAGAGGTTGCTTTCACCTTGTGTACTAGGATGGCATTCACATATCTTCTCATGTTCATACATGTTTGTGTTGTGTATTTTCTTCACTGGTGTTCATTGTGTTCTCCAAAACTGGACCAAGAGCTTTGGGCGTGGCTACTTTAGATGCTGCAGTTGCTATATCAGCCTTTATCTCTGTTGTGTGCAATTTTGTCAGCATTTAACAGTCCATTATAAAAAAGTTCAAGTATGTAAGTAAAGTAATGTGTAATTATTCAGGTTTCTCAGTTAATAGTATTTGGATCTCAGCATAACAGAATTAAACATGTTACTGTATAATGTTTTGACACTTTCAGTTGAATTCTAAACAGAAATTTTAAGGGAATTGGACTATGTTGGTTTATTTGTAGGGGAAAAAAAAGGACCTTTGTGACAGGGTTTTCTGAGAATTCTAGGATAAAAATAATTTCGAAGCCATAATTTCCATTATAAACTCAGTAAGTGTGAAAATGTTAATGATTTTTTGACAGTAGTACTGTTGGTTAATATTTAATTCCTCCTCTGCTTTCATATCCAAGGGGCAGAATTAAAGAAGTTGTTTTCCTGAGTTAACATGCGTTGATAACCAGTTTTATGTTCTTACTTAATGATGTCTTATCAAATGGCCTCAATGTCTTTAAAGCTGGCTTCATTCGTGCTGGGGGATCTGGAGGAGCGACCAGGGAAATTCCAGGATTGCTTGACAGGGGCACCGTGTGGGATAGGAACTGCATAGGCAATGTCCTGGAAGAGGCCATGAACTGCTTTGCCGAGATGCAGAGGCAGACAGAGGAGAAATTTCGCATGTGGATAGAAAAGCTAACCCATCTTGACACAGATGAAGAAAGCAAGCAACAACTGGAGCCCAGGGAACCTAAAATTCAACTAGTTGGCCAAAGAATCCCCCCTACCGCACAGTCAGGGGCTTTCCTACAGATGCCTGGTAGCCAAGTACTTCCACAGCAGTCATTCAGTTCTTATGTGGGCTATCAAAATGTTGATGATATGATAGAGTTTCCAGCGACTTTTAATAACAATTTTTCACCCGTGTTTCCAGAGAATGGGAATATTGCAGAGCCTGATCTGAATCAATCATAAACTTAAAAAATACTGATCTTTGCAATCTTGATGTTGTTTTGGATTATGCTTAAAACAAGGTTTGCTTTTTTCTTTGTATATGTTTGTTTTGATTTTTCTCTTTGGGGTTTTATTACCATGGTATAATTGTTTTTTAATTTATGGAGAATATATATGATCTTAAGGTCCTTTCCAACCCTAACTATTCTATGATTCTATATGCAGTTTAAAAAAACCCAGAGTCTACCCACATGCGTGTGCCAGCACGCACATATAAGCACCTTTAAAGGTGTGTGAGGGAAACCAGCCTAAGTTTCATCACCAAACTTGGGAAAATATAACTTAAAATCCCTGTTTAGTTACCCCCAAATCAGTAGACCTATGTTAGCTGCATTAGGAGCATTCAGAATATTCATCCAAACACCCTTTTTGCATGTTAAAACATGTATATGAGGAAATAAGTTTTATATTTAAATATGTTAAGTACCCTAGAGACAAGACTAGGTATAGACCTATAACATTTAATTATCTGTTTACTCCCAAGTTTTGCAGCTTGAAAATGTCAAACATTAGTTCTTCCTTTTTTTAGGCAGAAGTAATGAATAAGCTTACCCTAAAGATTTAACTATATACAAGAAGTGTGCACAACTGACTTGCTTTTTTTTCTGGTCTCCCATTTAGTAGTTCATTTTCTGTCCAGAGTTTTTATTAATGTCACTACTGTGTTGCACATGACACATTTATGGAAGCAGCTGTCTTATACTGTGTGCACAAGTATGCACGTGTATATGTGTGTATATGTGTGTGTGTGTGTGTGTGTGTGTGTTCAGTTTGGATGGAAGTCATCTCCTCTGGTTTTAGGTGTCTACTTCGCTGTTATATGGACCTCCTGAGACAATGGGAAGAGGTAAGCACCTAGAGAGGATGCCTCCTGGCAATGTCTTCCTCTTCCGTTAGTTGTCTAAACTTCCCTTACAAACAGTTTAGGATAGATAACTTCTGGCTGAAGTTTGGGGAGATGAATCACATCCAACTGCATGTATGTGCATGACCTGTGCACACAAGGTACTGCTGCTTCCTTCTGTATATATGATTGAGCTGCATCCTTCATGCTGGAATAAAAATAGTTATGTCAGTCCTGAGATAAGCAGCCACCAGTGGGTGGATTGAGCCTTAGGAATTTGAAGGAAGACTTGACAGTTGGGTTAGTAAACACTGTGGTGGTCTGAAGGGACAGGTTGCTGGTCTGTGTCAGACAGCATGAGCTTCTTCTAAACCTCATTCAAATGCCACTGAAATAATTTCTTATTTGTGATGGGGAATGCCAGAACATTAGTTTCATTTAAATAATACAATAGCTTGCTATTGTGTGGAATTTGTTTTATACTTATAGTTACTCTAAATAGGAAGGCTTGAAACTGTGATGTTTAAAGTAGGATTAATTTAAACTATATATTAGAAATCTCTATTTAATTCTTACTATTATCAGTATACGCAGGGATTTTTTGGTCATGTCTCCATTAAGACCTTTCTTCATGTGAAGTAACTTCTCTGTAGCTACCAAAAATGTATATTTATCATCAGTTAGAGCTTGCTAAAAGTTTCTAATTCAAATTAAATCAAAGTTCTAATAATGGAAATTGAAAGTCTGCATAGACATAGTTTAAATAGAGAGAACACTTTATCTCTGTTATTTTGTTTTTTTAAACCAGTCACTTTCCCTCCCCCCAATTATATATTTTTATATTATTAAATTATTTTAGTGTAATTCCTTTTCTTCCTGTTGTAAGTAACCACTGTCTCTCCTGTAAGTCTGATTTTTTTTTTTTTTTTTATTTTTTTTTTCTCCCCGAAGTCAGTGGGAGTTTCTCCATTAATTTATGTGGGGTTTTGGATCAAACCTGTAACAGGAGCTTAAGAAATGCTTTTTGTTATCAGTGTAATACTAGCACTGGTGTTTTAACATTGTTCTTAGCCAGACTGTCTTTTTTTTTTTTTTTTTTGAGTGCATGATGCCTTCATTGAAAAACGGTGTGGTTAGAGAATTGTTTTATTTTCATAGTAATTGTTTGAAAGACTATGCAGGAGATGGTTTTTAAGTACTGGAATAAATTCTTTGCAGATCACCTTCACGCATAACTTTGATACAAAGATTTTGATGTTAACTTGTAAGAAAGCTCCCTCATCTGAAATTGTGGGCATTTCAGGTAGAAGTTAAATAAGTTATTTCGTGTTTGTTTGTAATTCAATACCTTGTCCTCATCCATTTAAAATTTAAGAACCTTCAGGGAAGATTATTTGCTGATACTGAGAACAATCATATCCTTTTGGTGTTCGTAGGTTTATATATACATATATATACACACACACATATCCTTTATGCAGATAATAAGAGCAGCATATTTGAAAGCATGATTTTACAAGTCTTCCCATGCATGCAGACGCAGGTTTTTTGTAGTAACTGGTTTCCTTTTTAATGTGTAAGAGTCACTTAACTCACTATGTCTGTAAGCATGCTGTTAACCTTTTTTATCAAACTCTATATATGGAGCAATTAGGTATTTCAGAAACAAATTGCTTCAGGGGATTGGTTGACCTTGCCTCTCAGGTTGAAACATCTTTGTGTGGTCTTGTCCTTTGCAGGGGTCTTATAAATGGGTAATAATTTTGTTAGGGATGTAGCCAGTGAAATTTCTGCCAATCTTCAATGTCTTGGTGATTCGTAGAAAAACCCTAAAAACTCACCAACAAAGTTTAAGTTGACAAGCAGGTATTCTTTATTGCGGTGCCAGGAGATGCAGGGGATAGCTTCTCCAAGTGTGTGCCACTTGAGCACCAAACAAGCTGTGAGTATATAACCATTAAATATACATATTCATGACATTACATGCGTATTCATGAAGTTACTTATGAGTTACGTCGTATCTCTAGAAAATTGTTCCCGCGTGCGCACAACAATGTAGTGATCTTTGGGACCCCTGGTGGTCGCTTCTTCATCATCTTCCTCTCATCGCTTCATCCTTTGGCTGAACTTTGGAGTTGGCTAGCCTTGTTATCCATTTGCCAGCTCCTTAGTTGGTTCTGACTGGTTTCCCTAAACATTAACTGAAGAGTTCTCTTCCTTATCATTGTTACACAGTCCACCTGGAGTCCAAGTTTCTTAGTTATAAGCAAAAGGTTCATTTTATATACAGTGAGCTATCCTTCATTCTGTCTTTCTTGTTCCTTTCCCATCTCATTGGTTAGGTAATCTTAAAAGTACTGAAATAATTCAGTGTATTAATAGATAAAAATTTGGATTTTGTTACTACAGGCACAAATTTAAAACTTTCAAACATTTTTATCCATTACTGTGAATTGTTGTTTTCAATTGCAAGCAGCTATGAATGTGAAAGAACAAGCAAATTACAGCAGTTGAGCATACAGAGTTTAAACCTGTGCTTTTTCTAGGGTAAAATTACTCCAAGACACCCATAAGAGTGAGGGAATAGTTTGTATTAGATATAATTTTAACTAAAGTTCCCCTACAAGAGGTACGTAGTGTGAGGAACACCTGTGCAAGACCAGGGGTTGTAAATTGCTCTGTAAATGATAAATGTGATTTGGTTGAGTCACTCTTTTCACTTGCCTCAAAACCGGAGCCAGATCTTCATCTGTCATAAATCAGCTCCTCTAAGATGAAAAGTGTGCATCTTAAGACCAGACAGCTGACTGTCTGGTCTAACAGAAGCATCTCTCTTCTTGCTTTGTACTGTGATTTTGAAAGATGCAGAGCGCTGAAGAAATCAACCTTCAGATCCTAGTGATTAGTCTGTATTTTAAATGCGTGCCTTGACAGCCTTTAGCATCTCTGAAAAAGCAGATTCCTGATACGTAATTCCAGATTATATTTTACTTTTTCTCCTGGAAATATCTTTGCTATATCATATGTCTGCAATTAAGTTTGTCACGATTTCCATTATAACCTCTTGTTTTCAAAGGGCTTTGACTAGAAACTTTCAGGGAGTTAAAATTTCTTCAGCTGCAATTTTAACATAAATTTTAATCTCTTCCATATTTCACTAAAGCAGTCTGGCCTTCTTTAAGACTATTTTAAGATTATCTGAAGGAAACTATTCAACTTTCCAACCCACAGTTACATTTTGAATCTAAGTTTATGTTCGCATATCAGTAAACTACTTCAAAACCAGTTACATTTTGAATCTCTGTTGATGCTCATGTCTCAAACCCACAAAATTTAACAAGTGGAAGAGAAATTAGAAGGAGTTTTGCACAGAGATGGAGAATCACAGACTATAATTTAGAGTTTCTTTAATTGCCCTGCTTTTATACTTAAGAGTGGAGCAAAGAAACCTTATAGTTTCTTTAAAGATTTTTACATATGATTTGAAAGAGTAAATGCATTGAGTCAGATCATCTGGTTCAGACTGATGTAATTCCAGGGAAGATGGTGTCAGTTTAAACCTGACTGGCCTATTCAAATTCCTATATTGTCATTGTTAAACTGAAATATGTGTTTTCCATGCGGCATCTGTTTCTGCATGGGGGTAATTGAATGCCCTTGTGACTGCAGAGTTGGGGTTTAGTAGCATGTAAAACACAGCTACTTTGTTAGCTTTTTTATTTGCAAGTGCAAAAGAAATAAGTCTTCATTTAATTTAAATGTCACTAACTACAAACTGACAATTCACTAAATGAAATATTGAAGGATCTGCTCCTAGAATTGGAGCCTATGTAGGAGTCCTTGGCATTTCCAGGGGATTTAGTGTGCAGTGTTTTTGCAGGCCTAGGCTGCAAGTTCTTCCCCAGGGATTTGTGCTGCTTCCCTCCATCCAGTGGCATCTGCAGGAAATCCCACCCTTCACACCTCATTTTATCTGAGCATTTGGGGGTTTTGTTTCACATGCTTCTGATAAAACGTCTGAATTTTCAGGTTTTATTTAGAAAAAAAAATCTATTATATACAGCAGAAATTCCAACAAAGGCAGTGGAACTTTATTCAGTGTTTCTGTTGTAAAAAATTAATGGAGCAGGTAAAAAGACAAAAAAGGGAAAATAATGTTAAACTTTTCAGATTTACTGCTCCTCAGTGCTATTTTTAATAGTAGTAGGTCAGAATAATTCAGACAGAAATGGAGATCTCTATTTTCTAAGTTCACAGTGGTTTTAGTGTTTTTGCAGGTTTGTGAGGTGGTTTTCTCTGAGCAGCTAGAGGTAAGACTTGGAGGACAAATCTGAACTTCAGTGACACTGGATTATATTTAGCAGTTATTTTCCAAATTGAAATGTATTTATTTTCACTTATTTGTTTTGTTGATGTATTTTGTCTCTTCCTGTATCCAAATACCATAATTTTTATTTTATTTTATTTTTTTTTCAGAGTACTGTTTCAGGGGCATTAAGAAATTAAATTCTCATAAAAAAACAGTAGAAAATTTCTACTAATTTCAGTGGGGCTAGCATTTTACCTTGTTAGAAACTGAACTTATACTGCAGTTTTTTTGGTCAGAGAATCCTTCAGCTGACTTTTAGGGTAAATTTTGCCTGATGGGTGTGTGTAAATCAGACAAGTTAAGTAGATGTTTTTAAGCTGACCTCTTCAGTTTCATGTGGGAGCATGAGAGCAAATGCAATGTGTAGTTGATACTGTATGAGCTAAAATATTCAGGCTGATTGATAGAGATGGACAGTACCTTGCAAAACAAAACAAAATTAAAAAAGCTAGAAATTGGACTTTCTCGCAAATTTTATTAGTCTTAGGGTGTTAGATCAGCAAAATGAAGGCAAATGGAAAATAGGCTGACTGAGTTAGAAGTGATTGAAGTGCTCCGTTAAATCTCAAAGGCTGGCCAAGCCAGGGGGTTAGTCTGGACCATCAAAAGTTTTGCACAAATGCTGTATTAGCCCTTCAATGGGAAGATGCAGTCGGCACTTGCAAAAATGTGATGTTTTCTGGAGGGGAGTATGTTTGCCTGCCTTTTCCTAATATAAGCAGTATGTACATAGAGAATACTTTATTTTAACTGTCACAGGTCTGTCAAACTTGGGCGTGATGATTTCCAAAACCCTCCTGATACACTTTTGCAAGTGAAACTGGGGAAGAGATCTGTCTAATATGTGTGCTTCCATAATTAATGAATCATCAGGTGGCATCAGGGAAAACAAATCTATCACAAGATAGAGTGCACACTACTTCTTGGTATTTTCAATACAGAGCCGTGTTCCATGTGCCTTTGCTTAATACACAGTGAAAAAGGCTGTTTTATGTCTTCATGTGTAATTTGATAAAACAAATAGAAGATACTTTCCATCTAGTCATCAAAAAGCCTGAAAGAATGAATGTTGATCAGCAAGACGAATTTTTGATGTGCTATCTTAAAAATGGTCCAGTCTGAGAACAGATACTTGTTTGATCATGTTTTGAGTTTATAATTTTATTATTATGGTAAAAAAACCCAACAAAACCACAAGAGCTTTACTGTGCGAAATGAAGGAAAATGTGAAGAAAGTGGATTTATGGATAAAGTTCACTTTATGGCTTTAGAGCAAATGTTGTTACACTCTATTGTTTTTTATTGTATTTGCAATGTATTCTTTGCCTAACCCTGTAAATTTTGAAATGTAACTAGTGTAACCTGGAATAAATAAATATAAATATAAATAGTAATGAAGCGTTTCATGTTGCTGAACAACGTAAAAAAGCAGCAATCTCCTGCATCCCCACCCTGCTTTAGGAATTGTTTTAGGATTCAGCTAGCTTATGCCATTTAAACTGCTCATACTTTATGAAGAGGCAGCCCTGGATCATGTTTTAAATAATGCCAGGTTTATACTGTTTATCTACAATAGAATGACTGTCAGTTCAGCCTGTAGTCTTGTATCCAAAGCCTTTCTGTTTGGATCAAAGTTACTGATGTGTCTGCTGTAAAACTGCTTTGGCAAGACACTTAAGATGAATATTCAAGTTTTTGGCATGCAAAATATGATTATTTCAATTACTGTAATGATCATCTGATCTTAAAATTTATATAGGTTTTGAAGGTCGTTCTGTGTTTTGCTTAATTGTGAAGTAAATGGAGTTATCTCTCAATTTAAGTGTCACATGTAAATCAGGGTGTTCTTAGATCTTTTATTGCTTTTAAATGTCTCTTTCGTTATATAAAAAAGTAAATACTACTTAGTTTAGAATACTGGGATGGAGACAAAACAGTGCCTACCTTCCCAGTGCAGATGTGAGACTGGAAGCAGATGTGTATTCTTGGGCTTGTGATTACCCTGGTGCCTCAGTGTGGTGCCTTTACACCTTTTGCATGTTTCATGAAAGAATTCCCAAACACAGTCTTTAAACTCCTCAATAATTTACCAGTTAAAAATAGCTCAGGAATTTTAGGGGAGTGTTGCTTTCAGCAAAGCTGAGCTCCACTGCTTGTTAACCTTGAGCAAACTGCAAATCTCTGCCTACCTCAGTTTCGCCCATAGACAGAAGGAGATTTAATAACCACCTTGGAGCTCTTTAGAGAGCCGCTAATGGAAAGTTTTTTGTAGGAATAAATTGCTTTAATTATTATTGCTAGTATTAGTGAACCTATTCTGTGTGTTTTAAAGCGTAGGGTGATGCACCTCAAGGAGGCTCTGTGTCTTCTCATTGCAAAGATGCTGATGACCATCAAAATTAGGCTTTTAATTTGGAAGTTATTTCAGTCAGGATAATCCTCTGGAGATTTTGCCACTACTTGTAGAGAAAATATAGCAAAGTTTAAATCCCATCCTGAAGGCTGGAATTCATCTTGCTGAACTTCAGTGGTCTGAAAGCTAGGTGCCTTTTCTGAGGGGGTTGTCTGAGTTCTTCCTGTTTACTGGGGAATGAGGGAGATGAGGATGCTCCAGGCTGCAGTTCCAGTCTGGGATTATCTAACCCTGAAGTTTCTCTCTCAGGCTGCAGTGGGAGGGAGTGTAAGTGATGAGCATGGCCCTAGATGCCTAAATTTTAGAAAGCTAAAAAGAAATAATGAGTTAAAAGACTAAATTCAGGGTTTGCTAGCTACTATCTTCTGTCTCCTATTATGAAATACTGCTGTGCATTGATACAAAGCTGTTGCCGCACAAAGGTATGGTGCTTCTACAGGATCACTGCTTTTAACCTACAGCTGAAATTTTACGGTTGAGTCCCCCTTTTTGCTTGTGCTGCCATTATAATGAATTAAGGGATAATAGGAGTGTGGATCTTACAGCAGTTTAGACTCAGCGTTGAGATGTGGCTCTATGAAAACCATGAGAATGGCTAGCAGAGAAGAAATAACTGAATTTTCTATGTTGCAAGCTTTAAAATGAAAGATGTTAGACCTGGAGGTTTGTACATGTGGGTTCTGATGCAGTTGTCCTGAGCGGAATTAGTTTTGATGAGCTGTGTAAATTAAGGGAGACTTGACACTTGGAAATGCTGTCCCCATGATGACCTCTGCCTCTGAATTCTTTAAAAGCAAAATAAGAAAAGCAGTCTCTCCCTCTCCCTGTTGACATTAAATGTCAACAGCTGTATTTTGCTGCCGGTACTTACTAACTTTTCAGCCTTGCCTTTTTCAAGTGTTTATTGCTTTAGAAATTAATTAAAGCTTATCACCAGGGACATGTAAGTCTTCTAGCTCCCTTGACTTCTCAAAAGAAGCAATTTCTCTTAAATGGATGTTTAAATTACTGACCAGAGAGGCTCCTAATTGTGCTACATTAAATTTTGATTCCAGCATGGTTTGTTTTGGTGTCTGCTTTTCTATCTTTTGAAATCCTTTGACAGTCAGTAATTAGGAGGAGTAGGTCTAATGTAAAGAAAAGATGATAAGGTACAACTGTGGTTGTAGTTAATCCTAAATTTTCCTTAGTTTTTTTTCCCCTAATTGTCAACCTGAAAGCATTTTTTTTTTTCCACTTATTTCCTAGCTGAGGCCAATTTTCCTTATTTCTTGCTACCACACATTCACTTTGCATCACATCATAGGATGGTCACGTATTTGGCTAGGGAAATATTATTTATTTCCAAATTTAACCCCTCCTAACCCATCCTTTTAGCACTGGAAAGGAAACAGGCCTTTGGGAATGGGGGGTTTTTAGATATTTTTTTTTATGTGCCTTTGCTGCAGCTTTCATCTAGTTGTAGTTGTCTACAACTGACTTATTCTTTTATTTATTGTTTGGGTTGTTTTAAACACACACAGGTATTTATTGCTTTATTTCTTCTGTTACACATGCTGATAATCCTAAGATTTGTTGCAGTGTCAAGGCCATTATCTTGGCCTCATTGGTCATTTAATGGTGATAGGTATGGATAACCTGGTGTCAGGAGCCTTTCATTTCCAGATCTGGTCCTGAAATGCAAGGCTGAGAAAAGCAGAAATAGACCTCTGCTGAGATTTCTCTATAAATAAGAAGTTTGTTTTTTCAGTATTGTTAAATTGGTGGCTGTTGCACTGACAAGTATAAAAGTACAGTGTGTAAATTATATTGAAAATATTTCTGTCTGTTTGATGTATAATAAATTTAAGCTAAGTCATAAGGTGTGCTGTTTGGAAGTGTGGAAGATACAGGAGTGGAGCTACAGATAACAAGTTTATGCTTGTATTTCCTACTGATGAAGACTTTCACACAAGTTATTTCTATGGGTAGGTGATGAGAATATCACTCTGCATGTATATACATTTATTATACATTTTTGCATGATTATACATGTAGGAGTGGTACAATTTTGACTTGAGACTATTGGTGCCTTTTGTCCAAATATAATTTCACTTGTGTAGACATGTCTATCTAAAATAAAATTTTGCTTCTGCTTTTGAAGATCTCAGTCAGAAGCAAGAGAAACAACGACCTGAAGGAACAGTACATAGCTCCTGAAATCTTAGATAACCTGTTGAAAAAATGGTCAGATAGTCAATATTGTACTTGACCCTCGTATCTTCTGCACTCAACTGTTTATTTTTATAGATCACATTATATATGTTCATGATGAATTTTGATAAGGCTGAAAGAAAACATGCTTCTCATGATTCAGTCCAGTTCTAGCTTTCTGCATGTAATTTAATCATCAGCTGTCACAAATAATTAACTGAACATCAGCCAGCTTAATTTTGAACTTCATATTACATTATTTTGTAGCTGCCTTTTGAAAAGACAAATATTGCCTTTCAGTTAATTATCAGGACTTCTTTTTCAGTCATAATCATCAGCATTTCATGTTGTGAACAGTTTGGTCTTTAATACATAGGTATTTAACTACCCGTTTATTTTTGTTTGGTCTGTCTTAAGTTTGTAATATAGCATTGTTATATGAAATTGTGTTGGAGACAGGTCTGATTGGAAATATTTTGTGAATTTCTTCATGCCTTGTTGCAAAACTGATCTTTAGTATGATTTAAGCAATACGGTCACTCTTCAGTGAAGTCTGTTGCTAATCAGAAAATAGGCTTTTCTTAAAATAGGGGGTGTTGAGTTGTGTTTCAGGGACCAAGTTACAAAAAAAAAACCCAAACCAGCCAAAACCCACAAGCAGACAAAACCACCCTAAAAACCTCAGTGAAAACAGCCTTTCAAAAGAAATAAATTTGAAACTTTTAAATCATCGTATTCTTTCTTGAGCAGCCACTTAACACTCCTAAAAGAAACCAGTCTTTCCTGAAAATTTTTTTCATTTTATTCTTTGTGACTTTTAAAGATTTCCTTAGTCATTCTGTAACTCTGAAGCTCCTATCATCCTAAACACATTACTAGTTTATGATTATTTTGTATTATTCCATACAAATTACACCCTCTGTGTTTCATACCTGTAACAAAAATGGCCTACAGAACCTCAGCTGCTGGAACTTCCTTACAGTTAAAGAACTGCAGTAGCAAACCTTCTGAGCTTCGACCCAGCCTGTGTTTCTATTTCATACTCATTTTTGTGGATGAAGTCTTGGCCCAAAGAAAGTTTTGATTCTCTCATTTGGGGAGTGGGAACTCCAACCACTTTCATCCACTCTTAGTTGATAACCTGTTGCTGAGACAAGGCATTTATGTTAAAATATGCATCCTTTCAGAATTGCAGCATTCCTCCATTCTCTCTGCTTCCACATTAATCTTTGTCTTGAATTTGACTTTTTTTTTTCTGAGCCTCTTATGTTTGCAGCATGCTTTCCAGTTAGGATTTTCATTCCTTACAAAGAAGATAGTCCATCTCAGCAAAATAGACCAAAAATAGCTTTTTATTATTCCTCAAGAATAGATTTCATGTAAGCAGCTTTCTCTCCTGCTTCTCCCCTTCGCTTTGGTGGCAAAAAATATACGGTAATCATATTGAATTTAAAAGCATATTTATCACTGCACATTTTAGTTTTGTTTCTTGCTATTCTTGATCTTAAAAAAAACAGCAGGAAAAAAAATTGCATTTTGAAAAATTCCCCTGCCATTAACAGGTAAATATTATGAAAGGGAAGTTGCCTAATGTTTATTGTCATTGGATCAGTTATATCAAAAACTTAGTTTTTTTCAACAAACCCTAAAGTAATGTAAGCTGTCACTTGAGTTCTGTAAAATCCTCTAGATAAGTATCCTGTCTTGCCAAATTTTGTGTCCTGTAACTTAACTATTTTTCATTTGAAACTGAAGGTTTTATCCTTTTAATACTGTAAATGTAACATTGTCAGATATTGAGATGTTTATGTGTTAATATAAAAGATAATGCACAAATTACTGATACATTGATAAACACTTCTTACATTTGTGTTTTTCTGTCTATGCAAAGATTAAAATGTCTCTGTAATCTCAGACTACACTAAATGAAATGTTAAGAATTCATTAAATTTATAGTTCTATGAGAGATTCATGTAGGAGAAGGCATCAGTCCTTCAGCAAATCATTTGTACTTTTAAAGGTTTCTTTCACAGTATGCTGACATCTAATCCATGTTGTTTTTCTCTCCTTCTGCAGATGGACCTCCTGTCATACCTCATTATGATATATCAGACACAAATTCAGACTCAGAAGTGGTAAATGTGGATAATCTGTTGGCAGCTGCAGTAGTTCAAGAGCACAGTAATTCCTTAGGAAATCAAGACTCAGGATCTGCCTGGAGAACCAGAGGGCTGCTAGATGAACTGAGCGGTGATACAGGTTTGTTTAAATTCTTTTCCTCTGACATTTTTTCCAGCATCTCAGTTGGTATTTCTCCATTTCCTGCTTTCAGTATTTTCATAGTTTATGAAGCTTGAAAAGCTCCATGTGCAGATTTTGCAGTAAAACAGTACAGGTGCTTATTAAAAATGTATGACATTTATTCTAAAATACAAATGATAAAAATAGACGATTGCTGCAATGTATTACTAACACTAGTTTTCTTCATTATTTTTTTCTCTTTCTTTTCCCTCTAATTACTTCTTGAAACTTAGGTGTCATGGTTTAAGCATCTATAACTCACGCAGTTGCTCTCTCACTCACTCCCCCCTCTTTCTTCCCCCCCGTCACGAGGGGACGGGGAGGAGAATCAAAAGAATGCAACTCCCACAGGTTGAGATAAGAACAATTTAGTAACTAAGGTATAACACAAACCACTACTGCTACCACCAATAATAATAATGACAAGGCAAATACAAGGAAAGAATACAATCGCTCACCACCAATTCCCAGCCCGACCAAGCAGTGTACCCCTCCACCCTTCCGCGTCTTTGCCCTCCGTTTTTACATCCTGGGCATGACGTGCTGTGGTATGGAATAACCTTTTTGGTCAGTTTGGGTCAGGTGTCCTGTCTCTGCTTCCTCCAGGCTTCCGCTCCTCCCTGGCAGAGCATGAGACTCAGAAAGTCCTTGGTCAGACCAAAACATTACCAAGCAGTAACTGAAAACACTGGTGTTATCAGCACTGTTCCTAGGCCCAAAATCAAAAACACAGCACTGCACCAGCTACCAAGAAGGAGAAAAATGACTGCTACTGCTGAACCCATGACTCTTCATCAGGGACTGTGGTGAGAGGACAAGGGGTAATGGGTTTAAACTTAAACAGGGGAAGTTTAGATTGGATATGAGGAAGAAATTCTTTACTGTAAGGGTGGTGAGGCCCTGGAATGGGTTGCCCAGGGAAGTTGTGAATGCTTCATCCCTGGTGGCGTTCAAGGTGGGGTTGGACATAGCCTTGGATGGCATGGTTTAGTGAGAGGTGTCCCTGCCCATGGCAGGGGGGTTGGAACTCGATGATCTTGAGGTCCTTTCCAACCCTAACTATTCTATGATTCTATGACATTAGGTCTTGTGGATTTGGTGGTTTTGTAATTTTAAGTGAGCTCAGCTTGTTATTGAATAATTGATTACGATGACCTATGCCATCAGCTAGGAAACCGATCATAACCTCATTTTAAGTATTGCAATTGTGTGTGTCTCTTTTCTTCTTTGTCTCTTTATTTCTTTAAAATGCAAGCATTAATCATTCCCATATTCCATCTGCATTTCTACTGTAACTTAGAAAATTGGACAAATCGGCAGCAGATAAAGATGAAGGGTGAAAAGGTGCTGGTAAATGGGTTTAGCATCAAGAGACAGCAAAGAAGCTTCCTTCAAGAAAGCAAGAGCAGAAATACTGGGGAGAATTCAGAGGAGTTCATGTAGCTCATGAAAATTGTTCTGTTTCTGTTGGTGCCTGCAACTCTTCCCTAACAAAAGAACTAAACCGCAAGATTAAATGCTACTGTGTTGTGCATGCATAGAGCTAACCGTGTGTTTCCTATCAACTTCATCCTGTAGTTTTGTGTGCTAGCATACTGCCTTCCTTTCCACTCATGTTTTTGATACCCACGTTAAGATTTTTAGCTGCAAAAGACACAGAGTCTTTCCTGCAGTGCTGGAGCATGGCAGTTTTCTTTCATACTATGTTTTCCAAACGTAAGCCAGCCAAAGGGTACCTGCATTGGAAGTGTCCTGATGGCTCTTAGCTACTTCTCAATGTCTATAAAGTGTAAAGAAATACAAGAGTGTGGCTGATTTGGAAAAAGATCTTCCATTATTATTGGGTGGACAAGTCTGTAATTTGAATATGGGAGTCTCTGTTGCATTTTTCACTGTGATCTATAGCTGGATGTTGCTGCTTTTGGAAGATAGCTGGTTTTACAAGCTCACTGGTATTGTTTGCAGGATATCAGCTGACTGATACATAGCTGTTTGACCCCTAAAAAGCCAACTCCTATATTAAGTGATTTATTAGAGATTAGAACACCTAAAATTAGGTTTAGCAGTAATAGCTTGGCGCTTCAAAGGAGCGTTAATTTCTTATCCAGCTTTGTTCCACTTTCTGCTTATGAGTACAGTGCCGCAATGCAGGTAGAGATCTGTCTTCCTTCCTCTGGCTATATCCATGGGGACTTGCAAGGAGGAGGTTGCCAGGTAAAAGGCAACTTCAAGAAACTTCTTCATCCCTGGCTCTATGGGAATGTGTCCATACAGATTTGCTTCTGGTGCTGTGGCCATCTCAATGTCTGAAAGGATGAATCTCTTTTCTCTTCCTGCCTACACCTTGCCCCAGAGCCCTGTAGCCCCAGTGCACTTGTGACTGTACAGTTATCAGTACTGGCCTTTCCTGACCATGTCTAGGATTGCACATTTGGAAAGGAGAGTTTTCAACACTTGCATCTCGTTCATAGCTATAATCTTCAGCCAGTATTTAATTTAACAGACATTAAGTGATGTGTTCCCATGGGAAAATAACAACATAAGCTTTATCTAAGTGAAAAATCTTATAAGACACACTGTCACATCTTTGTGCATGGGCAAATATTTTGGGCTGTTTTGTAAGAACTGATATTGCAGGGCAAACAAAAGGTCTCCTTTGGGCATCATCCTAATGTTCCTGCAAAGAAGTTAACAGTGTAGGCATGTTATTAGGCATGAAATTTGTATGGCCGGAGGCTGTAAATACGTCTGTGTGCTATAATCCTGATTTACCCTCAGCTACTCTCGCAGTATTTACTCTGCTAATCATAGTTTCTCTATTGCTAATTACATTTTTGTTGTCTGAGCTTAAAGCTATGGCAATATGTGAAAGCTCTGTTGGAAATCCCATTTATACCTCTGGGGATTTATTTTGGGGTTATTTAATCTGCTTTGCCCCTCTGCCAGACATTACCCTGTCTAGCAAAGGGTGCAGAATGGTGTTACATCATTAGCACATTAATACAACATATTAAGGCAGGTTGATATCTGTATCAGCTTGCTTGATTTGGTGACCAAGGACCAAGAAGAGCAACACAAGGGTTGTGTTACTCTTATGCTGCCTGTGCCATAGCAGCAGTGATGTTCAGTAGTGGGGTGGTGTGAATCGCTGGGGTGGTGGTCACATAAATCTCCCAGTTTGCATCACCAGCACATTAATCAAAGCCTGCGAGCACTTCCATTTTATGTTTCACAGTGTGCCCAGTCACTTCTGTTAAAGCAAGATCCGTGACCCATTTTGGGACTTTCTGGCAGTCAGTGGTAATTGCCAGTTGTTCAGCTAAAATTTGATGTTAGAAAAGGTCTCCTGGGCTATTGCTTCATTTTAAGCCTGACACATCTTTTTTTGTCTTGAGAGGTGGAAAATCCTCCTCTGGGTACATGTCAGCACACAGGTTTCCTTCCCTAGCTAACCCCAGTATTGTACCAGTGGACTTTGCTTTACAAAACCAGAACATGCAACATGGTCTCTACCCCTGTATTTGCTTGTGTATTTCCCAGGTACTTCAAGCAATCATTAGGAAGTTTCTCTGGCACTTGTTTAAACTTAAATCAAACTTAAATTTCTTCTCTCTGTGTCCTCTTGATCCAGCTGGGGTTATAAATCAGTTTTGCATGGTTACACACCTTTGAAATTCTGTGGGTTGTTGCTGTGTTCTCCTCCTCTCATCTTAGAATATTGTCCAGTCAAACTAGACATGTATAATATATTCATCTAATCTCAAATTTCCTGCTACAAAAGTGATTCTTCCCCTGTGTGGTACAGCTGAGTGTGCAGTTTCCGAGAATCATAGAATCATAGAATAGTAAGGGTTGGAAAGGACCTCAAGATCATCGAGTTCCAACCCCCCTGCCATGGGCAGGGACACCTCCCACTAAACCATGCCATCCAAGGCTATGTCCAACCCCACCTTGAACGCCGCCAGGGATGAAGCATTCACAACCTCCCTGGGCAACCCATTCCAGGGCCCCACCACCCTCACAGTAAAGAATTTCTTCCTCACATCCAATCTAAACCTCCCCTGTTTAAGTTTAAACCCATTACCCCTTGTCCTCTCACCACAGTCCCTAATGAAGAGTCCCTCCCCAGCATCCCTATAGGCCCCCTTCAGGTATTGGAAGGCTGCTCTGAGGTCTCCACGCAGCCTTCTCTTCTCCAGGCTGAACAGCCCCAATTTTCTCAGCCTATCTTCATACGAGAGGTGCTCCAGTCCCCTGATCATCCTCGTGGCCCTCCTCTGCACTTGTTCTAACAGTTCCATGTCCTTTTTATGTTGAGGACACCAGAACTGCACACAATACTCCAAGTGAGGTCTCACGAGAGCAGAGTAAAGGGGCAGGAGCACCTCCCTCGACCTGCTGGTCACACTCCTTTTGATGCAGCCCAGAATACGGTTGGCCTTCTGTATTGCCATTGCTTCAGGGCTGAACAGTGTCCCCCAGGTTATTGCTACAGAGAGACAGTAGGAGTAATTACTTTTTATTTTTTTTTGTTAAGGAAAAAAAATGAAAGTTACATCTCTTTATTGAAATAATTATTTTTAAAATAATTTATTTTCTGTAAAACAATGATTTTGGCAGTTTTCTGGTTTTCATGCAAGTATTACTTAATATGTCACAATACGGCTTCACTAGTTGTGTCTGTGGTCAACGGTATGAGGTTCAGCAAGGCAAAGTGCCAGGTCCTGCACTTGGCCACAACAACCCCATGCAGTGCTACAGACCTGAGGAAGAGTGGCTGGAAAGTTGTTATGGAAAAGGACTTGGAGGTGCATGGGAAATTCCTTCTCCAGCTGATTTCTGAGTTGTGTAAGCTATTAAACATTGGCTGTATTTGCGTTTTCCCCATCTGTAGGTCATTTGGATCCAGGCTTCCTTGCAAGTGACAAAACCTCTTCTGGTAATGTCCAGATCAATGAAGAAATTCATATTGCCTCTTCTGATAGCGAAGTAGAGATTGTTGGAGTTCAAGAATACGCCAGGTATGAATCTCTTTTTGTTGCTTTAATATTTCTTTCATTTTCTCAAAATACCTGTATTTCCAAAATTAATAAAGAAAAAACATGCTGACTTGCACTTCTGTAGTTACCCATCCATGACTGAGGCCCCAAAGCTAGCAAATGTTCCACTTGGTTTTGTTATTCTGCTGATCATGGTGATGTCATAATCTGTTTTCCTTCAGAACATTGCTAACTTGATAAGTATTCAGACTAAGCTTGCGATTGCTATCAAATGTTAACAGGCTGAACATATGTAGTATTGAGATACAAAATACTGAGATACCAAAAAATATATGTACATCTGTGTCATGGTTTAAACTCAGTAATCTGGTAACTCAGAACCAGGCAGCCGTTCCCTCACTCCCCTCCCCTTCCTACTCCTACTCCCGGAGGGATGGGAGGAGAATCAAGAGAATGTAACTCCCACGGGTTGAGATAAGAACAGTCCAGTAAGCTAAGGTATAACACAAACCACTGCTGCTACCACCAGTAATAATAATGGCAAGGGAAACAACAAGGAAAGCTAATACAACCACTCACCACCCGCTGACCAATACCCAGCTTGACTGCAGCAGTGATCTAACCCTTCTGGGTAACTGCCCCCAGTTTTTGGATCGTGGGCATGACATGCTGTGATATGGAATACCACTTTGGCTGTTTGGGTCAGGTGTCCTGTCTTTACTTCCTCCTGGCTTCCCTTCCTCCCTGGCAGAGCATGAGACTCAGAAAGTCCTTGGTCAGACTAAGCATTACTGAGCAGCAGCTGAAAACATCGGTGTTATCAGCGCTGTTCCCAGGCCTAAAGTCAAAAACACAGCACTGCACCAGCTTCTAAGAAGGAGAAAAAATGGCTGCTGCAGCTGAACCTAGGACAATCAGGAATAGAGATTTTAAAAGCATAGTGTGACTATGCAAATACATAAAACTATATGGGTTCTTGTTTGCTTTCAGAATATTTACTTACTTTAAGCATTTAAGCAGCTTCCAGTTTAATTAATAATTTAATACTGTCATTTTTTCCATGGCTAGTATCATAAGATAGCCCCTTTAGTTTAAAAATCATATCCATATTAATCTTGGTTTTATTTCAAGATATGAGAGAGTTCAAAGTAGATGAGGGTGAGAAAGCCAGAGGTTTCTCTCAAGCTCAGATAAAAAGCTGCCCAGCTGTGCTTTAGCTGTTGTTCTTGATAAGCTTTTTTTGATGTTACTTTTCATATTTGGTTTACGATCTTTCCTTGGCTTAACTTATTATGTAACAGTTGAACAAGATTTGCATTTTCACATGGTGTGGAGTGTTAATTTGGTGGATAAAAGCAATTTAAAACATTAAACAAGTGAACTCTTGCTGAAAGTAGTCTGCTGCCTGGTGGATGCTTGGAGGTAGAAAAAGCGTGTGAGGGACAAGGAACAGAGTTGTTCCTCATTGTCCCTTCACTGCATTTCTCTTGAGGAAAGGAAGAAGAAGGTGTGCAGGACTAAGTATCCTGGGCTGGAAACTATGCCGATAGTCTGGACACAGTCCAGTGCTGTTGGATGTGAAAAAAGGAAATTTTAAGGTGCCAAAGGACGAGTGATTTAGTCTTGGTTTTTAGAATAGTTAAAGTCCTTGCATGGCCAACTCATTTGAAGATAGTAATTCCTTAGGAAATAGCTCTTCTGGCTGTTCACCCTGCACACCCTGGGCTTTGTCGTAATGAGAAGCAGAATGGGCTTATCCTCCAATACTAGCTCATGTAAATCTGTCTGGCATTATGTACACCTCTCTAGCACTATGTGCAACGCTCTGCTTGAGGTGCCCTATTCAAAAGCTTTCTGTGCTCCTTGCCTTGATAACATTTACCATGTACAAGGTAATGTGAGGTTAATGTAGAGTTGCTGTTTGAAATCAGTTTTATATATATTTGTACTGAGATAATTTCAGCAAACATAGACTTAAAGCGTGGTTTTCTCTTTCCTTTGTTCATGTAGCCATCTCCCAGAAACTAGTTTTTACTGGCTCCATTCCATACTCACCCATTTCAGTTGTTCAAATCCTATTTAGAATTTTATTTCTCTTGCGGGTCTAGGCTTGCAGTTATGAAGTATTGATGGGCTTCTGACAGGGCTGTCGTTTGGAGAAGGTTTAGGTTTTTGATCGGTATTTTTTTGCATGCGTAGTCAGTATGGTGTTTGGATTCAGTTCTTTTGCTCACAGTGTTTTTCATAGTGCTCCATAGTCCATATTGTCATTGGACTGGTGTGAGTTGTGACACCCCAGAATTTATCTGTCATTTGTAGTTTTTTCAGATTGCTGCTGGATCTGTCATCATTGGAGTATTACTTGGCATCTGCATAGGGCAAGTCATGTTTTTCAGTTTGTTTATTTTTTTTCTAATAGATTTTAATTCTTTTTTATTATACATATGCATAAAACAGTCTTCTTTTGATTTTTCCTAGTTCCTTCCCCCATCCTTCTTTTGGTTTTCTTTACCTGATTTCTTCCCTTAGCTACAGATTGGAAAGCATGTTCCCAAAGCTCTGTTTAATTGAATGTTTTGCTATTGGCTGCTTGTGTGACTTGTTTGAGGATAAACACTTATTTTTGCAAGGTATCATGAGATAGTTTATAGCTTGCTTTTTATCATATTCAGGGTAAGTTAGTATTGAGTTTCTCTAAGCATTGAGGACTGTTCTGAATGGGAATGGTGGACCATAGTCCCTGAGACCAAACGTTGTGTTTAATTTGCTTTGGCTACGAGCTTTTCTTGTCAGTTATGCTTAAAAGTACTTCTTCTTAGAAGAAAGCTTTAAAAAAAAAATGAAATCCCTACATTTGTTTGAGTTCCAGTCCCTTATTACAAATTCTTTGTAGATATGTACTGTAAGCATGTAATTTTAAGACTGAAGAAGTAATAAAAAAGTCATTCTGAACATCACATGAGAACTAAATAGCATATCTGAGAAGGAAATGAGACATTTATATTCAGAGAATTTAGAGCTCAGAGAATGAGATTTTTCATTCTACTTCATGAAACTGTAACTGGAGCCAAGAGAGATAAGCGTAACTTAAGTAAATCTAAAGAAAATAAATTGCACTACGTTTAAGTTAAAACAAATAAAATGTAAATGTCAGGGTTATTTGGCCAGTGCAGAAAACCTGGCTTCCTGAAATATACAGTACACGTGCTTCACAAAGAGAAGGGAAAAGATTACTCCAGCAGCCAAGCATCTCCTACTTATGCAGCCAGGAGCAGCTGCAGTCACCATCAGTGCTCAAGAGCAAAATGACTTTTGGAGCACCAGGTTTGAAGTTTTACTAGCCTTTGTTTTAAGATTTACAGCTGAAAATGGGGTGATGATCTTAAAGACTCCAGTAAATTCTAATCACTTCATCATATAATCAAATTGGTCAATCTTTCTTTTTTTCCCCTTCTATTATTAGCTTGTACTTCAATTGTCACTATCTATTATGAATATAATAGGTAAAAATACTGTGCAAATAGGGAGGTATGAACCTCACTCCAGCAAAGCACTTTAATGTGCGCTTATATTTAAATACATGATTTAGTGTCATTGACTATAATCACTGAAAGCTTGAATGTTTTGCTGAAGTGGAGCTGTGCTCATTATCAGTGAGCATTTCCCAGCATGTTTGTAATCTTTAGTTAAGAAGACCAAAGGAAAGAATCAAATGTAATGGCTATAGTAATGTAATTACAAGAGCTCTTTCGTAATTATTGTAATGAAAGTATCATTATGTCCTTATTTTAAGAGGGGTTTGATTTCATATAGAAAAATAGCTTTTATCAAGCCCCACTTAAAACTTTTTCTTCTTTTTAAAGTCCAATGGGTGAAACTGCTATCAGGGAGCCATGCTTCTGGATAACGCATGGTACTACACATGATGGGGCAAATCTCTTCAAGTTCCTTGGGTTCCATGAGCATACTTTATGAGGAATATCTTGTGCAACCACTGGTAGAATTCAATTCTTAATTTAATCCCCACCACCCCCAAGTTTTGAGTTCAGTCTCAGCTTTGCTTACTGGGTACTTAACATGTCATGGACTCTACCAATGCAAACTCCACAAGAACAGTTTGGAGAGGGACATGTTAACAAGACGTCTAAGTGATGAAACACTCCAGATAAGAATCTTGTGCCTGAATCCAATTGTAGCTTTAACCCTTTGTGCTTTTTGCCTCCCTGCAGGTGTGTGCATCCCAGGAGAGGTGTGATTCAGAGTGTGTCTTCCTGGAAGCATGGCTCAGGCTCACAGTACATTAACACTCAGCAAACACAATCATGGACAGCTGTGACTCCCCAGCAGAATTGGTCTTCGCCCCCTGAAGTAGTAGACCTCACTTTGGATGAGGATACCAGACGCAAATATCTGCTGTAATTCAGTGTTACCGTGTTTCTGTCCCCACCCCTTCTCCCCTTTATGGCACACAAGTTCATTGTTAAAGCTTCAGCTTCAGAAGCCTTGCTCCTGGCATTGCAAAATTCAAACTCATGAAAACTTCTTACAAATGTAGTATAATTTCAATATAATTTAAAATGGTTTCGCCTTCTCCAAGGAGGATTCCTCCCAGAATTAAAACCTGATAGCACCAAGTTTAAAACACAGCTACAGTACTAATATGTGTGTATTAATCTGAAGAAATAACTGTGTGCAAACTTAAGTCCTCCCACCTTTTCCCACCTAAAGCTTTAGAATATTTTTCATTTATCAGTATATTGAGAGTTTTTTTTGTTAGAAGTTAGTATTTTGCTGTGTGAGCATCAGTGATTTTGAGAAATGCTGTGTTCTCACTGATTTGAGTGGAATTGGGGGTATTCAACACTTGCAAAAACTGGGCCAAGAGTATTCATACCTAAGCTGATTTGGTGTATACCAGCAGAAGGGACTGTCTTTAATACAAACGGCCCATTACATATGCACTGAACAGCTTTTAAAGGACTTTTATTTTGAATAATTTTTCAGTTTACACTCTTTTCAGTGCCGTCTTCTGTCTACTTGACTACTGTGTTTCACTGATCATTTCCCACTGCTTATTATGGTTTAAAATAGTAATAGTAGTGACTTAGTAGCAGCTGATTATTGCAAAAGCACAGGGAAAAAGTAACAAAAAGGCCCAGCATCTGTCTCCGTTTTAAATATAGCTGAACTTTTCTACCTGTATCTGGGTCTTACCTGGAGTAGAAGAAGGGGAGAAATGAAACATTTCACTCGTAGGTCTCATTTCTGCTGTTGTTTATTTGCTTCATTGAGTATACAATGAAATTCCAAAGCCCCTGGCTGGCAAAGCACTTTAGCAGCTGAAACTGTGGGGCCATTCAAGTGCTTAAAACCCTGCCCTAAGCGATGTTGCAGTATCAGGGCCTGAGGTTGGGATCTTTGTTTTGGTTTTTTATTTTTTTGCAAACCCCTATATCTGCACCATTTTCCTGGCTCTAGGCCATGTCTCTTATCCTAGCTTTGGAATTGTTCTGGGGGTATGATCCAGGATCCACTTGTCTACCAGAATACTGACTGAAATCAGTGTAACTACTTCCTTGAGCGGGCTGTGATTTCTGTAGCGTGTATGGGAATTCCCGCCCCTCATCTGTCATTCTGAGCCTTTCTCAAGGCAAAAACCAAAGATTAGACTATAACAAGATGACATTCACTTTAAAGACTACTGTGCAATTAAAATGTTCATTTGTATTCCAGATGTTCCTAGTGGGAATTTTGTACAGCTTTATCATTGGATTATATTTTTCTTTTTGCCATTTAAGGCGGTAGTCAGGACATGGGAAGTTGTGATTTTCTTTTTGTGTTGACTGGTTTCTAAATTTACTTGGCTTCCAATATCTGGATCTATAGGCAAGAAAAAGAAACAAGGTTACAGGGGGGTTGGAACTAGGTAATCTTAAGGTCCTTTCCAACCCTAACTATTCTATGATTCTATGATTCTATTTTTCACTTAGAGAAAGAAAAAAACCCTATATTGTTAGTAACAAAGAGCTTTTTCTTTAATAAGCAGAACATCTGTGACTGCACTTTAAAGAACAACTAGATTAAGGGATTGTTATTCTAATTTCAAGCTTTCTAAGGCATTGAACATAAGTGAATTGCATGGCCAGAAAAATGTGTGTTGTGCTTCTAGTGGCCGATGTCTTCCTCTGGGGATGGGAGGGAGGGAAGCAGTGGTGTCTGGATGGAGCCCATTAGGGAAGAGCCCTGTATGACTGGGGCACTGCATCGGTTAGGGGCTGTCCATCTTTTCTCCTGATGCTGTAGCCAAGCGGCTGGTTTTAGCACACATGCTGTAAAGGTAACTTTGGAACCGTGACTCGGTGTTGCTGCTTCTTCCTGTTTCACAAAGCCTTTTGAAGATGAGTTTTGAAGAAAGCTGCAGGGACCCATTTGTAGACCTCCCATGGAAAATGCAAACTAACTCCCTTGTTTTTCAGTTTGTATATGATGTGACTTCCATGTATATATATATAAAAATGACTGCGTCCTAACCAAACTTCCTCCAGTTGTGCACTGTGTTAGTTTAAACGATTCATGCATTGTAGTCCGATGCAGGTTTTCTTTTATTTAAAACACTACATAATTTTCTCTTATTCTTAACAGATTTGAAAGGGTAGAGGTCTGAAAACCGCAATCACTGGATAGCTGCGAAGTGGGTTTGTTTTCTTCTTGTTTTGTTTGTTATTTTTTAAGAGAGTGAAAGGTGCCTGGATGCTTTTGCTCTTCTCAGCAGGAAAGCGAAGTGTTAGCCATTGTATGGCTGCGAACCAGTGCACTTGGGGGCAGATCCAGAACCCATTGGAGCTGATGTTTTCCATCGACTTCAGTGTGCATTGGCTCAAGCCCTTCATGGCTTAGCAGTTCCTGAAATTGCTGGAGTGCGAACTTGGAATCTTCTATAGTGAAGACAAATCATTGCTTAGGATATAAATGTTTAAAATGTGCGACTCTTGTTAAAAGATCTGATTCTTCTTGACACTCATTATTTAGTTCTCATTTTCCATCTAGTATTTAATGGTCTTTGGAGAAAAAAAAATAATAAAACAGAGTGTTATATATATAAATATATATTTTTTTGGTGCAAGATGAGACCTTCTGTTTTTTGCAACAAGTCTGTAGTATAAAGGTTAAACTATTTTAAAACAAAATAAAATAAAGTGTATTATTTAAACAATATCTATTTGTTTGTTTAGTTTTTTTTTTTTTTCATTCCACTTTCATTAAATATGCTGCTGTTTGCCACATCTCCAAAATGCAGCCTTAAGCTCTGGTAGTGTTACACTTGGATTTTCTCACACAGCCAGATAGCACTGACTGTGGCTCAGATCTGCTGGTATTTGAAATGAATGTGTAGACCTGCTATGAAGCTCTGGGCAGATCCTCGCAGACCATGAGAGATGTGGTACCAGGATGAACAGTCTGGAGAATCACTGAGTTGTGCTGGGCAATTTGCAGCCACAAGCGAAGAGAAGGATGGTGAGTGTTAACTGCTAAATTTGGGGTCCTGCTGCCTGGCAGCCCTCTCAGAGCTAATATGGGAATAATAATAGTAGTAGTAGTAATAGTAGTAATAATATAAATTGAGAGCAGCCCTGAGGAGAAGGACTTGGGGGTCCTGGTCACTGAGAAATTCCCCATGACCCAGCTTCAGTGTGCACTTGAGCCCAAAACCCCCCCATGTGTTGGGCTGCATCTGCAGAGCGTGAGCAGGAGGTTGAGGGAGGGAATTCTCCACCTCTCTGCACTCTGGGGAGAACCCCCCTGCAGTCCTGATCCAGCTCTGGGGCAACAGCACAAGAGGGACGTGGAGCTGTTGGAGAGAGGCCAGAGGAGGCCATGGAGATGCTGTGAGCGCTGGAGCAGCTCTGCTCTGGAGCCAGGCTGAGGGAGCTGGTCTGGGTCAGCCTGGAGAAGAGAAGGCTCCTGAAGGGGAGACCTTAGAGTAGCTCCAGTGCCTGAAGGGGCCACAAGAAACCTGGGGAGGGGCTTTGGACAAGGGCCTGTACCACTCCAACCCAGTGTGTGATTCTGTGATAATAAAGATCCATTACACTTCTAACTGAAAAGGGGAGTTCACTTCAGGGGTTTTTATCATATGAGAAGACTCTCAGTGGTGCCAATAAGGAGAACTGTTTATCCACACATTTTCAATGTCAAGATTTATAATGAGAATGAAGTGTTGGCTTTTCAGCTCCAGTGAGTTCCTGGTTCTCAGGAAGCTTGAAAATAAAAATTCTGGGTCTGGCCATGGAGGTGAATGCCAAGCTCAGATGTTATTTCACATCTGTTGCCAGCTGTGGGAGAGCAGCGATGTGGAGTTTGATGCACATGTGGTAAGTATGTATATCCTGAATCTTTTCTTTCTTCATCACCAAGAGACACTCAGAGTCTTTAGACTTCAGGATGTACTGAATGACAAGCTTAAAATTCCTCCTGTGGCACTCAACACATCTGTCTGTCTTATCCCTGTGAAGTCATTGCAATGCAAATTAAAGGCTGCAAATTCAGTTTGTCTACCTGGGAATAGGGATAGGAAGGGTTTGACTAAGTGCGTTAGTGCCCCAGTTCACTGGAGAACCTGTCGCTGGTGCCCTTCACTGCATGCATCACCTCTGCTGAAGTGCTACGTGGTTGTGCCTCTTCAGGGCTGTCATCTGTGAATGTCAGCACTGTGGCTCTCTCCAGAGCATCACAGAGATCCAGTTTCCCTTCTGCCTGTGAAGGAGAGGAGCAGCACTCCTGCAAAATGCAAACTTGAGAAGAGCCCCGCATTTACTTTCATCTTCAGTGCAAATGAGGTGAATGCCATCCTTTTCTTGAGTTTAAACAGATGAGGATCCAACACCCCCCTCCCCCGGGTCTATATCTTGATACCAGGATGTGTATGAAAAGTAAATGTGTTCCTGAGAGTCCTTATGACTGCTGATTCATAAATGCCCATTGTAAGCTTTCTCTTGGGGCTGGTTAGTCACCTGGATTTGCAATTCAGTTTGAAATCAGAATGGAGAGCCAGCTACTGGGAAGGAAGGATCTTTCAGACAGTGAATCTTGGGGCAAAGCTGTATTGGGCAGGGGAAAACTGCCTGAAAGTTGAATTTCAGTTAGTTTCTACATTTATAAGCTGCAGCTTTGGGTGAATCCAGAGCAACCACATCAGAGCTGGAAAATGGAACAAGCGAGTTTCCCCTGTCAAATTCATTTTCCGTTGCTGTAGGTGTTGCAGATTGAACGCAGAACTCCTGGAGTCTGACTTGTGCCTTTTCTAGAGGAGTTCCTACACATACAGGACACCATCTCTTATACACTGAGGATCACACTGGCTTCATGCATGGCTTCACAGCACTGACTGCTTTTGGCTGGCCCATGATCAAGGACTTCCACATTTCCGCCCATGTATGCCTACCTTAAACCTGACATTGCTGAACTCCAATGTTCATCGCTCCAGCATACCTGATTTCATCCATGTGCTCCAGTACTGGCAGCGCGGCTGCACAGCTATGTGTGATCAGCAGGACTGAGTACAAATTTCCAACTCTATAAGCCAAAGTCACCCATAAAAACAGTGATTTTCCATTGCTTCCCTGGAAATACAACTTTTCTAATGTTGCCAACAGATGCTAAAAAAATACCCGAATGCTAAAAAATACCCCATCATTACAACCTGTGGATTTGGCATCATGGACCTCCAGGTGAGGCTGCCATTTTGAAGCAGGGCAAATTCAGATCCCTCCTCTGTGACTGTGGATACAAAGGAGATGTTTGTCTGTGTTGTTATGAGCTGGTAGTGATTCTGTAAATCCAAAGAGGAGCTTTCAAGTCAGAGGTGGTTGAGCTGGAGTGAAGCTTTTAAGATCCTAATAGGAAATGTGTATTCTCACTCACAGCTCATCTGCCTGGCACAGGGTATGACAGACTCAGGAGAGGGTAATTTGCTTGGGTTTCCACATGATTTCACTCCCCATTCAGGTCCATTGATCCACACTCTCCCTGGACTGCTTGTGACAAATGAAAATACCTGTCATTATAAATCACTGGCCAGGCACCTCGGATCCATTCTGTGACATCTCCCTGACACCTTCCTTTTGGTAACGTTTTACAGCTCTGATGGGATCCATCATCACAAAGAGCCAAACAAAAGCTCTACACAACACAGCAATGGGCTGGACTCCACCTCCTTGGCTGGGCTTCCCTCTGCCAGCAGCGCATCCTTGAGATGAGGAGACCCCCTCCTCATCTCTATACTGCTCAGGGCAGCAAGAGGGAAGGACATCCTGAAAACACCGTTTTGCACTAAATTAAAGCAGTGATGTGGGTTAATGAATGGATTTGGGCAAAGTGGTGATTCTGAGAACATCTGGAGCTGGCTTTTGAAGGGGAGGACTGCACTTGCTCAGCTTTACACTTCCACTGCGTGGGAACAGGGAATGATGGAGGTGTCCTCACAACATGGGTACCAATGAGGATGTGTCCTGTGGGAACGGGATGCCATCAAGGGCAGCTGGTGGGTGACTCCTTAACTGCTCCATCAGTTTTGCCTCTTGCTTCTGGAGAGATCCCAGCCCCTGAGCAGAAGGGTTCAAGGTCAGGTTGGATGGAGCTTGGAGCAGCCTGGCTTTGTGGAAGGTGTCCCTGCCCATGGCAGGGGGTTGGAACTGGATGAGCTTTACGATCTCTTCAACCCAAACCAGTCTGTGATTCTATGATTCTATGAGATTATCCAGACAAAACCCTGATGGACGATCAGATGTGGGAGCACCACCTAGTCAGATACAGGGACACCCCTATATCTGTTCTTTGTCCAACCAGCCTCCCAAATAAGTCCCTGAAATGATGAAAAATCCAATCACTTGGAGTTACTATGTGTCCACAGACCACATCTGGCCTGGGAAAAGCCAGCTGTGGGAGCCAGGAGCATGTAGCTGAAGCAGTGTATATAGGGTACAACCTTCCCCAGGTACTCAAGGCCAGGCACAGGTCTGCTCTGACAACCCAGGATGTATTGAATAACCTGACACTCAACCTATCCCTTAACTCCTAACACAGTCTTGCGGCTTTTTGGTGTCTACGGCTCCAGGGAGGTATGAAGCTGCTCAAATGGTCATGCATTACTTAGACTGGAGCAAGTAAGCAGATGCTTTCCCTTAAATAATTGAAGACTGGGTGTTTACCTGTGCTGCTGCACTCATTTGCCATGGGTGTGTTATAGACGTGTTCAGCGAGTATCAGAGAGTCTCAGTACAGCCCTTGGGCTCCTCTTGTGCAATCAAGCCCATGCCACCACCTCATACCACCATAACAGATGATGCCTGGGATGTGATTAAGGGACCAGAGAGCAGGGTGCTGCCCCTTGGTTGCTGAAGGGAGATCTAAACCTGGTTTCAATATCATTCATTCAGTTGGATTTATTTTTTTCTATTTTCTATTTTCTTTTGCCCAGGGAAGTTGTGAATGCTCCATCCCTGGCAGTGTTCAAGACCAGGTTGGACAGAGCCTTGGGTGACATCATTTAGTGTGAGGTGTCCCTGCCCATGGTAGGGGGGTTGCGACTGAATGATCTTAAGGTCCTTTCCAACCCTAACTGTTCTATGATTCTATGATTCTCCATCTTATTTGCACCAGTCAGGGTGGGTTCCCACTAGGTTTGAAGACCCCTGTCCCCTGCAGAGGTGGGGAGATCAGTGCAAGTGGCCTTTGGGGTGACCCAGAGCAGACTCAAGCCTTTGGAAGACAACAGCAGGAAGGTGAAGAGCAGGCTGAAGGTGTAGGTCACACAGAGCAGAAGACAAAACAGTGAGTACAGCCTAATGAAGAGAGGGATAACTTCAAAAGGCAGCTCACAGCATGTTTCAGACAAGACTTGGTGAGTTGAAAATGCTGTTGAGTTCATCTCCTCCGTTGCAAAAGGAGGATGGAGAACTGAGTTTGCCAGGTTGGACAGGACTTGGAGCAACCTGGTCTAGTGGAAGGTGTCCCTGCCTGTGACAGGGACGTGGAACTGGATGAGCTTTAAGGTCCCTTCCAATACAAAACACTCTGTGATTCTGTGATTCTAGGAGCCCCTGGCACATCCCTGACCTTCCTCACACCTCCTAACACTGTTTAGTACCTTTTCTGTGGCTGGGATGCTGCTAAAATGTTGTTTCAGGTGATTAAAACCCCCTCCCACGTGGAGATGTTGAACCACTGCCTCTTTGCACGATCTTTCCTTCCTCCATCTGCTTGTCAAGAGGAAGAATGAGGGCCATTATTAATGCAGTCCCACCTGGGGATGGTACCAGGCAGGGAGCATGATTTCCAGCAGTCTGAGCTCCCTGACAGCCAAATAAGTGTCATTATAATGCTTTATACCCTGCTAAACAGCAGCACCACATGCTATAGCCAAGTTTATGGACGGGTGATGCTGAGCTCCCCCATCCTTTGATGGCCAGTGTGAGGTCTCTCCCTGGACCAGCACCCCCAGCTTGTGCAGGGCTATAGAATATCTCCAGAAAGCTCAGAAAAGTTCTCAAAAATGCATCAAAATCGGCCTTACACCCAAATCCCTTTCCCTACGCCCAAGGGAGAAATCCCCTCATTTCCTGGCGCTCCAGTCCCAGCCGGACCCTCTCCCAGCCCCATGGAAAGGCTGTGGGGTGGGCATGAGGGTGAAATTGAGGGCTCTCAGCAGCACCCAGCCTGCAAAGGAGGTAATGCTGGTCATTCCTAGCGCAATCTGGCCACTGGCAGATAGTTCGAAGCCGCGGCTGGAAGCTGCCGTTGGGAAGGCACTAGATGGCACCAGAGCTAGAGGATACGAACTCAGGCTGTCATCGCATCCTGTGCTGCATCCCTCTGAGTGGGGAAAAGTGTCTCAAAACGGGCAAAAGGCTTTTGGATGTGAAAAGAACAAATGGTTTCTCTTTTCCCAACCATGATGGACTCAATAGGCTTGGCCAGACTCTTCCCATACACCAGAATCCATCCCATGGCAGGGAAATGGGCCTGGGAATAGCAAAAGAAATCAATCCAATATAACACAGAAATTAAGCTACCCAGCTGTGATTTCAAGGTAATTAACTATCAGTAAGTCCAATGGAGGGTCGCTTCTCTGGGTGCCAAGCCCAGGATCTTGGAATGTGGACAGGGATCACTGACCTTGCCTTAGTTTTGGCTAATGCAAAGCTGCCTTGAGAGGAAGGTGCTGATTTCATAAATTATCACAATGTCCTTGATTAGTGTCAGAACTGTGGGGCGCTGAAGAAAGGATGCTACTGAGCATGTTGTCAGGAGAGGGCTGTGGCTGCATCCCAAAGCAGGAGCTGGTGGGATCCTGGGATGGGGAGAGCATTGGGGGATCACCAATGGGAACATTAAAACCCCTGCTCCCCAAAAATATGGGCAGGAGAGGGGAGAAAGGATGAATTTAGGGCCCAAGGATGGTGGCTGGTGTGCCATGTGTGCCCCAGAACTTCCCAAGTGCTTTGTGTCACCTTTATATTTATTGAATATCCTCTGCGTGTGCCTGGATAAAGAGAAAAACCTTCCCTGTGAGACTGAGGAGTGAGACACCCCAGTGCCTCAGTACCTGTGCTGCAGCGCCTCCAAATCATCTACTCTACAGGAACACTGGTGCCATGTGTGACTTCCATGAGGCTGGAGAAGAGTGCATAAAGACGAATCATAGAATCACAGACTGGTTTGGGTTGGAAGGGACCTTACAGCTCGTCCATTTCCAACCTCCTGCCACAGGCAAGAATTACATGATGTTTCAATGAGAGCTTGAGGTAAAAGAGGGAGGGTGCCCCAAACTGAGGGTGCTGCGGCTAAAGAAGCTGCACTGGGGGACACCAACAGGCACTGGCCATGCGGGCAGGAGGAAGCCAAGGGCTAATTTTAACATCAGCCTGTGCCTGTGGCATGTGCATGACATGCAAAGTCCTGGCCAGGGATTGAGTGTCCCGGACAAGGGGCGAGTGTGTGTGCGGATGAAAAGGAACAGCCTCATGCAATACTCCTGACAACTGCTCTAGTGGAACAGGGGCCATGGAGCAGCTGCCCAGGGGAGCTGGAGCAGGAGGAGTGTCTGTCTACAGAATATGTTTAATACAGCGAGAGCCAGAGATCACATCTTGGAAAGCACTTGTTATCACTGGCAGAAAGCACAGACTGGTTTGGGTTAGAAGGAACCTTAAAGCTCATCCAGTTCCAGCTCCCTTGCACAGACAAGGACACGTTCCACAGACAAGGACACCTTCCACAGACAAGGACACCATTCACTAGAGCACGTTGCTCCAAGCACTGTCCAACCTGGCCTTGGACACTGTGAGGGATGGGGCAGCCACAGCTTCTCTGGGCACCCTGTGCCAGCACCTCAGCACCCTCACAGGGAAGAGCTTCTGCCTAAGAGCTCATCTCAGTCTCCCCTCTGGCAGGTTAAAGCCATTCCGCTTGTCCTGTCCCTACAGGCCCTTTTCCAAAGCCCCTTTCCAGATTTTCTGTAGCCCCTTTAGGCACTGGAGCTGCTCTAAGGTCTCCCTAGATGGATGTAAAAGGACAGTTTTTCCATGCTGCACCATGAACAGGGCACAGGAAGCATATCATTACAGCTTAAGCAAGGAAAAAGTCTCTTGGGAGACACTGAAGGGGCAAAGCAGGAGGGAAACCCAGACTGGGATGCAGTGGGGTGGGCACTGGGAGGCACTGGGCACCTGGGAGTTTCCCTGCTCCCATGTGAAAGGAAATCACTGCAAATCCTCACCCGAAAGAACCCTTTTTGGGCAGACATCATGGCATGTACAGGGTGTGCAGGCAGCTGTCCCTGCTGCCTGAGATGAAGTTAATCCTTCCCATGCTGCTGGAGTCGGCATCTGACCTCAGGCTGGAAGGGTTAAACAGATCTAGGTTGCCAGTCCTCTGTTTTAATTCAGATCAGGGTTAAAAAACACAATAGACCCACAAAACAACGCCGTCAACAAACCAGCGCAGTAATCCAGGCCAGCAAATCCATGGCACACACGTGTAGGAGCCTGAAACCTGACAGATGGATGGGCTGAATAAAGCCGATCAGGGATTAAGGGGCTCCCGCAGCAGGACCATGGCAAAAGCTCACCCTGGCCTGGCCAGTGTGGAAAGGCCATCACAAAATGGGATTGCAGCAGGGTGAGGTGGGTCCTGGAGCCTGCAGAAGGCTTTCTGCACTATGGGGTCTGTCTCACTCCATCGCAATGTGTATAATGAGTAGGGATCTGGGTCTGCTTGGTGTTTTTAGGGGGAATTGTAACTTCTGTTGGCCATGGGGGTCTTTGCCCCACAAGGAGGGCTCTGAGACCCGGGGGGGTTCCAGGATTCACATCCCACTGGGCTCAGCTGGCAGTGTTTTAGATCAGTGATGAGCCAGCAAACGGGTTTGGTCAGAAACTGGAATGACAACGCACAGGCATCGGGATATGAAGGGGCGGAGAGGGATGGAGATGACGATGGGATGTGGATGAAGGTGAGATGGATGCATTCATGTGCCGAAATATGTGTGTCCATATGTCTGTGCACGCGCCAGTGCCCATGTATGCTACGGCAGGGGGGTTGGAACTAAATAAATCTTAAGGTCCTTTCCAACCCTAACTATCCTATGATTCTGTGATTTCTGTGCATGAGAGCACTCATGCACACATGTACCCATGTATGCATGCGCATGCACACGTGTGTTGGTGTGTGCATACGAATGCATGCACATGTGCTCTTGTGCGTGCATACGTATGCATTCGTGCAAATGTGTATTGGTGTGTGTATACACACACATGCACACATGTACTGCTGTGTGCATGCTAAGATACTCATGCACATGCGGCCGTGTATGTGCATGAATGCGTGCATGTGCGCGCATACGGACACATCCACGCGCTCGCGTGCAGGCGCGCGCACACATACGCACGCGCACATGCTCACTTGTGCCCACCCGCGCGTGCCCGCTCTAAGGGCGGGGGGGGGGGGGGGGAAGAGGCTACCGCACGTGCGAACGCGCGCCCCCGCGCACGCCCCGCCCCTCTCCCCCCTTCCCTCCCAATCGCTCCGGGGCCGCTCCCCATTGGCGGGCCCGGATCCGCGGGGGGAGGGGGGGGGACGGGAGGGGGCGTGCCCCGACGTCCGTGGCCGCGCTGCCATTGGCGGCGGGAGCCTTTGTGCGCGAGCGGAGCGCGCGGGCCGCAGTCGGCGGCGGCGGCGCGTCGGAGGGTCGGTAGGAGGGGGCCGGCGGGGAGCGGGGCCGGGGCCGCGCCGCCACACAAAGGCCGCAGCATGGTCCTGGTGCACGTCGGTTACCTGGTGCTGCCCGTCTTCGGCTCCGTGCGCAACAGAGGTACCGCGGGGCCGCGGGTTCGCGTCCCGGGGCCGCTCCGCCGCGGATGGTGTGGTGGTGGTGGTGGTGGTGGTGGTGGTGGGGAGGGGATGGGATGGGATGGGATGGGATGGGATGTATGTGTGTGTGTTGTGGGGTGGTGCGGGTGTGTGGTTCCGTATTCCTTGGCTGGAGAAAGGGTGTTTCGCCCCCCCTAAACCCCGTCCAGCGCAGCCCCAGCAGTGCCCGTTTTGGGATGCCGCCTCCCCCCTCCGGGTGTCCCCAGCTCCCGCCTGCACCTCCAGTCTGTGCTTCAATAGGTCCATTTTCCTATGCTTTTTTTTTTCTTTTTTATTTTAACTTTCTTTTAAGTTTTACTTTACTATTTGGTTTACCCCCTCCCCGTCTCGCCGTGTAGCGTAGCCACCAGCCCATCTCAGCATAGCTGTAGACGATAACAGCCATTTTTGTACCTTCATCCTGTTTAGCTGAGTACATTGCACTGTAAATTCCTGTTAAGTGGTTTCATTTTGCCGTGGTCGCTGGGCGCAAAGTTCCTTTAGAGGGGGATGACCCAAACGCTCCCAAATTGTGGCGAAACCCTCCCAAAAAACATGAATTGAGGAGGGGAAATCATAGAATCATACAGATTTGGGTTGGAAAAGACCTTAAGATCACCAGTTCCAGCCCCCTGCCATGGGAAGTCGGGCGAGGAAACGCAAAATTGGGTTGAATTCTGAAAATAAAATTGGAAAAGTGTATGAGACGGATATGTGGCATGAAACGGGGTAAAATACCCCCCACCCCACCCCCCGAAGCTGCTGGGGGGTAACTCCAAAAGAGGTGCAGCATCCCTGTCCCCGTCGGGGGTGATGCCTGGTCACCCATCTCCATCCCACCCACCCCACCAGCCACAAGTGTCCCGTCCCTTCTGCCCCCCTCCTTCCCTACCCCTCCCCCCCCCCCGCCCATAAAATCTCATAAAGAGATGCCTGGCAAAATGGGCTTCCATTAAACAGGGATAACATTTTTTTCTGCTGTGCTAAATTACTTCCTGTTCTTATTTTGTGGGTAATTTTCTGTATCGAATATCCTTTGGTTGTGTATTCTTCACCTTTTTTCTTGTACTAAAACTTAAAGCATGGTCTGTATTTTTTTACATTACCTAGTTTTCTGATGTAAATCTCTCTGTAGAGACATACCCTGCTGAAATGTAATGTGCTGTAGCCTATACATCTGCTCAGTGTACGCTGCTTTTGTTCTGTTGCCCTTCCATAGCATGGTGGGCCTTGCCTTTTTTGTATTGTGTGCATGATGACATTGTTACACACGATTCCACTAATACTAATATACGATCTCTCAATAAAGAAACTAGTTTTCCTATATTAACCTAGTGTGCTTTTTCTATTGCTGTTTTCCCATTTATTGTTGTATCCTGCTGTTTAGATTTTTTTCCCTTGCTTTTCTCCCCATCGTGAGGTTTAAGTGAGTGGATTTTTTCCTCCCCGTAGCGCAGATGTGGGGGCTTCTTAATACATTTTATTTTTCATTGTTCTCCTATCCCATATCTACCCTCAGCCTTAGCCTCTGTGTTCATGCTTTCCAGGCGCACAGCCCGCATTACTGTTGTGCCTATGCAGAGTTCTGTTTTACTGCAGAATAACCTAAAATGTAAGCCCAAACCCTCGTTATCAATCAGAATTCGCTATTTGATGAAGGGTCTGCCGGTTATCTCATTCTAGTTACAACATTACACATTCCTTATGAATCTGATGCCAAAATGAGACCATCTTCAGATGGATGGGGGGAATAATAATAATAATTATTATTATTATTTGAACTCTGATTAACAGGAGGTAAATGAACCTGGGGAAAAAAGATAATGACCCTGCTAATCTGTTAGCTGTATATTTAAACATATGTGCGAGTGCCCTGCCCACCATCTGCTAGGAGAGAAGTTGCGGTGCCTTGGTCCCGTGGTGGCTGGCATGCTGTAAATATCTTCAGTAGACCCCCGTGAGGCTCATAAAACCATCCCAGCTGCTGATGTTGTTACTACATGTTCCTCCCCGATGCCTCCAGACCCACCATCTCCTGAATAACCCCATTTGGGCAAATAGAGATGACTATATATTGGGAGAAAGTCACTGGGAGGCTTAAAATGTGGGAAGCAGGGAGGGATGGGCAACCCAACAGCGGTCAGCGAGTGGTTTTGCTGCAGCTGAAACACAATGATAATCCCAGTCATCTCTCCCTGTTCCTGTGCCAGATCTCCCCAGCCCAGGTCTGCAAAATGGTCCTGTAAAACCTCCCAGTTTTGTCTTGGATGTGGCAAGAAACATAGGGAAGTCAGAGGAGATGGGACTGGGAGAGGGGGGAGAGGGAGCATCTTAATAGCACCTCCGCAGAAGTTGGTGGGAGACACCGGGTGGGTTATTTGCCTTTAAGTGAGAGTAGGAGGACAAATGCAGCAGGTCGGTGGTGGTTCCCACCGCAAAAATGTGAAGAAACAAACCAAAAATGAGTGTCTCCAGCAACTCCCACCCCAGCACCCCTCCAAGAAATGCTTCATTTTGCAAGGCCGTGCCTTCCCACCCCGCTTTATCCTCAGTTTGGTTCACTGGTTTATTTTAGCTTTAAAAACATCTATTTATGATTTCCTCCTCCATGCTTCCTTCTCTGTGTATCTCAATGACTGTTTGGCCACTGTCCTCTCGTGTCCCCCCCCCCTCCCCACCCAATCCCCTGTATGAGCACAAGCAGGTTGCTCTCCATGGATGTAGTAGTGTATGCTGTGGCCCTTTGTTCTTGCTCAATCCTTGCCCCGGGGCCAGTGCTGAGCTCCATGTCCCTGTAGCATCCCGAGGAGGGAAGCTGTGCTTCTCGCTTGCATGAAGGGAGATGTGCATGCCTGTTGGGGCTGATCATTTCCAGTGTGATCTTTCATTATTTTTATTCCTTTTTTTAATTATTATTTTATTTTTTTAATTCACCCCCCCCACCATCATGTCAGACAATGAGATTCTGCATGTTAAAAGATGAATCCCAGCCCCCAAAACCCCACCCCAAACCCCCGACATGGATAAACCCATTCCCTTCCGAAGTGTTCCTCGTGATACGGACACCTGCCAGCAGCTGCCCCTTTGTTTGGAGTGTTGGATTCACTGCAACGAGCCTAATAACCCCCCTTCCAGATCCTACCCTGCAAATTAGCGCCGATACAGAGCAGAACTGTTTGGTCAATACACTCTGAGGATACCTCGGTAATCTAATAATGCAGGAAGCTGCTGGGTTAATGGCAACTCGTACTAAGCAATTTATCATCCACATCATATTTTGACCTGTCTTGTTAGAAACTCATTGTTACAAGAGGAAACATTTCCCCCACCACCACCACCCCACCTCCACCTCCCGGACTTATTAGTCAGTAACCACCAGGCTTTCACAGCTCATAATCCATCAAATGCATTCACGTTTAATGGCTTAATTCCTTTGACGCTCCTGAGTCTTGGAAAGCCACCTGGTACAAAGAAAATAATCTTTCTTTCAATTTTAGCATCGTAGGCTGAGGAAATCCAGGGCAAGTCGTGTGCTGGTGGTGCTGCTGTGGGCGTGCAGTCGTTTCTGTAGAGCCTATACGTCTCTATAGCACCAACCTGTATTCCTGTGTTCCTTTAAATAACATATTTTGATAACAGGGAGACGGTTAATCCCAAACACAGACAAAACAGGCTCTGAGATTCATTAATGTAAGGGTTGTGTAAAGGGCTTGCACACATCTGCGTGCATTTAATCGTGACAAATGGGAGCTGGACTGACTCGTCCCTCATACAAGGGTCTTGGGGTGGTGTCACGATTTCCATTGTTTTTAAGGAAAAGATTAGCAAATAGTGGCCACATTTTGCTCATGCTGGGAATTACCAGCAAAGTTCTAATGAAAGCTGATCTGGATTTACCATGCTGCGTGCAGATCTGGCCCCGTGGAAGTGTGTTGTTTAAGAACTGGTGAGTTGGTGCCCAAGTAAGGAAGCAAATGAAGCTGGGAGAGGGTTTGGGGGAGTTTGCTGCAGAATCTGGGAGGTGTTCTGGTTGTGGGGGGACATAAGGTGGTGGGGACACGGCAGGGACACATTTCAGCTTTACTCAGTGTATCCTGGGGTGCCAAACTGGCATGTGAGACCCATGGGCACCAGGGTTCTGCAATAACCGTCCATGTGCTTTCTGAGTCCCTCTCTGAACCTGCTGGAAGGACTGTCCTAGAGTAAGTCTGAGCTTCTTTTGTTGTTGCTTTAAACCATGCTTGTAATTTGGGGAGCACTTCATTGGTTGAAAAGGGGGGGATGGAGCAGTGTGGGAGCCCTGTCCTCCCAAACCTGTAGGAGAAGCCCCCTCAAGTGCCATGGGGAGCATGTGTGGCATCCAAGACTGGCTCACCCCTCTCCACTGACCAGATGGATTGTGGTTGCAACTGCTGGAGGTGCCAGGGTAGGAGGAGAGGGAAAGACGGTTCTTCTGGGGAGTCTGAGGAGCATGATTCTGGGTAGTGAGGGCATGGATATCCCCTCCAGGCCATTTACATGCTGGTTTGAGTTTCCAACTCAACTGGAAGGTCCTTATCTCTGGAGATGTTCAAAAGGGGACATGTGCTGCAGCAGGTCAGCCAAGAAAACACTTTCCCACCCTTAACCTGGGAACACTCATTTTGGGAAGCACTAAACAAATGTGCCAGAAATGCAAGGGGAGACGTTGCAAAAGGTCTTCTACGCCTAAGTCATCTTCAATATCCATAACCTCCATGACCAGACAGTTGGTTTGGCAACCAGGAGGGGTATGGTGGCATCATGACTTTTGAGCATCTCACGGTATTCGGGTGTTTCTACATCAACCTGCAGCTGCTGGAGTCAGGCAATAGTGCAATGCTTTTTGATTAAAGGGTTGTATATAAAATAGAGCTTCAAATTGCTGCTTATGGCAAACTTAGTTCTCAAAACCAAGAAGTCAGTGACAGCACACAGGAGGATTTCAGCCAGTGCCGTGGTTTGGGAAGGAAAAGGGTTATGCATGGCTATGGTGGGGTCAGGGCAGGGACCTGCAGGTGGGCAGTGAGAGTGGGGCTAAGACCCAGTGAGAAGATGATAGTTTTCTCCCTCTCTGGTTTCAGTTTGGGGAGATGGAGTGAGTCGGTCTGCAGTGGGTTGGCAGAGGGGTTGTGGTTTCCCTAGTGGCTCCACACAGAACCCTGTGGGAGATCCACTGGTTAAATCCTGGCATGGTCTTACTCTTAAACCTTATCAGGGAGAAAGCTGGGTCTTTGGCTAAATTCTCCCTCTAAAACAAAGCAAGCCACCAATCTTTGCAGCCAGAGCAATGGATCCTGATGGTGACAGGGACCAGGATCCTGTGCTTGGGTGGGCAGAGCTGGGACTCTGGAAAGCAAACCTGTGTCTGCCCCATGCCTCCCCACCATCCTTGCTTAACCTTTTCTGCTCCTCCTTTGCTCAGTTTTGCAGTCTCCCAGGACCTTTTCTCACCCATTTTCCTGCCTACTTGTCCTTTACATTTCCCAGCCCCAGCTGGGTTGGGGTGGCTGGCACGTGCTGTCCTGGATCCCTCTTGGTAAGTGTCCTTAATCGCTGTTGCTTTCTCTCCTTCCCTTTTAAAGGCTGTAAAATGTGCCTGCAGGAAAAGTTGCATGTGTGTGGCTTGTAGCTCTTTAATGAACATTATCACTTCGTTTTGAGTGACCAAGCTGGAAGCTGTGAAGATGCAGGTTATGGGAAGAGGCAATAAGGTACCCATGGGCTGGGACCTTTTGAAGCGAGGACATGCCTGTGGGGACATGTTTGGGTGTGATTTTGATAGCTTGGAGGAGGACCTGGATGTCTCTGCCTCTCACATTGCATCCCTGTGACCCTGGCACTGCCTGGAGGTGGCACCCTGAGGTGGGGTGAGCTTAGATGGAGCCAATGGCCAGTGCTGATTTTCCCTGCTGGGCTCAAGTGATGTTGCAGCTGTTAGTATGCATTGCTTCTCCATCTCCTTCCCCAACTGGTACAAGGAACAGCCATTATCCCTAAACTGGGAAAAAGCCAAGCCATGTTATCTTCTGGGACTTGTCTGAAGGGGCCATGAGCGGGACTTTGGTGGAACTGGGCTCCCCACCAGGCCACATGTTCAGGCACTCAATACTGGGGCTGAATTAGGAGCTGCTCTGAAACCTGCTCCTGTCCTTTTCTCCAGGCTTGGGAGGGTCTCCAGAAGACATTCGGAAATGCAGTCCCTGGGGTTTCCATCATGCTGCAGCTGCTCCCCGCACTGAGCTCCTCCAGCGGAGGGTGGGATTGGGAAACATCCCCATAGCAAACGTGCCGTCCCTGGCAGTGCTACATGTTATATCTCTGGGCTTTCTCATTCCCCTTGTGGCATCTGACCCTTCCTTCAGTCAACACTGGTAGATCAAGTTATTGATACGTCCAAAGGCATGTGAGTTTTTTGGAAGCTATGGAGGAGGTACCACTGACCAACCTGTTTCCTTGAAAAGAGTGCATGGAAACTGGGCATCTACCAACAAATGGAAGCTTTCTCGTCATTTTCAATAGCAGAGGAGATGCCTGTTCTCATGTAGCCCTGCAACATCAGGTAGGATCTGATTTGCCTGTGCTCATTAGGGCAGTGGAGGGTGTTTGGTCCATTCAGGGCTGATCATCATTAGCTGGTGGAAGCTGAGACTTAGACTCTTCTGTGGGCCCCTGCAAACCTCCATAAGGAGCAGCTGGAGCCAGGAGTGAGCTGTGAGCTCATTGTGAAGCCGCCTGGATGTGAGGTCGGAGACAAAGCTGGAAAGGTCTGGACTTATATATGCATAAATCCAAAGTACGTCCTCAACTTCCAAAAGAATTGCTTGGCGTTTATACTGGGATGAGTAAAATAAAATCTGGCTTGAGACTATTTTGTTTCTTAAGTAACTGGCAGTAAACTGACCACAGTCTGAAAGTATTTTGTTTGCAGGAGGATTGGGTGATGCAGTTGTCTTTGCAAGACTATCAGTGTGCTTACAGCCCTGTGGTATGGCATTCGAGCTGTTTAAATCTCAGGCAGTGTCTGAAGATGCTAATGCTTCGGGAGAGGTGTCCATCAAGCCTAGCACTTTCCACAGCCTTCAGGCAAATACCGTGTCTAATTCGCTGGCCAGTAAAGGAGCTGTAAATGCCATGCAGATTGCGTGCTTCTTGTTGTGGTTTGCTAAATCCACATTTCTCTTTCTTGTAGCCTGGCCTTTAATATTAATATCTTTAATTTCATTTATAAATTCACTTATCAGCTTTCATTAGTCATCCCGTTAATGATCCTAGGCAAGAAATTTGTCACTTGACATCAAAAGGCAGATTAAGGGACTTCTAGAGCCTTGGGAAACGGCTTCATGCTGCACCGGAATTATAGCGATTGGCATATGGGGCTAATACTATGTATAATTTGCATCTGCTGCTTAGGGGATGAGTGATTATTTTATATATTTAGCAGGAAACGAGCATTTCTTAATCATGAATGGTGTTACGTTTCTTGCAAACTCTGCAGTATTATGAATCACTGGGCTTTAAACATCTTGTTGCCAGAGAGCCTGGTTTCGCATTGCCAAGGCAGTGAACCCTGGAGGGTCAGATCCTGACAGCTCCCCTCCTCCTGGAGGGATTTTACTGCACAAGCATCTAATTGAAATTAAGGAGTTCCCCCCGTGGTAGGAGCTGGAAGGGACTGGGAGTGGATTAAGCATTGCGTCACCAAAACAGAGCATCTCTGCTCTCACTGATGGGAGATGAGGATGCTGGTAGTGTTTGGAGATGGGTGTTTCAGGCATGAAAATGGGGAAGAAGCACTCAGTATTTGCTCAAAGGATCTGGAAAGAGCAGGGTTGGACTGAAAACAGATGAAACGTAGCATCCCCAGTGGTGCATTCAGGTCCTTCAAGATTGAGGCTGCATAGATTTTAGGAGCAACAAGTGTGCTGGAAGAAGCCTTATCTTGTCCAGCTGTTGTCTGTGATATCCCACAGATCTCTGGGCTCTGAGATAAGGAACAAGGAAGCTTTCTGCTCAGAGGTAGAGTGACATGCTTGGGCTTGGGGTTACAAGGCTGCTTTTCGAATAGTGAATATCTCAGTTGTGTGCAACTGTATGAAGGAGGGTCCCCTCTGCGCTGGCCACTTGCAAAGCACATTGACAGCCCCGAACTCCCTCAATAGGCTGCTCCTGTGGGCAGAGCCTCCTTCACGATCAAAGGGCTGCAGGCAGCTCTCCATCAGGTTGAACAGAGAGCACTTTCTCTGTTGTGTGCCAAAAGCACTTCCTGAGGTGGTTTTGTGCAGCCCTCCTTGGCCTGAGTGGGAAACTTCTGTATGAGCCCACAGTGGGTTGACCTTGTCTGAGTACAAGGTGTCCACCAAACCGCTCTATGACTGCCCTCCTCAGCAGGACAGGGGTGGGTAGAGAATAAGATGAAAAGGAACTCATGGGTCAAGATAAAGGCAGCTTAATAAAGCAAAAGCAAAGGCCATGTGCGGAAGCAAAGGGAAACATGTATTCTCTACTCCTCATCAGCAGGCGATGTCCAGCCACTTGCTGGGAAGAAGGGTTTCAGTACATGTAGCTTTTGCAGGTGTTGTAATAACAGATGCACCCTCTTCTTTTCTCTAAGATTTATTGCTGGGTATGGAATATCTTTTAGGTCAGTTTGTGTCAGCTGTCTTGGCTATGTCCCCTCCCAAGCCTACTGGTGAGTAGGGAATGTTGGAGAGACAGCCTTGATGCTGTGGAGCACTGCTCAGCAGTAGCCAAAACACTCGTGTGTTACCCACACCTTCCTAGCTACCCATACACAGCAACATGAGGGCTGCTGTGGGGAAAATCAACTCCATACCAACACAGGACCTGAGATACTGGTTGTACTGTGTGTCATCTGCAGCTCTGAGAGAGCCTGGAAGTGGCAACAGATCTGGCCAGGAGCTGTGGGCTGGTGTACACTGTTTGGTGTTTTCATCACGTGAATCTGGCCTGGATGGGAAGTGACATCCTGGGTCATGAGACAGCTGGAGGCTGCGGGGATGTGGGGAGGTGGAGCCATCAACCTTCCATCTGCAAGGGCTGACCCACAGGCTAGGGAGTGAAATGGACCTGGAGGTGCTGATTGACGGAGCTGCACTTGAGCAGCTTGTGTCTAGGCAGCCAAGAAGCCACCAGCATCCTGACCTGTACCAGCGCCAGTGTGGCAGCAGGGCCAGGACAGTGATCATCCATCCCCCTGTACTGGGCTCTGGTGAGGCTGCACCTCGAATCCTGTGTTCGGTTCTGGGTCCCTCACTACAAGAAAGACACTGAGGTGCTGGAGCAGGGCCAGAGAAGGGCAATGGAGCTGGTGCAGGGCCTGGAGCACAGTATGATGGGGAATGGCTGAGAGACCTAGGGGGTTCAGATGGACAAGAGATCAGGGGGACCTGATCGCTGCCTACAACTGCCTGACAGGAGGATGGAGCCAGGAAGGGGCTGGGCTCTGCTCCCAAGGAATGAGGAATGGGACAAGAGGAAACAGCCTCAAGCTACACCAGGACAGGTTTAGACTGGAGTTTTGGGGAAGTCCTTCACTGAAAGGGCTGTGAAGCCCTGGAACAGGCTGCCCAGGGCAGTGGTGGAGTTATCATCCCTGGAGATATTTAAAACCATGTAGATGAGGCCCCCAGTGACATGGTTTAGTGGTGGCCTTGGCAGTGCTGGGGAATGGTTGGACTTGATGATCTTAAACATCTTTTTCCAGACTAAACAGTTAAGTGATTCTGTACCTTCCAGCTCTTATCAAAGCAGCAGCAAAACCCATCATCTATCGTCTGTTGCTCAGCTCTTTGCCTGACTCCTTCCAGCGTTAAATTAACTAGAGGTGGCCAAACTCTTGTCTGAGGCTCTTCCTTGAAGATGCAAGATGAAAATATGTTATTGTGCAGGAACTAAGTCCCAAAGCAAGGGGTATTTTGTCCCAGCAGCAGTCTGAGGGTACAGGGGTGAGTGATGGACAGGGGACCAGTAGGTCAGCTGATGGCACATCTATTAATCCAAGTTGCTGGGGACTGGAGCTATGTGAAAACAGATATCTGGCTTTGATTGTGATGATTATTTTCTGGTTCACTGGCTGAAAACTTATTTTCCTGGCTTTTTATTGTCTTTGAGCTTTTCAGCATAATGAGCAGGGCAGGGGGAGGCTTTTGTATGGCTCATTTGAAGGGAGATGAAATAGCCCACAACTCCAGAAGTGAAATGCTATCTTACGGCAGAAAATGAACCAGCATCAACTGGATGTGGGAATAAGACCAATTCACCATAACCTCTCAGTTGGACTTTTTGTACAAAGGTGTTTCACCTAGACATTTTTCATATCCTAGAGATGGATTTGGTGGTTTGTACTCACATGGAAAGCACAAACCAGTATGGAATAGACTGCCCTAATCCTCTGTGTTATTGTACTGCGAAACCACGTTGTGACTTTAGAGTGTGCAGAAATCTGATTGATTTCATCAACAGAAAGTGCTTTAATGCCTGAGTGAATTTTGGAGAAGCAAAGGATGTGTTCCCAGTGCCGGAGGTCACTAAATGTAGTTGGGTCCTTACAAAACAAGGAAGCTCATATCAGCCCCTGCCTCTCCTTGTTTCTCGCCTCTGTTGGCAATGAAGGTGGGATTCCAGGCTTGTGAGGACTGGAGGAGGTTTCCAAACTGAAAATGAGAGCTGAGGTCTTGAATGGGATGTGCAACCACTCTGCTTTACTCTTCACTGGGCTCATCCACCTGCAGAACTTACTTCAGCCTGCAGAAACAAATAGCTCTTTTTCCATGTCTTTGTTTGATTTGAGTAGGAAAAATCAATCTGGCACATGTGATTACAAACTTGCCAGTGGAAATCCTGGGTGTTTTGCCAAAGGAGAAAATAGAAGCACCCTGAGATAAGGATCTACCTTCCTGCCCTGGATCATCTGCAAGGAGAGCCCTGTATTGCTAGACCCAGATGACACATGAGGCTATCTGAGTGCTTCTTCTACAGGGTGCAGGGGTGTCTTGGGGAGGAAAATATTACCAGGAGTAGTTACAAGCTTAGAAAAACAGGACATGGACAAAGGGTGTCCTGGGTTCAGCAGTAGCAGTCATTTTTTCTCCTTCTTGGTAGCTGGTGCAGTGCTGTGTTTTTGATTTTGGGCCTGGGAACAGCGCTGATAACACCAGTGTTTTCAGTTGCTGCTTGGTGATGTTTAGGCTGGCCAAGGACTTTGTGAGTCTCATGCTCTGCCAGGGAAGGGGGCAAGCCAGGGGGAAGGAGAGACAGGGCACCTGACCCAGACTAACCAAAGAGATTATTCCATACCACAGCACGTCATGTCAAGGATGTAGGGACGGAGAGCAGAGACCCGAAAGGGTGGTGAGGGTGCACGGTGGAGGATGCACTGGGGGGGTGCACTGTGGGGGGGTGCACTGCTTGATACTGGGTGGTGAGCAATTGTATCCTTCCCTTGTATTTGCCTTGTCATTATTGTTACTGGTGGGGGTGCACTGGGTGGTCGGGCTTGATATTTGATGGTGAGCTATTGTATTCTCCTTTTCCTTGTATCTGCCTTGTCATTATTATTATTGGTGGTAGCAGCAGTGATTTGTGTTATACCTTAGTTACTAAACTGTTCTTATCTCAACCCATGGGAGTTGCATTCTTTCGATTCTCCTTCCCATCCCTCCAGGAGCAGAGGGAAGAAAGAGGGGGAAGTGAGTGAGGAGCGACTGTATGGGTTTATAGACTTAAACCACGACAAAGGGGCAGAGAGGCAAGCAAAATGCCCTGTCCTTTGGGCAGAAAGCAGTTCCTCCTGGAAGAAGTTGGGGTGCTGTTAGGGAAGCTGAAATATGAAATATTTGCTCTGGTGGCTTTAACCTGCCAGAGGGGAGACTGAGACGAGCTCTTAGGCAGAAGCTCTTCCCTGTGAGGGTGCTGAGGCGCTGGCACAGGGTGCCCAGAGAAGCTGTGGCTGCCCCATCCCTGGCAGTGTTCAGGGCCAGGTTGGACACAGGGGCTTGGAGCAACCTGCTGTAGTGGAAGGTGTCCCTGCCCATGGCGGGGGTTGGAACTGGATGATCTTTAAGCTCCCTTCCAACCCAAACCAGTTTGTGATTCTGTGTTTGTTAGGTGTCCGGTGTGACTCTGTTCTTCCCATAACAAGCAATTTTGAGCCCCACTAACAAAATCAAGGGCCAGGCCTCAGTGACATTCAGGAAGCTTCTTGCAGATGGAGGGTCTTCTGGAATGCTCAGTGTGGGCTGAAGGGAAGAGGAGGCTGAAGAGCAAGTGCTGTCCTCTGCCTGCTGCATCAGGAGATGGCTGTGATTGATCTGCTGTAATAACTGGTGCTGGGAATGCTGTGATGGGGAGGTCTATCTCTTAACTGGAGTATCTGCTTTGAACCGTGGTTCATTAGTCATTTGGCCAGCGGAAAGGAGCACCATGGTGTAGTGCCAAGTGGGCTCTGGGTGCATATCTCTCATCCAGCTTCACTTCTGAAAAACCACTGCTTTTAGGGGGGTGTGGGGGTGGTTTTGATGGATGCTTTGCAGAAAATACCTGTGCAATAGTGCTGCTGCTCTTATATCACGTTGAACAGGGAGCATGGTTCCTCTCCTCTCCCCTGCCTCCTGTTTTTGGTGTACGCACTGGCCCACGATGGGAATGGGGAGCCAAAAAGAGCCCCTTCCCAGTGCCCTGGAAAACAGAGGTGGACATTGTTTGCAGAAACGCAGCATCCCTTGGAGGGAAGGTGGATGGTGCAGGTGAAGAGGGATGTACCAGGGCACCCAACAACTAATCCTGCTTGGAGATGTCACCACTGCAGAAGGCTCTGGGGAGTCCTTTTTGAATGCAGCCTGTTGGAGGTAAGTTAATGGGGCTGCTAGTTTGCGAAGTTGGCAGCTGAAACGCTCCCCTCCAGCCCATGAGCAGACCCAGCTCCATCTTGTTTTACGTTTCATTTTAGTTTTGTTTCCCAGCATTAAGAACAGTTCCCCTTCTAGTGATGCCGCGACACTCACACTTTCACATCACACCAGAGAGCTGGAGCTGGGAGGCTTCGAGAAAATCCAAATATAATGAACCTTTGTGGATTAGAAGAAAAAAAAAATAGGAATAAAAGGAATAAAGGGATAAAAGCCCTGGACACAACATGAAAATGCAAAGTGTGAGTCAAGGTTGAGACACCAAAAAGCCACTGAAAAGGTGCTGTGTTCTTTTCGATGCCATGAGGGATCTGCTCCCCATGTCTCCTTGGGCTTAGGGCTGGCTGTGGTGCAGTCCTTTAGCTGTCGGAGTTGCTTTCTCTGTGTCCATGTGCATGCCGCCTTCCATCGTGAGGAAGGTGGTTTCCACCTCTGATGTCCTGCTCTCTGAGAAGAGCAGGGCTTAAATTCCTGGCAAATTTGCATCCATAGGAGAGGTTTTGGCTGAGCTGTGGTGTGGAAGTGCTGGGTAATGGAGGAGAGAGGGCAATGCAGCAGGATGCTCCCAGGGCAGTGGGTGATGGACCAGAAAGTCAAGGAAAAGCAACAACACACAGAGAGAGGTCCCATACTGCAGGCCTGAGACGCTCATCGCCACAGCTTGGTAATGGTTAGGAGAAATGGGGGTCTCCACTGCATTCAAGCCAGGCAGGAGTTCAGGTTGGCCTTTGGCTGGTTTCCACGATATTAAGAGAAAGGAGATCTTTGTAAGCAAGCTGAGCTGCTCTCAAGGGCTGGGAGCTTTGGTTGAATGAGCCATGACTTGTCCTTGAGGAAGTTGGGGCATTCAGGAGTGTGGCGACTCTGCCCAAGCTGCACTTGTAATACCAGGACATTTCTGCATTTAAAACTACAAGCAGGTTAATGCTAGTGAGGCTTTACACTGCAGTGCTGCTGCCCTGTAACGCAGAGAGCAGAAATCGTATGCTCTATTATAGCAGAAGACTAAATTACCCAGGGTGCCAGGAGGAATCTTTTGTTGTTTCTCTAACAAATATGAATGTTCCCACTCTAAAATGTCGGGAATCAGGATTTTGCCCTCCAGCTTTCTGTGTAAGGGCTCAGGGACTGCCTGCAGGCATCACTTCTAGATGTCTGCACATCTGCCAAATCATGGACAACCTCTGAGCCAGACGGCACCTTCTAATGGAGCTGGGTTTGATTTGCTTGGTCAAAATTCTTCTCAATGTATGAAGAGGATTACATGCTTGTCGTCCATCTTTCTAAAAGCATGAGAAGCATTTTAGAAATTGAGTGTATGGCTCAGCTGGTGTTCCGAGGCTTTCATTAACATCACTGAAAAATTCAGATCCCAACTTTAATTCCTTTTTGTTTGTAACCGGGAGCAATGAGGAGTTAACAAATTCTGTGGTTTGAAAAGGTGTTAGTATTTTTATATCCCAGAGCTGGGGTGATTCTGAAATACACCTCTGTAATTGCTCCTTCCCTCTCTTCTGCTTGATATCTGCCAGAGCCACCATTTGATAGACATTGCATGGCTCACTGTTATTCATGCTGTAGTGTTTCAACTCAGGCAGAAGTCTTCTCCTGGATTCAGTGGTTAGTGCTGTGAAAAATCCAGTAATCTTTTCCTGCTTTCTCTAATGGTTCAGTTCTGTGGTGAACTGACAGTTTAAATGGAAGATGCACATGCAGGATTATTTTCATTCCAGCCTTTGAAATGCTCTGCGTGATGCAGAAGTGCTGTACAAGGCACCACACTCTGTATGTGTATGTGTATACCCTTGCAGGGGGAAAGGAGGCTTCTTCCATGTTGGTGGTGCTTCTTTGAGAGCTGTAATGTGGAGGCACGTACCCATCTTCCCCAGAAGTTGCTCTTTAAAGAATCACAAACGCCAGTATCTTCTCCCGGCTCATAGGCCTGCAGAATAATTCATCTGGGAAGAGACAGATGTGCTATTCCCTGCCATAAAATTCAATGTTGGACACTTCCATTCTGCACTGGGGTTGTCTGTTCCAGACAAGAGGACTTTGCCTGGGAAGGGAAATCCACTTCCATGGCCACATCTGCATGGGTACAAGGCCAAGCAACTGGGCTGTGTCCAACACCCGGAGCAGAAACTGGCTCTTCCCAAAGTGCTGGACATGCTCTTGCTTATCTAAATGGTGTGTGTGGGTTCAGGTGGGCAGTGGGCACAATATGCCGACCCCCAGCTCCACAGATCCCAGGTTGGACACTCCAGTCTTCCCTAAGGTTGAGTACGTGCGTTTGGACTTCCACTTTCTTTTCTCCATCTATGCAGCACACCACTGCCCAGCTTGCAGTCCAGTGGGTATAAAATTCAGGGAACAAGGAAATTGTAGATGATTCTGCTTCTTTGTAGGTAAAATTCCTGAGAAAATGTAAATATGGATGGGGAAAAGTGGATTTCTGGCTTTTATCCTCCTGTCTGTGGTCACTGGTGAGGAAATGTGCTACAGGAGATGTCTGAAGAATTGTGTTTAGCCATAAAAGCTTGGCCAGATGTTTCTGTTTTCTTCAGGAAATAGATTTAGAAATGAAACAGCTGACAAAGCTGAGATTTTTGGATGAAAAGCACAAAGCTCAACTCTTTCCTAGTGTCACAGACACATATATATATTTTTAATAATGGTTTTAACATTACTTGGTTTTAATCCAAGGGGAAGCGTTTTTCCAAGGTCACCCGCTACAGTAGTGAGAAGAGTGACTCAGGCTCCATCTCTTTTATGAAATCTGCTTAAAAATAATGATCTGGGGGAAAACCCTGGCTGCTGACACTAACTGTATGACTTCCTTCCTTAGCTGCTCTGATCAATAGGTTTGCTTTCCCCGTGTAGCTGATAGATCTTGACTTTTTGAGTCTGACAGCAATGTTCTGCAATGCCAGCTGATACAGGGCCAATGGAGACTTGGGGCCACTTCTTGCTAGCAGGGGATTTGTTGAAGCAAATCAGATCCGGAGTCGCTGAGAGAGAATTAATGTGAAATGCCTTGATGTTAGTTTTACAGTCACTTTAATAGGCATAGTTACACTATTGAACTGATCTGCATGTGTTTAACTCTTATTCATACTTCAGCGGAATAAATGTTTTCCTTTAGGAAGGGTGAATTTTACAGAGTAAAAGAGCTGTTATAAACCTCCGAAATGCCTCAGCATTTCATGACATGACAGCTTACAGCCTGAAACCCAGGCTGCTTATGCTGTGGTAGTGCTTTAAAGACCTATTTCATCCTTTTCCCCACCTCCTCTTCTTCACCCTAATTACGCTCTCAAAATGTCTCTGAAATGATGGTGTTGGGCATACAGCTAGTTAGACCTTGGGTAGTCACACACAAATAAAATTGTCACCTTGCTTCAGCAGCAGAGCTCCTGAAATCATAGAATCATAGAATCATAGAATAGTTAGGGTTGGAAAGGACCTCAAGATCATCGAGTTCCAACCCCCCTGCCATGGGCAGGGACACCTCCCACTAAACCATGCCATCCAAGGCTATGTCCAACCCCACCTTGAACGCCACCAGGGATGAAGCATCCACAACCTCCCTGGGCAACCCATTCCAGGGCCTCACCACCCTTACAGTAAAGAATTTCTTCCTCATATCCAATCTAAACTTCCCCTGTTTAAGTTTAAACCCATTACCCCTTGTCCTCTCACCACAATCCCTAATGAAGAGTCCCTTCCCAGCATCCCTATAGGCCCCCTTCAGGTACTGGAAAGCTGCTCTGAGGTCTCCACACAGCCTTCTCTTCTCCAGGCTGAACAGCCCCAATTTTCTCAGCCTATCTTCATACGAGAGGTGCTCCAGTCCCCTGATCATCCTCGTGGTCCTCCTCTGCACTTGTTCTAACAGTTCCATGTCCTTTTTATGTTGAGGACACCAGAACTGCACACAATACTCCAAGTGAGGTCTCACGAGAGCAGAGTAAAGGGGCAGGAGCACCTCCCTCGACCTGCTGGTCACACTCCTTTTGATGCAGCCCAGGATACGGTTGGCTTTCTGGGCTGCAAGCGCACACTGCCGGCTCATGTTCATTTTTTCATCAACCCACACCCCCAAGTCCTTCTCCTTGGGCTGCTCTGAATCTCCTCCGCGCTCAGCCTGTAGCTGTGCCTGGGATTGCTCCGACCCAGGTGTAGGACTTTGCACTTGTCATGGTTAAACTTCATCAGGTTGGCATCAGCCCACCTCACAAGAGTGTCAAGGTCCCTCTGGATTGCATTCCTTCCCTCCAACTTATCAACTGAACCACACAGCTTGGTGTCATCGGCAAACTTGCTGAGGGCGCACTCAATCCCACTGTCCATGTCACCCACAAAGATGTTGAACAAGACCGGTCCCAACACCGATCCCTGGGGGACACCACTCGTTACTGGTCTCCAGCTGGACATTGAGCCACTGAGCACTACTCTTTGCGTGTGGCCATCCAAGTCAGCTTCTTCTCCCTGTTGTGTTACATAGTGGAGATAATTCTCACACTGAAACCCAAATGGGGCTTTGATAAATTAAGGCTCTAGAACAAGTTGCAGGTTGTGCTGTCTGGGTATAGAGATGAGCTGGCTGCCCCTTTGGGTTTGAGTGCTAAAGAGCGGGAGAAGTGTTTTCTGACGGTTTTGTAGGTCCTTCTTTTCCCTTGGGCGACCCAATAGGTCTGAGGTGGACTTGTCCTGACCCAACGGCCATGAGTCCAGCAACAGGAAGGATCTTGTAGCATCTTCAAATCCTCCATACCCTCTTTGTGGCAGACAGCATGATGAAAAGCCTTTAACCATGATCATAAAGTGAGGAGCAGAAATACTTGGCTTGGGGGTGAGGAAGCTGAGACAGAACAAGCCTGCTGAAATCTATTTCTTGGGGTTTCATAGGGATTTTTTGTGGATTTTCTTGTGTTTTCCCCCTCTTTTTCTCTCTAATTTTCAACTGTAGCTTGTGCAGGTTTGTTACAGGTCAAGAAAACTTTAAGCCGTGATTTGTAGAAGATGACTGGACTTTTAACATTGATTCTGTGGTCCCAGGTGTCAGAGGGGTGCCAATCGCTATGCAGTGGTGCTGTCCAGTTCCTCTGCCTCTATCATTGGGGGGCACAGGCAGCGTTCATTACGGGGATGCTGATTCCCAGCACTTGTTAATGGAATTGAGCTGCCTGACCTTAATGTGTGACTGATACTTAATTTGAAGTTTCTGTGAACACCAGTGGGCTGTAATGGAAACAATACAGGACCAGCACTGCAAAGCCTTAGTCCTGAAAAGGCAGCTAAATAAATTACATTTAGTGATTAGTAAATATCATAGAATCATAGGGTTGGAAGGGACATTAAGATCATCCAGTTCCAGCCCCCCTGCCATGGACAGGGATACCTCACACTAAACCATGTCACCCAAGGCTCTGTCCAACCCGGCCTTGAGCACCGCCAGCGACGAAGCATTCACAACTGCCCTGGGCAACCCATTCCAGTGCCTCACCACCCTTACAGTGAAGAATTTCTTCCTTATATCCAACCTGAACTTCCCCCATTTAAGTTTGAACCTGTTACCCCTCGTTCTATCACTACGGTCCCTAATGAAGAGTCCCTCCCCAGCATCCCTATAGGCCCCCTTCAGATACTGGAAGGCTGCTCTGAGGTCTCCATGCAGCCTTCTCTTCTCCAGGCTGAACAGCCCCAACTTTCTCAGCCTATCTTCGTATGAGAGGTGCTCCAGTCCCCTGATCATCCTCATGGCCTCCTCTGCACTTGTTCCAACAGTTCCATGTCCCTTTTTATGTTGAGGACACCAGAACTGCACACAATACTCCAAGTGAGGTCTCACAAGAGCAGAGTAAAGGGGCAGGATCACCTCCCTTGACGTGCTGGTCACACTCCTTTTGATGCAGCCCAGGATACGGTTGGCTTTCTGGGCTGCAAGCGCACACTGCAGCCGGCTCATGTTCATTTTCTCATTAACCAACACCCCCAAGATCTTCTCCTTGGGCTGCTCTGAATCTCTTCTCTGCCCAACCTGTAGCTGTGCCTGGCATTGCTCTGACCCAGGTGTAGGACCTTGCACTTGTCATGGTTAAAATTCATCAGGTTGGCATCAGCCCACCTCACAAGCATGTCAAGGTCCCTCTGGATGGCATTCCTTCCCTCCAATGTATCAACCAAACCACACAGCTTGGTGTCATCAGCAAACTTGCTGAGGGCGCACTCAATCCCACTGTCCATGTCACCCACAAAGATGTTGAACAAGACCGCTCCCAACACCGATCCCTGGGGGACACCACTCATTACTGGTCTCCAGCTGGACATTGAGCCATTGAGCACAACTCTTTGCATCTGACCATCCAGCCAGTTCTTTATCCAGCGAGTGGTCCACCTATCAAATTGATGTCTCTCCAATTTAGAGACAAGGATGTTGTGTGGGAAAAGACAGCTTTCCTTGGTTGCCTGTTAGTTTTGTTTTGACAAATTGAACCTCATGTGGTGCTGAGGAGTCCAAAAGTATTTAAGGCTGCAGTTCCCGTTTTGAGGACATTGTCTTTGTCCTCAGCTTCAGCTTCATTGTGGGAGGTCCTTTCCTGACTTCGTTGTTGGAGGAAAGGTTTTATCGTGTAACTGGTCACTGAACTCTTTTCTGACTATGGCTGTCCATTAAATTGACACCTCCTGTGAGTTCTTGATTTGTCATCTTGCCACAAATACGGATAAAATTTATGGACATTTGTAGTACAGGTGGAAGTGAATCCTTGGGGCTTTGAGGAAAACAATTGTATTTTTCCCACTCTGCAGCCACACATGTTCCTGTAGGCTCTTGTGTTCTATGGGAGAAGCATGGTACAGTCTGTGTATCCTGGACTGGTGGGAAAAATTTTAGATGCTCCTGGCCCCATTTGGGTGGGTGCATCTCCAGCCCTCCAGCCATCACCATCACCCTCCTGCTCTCCTTTGCTTTGCGGAGGTGCACAGGCCCTCTACCCCCACGACCCTCATCCATGGGGTCTCTCCTGATGCACCCATCACCCCATGAGGTCCCTCCTGTGTTGCCTGCAGTAATTGGGCTTCCTATGGTCCCCATCTGGCCTTTTCCTAAGAATCCATGGGTGCTCAGAGTGAATGTGGTTACCCCTCATCTCAGTGCTCAGTTGCAGCCCTTGCTGCACTGGAAAGTGCATACATCAGGTTGATTTGATAAGCTATACCTGGGGATTGGGGAACTTGCTTTGTTTTGGGATGCTTCCTCAGAGAGGTTGTCCGCTGTCAAGAGCATCCATGCAGCTGGATTACAAGCTGAGCTGGGCTGAGGCTGTTTTCCTCCCCGTACAGATCAGTTCCTGCCCAATGAGTCCCAAAGTTAAGAGGTATGAGTAGGTGTCTGGGTTGGGACCGTCAACCAGATTTATTGCCAATTCCCCTCTTCCCATGAGTTCCATGGAATATGTAAAATTAGAAAACGAGTCCACCACCCCAGGTGTTTGGCAGGGAAAATCATGACCCCTCCTCAGTCTGGAGCAGATGAAGACATGTCTCTGGAGCCAAGAGGAAGACCTGGGATACTGTAGGGGCAGAAAAAACGTGGAGTTAAGTATTCCTAAATGCCTTCTGAGCATCTAGGCCCATGACACTGTAAAAGGTGTTTTGTCATCCTTTGGGAAGGAAAGTCTCCATTCCCTAAGATGCATGAGTGATATATATGTATATATGTATATACACACATATATATGTATATACACACACATAAGCACACACAAAGCTATACTATCCTGTGGTCTGTAAATCCTTGGGGCTGACCCAGTATCCTTCAGGATGGGTATTCCCACTCCTGGCCATGTGTGTCCATGGTCTGCAATGCAGAAAGCTGCCTGCTGCTGGGAAAAAATGGGTAATGTAAGGCGAAAAATGGTTTTCTGGGGTGGTACTGTTAGAAACTCAGCCCTGTTCTTCTTTGGTTCATCTTGCTAGCAATGGTAACATACTTATAAGTGTGGGAGTCCTGGGTAGGGTATATCAGACAATGCCCTGCAAACCTGGGGTGATGTAGGAGACCTTTGGTGGTCACGGGGGAAAAGGTGGCTTTGGTCCCTGAAGCATCACCAAGAGGCAGTGGGGAAGGGAATGGCCTGGCAGAAGCCTGCATTTATACAAACACCTTTTCTTAGGGGATACTTAGGTCTGGCCTTAGGTCTACCACCTTCTGGGTGCCATGGGTCTACCACTTCTGCTGCCCAGGCCAGCTCTGTCCTCTGCCCAGTTCCCATCTCCTCCTTCCTAGACCAGGGTGCATTCACTAGTCCAGTTCTCACTGCACTGGGGCAAGCTCTTCGCCATCCTCTCCCCTCTGCCATTTAAGTACAGAAACAGCTAATATGGGTGTGCTGTGATTTGCCACGATATGAAGAGTCTGCTTGAAGGCCCTGCAGAGGAATAGAAATCAAACAAATTTCAGATGGCCTCACAAATGAAGCTGAAAGGTCATCACAACATCAAGCAGGAGGTTGTGTACAGTGCTGCAAGCCTCTGCTAAATATCAGCCAAAGATTAGTCCATCCCTTCCAAAAGGCCAAGAGCTATAAAGTCTCCGAGTTCCTTCTGCCATGAGTTCAAATTCACAGCATCTAAAAATGGCACAAGCCCCCTGTGAAAGAGAGATACAGCTTCAGGAACAGCAAATTCAAGGGAAAATATCAGGCCAGCAAGGTGTGTGGAAATACACTTAGAAAATGCCAAGTGCAAGGTCCTGCACCTGGGTAGGAGCAATCCCAGGCACAGCTACAGGTTGGGCAGAGAAGAGATTCAGAGCAGCCCAAGGAGAAGGACTTGGGGGTGTGGGTTGATGAGAAAATGAACATGAGCCGGCAGTGTGCGCTTGCAGCCCAGAAAGCCAACCATATCCTGGGCTGCATCAAAAGGAGCGTGACCAGCAGGTCGAGGGAGGTGATCCTGCCCCTTTACTCTGCTCTTGTGAGACCTCACTTGGAGTATTGTGTGCAGTTCTGGTGTCCTCAACATAAAAAGGACATGGAACTGTTGGAACAAGTGCAGAGGAGGGCCACGAGGACGATCAGGGGACTGGAGCATCTCCCGTATGAAGATAGGCTGAGAAAGTTGGGGCTGTTCAGCCTGGAGAAGAGAAGGCTGTGTGGAGACCTCAGAGCAGCCTTCCAGTATCTGAAGGGGGCCTATAGGGATGCTGGGGAGGGACTCTTCATTAGGGACTGTAATGATAGGGCAAGGGGTAACGGGTTCAAACTTAAACAGGGGAAGTTTAGATTGGATATGAGGAAGAAATTCTTTACTGTAAGGGTGGTGAGGCACTGGAATGGATTGCCCAGGGCAGTTGTGAATGCTCCGTCCCTGGTGGTGTTCAAGGCCAGGTTGAGCAGAGCCTTGGGTGACATGGTTTAGTGTGAGGTATCCCTGCCCATGGCAGGGGGGCTGGAACTAGATGATCTTAATGTCCCTTCCAACCCTAACTATTCTATGATTCTAAAATTCCTGGGTTTTGGAGGGCTTTTTTGAAGCCAAAAGGGACTTGTAGATCATGTGGATAGCACTAATTAATTTGGCTTATAGCCAAGCATCATCATGGCTGTTTAATCAGCAGCTGTGAAACAGAGCATTCTTTCTGCCTGCCTCCCACCCCAGCTCCTGGGAATGGCAAGGGACATGGCTGTTAGATCACTGCGTCCTGCGTTTACTTGGTAATCTGGTCTTTTAAATGCTTCGTATGACATAAAATGTGCCAGTGCAGGAACTGGGCTGGATTTTCATCTGGGATAAGCACAATCAGAGCATCAGTTTAACTTGCATCAGTTGGGCTCTTGTTGAAAGATCTCAAGAAGGCTTTTCCCCAAGGCCATCAACCTTCCCTTAATAGTATTGTGCTAATTAACTGGCAAATTCCTTGTGGTGATGCTGGTCTAACTGGTTTCACTAATCTTCCCCAGTCCAATTTCTGACACAGGGTCTCCCACAATCTCCAGAGGTCTAAGACCAGGAGTCTAAGGAGCAGCTGAACCTCACAGCCATTAAAACCACTACGAGCCTATATATGAGACACCCTGCAAACATGAAACAACCTATCACCATGAGAGAAATCTCACCTCAGATGTGGTGGGTAGTGGCTGGTCCTGAAAACATGTGGGTGGATGCATCAGTTAAAAGTGTCTGGAATGCAGAAAGCCCTGGGGGCATAGACATACACTTTTCCTGTCACAGCATCTCACCCTCCTCCCTGAGAGTGACAGCTCAACAGTCTCCAGTCATTGCCACCACTTGTATTTACAGGGCACCTAACCAGCCCTATAAACAACAATTTACAAGTTACTCCTTTCACTGTAACCAAAACCATCATCTTTATTTTGATATATCTGTTAAGAGCATCACCCACAGCCCCAGGAGCCGAATTCCCTCTGAACACCAGTTTTGCTTTTCAGCAGCAAGGCTGCCTTTGGAAAGCAAGATAATGATGGCAACCTGATGCAGCTAATAGGCTTCTCCAAAGTGTTTGTTAGTCCAGCGGGTCTGAGGGCTGCGTAGCCTCACCATACCTGCTCTGCTTGTAGGTTTCCAACGTAGCCGTTATAAAAACAAAACCCATGTGAGAGAGTAAAAATGTTTCCGTCTGAGTGGGTTTGGGAAAACTGCTGTCAGGAATGGTAAAAATCATACTGAGAGGTCAGCTCAGGTCCTGGCAGGTGGTTTGCTCCTGTGTGCAATAGGAGGAGGCAGTTCTTTGACAGAAAAAGGTAAGGGAGATAAACTCGCCTGGCTTTGCTTTGGTAATTCCCCCATTTGGTGATTTAAGGCTGCCTAGTTTGGCTTGTCCCATGCTGAGAGGCACTTTCTCCTCCCAGCAGCAATCCAGTGCTCCCCATCCCATGAGGTGCCCATTATGTCCAACTGAGGGGTTGATGTGATGTGAGGACACTGGGTCCAGTTTCCCACCATGTGATGCTCAGTTAGCTCTGTCTGACCTAATTTGGTGGGGAACAGACTGCTGGAGGCTGTGTTTTGCTTGAAGGAGGGAGCAGTCTGCTCTTGGGAGCCCTGTTCCCTTCCCCTGTGTCCTTCTCGTCTGCTCAAGCCACTTGTTTCTCCCATGGCCGCTGGGGAAGACATGAAACCAGTGGTTGTAGGTTTGCATATGCGCTTCCCTTCCACCCCACTTCGTTCATTCTGGATTTGTTGGTAGCTTCAATGTCTTTAATATTCATGTGGATTAATCTTTTGGTGCTGCAACAGCTTTTCTGTTTGAGGTGGCTGTTTGCTGCTTTAGATTAGTTTAATTGTTGGCACTGTGTTGCCTTTAAATTTAAAAGGGAAAAAACCCCACACCATTCATTGACCGCAAGCACGGGGTGTGCAGACCCATTGCGGCTGTCTTTCCTGCAGACAGGCTGAAGCCAGCATGCGGGGATTCTGTGGCTGCCCCATCCCTGGCAGTGTTCAAGGCCAGGCTGGACGGGGCTTGGAGCACCCTGCTCTAGAGGAAGGTGTCCCTGCCTGTGGCAGGGGTTGGAACTGGATGAGCTTTGATGTCCCTTTCAACCCTAACCAGTCTGGGATTCTATGATTTGCAGCAGACACACCTGACACTGGCCAAATGCTTCCCAGCCAAGGACCATGACGTGTTTTCTCTAGAGACTCAGCTGTGGGATCTGGGTTACACCTCAAGTGAGTGAGAGGTGGGAAGACCTTGCTGTGGTTGGAGGTAGCTTTGGATGCAGTGTTGCAATTTGTCCACCTAAAAATCATAGGCTCACAGACTGGTTTGCATTGGAAGCAACCTTAAAGCTCATCCAGTTCCAACCCCTGCCATGGGCAAGGACACCTTCCAATAGATCAGGTTCCTCCAAGGCGCTGTGTCCAACCTGGCCTTGAACACTGCCAGGGATGGGGCAGCCACAGCTTCTCTGGGCACCCTGTGCCAGCGCCGCAGCACCCTCACAGGGAAGAGCTTCTGCCTCATCTCAATCTCCTCTCTGGCAGTTTAAAGCCATTCCCCTGTCCTGTCCCTACAGGCCCTTGTCCAAAGCCCCTCTCCAGGTTTCCTGCAGCCCCTTTAGGCACTGGAGCTGCTCTAAGGTCTCCCCTTGAGGAGCCTTCTCTTCTCCAGCCTGAACCAGCTCAGCTCTCTCAGCCTGCCAAAAATTCGTGCAATGGGCATATTGCAGCAGGAGGATGCTTCTTGCTTGGGTGCAGCTTCTATGCCATGTCAGAGTAGTTTCGCTCATCTGCAAATAAAATAAGGTGTGACATCTCCTACTTGCTTTATAATGTGGCTTGTGGCTTATTGCTGGTGTTGCTTGTGGACAGATGGCCCAAAGTGTACCTGTATATTTGGGAGGTTTTCTCGTGAGTCACGAGGATCCTGTACAAATCATAGAATCATAGAATAGTTAGGGTTGGAAAGGACCTCAAGATCATTGAGTTCCAACCCCCCTGCCATGGGCAGGGACACCTCACACTAAACCATGCCATCCAAGGCTATGTCCAACCCCACCTTGAACGCCACCAGGGATGAAGCATCCACAACCTCCCTGGGCAACCCATTCCAGGGCCTCACCACCCTCCCAGTAAAGAATTTCTTCCTCAGATCCAATCTAAACTTCCCCTGTTTAAGTTTAAACCCATTACCCCTTGTCCTCTCACTACAGTCCCTCATGAAGAGTCCCTCCCCAGCATCCCTATAGGCCCCCTTCAGGTATTGGAAGGCTGCTCTGAGGTCTCCACGCAGCCTTCTCTTCTCCAGGCTGAACAGCCCCAATTTTCTCAGCCTATCTTCATACGGGAAGTGCTCCAGTCCCCTGATCATCCTTGTGGCCCTCCTCTGCACTTGTTCTAACAGTTCCATGTCCTTTTTATGTTGAGGACACCAGAACTGCACACAATACTCCAAGTGAGGTCTCATGAGAGCAGAGTAAAGGGGCAGGATCACCTCCCTCGACCTGCTGGTCACGCTGCTTTTGATGCAGCCCAGGATGCGGTTGGCTTTCTGGGCTGCAAGCGCACACTGCCGGCTCATGTTCATTTTCTCATCAACCCACACCCCCAAGTCCTTCTCCTTGGGCTGCTCTGAATCTCCTCCCAGGCCAGGACAAGGGGTGCGCTCTACAGCATGAGCCTGCTGACTTGCTTCCAGCCAGCAAATTCCACATACCTCTTTTGCAAGTAATTCTTCACTGGATCTGTTGGGATCTGGGGAGGCAGTGATGTGGGACGATTGCATGGGGAGTCTCTGTGCCTGCTGTTGGGTTGCAACCTTGGTGTTGAGATGGATAACTTGGTGGAGGATGCTTGGGAGAAAGCAACACTGTAGAGTTGCCTTCAGTCCTTCCTCTGAGCAAATGGGGATGTGGTTCAGAGGGGACAACAGGTGGATCTGCACCCCATGGAAAGCACATTTTCCTAAAGTAACATGCGTAGGGTTCTTGGGCCATGTTGCATGGCTCTCACCCAACATCAGCCCTGCTCCCCATTACACTGCAACATTCCCATACCCAGCAGCCCCCCATTGTCCCTTGCCAAAAATTCCAGCCCTGCAGACAGCAAGGCATTTGGATAACAGCACCAGCATCCCCCTGGGGACCCTCCAATGTCTGGAGCTGACCCTATGAGCACAATCACTGCTGTTTCATTCTGTTCCAGATGAGGTGGACTTTTGAAGAGTGGCCAAGCCATCGGGCTGGGGGCTTGGGTTGTCTCCTTGGCTTTTGGCCGCTGGAAAGTAGCTGGCCTCCATAGAGCAAAGTCTGAGTGTGGGGTAAATCTGGAAGTGCTAAAATCCCAGTGGATAGCTGATGAAAACCTATGCTCACCCTGGGGCTGGTTAGCTAGTCCTGGACTGCAATAACTGCCTGAACTCTAGAGGACTGGGGTGTCACAGGGCCGCAACTAAAACAGCAGTCCATCTTCAAAATGTTACTGACACTGATTAAAAAGCTTGGGGAATTTTGCCATGTTTTAACTCTTCCTGAGCATCAGGCTTCATGTGCCAGAGACTGAATAATCCAGCGTTGCAAGTCACCGCCAAAAGTGTCAAGCTGTGATGCGGGCACTATGCTGGGCACCGGACACTGAACCCATAGAAGAGCAGATATTAAAAGGGCAAAATGTCTGAGAAATAAAAGTATGGACTGTGTGTGTATCTGGAAAAAAAAAAAAAAAAAAGGCATTAATCAGCATAAGCTGCTTTTCCAAACTTATTGGAAGGTAGGAAAAAAAAATATCCCACACATTTTTCTTTTCCCACTTTACAGGTTTAAGCCAAAAACAAGAAAGAAATAAATAAAAAAAAAAGGCTTATGAGATTTAAGCTATTTATTACCAAATAAAACTGCATCTGGTCTGTGTGCTTTGGTGCCAAGTTCTGGCATCATGAGAGCACAAACATTGAGAGTTATGAGCCCCTTGAAACTGAGGTTGATGATGGAAACATTGACTTAGTCTTAATTCTCTCAGGGATGCCACATGCTTGTTGGGATGTTTCAGAATCCAGCTGCAGGGAAGTGAGATGCTGCCTGTGACACTGCCGCTTCTTACCTGGTTGCTGCCAGGCCACTTCTATGGATATTCTTGGTGGAATAAACAGGAACATGATTTCCTATTCCTATCATGATGGAAAAGTGAGTTCCTTGCAATTAGCGTCCCTTGACTTCGGCAGGAGGGGCAAATTCCCACAAGCAGGTTGATTTTCATGCTGGGACAGCTATTATTACCTCCTCCATCCTACATCTCCATATTAATCCCACCCCAAGTGAGGCGACATCCTTTAGGAAGCTCTCCAGGCTGGGATTTATCAGCCCTGGTGCCCGAGGGGATTTCTGCTGTGGGTATGTGGTGCCCGGTGCTTCAGCCTGTGCTTGCTGTAGGTCAGTCCCTGCTGGGTTTTGTCAGGCTCATAACCAGGCTGATGAACCTCCTCCTGCCCAGCTCATGAGAGGCACCATTTTAGGCTCTACTCAACCATGGTTTCATCTTTGGTCTTTCTGATGTGGAGTCCCTGCACTGCCTCCCTCCAGAGGTGCATGCATGGCACCCTTGGGCTTCTTTCCAAGCCTTCTTCCTGCCTTTGGTATCAGTATAAGACGCTTATTGCTCCCAAGGGAACCCACCTCCTGCTTTTTATACAGCAAATACTTGTGTCTTCAGATGCGGCTGGGGCTCTGGGAGCTCATGGTTTGCTGATTACCAAAAATCACTCTCCTCAGATAGCCTGCCAGCTGCAAATCAGACCTGTATGTTTTTTCTTGGATGTCTTTCCATTTAGCTGTATAAAATGCATATTTCTTGCTGTCTGGATGAAGTTTTCCTTTATATGTTATTACAGTATGGCTTAGCAGCACTAACTCATGTCAGGACCTCATGCAGAAATGTAAAGTAAGAGCTATTTCCGCATCGAGAGACTGATGTTTTACTTCTATGTTATGTTTAGCGCTCTTTCTCCTGGTGTAACACATACCTATAAAGTTTGGGATATGAAGTTTAATAGGGATCAGACTTCCAGAATCTTTGATTCTTAGCTACAGACTTCGCATTCTTGGAGCATAAAAAGGGAATTGTGTGGATGTGGCATGGCAGGACTTCGGTTAGATGGGGTTATCCCAAACCCGAGTTCAGCTCAGTGCCAGCATCCACCACATCTTATGCAGCTTCTTTCAGCCATGGTGTTTGGGGTGGACCGTGGCCCTGGCTGCTGCCAGGGGTGCAAATAGGTCCCTGCATGGCACCTCCAACCAGTGCACGGTGATGGTCTAAACCTCCAAATCCTTTAAGTTAATTAAATAAAGAGGTTTGTTGAAGTCTGTTCTTGGCCTATCGGCTGAGATCCTGGACTCAGGACAGGAATTTAGGGTGGTGTACAGAGGACTTACTAACCTTTGCTACTGGGAATATTTATGCCCTCTCTTAAGAGGTGATCTTCATTTTTTGAACCCCAGCTATTGTAAGAAGCTCCTGTCTTCTGTGTATTGTCACTTGGAAGATGTGCCAGCTGCTGAATGGCTTCTACCTTCTGCCTTGTGGGGTGAGGAGGAGCACTTTTTGGTGTGTTTTTTGGGTGGTTTCTAAATACCTCAAGGGAACCATACAGTATACTGGCTTCTCTGTGTGGCAGGCACCTCAGTGCTGCAAGAGTTGCCCTCTTGGCCACACTGAGGGTCTCATGCAGCCTTGTAAATACTTTGCACCCTACCTGACGTGTCTGCAGGGTTTAAGATCAAGTCCAGCAGGTGGCCTGCAACAAGGGATCAACAAACCCCTTTGCAAGGGGATGTTCCATGTCCTGTCTCTCATCCTTGCCTCTCACAGCTACATCTTTATTAGCTCTCAGCATTAATAGAGGCACTAATAACGCATACAGCACTTGCCACCTCCCTTTCTTTAGTATCCAGCCCCACTTCTTACCACTCCCTAGCACTGCACTCTCTCCATGGGGTCAGGCAGCTGGTTTTGGTGGCACATTTCTGCAGATGCTAGGAAAAACAAAACTCTGAGCTGTGCTTCGCTGCCAAAAAGTTCTGGCTTTGGGGCTGATTTGCCAGGCAGCCAGCAAAGGAGAAAGGCTGGACTGCAAAACATCTGCCACCCAACCTCACATTCTGTTCCCGGAAGTAGTAAAACACTCCACAGGTTTCCCACACCCAACTCCCAGTCACTTGCACTCACTATGGATCCATAGGGATATGCTGGGTGGGATCTCTTACCTCTGTGTTTAAGATGTAGATAAATAGATTCGACAGGAAAACCCAGCTGGTTATTACAGTCCCATTTAAAACACTGGGAGGGGGGAAAATCAGTGCACAGAAAATGATGTATGGGATTGATGCAGAATAACCCACCCAAAGCAGCCTCCTGTTATGTTTCTTAGGACAGGTCTCAACTGCTGCTCCAATCTCTCCCTAGGAGGGAGTTGTAAAGCAGGTCAGGCAAACCGTGCCCCAAAAAACATCCTTTCCCTCTTAAATGACAAGTGGAAAGAAGGATGGGAATCCTGGAATCATAGAACCGCAGCCTGTTTTGTGTTGGAAGGGAGCCTAGAGCTCATCCAGTTCCAACCCCTGCCATGGGCAGGGACACCTTCCACTAGACCAGGTTGCTGCAAGCCCTGTCCAACCTGGCCTTGAGCACTGCCAAGGATGGGGCAGCCACAGCTTTTCTGGGCACCCTGTGCCAGTGCCTCAGCACCCTCACAGGGAATAATATCTTCACTAGAAGTAAAGAATATCTTCACTGGAAATCCCTATGGACAAAGGATGTAACAGGAAGGTGATGTTGTGCTGACACAGGATTGAGGTGCTGTCCTGCATCCCCACAGCCTTTGTGGTGCAGCCTGTGCTAGGGCTGTGGATAAGCCCTGGCTCCCCACTGCCCGTGGGGTATGGGAATGCCAAAGGACTGTGCTCCTGTCTGAGCTGCTGCAGCGTGGCATGGGTGATGCTAAGCGGATGCAGGTCTGACATAAGGTGGAATCACAAAACAATTTGTTTAAGCAGGTTTAAAAGGCAGCTGAGGGCATTGGCTTTTCCCATTGACATGTTCTCTGGGGGAAGGTTAAAGTTGCATTCAGATTTCAGTCCCACCAAGTTTGGCAGCCTTTGGGTGGAGGGTTTTGGTTGTGGCTGTCACAGAATTAAGAGGCTTTGTGAGCAATACAACATGACGCCCAAGACCCTGACAGCTCCTTGCAATGTCTAGCTGTTGTTTTTTTTCCCCTCATTGATTTGGCTTTTTGCCCATTTCTGGGTGTCCTACTATCATTACTGGTAGGATGGAGCTTCTGCAAGCTCCGCTGGCTGGCTATTAGGAACAGTTAAGAGTGTTTTAAGGCAGATGTTGAGCACTTCCAAGTATCTGGGGGGACTTTGGACACTGTGAAAACAAAGAAACATTGGAAACTCAAGTACTGAATTTTGCTTTCCAAACAACTGGCTGCAGCATATCGCTGCCTGTCAAAGTCAAAGGCTCCTGCGTGCACAAGTCAGCACATTTTTACATTCCCAAGCTTAGGGATAGGGCTTGCTTCAAGTGCTTCCCCATTGCTCTGTGCAGACAGAGCAAAGTAACAGACTGCTGTCATGTTAGGATTTCTTATTTTTAATTTGAGGATGGATTCCTTCCCCTCGTTAATTTTCTCATTTCCAGGTTGGGAACCCATTCACATGGATGTAACACCCTGCTAATAACTATAACCACAAAATGATGAGCTCTCTTGCCCCCTTTGACCAAAGAGGCTCCTTTTTGTTTTGTTTTTTTCCAATTGGGCCAACAGTCCAAACCCTGGAGAAGAGCCGTCAAGCCCATGTGCTTGCCCATAAACTGGGAAAAGCTCCAGTTTTGTTTGCCTTTCCCAATGTGTGTCACATAAAACAGGGTTTGGGTTACACATAAGAGCTGGAATGATGCTGGGAAAGAAGGGACGGCTGAGCACAATGGGTTGCATAGCTGATGGGCAAAGCCCCAAGAGCTGCCTTGAAGTTCAGGTACCAGCTAAACCCTGTGTGCCCTTGGTGGTGCTGAGGTTTCACTTGGGAATAAGCCCTGAAAATGGCTGAGCAGCCCCAAAATATCATTGAGACCTGAGATGTGATGCCTGCTTTTAGCATGGGCATTGAGGGGTGATTCCTTTTGCCTGTTCATTCTCCATCCTTTCCGATGCCTTCAGACCAAACAGAAATGAGAAATGTTATGAAAAAGTTGCTGAAGGGTTTTGCAACATCTCCAAAGCCACGTTCCTTCCACACTTTCCTGGCAGCCGTGATGAGCTGGGCCCAAAACCGTGAGAAATAGGGCAGTTTGGGAAGGAAAAGCTGGGCTGGGTGGGAAACATCATGCTGGCATGCCTGGGCCACCCATCCCTCCAGGCATGCGAGAGTTTAGGATGGGAGGAGTGAAGCTGGGACCATTAAACCCCAGAAAATGTTTTCTTTCCATGAAATCTAGCTTTTTTTTTTTTTTTTTTTTTTTTCCCCTTTGGTGTGACGATCCAAAAATCATAAATACACCCTCGAATGCCATACATGAGATTAAAGCTATAATTAAAACGAAGTGCGAAGTATAAAAGCAAAAAGACGAATTTAAGTGTAGCAACGCTGCTGAAGTGTTTCTCCTTCCTCCTCGGAAAATATTGCTGAATTCAACACTCTTCTGTGAAACATCATCTTCAACAGAACTTTCTTTTTTTTCCCCCGAAGTTAATGGAAAAGGGTTGCAGGAAAAAAACCCTCATCCAGAGCTATATAAACAGCTGTCTCTCTCCTGTGGTGGGGCCAGGCTGCCTGGCTGTATCCCATCACTAGCTCTCGCTGCTCTCCTCCATTCCCACTGCTCTGCATCGCTCTAACCCAGACTGCTCCAACCCTACTGGCATATTACACCAGTAAATATGCTGATAAATGCTGGTTATTTCCAGGTTCATTTTGCCATTGAATGCTGAGTCTAGGCTCTAAAAGGAGTCCCACCTTAGTTTTTTCTGAGTGCATTTGTCTGAATGTGCTTTCACCCCATAGGGTGTGGGAGAGAAGATGCTTTGCTCAGTGTTAGGGACCATGTGCATGTGTGTATGAGCCTGTGCTCCAGCCACGCCAGCTCATGTCACTCAGCAATAAATGAAAAACTCAGTTAGGATGAGAGAATGTTGAATGGGGACTGTACAAGCAGGCAGGGGCAACCTGCAGTCTCTGAGGTTCGTGTTTATGTATTTTTGGGGATGACCTAAGCTGTATTTTGCTGTGCCTGCAGAGAGTTCTGCAGAGGTGAGATACTGGGTGTCAATGACCCATTAAATGTTTGTGGAGGAGCCCATTTCAGCCCTGTTTCTCTTAAGTCCTTTGCATCCCCTTTCCATCAAATATGCAAGACTGAGCAGGAAATGATATACCTCCAAAACTTCACATTTCCACCCAAGACCCAACCACAGCAGACCATCCTTTTGCGCAATGCAAGGTCTCCATCCTGACTTGGTCCCTGGCACTGCACAGCCTGGCCAAACAAATAACACCAATGAGAATGCTCTTTATCAATTGCTATTGTGTGCTGGGGTTGCCCATTTCCTGGTCACGGCACTACCTATTGCATGGCAGTAGAGGTGCAGGACAGCAGGCTGCACCCTGGGCTGGATTTGAGCCCAGTCCCTATTATTTTTGGCACAGTTCTTGCCATTTGCTAAATGAAATGAGAAAGCTGTTGGCAAAGGTGCTGAAAGTGAAGCACATTCCTTCCTTTCTGATAAATTTTTCTCAGGTTCTTTCCTCCTCCTATTTGATCCTCCCTGCCCCTATTTCCTTGCCCTGCAGTTTGCTGTCCTATAATGGGAGTGAAACTGCATGATGTCTCCCTCTGTTCAAGACCTCTAAATTTTATATAGCTACATAACTGTGGATTTGCTCGGGGGGTTTATTTCTTTCATTTTGTATTATTCAGGTGCATTGTCACCTCTCATTTCCTGTTAGTAAGTCAGTTTAGTTTATTTAATAAGGGTACCATAGAAATTATAGAATGCTTTGGGTTGGAAGAGACTTTAAAGCTCATCCAGTTCCAATCCTCTGCCATGGGCAGGGACACCTTCCACTAGACCAGGTTGCTCCAAGCCCCATCCAACCTGGCCTTGAACACTGCCAGGAATGAGGCATATATTCACATATAATTTGCAAAGGGTTAACACATGGCTGGTGACACTGGGCAGCTAGAATTTTATTTGTAAACACATTGTGAAGCCCCTCTGATGTCCTTCTCCTGAGCTACATGAAGCTGGAGCTGCTCCCATGATTTCAGCTTTCACTCACTCTATGCTATTGGGACAGATGCTAACTTCCCACTGCATTGCTGTCTCTGTGAAGAATCTTAATGCATGTCCAGGGAAACAAGCTGCAGGCTTCTGGGTTATTAAAAGCCTGGCAGTCTCTCTGCAGAGCCCAGTCCTTGGGAAGGCACCACTGATGGGTCCTCTTTATGGGGTTTATCTGCATCCCCAGTGCAGAAGGAGGCGTTGTGGGGACTGTAATCAGTATGAAACAGCTGAGCCAGCACAGCTCTGATTGCAATAGGCATATCTTCTGTGGTGACAAAGCTTGTTGGTGAGTGAAGCCAGGAGCTGCCATCTCCCTGTCTGAGCGATGGGATCAAGACGTAAAACCAGCCCCAGCCTCCCCACTGACCCCCTCATTCCCTGCATGCCCGCATGCAGGCCATGAATGCATTGACAAGCTGGTCAGGTTGCCTTACCCAGGGGAAAAATGCACATGCATCACACTCAGCTTAACAGCATTAGGCAGATTCTGGTTTGGCCTGAAAAGCACTGGGCTCCCTGGGCTGCAGCTGTCTGCTCAAGATACCTATTTCCAGCACCAGCTCCAGGCCTCATCCTTGTCCCTTACCAGTAGCCTGACTGCATCAAATATATGATTGCCATGAGGAAAGCAGGTGGAAATACATAGTTCTGCTTTCTGGGGTCTTCTTTTCATAAATTCCATAGCATCCCCCCTGCAGGGATTACCCAGGCGCTTTTCATCTCTGAGACGCATCAGTGTTTAATGGTAACTCAGATCCCTTGAGCCTTTATGAATGAAGTATTGCTGGATTTATAAATTTGCATGCCCATAGATATAGTCAAATCATGACTGATGCTAAAGAAGACTCCTCGTGACAGAAACACCCAGTATTAGACCAGTACATTTCTGTGACTCGATGTCACGTACCAACCTGCAATAATAGAGGAAGTTAGGGTTCACCTGGGGGTATGAAGGAAGCGGCAGCACTTCTTTTAATGAAAAACTTCCAGCCTGCTTCAGAAAATGTATAGAAACAGTAAATATAACTGTAGAACTAAGGGGGGGGGGGGAAGAGGAAAAGCTGTGGAAGTGATGAGTTTCCCCGTGGGTTTCTGCTGTGTTGGAAGGGTGGAAACAGTGAGCAGCCGAAGAGGTTCAGCTCTCCACACGCCTGCATCATCTGTTGCCTTTCTAAAAACAAATTTATGCCTCCTCAGTTTGAGACTGCAACGTGTTAACACCGTCTTCCAGCTAAGTGTTTTGGGTGGTTTGTATATAGCTATTAAGCAATCTTCCCCAAGCACTTTTTATTTGAAGATGGTCTTTATGGTGCTGGTAGGGAGACACAGTTACAGTGCCGCCAACCTATGTAGCTGTGGGGAATATAGCAAACCTAGCTCCATGGTGAGTCTTTGATATCCCGGTGAGGGCACAGTGCCCATGGCAGTAGTGGAGGTGAGCCAGGCCAGCCAGGGCAGCTACTGATCTGAACTCATGTTCTGGCAGCATCAGGAATTAATAAAGCACAGATTGGAAGGTCATGATGATGATCAGGGGCTGGAGCACCTCCCATATGAAGACAGGATGAGAAAGTTGGCATTGTTCAGCCTGAAAAAGGGAAGCTGTGTGGAGATCTCAGAGCAGCTTCCAGTATCTGAAGGGGGCCACACAGATGCCAGAGAGGGACTCTTCATCAGGGACTGTAGTGATAGGACAAGGGGTGATGGGTCTAAACTGAAACAGGAGAAGTTCAGGTTAGCTGTAAGGAAGAAATTCTTCCCTGTAAAGGTGGTGAGGCACTAGAACAGGTTGCCCAAGGAAGTGGTAAATGCCCTATTCTTGTCAGTGTTCAAGGCCAAGGTTGGACAGAGCTTTGGGTGACATGGTCTAGTGTGAGGTGTCCCTTTTTAGACTTGGATTATCAAGGCTTAGGCATAGAATCATAGAATAGTTAGGGTTGGAAAGGACCTGAAGATCAACAAGTTCCAGCCCCGCTGCCATGGGCAGGGACACCTCACACTGAACCATGTCACCCAAGGCTCTGTTCAACCCAGCCTTGAAAAGCAGCATAGACATTAGCTGCCTTTGGAGCTTAGCTGAGGCCAAGACCATGTAAAGCAACCAGGGTTGTCCATGATGGGAACTTGGGTGGATGGGAGGGCTGAGAAAAACAGCCATTGCAAAACAGTCCTTGCAAAAACAGCCCTTGCAAATGTGTATAGTCAATGGAAGAGCACAAGAAACTAATGTGAAGAGGGCAGAAAGGATTATGGGGAGAGAAGAAATACATTGCACTCTGCTGAGAAATAGCTCAGTTTAGATGTTTGCATTCTTATAGACTTCCCTGATTTTAGTGACATTTGGCCTCAACCAGTTAATGGGATCCTGCACAGAACTGCAATAAGTCATCTGCTTTGCTGACAGATGTGATGCACTGCTCATCTCAGAGCTGCTGATATGATGTTGCTCTGAGCTGTCATCATCTGCCACAACAGTAGCACTTAAATGAAAGGAAGAACCAACAGGACACAGAAAGAAGGGTTTCTAGAAGATGGGCAGCCTGACAATGAGCTCAGACAAACCAGTGCTCCATGGCTTGAGATATGAGCAGCTGGAGCTACTCATGCCCCCAGGAGGAGTACGTCAATGGGCTTCACACAGCAGGGCAGGTCGGTCCTTCTGGCCAGCAGGCTGGACATGGGGCAACGTGTTTCCAGACTGGCCTCAGGTCAAAAGCCTCTTGGGGCTAGTGAGGACTGTGTTACCTCTGCAGCAAGGACACTGCTCTTCTCCCTCCCTCTTTAGCTGGAGAAGAGAGGTATTTGCAGCAAAGCTGATGACCCTGCTGGATTCCTTTGGGGTAGGCCATCAAAAAAAACATCCAAGACCTGGCTGACCTCTCTTCCTGTGAAACCAAGGTATCCCAAAGGAGAAGGAGAATCCTCCTGTAGGATAAGGACCAAAACTCATGCTCAGTGAGCTGAGAGGTCTCTGCCTTGTGATCCCAGGACAACATAGCCTTTGCGCAGCCACTTCTAGGGAATATGGCTTGTGGAGGATGCAATTAGCAGCTCCGAAGTTTGATAGGTCCAGCAGATGTTTCACTAAACCAGACTAAGGCCTCCCAAGATACAAAAAAAAGGCTGGAAATCCTTAGCTAAAGTTGCACCAGGCGTCAAGGCATGAGAGACGACTTTTTTTGCTTTACTTGTGTACTACAGAATGTGTTCTAGTAAATGTGTGGGAATACCACTTAAGTTTCATTGTATCACTGTAAGCTGTCTTTGTCTGAACTACAGCTACACCAGTGTCACAGACTGGTGTGTTTGGGTGCTCAGAGGGGCTAGCAATTTTACCTGCTCTTGCACCTTGTTTTCAGGCCCTGTGAGAACCTGAAGGTGTAAAATGGCTCACCAGTAGCAGCTTTCCATGGGGAGGAATCCATGGCCATTAAAGGTTGAGCAATTCACCACGAATTGCTTTGCAAGTACCCAAGGAATACAGCAGTTAGAAGGCGTCTCCCCATGACTATGGTGCTGCCCAGCTTTAGCAATGTGCCAGGGCAGCACAGAATTCCCATTTCATTATTCAGCCTTTACATGCCTGCATCTTACAGTGAATTGCTGACAGCAACAAATACGACCAGTACTGGGCGAGTGGGATATGTGAATGGCTCTTGGGTCTGGGTTCATGGAGGAATGGCAGTTCTGATACCACCTCCTCTGGTTTTAATTGATAACATCGTGGAATCACACTGTTATCTGACAATATGAGAAATTAGCACCTTAAGAAGTGCTGCTGCTGGTGGCACAAGTATTTGTTACCCGCTGCCTCTCTCCGAGGGGCACTGTGGAGGATTAGTTTGTATTTAACAGATGCTGTAATTACTTACACACAGGTTTGCAAATCATTTGTTTCTGTTAGGTCCTCTCCCATTGTTACCCTTGCTGGTATTTGACATGCTTTGTACATCTTCTGTTTCCATAGGGGTATGAACAGAAAGCACTTGGGGCTCCCTGAGCTGCTGTGTTGGACTGAACCTGCCTGCTGGCAGAGGAGAGATGGGAGCAGAAGGGATCTGTGTGAAGAAGGCATGATGTCCATGTCTTGGGATAACACTCAGTGTCTCCTGGTGCTGTTGTTCCTGATATTTTGTGCCACTGGCAAAGATTAAAAAAGGAAGAGGATGTTTTCAGGAAGGTGTTCGAATCACTGAAGGGCAGATGTTCTGTTCTGGGGCTGATCCTCTGCAAAAAGGCACCTAACTTCACTTGAGCCATTTTTCACCTTGGAGTTGAATCTTTCCCTAGTTGAAGAGCCAGAAATTTTACCATGATACCTATAAATGCTCAGGGAATGTGGGAATTAACATGTCATGTTGGGCCAAGAGCCTATTGAATAAGGCACAATCCAGTGACAGATGTTTTGCAAAAGGCTCCACTAGAGATGGCTTTCACACCTCATTTCTTCCTCATTCCCATCAGTTTCATGGCTGGTCTCATAGCTGTTGCTGTTGTGTTTCCTGCAGCCACCCTCTCACTGCATGCAGCTCACAAGGATGGGCTATTGAAGGGTCTCGGCAAAGACACATGGCCTTAATCCCGGCCTTCAGAGGTGGAAGGTCTCATTCATGTCCTGCAGTCAGCAAAAGTTTCTTAGAGCAGAGATCATTTCCTTGCTTATGGGACATATTTAGACAGGCAAAGAAATACCTTGAATGGCTTAGAGAGTCAGCAAGCTTTGAAAACTTCCGTGAGCTCATAATCCATGCAACATATTTTGGAAAACAGTTGTTTTTTTCCCCTTTCCTAAAATGCTGAGGCTGTATAATAGAATCATCAAATGGTTTGACCTGGAAGAGGCTTTCAGAAGTCACCTAGTTCCAACCCCCCTGCAATGAGCAGGGACATCTTTGACTGCATCAGGTTGCTCAGAGCTACGCACAGCCTGGCCTTGAATGTTTCCAGGGATGTGGCATCTACCATCTCTCTGAGCAGCCTGTGCCAGTGTTTCACAATCCTCACAATGAACAATTTCTTCCTTATACCTAGTCTGAATCTCCCCTCTTTTAGTTTAAAACCATCACCCCCTGACCTATCACTACAGGCACTATTAAAACTTTTCTTCTTTTCTCTTTAAGACAGAAAAACCAAACCAAGCTGAAGTACTTTTGATCACTACACACTTCAGTTTGGAGCCAAAAAGTCACATTGAACTCAAACATATGTTTTGGTTCCAATGTTCTTTGGAGAAGAAAAGCTATTAGTCAAAATCAATATTTCCCATGTAATCGATGTTAATTGACCTGTTCTCTTTCTTTTTAACCCTTTTAGCAGAGAAGAAAACTGATGTTTGCCCAGTTCTTGCCCTGGATGGCCAACCAGCATGCTGGGCTGCCCTGAATGGCCAGCCACTGTGCTGGGCCGCCCTGGCTGCCACTGGCCCCCTTGACAGCTCTGCTCTTCTCTTCCAGGTGCTCCATTTCAAAGGTCTCAGCATCCCCATGCTACCTCCTGCCGGCATTTCCACCTGGGTCCCCAGCCTCAGCTCCCTGCCGACTTCGCCCTGCCCCATGCAGTGCAGCCCCAGCCAGGGCTGACTCCTCACATGGCCCCCCCACACCAGCACAGTGGTCCCCTGCACCAGCCCCTGGCCCCGGTGCCAGCCCTGCCCTTCCAGGACATGGCCGGACCCTCCTTCCTACCTCAGGCGCTACACCAGCAATACCTCCTTCAGCAGCAGCTCCTCGAGGCGCAGCACCGCCGGCTTATGCCCCATCACAGGTAAGGGGAACCTACTTGTCCTGTAGGATACTGAGAACCTCTCTTAGCCTCACTTCAACAAAGTAGCTCCTGCAAAACCCTGAAAGTATGTACAGGCATAGAATCATAGAATCAAATAGGTTGGAAAAGACCTTGAAGTTCACCAAGTCAAACTGTTACTTCAGCACTGCCAAGGCCACCACTAAACCATGTTACTATGCAGCTTGTGAACACTTCGAGGGATGGCGACTCCACCACTGCCCTGGGCAGCCTGTTCCAATGCCTCAGCACCCTCTGGGGAAGAAATTGTTCCTAATCTCCTGTCTAAACCTTCTCTGGTGCAGCCTGAGGCTGTTTCGTTTTGTCCTGTCACCTGTTCCTTGGGAGCAGAGACCAGCCCCCTCCTGGCTCTGTCCTCCTTTCAGGTAGTTATAGAGTACGATAAGGTTCCCCCTGAGCCTTCTCTTCTCCAGACCAAACCCCACAGGTCCCTCAGCTGTTCCTCATCACACTTGTGCTCCAGGCCTTTCACTCACTCCATTGCCCTTCTCTGTACCCATTTCAAAGTCACATGCTGGTAACGTTGGGTTTTCTTCACAAATAAATTCATTGTGTACCCCTGAAATGCATCCACCAGAAGAGAAGATGCAGGGCAAGTTGCACCTGCAGGTGCACCTTTCCCATGGGGATACAGAACGTGCTCATCTAGTATGTCCCATGGTCATCTATTGTTGTTACTTGTAAGAGAATCGTACTGGTAACACTCTGGTGTTGCAATGAACCTGTTCTTCATGTCACAGAGAGCAATAGACTGTATGAGCTACCTCATCACAGCTGCTGTTTCAAAACCATGTCAGAGATTGTACCCACCCCTCCCATCAGGTTTTGCACATGAAGACCTTGCTCCTCTGGGTCCAGGTAGGCTTCCCAGCTCAATGAGGGAATGACGCTGCTGACCTGCAGCACATTCAGTCACAGAAAGCAGCCTAAATTCAGACTGGGCTCATGACTGCAGAGGGACTTATTCAGCAGAGGTGGAAATGGATGCCTGGCCTTGTCCTGATTGTGTTTCTTGAGAGAGGGGTTTAGATAGCACGTAGGAGAGAAGTGCTTTTTTTGGAAACATATGGAAGCTATTTGTGGGTTGTACCCATGGATCTAGAATCAGAGGATGAGTCTTTGTGATAATGCTTCATATCGAAAGAGTGCTGCAGACAGAAAACACTTTCTCTCCATACTCTTTCTGCCTGAAAATTGTGTGTTCTTCCCATCCTTGTTTTGTTTTGCATAAGCTGTGGTTTTAGGTGGATTTAATGATTTGTTAATAACTGGGTAGCAAATATGTGCGAGGCTGAGGCACTGATGATACAAGTGTTTATCTCTTAGTCATAAGCTGAATTCAAATAAAAGCACAGAGCATAATTCCATGAAGAAGCTGCTTTGGTAGATGCTGTCAGTGTTACATTTGGAAGTGGGTTGTGGTGTGGAAAAGGTCAGGAACATCTTGCCTGGTCCCACATCCTGTTTCTGAAAGCACACCTGCATCAGAGGAGGGTGTCAGAAACCTCATAGGTTACAGGCATGAAGTCCCAGTAATGGGAATCTGGGTTGTGTCTCTAAAAGTGAAGCCTCTGAACTGTGGCTGCATGCAAAATTCTTCATCTAGCTGTTCCCTGCTGCATTGGCTCTAGTGTTTTCCTATAGATTTGTTTTGTGATGGCTCCACTGGTAAGCAGGGACTCAGCAGGAAGCAAGGTTTGTGAGTCCATAATGCAAATCCTGCTTGTGCATCCACCTTGTCTTTCTTCAAATGGGGATACTGATCAAGCACCACATGTGCTCCCCTAAGTAATTCAAATAAGCAATAATCATGAGAAGAGACTCAAATCCTCAGAAAAACCTTGGTATATTTTCTACTATTTTCCTTTCCCTGCCTGCAAGGGCAGCAGAGCTGAGGGAGAAGGAGCTGGATCGCAGCCTGGCCTGTTCATCATCCAGAGAAATATTGGCAAAGGCCAGCGAGAGTAAATTCTGCTTTCAGTTACTCCTCAGTAATCCTGTTATGAATGAGGTTTCCCAGGAGTTTATGGACTGCATGGGGAGAAGAGACAACCTGCAGCTTCTTTATGATGATGGATAATGGCTGAAGCAGGGACACGTTTTATCTTGTCTTGTTTATGGGGCTGGCAGTGAAAAATAAAATAGTGCAAATGGCACAAAGCTGCTGAGGAAGAAGTTGTTTGGTTTATTCGTTTTCTGTCTATTAGAGTAATAGCATCTCCTGTAAAGTGAGCATAAGTGGATGCCATGTGGGGAGCGGGGGAAGTGGAGGCCTGCATTATGTCTGTGATGACCATGAGTAAATGACATAGCCTCTTCCTGTCATCCCTGACACCTGCCTGGACTCTTTTCTCTTGAACACATAGAAACCCAGCCTGGTTTGTGTTGGAAGGGAGCTTAAAGCTCATCCAGTTCCAACCCCCTGCCATGGGCAGGGACACCTTCCACTAGACCAGGTTGCTCCAAGCCCTGTCCAACCTGGCGTTGAACCCAGGGATGGGGCATATTCACAAGCCCAGCCGTTTGTTTAAGTCCCTTGGTTCATTGACACGTATCCTTGAGCAGGAGCTGTACATACCAGTGACGCTGTGTGGCTCACCCACTCTCTGTCTCCTCCCCACAGGCGGACTCAAGAGCGTGTATCTGTCCAGCCTCATCGCCTACACCCCAGCTTTGACTTCAGTCACCAACTGCAAACTCCACAACCCATAGGGCCCCAGCCCAGGTATTTAGCCGAAGGCACGGATTGGTAAGTCTTCCACATTTCACTAGCGTGTAGAGTGATGTATTTGAAAAATTGGAAGGGCCCAAGTGTTTGTGAATGTCACCATGGATCAGCGCTTCATGGAAGTTAGTGGTTCAGCTCAACAGATACAATGTGTGCAATAGAAAACTCATCTTAGGGAGGGCCATCTTGGCTGAAGCACTTACAGAATCATAGAATGGTTTGGATTGGAAAGGACCTGAAGATCATCTGCTTTCAGGGAGACCTTGCACTAGACCAGGTTGCACAAGGCCTGCCCAACCTGGCCTTGAACACTGCAGGGATGGAACATTCACAACTTCCTTGAGCAGCCTGTTCCAGTGCCTCACCACTCTCATAGTAAAAAATTTATTTCTTATATCTAACCTAGATCTCCCTTGTTTAAATTTAAACCCATCACCCCTCGTCCTGTCACTAGAGTCCCTGATGAAAAGTCCCTGTCTGGTATTCTTGTAGCCCCCTTCAGATACTGAAAGGCTGCTATGAGGTCTCCACGCAGCTTCTCTTTTCCAGCCTGGACAGACCGAATTCTCTCAGCTTGTCTTCATATGGAGGTGCTCAAGCCCCTGGTCATCCTCGTGGCCTCCTCTGGACTTGCTCCATCTATATGCATGTATATGATCACATCGAGGTGTTGATATTGCTCTTAAATCTTGATCCATGGACAGAGCATCCAGCCAAGCATTAGTCTTCCCCATGGGCTTTTCCTGCCGAAGGGCACAGCCAGGATCCTGTAGACCAATGTCTCTGTCCAAACTAGATCTCCTGCTGTCCACCAGGCACTCAAAAAGCAGTGGCCACAGCTTCTTCTGTCTAAATCAGGGAGCACAGTGCTAACCTGCCCTGAAGAGTGGTGTGAATGAATTAATAGTTGTTAATTGTTCACTCCCTGTAGTGTTCGATACCCTGGAACAAACGAGCAGGGAATTGACAGTTTCATTTTCAGAGCAGGTCTTGAACTCTTGCGCAGTTAGTATTAATAGGGCCCTATTTTGAAGAATAAGAAAATAAAAACATAATTCTGAGCTTGTTAGCTGAGAAAAGTCCATTCTGCTCACCGAATGGAAGAAATAGCATGTGAACATGTAATTAGAGACAATCACAATGAGTATGCAAAGGGGAAGCAAAATAAAATGGCACAGAAAATCTTAATTATGGCATTTTCTAACATCTGAGCACTTCATTCTGCAAATGGAGAGTCTTTTGAACATAGGGGGAGTTTTCCCCCTCCAGGTTAATAATACACAACTTAAGGTATGGTCAGATCCTTCTGCTATTTTCTTCTCAGGTGTTCCCATTACTGGCACCACTGTGGGCTGAATTTGACCAAGATGATATTGTTCAGATCAGTTTGCAAAGCCGTTCGTGTACCATCTGGATACAGCTGTTCTTTCTGCCTCTCTTTTGTAGCAGAATGTTTAATTATAATCATTAGAAGGATCTGATAAAGCATCACTCTATGTTCCCCTCCTCCTCCCTCCTTTCCCCTCCCTGTGTTCCTCCATAGCCTTATAAAACTGAAGGAGTAAGGATGACAGAAATCATATACTGTGTATATATATTTGGGTGACTCACTTCCCCTCGGGGCACATGTAGAGTTTTGCCCAGTGATGGATATAAAAACTTTGCTCTAATGTGTTACCACTGCATAACCAGCAGCAGTTGTAGGCACTGTTGCGAGAAATGGGGATGGAAGGAAGATCTGATGATCAGTCATCTCAGACAACCCAACCTTGATTAAAATCGCCTGGTGAAGAATAAATAAACTCCCATTTGGTTGCTTTAATCATCTTCTGCCTTTGTATTTAGTGATGACCATTCAACCTGTCATCCTTGACTTGCTGGTTGTTGGCAGCCCATGTACCATAATCATCACAATTCTCGAACCTTGCATCTGAGCATCAAGGTGTTGTACAGTAATCCATGTAACACAGGCTAGAAGATTATGGTTGGTTTTGGTTTTCTTCACCTAATGTGCTCTCCTTATTCATCCCAAAACCCTAAGAAAACACTGTTCCATGCAGTCTTCTGCTTTGGACCCTTCTGTACTGCCACAGCATCACTTCAGGGGCCTCAGCATCTGATTGTAAGGCTTTAAATGCATGAGTGAACAAACAGTTCAGTGGTGCTGTTAATGCAATTACTTGTGCAAGTTAATGATGACCATTCATCTTCGAGAGCTCTCTGCAGCCCTCTATCTCAAAACACTCCATGGATTATCACATCTATTTTTTCGACAGTGAATATGGGAAGGCAGAGAGGAAGTGGTCAAGGTCATGCATCAGGCCACTGACAGGGCTGGGAACGGATCCAAAGCCTCCTGATTTCCAATTTAGACTTCCATCCACTTGGGAACAGTCTTAAGCAACTGGATAAACACCAAAAATTGTGGCACAGGAGCTGGAAAGTGCCCAGTCCTGCAGCTTCTCGCCCTGGTTGTGCTCTTTCCAATCACCTGCTATCTCTTATCCTCTGCCAGGTTTTGTCTGTCTGGCACATGGCTAGCACAGGACCAGCAAACATAGTCCCTTTTTGATTCACCTTAGTGTGGGGTGTCTTATGAGGGAGTACTAGAGCACAGGAACTGGTGCCTGGTATGCAGGTGGCTCTGGCCAAAGGATTCCTGCATTTGCTCTTCCATCATATCTGCTACCTGCTGTTGGGTGAAAGTAGTTTCCCAACTTGCTGGAGGACACGTCTGGGTTGCTCCTAACAAGCCATCGCACTCCCTGCTGCTGTCCTTCATGCAGGGGAAGGGAAGCTCGAACCTGAAACAGGAAGCCACCCCTGTGATCTAATTAGCTTTGCTCTGGTAAATGTGAAGACAATGGTTATTACAGAGCTGTTTTTTGTAATTATGATAAAGAGAATGATACACTTGTTTGCTGAGACACTCTAGCTGGACAGACAAGGGATCAGATAATTGCATTATAGACACAGCAGCTGTGTTAGGTCTTCTCTCATCCTCTCCACATGGTGTGAGGATGGGATTGCAGTTTGTTTCTGCATGCTGGACTGGGCAGAGCTGTGGTGTTTGCCAGGATCTTGGTCATGCCAAACCCTGGGATTGAGATGGATTATTTTTCTGGAGGAAAAATCCACCCAAACTCACCAAGCTGAGCCCCCAGCTCTGCTTACCCAGACCAAGATGCATGCATGCAAGTGGGACCATTGGGGATGTCCTGATTCATTGTCTAGTGGGAGGTGTCTCTGCCTATGGCAGGGGTTTGAAATAAGTGATCATTAGGTCCTTTCCAACCCAATCATTCTATGATTCTATGATTCATTGGTACTGGTCTGCTGCTGGTGTGACACCCTTTCCTACATCACTTCATCATGTATCTCTTGCCTTCTGCACACAAAGCAGTTCTACAGCTCTCTGAGGCTGAGTTCAGGCGAGGTGCAGTTTCCCATGCCTCTCCAAGTCCTACCATGATGTGGGTTGTGAGCTCTCCAAGGGAAGCACAGGCACATCTAAAAGCCCCCAGATGGTGCCTAATTAGCTCGTAACTACTGTGGATGATTCATTGGTGTGTTCCCTGAACAATTAGCTGTATTCCCACAAAATAGTCAAAGCAAAATGTAATTGTTTGCAGTGATGGCAGCATGGGAAGTACCTGGTCTGACCAGATTGAGTTACCTAGCCTGGGTATTAATTAGAGCCACCAACATATTCTTGCTCTGAAATTAGCAGGCTGAGTCTGCGCAGCTCTTGACCTTGGCTAACAAAAAAGCTAACTGGCATGAAAACAACCCTTTACTCCTTCTAGCTGGTACAGTCACGAGGGATTGCCCAAAATGGAGGAAACTCCTTTCCAAGCAGCAGTATCACACAATGTTGAGGAACCCACAGCAGCCCCGATCCCACCAGTGGAGGTTGCCTTGAGCATGACCTGACTTGGCATGAGCCATGCAAAGCTATAGGAATATAGAATCACTTAATAAACTAGGTTGGAAAAGACCTTTAAGATCGTCAAGTCCAACTATTATGCCAGCACCGCCAAGGCCACCACTAAACCACATCACTAAGGGCCTCATCTACATGGTGTGTGAACACTTCCAGGGATGGTGACTTCACCACTGCCTTGGGCGGCCTGTTCCACTGCCTGGTCATCCTCTGGTGAAGTAACTGTCCCTAATCTCCAGTCTAAAATCCATATTCTCATCCTTGTGTCCACAGGGACCTCAGTGTCGATGCGGGACTGACTCATGCCCAGTTCCAGGTCCGTCCGGTCCCTCAGCCCTATCAGCATTACTTAGCTACACCTCGGATGCACCACTTCCCCAGAAGCACATCCTCGACACAGATGGTAAGTTAAATGCTTTTACCAAGAAATGTTTTATGCATTGTCTGCCAGAAGGCAGTCAAAATAAAGGCTGCTATCTTTCTATCACCTGTCTTCTGTGAATCCCACTTATCTCCGGCCGTAGGAGGGAGTGTCTGAAAGGATAATGTTGCATCATTGCACTCTGGATTAGAGAAAGGAAAGGAAAGCTCAGCTGCTCTGAAAACATTCGATCGACTGCAAGCAGCACCATGCTCACAAGCTGGTCTGCAAAACCTGGGCAGCATGTGAGAGATTCAGCAGTTATTACTAATAGTATTATTAGTACTGGAACAAACTACAGTCTCCCAGAACTCTGTGTATGCATAAGGACTGGTGATAGGTGATCCCTTCCCTGAGCTCAGAAGATCATTCCTCATCATGTGTTTTCTCTCTACATCAGTCTTGATACCATCTGTAGAGGTTTATCACAGGTGGAGGTGGGATTTGATGAGAAGATGGGCTGACTGGGGTCATTTGCTGGCCCTTCTCCTAGCAGGGTGCTGTGTTTGGAGCTGAGTCATGCCAAGCACTGCTAGTCCCTAAAGCATCTTCAGAAATCCCACAAAGGTGTTTTTAACTCGCCCCCATATTTAGACCGTGACACCTGTGTACTACAGTGATGCTTAAAAAAATCTGAGTGTGGATGGAGAGAAATCCTCCCATTTAAAACTAAATAAAATAAAATCCCCTTTACAGCTGATCCATGTTTAGAGTTTGGTACTGCAAAGTTATGAATGCAACAGGAACATTATAACAGTTTATTCAGAAGAAATGCATGTTCTTAGTTATCATTTATAGGAGATCTTTTTAATAAAACCTCCTTTTTTTTTTTTTTTTTTGTTGTTGTTATTGCAATGCATCCACTGGTGGAAGGTGCCAGTCTGCTTTTTCATTTTAGATTTTCAAGGCACTTGAGTTAAGTCAAGGTACGCAAGGGATTTCAATGTGCAGTACAGGTGGCTTTATTCTTCTCCCTCGCTTCTCACAGGTTGTTCATGAAATCAGAAATTACCCTTATCCTCAGCTGCAGCTGCTTGCTCTTCAGGGACTGAATCCAAGCAGGCACACATCAGCTGTGCGGGAGAGCTATGAAGTATGTATCTCAGAGGCTGGAATTACGATTTAACTTTTAATGCTGGGAATCCATGCAAGCTCTGGCATAAACTCGTGTTTTGTGGCATGGGAGTTGTACTGAGTCTTCCAGCAATTTTAGTAATAAGTGGGAAGCAACGTTTGAGTGGGTCTGGTAAAAGCTGGTTTACTCCAAAGTGCCTGCATCTGGCTCAGTTTGACTGTGACTCCCTCCATGTCTGTCAACAAAGAAAAGAAGGCTCCAGGGAGACCCCTAGAACAGCTCTCAGTGCCTAAGGAGGCTACAAGAAGCCTGGAGAGGGGCTTTGGACAAGCACCTGTAGGGACAGAGCAAGGGGCAATGGCTTTAACTTGCCAGAGGGGAAACTGAGATGAGATCTAAGGCAGAAGTTCTTCCCTGTGAGGGTGCTGAGGCGCTGGCACAGGATGCCCAGAGAAGCTGTGGCTGCCTCATCCCTGGCAGTGTTCAAGGCCAGGTTGGACCCAGGAGCTTGAAACAACCTGCTCTAGTGGAAGGTCTCCTGCCCATGGCAGGGGGTTGGAATTGGATGAGCTTTAAGCTGCATTTCAACACAAACAGTTCTGGGATTCTATGAAAATGCTCCAATTCTTCAGGGTTTTGTTTCTCAACTGAGCTCAAATTCCACCCTAATTTCTGAATTGCTGGATATCCTGCTCTTTGCCTTGAGTCTTCAGTTATTTGCCCAAGTACCAAGGCTCAGATCCATCATTTTAGCATGACTGCTTTGAGGTTGATGGACATTTCTATGAAGGAAGGGCAGGAGTGAGCCTTGGTCACCAGCAGGTATGGTGGGTTGGTGGGACCTCGTGCCTAGGATCAATGCTGATCATGTTTTGCTGCTGTGCCACAGGAGCTACTGCAGCTGGAGGACAGGCTGGGCAGTGTGAGCCGTGGTGCTGTCCAGAACACCATCGAGAGGTTCACTTTCCCCCACAAGTACAAGAAGGTGAGAGCCGCAAACCACAGCAAGGGTGATAGCTCCTGTCAGTTGTACAAGTGCTGTGCACATGGAGCAGACAGAAGGAAGGTTGTTAGGGGGTCACAATCCTCAGGTTGTCAAACTGGTGGCCATCAATCAAAATATTTCCCAAAATGGGTGAGGAATGTAAAGCCCAGAATTGGTGCTTTGACAACGTGGGGGCTTACCCTCCCTTTGCAAGGGGCGCCTCTCCTGTTGGAGCTGATCTCCTGTCTGCAAGGAGATGGTGCCATGTTTTTGAGTTGTGGTGAGTAAATATGGGTAAAATGCTTGATTGGGTACAAATTTCACATGTTAGTAATTTGCAGCTTGGCAGTTAGAAGTAGAGGTGTTGTATTGCCCACATATGAAGTGAGTTAACTCCTGCTGTGCTCATCTCTGAGTGCATCTCCAGTGGATCCAGAATTACAGTAGTAGGAATGGATGTGTATATGGAAGAGAAAAAGGCAGAGCTGACTGGCTAAGTGCTGCCTCATGGTGCAACATGTGGCTGTGCCAGTGGCTAAGCTGTCATGGGACACAGTGGTTGCCCTTCCTGGCAGTGGTGGCCCCATGTGCTTTGGGTTCTCCAGGAGAATCCTCCAGCAAAGGAGATGTTGGGCCATCTCCACTGTGAGGAGGTGGGGGGGGGGGCTGTGTCAGAGTAGCAGAGGTCAGGCTGCTCTGTGGGACACTACCACCAGTCCCATTGTTACTGGCCCTAGGAGGAGACGTGCCAATGAGCAGTATGTTGGTAGCATCCTCCCCTCACTGGCTGCTTTGGTTTCCTCAAACTGGAGGAACTGGCTGATGGATGAAGCTCTTATTATTTACCTTTGTGCAATTGCCCAGGCTTGGGAGAGCATTCGAAAGTCAAGTCCTAACCAATTTGTTGGTTATGTTTTCAACCTTGTCTTCAGAGAAGACCGCAGGAGGGTAAAGCTGGGCAAGAGGATGGAGAGGAGTCAGACACTGATGAGAAATGCACAATCTGTCTGTCCATGCTTGAAGATGGAGAAGATGTCAGGTACGATCTTCCCATCTGCTCTTCTGTCTCCCAAAGCCATCTGAGTTGTATTTATTGGGATTAGGGCTGGTGTGTGCTGGTGGAGTTGTCCCTGTTGTTGTCCTGACAAACTCAACTGAGCTGTTGCAGGGTCTGGGAAACCAAATGCTGTTTAGAAGCTGTCCTGAGCCAACAACAAAGCCCCACAAACATCTCCAGGCTCACAGCTGGGTCAAATCTCTGCCTGCGACAGAGGATGGGGACAAGCAATTGCAAGGGGCTAAGCTACCATGTCTGAAGGAGCTGCAATGCAGCTACACTACCTGGTCCTGTTTCTCACCCTTTAATTGCCTTAAGCCATCAAGAAAAACCCTGATCCTCTTGCTATGGGTCCTTGTGGTTCAGGGTCCCTCTGACTCACGACAGTGAACAAACTGATGATTAATGTGATGTAGGTGAAAAGCAGCTACATTCCCTACACCAGATACCCACATGGGGACCCACCTCACTGCTAATGAATCCCAGTGGTGAAAAACCAAGAGGCTTTGCAGTGAAATCTAGTGCTCCTGAATGGTGAAAAAAGCAGCCGCCTGTGTAATTAATAACTGGAGCAATGCAAGTTAGGAGAATGTGGGCTTTTCTAAAAGGCTTTTAGCCAAGAAGGACACCACCTTTGACTTAGTACACTATGTGAGCTGGCGCTGCTGGGAAAGGCCGTAGCGCTGGTGTTTGAAGCATCCACTGCTGCTTTCTGGCTCTTCTTGTTCCCCTGGACCTCTTCCAACTTTAACAGTGTGGTACCTCTCTCTCTGCAGGCGGTTGCCCTGCATGCATCTCTTCCACCAAGTGTGCGTGGACCAGTGGCTGGCCACCAGCAAGAAGTGCCCGATCTGCAGGGTGGACATTGAAACACAGCTTGGCTCGGACAGCTGAAAGGACTGGCTGGATACACCATTTTCCTTACCAGGTCGTATGGCCATAAACCCTTGCAGCAAATTTTTTGCCTTCTGAGCCATTTGATTGAGAAGAAAAGTCTGCAGGCACGTTAGTGAGGAGGAGGTGGAGGAGGTGGCAGTACAATATCTAGCAGTAGGAGATATTGCACGTATGCAGGATACGGGCCCAGTAAAAGGGAGCTGGCATTCCCGGAGCTCAGAGACCCCGTGCTGCAGAAGATTTAGTGTTGAACATGAAGGAGCTAGTTGTGGTAGTCTGGCCTGTCAATCCTGCATTTCATGAGGATTGTATATATACCTCTCGAATATGTAGAAACATGTTAGGGGTCCTTTAGCTATTTCTATGGATGGCAGCTGGAGCATGTTAGCTTGAGAAATGTTGTGTTTGATGCCCTACTCATCTTGTGGTGGACATGTTGCTGTTAGCTAATTTGCACCAAATATTTTTTCATAGATTCCTTATTTTGGTGCCTGATTAATACATTGCAGAGGGGGATGAAAAAAGGTCAACCTTTCCCACCCTTTTTGGGTGAGGAAGAGGCGAAAAAGCAAAATCCTGTTTACAGTCAGAAGGGTTGTGCTCTTTGCCTCAGCCGCATGTGCTTCCTTTCCCTGCGTTTACAGTGTGTCCCAAATTTAGAGAAGTTTAAAAAAAAACAACTAAAATTTGGAATAAAATTAATGAAGCAATAGGGAGAAGTTCATTCCTGCTTATCTGCTGATGCTGGACACTTTCTGTAGGGTTGCAATATTGGAGTAGATGTTTCTTTGCTTTTTATCTTAATGAAGTAGCTTGCCATATTGAAATTCAAGGAAGAGGTGTCTTCATGATTGTCATTATCTGTGTTGCTTTCTGATGTCAGCTGTGAGGCTGGTTGGCTTCATCAGCCATCCAAAATCATGGTTACTGGAGTCTGTGCCTACAGCTGTGCTTTGGAGCACAGTAATGACAGAGAGGTGCTTAGGGATGTACAATGCCGACTCCTCTCGCATGCAAAAGCACTTCTGATAATAGGATGGGATTAAAATGAATGCTCACAAGGCACTGTTGAGGCCACGAGCATTTCTGTGTGGAAAAGGGAGGCAGTTTGGAAGGAGGTTTTGATGCTTTTTGGAGGGGCTTCGTTGTGACCCTGCCTCAAAGCGTATGTACCTGCACCCATGTGCGTTTGTATATGCGTTTCAGGCCATATCCATACAGAGAATTCATTGGTTGGCAGAATTAAACTTAATTGCATTAACACTCAAAACAGAATTAGGAGGATTCTGTCTCCAAAGACTGAGCTGTTGCAATCCAAGCTCCCCCTGACATAAAGACCTCAGCTTGCCAAGCACAAGGACTGAGCTGAAAACCCTCTGGAGGACCAACATTCACACATAAACCCATTTTTCACTTTGTTTTTTGAAACTTTTTTATTATTATTTTTGTATACTAGGGGAGCAAAAGAGAGAAAATCAGAGGAGAAAAGGGAATTAGTTGGGAAAATTATATATTGAAAATGCTGATGTGGCGCTAGTGATTTCTGGCTCCCCTGACATCCATTTCACTGGAGCCAAGCAATGCTTTTCAAGTAGAAACAATCATAAATTGCTATCTATCTGAGAGATTGAGAGAGTCCCATGAGCTGTAGTTGGAAAACACCAGCCTCAGAGGCACCCCAGAGATTGTTTTCCCAACTAGAGGGAGGAGAAAAAGAGGGGAGCCCTGTGGGTGTGAGGAGGGAGGAGCCCTCTTTTGCTGTGCCCATGTAAGTAGGAGCAAGTGGACAGGGGGACAAATAGTGACATATTAGGAAGACATAATGAGTTACAGTGAGGGTGGTGAAACACTGGCACAGGTTGCCCAGAGATGTGGTAGATGCCTCATCCCTAGAAACATTCAAGTCAGGTTTGATGATGCTCTGAGCCATCTCAGTTGAAGGTGTCCCTGCTCATTGCAGGGTGGTTGGACTAGATGAACTTTAAAGGTTCCTTCCAACCCAAACATTCTATAATTCTATGATTCTATGATCTATTTGTCATTCAGTGCAAGCGATGGCTTATTGCGAGATGCGGCAGTCCCAGGCCTGATGTCCATGGATCAAGGAGTGGTCCATCGATACCTATGGGGCCTGCTCCAGCAGTAGCAGATTGAAGCAGCATTAAAAATAGTATTAATATTACTAATAATGTGGACAAGCAAAGCAAGGCTTTGCTAGAAAAATACACTGTAAGCCTGCCTGGTCTATCTAGGCATGAGCTGGGGATGAAGCAGGGAGAGGAACAGGGTGATTTAGACCCTGGCCATGCGGGGAGGGAACAAGGACCGCTTCCGAACCGTGTGTTTTCTTCAAGCCTATGCGAAAGTATTACTATTTGCCTAATGAACAAGCACAGTTTTTAAAAAAAATAAATAAATAAACAAACAAACTAAAAAAAAAAAAAAAGTACCCTTTGGTGAAGAAAAGCACCAAACTCCCATGGTCTTGTGTGAGTGATTGATCCCAAGGTGCGCGCGAGCTTACAGCGTCTGGACTTGCATCAGTGTGTCAGGTTCCTTTGCGTTTGAAATAATTATTTACGTGTAGGTTGAGATTAATAAGGTGAGTTTAAACAGCAAAACAAGACGAACAATGACAAATATCTAGAAACAAAACATGGATAGTTTACAGGGTTTTGTGAGCTTAAATGCCTTATATTTAACAATCATAATTTATGACTAACTTGTAGATATTGTGGGTTCTTATTTAATTATTTTTATAGTTGATTTTTTTTTGCATTTTTAATTATAATTTATTTATTTAGAAATTAATACTAATTTTTTTTTATTACTCCTATTACCTCATTTTTGCATCGTTTCTGGGAATGGAATGCTTTGCATGCATCGGTACTTTAAAAATAAAAAGTTAAACATGGGATGTGGGGGGTAATGCTTATCTTGTCACAAAAAAAAATTTAAAAAAATATAAAAAAATCAGGGTGTGTGATTACAAACTGTATTACTGTGGTGCTGTTACCTTGGATACATTCCATAAAAATGCAAACCTTTGATTCTGTATGCTGTGACATAGTGGAAAACTGCAATATAGTGACTGTGTTTAGCACATATATATGAATATTATTTGCACTCATAATCAAACTCTGGTGATCCTTTCACTTGTGTCCTTGTGCATTGAAGGTGATTAAGGATGCTCTGCAAAACCAAAACATTTCAGTCTATTCTTGCTGCCACCCCATCCCCTGACACTGCTGGCAATTATCCTGCTCTTGCTGCATGTATTACCCTGCAACAAGACCTGTTATGAAGTTGTTCTTCAGGCAATGCATGCATTTAGTGAAAGGCTCTTCAAACTGCTCAAAATCCAAGGAAGGAAGCCCAGGCGGTGGCTCTGTGTAGTTTTTTGTGCCTATGGTTGCTTGGTTTGGTTCTTTTCACCCCCTGTGCATGCATGCGTGCATGCCTCATGGGAGCTGAGAGAGGACAGAGGAGGCAATCAGTTGAGCCTGAGCTTGGAGGCAACAAAACTGAGGGATTCATTGCAGCTTTTAAGGTTTAACCACGGGTTAGAGGTACCACTAAGCTGAGAGGGGCTGGGATGGATGTGAGAGTAATTCAGCATCCCTTTGTAATGTCTGCCATGAGTATTCGCTATAACCCAGCTGCAAAACACACGTGGAGCAGAAGGCTTCAGTGCTGCTTGTCTTGACCAGTTAATTTTGTCCTCTGTGTTAAGGGGGAAATCTCAACTTGGAGCTTTTAAATCTACTGTTGACCTGGGACCTCCACTGGAACCCTTCTGTACCCAGAGAGTGGGGTGGCCCCAAGCTGTCGTCCTGCTCCTGCAGTGGTGGCCAAGCATCTCCATTTCCATCCCCATTTCCATCCCAATTTCCATCCCCATTCCCAGCCATATCCACAGCCTCACCGCTCTCACAGTGAACTGCCTTTTCCTAAAAGGCTCCTGAATATCAAGTGCTCAAGCCTTGCAGGAGGTTTTAGAGCACTTTTGATAATATTTCTAGCTTTAAGCCATAACCACTCTCCATCAGTGAAGATGCTCAGCCGTCTATGAACAGACATTGGGATCAATGCATGTGCTCAGCCAGTAGCCATCCCCCCCAAAGGCTTTGGATGCAATTCTCTTTTGGGTTAGAGAGGCACAGAATGACTGTACCTTGATTTTCTTTCTCTCTGTCCCTTCAGGGTGCTGCTCTGCTTTGTTGACTTTGCCTTACCCTGGGTTCAAAACCTGTGTTTTTTTTTCCTTGCTGCTCTCTAACACTCTCCCCTGTAGCCTGTAGCTGCAGTTCTGAGCTGCAGGGGGATGGGCAATTGGTTGTTCCACCCTACAGCAAAGACACTGCAAAAGGAATAAGTGAAACAAGGAGTGAGCGAACAAAAATCCTCTCCTTTAATGACCTGGGCTGGTGAAAGGATCACCCACATTTTTGTACTCCTACTGCTGTTCTGTTGTGCTGTGCAACATTTTCCTACATAGACTATTTTATAGAAGAAAGCTAGAAAAATATTTATTATTAATATTAAAGCAATAGTGCATTGAAGAAATGAAAAGACATTAGAAATTGTGTAAATGCTTAGATTCACTTTTGGTGGATTTTTTGTACTTTATTTATAACTAATAAAACAAACTGCATTGCTAACTATAAACCGGTTCCACACAGAAGTCACCTGCTGGGGAGAATTGCTTGGTCTTTATTCAATGCTCCTTTCTTGTTTCTTTGGGTTTAAGTAAATTCTTCTTTCACTGTTTATGGCTTTGGACTTTGATACATAAAAAAAACGCTGCTGGGGTATAAAACACTCTGCCCAGCAAGTTTACAGATGCTGTTGGAGTTTTTGCTCCATGGCAGAGGCGAGGTGAGGCTCTATACACTGGGCATACCACCATGCGTGATGTTCTGTGGCACAAGTTTTGTGATTAGGTGTCAAAATTACTTTCCAGAACCAGGCTGGAAATTGCCTGTTAAAGAGAAATTTCTCCTCTAAACACATTCATGGTGCCTGTAGGTTATCTCCATCATGTCCTGAGCAATAACGTCTGGCCCTCCATCATTCCAGTGGAGAAGCATCTCCCTCCCCACAGGTCTCCTCTTTAAGGAAACTAGTCTTTATCTTTACTAGTCTTTAACTAAGGAAAGATAAACTTATCAGAAGAGGGAAAAAAAATTAAATCCTCCAAATGAATACAGATATATTTGAGATTATTCTCAATCCTTTTGTTGCCTGAATCCAGTGGACCACATATCCAGCTGTGCATCCAGCACATCTGATTTCATAGGTCCTCTTGCACTTCTGTTTCTTCACACAATGAATGGTGAGAGTCTCTGCTCCCACCCACTTTCTATTCAGCTGTTCCCCCTCATATATTTCATGTAGAAAGGCTGAGACCATTCCTCAGCTTTGACTATGCGATTAAACAAACTAGCTTTGGAGACAGGCAGCTGCTGATCGTAGAGATTTCATTCTTGTAGCTGAAGGGAATTTCCAGCTCCTCCAGCATCCAGCAAAGGCTGCATAAAGGATGCATCATATTCAGGCAATGCAGAGCTTCCATTACAGGAAGATTTTATAAATTCAGACAACAGAAAACAGGTTAAAAATGACCTGCTGGTCCAGCTGGGAAAGATCTCAGTGGCCCACTAAGATCTTGCTGATGTCCTTCGAAAAGGTAACAGCTTTAAGAGAGTTGCTGAAGATGGCAATTGGTTTTGCTTCAAAGCAAACACACTGCCACAATCTGATACCAGCCCCAGGGAGTGCAGCAAGCAGCAGCTGGTGGCTATGAGAGGATGGATAGGGATTGTGCCCATTAAGGCAGAACAGCACTGGCCAAGATGCAATGTCATTATTCATTGCAAGCATCTGCTTGTGCAGCAGCTGCCTGAGGTTGAGAAGCTTAGCCCTGGTTTGTGTTTTGTAGTATCTAAATCCTCAGCTGGCCCACAGGTTGCAGCTCAGAGCTGTAAAACCCCATCAGTAAATCACAGAATTATAGAATAGTAAGGGTTGGAAAGGACCTCAAGATCATCGAGTTCCAACCCCCCTGCCATGGGCAGGGACACCTCCCACTAAACCATGCCATCCAAGGCTATGTCCAACCCCACCTTGAATGCCGCCAGGGACGAAGCATTCACAACCTCCCTGGGCAACCCATTCCAGGGCCCCACCACCCTCACAGTAAAGAATTTCTTCCTCAGATCCAATCTAAACCTCCCCTGTTTAAGTTTAAACCCATTACCCCTTGTCCTCTCACCACAGTCCCTAATGAAGAGTCCCTCCCCAGCATCCCTATAGGCCCCCTTCAGGTATTGGAAGGCTGCTCTGAGGTCTCCACGCAGCCTTCTCTTCTCCAGGCTGAACAGCCCCAATTATTGAAGTTGCTGTTGTTTAAAATTGAGCTTTTTTCTGTGTCAAAATCCTGGGCTCATCCCCAGAGAGTGAGCAGCAGGTCAAGGGAGGGGATTTTCCCCCTCTACTATGCTCTGGGGAGACCCCAGACCTGCAGTCTTGTGTCTAGCTCTGTGGCAACAACACAAGAAGCACGTGTAGCTGTCAGAGTCCAGAGGAGGCCACAGAGATGCTGCGAGGGCTGGAGCAGCTCTGCTCTGGAGCCAGGCTGAGAGAGGTGGGCTGAGTCAGCCTGGAGAAGAGAAGGCTCCTTAAGGGGGTACCTTAGAACTGCTCCAGTGCGTAAAAGGGGCCACAAGAAACCTGGAGATGGTCTTTGGACCAGGGCCTGTAGGGACAGGCAAGGGGAATGGCTTTAACCTGCTAGAGGGGAGATTGAGATGAGCTTTTAAGCAGAAGTTCTTCCCTGTGAGGGTGCTGAGGTGAAGCTGTGGCTGCCCCATCCCTGGCAGTGCTCAAGGCCAGGCTGGACACAGGGGCTTCGAGCAACATGCTCTAGTGGAAGGTGTCTCTGCTCATGGCAGGGGTTTGGAACTGGTTGAGATTAAAGTAACTTCCAACTGAAACCAGTCTGGGATTCTATGATTCTATGGAAATAGACTTCTACACATAACAATGTGGCAAGAGAAATTATAAGATGTATACTTCACAGCCTTCATTTATTCTGCCTTTGTGCATGTTAAGTTGGTATAGGTATGTGATACTATCAGAAATGTTTCAAAACTATTTTATAGGTATTTTCAAATAATCCTCTATGTCCTGCAGCAAGAGAAAACCAGTCCCTCTCAGCATCCAGCACTGCAAAGGACTCTTTGGTTTTACTTGGTTTTCACCAGCAACACCCAAGTGCTTTTGTAAACAAAACTCTTCATCAGTTTCCCAAACTAATGGGGACCACACGGGCGATGGGATAGCCTGGTTTTGCAGCCTCCTGCAGAGTGCCACAATCCTTGTCCTTTAATCTTGCTTTTCATCTACATTTCTGTTTTTTGGATTAAGACATTTGCATTAAAACCACACCAATTAAGAAATAAAGAGTGAAAAATAATGGCAGAGGGTGTTGGGAGGAAGAGGACCTGTGCATCTGTTCAATATACGACTTTGGGATGCGCTGCCCCAGCAGGCAGAGATTGCCTGAGCCCTGCAAAAGGCACAGCACTACGTAATTTTCGCTTCTCTCCTCCCTAGTTCTCCACTTGGCCATGAACGTGCTGGTTTTAGCAGCTTAATGTAAATCCATCCCTTGGAAAAACTGCACTCTCGCCTTACTACTTTTGTATCATTAGTTGTTGTAGCAACAGAATGATTCCCCGGAGAGAGGGTGGAGTTGAGTGTTGCACAGGCAAAGGGCATTTTTGAGGCCTTTAGAAGAACAAAGCAGAGTTTTTTCATGCTTTGCCAGCATTGCCTTCCCACGAGGCAGTGAGATTGCTGACCCCTGTATCAGCAAACTGCCCCTTGGCCCTTCTTAGGGCAGCATTGACCACAGCTCAGCACAGCTCTTGTGTTGAACAGCCCCATCCAGGGATGGTAGGTGGTTTGATGGCAACCCAGGTATATGCAAGCCCATCTCTCACCTATGCTGTGGCTTGATGACCCCAAAGCTTTTCGTTCCTGCAGGAATCAATGGATGGAGGAGCCACAGGACCTCAATCTATGGCAGTAGCTACTTGCTACCTGTGATTACTCCCAGATGTGAGCACATCTCATATGCACAATCCGGATTTCTCTCTCCTGCTTTCCCCATGCAGGGGTAGTGTGTGGATCAGGAGCTGCTTTGCCGCTCCCAAGGGCTGGAAGTATGGATTAGTACAGGTCCCATGTGCCTCACAGGGAATTTGCTCAGGGATTGGCGGGGGTTAAACTGCTGCGATGCAGCAATCCTGTAAAATCAGGATATCTGGCATCTCCCACACCAAGTGGGTGCTGACTGGAGCCAACTGGAAGTGCTGGGACTACAGCATTTAAATGAGAAAAAACCTCCTGTTTCACTGCAGTACACACTTGTCTAAAAATGGGACAATTGTACTGAAAGGCATGTTTTTTTCATAGCCCTGGTAGGCTGGGGTGGGAGGGAAAGCAGAGAGATCAAAAGCCTGACACTTCTGTTTCAAAACACACACCGGGGAACCTCTGTTTTGCAATAACATTGCAGAAGCACAGCAAAAGCAAAAACTTCAGACTTTGGGCAACCTGAGCCCCAGCAAAGTCCCACGGATACAACATGCCTGTCGACCCCAGCATCCACCTTTAGGGGTCTGTTCTGCACCTCCTGTAAGCTCCCAGCTCCCCATCTTGGTCCTTGCTCAGAGCTTGGTATTACCACTCTGCAGTGATGTGGGAGAATACAGCCAGTATTCTGTATTCTATACAGTTAACACTGCTGTTTTTATTATTCCCATCAGCAAGTAGTTGATCATTGATGAGGTTGATTACTGGGCTCATTTAAGCAACTTGCTCTGCTCCAAAACCATCAGTTACTATAAAGGTTTCTAAAACGAATTAGTCTGAGCTATTATTTGTGAGCTGGCACAGACAGCTCAAGTCTCTTCAGTGGCGCCTGCTGCTCAAAATAAAGATGCAGTACTTCCCTGGTGGTGCTTTGGTGGGATGCAGCAGCTTTATATCCAGGAGCAATCAACAGTACCTGCAATATGCCCCTAACTCTTGTCTCAGCATCAGAAGCCTTTTCTGAGGCCTCCTTTGCCCATGACCAGGCAGGGACTGAGCAGTAGGACTGCCTTGTGGTCAGACACATCCAGGTCATGACCCGGTGGAGCATTCTTCCCAGCCCAGCAACTGATGGAGAGGGTGGGGGGATTCCGTGAGTTTAACCCATTCTTGACCCATATAATCCCCATTCACACAAAGTGCTTGTTTAAAACCAGCTTCTGGGAAGGGGAATGACCTCTCCTAGAACATGGGTGGGCCAGGAGGAAGGTCTCCTTCTCACAGAACCATAGAATAGTATGGGTTGGAAGGGACCTTCAAGGATCATCTAGTCCAACCCCTCTGCAATGAGCAGGGACATCTTCAACTACATCAGGTTGCCCAGAACCACGTCCAGACTGGTCTTGAATGTCTCCATGGCAGCTCAGATACCTTCTTTTCTCTTCCAAAGGGTGTGTCCTGCAACTTTGCTCCCTGGGGCAGGAGATGGGGCTCCAGAAGTAATGATCTATGAACAGCTTTTCCTATTGGTACCTGTAGAGTTGGGGAGAGCTCTACATGAACACTGGCCCTTATTGTGGCTGAGAAATCCCTCCTCCACTACAGAAAAATTAAAATAGCAATCCTTATTAAAAGTAAAAATTGAAAGGGACTCTTCATTAGGGACTGTGGTGAGAGGACAAGGGGTAATGGGTTTAAACTTAAACAGGGGAGGTTTAGATTGGATCTGAGGAAGAAATTCTTTACTGTGAGGGTGGTGGGGCCCTGGAATGGGTTGCCCAGGGAGGTTGTGAATGCTTCATCCCTGGCGGCGTTCAAGGTGGGGTTGGACATGGCCTTGGGTGGCATGGTTTAGTGGGAGGTGTCCCTGCCCATGGCGGGGGGGTTGGAACTCGATGATCTTGAGGTCCTTTCCAACCCTTACTATTCTATGATTCTATGATTCTATGAAATGAATGGCAGCTGCTCTGAATTAGAGTTGGTATTCAGCCCATATAGGGTAAATTGTCCTGAGACAGCTTTGAATATAGTTAGTGCAGCTTTCTTGGAGTGGAATTGATTATCCAGTAGGTCTTTTGCTATCCTGCTGTAACTGTAGATCTCAGCTCTCGGCAGACCCTCATTTGAGCGGTAAGACACATGGGTGGAAAACATGACCCAGATCCCACCCACTGAGAGCTGGCTGGGTGGCTGGGTCCTTGCAAACCTCCTTGCAGAAAGCCCTGCTGTGTACACTGCTTCTGATGTAGGAAGGAGTACGGATGGACACGTAGTTCTGGAAAAGAAGTGGGAAAAAGTGGAATCTCCAAGCTGCAGACATTCAAAACCCACCTGAATGCATTCCTGTGTAACCTGCTCTTCATGGCCCTGCCTTGGCGGGGGGCTTGGACTAGGTGATCTCCAGAGAGATGATCTCCAGAGGTCTCTTCTAACCCTAATGATGCTGTGATTCTGTGAAATATGCTGACTCAATTCTGTTTTCCTTTTTACTCACCTAAGAGGACAGCCAGCTGGCTTTCCCAGCCCTGGCAAAGTACTGAAAGCAGAAGATGGCACCTGAGCTGCTACAAGGTAGTTTATGACTCTGTTGGTTGAAGTTTTTAATTGTAAATAAGAGAGAAATGTACTTATTTCATTGACAATTTTACAAGCTCTTTAAAAAAAGCAGTATCACTTTTACAAAATGCTAGCCCAGGAAGCAAATCTCTCAATATGAAAGGCAGTGTTTTAAAGTAAAATGCAATAGAAAAGAGGATAATGATAAAAAGAGGGATTGAAGCCCTCCTGCAGCATCAGTACCCTCAGTACCGAGGGAAAAGCTCCCTCCAGATTAACCCATCACCCCGATTTTCATCCAGCCACTTCCCACAGGGAAATATGGTGGTCACACCAGTTGCCGAGTTGGTGATCTCCACCCGCTCCACCAGCCAGCCTGGTGCCAGGCCACTGTTGTCGTGCTCAATCCGGACTTTCTTGAGCTCCCCCATGTCCAGTGTTTCCAAGTAAAACCTGTTGGTTTTGCCTCGCTCAAAGAGATTCCTGAACTTGTGCTTCAGTGCCCGCTTCCCCGAGTCCCCATTCAACCCGAAGATGGTGATGAACACATTGGCATTGGTCCCTGCACCTTTCTCAAATCCTGTGACAATGATGGTCTCATATTTGACTGGCACCAGGCTCCTGGCTTTGCTGGCAAAGCTCTCAGTGACCTTGGCACACTCAAAGACTTTGTAGTCCCGTCTCTTGTAACACAGAGGGATTTTCACGTTGCACCTGAAAAAGTATCTGATGAAAGAAAGTTAATAGCTTGTTAATGGTTTACGTGGTCACTGTGCTGGATAAGTGGTATGGATTGGGCATGCTACTAACTTGCCCAGTGTTAATATATATATGTATAGAATATGCTGTTTCTATACAGGTGCTAGCACTAGAGTTTCTCTGTGGAAAGGCAGCAGTGATTGAACATCGCAACTGGAAAACCTAACATCTCCCTAAACAGCCACAGACACATGGGAGGGTTGGTGTAGGGCACTTGTCACTTCTTTTGTCTGTGCAATGGCATGTCCATTTACAGATCCACCCAAGTAGGATGAGCAACCAGCCTCACAAATAAAGCAGCCCAGAGATGCTGCTCTGAGAGCAGGGAGACCAGCAGTTATCCTTGCTGATAGCATGGTTCAGGTTGGGCTAGGAACTAGGAAAAAGGAAATGGGAAAGAAGGGGAGGAAGAGGTTTAAATCCCCCCCTTCCCTCATCTAGATCACCCAACACGTCCTCAGCAGGCAAAAATAAAAGCATTGAGCACTAAAACTATAGGTACCAGATTCTGAAAGCCCTTGGCTCTGCAGTGCTGCCTCTGGTGATGTGCAGTGAGCACACATCGCATCCCTAAATCACTGTGTACCTGGAACCCAGCCAGAGGCCGGAGCACTCTGCTTTTAGTGATGTATTTCATTTCCAACAATGCAGATCATTTCCAAATGAGTGTTTTTTCCCCTCCAGTCCCCCGCCTTCCCTGAACTGCAGCGGGTCCTCCTGGAGGGAATGCGGATGAATTGCCATGTATGTGTGCACAAAATAAACACCTGGAGGAAGGGTTACTGTGATTCCAGCAGTGATGTGCTTCTTAAGCACTTCCAATGCCTTTGACATTTTCTGCAGCCAAAGTAAACCACTCATTTCTTTGGGAAGAAGCTTTGTAGAACGAAAAATTCTCATGGGAGAAAAGATTTAGGCTCAGAGACAGAAAAACTGCTTTAGAGTGGGGTGGAGGGGCTGCCTGAAGCTGCAGTTTTATTTCCTGGGGAGTGTAATGCCTCATGGTTTGGAGTTGTAATACAGCATGCGAGTCTTCATTGAGGGGCATGAAAAAAATGATGACATTTCTAGCCTCCGGATTTGCAAGAAAAACCTTCTAAATACTGCCTTTTCTGATCTACTGTAAGATCTACTACTGAAAGGCAAACATCCCAGTATAACTCAAAACTACTGCTGCAGCAATCTCACAACCCTTTTAGTTTGGTCTTTGGGCTTGACTTGGTGGGTTTTTTTGGATGCTTGGGATCGGGAATACCTGAAGTGTGAGCTTGCTCTCATGGTGCAATCTGCTCCAGTGGATGGTTTGCAGAGCAAACACCGTTGTGAAGTGCTACGTCTGCAGAGCTGGAGCCCTACTTCATTGGAACGACAGGCTGCAGGCTTCACTGACATCTCCTGGCTGCCCTCTTTAATTTAAAACAACTCTAAAAAAAACTGGGGTTTCATAAGAACAGCTTTGGGCCCTTCAAAACCCACAATTTCAGTAGTTTCAGCATGCTCCCAATGAGTTTAGTGCACAGATTCAATTGCACAGATGGACTTCAAGGATTTCAGGTTTTTCCCCATCAGGAGAAAATAACGTCTTAGTATGTAATTGACTGAGTTTTCATTCAGCAAATATTACTGTGGCTATTCTGCTGGCTGATTAATTTGCTAGAGAGACTCTTAGCTTCTGAAAAAAAAACCAAACACCTCAAGGATTTTTACTTAAACAATTGTCTATGTTGGAACAAACTTGTTATAGTTAAATTGTTTAGCAGCATGGAAATATCATAGAGAAGAAAAAAAATCTACACTTAGCATTATGTATATTTTTGCTGAAAAACAGTTTGTTCTGCCTATAGAAACCTTCTCTGGTTCCTGTATAGCCCCTGTATTATCTGTGCCCTTCACTCCTTCCAAAACGGGTAGGACCTGATGCGCTCAGGGCTCTTCGGAAATGTTCATATTTTGGCCATGGCATATTTCAGCCATGTTCAAGTCAGAGTATCCAAGCTGCATGATTGTAACCTTTATATTTGCCTTTTGAATCATAGCATGGTTTGGGTTGGAAGGGACCTTTAAAGCTCATTCAGTTCCAGCCCCCTGTTATGGGCAGGGACACCTTCTAATAGATCAGGTTGCTCCAAGCCTCATCCAGCCTGACCTTTTGGACTATACCAGGAGGATCTATCATCCAATCTAGTCTGAATTGAAAGTTCAGTTTTTCTATTACTCTCATCTTTTTTCTAGGAGCTCTTTTCACAAGACTTACCCAAAAGCCTTACCTAAAGACTTACCTAAAAGTCAGTCTGCGCATAGTATCCTACAAACCCCTTAAATTTCAGTCAGTGTGAGTATTTTCCACAAGCTGACACATTAATTTGTCATGGCTGCAAGATTCGTCTAAGCCAACATGTTTATAAATTTATCTGCACACATAAATGCCTTCTCTAACAACTCAGAAATCACACAGGGAAGTCAGGCAGGGACATTCTGTACTCAGCACACCAAACAGCTTGTCCTTAGCTTTCAGAAAGGGATTAAAATTTGGTAAGACTTTCCGCTATTGCTTAAGTCTGAAATGTTTCAGGAGGACACATGCAGAGCTTCTGATCTTCCCCATGCCCCCTTAGAGCAGCTCCTTGCAGATGAGAGGCACTTACTTGTTGCAAAGCTCCATCTCCGTTATGATAATCTCTTGGACGTGCCAGAAGACATCAGCTTTTGCAGATGACTTCTTTCCATCTTTTGGGCAGTGACCAACACAGATAGCTGCTATATCCCCAACATTCTTTGAAGAGAACTGAAATGTGTCTGTTGCACCCCTACAGGAAACAGGAAGCAGTTTCAGTTAGCACCTTGAAGGCTGGCAGTGAGTTGTTTCGTGTGGACATTAAGTAATTTGCACAAGACTACAGAAGACCAGAGATAAGTGTTCATTTACAGTAATTTGCTTTAGCTCACATTCAATACAAAGTATAATTTCCATATATAAATTTAGCATTTTCTCTGATTAGGGGTGACACTTCAAATTGTTGCCACCAGGACTTTCCAGGATAAACTTGAGCTGTTCTACATACAAAATTTGCCTCATTGTAGATAAAGCTGAAGAATGATTAATTTCCCCTCCAGGACTTATTCATTCATTCTTGACAGATACTGTATCTGTTACACATCTACCCACCATAGCTGTTTTAAATTTACTAGTTCATCCACCCTTCCTGAAGCTCAGCTTGAAAACAGTTTAGAGAAACAATAGGTCTCTGTCAAAACCTTGGCTGGCTCCCTGTCCTGTCCCTGGCATGTCTATTAGGTTTGTCTGCTTGGACTCGACCTTATTCCAGCCTGCCTCCAAGGACGGGCTGTGACAAATGCTTTGGAGAGTTGTCTTCAACTCCACTGTAAACATCAGCAGCTTAAGGTCAAGAGGAAGCTTTTCCTGATCTTGCCTGTTTCACATGAAATCATGAAATCAGGTGCATGGAGGGGATTCTCCCCCTCTGCTGTGCTCTGGGGAGATCCCAGCCCTGAAGTCCTGCGTCCAGCTCTGGGTCAACAACACAAGAGGGACATGGAGCTGTTGGAACAAGTCCAGAGGAGGCCACAGAGATGCTGTGAGGGCATCGCTCTATGGCTAAGAGAGGTGGGCTGGGTCAGCCTGGAGAAGAGGAGGCTCCTTAAGGGGAGACCTTAGAGCAGCCCCAGTGCCTAAAGGAATGACAGGAAACCTGAAGAGGGGCTTTGGACAAGAGTCTGTAGGGACAGGACAAGGGAATGGCCTTAACCTGCCAGAGAGGAGACTGAGATGAGCTCTTAGGCAGAAGCTCTTCCCTGTGAGGGTGCTGAGGCACTGGTCAGGGTGCCCAGAGAAGCTGTGGCTGCCCCATCCTTGGCAGCGTTCAAGGCCAGGTTGGACATAGGGGCTTGGAGCAACCTGGTCTAGTGGAAGGTGTCCCTGGCTGTGGCAGGGGTTCGGAATTGAATGAGCTAAGGGGTCCCTTCCAACACGAACCACAGAATCATAGAATCATTGAACAGTTAAGGTTGGAAAAGACCTTAAGATCATCTAGTTCCACGATTGTATGAAATATCAGCCATTCATACTAAACTCCACGTCAACTATCATTTCACCTTCCTTTACAGAACCACAAGAGAAACCTTTCTTCTCTGCAAAGCAACAGAACGTGAGCAGTGTTCATGACTTCGAAGATATTTCTATCTCTTTAGGGTGTTCTTTGCCCTTAAACAAAGTAGAAAACCCATCTCACATTTGGAGCACTGTGGTCCCACATGGGAGAAGTGATCTGTCCCCTGTTCTGTAAATGTGTCCCCAGCTCATCTGTGAATGAGGCTGATATTCTGCTTTCCTCATGTGACAGTGATTTTTCAGTCTTACCCCCCAGATTTATCTAGAAAGTCAAATCTAAGCATCTCCTACAGCATTTAGCCTCCAACTATTTTTACTTTCTCTCTGGTTCCCACTGCCAGTATGATGCTGTAAAAGGAACTAAAACCACCTCCAGCTTCCTTTTGCTCCTCCCAGCTCAAAAACACACAGCCTCTCCCAGGGCTTGCCAGAAGCCTGGTTGTATGTATGAATACATAGGATGTGCACAAACACACACACGAATAATCTACATTTCCCATTACAGATGCCTTTTTCTAATGATTTTAAACCTGCCCTGTGTCTGCCCATAAGAAACTGATTTTACATCTTCCTTTTACTTTAGATGATAAGTCACTAAGTATTTGGGAAGGGGGGATGCAAAACAATGTGACACAAACACAACCATGTAAACCATACTGGAGAAGAGGTGGTGGTTGTGGAATCCACGCAACTGTTCTTTTAGCCCACCATCCTGTCCTACTACCTTTCAAATCTCCTTTTCTTGGAGGAGTTTTCCATAAGGAATTCTTTCGAGCGGCCCAGCTTTCCTTCTAGGATGATCCAGATGTTTTCCTTTGTTTCTGCATCCTCTCTGTCACTTGTTACTGTGACAATCTCATAGGCTTTAAAGCATAATAAACACACACATTAAACAGAAAAGGAAGAGCAGATGGTCAGAAAAATCTCTTCATTTGGCTGTCACTTCGCTTAAAAACTCTTTTCCTAATATTTATCACAGCACACAAGAAAACATTTGCGAAACAACGATGGAACCAAGCTGAAGTCTGGGACTTTTGACTTGTACGTGCTTTGGATTTCATGCAGAGATAGAGCACATGAAAAACATTAGTACTGCTCGATCTTGCAAGCATAGTGGAGCAGCTCTTGAACGAGCTGTACCCAGCTCCCTGCTGTGCTAAGCACTCCCTTTTCAACACAGCCCAAATCCAAAAGTTTTTGTGCCACAATCCTAACAAGGACAGTGAAGTTAGGCATGTACCCAACAGGATGTGCTCAGGTGCTGTGGTGGCATGTAAGTACACAAAATGGCAATCACGAGGCTTATTTTTTGCAAAAGGAAGAGTGAAATCACACTGAAGGAATGTGATTATTGACTCTTCAGCACTCTCACAAAGAAGAGCACTGCAGTGCAGGATTTACTTAAATACACTTTGTCTATTACCAGTGCAGTTAAATAGCACTTGATCATTTACTTGCTCACCACATTAGACACCAGTGCAATACCTTAGACACTGGGAAATTGCCCAGAGCAGACCCAAGACTATGAGGTGTTTAGCTCAGCCATCATGTTCAGCTGGGATACTTGAGCTAGTAGCCCAGAACATGTTAAGGAGGAAGCTGGAGCAGTGTTACCTACAAAGCTTGAAGGATTGAACTTATCTTCTACCTGGAAGACTCAAACCCATTTTATCTAATGAGACCATAACCATGTGTCTTACTGCTTATGCTTATGGTTTACTGCTGGATTGAACTGCTGCAGATGGGCCCTTCTTAGGCTTCAACACAGAATGAGATGGTTTTCTTCATTGTAAATCCTGATTTGTTTCTTTTTGATCACACTGCTGCACTTTGAACTAAAGAGTATCCTAAATAACCCAACCCTTAAACACTGCAACCACAAACACCTATTGCATGTGAACCCTTAGTAGAGGAGCTTGCAGATGTGGTCCTATGGCCCCTGCAGTCCCTCAGCAAACACCACAAGTCAACTCTAATCTTACCAGTGCGTTCCTTCAGTTCCAGGATGTCATTATTGGCACAAGCCAGCTCCCTTATCAGCTGCCCATCATCTTCACCCTTAGCCAGCCAGCGATCACACTGGAAGCGAAATGTCTTGTCCGTGGCAGAGTCCATCACATCAACATATTCCAAGTGCCAGCCTGGTGCGATTCCTAGCAAAGCAACAGAATAAAAAAGACTTGGATACTTTCATATATCTTGGGCATGGAGGTGAGATCCCTCTCCTCCGTAGCACCCTCCTGGTGCTAAAAATCAGAGAATTACATACTGATTTGGGTTGGAAGTAACCTTAAAGGTCATCTTGTTCCAATCCAGATGCTACGGGCAAGGGCACCCTCCACTGGACTGTTCTGTCTCCAAGGCTAATGTTGACTTGCTCAAGACCATAAGCTGATCCCCCTTCTACACTCAGGCCATTCTTTTGAGGGAGTCAGTGGCTTTGATTACATATAAGGGAGTTGGAGCACGGTCTTGGATAAGATAGGTTTAAGCTCTCTGGGCAAGGGACAGTCATTTGTTCTTACCCAGAACTTTGCATGAGTCTGGGCTTCTGCAGTACCAGAAGCAGTAGCAGTAAGCAGTGAGTAAGGAGAACTTGGGGCTCGGGCCTGTTGTCAGCATACCGATACTGGAGCTGTCCCAGGAAGAAGCATTAATGGGGCTTAGGGACACCAAACCCTTTCAAAACTCCAGGGAAATCAGGGCCCTGCAGAGCTGTTTGCCCGAGACAGAAGAATGAAATCTCCTGGAAATCAGAAGGTTTAGAGGCAAAAGTTGATGAAGCAGCTTCTGTCACAGAAACTGCCATTGGTTCTTCCTTCTAAGAGAAACATGAAAATTTAAATCCAAATGAAATATATGAATTCATGTTCCATCTAACCTCCACTCCTCCACCACACATGTCTGTAACAATTAGACACAGCAGTACAGGTATGGTTTATGGTGGTCCCTTCACGTTTTGGAGTGCCAGCTGGCCACCAACTGTAGGGCTTAGTGTCTTCCTATGGGCTGTCTTCCCCCAAACCCTTTGCACTTGGATTTGAAGGTCAGAAGGTAAATTGCAACTTGCTCCTTTGACCCTGCCAGCTAACACATGCAAGGAAATTACTCATGCTATCCTGAGTTTGCCAAGCAACCAGCAGAAATCCAGTAGTGCTGGATTGGGTATGGACATAAGACAGACTAAAGTGATGGATGCCCTAGCAGGAGACCACCAAATCACCAAACTTTGCCTTAGGGCCTTCTTAAACCACAGCAAGTTTCATTTCAGTTTCCTATTTTACTTTTTCATTTTCCCCAGTGGAAAAGAAACATGTAAATGAAGAAAAGGGCATTTGTGAACTTTTTCCTGATTTCTTTGTTGAAATACAAGATGCTTTAGTTGAGGTTGGGGGAGGACAAAAGGTTTTGACAGTTCTACTTACAAGTCCTGTTATTAGTTAGACAAAGAAATGTGACGCTTATGATGAAAGATCTCTGCTGGCTTATTTACATCCCAAAGACATTAAACAGCTCTTGCTCTTCCAAGAACTCACTGCCATATGCTTACTTCCTTAGTTTGCAAACATTAATCTTCTGTAGCCCTGAAATAAAATGATGGCACCTTTCTCATTTATGTCAACAACTTACCCAGTGGGCTGACATCCTTCCACACTATGTGTTGGCAGGTCTTTACCAGACTCACAGCCATTCCTGCTTCATACTTTGGCTTCCAGAACCTTCTTCAAGTTAGGAAATTACCTGCTACGAAGCACAGACCTCAACCAGAGACACCACTTGCCCCTTACACTTTGGGGGCATGAAAGTGCGGAATCATTGTGGCTGGAAGGGACCTCTGGAGAACATCTAGTCCAACTGCTAGCTTAGAACAACCTTAGCTAAAGTAGGTTGTTTCAGTCCAGTTTTCAACATCTCCAAGGACTGAGGCCCCACAACCTCTCCGGGCAACCTGTGCCGGTGTTGGATTACCCATGACCAGAAAAAAAAAAAAGCTTTTTTTATTATGTTTAAATGGAATTTCCTGTATTTCCAATAATGCTCACTGTCTCTTGTCCTGGCACCAGGTGCTAGTGAGAAGAGTCTGGCTCCATCTTCTTATTTTCTTTGCTCCCCCCATCCAATATTGGTACATATTCATAAAATCTCCCTGAACCTTTCCTTCTCCAAGCTGAACTGCCCCGGATAATTCAGATGCTCCAACATCCCACAACAGATGCTCCAATTTCTTAATCACTTTTGAGGCCCTTCACTGGATTCTCTCCAGTACCTTCTTGACCCCCTTGAACTGGGAAGACAGTGCCATGTGCCAGTGAGGAGACCTGTACAAATACCACAGGTCCAGCACCCAGGCAGGGGAGATGAGTGCACTACCAATGTGCAAGGACTCCTCCAGGCTGCATCAGCAGGACAAAGGTCCTCAGCATGGTTTTGGGGGTGGGATGGATGAAGTACCAGTTTACTGCCTCCTGGGCAGACCTTATCAAGTTCCCTAGGGCTCACGCCATGCTTTACTTGGAGCAACTTGCTCTTTGGGGCTGTACAGAAATGCATTCCAAGCATGTTGGCAGTGTCAGCTGTTATTCTTTCAGCATGCTCATTTCCGTTTAAGTTTAATGAACATCTCTGCAGCATATTCAGGAGGCTGCTCGGCCTCCATCAGAACTTTAGTTAAAAACATACTGGATGAAAGAAAAAAAAAAACATAATTCTCTAGAGAGAGAGATCAATGAATGCAGACTGGGATAGAATAAATCTCTGATCCTAGTCCTGTTGCGAGCAGTGAACAGTATGACATGGACAGGATCGGTGCTAAGCAGCAGTATCAGAAAGGAGAGTGAATGAGATGCACAAACCCTCCTCCCTCTTTTTCAGCCTGGTTGAGCATGCGCTTACCAGGAGAGCTGCATCAAAAACCTGCTCTTTTATCACAGGGAGAGGTGGGCCAGGGCTGCCTTTCCAGCAGATGTTGGAGTTGAGGGAAAAGCAAGCAGAAAGTGCAGCTTGCCCTGGTGTTCCCTGGGAAAGATGCATTTATCAGCTCTGGGTTTATTTAAAGGGCAAGATATGGGCTCTGTCAAGGAATTGACACTGGAAAGAAAAGACCAGCAGGGTGTCCCTTACAGCACAAGGGTACCTCAAGCCAAGGAGCTTAGAAAAATTGTGTTATTGCCCCAAAGCATCCTCCTTTTTGCATTAAACGAAAAATATTTTTCCCCCCTCTCACTAGAATTGGTCTTTCCTTTTTCCTGTTTTCCTTCCTAATGGTTAACAATTTAAATTAGGAGACCTGGAAGCTGTAGATGTATTCCATATCACTTTTAATTCCTCAAGAAAAGTGATTCAGGTGAATGCTGTACTGGCTATGCCCAGAGCAGCACAATTTCGCACCCTGTCCATGTCCCCTGGTACCAGGAGCGGCGTCACATCAAGGGTTTCACTGCCACAGGATTTAACACCATTTAAAAGCTGATATGGAAATGAAATTACTGGTTCAAGGCTGAAGAAACTACTGTGGTTTACCAACCAAGGTATTGTTTTACTCTTGTTTCAGACTGGGAAAAGGTAGATTTAATTTCTTTTTGCATCCATCTGGAAAAAATGCAAAGTCCGGTAATGCACAGTGTAAATGTGAGACTTCCTTCTGCTGAGCTGGCTGTGTGCTGAAAGCACATTAGTGGAAGGAAAAGAAACCATGTTTGCAGAATCACTTTTCAGGTATGAAATCCTAGTTTCAGAATATTACCCAGTTTACAGCTTCTCTTCCTGTGTGGCTTTAGCAGTGCAATGGGCTCAGAGATATTACAACGTCTATGAAAAAGTGGGAAAGGAAACTACATCTTATACAAATGTAACCCAGAAGCATCAAACCCTCAGCACTAGCTGGTTTATGGAGTAGACAGCAGTGAAGGATTGAGGAAGAGGAGCCAGAAAGGTGGTAGGGATGTACCAGGGTTAGAAAAAACTAACCTAGGTCCTGTCCACTGCTCACACAACCTGAAATGACCTCTGCAGTGATGGTTCATCAGCCTTTTCCCTGGATACCACTGGATAGTGGATCCTGATCACAGAATCCCAGACTGGTTTGTGTTGGAAGAGACCTTAAAACTTATCCAGTTCCAACCCCCTGTCATGGGCAGGGATACCTTCCTCTAGACCAGGTTGCTCCAAGTCCCTGTGTCCAACCTGGCCTTGAACACTGCCAGGGATGGGGCAGCCACAGCTTCCCTGGGCACCCTGTTCTAGCACCTCACCATCCTCACAGGGAAGAGCTTCTGCCTTATATTTAATCTCAATCTACCCTCCTGACTTATCATGAAAGCCACAGCTGCTCCATCATTCAAATTTCAATGTCTGTAGAAGAGCCAGAGCAGATCTGTTTGTGCCCCACTGGCACCTCAATCAACAGCATCAGGAAAAGGGCTCAGGAACAAATCGACTGTAAAAAGGCTTTGGACAACATGGAGGGCTTTTCTGCGGTGACCCCAGTACAAACTAGGACCATCACATTTGTTGCCATTACTGCCTTGGGGCAGAGGGGTAGAAATAGCACATATCTGAGCAGTTTCTGCTTGATTATTCAGGTCTCAGTCTTTACAGCAATGTTGCTACCACTGTGCCTTTGTAGAAGATCCCCTCTCACCTCAATAACTGTTCAATGCTCCTAACAAAAGGTACTTCAATCCAGGTCTGTTTTGCTGCCATCAAAATCCCCAACAGCAAACCTGCCCTAATAAAACCTATGCCTGTGCCATGTAGGCTCCTTAAAAGTCCACAGCTGAAAGTGACATTTTCAGTTGCACGAAAAACATTTCAAATGTAATTAGAGGAGGAGAAGAGCTTTGGGGAAAGCAGAATCATTTTGCTTGCTTGGCTCTGTATAATTTTGTGGCATGAAGGGTATTATCTTCCCCAAGTGTTCTTACGTAAAAGACCAGTTATTTGTCCTATTTACTCTCCTTTCTCAAAAGGGTCCGAGCTGACATGTGGGTGATGGTGGTCAAGGACCCTCTGTGTATATCTGAAAGGACCATCTTGACTTTTTACCAGGTGATGATGAAAGCCTGTGCTTTCCTGATATTAGACAGACAGGCTGGATTGTAAGCTCCTTGTCATGTATTTCTGCAGCAATTTGATGCGTCAAGTCTGACTTTAGAAGTAGTAGATGCTACACATAACAACATTACTGCTTCATTTAACTAAAACCTCAACTTGCAGCACTACAAGTTTCCTTTGCCCCTCTTGTGGGACAGCAACTCTTCCTCCACCTATATTGACCCCAAAATTGTTACGCTTTTCTGATATACTCAGAAACATGGAAGGATGGGAGAAAAAAAATGAGATTGAACTGAGTCTGGTGGGTTCACTGCTCATCGGGCTCCTGGTCCTTTGCTTTGTGTTACTGAACATTAACTATTCCTTGCAAATTGAAAGCTGGTGGGGTCAAATCTGTGTTGTCAGAACCACATCCAGGCTTGGATACACTCATGTCCATGGAAGCTAAACCATGTCCACTCTTTGCAGCTGTGGTGTCCTCAACACAAAAAGGACATGGAACTGTTGGAACAAGTCCAGAGGAGGGCCACGAGGATGATCAGGGGACTGGAGCATCTCCTGTATGAAGATAGGATGAGAAAGTTGGGGCTGTTCAGCCTGGAGAAGAGAAGGCTGCGCGGAGACCTCATAGCAGCCTTCCAGTATCTGAAGGGGGCCTATAAGGGTGCTGGGGAGGGACTCTTCATTAGGGACTGTAGTGATAGTAAAAGCGGTAATGAGTTAAAACTTTAACAGGGGAAGTTTGAATTGGATATAAGGAGGAAGTTCTTTACTGTAAGGGTAGCAAGGCACTGGAATGGGTTGCCCAGGGAAGTTGTGAATGCTCCATCACTAGTGGTGTTCAAGGCCAGGTTGGAACAGAGCCTTAGGTGACATGGTTTAGTGGGAGGTGTCCCTGCCCATGGCAGGGGGGTTGGAACTGGATGATCTTAAGGTCCTTTCCAACCCTAACTATTCTATGATTCTATGATTCTATATTCATCGACTTTCTCCTCTATCCTTTTGTCTATCTACAGCAGATCATCTTTGGTTTGGCTTTGTAAGCAGTGGGTGCCTGATCAATGATAACAGCTGTCATTTCTGGTGCTTATGTTCCCATAGGAGTGAAAGAAAAACATTTCTTGGGACATTGGCTGCTCAGGGGGCAGCAAAGAATTGTTGCTGCCCAGCCTTTCACAGCCATCAACCAGCTCTGATCAGCCCCTCAATTGCAGTATTTCAAATTCCGCATCTTCTGAAATACAAAGTAATGACCAGTGCAAAGACAGTTCATCAGCCTTGTGTCCTCTGATGTTATTTATCCCCTGCCTGGTTACATGACCATCCATCCCTAACCACCACACAAGACATCACCCAGAAAGTGGTGGGAGCTTTGATAGCAGCATTGGATTGCTAGAAATGGAGCGTTAATTCTGAGGTGTTAAAATCACAGCATCTTGCTCTGCATCAGTACATCTCAAAACATTCTAAGAAGGTGAATATTTTTTATCCCTAATTTACATAATTGAAAATGAGGTACAGGGATGTGATTTAAGCAAGATCATTCTGCAGGCCAGTGGCAGAATAAAAATAGATTCATTTTGTGTATCTCTCTTTTAGAATCGTGTTGGTTCACATTGTAGCATTTCTCATCGGAGCAGACAGGCGATGCAAAACCTCTCACAACCTTTGGCAAAGCAAAAGCTTAACACCTGGGACAGTTTTAGAAAACAGGTCCCCTGTCCCTCCTCCTCTGTTGTCTGTGTAACTTACACAGTCCAGGATTTGACTCAAAACCACTCATAAATTAGTCTCAGACACCACCCCACCCACCTATCTTACAGATAAACTACTCCTGTGCGAAAACACTTAACAGCTCAGAGTGAAGATACAGCAGTTTCTCAGATTATATTCTTGTGATTGAAGTATATTTTTGTGTTTTATTGAGACATACTTGATGCAAAAGCATTTAAGAAGGATGCAATTTGTCCCCAAAAGATGCAAAGGAGGATTGTAGAAAAGAGAAGCTTTTATAGAATTGTTGAATCTACAGCTGTACCTGGCCTTTGGGGCTCTTCTACTCTGCAGTGAAGGGTTTTGCAGTTACAGGAAATTGGGGAAAAATGAACGACTGCGCAAGGTCAACACTGCAGCCTTCACCTTCTCTCCAAGTCTGTTGTTTTATTTGCTTACAACTTTTGCTTTGTTCCTTACTTTATGTCAAATCTGGACAGTGAGATACTGGCAGTGTGTCCTGTTTCTGCTGTAATGCCTGTAGCACATATCTGTGACAGGAATGTTGAACGTAAGAAAAAAATTACCACTCTGAGAGAGGAAGGTGCATGGTATATAAGGGCTTTGTGAGTCAGTGCTGGGGTGTGCCCTTACAAAAGACTAAAAAGGCAGATCTTTAGGTTTCTTTTAATAATTTATGACCTACAAGTGCCCAAAAGGCTTTAAATCCTGTCTGTGAGTTGCACAAATGTATCTCTGGAAAGACCATGGGCTACAAGTTCAGTGCCTGGACAATTTAAGATTTGATCCAAGAAACTGCTCTTTAAACAGGTAGTTCCTTCAAAGAAAGAAAAGGAGTACGCTTTTAATGTTTCTGACTTGGGTCCAGATCAAGAAAGTGGAATTAGATACTTTTTCCATTTGAAGAGCCACCTAAAAGGAGTCACTAGGCAGTTACGCTGTTTAAAACTCAATTAGACAATGTCACAGCAGTTGGCATAATTGAGAGAACGTCCTTGTTGAGGCAAAGATGTTGGCCTGAATAACCTTGTTATTTACTTCTGTCTTTGCTTCTATACACAAAGAAGTCTGGTTTACCCTTACTTCAACTCTCTCTGGATCCCCTTGGCTGAGGCAGCTGAGATAATCAAGAATCTGAAATTAATGACTTTAGAAAGACTGCTTATCATCTGGGTTCAAATCTACTCAGACAGATGAGAGAGCTAAATCCAGGTTTCCCATATGTCCTTGGAGATGCATCTCTGCAAGGAGAAAAAGGAAAAAAAAAAAAAAAAAAAGGTTTTCTAGGTAAATAATTCCATTACTGAGATACTGAGAAACTTTAAGCCATTATTCCAGAATGCTGATTTAGTCCTTAAACCAGAGAAAAAATAGAAGCCTATATTTGGAAAGCCAGCATTTCTACAGACCTACAGATATTGATCTTGCATAAATGCAAAAGCAAATTAACTGAGATATGAAAAAATACACAATGCCTATCTGAGATCAGGAGATGGGGAGTCTGGAAACAATTAAATTTGCTCAGGGAGCCTAAATGTATTAGGTTGAACGTCAGTATCTAAAAGCAAAAAGGGGCAAGCTAAAAAGACATGGAGCAAAACTTGAAAGTAATTTTCATTCACAGCAATTCATTGTTACCAGACTTTCACTGGTGAGCATTAAATAGCTGAAAAACCAGGAACAAGCTCCTTAAAGTTGCAGTTGTGAAGTCTCTAAACTGCCTTCTTTTAAATGAGTGCCGAATTCCCCCCTAATCAATTTTACCGAAGACAAAGGAATTATTGAAGTCAGAGGGGAGTTCACTCCTCCTTTAGATCATATAGAAAGATGTCATTCAGCAGTTTTTGTGGGGAAAATGGCATTTAAAAGCATGAAAGTGAGACCATAAAACTGACATGCTTTTCCAGAGGAGGCAAACACAATGTTTGCTTTTTAAAAATGTTTCGACAGCCTTTGGCATTGTAATTACTGCTTCTCCAACTCTCAATACCCTTCTGCAGTCAAATTTCAGTGAGAAGAGAAATGAAAGTGGGATGTGAAATGGGAGCAAAGCCACTGCAGCAGAACTTTGTGATGAGGATGGAATGTGGAGCTGAACTTCATGTCAAAGTAACCACATTTGGCAAATCATTTAAATGCATTTTGTTCTGAAATGAGAGCAGTTTGGTTGACTTTTTGCTGGGACCAGGTGATGTCTGAATGGAAAAAGAAGCCTTGTGATCCTGGTAGTAGTTCCCTGAACTAGTCCTGAACTAGTGCTAAATGCATCTAACGTGAATCAAAACAGGATGACGCTTTCATTGAGGCTGATTACTAAGAATATTAGGAAAAGAACATCAACCATGTTCCAAGCATTCAGCATATAGGTATTCTTCCACTACTTCAAGGGGGCGTAGAAGAAAAAGAGAGAGAGGCTTTTAAAAGGGCCTGTAGGGACAGGACAAGGGGGAATGAGGAATGGCTTTAACCTGTGAAAGAGGAGATTGAGATGAGCTCTTAGGCACAAGTTCTTCCTGGTGAGGGTGCTGAGGTGCTGGCCCAGAGAAGCTGTGGCTGCCCCATCCCTGGCAGTGTTCAAGGCCAGGCTGGACACAGGGGCTTGGAGCAAGCTGTTCTAGTGGAAGGTGTCCCTGCCCAAAGCAGGGTCTGAAACTGGATGAGCTTTGAGGTTCCTTCCAACACAAACCAGTCTGTGAGACTACGACCGTAGCAGCAGGATAGGCCAGTGTGAGGCTGAGTCTTCCACAGACCACTGACAGAAAACCTTTTGTTTTAAAAAAAAAAACCTAAGGAAAGAACGATCAACATCTGATGCCTCTAGGTAACGGTAAATACAAGCGCATTTTTATTTAATACCTAAAGTCCCCCAAGCATCTGAAAAAAAGCATACACAACCCCCGACCCCTGACCCCGCTACTCCTTTCCAAAAAATACAGCCAGGAATTTCTAACCAGTGGCTCAGCCAATTTATATAAAATATGTAAAGAGAGCAGGTATATACGCAAAACTAGCTGTAGCCCGGGATCCCAGCAGTCATAAATACTCTACCCACTCAACAAACTGTCATGCTGCATTGTGCAAAGTTTTAGATAGGATATGTCTTTTACATGACTAATGCAAGAACAATGAAGGCAACATATGTTTTGATTTAAAACACAGTTCTCCTTCTTTCTTGGGGGGAAAACAAGTATATTTTTGTAGAGCAAAACCTGATCATGTTGTTTGTCCAAGGCTTAACCCTGCAGTCAACTAGGTCTGTTAAAAGCCTTATTAGCTTTTGTTTATAAATGGAAACCAGTGATAGGATGGTAATATGGAGAGTATGAAATGGCAATGTATATTTATATTCATATTTCAGGTTCCAGACACATGGTTTACTATTTTAGCAGACTTCTGGTGGCTATCTGGGAAGGTGCCCTTAGCCCATAGCAAATTTCAACTAATTGAGCCTATTTACTGCTTAGCCTAAGGCTAAACTCTGTTTCTTCCCTTTGCCTCTAACCAAGAGCATGCTGACAGCCATTACCATAGCACAGATGCAATGTGGTAACTTCCCAACCTGCATCAACATCATCATCAGTGGCACAGAGAAGCTGAACCATGATCACTTGTGCAAGAAGAAAAAGGCAGCAAAACAGCCCAGATTAGCAGGATTTGCTTGTCACTCAGCAGAGAGCAGACCCATGGAACTCATTGCCACAGGTTGCTGTGGGTGCCAAATGTCTCCTGGAGAGTGTGGACAAGAACTTGAATGAGAAAATATACTGAAAGTTGCTTAATGGACAAAAAGGATAGCCAGTTCATGACATGCCTGGAGCTCTGCATAGTAAGATGCAGAGGACTGGGGACGGATTATATACTCTTGCAGTTCCTCCTCTTTCTCGGGCACACAGTGATGCTGCTATTGGAAATAGCTGAGAGGCTCAACAGATCCTCATCTGACCAGGTTCTCATCTGCCTAAGCCCCAGCCTGTTCACATGCCTGAGCCCTAAATATCAGCTCTGATGTGGTGGGTGCATTTCATCTTGTTTGCATGACCCACCGCTGGAGAGCCAAGATGTGACTTGAGGAAAGTGTTCTTTTTGTATACATTTAGCTAGTGATGTATTTGGAAATGAATGTGCAAGTCCATATTTATTTCTTCATGCTCTCAGGGCATCTGAACTACCCTTGCAACTACAGAGATGCCTGTTTGCTGAGCTAAAACTCTAGTACTTTTATAGCCCTTTCTTTATCTGCATCTAAACTGAAGATTCAAAGAAGTGATTTGATGACTAAAATCAGGTAAAAGCAGCGCTCTGACTGCATTCAGCACCAGCTGTATAACATATTACAGAGGTTAAGCAACTAAACTGTGCTGCATTGTGAGAGTGATAAATGGGAGCAAAGTTTGCAGTGGCTGGGAATAAACAATCATGTTAGGTGGATGGTTTATTTTCCCATATTTCACAATAGACAGAGGCTACAATAAGATTTTCTTTCTTTTTACTGTTTACTTTTTTAAATAAAAACAAGGGGGCAAACTTCCAGTGGGAAGTCTGACCCAGAGGTGGTATCTCCCATTAATGTTGCACGAGATGCAACCTTCCGCCATCTGCCACAACTTGCAGAGGTCAAGAAGGTGGTGGTCAGGATCTATTCATACGGACATGTAACCCTTGCCCGGCCATAAACCAGCTGCCCTGGTACAACCAGACAACAACTGGCTAGTCCTGCTGCCATTCCTCCCAGGACTTTGATAAATACTACTGCCAAAATTGCCTTGTTAACACTGAACCATGTGGGTCTGTGTGAGCTATAAATCTTCACTTCAGGGCTGCAGCAAGGGCCTGCCACTAGCAAGCAAGTCACTGTTAATCTCTTTTAGATGGAGACAGGATGAGACGTCATCACAGCAAGTGAATGATGCATTTGTTGCAAGATGCTGCTTGGTGCCTGAATAGCAACACCAACGGCTATGACAGTGGTATCAAGTGCTGCTGTTTATGAAACCCATCAGGGTGTCCGGCAGCAAGGAAATGTCAGAATCTCTGTCAGCAGGGCAATGAAAGCTCACCAGCTGATATAGTGATTTTAATAAACGCAGACGCAGATCTTTATTTCTAACTTCTAAAGCTCACTATGTTATGCCAGGCTGCAATGCCCCATGTGTCGGTGTCATGCTAGTAGTATTAAATTGCTAAAGAAGTGCTGTACCAGCCCGTGAAAAAAGGCATTGTGCTAAAAGAGTCAGCAAATGGCTTTGCTTTGGAGGAGCTGTCATCTGTATTGCTTCAGTGCCTATAAGCTCAGTCTGAAGCTGTGGACCCACTAGAGCAGACACCACAGCTGCATGAAGGGAGAAGGTCTCCTCTATAATGGGGTGCGTTTAGGCAGGCAAACTAGACACAGGATCCAGGTAAGATCTTTGAGATTACCCAGCCTGCATCAGAATGCTCTCAGCCTGCCCCATGTCCACAGAGGAGGTGCTTTGATTTAGAACATTGTCCTGACCTCTCCTGCCCCCAAGTCACTGCCCTGACCTTTGTTGTCGTGCCAGATCCGCACTTTGCAGAGATCTCCCAGGCTCAGCATGTCCGAGAAGCTGAATTCGTCCATCTGGTTCCTTTCAAACTTGTTAGGCTTGTTGGACTCCTTCAGGGGCAGGGTCCCGCTGTCCCCGTTCTCCCCAAACAGGATCAAGGACACGTTGGCATCAGTACCTGCTCCTGGAAGAACAGAGTAAGGCACATGGTCAGCAGCTAGCCTGCCATATAGACCCGACACCCAGCTCCCAGATGATGGAAATGGAGTAAGGAAAAGCAGGCTGGAAGAGGCTGCAGTGCTGATCAGGTTTGTCTGCACACAGTCAATGAGTTTAAATGAATTTGTGCAAGATCCTTCAAGGAGTACACCCCATGGTAGCTAACAAGCCAGCCCTTCCAGCACATCCCTCAAATACAGCTGGAATGCTTCCCCCTTCCATTCAGGGCAGGGTGATCATGATGGTTAGCAGTAGTAATAGGAAGGAGGAGTATCTCTTCCTGATGGAGCACTATGTAACTCATCGCTTTGCAGGGGATGTCAGTATTGTCACCCCCATTTTTCCAAAGTGGCTTGGGAAGCAATGTGACTAACCCAGTAATCTATGAAAGAGTGTTAAAGAACATATTTGAATGTTTCTATCTTCAAAGTGTTAGTACGTGTTGTCCTTCCAACTGGGTCACAATCCCTTTTCCACACTGTGGTCCCACAGCCTCCTCCAAGCTGTTCTGTGGCACCCAGGACACTTCAGCTTGGGTCTGTGTCGTATTGCCCTCCCTGTGTTACACAAAACAGGGCTTTGAAAGCAAAGCTCAGATCATCAGTCAAACCACTACAGGATCTTGTGGACCAGTTTTCTGCCTCCATAGGTCTTCCTTCTATATTCTGGTTCCTCAAAATATTGCCCATGCTGCATTTAGTGGAAAAAAAAAATCTGTTTCTCATTCACCAGTTTCTTCCACCAACTCCTACTTTTTCTTATGTATATGTTAGAAAAAGAGCAATTTCTAAGATGGTTTTTATTAGCTGAAATTGACTGTCATATGCCCATTGCTGTCCATATTTTGCCACAAAGAGCAGCTATGTTGTCAATTTCCATAGAATCATAGAATGGTTTAGGTCAGAAAGAATCTTACAGATCATTTAGTTCCAACCCCCTGCCATGCATTTTCTGACTTTTGGAAAGTTTAGGGCCAATCCATCACCTGCAGTAACCTTACAAACATTTTAGCTTTAAGTGCTACAAAACTTAACCTGGCGCTATAGATAGAATCATAGAATCATCGAATAGTAAGGGTTGGAAAGGACCTCAAGATCATCGAGTTCCAACCCCCCTGCCATGGGCAGGGACCCATCACACTAAACCATGCCATCCAAGGCTATGTCCAACCCCACCTTGAACGCCACCAGGGATGAAGCATCCACAACCTCCCTGGGCAACCCATTCCAGCACCTCACCACCCTTACAGTAAAGAATTTCTTCCTCAGATCCAATCTAAACTTCCCCTGTGTAACTTTGAACCCATTACCCCTTGTCCTATCACTGCAGTCCCTAATGAAGAGTCCCTCCCCAGCATCCCAATAGGCCCCCTTCAGGTATTGGAAGGCTGCTCTGAGGTCTCCACGCAGCCTTCTCTTCTGCAGGCTGAACAGCCGCAATTTTCTCAGCCTATCTTCATATGAGAGGTGCTCCAGTCCCCTGATTATCCTTGTGGCCCTCCTCTGCACTTGTTCTAACAGTTCCATGTCCTTTTTATGTTGAGGACACCAGAACTGCACACAATACTCCAAATGAGGTCTCACAAGAACAGAGTAAAGGGGCAGGAGCACCTCCCTCGAACTGCTGGTCAAACTGCTTTTGATGCAGCCCAGGATACGGTTGGCCTTCTGGGCTGCAAGCGCACACTGCCGGCTCATGTTCATTTTCTCATCAACCCACACCCCCAAGTCCTTCTCCTTGGGCTGCTCTGAATCTCCTCCCCGCCCAACCTGCAGCTGTGCCTGGCATTGCTCCGACCCAGGTGGAGGTCTTTGCACTTAGCATGGTTAAACTTCATTAGGTTGGCATCAGCCCACCTCACATGCATGTCAAGGTCCCTCTGGATGGCATTCCTTCCCTCCAACTTATCAACCGAACCACACAGCTTGGTGTCATCGGCAAACTTGCTGAGGGCGCACTCAATCCCACTGTCCATGTCACCCACAAAGATGTTGAACAAGACCGGTCCCAACACCGATCCCTGGGGGACACCACTCGTTACTGCTCTCCAGCTGGACATTGAGCCACTGAGCACTACTCTTTGCGTGCGGCCATCCAGCCAGTTCTTTATCCAGCGAGTGGTCCACCTATCAAATTGATGTCTCTCCAACTTAGAGAGAAGGATGTCATGGGAGACAGTGTCAAAGGCTTTACACAAGTCCAGGTAGATGACATCAACTGCTCTGCCCCTGTCCCTCAGGTCCGTAGCCCCTTCATAGAAGGCCACCAGATTGGTCAGGCAGGATTTCCCCTTAGTGAAGCCATGCTGGCTGTCACCAACCACCTTGTTGGTTTTCATGTGCCTTAGCATGCCTTCCAGGAGAATCCCCTCCAAGATTTTGCCAGGCACAGAGGTGAGACTGATTGGTCTATAGTTCCCTGGCTCATCCATTTTCCCCTTCTTAAAAATGGGGGTTATATTTCCCTTTTTCCAGTCATTGGGAACTTCACCTGACTGCCATGATTTTTCAAATATGATGGACAGTGGCTTAGCAACTTCATTTGCCAGCTCCTTCAGGAGCCGCGGATGGATTTCATCCGGTCCCATGGACTTGTATACATTCAGGTTCCTAAGGTGGTCCCGAACAAGATCCTCCCCCACAGTGGGCCCAGCATCCCCACCCTCACCGTCCCCGCGTCTGCCTTCCAAGACTTGGGTGGTGTGGTCAGAGCATTTGCCCGTAAAGACTGAGGCAAAGAAGTCATTAAGAACCTCAGCCTTCTCCAAATCCAGGGTAGCCAGTTCTCCCGATAGCTCCTGGAGAGGGCTCACGGTGTCCCTAACCTGTCTTTTATTGGCAATGTACCTATAAAATCCCTTCCTGTTATCCTTAACATCCCTAGCCAAGTTTAATTCTAAGTGGGCCTTAGCTTTCCTTACCTGGTCCCTAGCTTCCCGGACAACATCCCTATATTCTTCCCAGGCTGCCTGACCTTGCTTCCACCTTTTATAAGCCTCTTTTTTCCTTCGAATTTTGCTCAGCAGCTCCTTATCCATCCAAGGAGGTCTCCTGGCCCTCCTGCTGAACTTCCTTCTAGTTGGGATGCATCGCTCCTGAGCTTGCAGCAGGTGAGCCTTGAATATCAACCAAGAGTCTTGGGCCCCCCTGCCCTCTAGGGCTGTATCCCATGGAACCTTACTAAGCAGGTTCCTGAAGAGGCCAAAGTCTGCTCTCTTGAAGTCCAGGGCAGTGAGCTTGCTGCACGCTCTTCTCACTGTCCTGAGGATCTCAAACTCGACCATCTCATGATCGTTGCAATCAAGGCTGCCCTGGAGCGTCACATTCCCAACCAGCCCTTTCCTGTTGGTGAGGACGAGGTAAAGCATGGCACCTCTCCTTGTCGGCTCCTCTATTACTTGCAGAAGGAAGTTGTCTTCCACGCAATCGAGGAATTTGACCAAAATTATTGCTTTTTATTTTTTGATGCCATATTTTGATGCCATAATTAAAAAAGCAGATTAATAAGAATAAATTTTATTGCACATGGGAAGACATTCATTGCTGCCTCAGAACCAGAGCCCTTAAATTTTGGGAAAATAAACATAAGATCATGAAGCTCAAGTATCTCTTACAAAGTCAGCTTCTGCTGCTGCTGGTTAGGCAGTCTAGCTTTGAAAACTAACCGCCTGCGAAGCCATTCTTTACACAAGAGTATCATAAATCCACTTTGGTCCACACAGGCCGTGGTTCCCACAACTCCATTCACAACACAATGCAGAGACTAAGTTGAGGGCACTTAAAACTTCTTGAGAAAGCTACCAGTTCTTCAGGGTAATAATCTGAATGCAAAAATTGGGAAGAAGTCTCAACTCTTCTTATAGCAGGACTGAAAAAAAAATATTAAAAGGAAAATAAAGTAGGGAAGAAAAAGACTTGTACAGAGAAAAGGCAAAGCAACAATGTGGTGCCGATGTGAAAAAACTGTGTAGGTTAAATCGGTGCTAATTTTCAGCAGTTCCCTGGGAAGGACTTAAGAAGGAAGAGAAAGCATCAGGGATTCAGGCAGTCCATTTGCTAGTAGCTTTTATGACCCTAAAGCTTGCTGAGGTGGGGAGAAAAGCAAACCGAAGTCCATTTCCTTACAAGGAGCAGCTCACAATTAATGCAAGGTCTCAAAAAGCACAGAACCAACTGTTTCTTAGCAAGACCATCCCTGCAGGAAGAAGCTTATGAAGGCCTCATGTTGTGTCTTTTACCTCACAAGCAATTAGCAGGAGACAGGAATGAAAAGAACAGGTATTTCTGAATCGATGTGCATTTCACCTATCTGGATGTCTGATATTTTCTGCTATTGTTGTAAATTCCAAGAACCTGTCAGGCGCATTTAGGAACTGCAACAAACTTGACAAATAAAGAGATGAAGGTACTGTGGTTGCACAAGCCTTAAACAGCAAGGAGTGCAATAGCTCCTGGGTCAATACTGGGGTCTGTAGCACTGAACTTTGTCATTGACACCCTAAGCAATGTCAGAATGCATCCTCAGCAAATTTCCAGTTTGGAGGAGTGACTGACATGCTGAATGGCAGAATTCCAACCCAGATGGACCTAGAGAAACTCGAGGACTGGGCAAGCAGAAATTCCAGGAAGCTTGTCAAGGTGAAATATAAAGTTCTGTATCTGGGGGGAATAAATGCTGCACGTGTATGTGCTGGGGAGTTGAAGATGACCCGAAGGCTATAGCAGGAATACTCATACAGAGGTTGAATCTGAGCTAACAGCAAGTTTTCAGTGGTTAGTGCAAACTGTATATTGGGCTACATCCAGAGTACTGAGAAGCTCATACTTAGGCCATGCCACTAATTTAAATTCCTGTGTCATGTCAGGACACTGGGGAGGGCCCAGCAGATGATTGTCAAGAAGGACAGGAGCTGGGGCACATGATCATGAGGATAAGCCAAGGGAGATGAGCCTGGGCAGGTGAAAAGGGCCCTTTGACCACATGGAAGGACAGTGATAATGATGACAGGGTCATGTACTGGGGGGATGTCAAGCCATACCCCAAGAAGTCGCAGCCACAAGTTGCTGGGGAAGTCGATACTGTTCACCAGGAATAAAGTGTTTATAATGAGAATGGTTCAGGTCTGGATCAGTTGCTTGGGGAGGTGGTGGCAACACCATCCCTGGAGCTGCCCATGATTCCTGGCAGAGCTGACTTGACCTAGTCCTGGCAATGGTCGTTTGAGCAGGAAAATGGATGAAATAACAACCTTCAGAGGTCCCTTTCAACAAAAGATCTATGATTTTATTATGCTTATTGAGGAGGTGCATAATTTTTAAACAAACACTGGGCTTGAGTCAGCCTTCTGAGGCCAAAGAACATCCTTCTTTTTGACTTAACAGAGGCTTGGATAAGGCACTAGGAACTGACACCAAGTGTCCAGATTTATGTAATTTGTAGACTGTAGCTGAGCTGTCAACATACTAATTAACCATATAACAACAAAGATAAAACCCTTCTGTTTCATTAATGCTTGGAAAATGAGAAAGCAGTATTTATTCTTTCTTCATGTAGTTGCATTACCGTGCACATGCCTGCATGTAGAATACAGGCAGTTTGTGTAAATCAGAATTAACCAACAAGGACATTTTTGTGCCATGGAAAGAGATACCAGGAGGTTTGGCTCTATCGCAGCTGTGTCTGTGGGCCATACCTTAAGAAAATAAGATTATGTTTTACATCTCTTGTAAGATCAAAAATAGATCAAGATCTTGGTTTTAACCACAGTTGTATCTGCTATAACAATCTCTTCTCCCTATATTCTACGTGTACTCAGAGCTGCCATCTGAGCTACCTCTGGGGGCTTCTGGATTTGACCTCTGAAAGAGGGGAGGTTTGACCACTGCAGAAGAGGAGCTGTCCCCTGCTGAAACAGTTATCTTACATGATCACCCGAGCTGAAAGTCTTCTGGAAAGCCAAAATGTGACTCAAAGGTTTCTTTGAGGAAAAAGTAAAATAAGATTACTGTTGAATATCTGTTTATGATGGGAAGGAAATGGCTGATGTTTTCTAGTTTGCTGCAGGACATTTTTTGTGGGATTCATTTTCCCAAGCTTTAGCTATCTAGTGTAACTTAATTGTGCTGGCTCTGTCTGAATCTGATGAAGAGATACTGACAGAGACCCTCCAGAGGATAATCCAAACCACTCATAAAGATTTCTCTCCTGGATGAATTTACCACACAGTCTAGACTAGAAGATACGAAGATCAAAAGTAGGATTTTTTGGAGGGTGACATATATTTGAGATTAATTTTCTTCTTTTTTTTTCCACTTCCTTTTTTGTCTCAGTGCCTCTGGTGCACTGAAAAGTTGAAAGCTATTGCAGAGACACACTTTAAACCTGTAATGTGTTGCCCAGGGAAGTTGTGAATGCTCCATTGCTGGTGGTATTCAGGGCCGGGTTGGACATAATCTTGGATGGCATGGTTTAGTGTGAAGTGTCCCTGCCCATGGCAGGGGATTGGAACTAGATGATCTTAAGGTCCTTTCCAACCCTAACTATTCTATGATTCTATGATTCTAAATAAACACGTCTGATTCTATTCGTTGTGGAGCATTGCTGCCCTGAGACAACGTCAGTGTGTCAGGAGACATGTTCAAACTAACAGTCAAGGATAAAATGCTTTTCTTCCTGAATTGGTCTAACCAGGAGCATGAACTACATAATGATCAAAGAGGAGAGATGGTTCATGACTTGTGTCCTGTTTTGATAAGCTGTATCAAGTTCAGCATTATGTCAGCGCTCTGTGTGATCTAATCATAAACAGAGTGCTTTTTCCTACTGGTTGTCGCTGCTCTTAATGAAATAAAATGTTTCATCATTAATACCTGTCAACCTTCATTCAATAGGAAGGACAGATCTGTCTGCTGTTCCTGTTATCATCTATTCTCCACTCATTTCTATTTCCATCGCCTTTGTGAGTTAGGGCTGGATTTCACAAAAAGGTCACAGAAAGATCTACCATTACACTAGATGGATTGCCAGATATATAAACAAGTCTTCCTCCCTCTCCTTTGTGTTTTTTTTATGTATTTCACTACATGTTTTCCAGACAAGCAGCAGGCAGAGCAGATAGATAAAAAATGGTGAAGTGGCATGAAGACACTCTGCCAGGGGATTTTCACATTCTCAGATCAAATCTCACAAGCTGCATAAATTACTGGTAAGTCCAGAAAAAAGAAAAAAACCACGGCTATATATAGATATAAAAATAAAAAGAAAGAGGTAGAGATCAAGAGGTGATTACGTGCACTGGTGTGGCAGAATCCCTTTTGAGGGCAGCCTTTCAAATAAGGTGTTCGCAAGACAATGTCTAGCTTGCCCCATTTTGGCACAAGGGAGCTTGCACATGGCTACAGCTTTCATTCAGCAGCCCTGACAGAAGTTCTCATGAAAAGAGGCAGTGATCCCAGGAAATGACATAGAAATCCCATTTCTTGGCTCTGGAAGCTCTGTAACTTTCTGTATGCTCTATTCCACCTCTTCTATCTGTTGTGCATGCAGGGATGGTATTCCTCAGCCTGAGATAAATGGTCTTGAAACACTTTGGAAAGCAGGGTGAATTACTGCTGTTTTCTTTGGGCAATGCAGAGACTACTGACTGAAAACCTGGAGCCCACCAGCTTTGACCACAGCCTTTTCTTTCCATCCTATATGGATGACCTGACCAAAAAGAAAAAGGGGGCTCCTGACTATTGCAACATGGTCTGGCAACAGCTACTCTAAGACATCTTCGGAGGAAGCGCTGAGAAGCCAAATCTAGGCCTTTCGTCCAAATATTTTATGCCCAGAGCTTAAATGAGGCTGAATCCCACAGAATAACACTGTCATGATGAACAGCCAGCCAAAATGGCAGTGTTCCAGCATACTATGCCAAATTATGCTTTTTTTAAACATAATTCCAATTTGCAAGCAGGGGATTTTTTTTCTATTGCTAAAAATTAAACTTCTTACTAGAGAAGTCATACAATATTCACCATAAACATACCTCCAATGTCACTGGTTTTAACCTGAAGAGTGTATGTTGTGTCCTCCATCATCTGCTCGTCATTTATGACAGCAGGCATCTCGCACACAAGATTTCCCTTGTCATTTTTCAGCTTTGACAGCCATTCACCATAGGTAAAGGTGGCCACTTCTTGGTTAGTCAGGTTCTTCAAGATGATCTGCAAAGAGGCAAAATGAGGTCAGAAAACTCCAGCTAAATTGTAGCTACTATTTGAATAAGGACAAAGATCAAATTTATAAAGTATACAGTGTGGTTGGTCATAGGTAGAGCTTGGTCATAGTTTCAGAACCTGTACTGAGCTTTTCTGGGAAGAAAAGAGCTCTTTTCTATGGACAATATTTACTGTCGTGACTTGTCCTGAGAAATGCTTTTCATAATATTGACCTTTTCATGCATGGGGTAAAGCATATGAAGAAATTTTCTTGTCTGGCATATCCATGTGGAATTTACTCCAAAGAAGTAACACAGAGTTATTAAAAACCAGATTATCTCTACTTAGGCACACAGCGTCTTGCTTTCACCTGCCTACTCTGTGCAAACACAGGGCAATTTTTGTAGAGATATGCAAACCAACTCCAGACAAATTAAAGCAATGCACAGGATAAAATTAGGGGAGCAAAAGTTAATGCTTCACACACTCCTCTCCCTGGGGAAAGGTGACAGAACAAACAGTATGCAACAGATATTAGTCACGCTATCTAATGTGTCACGGGAAGGAGCTCAGATGCTGTGGTGGTAAGAACAGAATAGGAACCTACTTAGAACAAGTCAGTGAGGTATGCCAGCAAACGCTTAATAAACATCTCACCTTTATGGGTTCTGTTCAGTGGAGCATCAGTCCACTGGAAGAAAGACATTACACTTACCTTACTGGTAGTAAATTCTCACTAAACTGGGTGAGTTGGAGGTAAGGGAGGAAACAGGGCTGAAAACTACCATCTGTGTTACCATCTAACAGAAACAGAGACCACACCTGGGTGCAGCAGTGCATCAGCAAACAGTGCCTTGTAAGGTGTATCTCTGCAAAGGCCATGGAAACATGAGCCCAGACACGTCAAAGAAGTGTGACATGATATTAGGGAGAAATTAAACACAGAATCATGTTATGGAATCACAGAACTGTTTGTGTTGGAAGGTAGCTTAAAGCTCATCCAATTCCAACCTCCTGTCACGGGCAAGGACACCTTCCACTAGACCAGGTTGCTCCAAGTCCTATCCAACCTGGCCTTGAACACTGCCAGGGATGGGGCAGCCACAGCTTCTCTGGACAACCTATGGCAGCACCTCAGCACCCTCACAGGGAAGAACTTCTGCCTAAGATCTCATCTCAACCTCCCTTCTGGTAGTTTAAAGCCATTCCCCTTGTCCTGTTCCTACAGGCCCTTGTCCACACTCCGCCTCTGGAAGATGTCAAAGGGATACCTGGAGGTGTCTTGTCCCATCTCCTGCTCCAAGCATGGCTAACTGCAAGGTTGTGTCCAGATGAGTTTTGAAAATTCTCAAGGGTCGAGATTCCCTCTGGGTCCCTATCTCAGGGTTGCACCACTTTCATTGGGAAGGCTTTCTTCCTTATATCCAGTCAGGATTTTCCTTGTTGCAACTTGTGTCCATTGCTTCATGCCTTTTCACTGTTTACCTCTGAGAAGAGACTGGATTGTTGCTCTCTGTAACCTCCCTTTAAGTAGCAGAAGATTGCAATTAGATTCCTCCTCAGTCTTTCTTCTCTAGGCTCAAAAACTCCGTTTACCTCAGCCTTTCCTAGTATGCCATGTGCTTCAGTTTCTTGACTTAGTGACCTTCTGCTGCACTCTTGTATATCAGCCAAAAAAACTCATAAAACTTATCTTGAGATAAAAAGTGCTCAAATTCTGTCCTCAAACTGTATGTGTCCCAGTCCACGGCCTTCTGCTGACCCCAACCAAGTTTTGCAGGAACCTTCAGCAGTTCAAAAGAAGAACATTGCCCCAGATCATAAAAAAGATATTTTAAAGAAGGCAGTAGCTACACAGAAGCTGAAGCTGTAGCTGTGCTCTTTGTGCATTGTACGGTTCATGGGTACAACACTCACCTGGGGTTTTCTCTCTGCCTGGTGCTAAATGTAGATCTGCTATCCCAGAGGTACAGTATATTTTGGGCTGTTGAAGTTATTTCACTTTTTCAAAAAGCTGCTTATTCACAGCCAGAGATATTATGTCTTTCTGGTCAAAAACTGCTCTATGCGTCAAGAGACGCTGAATCAAACCTTTGCTTTCAGCCAAGCAGAAATCAGCTCTCCACCACCCCAGCTGATGCCTTGTCTTCTGGGACACAGACCAGAAGGAAGCCTCCTCTATCAAGGATTATAGAATCTTACAATAGTTAAGGTTGGAAAGGGCCTTAAGATCATTTAGTTCCATCCCCCTGCCATGGACAGGGACACATTCCACTAGGCCAGGTTGCTCTAGGCCCTGTCTAACTGGCATTGAACACTGTCAGGGATGGGGTAGCCACAGCTTCTCTGGGCAACGTGTGCCAGCACCTCACCAACTTCACTGGGAAGTTCTTCCTTGTATCTAACCCAAACTTCCTCTGTTGAAGTGTGAACCCACTACCCCTTGGGTGTGTGAATGACGTCTACATCCCCTAAGTAGTCCAACTAGGAATTTTTCTTTGGCTAAAATTTGCAAATTTCAATAAAGAATAAGGTCAGCTTGATCAAAACTGCCTTTTTTTCCTCTTGGTGCATAAAGTCTGTGTTGGGAAAGGCTCAGTCAGCTCTATCTCTGCCCTGCTCAGGATTGACAGTGGTGCTGTTGGCCGCAGAATGTCCTGAGCAAAGCTTACAGGGAAATGTCAGGGAAGCAGAGGGGGGTAGAAGCAGATTAGAGTTGCCAGCTGGAGTGCATTCACAAACAAATAACCAGCCCATGCCCAGTGCTCCAGATGCTGTCTGGGAAAAACTGTCTGGCTACTAAAGCTGCTGGAGCAAAATGCCCTCTCTTTCCATTCCCATCCCCTCAGCAGGATGGGTGATTTTATCCATATGCAGCTTCATGTAAGCAGTTAGCACAGGCAGAGTGAGCAGCCTCTGCTATCTCATTCTGGGATGCTGCTCTGGAGCAGAGCAGACAGGAGAAAAAGATTCATTTTTACGAGTATCATTTGCTCAAGGGAGACCACAGCGGGATGTAAAGGTAGCAGGAAGCTTGTGCAGTCTGATTGCTCAGTCACAGTGTGGGTATGTTGCCTACCTTACCTAGAATGAACTACCTAAACACTGTGCATCCAGACCAAGCTCATTAAGTCACCCCTCCCTAAGGTCTGTGCTTGGAGATGGGTATCACCCAGGAAGCAACACAGCACACCCCAGCCAATGTCAGGGCAGGTAGACAGCCATCCAAGGCATCTCTCCCTCTCACAAGTCTCTCTGCTGAATACAGAGGTCTGAATAAACTGGTGCAAGAGGTGAAATAACTCTGGTAGAGTTCTGGAAACTGGTAGAAGAATGGGACTTTCTAGAGAGTCCAGAGGAGCCCACAAAGATGCTGTGAGGGCTGGAGCAGCTCTGCTCTGGAGCCAGGCTGAGAGAGCTGGGCTGATTCAGCCTGGAGAAGAGAAGGCTCCTTAAGTGGAGACCTTAGAACAGCTCCCAGTGCCTAAAGGGGCTACAGGAAACCTGGAGAAGGGCTTTGGACAAAGGCTTTGTAGGGACAGAACAAGGGTGAATGGCTTTAACCTGCCAGAGGGGAGACTGAGATGAGCTCTTAAATTCTTCCCTGTGAGGGTGCTGAGGCGCTGGCACAGGGTGCCCAGAGAAGCTGTAGCTGCCCCATCCCTGGCAGTGTTCAAGGCCAGGCTGGACACAGGAGCTTGGAGCAACCTGGTCTAGTGGAATGTGTCCCTGCCCATGACAGGGTTTGGAACTGAATGAGCTTTAATGTCCATTCCAATCCAAACCAGTCTATGATTCTATGATTAAAGATGAATGTAACTTTTTCAATTACTAAACTTGCACAAAATTAATCTCATCCTAGAAGGAGATATTTGTGAGTCTTGCACACATAAAGGAAGATGAAGGATTTTCATTTTGATCGTGACGGTCAAGTAAGTCATCTCACGGAGAGGAGCTGAAACTTTATTTCCTGTCGGCTCCCCTCAGGAAAATTAGCCACCAGTTGGAGATGAGACATCTACTTTCCATTGCATCTAAACTATTTTTAGGATACCTGGAACTTGCTGTGGACATCCTCTATGCTTTGAAACTTCATCACTCTTTATGCATTTTAACTGTGCTGTAGAACACTTATAAACAATGAAAAGAGAGCGGGAACTGTGCATATGAATAAAATGTTGATAATTTGCTTTGTAGCTGATCAAATGTCATAGCTGACAGGAACTTTAAAACAGCAACTTGAAATGAATTGTGTGCTGTATGCTGTAACTGACTGAAAGGTTTGACATATCTGATCTGATCTGATTTACCTCTACCCAGCTTTCTGCCAGCTGCAGGGGGGCATGCCCCATTAACTCCAAAATACACAGGTCCTGGAATTTGTCTTTAAAGACTCATTCACAGGTTTTTATGGTTCTGTTGCATGTCGTTAGTCTTTGCTTAAAAAGAAGACCTTCTGACTGTAAAATAAAAAGACTGCTCTGTTGCACAGAATAACAGTAAGCCTCAGCTATATAATGAATTGTCTCAAATCCTATTGTAAAGGAAAAAGAACTGAATAAAGACCAAGCCCAACACTGAGGATTATTTGTGATATTTGAATGCAATGCAATTAGTGTTTCATTAAGGCAGCTTCTTATCTGCCTGGCTTTGACAGCACAAAGTAACATTAAAATTCCAAGAGAAGCAACCCTGCAGAACTGAACAGTCTCACAATTCCTGCTATTTTACTCAGACAGCTTTCATCCCTTCTTACTGCTGGCTTTTCAACTGTGTATCTAAGACATTGGGCAGAAGGTGAATTCATCATGTGGACTGAGGAAACAGCTATCCCAGGAAGAGGTTTCCATAGCATTCATTCAGACAAATTTCATTATTAGAAATCACAATTTTTTTTTACTGAGAGTGTGGTGAGGTGCTGGAGCAGGTTACCCAGAGAAGCTGTGGCTGCCCCATCCCTGGCAGTGTTCAAGGCCAGGTTGGATGGGACTTGGAGCAATGTGCTCTAGTGGAAGGTGTCCCTGCACATGGCAGGGGGTTGGAATGGGATGAGCTGTAAGGTCCCTTCCAACACAAACCAGTCTGTGGTTCTATAACTCTGTGATTCTACTCTGATTTTTCAGAACAAAGGCAGTGTCACAGTAGCTTGATGTGGGAGAACATGCGATTCAGCATTAGGTCAGAGGAAAATATTCAAACTCTGTCTCTCCCATCAGTGGTGACATCAGAATGTGTTGCTTGGTTTTGGAGAGTTTTTGTCGTGTTTGTGCATAGCAATAATCAATAAAATTCATTCTGGCCCAACACATCACTAATCAAATTTTGTTCCCTCGAGAGATTAGGTATCAGCATTTAAAACTTATTGCCACTATTGGTAAAGTTTGAATCTTTGGCACTATATTCATTACTTTGAGGAGATTATGAATGAAATTTCAATGTATTTTACCCAGACAGAAAAAAAGTTATGATGACTTCCCTGTTTGGAAATCTAATCTTTTGGCTGTGTATAATATAATTTATTCATGCATTTTAATTTGTATTTATACATTTCTATTTCTGGTAAACTAAAAACAGTAAAAATTATGACCAGCAACAGTTTACAAAAAGACTAAAGACAATTAAATAGATAATTTATTGTTATTTTAATAGAATAAGAAAACTGAGAATATCCTGTAGATAAATGGAGCAACAAATGGTTAATTATGGGTTGATGGCTTAATCTAGCTTCTCATTTCACTGTGCTAGTTAGCACTAACTGTGAACCATCTGTCTGAGAGTTTAGCACTACCCCCACAAGTATTTCATTATGCAGTTTTAATATGCACTTTTGACAGAAATGGAAATAGGCTCAGATCAGTTTTCATGTCACACCAGGCTACATAAGTTTTCAAGGATGGAATACAAATTGGGGAACGCAAATCCTTCCTCCTTTCTTCCAGAGCACTTCTGTCTTCTCTCTCTGCCTAGGAATATAAATGCTACGTTAACCTTTGCAGGGAAGGTAGGAAAGAAAACTAATGAATAAAGTTTTCTGTGTATCACTGGGGTTAGAAGATGCTCCATGCTCTGTTTCCTGAATAGAAATAGAAACCATAGGTACAATTTTCAAAACCTCCTAAAATCCTGATGCTTGGCTTGTCCATTGCTTCTGTAGAACTGTAAAAGAGTTATAAGCCCATCTGACAAGACCAAATGAGAACTCTTTCTTGCCCACTTCCTTATGAAAACCTTACTTTGGGTGAGACAATCCACCAGACTCAGGTGTTGGAAGACTGGACAGAGCTGGCAATGGGAAGATGTTACCTGCCACTAAAGATGCTGCAATCCCTTGCTTTTGAGGTACTGCTAATTCATGACTGCAAGATCTGGATTGTCTTTGGATGAATAAGCTTTATTTGATTTAATTTTCTAGAAAAATGATTTATAAAACTCATGGGAATGTTTTGCGGACTGGCGAAAGGAGTTTGACCAAGATGACTGACTCAAACCAGAGAACAGATTGAGTTATACCCGAGGCACAGAGAGAAAAGTTGTGTCTGTGGCATCTATTCAGAAGATGTAAGCTGGAGATCTAATGTTTTGGAAAGCTGTACAAAAGTCAGCTTTCCTCCCTTGATTTTTTCCTGATAAAAAACTTTGAAGTGGAAATGTTCATGAGAAAAATGTACTACATGACAGCAATGCTTTTTAGCCCATGCTAATGGAGGTGAAAAGCAGTTCATCACTTTGCTGGAAACTTGTGGCTACCTTTTAGAAACACATTATTTATGGGAAAAAAAGAAGAAGAGCTTCAGACTAGTCAAAAAAGGACAAAGGACCCAATAAAAAAAAAAAAACACGCACTAGTCTTCCTGAACATGGGTTAAGCTACTGAGTCTTAACCTATTCCCATAAAAAGTCAAGACATCCTCAAATATAAGTGATCTTTACGAGGAGCTGGTGGTTTGGCAAAGGAGATAAAAGCAAGCACTGTGTTTTTGTGCGAGATAGGACACTAGAGAAAAATAAGTCAACAGAAGTGGTGGGAGTAATTTTGAATGCTCTATTCAAAAGGAAGGCAGAAAATAACAACTTACTTGCATGAACAAGAAAAGAAAGAAATCTGCCTGTGTGCTAGAGGGAGAAGGGAAAGAGAGGTTGGATGTTTCACCTCAAAGGATGGATTTCTTGGGAATGCCCTGTCCATCCCAGGTCCATGCTAGTTGTCCCTGCCTGGCAGAGGGACATCCACTCTCGCACGAGGGCAGAGCATGGCAAGGATCTGCAGGAGCTAAGGGTACATTCCAGGGACCATACAATATTGCAGGTGCCCGGTGGCAAGCCAAGGCTCTTTCGCAGGGAGGAAGGGTGAGATCTAATAGCAGTGACTGTGGCAAAGCTTCACAGCACTGCTTTTGCCCTTGCTTTCTTCTTTTTTGACTCAATTCCTGCAGGAAAAAAACGCAAGAAACCAAATGCTGGGAATGAATGAAAGTGAGTCACTCTCTGCCTTTCTTCTCTTTCTCAAGGGCTGAAAGGCTTCAACACGAGCAGGTTGCAAAGCAATGTGTGATGTGAAGCTCATTACCCTTTCCAGGTACCAGTGGGGGCGAGTCCCTTTGCCATCCGTCCGGATCCTCATCTTCCTGAGGGGTGCGATGTCGGCAATCTCCATAATGAAACTGTCTTCTTGGCCTCGCTCAAACCTGGGGGGATTGAAAGACCGAAGAAGTTTCCTGCTGCTTTACAGCATCGTCACATCTCGATCTGCTGTCCGTGCTGCAATTCACACTTTGCCAACAGCCTCAAATTAAAAGTTTATGAGTGCACTTTATTGCACTTGAGCTTTCCTGTCCTGCAATCATCAGCTACTGTGTTTTTGGCAAGACTGCCTCAGTGCAGATTTGACAGGGATTCCTCCTGCCTTGGAAAATCAAGCCCATACAAGGCACCTGGAGTCGTTCCAGGCAGCCTGTCACAGACATTATCACTCCATTTGAACCCAGAACAATAAAGACTCACAGTCAGGTTTCTGCACATTCCCTTCCTCCTGGCATCTGCCTGTGTCCTTAGCCCATCCCAACTAGAAAGCCAAGCAACTTTGCTTAATCTTCTTCTGCTAAGATGCAGCACATACATAACTTTGGATTTGCCGTGAAGACAGTTGCTGCAGCTCAGCTAAATACAGCAACCACACTGAAGTCAGAGCCCAGCACCCAAGTTTAGTAAGCTCAGCAAACTGTATTAGAAAGGAGCCAAAACTGACTGTCCTGCACTTCCCTCGAGATTTTGGGGAATCTGGATTTGCAAACTAGCCCCATCTTCGTTAAGAGCCAGGGTGGGTTTGTGTACATTGCATGAAAGATCTTATCCTGTGCTTGGCTACTGTGTATAGGCACAAGGATGCGTAGGAATTGCTCATCCATAGCAATCAGCAGAAAGTAGAAAGAGGGGAAAAACAGCTAACATATGTTTCCCGAAGAAGATATTACACTGGCTAGGATTGCAGCCACTTTACCTCCCTCTTAGCATCAACGTTGCTAGCAAGAAAGCCTTGCTCCAGTGAAAGTGCTGCCTCAGGCTCAATATTCTCTGTTCAGAGCAAGTGTGTCTCCTAGGTTTTCCCCCAGAATCACTTTGCTAGACCTGCTATGGGCTTGGAGATGAAAACAGAACCCTTGCTAAGTGTAGGGCAGCAAAATCCTGGGGATCTAGCAGGCAGCACTATGGCCCCTCTGTGGCTGAGGTTCCCCCTTCAAGCAAACTTCTCCTTGTGAGTAGGTTACCTGAGTCTGATATGAGGTTTGAAGAGAGATCTGCAAACTGTGGCCATCATCATAGCATAGATAATCTATAATGATGATACCTCATTCCTGGCAATGCACTCAGTCTCCTGTAGCTATGCAGAGCCAGGATATAGAGGAAAAAACATTTATTTACCAACCTCTGCTGACATTACACCTCACAGCATGAATGTGATTATCCTCACACCATTATTTAAGCCTCCATAGCTGCAGATGTTAGTAATAGGGATTGACTCCAGACTCTCAGTTTTCATGCAGGCATTGCTTTCCCTGCATTCCCAGTGGCACTCGGATGGGGCGTTTTAGTCCCAGTCAGTTTCCAGTTATTAAAGGTTATATGTTTGCTCTTTGAAAAACTCCCCTCTCTCTTTATTTATCTTTCTGTGGTACTGAATACCAAGTCAGCCTGTCTCAGTTTGAGAAAGAGAACATGCTTTTGTGCCTGGACTGGGTTGATTTCCACATCTATTTAACAAAAAGGTGTGACCTCTCCAGCCTGAATTATCCCATGCTCTTATGATCAGTTTTCATTACAATCACTATTACCTACAAAGCTTCATAGAAGTCTCTTACTCTGATCTCTTTCAGGATAAGCAACTCTAAACTAAGCTGTCAGTTAGCAAAATAAACCATTATTTATCTTCAGTAAATGGCCTGTTTACAGTATGAAAGGCTGATACTCACCTGCTACCTCCCAGAAGTCATTGTACTAAAGGGAAGAAATTGTTAAAGTGACAAACTGGGTGACCCAAGAGCTCTTTTCTATCCCTAATTTATATAAACATGAACATAAGCCTGAAAAAAATTGAGAAAGGGAGAAGTACCAGGCAAGCTGACTGCTGCTATTCCTTTCCCAGGACACTGAAGCATTTATCTGAGGGATTTCATTAAGCTTTTCTACCTATGCCTGCTCTTAGAAATATGACTTTTGCCCAGAGGTCTTGGCAATAACAGTAATGTAGCTAAAATTGCCTTAAATCTGCAGCAGGTTAGACAGACGGTTCTTCGTAATGCACTAAGTCGCTGTGAGTGAATTGGCACTGAATAGCCCCAATAAAGATGAAGTGCCTTTTACCATTTGGTTGCAGTGGCTCTCACCCATCCTTTATTGCTGGCACAAAGGCTGGAGACATTTCCCATGGAAAGCCTGTGCTGTTAACAGCTGGATGAAGACTGGTGGGAGCAGTGTGGAAAGAGGCAGTATGTGTATCTTGGGACACTGATGTCCTCTGCACAGAGTGCTAGAGTATAGCTGGAGGTATGATACAGAGCACCTCCAGTTAGCAGAGATGTGCCAGTACATCCTCAAAGAATAGTACAACATCCTGGGATGTTAAGATATTAACAGCTGTGTTTTACACATCCTCCTTCTTCACACAGCCCCAGTGAGTTTTCTTTTGCAGAACTTCCACTGGCAGAAGACAATGCAAGCAATTAATAGCTGTCCTTCATTGCATTTTCACATCTTTTTATCAGAGATTATCCATCCCCCCATATAGACAAATATGGTATGTTTGATAGGCCACATAACTTAGGGATATGAATTGCCTAGCAAGGTGGATCAAAACTGCAATCCCTCTTTACGGAGATGCCTTAGTGCCTTTTATAGATTTTTGGTTGACCTACCCTGATGTGAAATATGCTTTATTTTTAAGTACAAACAGCTGTGGTCCTTTTTCCCTCTTATTAGAATTGAATGTTAGGCTTAAAAAGTGGAAAACAGATCAGTTCGGGGTTGCTTGGGATGTTGAAAGGGGGATGTCACCAAGAGCCAGACACATTGGTAACCCAGGTTCATTGTCCCATGTGTTGGATGTCTCTCTGTGATGGGAAGCAGAGCCAAGAGCTACGGCTCTCTGCTATGACAGCTGCAAGTAAAACATGCCCTGAGCACACACCTCTGTGCAGGAAGCCTTATCTTCAATTACTCAGCCCACATGTGATACGTGAAGCTGCATCACCAGGAAGTTGGTGAAGAGTCCAACATCACCTCAGCAAGCTGAGCTCAAACCCTGTGGCCAAATACTTCAGCCCTCCTGACACTCTAGCTGCTTTGCTGAACAAGATCAGAAGTAGCCAATTAATTAAATTTAAGCCTGATGAAGCCTGTCTTTAAAAGATTGTTAGCGCCATGTTCACTCTTGAGCATGCCAAAACTTTCTGTACCAAGAGAAGTGCAAGGAAGGCGCAGGAAAGCATCAGGAAATGGATTTGTTGCATGCGGCGTTTTTTGGCTTACAGAAGTGCTGGCATCAGATCAGGGTTACTGTGTTTGTTAGCTGTTTCTGCTGAAGAAAACATGAGATTTCAACATTTCACTAAAATCAGAGCACACAGTGCAGTGCTCTGGCCAGCTCACAGCCCATTTTCACGTCTCCGCACTGCAAGGCCACATCTGGGCAGATGTCACTGCATGTCCACATTGCAGAAATTGCAACTGTGGTTTTATGCAATGTCCATAGTTCCTCTTGGAGCCAATGCAGAACTTCACAATTCATGTTTTTGTTCACCACAATGCTCATCTCTAAAGCCAGTGAGGAACAGGTTAAACAACACTTCTACAAAAGGCAAAGGATGTCTTCCCTGCCTAGCTGGATTCCTCTGCTCTCCTAACTACATTACAAGATCTTTTGCAAGGGGCCCAGGTCTGAATCTACAGTCAATGGCAGTTTATCTTTGTGTTTCAGTGCGAGCACCATCAAAACCCCGAGTTCTTCTTGACTTGACACTGAATCTGTTATCACTCCACTTCTAACCAACAAAAATTAAGAATTATGTACCTGTCTCCATTTTTCTCTAGTGGCATCTCCTCAGTATTCCCATTGGATCCAAAGACAGTCATGAAAATGCTGGCATCAGTACCACCACCTTCAATGTCTCCAGTCACAACCGTGACTTCGTAGAGCACCTAGTGAGGATTTGAAACAATCAGAAGGTCTCATTTGAACAACTGTCCTTAAACCACACAAAAGCCTTGGCAAAGGCTAGACAGGTTTTGCAGGAGATCTCCTTCATTGCCAGAAATGGTTACAACAAAGCTCCTTGGCTTCTCTCCATACCATAGTTCTCAGGGGCAAAGTTAGAGACTGAAACTTGCTACAGGACCTTTCTCTTTGCATCATCTATGACTTTCTCTGCAGATTTTTCTCAGCCTGGATAGACTCAGAAAGAGATGCATTCATTTTATCAACACTCTTGTGGAACAATGAAGACTTGATAAACTGATTCTCCATGGGAGTCACAACCCTCATGTCAGTGGGTGGATCTGCTTCTGGCATCTCCTCACAGCTACCTCCCAGCACTCCAGACCTCTGCACTGCACCAAACTCTTGCCATTTTATAAAAAAAAGCTCCCAAAACTACAATTGTTTATTTCCCTTGACTGCAAAATATTTCCCCCCAGTGTTTGGGTCCATCTGGACAACATTTAGTCCAACATCATTAATAGGTTTGAAGTCTGTACATCTGAACACAGTCTAAAGCAAAGGAAGAGATCAGTTTCACAGTGGGATGCACACTGCAGCCTCAAACAGAGTGTTCCCAAATCTTGTATGCTGACAGTACACCGATCTGCGAAAGATGTTTTGCATCGTTTTCACCTTATTAGTTTAACTTTGTTCTTTTCTCCTGACATGTGAATAATAAGATTCAGAATAAAATATTTCAGCGGTGTGCAAGTCCCAGTGGCTGTCAGTGGCATTATGAGTGTTAGGTCAGTTATATGCTTTCAAGATTGTACCTATGGTAACAAGACCTCTGGATTCAAGAGGCAGAAGAACATTAAGAAACTGCCCAACAAAACATCTCAAATAGCGCAGGTTTTACTGGCTTGAACTGGGATTGCCACATAATCAGTACAAAGGAATAATGTCATAGAAAAATTATTTTTCATGCTTTTTCAATGCTGAGTAGCCTGTCCATTGTATATTCATCCTCCTACATATTTTAATTAATAGTAAAATGCCATAATTGTTATATGTAGGAAAAACAAAACTCTTTTACTAATACAGTAAGGATTTTTAATGACTGTGGTGGACATTGACTAGTTTCTTTATGTATGGAAAGGCAAATATTCAATTTAAAAAACAAAGAAGGAATATCAAGCTAAGAAAAAAATTAAATTCATATGTGTATGTATAGTTGCGCAAGGGTCAAGCAAAAGCAAAACAAAAAAGCATAAACTTTCCCAAAGATGTTGAATGTATTAGTCTTCTTTGAATAATAATAAAAAGAATAATCTCAGTTTCTAACTACAGCTATTTATGAGGGAAGAGTCCCAAATTCCCTCAATCAGGAGACTGATCAGAAAGTCAAATGCACACTTCTGATTTCATATCCCAAGCATCTCCCCTGATTTCCTTCAAACCTTTCAGCAAGTTTCTGGCCCAACATCATAGAAAAAAATTTAGTTAGATGTGTCTACTTTTGGCATGCTTATGAAAATAAATATTCAGGATCAAGCTTTCAAAGGAAGACTGAACATAAGTCTTCATTAACATCCACTTCAATCTACATGCAAGTCATCAGCTCACCGATAGGAGTTTGGAAATCTTATTCAGGAGGTTAAACAACTGATGGAAAGATTTTAAAAGATAAGGTTTTAACCTTGGTATTTTGTCTGAAGGAGGGGTTTTTTTTCCCTGTTAGGTCAATTCCAACACTGAAGCCTGCACTGAGTTGTTGAATCCTTCAGAGATGCTAAAAATGTTATCACATTTAAGTGTGTCTGCACAACAAGACAGATTTCAGGAGAATGTCTCTAGCTTAGGAATAAAGAGCAGTGTAAAGAAAAATCATGTACTCTGAAAGTGTAACCTTACTGCATATAGAAACACAGCTACAGAGGTTTTAAATTGCCATACAAGTATTAAACACAGTATTATTATCCCATTCATCTAGACTTAATTCAGTTATAAAACTTACATCCAAAATCATTGTAGCTCAGCTTTCCTATTTGCACTTGGTTGAAATATGGCTTGGCATACATTACTTCAGATTTCATATCTATGAATGAAAAGACTATGTAGGGTTTGTTTTTTTTCTTCCTTGCTTATTCAATTTTAATTAGTTATTCATTTCAAATATAAAGATAACAAATATTTCTGTGTTTCAACAATTTCCAATTATTATTAGTTTCTAACTGAATTCAGTTTCCCTATCTCTGGCAGTGTTCAAAGCCAGGTTGGACAGAGCCTTGGACAACATGGTCTAGTGTGAGACATCCCTGCTCATGGGAGGTGGGTCAGAACTAGATGATCTTAAGGTCCTTTCCAACCCAAACCATTCTATGATTCTATGTAGCCACACTGTGCAGAGATTAAAACATCTCCAGTCCTCTAATCTAGCGAGTTGGAAATATCTCCTCAAACAAAAGGTTTGAGTTTCAAACAGAATGGTTGAGATGGAGCTAGGCTGCACCAGGGTGTTTACCTTCCAGCTGTTCCCACTCCATAGGTAGGAGGTGACAAGGTGGGTGCTCCAAGTGTAGTGACAAAATGAGGGCACGCTGCTGAACTGTGTCCTACATCTTCTACCCTACCCTGTCCTTCTGTCTATGACATGTTTGTGTCCAGTGTTACTAGTCAGTGCTTTAAGAGGTAACGACTAAATAGTAAATACAATATATATTATATAATTATAATTATATATTTATTATAATATATAATAAATAAATAACTCCTAAAGATTTTGCTGAAGAAATTACAAACAAACCCTCTGTAAATTAAAGACTCAAATCACATGCATATATCACAACCTTCATCAGCACAGGTTCATGCAACCGCCAAAGATGAGCCATGAGCCTACCTTGACACCAATGTTAATGCAGTCTGCATCCAGGATGTTGAGGATTCTTGAGGTGAGCCCATCGCCTTTGTCTCTGGCCAGCCAGCACTTACAAACAAAGTTATACATGATGCCTTTGGTGGGCACAACAATGTTGAGCTCTTCCACCAGCCAGCAGCTCTCAGGGGTAGCGCCGTCGTGCCCCACCTGAGAGAGTCAGTGAGAAAACATCTGCTTGTTAAAGGGGATTTCTTGGGAGGAAAGACCTCTACTGGGTGTTTCAACCAAGATGGAGGACTAAGAGTGTTGGCTACATACACCACCATAAAAACCACTTCCAGAATGGAATGGAGGAAGCTGTGAAATAATGCATGCCATTGGTGCCCCACAGGCAAGACATCAGTCGACATGGCAGCTGATGTGGGCAAGGAAGCTCAGGTGAAGGGCTGTTCAGCATGAGGGAAGGCAGGATACTGCCAGTTCCATAATCAAGGAAGGTAAACAAGACTGACCTACATGAAAACATTTCTAGTCTAATACTGCTCTGCTTCTTTTCCACTGACCTCTATCTGCTAGTCTGCTGATCTCTGCAGACCCATTTCTCCATCTTTGTAACCGCTTCCACTGCTGTTGCAACACTTGGAAGTGACTATCCAAAGCTTCATAGTCAAGATGAAAGACACAGCAAGGCAAACACCCACATGTGTTATTCAAACACTACTTCCCTCTAAGGAAGTCTAAGTCAACTATACGTATCAGGCTCTTTCTCTGCTTCCCATCTACTTTAGCTGCAAAAGCTACATGTTTGTGTAGGAAACAACAGATGGAGCTTACATCTGCAGCTGGTTGATCCTCTACTACCAATGACCACCTCCTCCGAGCTAAAGAATTGTCCATCCTGAAGAGCAGGAAGTCATACAAGAGTGGCAGGAAGCCTTCATGGATGAACAAGTGCCTCCTGACAAAACTTACATGGAAAAAGGAAGAATGCTAGAGGTGGCAGCAGGGACAGTGAACCTGAAGACATACAGAGATACTGCTCAAGTGTGCGGGCACGAGGCTAGGAAAGCCCAAGCCCACCTTTGAAGCTGATTCTGGCAAGGGCCATAAAGAGCAATAAGTAGTGTTTCTACAGGTATGTCATCAGCAAAAGGAGGATGATGGTCCAAATTCTCCTAGGAACTGCATGTGTCCCTCTTAAAAAATGTGAGGAATTCATCCTGAGGCAGACTTATAAGCATAATTCTGTATCCCAGCTGATGTATGAAACTCTGTCAGCCAGTCATTCCAGTGAGCTATCTGTACATAAAATGTAGAATAAAAGAGGTACCTACACTTCATTATTTTCAGAGCAGGTGTTGTTAATATCATTTCTAGGAAAATGAGGTCCTTAGCTCCTGCTGGTTTTGTTTTGAAATTATTAGGATATTTAGGGTTGCTTGCAAAATAATTCTTAATAAGAGATCCATCTAGGGTAATATAACTATGGTGTCTCTCTTTTCCTCAAAACACAAATGACCTTTTTTATCTGACTTTCTCAGCCATCACTGCTCTTAGGAGTATTATTACTATACTAATGTCTATGCAGCTGCAGAAAATTAGAGTTAACCACTAGGGAAATACAGGTCTACAATGGATGCATTAATTCTCAGATTCTTGGGGTGTGAGGTGAATGGGAATAGAACACTTGCCTACTGCCTCTCTGCCACCTTAGCTGCCCTTCTCCAAAACTACACCCCTTCTGACAGTCTGCATACAATACAGTGAGTATACCAATGCGTGTATTGGAATTTCCAGTATTTCCTATACAGTGAGTGATCCAAAGCCATGGCCACACCAGCAGTGTAGCCTGGATGTGTGTACCAATATCGCAAGTTGTTTGAGGCTGAGATGTTTGAGGCTGAGATGACAGAATTCCAAAGGCTGCTTGAAAACGTTTGTAACTCATTCCTACTGGCCTTGAGGGGCTGTTGGGTATCTCTCATCACCAAGACTAAGATGCACAATTCACACTGAGCAGCTCACAGTCACAAAGAAACTAAGTGCAACAACAGGGGGAAATGGGAGACAATCTGAGTGGTCTCTAACCTGAGATAGAAGGAAAAGGCAAGAGAAAAAAGATAAAACAAGAATTGAAAAAAAAAAAAAAAAAAAACAACGAAACAAACAAAAAACAAACAAAAAACCCACAAACAAACAAAAAAAACCCCACGATTTCCTGCTTAATGTGCAAGGTGCAGAGACTGCTAGAGTGACCTCAAGGTCTTCCAGGATCAGGCGTTCAGTCAGTGAAGGACTGGACTTGAAACACTTGTATGGCCTTAGCTTTACTCTGTGCTTGTAATTGAGAAATGCTCTGAACCAAAAGTCCAGAAGTGGTTTAGAAATGGAGAACAGTGTAAGACTCTTCCCAGCATACCTGTGTCTTTGCAGCAACAGCAGTCTATGACCAGAGATACTTTTATTCATTAGGAGAAGAAATATTAAAACTTGTCTTAAGAACACAGTATAAAGTGTCTACTGAATAATATGTATTATTTATTTTCATGTCAGTGTGTCTGTTAAAGTACCCCAGTAGTAAATATTATATCTTTAGGCTTACACAACAGGTATAAATGACCCCTTTTCAAATTACTTCATGTTCCACTGTTTCTGCTTTCACCAAAGTACATTTGCAGCAGGAAAATAATACCAAAGAATAAGTGGCATCACGCTGCAAATCTTACGATCCTACTAAACCCTGCAGTCTGCTGCCTGGGTTACACAGAGGGCTTCTGAAAACTTAACCCCCATGCTCTGTTATTTTCACATGGTAACTTGTATTCAGAACTTCTTGCCTTCTTCCAGAAGCAGCCAAACGCCAAATCTGAGAACAAACTGTTCCTCACTTTTCCCAAGTAGATAACTACCAGTTTTCTGCAATGTCCCTGAACACCGCAATTTTGTACAAGAAGAATATGGACTGATTCCATGGCAACCACAGCAGACTGGCACATCGAAGTCATCACTGGGACATGGATCAACAACAAGGGACCTTCCAAGCACAGGGCACTGCATGAAGGAAAGCAGAAGGCCAGGAGCAGATGGCTCCTCCAGCTACAACAGGGGGGGAGGTTACAAACTTAAAGGGAAAATGAGCAAGAGGGAGGCAGCAGACTGGTGAGATCACTGAGGATAGGGCTGAAAGACTGCAGAAGACCATCACCAGCTTGAAAGATATATGTTCTTTCTTTTTCTAGCTCTGCATTTCATTTACAACCTTTTATCTTCTTTCCCATTTGTAATCCTTTGGTTTTGCCTATTTTTAAGCGTCTGCTCTTACTTTCTCCCATTCTCTACCCTTCCCTGCCCTACTCACAAGCTCTGCTCCTGTGTCCCTTTCTATTTCTTTCTTCAGCCGGTTTTTTTGTCTCTCTGACATTGAGCGGTTATACTGGCTTTTTCCTCCCTCTCTGTCCCAGCCCATGTTTTTTAACATGTGCACACAGAAGGATTTGTGCCCTTGCTTCACTTTCAAAGTTTCACCTAGATATGAACCAGATAGAAAGTGCCACTAATACTCATAATAACCAGATGCTTGGAGTGCATTAAGGAAATGGTTTGGTGATAAACTTAAAATATGGAAACTTCTTAAGGAGACTTCTCAAGGAGACTTCTCAGAATCCACTGCTTGAATGAAAGCTAATAGGGGTGCTTCAGTCTATCAGCTGCTACAACAGGACATACAACTCCAAAGATTTTTTAATTACTTAGGGTTTCTCTATATTTTTGCATTTATCTCCCTCTGAATACAGAAGCACAAGCATCAGCATGTAGGTTTACTGCAACACAAAGCATGGGGTAAAAATAAAATGAAATAGGCTCTTGAAGTCCTCAAATGCTGTGGGTTTCAGCAGGCAAGGGGCTGGAGCAGGCTTTCAGAGAGATGGAACTGCCATATGAAACATTAGTGTTGGGCGCAAATGCTCTGGAAGATTCATGTGAAGTTTAAGCTCAGTGATGGAAAGTCTATGCAAATTCTGTCTCCCTGAGCCATAGCATTAAAAATGGCTCCTGTATCGAAATCTATTTGTGTATGTTACTTACGAGCAATGATTAATTTTCTTCTCTGAGCCTGGGTCCTTCAAGCTGTGAAAACATTTTTAATGTTTAGCTAGAAAATGATACAAGATGTGTTTCTCACTGCAGGCACAATTTATGAAACCCAAATGGAAGGAGAGAAAAAATCAACCAGAAAAAAGACTGATGGAGGGCTGCATCCTTAGAACCTTCAATGCATCTGTCAATAACAGTGCTTGACTAAATACAGTGCCAGAGCTGGGACAAAACTGGGACATACTACAACTTCCTTATAATTCAAGATTATGTTCTGCCTCTCAAGGATCTTGGGTTTTGTGAGATATAAAGCGTACTTATTTTCAGGTTCAGACACATGCGAAATCTCATTAGCACATCCTTGTTTACAGTCCTTTTTGACCTAAGTGCCTTCCCTTCACTGCTAAGGATAACAGCAACATGTGCTTTCTTTGGCCATGTGTATGCCTCCAGTACTCGTGCTACCTTCACAAAGTACCTCCACTTTTTTGATCTCCCCAACATCTAGTCCCCAGACAGAGAATTTCTCTACGGAGCCATCTGCAAACTCGTCTTTTCCTTCTGGGAGATCCAGCCATAGCCTCTCAGTCTGCACTTTCTGAGGACCCATGATGATGATGTACACTCTGCTGTCAGTGCTGGAGTCGTATACAGTGCCCGTCGTGACAGTGATGTGGTATGGGATCACTGCAACAAACAGAGATTTAGTCATCAGAAACCCCACACACATATGCATTTACATGAGACTTCAGAAAACTAGGGACTCATACCATCAGGGGCAGCAGCCATACATACTGAATAGGTTCACATCCCATTGAGCTTATTCGTAGAAGGGATAACACCATGCAGCACTGGGGTAAAAGTGTGCACGGGAGACTACTTTACCATACGCACTTGGGACTGAATTCTGCAAGGGTTAATTTCCCCAGACAGCCCTACTGGCTGCAAGGAGGTTGCAAGTCCAGATTTCTCACTAATAGTTGACAAAACAACAAAGGGCTTGAATCTTTATTTACACCAAGAGACCTTCTTGAAGATGAGACTGAGCAACTAAATCTTAAACTATTAGACCAAAGTGATCTTATATTCACTGCTCAATAAAGGCAAATAAATCTATGCTGACTCCGAGGTAAACCATAACTGAGTGAGTGTTCCAGTACAACTGAAAATGTTCTCCTTTGTGCTTCATTCAAGGATTGCCACGATCTATGGGGCAGCTCAGGGTTTCAGCGTCCCTTTGCAAATCCAGGCAAACTATGAACAATCCTTATATTAACAGTAGGCCACTCAATAATTTTATATATTGAATAATAATATTGCTCAGGGTAAAAACCTTCAGACCAAGCCTTAGGACATAGCAGGTTGTTCTGTAGTATTCAGACATTTCAGTTCAGCTGCTGAAAGGGAGGAAGTGCCAGACTGCTTTTCAAATGCTTTCCAAAGGCTCATTTGGGTAAGCCAAGCAGGCGGTGCAGAATTAGACGCTAAATACTCAGAACATTTGTGCAGGGCTGTTCAAACTGTTCTGACAAGACTCAGAGCTCTGAAACTTGCCTTGTCACAGACTTGAAATTCAGCTTGGCTTCATCATCACTTCTTTGATTTAAAAAGGCTCGGCTGGCTTTCAGATCACCTGGGATTGTTATCTAGTTTTGCGTTATGGTGACTAACAACACTTTCGGGGGGGGGGGGCTGTCCTAGAAACTCAAGTCAAGCTAAGGATATGTGTGCAATACCGGGGAAGGCATGAGTCCATGCTGACCAAATCTGTTCTTACCTCTGGGCAGAGCAGAACCCAGAGAGATTAATTCAGCCCCAGTCTGAGAATTTTGTGTACCAACACAAAATAAACTGATAATTAGGCAAGACTTATTCTCCCCATTATAGTATCATTTACATTTCAGTGTGCACATCAGCATAATGATATGCAATGCGTTCTTCACAAAGTAGTCACTGGAGCTGACAGCATTAGGAGGAGAAAGAGCTTAGCTTTAGGCAAGACAAATTTTGTAAGAATATATCAAAGGATCATGTTTAGATCAGCCCCAGACTCCTTTTTAAAATAAAGTATATTTTGAAGAGGGACAGAACTTCCTTTTATACAGTTTTTATCCTTTTCTTCTGTGGCAGAAAAAGTTCACAGAACTACCAGTATTTCCAACTGATTTTGCATCCTCAAGCCAAAGTACTTGAAATATTGGTAGAAAAAACGAGAACTATGAGAAATTATCATTTTCCACTTTAAATAATGGATACAGAGACAGACAGTAAGTTCAAGAAACACTGTTTCAGGAAACAGCAGAAAACACTGATTGCTGTTCTTTCCTCTAAAAACTGGAAGAATAATCCTTTAATTTATCTCCCCTCTCTACTGTCTCCCTCTTTGTCTGGGATTCATACTTCTTCTTAAAACACAGGAGAAGGTAGAACCCGAAGCATGCGGCCACAGCAGGACACCACAGGTCCTACAGCCCATCTTGCTTTGCCCTGTCTCCTTGAGCCTCTGTGCAGGGTTCACACTGTTTGAGGACACACATCCCCCTCACAGAGGGTTGGGTTTCACTAAGGATACAGACTACATTGTCTCCAGCAGGCTCCTAGCCAACAGAGCCTTTTGCTACTCTTCATCCCCACATCACCTCCTGCCCCTCAAAGGTATTCACCATCTTAAGCTTGGGAGAGTCAGAACTGGGCTGCTTGAACTCTCACTCTGCTTCCCAGGCAGCTCCCAATACCACTTCCCCTAATCAACTAAGTAACAGCTGGCTTTTTATCCAGCTCAGGAGGTGGCTGTCTGGCTCACACAGTCCATCTTATCTGACATTCCTTCAGGATGCAGTTTCCTTAATGAGGTCATGTCGCTGCAAGAGAGATAGTGTTGATGACAAACTCCAGGACTAGGAAAAGAAAGACCACCCTGCACAATGGAGATGATGGGTACTATCCTAGCTGTGATGTAGAGGGATTCTCCCGTGAGATGTTGATGTTTTACCCATTATTTGTGAAACTACATGGAAGGCTAACATGGCAGATGTTATCCATTGTCTCACCACAGAAGTAATATCAGAAGAAACGTTGGAATCACTTATTTTCCACTTGAGCACAATATGGGATTACAAAAGAAGGGTTGATCCAAGACACATGGGTTGCAAACCAGGATAAGCAACATGCAGCATTATGTCTGCCTCACAACTTAAAGGCATGTGACATGCAACCCAGATATCACATCACAACAAGTTACTGGGTATCAGCTGAGCTGCAGTAACCGTTTGTGTGAATTCCCTTGGACCATGTCAGTGAAAACTATCTTAAACTCCTAAGCTAAATTACATCATTTTACACTTGCCTTACTATGGAAGTTTAAGATAAGTTTAATTACTTGGCACTTGCTGTGGACTAAGAGCAACCATGACTCAGCTGTTGCCCTGTTACTTCTTACAACACAACTCACTTGGAGTATTGTGTGCAGTTCTGGTGTCCTCAACATAAAAAGGACATGGAACTGTTAGAACAAGTGCAGAGGAGGGCCACGAGGATAATCAGGGGACTGGAGCACCTCCCGTATGAAGATAGGCTGAGAAAATTGGGGCTGTTCAGCCTGCAGAAGAGAAGGCTGCGTGGAGACCTCAGAGCAGCCTTCCAATACCTGAAGGGGCCTATACGGATGCTGGGGAGGGACTCTTCATTAGGGACTGTGGTGAGAGGACAAGGGGTAATGGGTTTAAACTTAAACAGGGGAGGTTTAGATTGGATCTGAGGAAGAAATTCTTTACTGTGAGGGTGGTGGGGCCCTGGAATGGGTTGCCCAGGGAGGTTGTGGATGCTTCATCCCTGGCGGCGTTCAAGGCCGGGTTGGACATAGCCTTGGATGGCATGGTTTAGTGGAAGCTGTCCCTGCCCATGGCAGGGGGGTTGGAACTCGATGATCTTGAGGTCCTTTCCAACCCTAACTATTCTATGATTCTATGATGTTAGTCATACATCCGAAAGACCCCATGGAGGATGACAACAAACTATAGGTGTAATTTAGATAATAAGTCATTATCCTGGAACACAGAGGTAGTTAATAAAAAGGTATATAAATACAGAGTAAAAAAGCCTATGTGATAATGAAGTTATAAAGAAATAACAATGGACTAAGGGAAATTTTACACCAAGGTTAACTTTAGCTGATGGACACCGATATTCCAGGCTGCATTCACAGCCAGGACAGAACAAAACATGCACAGCTTTCCTACTTCCTACTGGCAGCACCAGAGCAGAACTAGCCTCCCTCCATGTAAGCTGGCCTTTGCAGACACAGTCCAGCATATTTCACTTTTTATAAGATGCAATCCGTATAGTCAGCTTCGCCTTATCTCAGGAACCAGAGCCAAAAGATACAACTCTACACTAAAGCCATAAACGGTTTCCATCAATTATTTGAGCACAAAAACTCAGTCCAGAGTTCATGAGCTCCCTGGAGTTCACGAACTCCCTGTCTTTCAGTGACAATACTTGCAGAACATTCTCCTCTACCTAGGTATAACCCAGACCACTTCTAGAAAAGAACAAGCTCACCTGAGCACTCTCAGTTGAAGCTTGTTTTCTGAGAGCCAAGAGACTTATCTGTGCTCTTGCTCATCTTCCATACCTCACAACAGCTGCTGTGATGCATCTGTGTTGTAAGCAAAAAACCTGAAGGGTTCTAAAGTTAATCATATTTCACCTAATGTTAAACAAACATCCTTGGTGAGGAGGCGCTACTAGACAGATCATGGAAAAAGGGTAGATGGCTTAAATGTGGCAAACAAGAAATTCAAAGCTGTCTTTGGTAATTCAGATCTAATATGAAACATGAAATATCTTGAGAAGGTCAAAGAGATACAGGAGGAGAAAAAAGGCTGATATCAGCAACAAGAGCTATTTTAAAGAATCATGTGGAAAAGAGCCTCTGATAGTTCGAGGGAGGCTCTTTTCATGATAACATATCTGATTTACTTACTGTCCCTCTCACTGCAAAGAGCTTTGGATCCTTTAAAGGATGCCTCAGACAAAATTATACAAAATTTGCATAAATTCTTCCCTTTACTCTATCAGAACCCAGTGACCAGAGGATAGTGTCATTTCTCCCCACCTCTGAATTGCTGTCCTTAATGAAGTTACGGTGGAAGAGGAGGAAGAGAGTGTATAGTTCTTCAAGTCAGGGGGTTCTTTCTGAAGAGGTCCAACGGATGTTGTTGACTAGCTGGTTTTCCACACACTGGGTGGTGCGGACGGTCTCATCTAACTTTTGGCATCTAAGGGACATGATTTGCTATTGCAGTTGCCCATAGAATTCCCCTGTGCATTTTACCTCACTGTCACAGAACACAGTGTACCCTTGAATAACCACCTACATAATCCTATTGTCACACTGTGCAAAGCATCACAGTTTGGAGAGCTTACATCTTCTGGCAACACAGAAGTCAATTCTGACAAGCTGTAGCATCACAGATATCTACAGGGGATGTATAAGAGGGTTGGAAACACCGAAGTTGCTATGAACTTCATGGCTTATGTCACTTTTAGGGTTGGAGAGCTGCACAAAAGCAGCACAGAAACACAAGCACTGATGGAGCTTTTACAAAGCAGTCACAACAGAAGTTGAAGAGAAGCAACCTGCTGTTCTCCCCCTCCTTGCTCTTCACCAGGATGAGCACAGACTTTCAAGCGCTGAAAACCAAGAACACATGCACACATGCAATCAAACACAGTATTTGCTCACATGATCCTTCTTCTGCTGCCTTGACCAAGCTTGATTTTTTTGTCTCCTTCAGGTTTCCACTGCTATCCTGACTTGACAGGCTGAGAGATAAGCCATCCAGGCTGTTCCGCTCACCATCATAGCTCTAGTTGGAAGGCATATAGTAGAGGGTAATGAGGCTGAGTGCTCAAGGGTTGTCATCTGTTCCCATGCGCCTCCAAGAACAGCGTAAGAAGAAATCCCTGCAGTTACCCAGGCAGCTTTTTGCTCAGTGTAGCTCAAATTAATGTGGCTTGTAATTTACTGTAGGTAATTAATTTACTTTGTTGGTAACTTTGACAGGTCATTTTAGATGTGTGTTATAATATCAGAAAATATAATGGGCCTAATAGACTTTAATGATGTGCTGTGACTTTTCCTCTGGTACCTGCATGAGCGATAGCCACAGAAAATTCAGATAAATGGAGCCGTGCCAGATTTGCTTATCAGGGCACTCACCAAGGTGTCAGAGGAAAGTATCTGGTACAGCTCAAAGAGCATGAGAGGGAGAGTACTGCAAAGCTGAGTGATACAAAACGTCTATTGTATTTGAAGAGTCACTGCAGATGTGCTTAATGCCATTATCCAACAAATGTAAGGCTCTTGCCACACAGCCATGCAATTAAAGTTTAAAAAAAAGTGATTAGCTTTTCCTCATTATGAATTAATATTGGCAACAGCGTGAGTGTGACCACAAGCATGCATAGCATTGTCTGCTGCAATTTTATGAGGGAGCATATGGCAATACTCATCCATGGTGCAACTCTTCTCATATCTATTCTGTTGTATTCAGAATGAGTCTGGCCCAGTCTCATTGATGATAATTATAGTGGTAACTGTCAATTAATATGTTGCTGTGTTTTGCAAAATGGACTCCTTAAATACAATGGACTTACAATCTGCTGCTTTATTATGTCTCACTGTATAGAAGCAAGAGAGGTCTATTAATCTTGTTTGCCTATTTTAATTCATGCATGTACCTAGAATTCCAATTACCTACATTAGCCTGATAAAGAAGTAGAGAATGTGCAAGTGAAAAAGGCATTTCAATAAGGAACATTTGATGCTCTGAGTAGTAGCAAACAGAACAGACTTTTTACATTTGGCAGTGGTGGAAGAAGGAGCTGAAAAGATTAACCTGTCTAGCCTAGTGAGGTTGAAGTCAAGGGACTCACTATTTTGGGTCGAGGACTTTGAATATTGGGATCCGTAACTAACCTACTTTGTGAGCAGAGCAAGAAGAGAAACAGGGATATATACTTTCCTGTGCATCAGCAAGACACTTTTGCTCTCATCTGAAGGATCTCACTTACATGCCTTGATTTTTCTGTTGAAATTGCAAATTACAGAGCCAGTGATACTGGGCTGAGAGTGACCATACTTTCAGCACTTGTCCGAAAATCGCAAGTTCATTTTGGACAAGTGAAAAAACCCATAAATCCCTAATGAACTGTCCTGGAGTTCAATCAGATATTCAATCATTTTATTTTCATGAGTAGCAGTGGGTTGGTATTACCGCTCTGCACCGTAACTGTACCTGTTCATAAAGCGTGCGCTCTATCTTTTTGTCCTCTTTCTTTTTAGAGAGCCAGCGCTCACACAGGAATATGAATGACTCCTCTGTGGTTTCATCCAGGATCTCTACTTTATCCAGCAACCAGTCAGGACTGAACATGCTGTTGTCGTGACGAATCTTGATCTTGTACAGAATGCCAAGGTCCACAGCCTGTACAGTAAACGTGTCCTCCTGCAGTGTGTTCAACAGCAGTTGCTTCTGTTAAAGACCTCTCAACAGATCATCTACCAGACAAAAGCAAGTGGAGACTGCAGGGCATGATGTGTGTTTAAATTCTGTTTCAGATGATGGTGTTTGGTTAAAAGCTTTGCAGCAGTATGTAGCGGCATATCTGTATGCTAAAACTGTTCTGCAGGGAAGTGTTTTGAAACCTGCTTCTGCTATGAGGGGAGCTGCATAAAGTGTCACTTTTACAACCAATTAGAATATTGAATTCCTGGAATTTTACATCCTGATATTTTAAATCTAAGTATACTTCCCTTTCGAACACAGTGAGATTTGCATGGGCAATCCAGATACCACAATCTTTGGCATTATTATATCTAAGTATCTCCATAGGAGGCTGTGAATATGACTCATGGGTTGACCACAGAGTACACTTTTGAAGTTATTTTGTCAAACACAGACGCAGTTTAGATCCTGTCAATTTATCATGCTATGTGATGAATTACAATATATACTTTATACGTCCAAATCATTTGCACAGAGGCTACGCGAATGAGACACCTCAGGTTTTGTGTGCTCGCAAGCCTACAGCTAACAATTCAGAGCAGTTTATATGGATCAAGGTCATAATTTGTCTGTCAATGACTTCACAAAAGCATCTACCCATTTGTTGAAGTGCCTGTTGGTTGTAATACCCAGCTGAGAATACATACAAATAATCTTAAAAGGTAATGAATATGCTAAGTGGTATCATTTCATCCCTCATAGGAAAATGAAGCCTATAAAGACAATCATGGACCTACTAGGTTAAAGACTGTGAAATGGAAAGCGTTATTAACCCATTGCATTTGTACCTGCCCTCTTTCAAACTTGTTGAAGTTTGTTTCAGATTTGCTGAGTTTTCTTTCTCCTGTGTCCCCCAGATCTCCATAGATATTTAGAAAAACATTAGCATCTGTCCCAGCACCATAGATATCTCCTGTGAACACACTGATCTTGTAGGTGTGAACTGCAGAAAGAAAAGGAGGTGTGATTTCTGGTCAGGTGAATTATCAAGATCTATCTATCTTAGCTACTGAATTTACCTAAGAAAATGGTCCCCAAGCTTTCTGCTTATCTATCAGTTCTTGGAGGCTTAAAATCCCATATGCATTATGCTTCCACTCTTCTGGTAATGATCCAAAGACTGGGGAATCGCTGGGCTGAAGTTTGCTGGCTTTCCCTTTCTCTATCTAATCAATGTCTGTCTACTGCTTTGATCACATAGTTCACAGTTAAAAATGCAAAGAATCATGTTTATTACTGGATGCAAAGTCAATAGAGGTGAGGGAACTTGGCACCTTTTCATACCAAGGCTAAAGGCGCATACATCTGAGAACAAGTGATTCAGTGTTGTGAATTCTTTATATTCCATCTTCTATAAGTAAACCCAGTAATTCAGACGTGCAATTGCTACCAGAGAGAATGACATGTATCTCTGTAAATTCCCCAAACAGAAAGAGAACACGTTTCTGGGTCCTTTTGCTGAGACAGTATTTAATTAAGGAAGTGCTGGAGCTGTACTGTTTAAGTACCCCTTCTCTTTAGCTTGCTCAATAATGATCCAATAAAATCCCATCAAGTCTTTAGTAATGTACTTTACTAAACCTCTTAAATACTCCTATTTTTATTTAGCTACTCTTTTTCCCAATTACACAGGGGAAACAAACAGCTACTGAAAGCATCCTCTCCAGGAAAACAATTAGGAACTATACAAGTCTCTGATTACTGTGGTGGCATGCAACCCTTGGAGAATGCCTCCTTGCAAATCCCACGGCTATGCAAATGGGAAAGAGGTACAAAATCTTAGTTATGATTCTTCTTTGCATGTTAACAGCATGAAAGAAAATACCTATATTGTCTTTTTATTCTGTACCTAGCTTTCCCAGTAAAAACAGGGACTATTCTGCTTCATTGTCCATGAAGGATTTCCACTGATTTCTCTAAGAAATGGATCAGGATCATTACCTGAGACTGTTCAACAAGCTAGGTACAATGACAGGTTTGCTGGTTTGCCTCTTCATATTATGTCCTGCAGTGTAATAGCTTTATACCAAAAAGACAACTGTTACACTAATAATGAAGAAAGTAATGAATAAAGTCAACTCTATGCATCCCTTTTTGGTTTTCACTCGCCAGTTATGGACACCTTCAAGACTGAAATGTAGTCTACTATATAAAAAGTGATCCTCAGAATAACACAAGCTGATTTTCCATTGTCATTTAGATTGTGCCACAGCCCAAGATGCATGAGGACTTATGGAGATGAAAAAGACATTGTTCCCATCCCAGATATTTTGTATCAAAAACAGAAGTCCCCAAACTGAGTTCTATCTCCCAATCAAAAGAAACCTCCAGTTATCCAAAAATCCTATTCCACAGATTGTAAAGCTTGGTTTAAGTCTTCGCCTTTGGAAGACAAAAAATAGTCACCTAGGTTAGTTATCACATAGTAGCTAATGCAAGGTATAATAGAACGAATCACAGAACTGTTTGGGCTGGAAAGGACATTAGAGCACATCCAGTTCCGACCCCCTGCCATGGGCAGGGACACCTTCCACTGGACTAGGTTGCTTCAAGCCCCATCCAACCCGGCCGTGAATGCTTCCAGCGATGGGGCAGGTGAAGGAACAGAAGTTAGTAAATTAAAGAAAATGTCATGGAGGCATCTACCAGTGATGTATTTACTCACTGATATTAAAAGTATCTTAGCCTCTGCAGGAAAAAAAGAATCTCATATGTAGTTTGTAACAGGAGGAAAGAATACACTTCTCACTTTTAAGCACACAGTGATCAGGCTCCAGACTTCCTTAAAGCAAGGCACCTCTTCTTTTGGCAATGGAAAATACTTAAAATCCATCTAAATTCCACTCTGACAGTGGTGTACCGTAAATTTAAATCAGACTCTGAGAGAAAATAAACAGGGAGAGAAATTATTTTATCTGTTGAATCATCTTGTTGCCAGACGCAGGAGCCAAGAATGAAAATGGCAGCTGAATTCAATTTGATCTGCTCAGGGTGTAGGAAGGTTCATGAGTTCTCCCAAGGGAAGAAGGAGGGGCAAAAGTAGATCTTAGAGGGAAAATACTTAGGAACAGCTGGACATACACAGAGGCAACAAGTTTGGGATGAAACTTGAGTTCTTGTTCAGCTGCTTCAGCTACCAGGAAAGCCAAAACCAGCATATGAACACTAAGGTAGGCTCAGAACTGAATAAGTAATTCTTCCATAAATCTATTATTTATTATTCTCTAAATGTATTATTTGTTATTCTATTTATTATTCATTATAATAATTAATTTATTGTTTACTATTCTCCAATTTGTCTCTAAATTGGAGAGACATCAATTTGATAGGTGGACCACTCGGTGGATAAAGAACTGGCTGGATGGCCGCACGCAAAGAGTAGTGCTCAATGGCTCAATGTCCAGCTGGAGACCAGTAACGAGTGGTATCCCCCAGGGATCAGTGTTGGGACCGGTCTTGTTCAACATCTTTGTGGGTGACATGGACAGTGGGATTGAGTAAGCCCTCAGCAAGTTTGCCAATGACACCAAGCTGTGTGGTTCGGTTGATACTTTGGAGGGAAGGAATGCCATCCAGAGGGACCTTGACGCGCTTGTGAGGTGGGCCGATGCCAACCTGATGAAGTTTAACCATGCCAAGTGCAAGGTCCTCCACCTGTTGGAACAAGTGCAGAGGAGGGCCACGAGGATGATCAGGGGACTGGAGCACCTTCCTTATGAAGAAAGGCTGTGAAAGTTGGGGCTGTTGAGCCTGGAGAAGAGAAGACTGCGTGGAGACCTCATAGCAGCCTTCCAATACCTAAAGGGGGCCTATAGGGATGTTGGGGAGGGACTCTTCATTAGGGACTGTAGTGAGAGGACAAGGGGTAACAGGTTAAAACTGAAATAGGGGAAGTTTAGATTGTACATAAGGAAGAAATTCTTTACTGTAAGGGTGGCGAGGCATAGGAATGGGTTGCCCAGGGAAGTGAATGCTCCCTTGCTGGCAGTGTTCAAGGCCGGGTTGGACATAGCCTTGGATGGCATGGTTTAGTGGGAGGTGTCCCTGCCCATGGCAGGGGGACTGGAAATAGATGATCTTAAGGTCTTTCCAACCCTAACTATTCTATGATTCTATGTGAGAACTATGTCTGCGTGAAAGTTGTCTGTAGCAGGTTTATAAATGGCCTACAGGAAAATAACAGTATTATTGCACAGAAGTGCTTCAGGTATAAGAGAAGCCATAGGACAGGAAGGGAAAGAAATATGAACAGTCATACCAGCATCGCATTTGCCTGAACCACACGTTTTTTATTTAAAATAAAAAAATCAGATTAAAAGGTCCCTACTTACTCCTAGGATTACGTTACCTTCTAATGGGTCTTCAACTTCTTCCTCTATCTGCTTAAGAGTCCCATCCTTCATGAGTTTTTCAGTAAAAATTTCAGATGGTACCAGTTCTCTGACAATCTCGCCATCATCCTCAGACTTCGCAAGCCACCTTTCACATGGAAATGTGACAGTTTCTGAGCCCTGAAATAAACATGACAGAGCTTATCTCTTCAAAACAATGTGAACACATGCTAGCATTTCCCCTTTGAAAACACTCTGACATAGAATCATAGAAACATAGAATTGTTAGGGTTGGAAAGGGCCTTCAGATCATTCAGTTCCAACCCCCTGCCATGAGCAGGGACACCTCCCACTAAACCATGGCATCCAAGGCTATGTCCAACCCCTCCTTGAACACCGCCAGGGATGAAGCATTCACAACTTCCCTGGGCAACCCATTCCAGTGCCTCACCACCCTTACAGTAAAGAATTTCTTCCTCATATCCAATCTAAACTTCCCCTATTTGGCAAGGATTTTCAGCTCATGCCTGTATGTGTTTATATGCAGATGCAGACCTGAAATAGGATACAGAAATACATTTCCTGTGGAAAGAGGACATCCGAGGACTCTGAGAAGAGGCAGAGAACAGTATTCCCAATGCTGTGTGAGACTGGATGTATGAACAAGCAGATCTCTGCCCTTCCCAGTTTTTGGTCTTGCAAATTCCTAATCAGGACTGCACCATTCCTGCTGAAGCTATGTTTTACTGAGACATTGCAATCCCTCCTCTATCCTTTTTCAGGCAGCTTTCTTTTTGAAGTTAGTAGGGACTTTTTTCTGAGACAGTGCTTCAAGATTTTGCCCTATAATTCTGTGACTCAAGCTGGTTTGCAGGCAATTCCCATATGCACATTAAGAGGGGAAAATACTGATTTAATTTTTTGACCTTTTGTTTTGACTTCATTTTGGTGGAAACAAATATGATTTCTATCATCGAACAAACAAAAACAATGGAACATGTGTTTTCCACTTGGTAAACAAAATCAATCCCAGACTACTCATTAAGAACAGACTCCCATAAGGCCTCCGAGATGGTAAGATGCAGGCAGCTGTGTGCTGGGCACCCTGGGCTATGTCTCCATAAAGAAAGGGGCATGAGCCATCATGCAAGCTTCAGAGACCCCAAGTCTGAACAGAAAAAGAAATGTTAGTTTTAATCTCACAGTAACTAAATAAAGGAATAATAAAAAAAAAATACGGCCTCTTCCTTACTGACAAATACGTAATTTCTCTCTTAAGCAGCACAGGAACTTTCTTCTGTTACTTTCTGTGCCAGCACTTTTATGTGTAATATACCTATGAATACTGTCCACCTTAATTACTCTCATGTAATTATTTATCAAAGTAATACAGGGTCCTTTCTTCAGTATTTTTACTATTTAAATAGTAAAATATTAATATATAGTAAAAGAAGGGAATAGCTCTCCCTGTAGCAATCTTGAATATTATTATCATTGTGTACTAGTACCTTGAGCTGCCAGATCCTGCCCTTTCTGACTTGGTCACTGGGGAGAAATACATTGTGCATCTGAGATCAGAGATACACTCCAGTCACTGCTAACCTTGCATGAATAGACCATCATATGATCATGCACAGATCACAGATGAGTTCATCTGCAGGAGCTCCAAGGTGTTTGTATGATCAAGTGTCTTGATTCTGCTTCAGAATCACCTTTTATATCCACACAGCCCAAATTTTCTGCTGTCAACAAAATGCTATTTGTCCTCCTCTTTGCTGCTCCCTGAAGTGCTGCTGTTTAACCCCAGACTTGCAATGTTTAAATCTGTAAAGCGGTTTGGACCATGATTAGTACAAAATGGTGTCCAACAAACTGGTACCACATTGAATGATTTCAAATATTTCACTTTCAAGTGTTACTTGGGCAGTTTAAGCAAAATACAGCACCTGCTGACTGGCCATGCCATTACTGCTGCCTCCTCATGTCTGCACTGGCTGGCTGACCACTTACCCTGTGTTATATTGCTGCATGCTGAGCCGACGAACGATGCTTATCTCCCCACCTACAGCCTGGGAAGAGAGGGCTTTCCAGATGATCCTTCAGTGATGAAACTCTCATATTCAAGTAGAGATCCCACCTTAGTCACATCTCTTGCTGAAGCTTTTAACTGCTCCTAAAGTTTCATAATGTTGGCTGTACATGCCATTGATATGAACACTGTTTGTTTGCTAATAGGTATCTAGGGACTTGAGTGTCTGCACAGTGGGGCATAATTCGCAGTTACTGCAAGAGTTAATGGTATCATTATTGTTAATCACTATGTCATTGCCACAGTCTTTATTGGGGTTTCCTTATTAATGATTGCATTAATATTTGAGTGACATAAAGTGTGCTGCTTTATGCTACCCACAGTAACATTCTCTTGTAGCTCTGAACAGGATTTGTTTCATTAGATTCTGAGTCTAACCCAAAGCTAGAAGCAGGGTACAACAGTGTGCTAAAAATCAGTGCTTTGCCCTTCCCCAGGTTGCAACAAATGAAATACGATAATCAGATATAATTGTCATGCCAAGACAGAGCTTTACTGGCATGCAGCAATCCTCATTTCCAACCCAAGTGCTTTCAATTCAATTTGAAAAGTTACTGACCTCATTTTAATTTTGCACTATTACAGATACATCTAGACCCATCTTAGGAGTCTAATCAGGTAGCACAGCTTTTAGAAGTGTTGGCAGCATATTGCTATCCTGTGGCAGGTTATAATATCCTGCGGCAGGTCATAATATCCTGCGGCTGATCAGTGGCATCATGCAGTGTTCTGCTTTCTTCTTTTCTTCCCATGCCAAAATCAAAAGATCATCAGACTTTTAAATCTCTCTATTTTTAAGTTGTTCATGGGTTTCCTTCCTTCTTCCATTTTCCTGGGTTTCTCATTGTCCTTTAAAGTGGCTATAATGATGGCAGAGCCATGCATCACCAAGACCTTTTCTGGACTAAAGGAAGAGCACCCAACATGGAGCTCTTGGGAGCCTCCCAAAGTGCTCAGTTAACAGTAGGTGTAGAAAAAGGCAGCACAGAAATGTCTTTTGTCTTGATTTCCATACCTTTGTGTATCTCCCTTCCCTAGCCTATGACCAACAACAATATCTCAAAAAAAACTGTTATTCATTAACTTAATGAAGTTGTACAAGACAAGGGTTAGTCAATACACAGATAAAAGGTCTGATGGTAACAGACCGACAAAAAGCTAATAATAATAAGGAATCAAAGGGTATTGGCTTGTGAAGAAGCTTGTATAGGAGAATACAGACTTGAGCATGATAAGGAGGTTTTTGGCAGACCTTTGATTTGATTATGAGGCAAAAAGAGTAAAAAGTATCCCGGAAATTTTGATGGAAGGAACAAGACAAGAAGTAGGTTCACTATGACAGAACTAGGTGTGTTTACACCAAGACTAGATATTACAAGTCACTTCAGGAGGGGACAGAACTGATCACTGAGGTGGAAATGAAATCTGATATCCCTTTGAATAAGGGGAGAAAGGGCAAGACAGAGGAGAGAGCCTTGGTGTTGCCACAGCTACTGCCCCAATTCTGAACTGGCCCTGAAAAGGTGGTTTTTTTCCGAACTTCTCTACAGCAAGATTCATTCCTGTTTCTACAGCCAACATCTGAAAGCAGGGTTGAGAAACAGTTTCTGAGGTGGACAAGGTCAAGATGACCTATCTGACTGCACTGCCTTAATCCTGTTGCCATAATCAACCAAAAGTCCTAGCACCTAACTTGATGGTTTTTATATGAGTGATTCAGGGACTTGCACAGACAAGCATTTTGCTTGTCTTAGTTGTACAGGCTCCCTGCACTCCTGCACTTATTCTTCCAGAATTATGGGGCTGATGAATTTGTTTCTTGTCCATGTTTAGCAACAGTAACTTTTTAATTTTGAAATAGTACACTCACTTCCTTGCCTGTGATTGTTCATAACAAAACTACACATGAAAATATGAAGCTTTGATCTCTTCATCACCCAAAACCATTATCTAAGCTAGCCTTTAGGTCTCAGAGATGTCCAGCAACAGTGGTGCAGTGCAGCACAGGAACATTGGCTCAGCTCCCTACCTCTTCAACTCAAGAATATCCCCTCTCAGTCCAGCAAGCAAGCCACGATACCATTGCCTCCAAACTCAGCAAGCAGATTGCTCCTTCACACACCAGATAAAGATTAGCAAAGACTTCCAAAAAGGTTGAGGAGCCACATCACTGCTTTGTTCCCATCTACTGCCAGGATGGAATAAGTCTACTCTAGTCAAAAGGTAGAATAAAACCAGCATTTTTTTTTTTGAAGTAAAATAATGACTGCAGAATCTTATAATAAACATATGAAGAACAAAATGTGGTAATACATGTTTGTTGTCCCCATATCCAAAGCTCTAGCAAGTTCATTAGTGTGCATTGCTCTTTAGGGAGTTATTTTTCACTGTTAATCATGCTTTGTGAGCAGAAGATGCGCTTTGGGAAATGGAAGCAGCTGCTAATGGAAACATACCACAGAGTGCTGGGATTTGCAGCCTACCTTTCCATTTGGCAACAACCTCCGAATTGTAACACGGTCCAAATGCCATCCGGAGTTCAGTCCTCCGCCCTTGTGCCCTATACGGATCTTTTCAATAATGTCACCAACATCCTCCAGCTTTTCCATCCACAGGAAAAAAGAAAAAAAAAAAAAGAGAAAGAAATATGTTGAAGAGCAGCATATATTTGAGAGACTACTTCTTTAGCTTATTTCCTATTTTTCCAGCCTATATGAAGTTCTAGGGGAGCAAATATTAGAGTTGATGTCAGTTATGCCCTAACTCGAATTTTAGTTTCAGGGTTTCCCTGAACTTCTGTCCCAAATTTTGAGACAATCTTATGTTACACAAATTACCAACAATATGAGATAGGTTTGGCTGCATAGCAGCAATCCTGCAGCTCAGGCTTCTCTGTATGAGGGGGAATGAAAGTAAATGCTTAGAAATTGCAATACTGAAGCTTTTTAAGTTGCTATTTTATATCCTTTTTTTTTTTTAACACTTATATGCACTCTTAAAACACTGGAAGAATAGCTTTGAGGTTAAAGTACAATATTAACTGCCTGGCATTTTATGTCGTATCTCTCCTGTTCTGCCATGGAATCTCAGTGTCATTCTGAACAAGTCAAGAGGGTCACTATCATATGAAGTGGATACTAGTTTTTTAATGCCTCACCTTACAACTTGAGTAATTTGCTACTAGTTCATTACTTTTAAGTCTTCTCCCTTACAAAGGATTGAACACGAAAAATTGTATTTTTTCTTAAGTAACAGCTTTTGGTTATTTCACTACAAATTTTTGTATAGCTGGCCTTTAAATAAAACAAGCCTGGCTGCAAACCTCTTGTTCATAGGAGAAGCACACTGAGCTTTCTATCCATAGGGACTTGAAATCTTGTTTTCTTGGAAACATGAGAAAACTGAACATCTCAATTTGTACCACTGGAGACTACTCAACTGAACATCTCTATTTGTACCACTGGAGACTACTCCCTTCCTCGCTTCACAGCTGATAGAATTGCCCCATACTGAATCAAAGACATCAGTAATAAATGCAGAAAGACTGACCACACTAGTCAAGGAGTTTCAAACTCCATGCAAACTGGGTTTGACTTCATCAGCCCTGTCCTGACTTTAGGTAGCATAAAATTCATTGCAAAATGATTAGATGATCCAAACTAATTTCTAAAACTCACACATGCACACAAGTGTGTACTAAGGGAAAATATTTTCTCCTCCTTTATTTTGTCCAAATACTAATCTTTCAATGAGGCTTTTAATCAATACATAGCAATAACATGATGATTGACCAGTAAAGATCCATACTAAAGAAGTGGTCTTTACTCTGCTGTAGGCATCTGCCGCAAATCATCACTTTGGAGCATAGCTGAGAACAGTCGCTAACTTTTTTGCCTCTTTTGTGAAATACAAAATGCTAAAGGCAGTTAAAACAATAAAATAAATGGGTCATTCTCAGTTTGTGTGTTCTTAGATCCCCAAATTGTTTTTAAGGTCTGTTGAACTCCAAATTATGGCTCTATACAAGTAGGTGAAAGAAGAACATATTTTGCTTCATCCCCATCTCCTGCAGCAAGAGGAAGTGGCAAAGACAGAATGAGGCTTGAGGACAGGTTAACATGACGTTATAAATCTGGAGAACAAACAGCATTTCCACTAGTTTCATCTAAGAAAAATACTGATGTTTCAGGTTCTACCCAGCCTAAAATAAATCTTATGGAATAAAGGAATAACAATAACACTCAGTTTAAGATTTATACCTATGGGTTAATGCAATCTCTATTATGAAAAACTGTGTGGAAACTCTACCAAATAAGCCTTTTTCTTTATTTTTAAGGAATCACACTGGGGATTTATTTTATGATTCATGCCATATAACAACAATGTGGGCTGGAAGTATTTTAACTTGTTTAAAAAGTTTAGTTTAAGATTTGCCTTCAATTACAAAAACAAACCAAACTTAAAGCACAGAGGTTGTAAGGTCTTCTATGAAGTCAGTGTTGGTGTTGCAGCCAGGGAGGGAGGGTAAGGGCATGAAGCAGTACCAGAAGGATAAGCCAAAGCAGGACTGTCTATAGTTTTGCCTCTTAAAATTCTCAGTAGTGAGGATATTATGAACAGAAATAGCTGAATACTGTACATGTAAATGAGCTCACTCACTGATGTACACTGCTTTACTATCTGCATAGAGTTCTATAAGAATATGCAAGCAAAAGATCTTTGAGATTTATCCTTCTCCCCAGATTTATTTAATAAAACCCCTAAGACTTAAAATAGAATTAAACATTTCTGAAATAGAATCCTTTCCTTTTCCCTGATGCCTAGTTCCTTAATTTGTGGTATCTATAAAAGTTTATGTATTTTTCTCCCTTAAGTGCTACAGTAGGAGTTTCTGCTTAAGACAAATTGGAACAGGCTGCCCAGGGAACTGGTGGAATCACCATCCCTGGAGGTATTTAAAAGACATGTAGATGTGGTACTTAGAAAAATGATATATTGGTGGACTTGGCAATTTAGGTTAGCGACTGGATTCAATGATTTTAAAGGTGTTTTCCAACCTCAATAATTCTATGATTATTTATTAGTTTTGTAGACACTTCAGGAAATGCTTGATAAGATCTTTCAAAATGTTAGCCCTCGGTATTCAAAAATCATGCTGTCTGCAGCAAAGTAATGGTCTCTGTGTCCAAGGATACAGAGAAAAAGAGATGTTTAGCTTGCCATAGAGTTAGCATAAATGAACAGATGATCTACACCAAATGATGTGCTATATAAGTAGTGAGCACCACGGACTCTTCAACATGATATGCTGAAACGGGATGCAAAGGGACCTTAAACACAAGGCAGCTAATTTCAGTGATATTGCAAGCACCTGGTTCCAGTTACATTTCAAAGTATTGCAGACTGCAAGAGAAAGCAAATATGCAAAGAAGTGAGAGTGTTAAGGAGAGGTACACATATTAAATCTGGAATACAAGGAGACTGATACCCTCTCTTTACTAAATATGGTCTAAGAAATGGAAGATGTAAAGGCCTTCGTAAGTGGCTTGCAACTTTACCTGGAAGGGCAAGCCTTTGTATCTATGCATTTGTATATCTCAGCTCTATGATAAAATTGCTCAAGCCTTTACAGGGTTTAGCATGGCATTAAGCCATGAGGACACTGCATGTCGATACCTTTGAATTGCTACTACCTGAAGGTGTGTAAGAAAATATTTGACCCAGTTGTAGAACATAGTTCTTCAAGAAAAGAGCTGAAGAGCTAAAAGGGAAGTTCCCACTTTATTTTATCTTCTTAATCCCTTTAGAGCCACCTAAGATGAGAGCAAGCATCTTCAGTCTTACCTCCACAATGAACTGATTGACTGAGTTCCTTTCAAAATACATTCTTTGCTCTCTCTTGTTGAGGCACAGGGATTTCTGCTGAGTGCAGATCCCATTACTTCCATAGAGAACAATGAAGACGTCTGCATCCGTGCCAGCTCCAAAGATATCGCTGGTGTAGACCGTGATCTCGTACGGAACAACTGATTTTGGAAATGGCAAAAAGTTAAATAAACTATCAGAAGTTAGTTAGCAGCATTAAAATAACCCTAAAAAAATAGTGAAGAAAATCTGGATTAGAAAATTCAACAGTTTTACAGGACAGGGTAGGAATCACATATGGTAACTTAGTTATCAAGCTGGTCAGTACCATGAGAATCATAGAACTATAGAATGATTTGAGTTGGAAGTGATCTTAAAGCTCATCCAGTTCCAGCCCCCTACCATGGGCAGGGACACCTTCCACTAGACCAAGTTGCTCCAAGCCCCGTCCAGCCTCACCTCGAACTCTTCCAGAAGCCAGAGGAACTTCCTTTAACCCTATAAAACCAATTGACCTTGATGCATGTTCATTTATGGATATTTTGGGGTAAATCCCATGATCAGAAAGCACTCAGTATATTCATACTTGCCGTCTAAAGTTATTGAAATGAGACTTACTTCAACAGCTGAAGTCTTAAAGCAAAATATGAATTCAGAATTTTTAGAACAACTAGGCAGATGGATGAAGTTAAGCCAAGTGGAGCAGTACATAAATATCTGAGATAGCCTTACCAGTAAAAATATCTATTATTTTCATTACTAAACAAGTGACAAAAATCAATCATAATGAAAAGAAGTAAAACCCTCTGTTGTCCACTCTGATTTAGTTTCCTCTTTGTACTACCTTCTCTGTAACACCAAGGCAAACTACCAGGTACCCTGTGAATGCAGAACGGGGAGGGTCAAGCCCCTAAATGCTTCCTTATTCTGTTCCCTTGGTTTCTTCAGAATGTCCTGTGACCCTAAAATCTGGTAAGTCCTTTTGCTGTTTCCTATCGTCATAGCTTCCCAGTCCTGAGTTGTGCTGGAACATGGTTCAGACTTGCTCAGGAATAAGACTGACCATGGAATAAGACTAGGGCTCTCTTCTGGCTCTGCTACAGATTTGCTGACTATCCTGTTTCCAAAGTGAGATGGTGTTTATCTCACAGAGTAAGAAAGCTGTGTTGAGGTGTCTGCACATCAGATGGGTGTGTACATCTGCAGATGTAATCGCTAAAGCCAATGCAGTTTGAAGAAAGAATTAAACAAGCAAATGCAGGCATCTTCCTCAGGTTAGCTGAATCATTCTCCAAATTCACCTTCTGTGAATGAACATTTATGGATGATAAAAGGAATTCAGACACTCCACTGCCATGAGGACATGCAAATTCATGTGTGCCACTTGGCAAACTGAATTGTGTCCCACTTTCCTTTAAATCCTTTCTGTAATCTATTGATGAAAGATGGTGTTTGGGCACCACTGATTTATCGCAGAGACTTCTGCCACAAGCAGACACAATCCCTGTAGTCCACCTTACTATCCTTTAGCACAGCCAGTGCTATCACCAGGATCCATGCCTGGCCATCCCTCTTCCATACACCGCCTACCCAGCTTCCACCATTTCCCACCCTCACTACTATCTTCTCAGCTGTTTGTCTTCTGCATCCTCCTACACTGCAGCGACTTCAGTCATCTTTGCTATTAACACCACAGCTCTCCGCGCTACATTTCAGATTCAGTGTCTCTCTTAGGGTAGAGAGAAGGTTTCTGGCACCATAACTGTTACTGTTGGAGTAACTCTGATTATGTGTATCAGAGACTAATCATTCATTAAAAACTGAGGCTCTCTAAATACAGCTCTCAGGAGAACATAGATGAAGTTTCGTTCTACAGATAAATAGTCAACCTGGAGATACTGTATATTCCTTTCTGACCAACCCAATGAAATCCGCTCTGCTGTGCCACAAATAAAGTGGAATAGTTTCTCCAGTATGTAAGAGGAGGGAAAAAAAATTATCCTGGAGATCAAAAATCACATTCTATGCATTATGAATTAAAAATGTTCTCTGCTGAAGTTCATGGAGCTTGCTCTTGTTGCTTGAATATTAACGTCAGCTTAGAACCGAATCAGCAAAGTGGCACTGTAACAAGGTCACCAGCAGCACAACTTTCAGCTGTCAGACACCCGTTTCATTTACATGGCACTTTTAAAGTTGTATCCCCCCAGGGATGATTTTAATTGGGCTGACGATGACATGTTTTTATCGTTTGTTCAGCATGAAACAATTCTGGCACAAGTCACCATAAAACACATCAAACCAGTTTAGTTACTCTGGCAAGCTGAAAGCCCAGGGTTAATAGTTAGGAAACCAGAAGGCAGTAAATAGCACAGTGGGAGTGGTTTAAATGGTGAAAGAGCCAAATCTGACACCAAATCTAGTGCAAGCTTTTCACCAGAGAAGCCCATTTTCAAAGGCTGAATGTGCACTGCTGACAAAAATCAGGTTTACATAAACTATGTACTTAAAGGCATGGTATGCCAGAAACCCTTACATCATCGTAATATACAGGGACATTAATAAACTATATAGGGAACATCTGCAAGCAAATATTGACTGGGATAGTATGGGAAAACCTGATGAGAAACACCTCAGTCTTCACCGGCAAATGCTCTGACCACACCACCCAAATCTTGGAAGGCACACACAGGGACTGTGAGAATGAAGACCCTGGGCCCACTGTAGGAGAGGATCTGGTTCAAGACCATCTTAGGAACCTGAATGTATATAAGTCCATGGGACCGGATGAAATCCATCCGCGGGTCCTGAAGGAGCTGGCAAATGAAGTTACTAAGCCACTGTCCATCATATTTGAAAACTCATGGCAGTCAGGTGAAGTTCCCAATGACTGGAAAAAGGGAAATATAAACCCCATTTTTAAGAAGGGGAAAATGGATGACCCAGGGAATTACAGACCAGTCAGTCTCACCTCTGTGCCTGGCAAATTCTTGGAGCGGATTCTCCTGGAAGGCATGCTGAGGCACATGGAAACCAACAGGGTGCTTGGGGACACCCAGCATGGCTTCACTAAGGAGAAATCCTGCCTGACCAATCTGGTGACCTTCTATGAAGGGGCCATGGAACTGATGGGCAGGGGCAGAGCAGTTGATGTCATCTACCTGAACTTATGTGAAGCCTTTGACACTGTCTCGCATGACGTCCTTCTCTCTAAGTTGGAGAGACATCAATTTGATAGGAGGACCACTCGGTGGATAAAGAACTGGCTGGATGGCCTCATGTAAAGAGTAGTGCTCAATGGCTCAATGTCCAGCTGGAGACCAGTAACGAGTGGTGTCCCTCAGGGATCAGTGTTGGGACCGGTCTTGTTCAACATCTTTGTGGGTGACATGGACAGTGGGATTGAGTGCGCCCTCAGCAAGTTTGCCGATGACACCAAGCTGTGTGGTTCGGTTGATACACTGGAGGGAAGGAATGCCATCCAGAGGGACCTAGACACACTTGTGATGTGGGCTGATGCCAACCTGATGAAGCTTAACCATGACAAGTGCAAGGTCCTCCACCTGGGTCAGAGTAATCCCAGGCACAGCTACAGGTTGGGCAGAGAAGAGATTCAGAGCAGCCCAAGGAGAAGGACTTGGGGGTGTGGGTTGATGAGAAAATGAACATGAGCCAGTAGTGTGCTCTTGCAGCCCAGAAAGCCAACTGTACCCTGGGCTGCATCAAAAGCAGTTTGACCAGCAGGTCAAAGGAGGTGATCCTGCACCTCTACTCTGCTCTCATGAGACCTCATTTGGAGTACTGTGTGCAGTTCTGCTGTCCTCAACATAAAAAGGACATGGAACTGTTGGAACAAGTCCAGAGGAGGGCCATGAGGATGATCAGGGGACTGGAGCACCTCCCACATGAAGATAGGCTGAGAAAGTTGGGGCTGTTCAGCCAGAGAAGAGAAGGCTGCGTGGAGACCACATAGCAGCCTTCCAATTCCTGAAGGGGGCCTATACGGATGCTGGGGAGGGACTCTTCATTAGGGACTGTAGTGAGAGGACAAGGGGTAATGGGTTCAAACTTAAACAGGGGAAGTTTAGATTGGATATGAGGAAGAAATTCTTTACTGTAAGGGTGGTGAGGCACTGGAATGGGTTGCCCAGGGAAGTTGTGAATGCTTCATCCCTGGCGGCGTTCAAGGTGGGGTTGGACATAGCCTTGGATGGCATGGTTTAGTGGGAGGTGTCCCTGCCCATGGCAGGGGGGTTGGAACTAGATGATCTTAAGGTCCTTTCCAACCCCAACTATTCTATGATTCTATGATTCTATATAATATCTCTGGGTTATACTCACTCCCTTGAACTTATTCACTGTATCTATCTATCAACTCATTTTTTCAGACACAAAGACTAAATGTCTTCCAGTTGACTGACAAAAGTGAGGAAGGGAGCAGAGAGTATCTGTTCTTCTGCTCCAGACAGTTTAGGTAGAGAAGGCAAGACATGAGAAATAAAAAATTACCTTGGCCAAAGCATACGGGAGTCACAAAAAGACTTTTGCAGTTCCTCATAGAAGATAATTTTAGTGACAGGACAAGGGGTGATGGGTTCAAACTTAAACAGGCGAAGTTCAGGTTATGTATAACAAAGAATTTCATTACTGTGAGGGTGGTGAGACACTGGAACAGGTTGCCCAGAGAAGTGGCAAATGCCCCATCCCAGGCAGTGTTCAAGGCCAGATTGGACAGAGTCTTGGGCGACATGGTCTAGTGCGAGATGTCCCTGCTTATGGCAGGGGCTGGAACTAGATGATCTTAAGGTCCTTTCCAACACAAGCCATTCTGTGATTCTATAATTCTATGATTCTATGATTCTATGATTTTAACATACAGACTGCAGGGTATGAGGATCTAGACATTGGAGGGTTGGCTAGCCAGTGTCAAAGAAACCTTCAACATGAACCTAGGGAGCACCTTGCCAGGGCACGGGGATGGAAATCAACTCTCAGGGTCCAGACCTCCTCCTGCATCACTGTGGCATCCAACATAATAAAGGGAAAAGGCAGTTTTGATACCCCCTGAAGGTAGGCCAGGAAATATTAGTCAACAACTTGAAATGAAACAGATCAAGGAGGGACAAATCAAACAGTCATGGTGCTGTGAGTTCCCTGCACACAGTCAAGGATGCACATGTGAAAACGGAGAGGACTGCAAAATAAGCAAAATAATGTTTTCAGTCATTTGTTCAAGAAAGACATATTATCCAATCCTCAGTATTCTGGAGACAGGAAAAGAATTTGCCTGAATAGAAGAATTTGAGATATCATAGCAGACTTGAAAATTAGAAGCTTATTACTCAGAAAGAGCTGAGTTTACCCCAAACATTAGTTTAGAGGGAAGTGAAGAATAAGGAAAAACTGGAAAACACTAGAAGAGGCAGACTGGTGCAACACAATCAGAAAAGCACAACACTGAAGAAACTGTGGAAGAGGGTCTTTCAACAAGAGAGACGTGTGCAGTGTCAAAGGCACTGAGTGAACCGAGGCTTGGAAGCAGGACCAAAGTGTCTGCTTTGTCAACAGAAACTGCAATACTAGAATGGAGCAAGATCAAAGGGAAATTGGAGACAAAGAAGACAGCTTGGAATGGGCTGAGGACTTGGAAGTGACAGGGCAAGAGAGAGCAAGAAGACAATCATACAAAGCCACATGGCTTCTCATGACTCCCTATTTTGGTAAATACAGGAAATGTTGGTCTAGGGCACCCAGATGAACCTTTTTGTAATAACCAGAATAGTTCGCATGTGATGCATTTACAGATTTTTCAAAGCCAGCTCAAGGGAGAGGCCGAAGCAATAAAACTGCATGAGCTAGTGAGATTTTATCTTCTGTAACGATGGGTGTATCCTGGAGAATTGGCATTCAGCTCACATGGGATATATTCTGTTGTCTGCAGTTCTGCAGGAAAGATAATTCTTTCAACGGCTCCATCATCCTCTGATTTATCCAGCCAACGGCCACAAGGGAACTTGAGGCACTGTCCCAGTGATGGGGCATCAAGCTCCACCCATTCCAGAAACCAGCCAGTTGAATTACCTGTGGTTGGAGAGATAACTGTGAATAATCCACACAGCCTGTACAGACAACAGCAAATGAAGTGTTGAATTCCAGACTTTTGAGAAAGAATTCTACCTCTCTTTTGTAGATGGAAAAAAAGAATGGGTACCATAAAGATCATTGCAAGCATCTGTCCAGGTTTGAGCTAATGTGCTTTAAATTTCTATATGTGTCAGGTTATAGATGTGAATGTGAAAGTGGTAATAACTATATCCTTTGGATTAATTTGATTTTGTAATCAGACAGGGAGTTATCAACACACATGTCCCTTGATGTCCCACAGGGAAGGAATCCATGCATCCTTCCACTCCTTCACCTGTTTGTCGTAGAGACACAGCCATATCTAAAAAGCAGACAAGACTTGATGATCAAAACAACAAAAATATTCGTAAATAAATGAGACAAGCCTATAGATGTGACAAGAAAAAACATGGTTTGGTGAAGTATGAGAAATCTCTCTAAAGATGTAGCTGCGAAACTAGAGAACCTTTTGCAGAGAGAGAGGTTGCAAAGCTACCAGCAAGTTGCCACCACTATGCTATAGTAGCAGCAACAGCCAAAGGGACACCAATGATCTGTCATTGAAAGCTAAATAAGGTTTGGGGTCTTGGAGGCAAGTAATTTTATGCAGCAATGTGCCTAATGCACTAGAAATACTACATTACAAAGCAGATTATGTTACCTTTATTGTCATGGCCTATCTTGATTTTTTTCAGGTCTCCAATGTCCACAGACTCCACTGTAAACTCATCTACCTTCCCACGCTCAAATTTATTCTTGTTAGTCTTTGAGGCCTTTAGGCTGACTATCCCTGTTGCGGTGAGGCAAAAGGGCATTGTTCAGCATGTGAAACAAATCCTTTGGGAATGTTAACAACGGCATGAGGGAAGTGGCTAAAATGTAAAAAAATGGCTTTTTATCACAAGATCTGAGCTTTGTTCCTTCCCCCAAACCCAAGCCTGCATCAACAAGCAAAATATACAGAATTCCTTTCTTGAGTGATCCCCTGGCAGTGCCACAGGGACAACACTGGTGTGCTACGTTCACAGCTAAAGAAATCAGTCCTGCCCATCAGTTCCTTATCACTCTCATAGACATCTGAGTCACTGCACACACAGTTCAGCTGCTTCCAAGAGGATTTGCTCATCAGCTGATTAAATACTTTTGAGCTACTCAAAAAGGCAGAGGAGAACTGGATTTCAGGAGTATGCTGATTCATCGCTGAGAAAAGCAAATCATTCACCGCATTCAGTACTTGGTAATGTAGTCCCAGTCAACCGTGCTGTTTCTGTAATTGAAATTAAAGCCTTTACATCAGCAGCTGGCGCAAATCAGCATCACAAAGTTCAGCAGTGATTTACAGCAGCTGGTGGTATGCCTCCACTTATCACGATGTATGTGGAGACAGCAAGAACAAGCAATTGTGCTAAAAAGGAGTGAAGAATGGGTATTGAGAAAACCATGACCTGCCTTTTCAGGTGTCCAGCAATGAGGTGCTATCCTTTTCCGTTATATGAAGCCATACCTGTATCATCTTTACTTCCGTAGAGTGTGATGAAGACATTGGCATCTGTCCCAGCATTCTTCTTGTCCCCGGTTTTCACTTTCACAGTGTATGTTGTTGATTTAGCTGTCAGATAAAACACCTTGATTAAAGAGTGTGAAGTCTGAGAAGAAAGTAACTCTACTTTTCATTGCATATGTGTGTTTGGTTTGGATTTTATTCTGATTGTAATCTCTAATTCTCACTGTATGCTGTGGTAGCTCCCAGGGTGAGCTGGGATATTTGGTTGCAGACTCAATGTATTGCTACAGCCATTCAGTACATTGTCCTCATATTTACAGATAAGAAATGTGCTCAAGCCTTCCCATTTGCTCCTGGGAATCTGTAAGGCTCTTCAAATCCACCTCTGCCACCTCTGCTATTTCATTTGAAAAACCCAACACATTACTCTTATTCTAATAGCACCAAATAATATGTGTGTGCATGTAGCACATACCACGAAGTATGTGGATGTTGATGTATGCAGCTTATATTCATGAACACACCCTTTATAATAGCATCCTTAGGAAGGTTTCTATCACACCATCATCCAGCAGGCACTTTAAACTCATGAAAATTGTGGAAATATCTGTTACAGTCATCACCACACTGCAAAAACCTACTCAAGATTTCCAAATGGTCACCTTTCTTTCACAGTTAGACACATGTTTCCAAGATGCTGCTCAGCCAGAAGGTAGTCCTGAACCAAAGGGATGCCCAATTTGTGGAAATCTGTTGGCTATAGAATTTGTGGAAATTATTCTTGTATTTGAAAGCATATGAGGGGTGAGTTTAGGACTTTTCACTGTCAGTGAAGAAACAGAAGTGCTGGGCACTGAGCACTTTTCAGCATAAGAGGCAAGAGTGTGCCATTGCTCTGTGGTTACTGTGCAAAATTTACATACAATAGAGACAAAGTTATTTTGGAAGACAATGGACACAAGCAGCAGGATGGAAAGTAAGACACATTTAGGTCCCTTCCCTTTCTCTGGTCACATTTGCTCTGTGCTTGGTTTACGTTGAAGTATTCAGCCATTCCAGTCCACAGTGTGAAATGGCTGGGATTCATGCCTTAGATATTAGCAACAAGTGTGCATTTCACTTGAGAGATGATGACTGAATGTATTATACATCTTCCCAGCTTTCTCACTTTGGGCCAAATCATGCAGTATGATTAAATCACCTAAAAATGAGGAATGTCCATCCTCACTGGCTAACATGCACTTCACACTTCATTAATATCTGAAAATTTCATAGTCAGGGCAGAATTAGGCACAGCCCTGTGTATGCTACGTGCTAATGCCCTCAGCAGTGCAAATAACTTGGTTCCTTTTCAACCCCACACTGGAAGAAACACAAGGCTAACATAAACCTTTCTGTTCCAGGCCCAGCGTTGCAAGAGACTGGCCTTCATTTTCCGAATCTTTCTTTACAAATGCTTCATCCACTGGGACCAGCTCCCTGATAATCTGACCGTCATCTTCCTCAACTGCTAACCACCGCTGGCATGGGAAATAATACCTACAAGAATGACAGCAGCACCCAGCACTTACACAGTACTTCACAGGCTTTAATAACATACACAGGCAGAGATCAGAGGATACTTTAAAACAAAAATCAAAAATACTTGAAGCTGAACAATACATCTGTTTTCTTTGAGCTCTGTATCATTTGTGGGAGCTAAATTCGTAAATAGGTTAGCGAGCACTTACTGCAAGGCGCTGTTTCTGAGCTGTCAACCTCATATGAATGATTTCTTTTGGTTTTCACCCCCAGAAAAAGTTAAATAACTCAGGGGAACCTCCAGTCTCTCAGGCACTTTACACTTACGAAGAACAGGCCCATTCTGAGGTCCTTACAAGCACTCCCACCCACCAGAGCACTGCACAGCTATTAAGCATGTGACTTCAAGCACCTTCCAGATCAAAGGCAAGCCTGTATTTCAGGTTTCTTACAGCCCAGGCTTTGCTCATCCAGTTGTCTGTGAAAACACGGACGTTTGCTTAGATTGTGGCTTGCTTGTGGCCCAGATCTTCACATTAAGTACAAAACACAAACAAAATGTGAGGTCAGGAACTTCCAGAGTGGAGCTTTGAAAGGAAACATGAGTGCATGCTCTGCAAGGAGGGGGAGTCCCCCGCAGTAGAAACAGAGAAAAGCTGAGGCTTGCTTTTTTTTTCATAACATTGGTGGCTCCCAAACTGCAGAGATGCTGGGGCAGCAAAACCCCCCACAGAGGTACTGCAGCACAATCATCACAAGGCTTCCTGTGAGATGATGAGGAACTACAGTGATGCCCTCCTGTATCTCCTGCACCTTCCCATGATTCTATGGGATCCTGAGAATGTGCCCTCATTTCTGACCATACAAAAAGGGTGCAACAGGCTGCTCACGTGGTGCTGTCCTTGAGGTCAACAATCTCTACCCTCTCCAGGAACCAGCTTGGACTGGTTCCCGAGTTATCATGGCGGATACGCAGCTTCTTCAGCTCACCCAGGTCAATGGCTTTGATAGTGAACACATCCACCTGCACAGGAAGCAAGAGGCAAATGGCAGATTTCCCAGAAAGGGGAAAAGAAAGGCCGCAAATGGGCAAGGGTCATCTTTTTTCCCATTGAAACAATTGGTATTTCTACAACTACTTTGCGTGGATATACTAAGATAACTACAGAGTTGAGGTCTCCCATTAACACTCATTCTTGGCTTCAACAAGCCAGTTAAATTGAGCTGCACAGCACTTCACTCCTTTCTTTACCTCAGTTTCAGCTTCCTTTCTGTTTAACTTGTTTGTTCTAAATCTCATCCCTTTGAGGCTTAGTATTTTCCCTCAGATTCTACCTGGAACTGGACACAAAGGTATTGACTACATGGAAACTGTCCTGTGCACCTCCATGTGTTTTATTTCAAGCCACAGAATTTCTTCATATTTCTACTGCAACCAAGAGGTTCATTTATTACGTGTATTAGTGTGACAGGATGGCCTTTGTTATCATAACACTTTAAGCATCTTAATGTGACTAACTTGTTGGTGGACTTTGGGTTTCTATTTCCAAGAGCAGAGAATGTTGTATTTGCAGCTTGGAGCTATTCCCTCTGAATGAATAACTATGTACAGGTTGCAGTTTCACCAGTGCCCAGTTCACAAATCACAGCAAAAAGCTTATTTAACAACCTTAGGCTCTTTTTTTGTGATTGCAGATTTTCCACAGCTGCTTATTGTTTCTGTAATTTTTTGTTATTCAGAATTATTCCTTAAGCAACGCCTGGCTATAACACTAGCTTGTTAATTGTTAATGAACATTTTTATGGCAAATATTTAACCTATGAGAGACATTGTTCAATTGGCCTGGATTACAATGCAATTGCAGCACATAGTGTAATATTGTTTTTATTTCCTGAGTGGTTGAGTAGAACATTTAGAATCATATTTGCAATCTAAATTTTGACATACTTGAGCTCCCTCACAAATATTCTCCAATATTAATTTAGAGTTTGTGGTTTTCAAACATTATTACCAGAACGCTCACAGGAAGCAGATGCAAAAGGTTGCTTCAACGTAGAATTGGTGCTCAGCTTATTATTCAAATGGATTTCCCCTGAAAAATTTTAGAAGCACCTTGCTTTAAATAATACATCTAAGAAATATAACTCAGATGAGCTGTAAGCTGAAAGAAGAAGCCAAGCCTGTGGAGAATGAATGGCCGGCATGATAGCTGAAAGCTCTGCCAGCCTCCTGTTTGCTTTAGTGAGTTGAGTTCATGCGTTACCTGTCCCTTTTCAAACTTGTTGAGATTATTCGACCTTTTCAGCTGGCGCTCACCCGTGTCTCCTCTTCCTATGCCATAGATGCTCAAGAAGACATTAGCATCTGTCCCAGCCCCCCACACACTCCCAGTGAGAACATGGACTTCATACGTATTTTCTGCAAGTAAAATTGCAAGAGCAAATCAGGAGAAGACCAGAAATAGATATATTTCATCACATCCATGGCTTTGACAGAGCTCCAGAATGCCAGCACACTCAGCTTTAATAAAGATTTTGTCTGGAGCTTGTTTGCATCTATCTTCAAACGTGAGCAGCTCTGTCTTTCTTCAGCCCTTGTCACTAAACATGTGAATACTTAAAGTTCGCTAAACTCCCATCTACAGTGGTAACTTGTGGGATTCAAGAACCGAGAGAAGCCCTGAAGAATTCTACAGATACCTGTAGAGATTTGTATTTTTAGATATTCTACAGAATGGGAGTATCTTTAGGATACTCCCATTTTGGGCTGTCTCCTCCCCCTTTCCCCTAGTTTAACCACTGTACTCTTCCTCCCCAGAGCTGATCGACCAAACCACAGTGTAAGCTACACTGCAGGCCTGGGGCAATGGGGTTGCTGCAGGGCCATAAATAGTCCTGCAAACCACCACAGTGTGGTTGTCATCCTCCATGCAACTGCTGTATCCACATACACACACACATTCCCTGTGATATTTACCTTCCAGGGCAGATTCTTCATCAGGCACCAGCTCCACCACAAGTTCCTTATCTCCTTCATCTTTAGCCAACCAGCGGTGTGCCACAAACGTATAGACGTCCATTACTTCTTCCTCCTTGGTCTCCTCTTCTTCCTCATCCTCAGACTTCTTTTTCTTCTTCTTCTTTTTATCAGAGTCCTTTGTCCTTTTGGCAAGCCGCTTCAGCGTGACACTCTCCAGGAACCAGCCGTCCCCAATGCCTTTCCCATCATGGCCTATCCGAATCTTATATATCTTGCCAACATCTGCAGCCTCTCTCTGTCACCAAGAGAAAGTCAACACCCAGGAGCATATAAGACATCTTAACTTTATAAAGTGCATTCTTAAAAATGAGGAGCATCACCTCTACCATCCAAAACATTTAAGCAAGGATAGGATCAACTTTTTATGCAAGCTTACCTTTACTTTTTCCTTTCTATTTTATTCTTTCATACTTTCCATCACAAAATCTCTTCTGAACAGACTGAGCTGGATATATTCAGAACAAACATGGCTAGGATAGAAGCTGAATCCATATTTACTGGGCTCCCTACTTTGCCATTGCTCTCCTCACCAGAATTGTCTCTGTGTTGGTATTAAAGGTGAATATGCTAGAATATTATACTAGTTTTTTTTTACAGATTCTCAGTCTCTGAGGTAGTTTTTAAATTAATAATTAGTTACTTTTAATACTTTGCACAAGACAAGAACCAAGCAACAAGCAATAATGGCAAAGTGAACAGGCAGTAAACTTGGACTCATATAACCTGATCTGTGACATGGACCATCCTTCTCATCCTTCTCATCTGGAAAATTAGAAAAGTACTTTCTCACTTCACTACTGTGCAGAGAGGATACAATTATGAGTTATTACAATGCATCAGTTGCAGACGGCTGTATCAGTAAGAAGGTTTCCATCTCTCCAGTCAATACAGCGGATACAAAACCTTGTTCATTTAGATTATTTGTCCAGATTACTACCTAATGAAGTTGGTTAGGAAGTTTTACTCCATGAAATACTTCAACAACCAATGGCTTGTTTCTGGTGGTTGCTTATGCTGCGAGGCAGTGTTTGTGTTATAAAACTTGCAAACATTTGCTTCAGGCTGAATTCTGGCAACTTCACATATAAGGTTTCAGTCTAGAAGCATTTTTTCTACAGCAGATTAAACCAAAATCAATTGCATGCAAGATGCTTATCAGAAAACTAAAATTGATCCAGCTGTCCCCGCATAAAAAAATGTGTCTTTTCTTACATCGCTTTACCCTTGGATTTGCTGTAGTCATTCTGCTTGCCCTGTCTTGTAACTGATGTCATTTCCTATTAGCATGTAGCTCACAGAATCTTATTATTACCCATATCTTTCTGTAAATATTCATATCATGAAAGAGATAGAGAACCTTTATATTAATGCCTCAGAGCTTCTGCCTTGTGTGCTTATTAAAAAAATAACAGCCAACCCCGCATGGAAAATGGGCAGAACTTTGAAGTCCACCAATAAACATCTGAGGATATAAGCATGGCTATGTAATCAGAAGACTGCACATACGGCTTTACTATAAATTTGATATTGGCTAATAGCTTTCACTCATAAATTTTGGAAAGCTTATTTCTTTTAAAATTGCAGAAGCCTAATCTTAAAATTATAGACTGTCTTAAAAAAGCAAGCATTTATAAGGTGCTAGTCATCTTACATCCCAAAGAACTCATTAAAATCGGATAAACAGCACTAACTCCATTCTATAAAGCATGAAACTGAGGCAGGAGAATAGAACTGTTCTCAAAAATGCACATTTCAGAACTGTGGTAAAGCTGTGGATAAAGGCACCTTCATTTGGCCAGTGACAATGGGAAGAATACCACAGTCTTCCATGACTAGCTCCAAGTAGGTGCTTAACTGTGATAAGCTGGATCCCACCTCTGTGGGACTGCAAATTCACAAGGAGACCAAGGTACCACCATTCTGAACCATGTGCTATGAGCACATATGACAGATGTGCCTGAATTCCTACTTCCATCTGTACTTTGTGCTTTACTGTCTCCTGAGGTTGCTTCAATACAGAAGGACATGGCTATGACATGCCCTGACAACACATCCTGTCTTTGTTCTGAAACCTCATCCAGGAAAGAAGATCATTCCATTACCTAACTACTGGCCAGACAGGTATCTGGAGGAGTGTGCTATACATCCCAAGCTCCTTGCCTGTGCAGGTTACCCTGTAGTGGTGCTGCAGGCAGTAAAATCCATGGGGCACCCACATGTTCTCAGAAATTACAGCAGCAAACCTTTGCAGGGCTGGCCTGACAACATGTACCCGTGGTTAACAGCATGTGCAGCCACAGACAAGGCCAGGATACCTTACATTCTGTACAGGGTCTCTTTTTCCCCAACTAGATAAAGAAAAGGGACAGTAACTTGTGGTCAGGCTCAAATAAAAGGTTAAGGTCTTTTGAGGTCTTGAAAGTAAAGGTAAACAAATGCTGCTATTAGACTGTATTCTTCCATGCTGTTTTTGCTACCCTTCCCTTAGAAAATGAAAGTCACTCCCAAAAACACAAAACTTCCACAAAGAAATACAAAACCTCCCCAAAATATGGATACAGATCAGCAGATACCAACAGACCTGGCAATTTTGTTAAAAAGTCTATTGTTTTGTATGATTGGGCCAATTATTGTGTTGATGTTCCAGGTTTGGTTGGTCGTTTCTTTTCCATCATAGAAGTGGCAATGACTGCCTTCATCATACCTTGAAGATATCTGTGGCTCCCCGCTCAAAGTTGTTTGATCTGTTTTCTAAGATGATCAGTTCAGTTTTGCCAGTCTCGCCATAAATCTGCATGAAGACTTTGGCATTGGTTCCTGCGGCCCGCACATCTCCAGTAACTACAGACACCTCGTAGTTTATCACTACTCCAAAAATAAAGCCATTAAATTAGCAGAGAAGCTCAAATAACAACACTCCCTAGGGCTCAGGTTCAAAATTTAATTACCTTGTCTTAACAAATGACCATGTTGCCAACGATTTGCTCTTATCTAAACCGAAAGTGAGATAACACAGCTCTTTATCGAGGACTAGCTTAACAGCTTTCCTTTAACAAGTATTAAGCCAGTGTCAGAGTGGTGCAAAATAGAGCCTTAAAAGGGAATTTCATTCCATGTTTAACTGTGGCTTGGATAAATGACCTCCTTAATATAATACAAGGGAGGGAATTACACAGAGCAGAGGAAAACCATGGCATCCTCTCTCAAGATCCCAAGGCAAATTAAACCATATCCTTGAAAGAAAATGTATCTACTGATGAAACTCAAATATGCAGTAGGGATTTGGTCCTTATTTATCAAACATCTCCTCTATTCCAGGCAATGGGGTAATACAGGCAGGATGGGATGTATGCTGGTGAAGCACTGGGACAGGGAGGCAGCAAATGTGAATAAAGCAGAACCTGCTGATATTGCAATGAAGCACAATGCCTTGAGCAGTGTTTTGCTGCTCTGGACATAAATGTTTCATACGATCGCAGGAAATAGAAATTAAAACCTCAGTAATGTTTTTCCAGCTGCTTTAGAAAACAAAACATAGGGTGAATAATTTACTTTCTTACCAACGTAAGCTCTTTGGGACAGGGACTTTTTGGTTTTGGCGTCTAATACAGTGGAGTCCTGTACCTTAAGAATGCTAGTGATACAAATTTAGTGCTAGCTATGAAACAGCACGCATTTCTCAATGTGTCTTCTCTTACATTTCTCAATAGGCAAAATCTCACTTGGGTAGACCTCCACTTCCACCCTGCCATCAGCCTCATCTTTGTCAAGCCATCGGTTGCAGGGGAACATATATTGCCTTCCCTGGACTGGAACCGTGATCTGGACACTGGCCAAGAACCAGCCACACCGAAGACCCACGTTATCATGTCCAATCAGTATTCTGTTGATCTTTGAAAAAAACAAACAATAAGCAAAAGGGCAGGAAAAAAGCCCAACACAACAGAATTTACTATATATATATATATTTACTTTATATTTATATATTTATATATTTTACTATATATATATATATATATAAAAAACCCTATCCCTGGCACCCTGTTCTTCCTCCATTTTCATGTACATGCTTTATATATGTATTTCACTATAAACTGATAAAACTCTTCGCATGCCAGTATGTATGTCAGAGTGCCAGTGTAGTAGTCTGTACAAAATTTATTTCTCAATATCCAGTGTAAAAGTCAGAGACTTACATCATATTCAGTCCTGAGTGTTATATTGATTGGGAATTCAGACACTTGCATGCAGTGCAGAGCCACCTACAATTAATTCTTACCTTTCCAATGTCCATTGTATCTATAGTAAACTCATCCACTCTACCACGTTCAAAATAATTGCCTAGATCATTATCAGAAACTAAGAGAGTCTCTTTGCTGGAGTCTGCTTTTTCACCATAGAGTTTGATGAAGACTTTGGAGTCTGAGCTGGCACCAGGGACATCTCCTGTCTTCACGCTGATGTGATAACTGACATCTAGAGAGATCAATTTACAGAACACAGACACACAGTGGCATTTCCAGTGCTCAGCCAGGGAATCAGCTTCAAAGAGATACAGGGAAGAAGGGCACCAGCTAGAGACACAGAGAGGAGTTTTCTCCTCTGTTCATGTATCCAGAATCTTAGGGCCACACTGGGTAAGACGTCACACCTTAGAGTTATTCAGGAAAACATAAGAGATGCAACAGTTAAACTAATAAGCAGAAAATGTCTCTCTCTCACTGTTAGATGATTAACAATCCACAAAAATAGCTTGGGCAAGTGAGGTGATTTCACTTCTTTTTTTTTTTTTTTTTTTAATATATTTACAATTTAATTCAATAACTTAGGTTCTTTTTCCTAAATCGGAACAAAAAGCATCTTAGCCTGAGCTCTGTAAGCTCTATTTTCTAATGAAAATTGTACAATTTGGACCTGGTTCTTCAAAAAAGGACAATTTAATCTTTCTGGTGATTTTCTTCAGGAAACACAATGTTATTCAACAAAACTTATTCTACTAAAGCAGTGGAGATTCAAGATCCTTCAGAGAAAGCTGTACAAGAAAGCAGTTTTTAAACAAATTATAACATTAAAAATCAAAGTTTCTTTCTACAGTTACTTTGTAATTGTTCTCTTTTTTTTGCAAATTAATCTCATTTGTAAACTGGGATTTAAGGGTCAAAGGCATTTCCTCCTGAGCAGCCCACTTCAGCTTCTTGCATAAGAATGGCAAAAAACACCCAGTAGTTTTATTGTGAATTGACATGGATTATGAAGTAGACTAAAGGGAACAAATACATGCATGCACAGGTCAAACTCAGACCTTGTTTTTTTCGAAGCTAAACTCACTTTTTAGCATTGGTGACTCCCCAGCAGGTACTAGTTCTCTGACAATATGACCATCATCCTCGTTTTTGTCAAGCCATCTGGTTTACAAACAGAAGTAAGTTACCTTTGAATAATTAGGACCTGTTATACCTTTCAAAACCTAGGCTGGCTCGACACACAGTAGAAATCCACATTGTAAAAATCCACACCACAGTTACAAAGGTGCTCTTTATCTCTGTTAAAATCACAGAAGCTTGACCAGACCCTACAGCAGTCACATTTTAAACCTCCATTTTCCAAAGGTCGAGATCATAAGAGCCGTGCTCGCAGTACATGAGCATCTGCTGTGATGCCCATCTGTCTGGAAAGCACAAACTCCACAGCCACAAGTTATTTCTGTAAATGGGCAGGTCAGTCTCTTGAAAGCTTTGACCTTCATTGACCAGAAATACTTGCTGCCTTTATTACAAACCACTTTCATTACAATGTTTGTATCATCTAAGTTACTTAACCCCCACTTTTCTTCTTACTGTTTACTTACTCTGGTTTATCATCAGTTTTCCCTTCGTTACATGTCAGTATATCACACTCTTTTCTCCACCAAGAGGGGGATGAATTATGTTGACCCAGTTTCAGAAGTGGGTTGTAGAGGCAGCTGGCCCCAGCAAAAGAAAGAATTTCCTTTCCTTCTCAACATCTATCTAGTGACCCAACTAGACTAATTAAGAAGAATTGCCCAGTAAAAAACAAAATGTGGAATGATCTCAAGGGAAAAAAAGTGTGAAAGGAAAATGGAAGGAAACCAATTGCTAATCTTGTAACCTTAACAGCTGCTCCTTCAGCCTCAGGAATGAGTGAATTACAGCCCCAACCCCATCATATGCCATACAATCAGCATTGTATGACAATGGCAAAGACCCTGGCAGAGGTTTCTCACTTTCCACTTCAAACCCAGACTGCTCAGGGTATTCCTGTAAGTATCTGCTTAGGGTCAGGTTTTCCACAGCAGCTCACTGGGGCCATTTCAGTCTCCAAGACATCACATGAAAGAAAGCAGTTCCCGAAAAGCCAATTCTTCCCAGGTACACAGCTCTTTGCAGCAGCCTATTTTGCAGTTAAAAATACAGCTTTAAATCAGTGTGGGTGAACAAGGGACAAGTGAGCAAGATCTGGCAGGACACACAGGGTACTTAAGTTGCTTTAATAATTCCCAGAACTAGAAAAATAAATCCCTCAAAACTGTTTCTTTTAGAAGGTGGCCACACAGCTATGTGAATGACACCGTAGCACAGAAGAACTGCTTCTGCATAAACACATTCAGTGCAGATGTTCTGCAAGCTTCCTGCAACATGGCCGTGCCATGCATATTCTTCTTGGCTGACCCTCACACCAAAGAGAAGGGAAGCTCATTTCCCATTTCAGTTTCCATCTTTGATTTTGCTGATGAGCCAGCACACATGTAAACCAGCACATGACAGGGCCAGGTTAAACAGGGCTTGGAGAAACCTGATCTAGTGGAAGGTGCCCCTGTTGATGGCAGGGAGGTTGGAACTAGATGAGCTTTAAGGTCCTTTCCAACCCAAACCAGTCTGTGATTCTATGATTCAATGATGTGGGGACACAAACAAATGTCCAAATGCATCACATCTATGGCATCTTGCTGGTAATAAGCCAGTACAGCTTTCAGTCATGAACAGTTGGACTTGCCATGGTGATCAAGAAGTAAGCAGATGTTTTGGAAGACCAAGGATGATAGGTCTCCATTTTGTCCATCTGCAGGGATATTATCTTTTATTGTCCTCCTCTCCCTTCCTTCCCAGAGGGAAACAATAAGCACACAGAAATCGTATAAAAGACCAGCACCAGGAAAGAAACTCAAAAATGATCTAAGCGCAGGCTGGTCCCAGAAGCACTAGAAGCAAAGTTCCCATGCAAAATAGGTGCATAGAGCCCCATTACACAAACACACATCTCCAGTCCCAGCACTCCTGTAACCTTTGGCGGGTTATCGGGTATGATGTCTACCCAGTATTTTTCCTTTTCACTAAAGCAGGTGGCCAAGTGCAGGTGTTACTTGAAAAGGGCAAAAAGCTAAGGGGGTCGACATGAAGGTGATGAATATGTGATGGTCACACAGACACTATGTGAGGGCACCAGATGCGGCATTGTGCCTCAGTGGAGGCTGGGAGCTGTGGTGGGGATAGAGCAGCAGAAAAATCTGTGGAGAAGACCATGAAATTGATGTAAAGAATTGAGCAAGGGTAGAGTTCAAGGAGAGCAGGAGAAGAGCATGCTAAGACATCACTTTTTCTTAAGGAAGGAAGCCTTTATTGGTTTGGGATTGGGGGATTTTTTTTTTTTTACCTGTTAGAACTGGTCCTTAATACCTTTACATCATGTAGTTCTTGATCCTGGCTCAGTATTCACATCCTTGGACAGGTATCCAACGGTTAGGGGATTGCATCATCCCAAAAGTTAAGATGCTTCTGCATACATGGATGTTAACTGAAAGGACCCACACAATTTGAGCCTGTGAACTCTACTCCACAGGGACTACTGCTTACAGCATGGCCTTCAGGAAGGCAGAATCTCATGAGTTAGACACACTTCTGCTCTCCTGCTGCCGTTTTTTGTGTCCTGCAAGCTGCTGTTCTGTTGCTGGTGTACATGCTGCTGCTTTTTGTTGCCTTCACCACTGATAATGTTTTAGTGAAACATCTTCTGCACCAAAGTGGCAGGATGAAAATACATCCCACAAGAAACAAATCTCTGTGTGCAGAATGAGAAATGCTAACTGCTTCAACAGTGAGAAAAGTGAGTCAAAAAAGGAGAATGTGTCCCTAGATAAAGAAAATTCCACTACCAATGTTAGTAGCTACTGCAGGTAATAGTCTTGGACTCGATGAGGAAGGCTGAAGTTTATCAGCAGAAGTGGCTTAAGGCTCCTTACTTTGTTTCAGCCAAGAGAACAGCCAGAAGTGTCAGAGGCACCATTTTCTCAAGAAAAGAGAAGTTGTTTTCTCTGACTTTCATGACAGAGGAAGCATCTGGATGAGCAATACCACTGTGTTCCTTCGCTTCAGCACATATGCTGCAATATCCTAATTTTACTTCAATGTAATTCCAATAGCGTATCCTGAGTGGCAGATTGCAACCAGGGGTTTATAGTCTTACACTGAACACAAATGGATTGACACATTATAAACACATCAGGCTTCAGAAAATAGAATTTTTCAGTATGCTGCCATCATATTTCTAGCACAAAAGACATGACAAAATCTTTCATTTTATCAGAGCTTCCACATGATTTTAGTACATGCAATTTATCTTCCAATACCTGAAGGGGGCCTATAGGGATGCTGGGGAGGGACTCTTCATTAGGGACTGTGATGAGAGGACAAGGGGTAATGGGTTTAAACTTAAACAGGGGAGGTTTAGATTGGATATGAGGAAGAAATTCTTTACTGTGAGGGTGGTGGGGCCCTGGAACGGGTTGCCCAGGGAGGTTGTGAATGCTTCATCCCTGGCAGCGTTCAAGGTGGGGTTGGACATAGCCTTGGATGGCATGGTTTAGTGGGAGGTGTCCCTGCCCATGGCAGAGGGGTTGGAACTCGATGATCTTGAGGTCCTTTCCAACCCTTACTATTCTATGATTCTATGATTCTATGATCATGGGTTTTGCAGGGGTGTAGTTGTATCATGTATAACATACTTTGTTCTAGAGAGAAGCTGTATGTCCAATAATGAAAAGCAGACACAAATATGATATGAAAGCCACTTCACAGATAATTCCTAGAGAATCAGAGAGTCAGGGAAGAACTGGAAAAAACTATGGTGTGATATCACACATAGCATTTGAAATCCAGCAGGTGATAGCCTGTGTTTAATTAGAATGATTAGCACATCCATTAGATTCAGAGATACTGATGTACTTGTGTATGTCTTTAAATATAACCTGTGTATCTAAATACGTGTAAAAGAGACATTTCAGTCTTATTCTAGGGAAAAAAAAAAAAAAAGCAAAGAGGTTTATCTGGATCCTTTCTATTGTGAACACTTTTGGCATTTGATTGAATAAATGTTCTTTCACAGAAGTCTCCTAGTGCATCATCCTATTCATGGTCTGTCTTTCTTCAGAGAATTAATGATGTTCTCTTATGCTTATGCTGGAGAAAAATTAGGATGGTGCAGTCCATACGCTTAGAAGAAAATGTAATGAAGTATCACTGAAGATTTCAGTGGAGCTGTAATGATTTATAGCATATAAAATTCTATCCTATCACAAACTCATGACTTTGCCTGATTGAAAATTCATTTCTGTCTGGGATAGAAATATTATTGAAAATAGGCTATTTTAGAGAATGTCAGCTAGTCCATTCCTGGACTTCCACAGAGCCTTGAGGAGAAAATGAAATCTGAAGAACTCAGTTCTGAGCTTCAAAAAGTTTGCCTCCAGTTCTGGGGCAAAACAGAAACTCTTTCATTTTGAACTTTCTAGCAGCATTCACGATCACAATACCTAAACCACAGCAGGTATTATAAAGTATTAATTGTTTAGTTGTGCCACTGAATGATTCAGTGTTCATTCCCTAAAAGCATAGATAGTATAAAGTTATGGAGTCATAAGGGAGGAATAACACTGCAATGCATCCAAGTGATATACTAGTAATTCTGCAAATAATGTTTGCAGAAATTACTTGTATTTATTTCTTGAAAGCACAAATCAATGACTGCTTTAAAAATCACTAAGAAGAGCTACAAACCTTTCCCTTTACAGCCAACTAGAGTTTTTAGAGTTGAAAGCATAGGCCTGGAAGTCATTATTTCTGGATGCTCTCCCTGAATGTGGCACAAACTCACAATTAATTCACTTAGCTTCTCTTTATCTGTGCTGGTTCCCTTGTACAACAAACACAGCTCTTCTCATAGGGCTCTTGTGACTACTAGGTAATAGATGTTCCTATAGAGTCATAAAAAAGCTTTCAAATTAAAAGACAAAATGCAGCCAAGTATATGAATAGGTAAATAACAAGAGCAGAGGCTTCAATGGGCTATATGCAGTGAAGGATACCCTACAGGCATTAATTACAGTAGAAGCTGGTTAGCCAGCTCTTTGCTATCCGTTCCCCATATGCTAGCACAACCTAGTTTTTGTAGAAGTAAGAAGCCTGTGAAGCATTCTGCATCATTGAGATATGTTTCTGCTGGAAGGCATTTTGTCCTCTATCTGTCCCACAATGGCAGCTAAGCAGCAAAAAGTTAACAGAGTATCTTTCAGTAACCAGGCAGTAGCAGAAGTCGCTCTCCCCAGACCATGCAATTATGCTGCGTAGAAGAGTCAAAGTTAATCAGGTCTTGGATATTGCGGCAATGAGAACATCAGCATATATACTGGCTGGCCTCAGAATACCCAAGCAGAAGCAGAAGCTTCCCTGGTGTCCCCCAGGTGGAGTCTCTAATTAACCTCACTCGCATTGGCTCTTCTTGGCTAAGTCTTCAGCATCTTGGCTCTGAAGAGGCAGGTGAAGGAGAGCTCTATGAGCAGCTGCCAAAGCAGAGAGGACATAAGCTGTCCGTGGCCTACAGGACTGGAGGGGAACATCCAAATGCTGCAGGTCATGGAGATTTTTATCCCTCACATAGAGGATGCAGTGGGTGAGCACCTTCGCCCTCAGATATCTCCAGACTCCATGACGACACCCGTATACTGCGATGATGCCCCCATCTCTCAAGAGACACAGGCATCAAAGGTAGTGAGAGGGAGCAGATGTCCCTGTGTTTGGAGGTGATCAGTCATGTTACCTTCTCAATCTGAGAGGAAGAGATAATGCTGGCACAAGGACAGCAACTAAAGCTGCACGAACAACACAGATATCACTTGGAAAAAGAGACGTTTAGAAAGGTAAGAAGAGTGGAATTCCATCTTTCGTGACTTGAAGCCTGAATGCACCCCACTAATATTTTGGGGATCAAGTCTTGGGTTTTCTTTCTTCCTCCTTTGTCACTCCCTGGCCTGAGGGAAATGCCCTGTGGACTCTGATGCACAGCAATAAAGCTAAGGGGAAGGGGGCTATCACTCCAAGCTGAGGCAAGATGCCCAGCTAAACCGTCAGGTAAGGAGGCAGTGCAAAAAGAAATATTTAAATGAGCCAGCTGCTTAGTGCAGCTAGGCACAGGTATCTCTGAGGAGTCTGAGCAAAACAGCTCTTCACATGGACACTTCATGTCCAAGTAAAAGCCTGTCTAGCTTGCTTGCTTAACTCAGTAAAACATATGGTTGTTAAATATGTATCAAAAGGCAGCAATGACAACATGGTGGTTTGTTCTTTGAAAATGGAGAGACTGGCTTGCTTTTCACAACCAAGATGACATTGCATCTGCTGCTCCGTGCTGTCTACCCAGTGAGTTTGCTCTCTGACGAGATGTGGCTTTAGCAGCGCAGAGAGGCTGGGGCTGGCTCCTGTTTTGTATTTGGTTGAATCCCCTCATTATAGTGGAGTTCTTCCAAGAAAAGAGACAAGTAACCAGCTTAGAGGTTTTACTTTTGCAATTTAAAAATAACTGTGTTTTGCAATTCTCCTTGTTCCCCAGGAGATGACTTCTTAGAGTAGGTACTTGATTCCACCAAGTGGAACAAAATGAACTTCCATCCTACAGGATGGACAACCTGAGAGGTCAAGTGGGACTTTACAGGACACTGAACTATGCTGAATTTAGTCTTTTTTGTTTCCGCCATGTTCTCTCTATTTGTGCTGCAGTGTTGAGGCAGGCCCTCGTTAGCTCCAGAACAGATGATACATCTCATTCCCCATGGGCACCCTCAGTGCAACACATTTCTTTTGGCCACTTGGTTGTGTAGAAAAGAGAAGAATACATTTATAACCCTCCCATAGGGGCAAGTTAGAGCCCTCTCCTCTACCACTCTCTCTGTCTGCATGATATGCATTTGCTTTCATGCAAGGAGCTCATGAGACAGCAGCACAAAAATTCTGCGTTCTCCCAACACAAAAACAACATCCCATTGCCCCTGGAAAGATGGGATGTGCATGTGAGGGACCAGAAACTCGTCACACTCATACAATAAAACTAGCAGATTTAAGTGGATTGAAGAGCGTGTTTCTGCAGCAGGCAATTGCAGTGATACTGGAAGGTTGCATTCTACCTTTTGAAAATTCTCTGTATTACCGAGCTAATTGCTGAGAAGTTCGCAATTCAGATTGCAGTTCATTTGGTAAAGGGAGTTAGCCATATCTTAAACCTCCCACTCCACACTCTTTGCTTTCAGGCTTAGCAAAAATAAATGAATGAATAAATAAAAAGGATTAAGCTGTGCTCAGAAGATTCCAGTCTTGGAACAACAGCTAGGCTCTTCAAAGTCTTGCAAATGCATAGATGGAGGCACAATTTGCAAGCTTTGTTTCCAGTACCTGTAGCAGGGGAATTCCACAGCCTCGCTTTCTGGCTGTCCTTCTTCCCTCACTATCACTTTGGCAAGGTACCAGCCACTGCTTCCTCCTTTGCCGTCATGCCCTATTCTCACCCTCCTCACCTGCTTCAGCGTTACTGCTTCAACGAAGAATTCATCAGCCTTTGAGAAGGAGAAGAGAAAAGGTAAGGCAATATTTCTCCTTAGAAACAAACAAACCGGCCAAATATATTATTTCAATCAAACCAACATCATCAGCATTCCGCAAGAAAATTCTTCTTAAGACAAAGGAGAAAATATGAATTAATGAACCAAAGAATGAAAGCTCAAATATTTGTGCTAGATGTATAACATCAGATTTACAAATACAGGACCTGACAGCGTTTTAAATCTCCCATGTCATTGCATGCCCTCCATAACTGTAAAAAAGATAAGTAATTTGATTATTAAGAAGTTCATACAGTGGGGCTGAAATCCAGCTTCAAACCCCTGCTCAGATACCAGCTTTCTGGGAAATCCAGTTCAGTCACTTCAGAACAAATACACAGAGGTATTTAGAGGTACAGTTTAAGGATATTACTCCACGTTAAATTACGGACTAGTTAGCTCAATTTAACCCCAGTGATTTCTTGGCAGGCAAGAATTAGGCATGGCTGCATAGGGGTATTTCCAGCTGCTCCATGAACTGTGTCTTACTGTGTCAGTTTGGTGTGAACCTAACCCAGCAGCAAAACACCCTTAATATCAAAAAAACCCATATGAATTTTATGTTGTTTCTGTTGCGTTGTTGTTTTTTGTTTGGGTTTTTTTTCCTGGAAAAGACCTCAAGTCGCCAACCTAAAGATTAACCCAAAAGATGGCCCCTCAAGATCAGGCTTCTGTTACCCAGGAGTATACCGGGAGGAGCAGTTCCCAGTGGCTGATGGAAGATGTATCAAAAGAGCAAGTTACTCCTCTGGGAATCAGGCAGACAGGTATCTATGCTACATGTACAGACACACGCACATGTATAGTAAATACTGTGTGCCAGCACACAGAGTATCTGAAGCATATAGTCCAACAAAGAGATGTGACTGCTGTGATTACCATCTGGCTGAGATGCCCTGCTAGGTAAGATACTGCCATTCATTTGTTCTTCAACTCATGAAGCAGGGGTGGTAACATATCCAATTAGCTCCCAGAAAGTGAGGTGGCATGGCAATATTAATTTCAATATTTAAATTTATTAGAAGAGTCATAATTTTTCCATCACTCAGAACCCCAAACCAACCCTTAAAATAAAGAAGACTAGACTGATTACCACTTTTTAAGTGTTAGTGATAGGCTTATATACCTGAACAAGTGCTACTTTCATAGTCAAAACTGCTGAATTGGGGATGAAAGGTATCAGAACCTCACTGAGTCAGTCTTACTCAATGAAGTCTAATTGATTAGGCCTGCTGTTCATCTCCCTTATTAATGGCTAATATAAACTAATGAGAAAGTAACTAACTGGAACAACAGCAGGGCAAATGCCTAATTTAGAGACATCTTTAAATTTTACCTTATATACAGGGTTTTCAAGTCAAATTGGTAATCAAGACTATACTGGCTTAAGTGGCTGTAGATTAGAGGCTGCACTGACTTACCTACATTTCTTTTTAACAGGGTATCTGAGTTAATCAGTGTAGATATACTCATTCAGTCTGTTGAACTTATGAGCTCTAAGTTTCTCAGGATCAATCCTTAAACAGCTTCCAGTTCATTCACCACCTATCGACTCCTCACGCCAAGACAGTAGTTTGCTGGTAGCCAGTTCCAGTTTGGTTTATATCAGTTGGATACTCTTAATCATAGTAATTGCTTTCCAAAATGATTTTTATTATTTTTTCAATTTTTCCCTTTCATGCAGGTTACCCTATAACTCATTTTTGGAGTAAAAATAAAACAGTCATTATCTGTCTTTAAAATACCTTTTATCTTCTCAGTGTCCCTGCCCATGGCAGGGGGGTTGGAACTTGATGATCTTAAGGTCCTTTCCAACCCTAACTATTCTATGATTCTATGATTCTAACCAAGCACCTTCTTTGTGACTTCATTGAAACAGTGTTTAAATAATCACCAAAATATGACTCATTGTACCATCATTTTGATAAAACAAGATTTTGCCAAATAACAAAATGCTGTCTTTTATAACTTGGACCTACTTTTTAAAAATAAAAAAATGAATGTGACTGCATAGGAAAAATACGATGTTTCAACGTCCATGTCTGCAAACCTGTATGCCATTAAGAAACAGAGTGAATTTACAGACTATGTAAATACCACATTTCCATGTAAAGGTCTTACAGGCGCAAGAAAACTCTTTCAAAGTCTAAAAACCCAGTGATTTCAGTGAAGAATTGGAAATTCTGGATACTCAAAGGCAAATCCAATGTGTTAATACGTATTTCAGAAGCCTGAATTCAACAGTCAATTTTGAAAACATGACTTCATTTTCTTTCCATTTTTCCATTCCAACATCCACATTTTCTTTCTATTCCAAATCTTTAATCAAATAATGACAAAAAAGATGAGAAATCTGCAGAGTTGTGTAATCAGATTCTCAAAATCCTCTCCAGGAGATACAGATTATATTTTACCTGTCAAAGTTGGACCATATAGATCCAAAACTGGCTTCATATAAAGTAGGTTGACCCCATAGATCAGATCAGCATATTATATACTTGCTAAAGCTGTTAACGCTACAAGGGCTTTAACTACAATTTGACCTTTTCCTATCTCCAGCTTTCCAAGAATCTCTGTCTTCACTCCAGGCCATTTCCACCCCCCCCATTCAGGACTCAGTCATGGAAAAACACGTTGAAAAGCAGATTGAAAATAACACACAAAAACTGAGTTCATCATGGTTGAGGGAAGACTGGAGGAAATAGAAAGGAAACAGATTAGGCTTTTGGTTCTAATTTTCACATTAAATAAGATGCTTTTTCTTGCTTTGCCCTGGGAGACAGATTTTTTGCCATATTAGGTGAAGGGTGAAAGGTTCACTCTGGTTCTTGGAAGATGCACAGATTTTCTGTAAGCCTTCCCTGAGCTGAAGATGCAATGTCAACACTCAGGACTTAGCTGGGGAGCAAATCAGGTGACTCTTATGAGCATGCTGATGTCAAGCAATGACACACTGTCCCTGACCTGAACCTCCCTCCAACTGCAACCTGTTATGATGCTCTGTGGGCATAATTTATTCTTCTTTCTGCTCTAGCCCAAACTGGCATGGAAATTAACGAAGCTTACAAGCACATACATCAAAAAAGAAAATCTACAGTCACACACTTGAAAACCCATCTTAAGGAGCTGCTGTGTGAACTTACATTGCCCTTTTCAAACTTATTGACAGTGTTGATGCAGTTGTAGAGAACACGATCTCCTGTGTCTCCTTGGTCACCGATGAGGCACACAAACACGTTGGCATCCGTGCCGCTCCCACTTACCGTCCCAGTACAAACCGTCACCCGGTACTTTATCACTGTGGAGACATAGATTAATAAAACAATTTCAGCAACACAATTAATTGTCATTTAAATTTACTACATTTTTCACAGAATTGCAATTAATTTTAAATGCTTGTACTTCCAGTTGGTACTTCTGATGATGTATTTACTGTAAGATTTCCATGTTATCATATAATCACAGAATGATTTGGGTTGGAAGGGACATTAAAGCTCAGCCAGTTCCAATCCCCTGCCATAGGTGGGGACACATTCCAGTAGACCAGGTTGCTTCAAGGCCCTTCCAACCTCACCTTGAACACTGCCAGGGATGGGGCCACTAGGAAAAGAAAAATAGCCAAAATAGGAAGGCCTGAAATGCTAAGAAAAACCATAAATGCCCTCCACAGGACACAAAAATGCCATCCCCTTCAGGTAACACCTCATGAATTGGAGTGCATAGCCTCTTTAGGGCCCCACCTCTCCTACCTCTCCTCCTGCCTTCCCAAGTGGATCCTTGTGACGGAGGACCTCGTAACAACATGTTCTGGAAAAACATCATTTTCAGCACCCAAAGGCAACGCAGGGAGAAAAAAAAGAATTAAAAAGTGCTGAGCACTCAGGGACCTGAGGAACAGGCCCTTCATGTTGGCTTTATGGGGGAAGACAAGCCCAGTTGGCCCCATCCCCTTGGGACCCTCATAGTGTGGGAGGTTGGATTGTGTCTTGCCTGCTTATGACCTCTGAGACCATTACTGGGGATTTTGATGTGTAGATTTTGAGTTGCCACCTTCCTCCCCCCTGCCCTGCCTTCATCTCTTCCCCCTCAGCCCCCTGGGTGAAGGATTTCCAGAAGAAATTTCACAAGGAAGAACCAGCCCAGAAATCAACCTTCAAGAGAGAAACCTTATTCTCCAGCATCAGGAAGGGACAAGAAGCAATACTGCCAGCCTCCTTCTGAAACCAACACACGGGTGCTGCATCTCACCCATGCTCAGCACTATTGCTACTCATGGGAAAGTGCCTGCTTTTAAACTCAAGCAGCCCTCTCCACAGCTGATTAAAAATGCATTTCAAACCCAGCTTTATTTACATTTTAATAACATCTGCAATTACAATTACTCTTCCTCTTCTGAGGAACTGCTCAGCTGCATGCAGATCACTGAGTTCACTGGAAACTTCACAAAACAGGGGACTCGTGATCTACAGAGTGTGAAGCCCCACCGACTGCTTTGGTGGAAATAAGAGAAATCCCAGCATCCACCTTGAGATATGCTGCTCTCCGAAAGTCTCCTTTCAAGGCCATTTAATTCTTGTGACACAAGGTCAAGACTGAAGTGGCCACTTCAGGAAGCCAGCTCAAAGTTATGCAGCTTTCCTTAATTAAATCTCTAGTTCAAGCACAGTTAACCCAATAAATAGATCAGATTGCTTACATGTACTGAATGGTGTCTGTGCTCTCACACAACTCTTCTGTGTAACTTCCCATACATTTATACATATCGCTGCTTAAATGTGCATATAATTAAATAAAACTTTAAAGCCCAAAAGTAGTTGTTGAATTTTTTGCCTTTCAGCTGAGTGAGCTTTCCATGAACATCCCTCAATTCTTGTATTCCACTTATTAAGGAAGAATGAGAAAAAAATTCAAGTTTGGAAAAAAAAAATATAGCTCTGGAAATGATTGTATTGCAGCCAGACCTCTCCCCTCTCCCGTCACAAAGAAATCTGCTCAGAACAAGATCCTGGGATTTCTGAGGCTTCATGAAGCTAATGATGCTCTCAGAAAATACTGCAGAGAGAAAGTGCCAGAAAGAAAAACTAATTGAATTGCATCGGTCTGCTTGTGCATCCCTTACACAAAGAGGGTTTCTTTCTATTCAGGTCCTAAGTGAACCCTAAATGGAGCCCATAGCTCTCACCTGGCATGACTTCAGTCACTAGAGATCCCTCCGCAGGGAGCTCCCGCACGATCTCATTGTCGTCTTCATTTATATCTAGCCAGCGGCCGCAGTTGAACGAGTATTTTTCTTTTGTCAGCGTTTTCAGCAGAGTTACCTTCATTAAACCAAAACACTGTCTGAGTTCAGAGGCTTAAAGACAAAAAAGCAACAAGCTCCTGGCAGGCTTTTGCCTGGGAAGCAAGAGTAGGAAGCTGCAGAGAAATAACACACTTTAAAAATGAGACTGTCATTCCGACTTGTGCATGACGGTGATGCATGGAGCAAAGTCTCTCATAGCTGATGGATTTTCATTCCTACATTCTCCAATCACTCCACAGTGTTGTGAAAGTATTGTTGGATATCACGGATCTTAGTAACTGCTTGTCATATGCCACTGCATAAATCCACAGAGCAAAATATGGATGGCACTTGAAATGCTGGTTCTCTCAGCTAAAATCAGTGCATGGCACACTGAGAAAACACCCAGAAAAAGGTAGCAAGCATGTTCATAGAATTACAGACTCACAGAATGGTTTATGTTAGAAGGGATCTTAAAGTTAATCCAGTTCCAGCTCCCTTCCATGGGCAGGGACACCTACCAGACCAGGTTGCTCTAAGCCGTGTCTAGCACTGCCAGGGATGACAGCTACAGCTTCTCTGGGAAACCTGTGTCAGTGACTCACTACCCTCACAGGGAAGAACTTCTGCCTAAGAGCTCATCTCAGCCTCCCCTCTGGCAGGTTAAAGCCATTGCTCCTTGTCCTGCCCCTACAGGCCCTTGTTCAAAGCCCCTTTCCAGGTTTCTTGTAGCCTCTTCAGCACTGAAGCTGCTCTGAGGTCTCCCCTTCAGGACCCTTCTCTTCTTCAGGTTGAACCAGCCCAGCTCTCTCAGCCTTTCTCCAGAGCAGAGCTGCTCCAGCCCTTGCAGCATCTCCATGGCCTCCTCTAGACTCACTCCAGCAGCTCCATGTCCCTCTTGTGCTGTTGCCCCAGAGCTGGATCAGGACTGCAGGGGGGCCTCCCCAGAGTGCATCAGAGGGGGAGAATCCCCTCCCTTGACCTGCTGCTCACTCTATGGAGGTGCAGCCCAGCACATCGGGGGGTTCTGGGCTCAAGCACACACTGAAGCCATGTCATGGGGAGCTTCTCCTCATCCAATACCACCATGTCCTTCTCCTCAGGGCTGCTCTACCCAGTCTTCCCCAGCCTGTATTTGTGCTGGTGATTGTCCTGACCCAGGGGCAGGACCCTGTACTTGGCCTTGTTGAACACCATGAGGTTCATACGGCCTCACGTCTCCAGCCTGTCCAGGTCTCTCTGGATCCCATTCCTTCCCTCCGGCCTGTCCATAGCATCATACAGCTCAGTGTCAACAGCAAATGTACTGACAGTGCACTCAATTCCACTGCCCATGTTGTCAACAAAGATGTTGAATAGGATTGATCCCAACACTGACCCCTGAGGAACACTACTCTTCACTGGTCTCCACTTGGACATCAAGCTGTTGACCAGAGCTCTTTAAGCGTGATCATCCAGCCAATTCCTTATCAACCTAGAGGTCCATCAAATCCATTCCTCTCCAGTTTAGAGACAAGGATTATGTGACACAGGAGAGAGGATGCTGGACCAGATGGACGTCTGGGCTGACCAGTGTGACTGTTCTTGTGTTCTTGGAATAGAAAACGGAAGCCTGCTCTGACATGAAGCAAGCTTGGCATGAAACTTGTGAGGGCTGGAACAAAGCATCATTAAGGTTTCATCTCAGTATGAAGGCACAAGTGATGGGAATCATCTGCCATGAGGCTGATCCATCCAGAAAGCAGCAGACTGGGTGTACATGTGCAGATTGATTTCATGCATCTTCACCAGGTTTGCTTAGAAAGTTTGTCCCAAAGTGAGTCCTAGACACACTGTTAAATTCCTTTTGTCCTTCCTGAACACAATTTCTGTGCAGGAAAACAGGATATCCTAGGGAAATTTGTAGTTACAGAAGGTCTAAGCAGTCTTACTCATCATCAATGAATAAACTAACGGATTGCAGTGGCCTAATGTCTGACCAGAACTTTCTTTTTTATAAAGACCACAGCCAGACAACTTCTTCCACTACATGGGGAACACAGCATTACTTAAAGTCCTTTCCCCACTGGAAAGGTGTTTGTCTGTGTATGCTTTAGCAGCTCCCTGACAATGCAGGACTGCAGGACCTGTCTAAGCACATTAAAAGCACTCAAGAAAAATCTCTTAAGTGGTAAATTGTGATTTATCATCTCAGTCATTTATAGCTGCCGAACAAAGAGTATGTTTTGTTAAGTGCAGAGAACATCTTCCAAGATCTGCAGTAGGAGTATGGGTGAAACTTAGAGATGAACTTGCTGCCTTGCAGATCCTTGTGAGGGCTGACATCATGGTAATCACTGCTGGTAGAACAGAGGACATGTGGTTGAAGATCACCCTTTTCATTTCCCAAACACGACAGTGATGCTCTCTTCTGCACAGTCTCCACAGGCTGCTCCAGTCTACAAGTGTCCTGCAGTGGGACTGTCAAAACTTCGGGGCAGGTTATGCTCTGAATAGGAGACCATACAATAATCGCTGCTGTAATCGGTTCTTCATTATGACCAGCCTAAATAGGAGAAAGTTTACCTCTCCATATAGTAATGATGTTTAAGAGTAGGAAGGTTTTTGAAGAGCAAGGGAAAAAGTCCCTGGCAGCAGCAAGGGGGGGACTACAGTGGTCTGATGCTGGAAGCATGGGGAAATATCATTATCACCATTAAGTTGGGCTGTTGGGAGCTACCATTTCCCATTGCTCTCTTTTCCCATACATATCTGGGCTGAACTGAAAAGGACAGGAGGGAGAAGGAATCTCTTCCAAAACCATACAATGTACCCTTCTCTCCCCATGTATTTTTGCGAATGCTATGATATGCTCTCTTCACATCCTGTTTTCATGTAGGATTTCCACTTCCACCCCTAGGGCTGCACTGTCTGTAAAGGGAGGCACCTCTGACCACTGCACATGAAACTCAGCTGCCAGCTGGAGAATGCAGTGACCCAGGACTGCAACCAATTTGCCTTTCCAAGTCTACCTTCCCCTGCCATTCCCTCACCTTGTTCAGATGCCATCCAGCAAAGGGATTTCTTTTCTCATGCCATATCCGAAGCTTATAAAATGTGCCCAGATCAGGGAGCTCAATCTATAAAGGGCAAGAAAGAAAAAACGCATTATTCATTTCTTAAGGCAGCAAAGCACATGCACAAAATACACCTCTGGACACCTTTTTAGAGCCAAATCAGAGAGGAGTCTAAAACTAAGCTAAAAAACCTAAATTTTGTTCTCTAAAAGTAATCAATTCTACACTACTGAGAGCTTGATGCTTCTGTTTTCTGGAGAGGAGAGCATATATGTTTAATCCATACGCCTTTGATCATGACAGTTGCTTGAAACCACTCATCCCAGTAAGAGCTAAGGCCAGTTACCAAGCTTCAGCTTTTTCTCAAACAGGGTCTGCAGAGCACAGCCACAATTCCTCCAGAAGGCATCTATTTGCTGCAACATCTTTGCTGCTGCAAAGAGTGTAAAACTTTTGCCTTCAGCCATGCATTAAAATTGTTTGTTTCTTATTTTTTCTCTGACCAATCCCCAGTTAACTTTTAAGCATATTGGTTCCTAAATACAAGAAGACTCTCTCCAGCCTCCAAACTCAACAAGCTTTTGAGCTCAGCTCCAAACATTCAAGGAGGCTCACATCCAAGGAGGCTGAAGACCAGATCACCGCAGAGAGGAAACATCACTCCTAATTCTTCTGTAAATGGCTAATAAACTCTCAGGTGCTGGGGAAAAAATAGAAAATTATTAGCTTTAGAAAGACATGGCCTAAATGGGTGGATCACCAGCAAACTGAATGATTTCACCTCCACTTCAGAAGGATTAACTGAGGTAAAGACTTCATGGTGTTGATTTTCTGTGCAGGACTGAAGCTAATGCCCCAGGAAACAATACCGATCCAAATTTACCACTTGCACAAGATTTGTACCATGAATTTGTCAGTCTGCCCAGTTTCAAAGTTGTCGGAATTGTTGTCCAGCTTCATCTCATCTGACTTCCCCTTGTCTCCATAAATTTGGAAGAAGATGGTAGCATCCGTCCCTGCATTCTTAATGTCACTTGTCCAGATCCACAGAGACCAGGGGCTTTCTACAAAGAAAAGTTCAAGACATTTTGTTTAAAAAGTAATTTTTAAAGGTAAAAAACATGGTTATCATTCTTTCTTCTGGGAGAGGGCAGGATGGCATTACATTCTTCGGGACATTTTATCCTTTTCTGCACAAATATGATAAAGCTGCTACATGATATACACAAATGAGATTGCCTGGAAATCTAATTCTATGTTTTCATTTAAACTAAAATGAGATTAACATGAATCACCACTTTCAAGGTGAACCATATTCTTCTATGTCATTCTTCTGTCTCATACATTTCTAACATGGTAATCCAGGTATGTACTCCATCTCTGTAGTTTGAGTACACAGTCAGCTTTCGTTTTGTCAACGAGTCTCCAGTTACTTGTGTATGGTGCAAAGCAGGAGCAGGTAGCTCCTAAAAATTGCTCCAGATGATCTGTGTTTGGAACAAGGAGGAGTAAGGGTATGGCCACATATCAGTTCACCCTGAGATAACGAGACTTCCTGAGGCTGGATCAGTTACTCCAGGTATGGCTTTTGCAGGACAGGCTGTCAAAGATCCTATTCAAGTATCTCCAGCCAGTCAGCACCATGTGGGGCAAAAATGCTCAGAGCAACATACAGATATTTTTCAAAAGTTTCAAAGCTATTTGCATGCTTAAATCCCACGTGACTTCAGCTAACACTTGGGCTACTCTAAGAAACATGCCCAAAAATCATGTCAAAGCTACCTTTTCCTCTCTTAATTCTTCACCCCACACTTTGGCTATAGAAGCACTCCACCTGCAACATCTTTATAATGGTTTTCTTACCAGGGGATGGTTGCCTATGTAAAGATGACGTTATTTCTCTAAAGAGCCCCTCATCTTCATTCTTTATTGGTAATAATGTGTTCCAGTTCTGTAGGCTTTGCAGCACCCGCAGAAGAGGGAACAGGCTTCTTTCCTGACTCAGACATCAGCTGAATTATTAACAAATCTTAATGAAAGAATTGCTCACTCTTTTGGTATGCCAGAGCCCAGATTGGCATGGCTTGACCTTCAGAGCCCAGAGTGGAATATAAAAATAAAATGACATGCATATAAATTAGGTCTTTACTGATGTACTCAGCACTTGACTGTGGAAAAGAGGCAACAGCTACTGAGAGAAAAGAGGGAACTCTCTTCTAGAAAAAGTTTTGCCCCTATATGCATAATGTCCATGACCACTCGTTCCTGAAAAACACCAGCAAGTTTTATCTGAGCAGAAATGAAGCTAAGACAAGTTTGTGCGTGGCATATGATACAGCAGTCCTTCTCTCCCTGGGTGAAAGAGCAAGGGCAACTCAGACACCAGAGACTTCTCTCATCTCTCTGGTTTGGCCTCCCTGATCTCCTGCTGAAGGAAAGGAGGAGCAATGCATGCATGGATGGGGAGCAGGGAACTTGTACCAGGATGAAGTTGCTGATGGAGAGATGTCAGGGAGAAGCCACACAGGGAGAAAAGTGAGTGAGCTAGGTCTGCAGCTGCTGGAGCAGACCGATAATCTCCTCAAATACCCATCTTCATCCTCCCAGGGCTCTCTGGGCTCATTCCCAATCCCTATCCCTTCACATAAAGGGATCCAAGCAGATTGGAAATTCTCAGAACCAGAATGAATATTCCCCAGGGCACAAACACCATGGATTGTTTGTGCTCTGGAGGGCTAGACCTGGCACTACAGTTTTCAGGATAGCATTCGAAATAACAAGGGGAAAATAAAAGGCTAAGAATAAATAGAAGCTATATGATGGGCTGCAATCCACAGGGGGAACAGCTTGCAAATGCTGTGCAGGCAGCCGTTTCACCATGGATACCCAAAGTGAGGTTGAACCAAGCTTTGATCATCTCTACAGAAATGGACAGTCCTGAATGCACGGAGAGATAGGCAAAATGACATAATAGGTCTTTTCTAACTCCAAGTCTTGCGCTTCTATAATCTGGCAGATAAAGGTCACAGATTTCTCAAGGCTAATGCTCTCTATCTCTTGCACTGCAGCAGCAAGGGAATTAGCCTGTCAATAGCAGTCAGAGCTGATAATAGAGGGTTAAAGGTTGCAGAAGCTTTAGTTAAATGGACCGGTCAGAGAAGCAACATGGTTCTAACACTGACTAACATTTAGATAAAGCTTATTTAAACAAACTGCTGTTTAAGCAGGAGCCCACCTGAAGCATTCAGATTGAACTGGACTTATTATCCTAATTAAAACATTCTGCTTACACATACGCACTGGTGCAGGCAAGATGGCAGCGATCAGTTCTGCGTGGCAAGCGAGGCTGGGTGCTGGAGCCTTGTGTGGATGGATGGACATGTTAGTATGCTGCCCTGCCTATCACAGAGCAGCACCTCCCAGCAAACGTGTGCCATTGCCTCCCTCTAGAGAAAAAGAGGCTTCAAATGCAGCACTGGTGTGCCTCGGGAGGCACTTTTGGCAGCTGGACAGGACTAAGACCTATTTTTTTCTCTCATGCCAAGAGTTAAACTGTTGAAGTTAGTGGGAAGAGTTTGGAGTTTTTTCCTGTTTTCCTCCAGGTTTGTATTTTTATTATACTTAGGTTTTGTTTCTGTCTAGAACAAGAAAGCTTTGCTTCTGTAGTAATAAGAAACGTAGCCTGGCTTGCCTGCAAAGGCGAAATGGCAGCAGAGGCAGCCCAAAGCCCAGTGAAACTAGGAAGGCTGCCAGGTCCCACTTCTTCCCTTAAGAAAATGATTTAAATTCTTCAAAATACTTTCAAAGTTTCATTTCAAACTCCCCAAACCAGGATGTTCAAAGCTGATACTCATGCAGGACTCAATTCCCTTGAGCATCTACTTGACCACAGGTCTACTACGTGTCATGTTGTGTGGGTGACACTCAGGTTGCTGTTGCATGTACAAGGGTCTCAGGAGGCTCCTGGGCACTCGTACTTACTTTTCAGTCTTCTCTGGCGCAGTGAGACCATTTCATAGAGTTCCCGCTCTATAAGACCATCTCCTTCATCTTCATCAAGCCATTTATCACAGGGGAAGGTCTGTTCAATACCAGTGAATGGGCAATAAACAACCACCTAGGAAAAGAGACTGGGAAGGTGAATATTCTTTTGCAGGCAGCCCACAGGACCCTGATACTGAAAACTTAAGTCACTGAAGTAAAAGTACAGCTAGAGATCTTGGTTTTGCTCACAAAAATCAAGTTTTCTAGACCAACATGCACTGGACTGGTTGCACAGTTCCTAATTTGGGGTATAGCTGGAACCCATCTGTGCTGTTATTTCCACTTTCCAGAAGCAGATCAAAATGGGTCAACAAAGAAGAGGTAGAACACCACAAGCAGAAGGGAATAAGAACAGGCAGTGTGTCAGTGCTGTATCAGTGTGCAGCACATGCCCCGAACCACAACAGTGCACAGTAGGATTTTTAAGGGAGCACAAGGTACAAAAAGCTTTCAAGCGCGTAGAATCACAGAATGGTTTGTGTTAGAAGGTACCTTAAAGCTCATCCAATTCCAGCCCCTGCCATGGGCAGGGACACCTTCCACTAGAGCAGCTTGCTCCAAGCCCCTGTGTCCAACCTGGCTTTGAACACTGCTAGGGATGGGGCAGCCACAGCTTCTCTGGGTACCCTGTGCCAGATCCTCAGCATCCTCACAGGGAAGAGCTTCTGCCTAAGAGCTCATCTCAATCTCCCCTCTGGCAGGTTAAAGCCATTCCCCTTGTCCTGTTCCTACAGGCCCTTGTTCAAAGCCCATTTCCATGTTTCTTGTAGACCCTTCAGGCACTGGAGCTGCTCTGAGGTCTCTCCTTAAGGAGCCTTCTTTTCTCCAGGCTGCCCCAGCCCAGCTCTCTCAGCCTGGCTCCAGAGGAGAGCTGCTCCAGCACTTGGAGCAATTTCGTGCCCTAACTCACATCCTAAATTGATTTTTCTTTCCAGGAAAACTGCATTTACTCCTAGCTTCAGGGTATGCAGCTGCCTTTCTTTCCACCCTCCAATTACCTCCTGCTGATCTTGTACATGACCTCACATCACATCTTGCTGCACTACCTCCCAGTAACAGCTGTGGTTAGCCACTTCTTTTTCTGAGCTGGAAAACAGCATCTAAAAACTTGAGGGAAGTTTGAATATAGATAATAAGTTTGACATGCTCAGCATAATCCAAGACTGCTTTTCTGTCTGGCCCCTTGGGCTAACATCTGAAGGTGCTTTTGGCACTGAGCAAACAATTATCTCTATCTCTGTGACTGCAAAGGGGCAATCAACCCAATTAGAGAGTGCCTTTGAGACAATCAGCTGCTACCATACATTATGCATAATGTTGACTTGTTAAACCAGGGATATTCTCATCCGAATAAATGCAGTTTTATTTTAGGGGGTTTTTAACCTTATTTAGTTGTTGGATTGGGGTCATGAATGGGAAAGCGGCTGACAGCTGCCTACAGACAAACAGCTTAGTCTCACCTTCTCACAATACCAGCCAGAACTGACACCACAATTGTCGTGCCCAATGGTGACTCTGCTGAGCGGGCTGAGAAGAGCAGCTATCTCCACGTTAAAGAGATCAGTCCTGGCACGCTCAAATTCACCTCCTTCCAAGAAAATCTTCCCACTGTTCTTTAAGCCTTTGGACCCATGGAGGATTATGTGGATCTTGGAGTTAGTGCCAGCTCCTCTGATATCTCCTGTCACTACAGCAACATTGTACACGATACCTGAAGGAATCAGGAATTCAGTCAAGAAGAAAAGAAAGGAGGAAAAAAGGTTAAGAGTAATAATTTTGTTTGGATTTATACTAAGCTCTACTGGTTTTCCATTGATCTTTTTAGCTTTCAACTTCCATGGACTGCAATGCTGTTTCTGCTTTGTCCCACACGCACCTCTGAGAAACGCACAGCTACCTTCAGATTGTCCAAGAGAAGCAGGTTTGTGGACACAGACTCCTTGTCACATGGAAAATGTGTGAGGGTCTTTTATCACCACCATATGGTGATGATTAGGTGAAGAAAGGTTTAAAAATTGAATTGGCAACTAAGTCACTTGATTTTGAGAGGTACCAAACACCAAACATATCAGAGGTTGAAAAAGTGCTCCTTTAACAGTGGGGGCATGATCTGTGACACCACAAACACTACAGCGCTGCTCAAGCCAGCAGAGCCTTCACTGTCACTGTGAGACCCTAAAGATCCCAGCTGGAAGAAATAAAAGTATTTCTGAAAAGAAAAGTTTGGTTGTTTAATGTCCAGCTCTAATTAGACCAACTGGTTGTTGATCTAAGAAAGATAATATTTCTTCCTACAGGCCTTAATTCCCAGAAGGCTCATTCACTGGCAACCATATACTGGACCTATATCATAATATCAAATAAAGAGATACCTCTGTATCTGTAACAGTGTTTTAGGGAGCATGTATAAGACAGTTGAAGCTCAAGCTAAGTTCCTTTTCTTAAATTACCCAGGAATTTCAATAAGGACTTGAGACAAAGTAGAAACATCAGAACTCATTCTCTTTCAAACAATCCTCTCTTTGAAGTTTATGTTTAAAAATGTATTCAAGCACCTTCTGCTGTGCAAATATGTTCAATAAAACTCATGAGAGCAGGAAAAAAATGCACAGTCATGAATGGTAAAAAAATAGGAAAATATTTTACAAAATTAATTGTATTTTTTTCTGATTTCTCTCCCGTCTTCCCCTATTTTTTCCCAGCACGCATCCTTGCATCCTGCAGTGAGAACTGTGCACCTAGGCCACCTTCCTTCAGCACATGGAGGGGGGAATATGAGGACTGCAGATGTTGAAGACCATGCAAAGAAGTAAAGAACAGCTATTATGTGCATAATCACAGTGTTAACGTTTATGCTAGTGAATAAATACAGGCAGAACTCTATCCAAATAATCCTCTGCCTCATGTTAAGTTCTTTCATTGAATTTACATTCACGTTTCTTTTAACATAGGCATACTTTCATTTTATGTTGGACAGTAAAAATGCCCCTGCTAGGGCTCAGGTCTGCCTTTCTTGTTTTGTAAAAGGATGCACAGCTCCCCAGAACAAAACCTGAAGTACAGTATACACTACTGTGTGGCATACTCAGGACTGTGGAAATAGCAATCCACTTCCTGAAACCTCATGAGAGATTTGCTGATGTACAAGCTGGATCTTTCATCATCTGTCCATCAGCCCCTTGCATAGAATCATAGACTGGTTTGGGTCGGAAGGTTGGAAGGGACGTCAAAGCCCATCCAGTTCCAACCCCTGCCATGGGCAGGGACACCTTCCACTAGAGCAGCTTGCTCCAAGCCCCTGTGTCCAACCTGGCTTTGAACACTGCCAGGGATGGGGCAGCCACAGCTTCTCTGGGCACCCTGTGCCAGCACCTCAGCACCCTCACAGGGAAGAGCTTCTGCCTAAGAGCTCATCTCAATCTCCCCTCTGGCAGGTTAAAGCCATTCCCCTTGTCCTGTCCTTAAAGGACCTTGTCCAAAACCCTCCTCCAGGTTTCTTACTGGGCCCCCGTAAGGTATTGAAATACCACAGTAAGGTCTACCTTGAGCCTTCTTTTCTCCAGGCTGAACCTGGATTAATCATCAGGTGACAAATCAGCTTGTAGGTCCTGTGCAGTTTCATTAGTGAGATGTGGAGATTGGAAATGCAATGGTAGTTTACGGACCCTTGCACAAAACACTCTGTCACCAGCAGACAGTCCACTGCAGGTGTCCCTAAGCATAACACATTCCATCTTCTAAAAAGCACACCTAGTAGCATCAATCATGCTTTTGTACCTCCTTATTACCCACCATGGATTCCATGTATAACTTTACCTGTGGCCTCAGTGCCCCCAACAAGAATGTCCCTCTGGATTTTTCCATCATCTTCATCTAAAGCAAACCAGCGCCCAACTGGGAACTGGTACACACATTTGTTGCCAATGTCTTCAATAATCACCTAAGAGAAAAGAAACAGCACTTTGTAAAATAACATGGGAAAAGCTATCATGTTACATGAGAGGGTGAAAAAAGAACAGAAGCTTAATGTAAACTCTCTCACCTGGTATTTAATATATTCAATAGTCAGGCAGCTCGCTCTCTGCTCCCTAATTAAGTACTGATAGAATTTCAGACAATCAGAGAGTAAAAAAAAGCAGGCTTTTTTATTTTCTCTTTTTATCCAGCGAACTCAATCTGCATCTCTCACCGTGTACGAGACCAGATGTCTCTGCTAGCAAGACCAGCTGGCTGGTCTGTCTTCCTTCCCTCCAGAGCCCGTTTGCTGGCTATCCTTCTCCATCAGCTGAATGGCAGCTCTTTGTTCTGTTTTAGGAACAGGCTGTCTTCTTTCTCTCTAGTTTTAGAGCTTTGTTATAAAATAATACCAAGGAATTTCAGGACAAATCAAGACCATCAGATCAGCTTGTGTGACCTAATGAAATTGTGTGATCCTACTTGGTTAGTCCAGGATGGAATCATTGGAAAGACAGCTAAGAAACCCCACAGTAGGAATAGTTTTTTTTTGGGGGGGAGGATTTGGCTCTTGGACCTATGTAGATATGTATTTTATTGAAACGATCTTCCTTTTTAATGCTAGATAAAGTAACATTAACCACTTGGAGTTTCTTGCACCTCCTCCAGAGGGATTTCTTACCAATATCTTGATCTTATTCCTGAACCTTGCCATAGAGTTACTGCAGTGTTTCAAACAAGCAGTGAAGAGTACTGAAAACTTTCAGCCGGAAAAGAAGAAATAAAAAATGTCTATTCACCTTCATGGCTTATGTCTCAAAGAATAAAAACCCAAAATCACTCTAAGGGATTGAAGGTCATTGCCACTTTTCTCTGCCTTCTCAGCAAATAGTGAAAATATGAAATCTGTTCTTTCTGATAGATTTGTGAAACCAGTGTTGGGAAACAGAACTTCCCCTCTTGTCACTCAACCCACACTGTGCTGCTTCCTGTAGTGTTACTGATCCTCGTCGCTTCTCTGTAGACACAGACAGCAGTGTCTGCCAGGGCTGGGATTGTCAGCATGAGAGAGCAGTGCTGCGCTGGAGTGCTACCGACTAAAATATATGAGTCTTTAGAGCAATATCAACACTTAGACCCCCCTCTATCAGCTGATCCTCTTTGGGTGCCTGTTAAAATGTTTATTTATATATTTAGAGGTAGAAAAACAGCTCTGAGTATAAACCATGCTGAAAATACAAGAAACATGAGAACTTCGAGTGATGCTTAACTGGTTCTTCCAGGAGTGACAACACTCCCAAGGATTGGAGCAAAATAAAGGAAAACATCTACCAACAGTAGACAATAACTAGGTTGTTTCAGCTCATTCCTCCAAGCTTCCAGTTAAACTTGCAACGCAAAAGTTGCATTTTACTTAATCACTAACCTCTGAGCTGTTCCAATGCAGAACATAGGATTAGCGTGTTGGCTGCAACTAGTCACTACTTCAGGCTTTGGGTCTTAAGCAAAACATGTCCTGCAGACTTCATCTGTAATGTGAGAATAAGGTTCCTTCTCTGTGGGTTTCTAATCCCTCTCTCCTCCCTCTCGCTCTATTTATTACAGCGGGCACAACAGCTTTTGTTTTTATCTTCTGCATTTTTTGTGGACATCCAGTATAATAACTTCTTGTGCAGCATATGGTGGTGGTGGAAAAGTATGTGCTTATATTTGCATTAGTGATATATCAAACCATCCTCTCATCCAGGATTTATAAATTTGGGGTCAGATCTTCAGTGGATTAAAGCCAGCTGTGTTAAATTACACCAGCAGAGGAAAGAAAATGAGATTAGAGGAAAGAGCAGTCATACATTTCTTCTTTTAAAATATTCCTTCAACCATTCCACTAAAAGCTGCTTAGAGCTTTCATAACTTAGAGCAGGAGATTAAAATGAGGATGAAAGTGAAAGAAAGGTATCTTTGTGGCAGATATATCTCTTTTGCTGTGCCCATGATAAATCACTTAAATGTGGCCAGGTTATAAGTCTTTTCAAATTTCCAGTGTCAACAGACTCAACAGACATTTCTTAGGCTTCTGTTTACCATCTTGGTAATGAGTCAAGTCAACAGAATGAGAAGGGGCTTGGACAGTTCCCCCTCATCTGTCAAAGAAACTGCAGTGACTGAGACACAAGAAATATTAGAACAGGCAGATTCAAATCTTCACAGCTGGATTTTCTTACTGCCACAAAGTTGTCTGAGATGCTCGACAACTTACCCTAACTCAAAGCGTCCCTCTTTTTATAACTACCCAATTTGAATCTGCTGCACCTGATTTAGATGCGCCACAGTGGCATGCACCAGGCTCCTGCCAGCACTTCATCAACCCCCCTTGGCTCTGCAGAAAAAGAAAGTGCTGGAGAGGATACTTCTGGGAAGGTGAAAACTTGATTTGTGCCTTTCTCCATAGCCAGGGACCTGATTCGCCAGCAAGCATCCTTGTATTTCTCAGCATCAGACCACCAAGAGGGCAAATGAGGTGTTCTGATTCCACAACATGCTTATCTTAAATGTCTCAGAAGTAACTAACCTTTGCAAGGAACCAGCCAGCAGAGCCACCCTTGTTGTTGTGCCCTATATTAATTTTCCTTAACCTTCCCAAATTCGGAGCATCGAGTGTGAACTTGTCCTCAGCTCCCTTTTCAAAGTTGTCTTTGTCATTGTCCAGTTTCCTCACACCTGAGAAAAAATAAAGAGATTAAAAAACAAAGAGAAAGGGGTTACCGGCACATGCGTGTTGTAGGTGAAGAAATATTTAGGAATGTCATAACTGACTAAATTAAATATCCTCCAGGTAACAGCTCTCTGCAACCAGGATTCAAGGTTAAGGCAGAGAACTTTATATTCTAATAAAAAAGGTAGCTTTTCTTGAGCGCACAAAAGACCAGGATTTTTACTCTGATGTCAGAGCTACTTACAGCTCTGAGAGTTTTCAGAAATATGTATCCAGATGGCTCTTGTGTCTTTTTTTCAAACCACCACATTTCCCTTTTATTTTTAATGTCTTTAAAAGTCTCTAAACTGTTTTAAAAAAGCTTTGGTCACAAACTGCAGATTTTGACTTTTCAGGGCAGGATTCTTTGCTGCATTGCACAGGAAGGATTTATTTTCAGATTAGCACCCAATCAGGGCTATTAGCTTTTCCTGATCTCAGAGGAGCTTGGCCTAATGAAAATTATTAAAGTGATGACTCAGGTTGCATCCAGCACTGTTTATGTGTGAATGATGCTGGGAGTGGGATTGAGCCCACCCAAGGCACCAGTGCAAGAAAGATGCTAGAGGTAAATCTATCCCTCCTACTATAGGAGGATGAATCGTTTTCTACGGTTGTTATTTCTCTGTGTAGATATGATAAGAGTGCCTGGACATCTAGCTTAGATTTAGACTCCAGCTTTCAGATGTCTCCAGAGAGATCAGATGAATTAATCAAGGATGAGACCTATCCACTACATTACATAATCAGTTCAAGAGCACTTGGCAGACATAATACCATTATTTCTTGAATCTGACAGGATAGGTGCAGTATAGAAGAGAGAGAATATTTGCTCTCTGGGTCTTCAGGAATTTCTACACACTCTTCTCCATAGATTGTGCTCTGGGTACATCTTTTATTATTAGACAGTTAAAAATATTTTTTAAGAAATATAAATTAAAGTTCCCAGATCACTGATGTAATACGATCTACAGTAAAAAAAATAATAAACAAATAAAAATAGAAAAATAACTCAATGAACAAAGAAATAAGCTCCACCATTAATTTACAGCCAGCTAATATAAATCTTGGTTAGATTATCTTTCAAAATGGGCAAGAAGGCTCAGTCACAGCCTTTGCCACACTGAAAAAAACCAGTATCATCTGTCCAGTGACACAGAAACATGGGTCATGCAGCTTTTACTGAATGCACTGTAAATACACATTGGTGCTGGATCCCTCAGTGAATGTGTACTCACTGCAGTGGTTTATACTGATGATTAATGTTGCGTTTCCCAAGGGTTTGGGTTTTTTTGATGACAGGTAACTTCAGTTATTCTCACATTCCAGCCATGACTGCTGTGCTGTAGACGCAGCTTCCAGAAGCTGTGGATGTGAGAAACCCCAGAGCTAACACCGCCATTTGTTGCGCCCTTCACTCAGCCAAATTATTCTGCCTTTGCCAGATTGCTGTTGTGTGTTGTTCAGATAGCAGGCCTGCAGAGCAGGAAGAAGTATTTTATGAAATGATTTGCATTTGAATACCTGTGTCTCCTTTCTCACCGAAGATATTAATGAAGACATCTGCATCGGTTCCACTACCGCTAACTTCACCAGTAAAAACTCGGACCACGTATTTGTTGACTGCAAGAACAGAGGCAGAAATCCCAATATATTAATAACTCAGCAGTTTGATACAAAACATAATAGTACAAACCAATTCAGATCGTGCTGCTATCTTGGAAGCATTTCTGAACCATGGCTACTGCTATGCTGACCCTCTACTGCATAAGAGGAACAAAATCCACATGCAAAGCTCTGACACTGCATATTCACTGCCCAAGGCAAGAGGAACAGATCACTTAGTTCCTGGCCTTGACATTGAAAGCTGAAATAGATGAGAAGAAGGTGAAAATTTTGATGCTGATACATTAAAGACCCACACACATCCTTGCTTTCTGAAAACATCAATGAGTTATATAGCCAGGCATGTGCCCAAATTCAGAGCTGACTCCTCAGGTCCAAATACTATCCCTACAGCTATTTTAAATGATATCCTAGAACTACTTTCGCAGCTTAGCTTACATGGTTGCCCCCTGGCTGGTGCCAACTTGTATTTTGAGGAAAGGTCAGTCACAGGCACAATGCACAAGCAGAAAAAAATGAAGGTGACCACCCTGTTACCCTGCCCAGTTCAAAAGCACAAATAATAACAATTCAGTCCATACCATGGAGAAACAGGAGTAAAGCCCAGGATGAAGCTACATCATATGTGGCATCAAGCAACACAAAGATCACACGGGTGAACCACACCACGGATGTTTCATATAGGTCATGTCAATGATTTTGAGAAGCAAGTTCTTCAAATGAATCAGGATGGGACTAACATGGCTCCAAAGGACAGCAAGGGTGAGCTTAGTTTCTTCTGAAACCAAAGAGAAAACTCACTTGGCCTTCAGTGTGACTATATTTGGGCCAAACATGAACAACTTTCAAAATCTACCGCCAAAGTTTACCTGACTAAGAAGAAGCTTTGGCTGCCCCATCTCTGGCAGTATTCAAGGCCAGGATGCACAGGGCTTGGATCAACCTTGTCTAGTGGAAGGTGTCCCTGCCTATGGCAGGGCATTGGAACTGGATGAGCTCTAAGATCCCTTCCAACCCAAACCAGTCTGGGATTCTATGATTCTATGACTACCTTGTTGCTCCAAGCAAACTCAGACATGACTGATGTCTTCTTCTCTATTCTTTGTGCAGAACCAGTGTTGGAGACAAACAGCAAGATACAAAATGAAACTGATGAAGATTAATGCAAAATCTACTGAAAGGTACGCAATGTCATACATGCCTTCAACAAAGCATCTGTTATACCCTGTATTACTGAGCCCTGGCAAGATGATACTGAAAGCTCTGTGCTACATTCCCTCTTTATTTCTGCTTCCTGGTCATGCTTCTTCTGCCAAATGGACAAATGCACAGGGCACCTCACACATACCTCCCTTGCAAACATTTTGCACCATGATCCATGGTGAGCAACTTTTTCCCTTTGGCAGAACCAAAGATAGGGAAGAAGCTTGCCTGGCCTCCCCAGCCAACACCAGAAATGAATGCCCTCAGACTATTACAGACGCTGGGTTACCAGTCCCAGAGCAGGTCACCTGCCTCCTCTACCATCACCAGTGTATATTAAAACTTAGTCTGAAAGACAGCAGGCACCTTCGTGCTCCCGCTGAGGCAGAGGATGTGAGAGCAACCCTATGAGAAGCGGTTGCCGTACCATCCTCTGAATTATAAAGATGATCTTGGCTCCCAGGGTGAGGAGTACAAGGGCAGAGCCCACAGAGAAGGGAAAATCACATGTCATGGTTTAATGAACGTGCTAAAATCGACCTGAAGTTCCTGGCACCCCATCACAAAACATGCCACTACAAATAAAACAGTAATGATAACAGTGTGATAAATACTAAATAACAAGAAAGGGGAGGACAGAGCCAGGCTCAGACGAGGGGGAAAATGCCCTAATGTTTCTCTTTAACTCTTTTTCTTCAGTTCATATTCCTCTAACAACCTGCTAGAGATATGCCAACTCCAAAAGATTTCATTTGCATTAGATGGTGCAATTTACAGCTTCCATTTGGCCACTAAGCTGCTCTAACTATGTGACCCCTTGTGCACTGGGATTTTTAATCACAGGCCACATTCTTCAAGGAGTTTGCTCCTTGCACCTCCTCTAGAATATTTATTCTGATGTCAGTGATTAACTTACTACTCTGCATTTCAGGGACCGGAAGAACCTGAAGGGATAAAAAGAACCACAAAAGGACAAGTATCAGTGACTGAACTTAAATTACCCTTGTAGGGACAAGTTTTATGCCTTTGAAGTATAGATCAGAAGGATGGCAGAACATGCAGAGCACCAAGCAGGACATGTAGACAGCAAGTCCATAAAGACCAATGCCCAGCGACCAAGAAAAGGACAAGAATGACATCTTGTATAGCTGTTGCAGAAATATGACTGGTCAGCCACAAAAACACTGGTAAAATTCTCTTCCAGATCTAGCACCTTGAAAGATTTCTCAACATGGCTGTATTTCAAATCTAAGTGATATAAAGAAATGACATTATTGGACAACCTGCTCAGAACAACAAGTGATCCCAAGGGATCACAAACGATCCCAAGTACACACACAACATTGCTGTCAGAGTGTTAGCACAAAGGTCCCCTTGGTGGAGCTAATTCCTGAGCCCACAGAGACGCATTGGGATAAGATTTTGGGCTGGTGGCAATCATAGGCACTGTGCTGCATGGGTTTTATGTTGTACCCTAAAATACAAGCAAGGATGGGATGCATGGCTCGTGCTGGCCATGAACACTGGAACACATTTCCATGCTCCTTGCAGAAGTGTTTCCAAGAGCACTAGTGGTCCTTGGCTTAGGTCACAGCACATTCCTGCTTCACAGATCATAGGGTCATGCCTAGCATGTTCTCACCAGGTTTTCCCCTTAATTTTTTCGTATGTCCCCAGTTCCGAAACTGTGCACTCAAGCCATTCACCATACCTGCCCCACTCAGCTCTATGGGCAGGACTATTTTACTTCCTTCATCTTCGGGAAGCAAACAGATCAGTCCTGACCCATGCTGAATTTTTGCCAGCTCTCTCTCCCTCTCCAAGCAATTCAACACTCAGCTGCAGCAAAGAGAGCGAGTGCAGACTGAGAGAAGAGAGAGTGGCTCTTCATTCTGCTCAGAGGTCCTTCTGAGCTTCATACATCAGCACATCTTGCAGAATTACACGGTGGATGTGCAAATTGAAATAGAAAGGGACGTCACATCTCAAAAAGACAGCGAGGATTCAGCTGCTAGAAGCATGCAGGAAAAGGCTCTCATTGCAGCCGAGCAGAGAGCTGGCTGAAGTCAAGCACTCTTCATTTTAAGCATGGGTGGATGTTCCCTATTCTGTAAGCCCTTAATCATGCATTATTTAAAACATTAACATCATCTTTTCAGAAATACCCACTTGGCTTTTTTTAATCTCAATACATGCCTCTGAGTTCATCTGCAAAATAGAGATCAAGATGTTGCCTGGATATCTTTTTTCTAAGTGCTCCTCCTAGCACTGGGAACATGCAAAAATTATAATGTATGGCTGTGTAAAAGCTGTGACTCCATCTACCACTGCATGCTCGCTGCAGCAAAGGCATGGAGAGGGGAGCTTTCCTGGAAGCAAAATTACCAGCTTCAGAGGCACGCACTGCAAGATGCCAAGAGCAGAAAAGCACAAATTCAGTAATGAGAGTCATAACTGTTTTCTGCTGTCTTTCTTCTTCCAGTTGCAACAGACGAGCTGAAATGCCCTGTGTGGTTACAGCACCTTCCTTTTCTTTATGGTTGGGTGTCTGCTCTGTTACAGACACTCCAGCTTCCTCTGACACCTCTCATCCAACACACACAAAGCTGTCTGAAGAAGGCATTTGGAGATGTTGCAAGGATGCCATTTTTGGGAAGCAGTGGGGTGGCACTAACTGATATAACCCCACTGCATCAATTCAGCAGAGGTGTGACAGTCAAGCAGCTTGCCTGCTGCTAATCAAGTCAGTGACAGCTCAGCATCTAAGAGGGAAGATTAATATTGCGCAGTGGGATAATCAGGCTCTTTCCACCGAGAGACAAGGGTTTTATTTTAGTGATGGGCTGTGATGCTACAGGCACTTCCAACACAGCTCCTGGGGGAGAGAGAGCATGGAGCTGCAGCCCTCCTAGCCCTAATGCTCCCCATTGAGGCTGGCCCCACTGTCATTTCCTTTTTATCCAGCTACATCCCTCCTGGGTGCTCTTGCACAACCCCTCTCCTGCCTCCAACCATGGGAAATGCATGGACAAATCCCAGCCAAATCCTTCTACCTGCAAGCTACAGCTTACTGTTCATCCATGCGGTATTGATCTGCCAATGCTGTTTATTTAGCAGTATGATATCATGGTCACCTGAGCGGGATGGTGAACACTGGCCGTACTTGCAAGGCTCGGTCTGGGAGCTCTGCTCTGGCTGCGCCGGTGGTGGCCACTGTAGGCACCCAGACGGAGCCGACGGGAAGGGAGGCTGTAGTGCAGAGCTCGGGGTATCCTAAGGGAAGGGTGAGCAATGGGCAGGGCTGCACTCTGCGTTCCCTGGTGGAGGTCCTCCTGCAGCAGGTGGCTGAACTGCAGGAAGCTGTTACCAGGATGAAAGGTGTCAGGGAAGCTGAGGGGGAGCAGCACTGCTTGCTCCGGGATCAGACTGTTTCGGGGCCTCGAGTGTCTACTGTTGCCCATGCAGGAAAGGAGGCTGCTAACCCAGGAAAGGAGGCTGCTAACCCAGGAAGCTGGGAAAAGGTAACAGAAAAAAACAGCAAAAAAAGGAGGAAGAGGGTAATTAAAAGCAAGGGGCTTCCTGCTACATCTGTTGTCCCCGCCCAGAACCGCTTTGCTGTCCTGCAGGGGGCTGATGAGCAACAGCGCTCCCACCAGGCGCAACCAGCTAGTACACTGGTAAAGAAGGTCACTACTGGTGCTGCCAGGAAAAAGCGGCGGGCCATAGTAGTCGGGGACTGTAATCTGAAAGGCACAGAGGCACCCATCTGCCGGCCTGGCCCAGGCTCAAGGGAGGGGTGTTGACTACCAGGGGCTCGGATCAGGGATGTGGCCGAGAAGCTGCCTGCTCTAGTCGGTCCCACTGACTATTACCCACTCCTGGTAATACATGTGGGTGCTACTGATATAGATAGCAGTAGCCCGGAGACTATAAAGAAGGACTACAGGGCTCTGGGAGAGGTGGTTAGGGGCTCTGGAGCTCAGATTGTCTTTTCGTCAATTCTCCAGGATACAGGGCAGGACCTTGAAAAGGCTAGGAGGATTGGGCAGGTCAATAAATGGTTAGAAAGGTGGTGCTATAGTCAGGGGTTTGGGTACCTTGACCATGGGACTCAATATAGTAGGCCAGGTCTACTGGGGGCTGGTGGATCTGGTCTGACAAAGAAGGGGAAGAGTGGATTTGGTAGGAGGCTTGCCAGGCTGGTCAAGGATGCTTTAAACTAGATGTGTTGGGGGAGGGGGGCATCATTCCATCGCAACACACCCAGTCAGTTGGTAGCACCTATAGTAAACGTTCGGAGCAATGTAGGGATATTCCAGCTGCTCCAGCCAATGAGCCGGCTTCAATTGGATCTCGGCTCAAATGCCTCTACACAAATGCCCGTAGTATGGGGAACAAACAAGAGGAATTAGAGATGTGTGCACATCTACGGGGGTATGATATCATAGGCATCACAGAAACATGGTGGGATGGCTCCTATGACTGGAGTGTTGGAATGGAAGGTTACCGGCTCTTTAGGAAAGACAGGCCCGGCAGACGGGGAGGGGGAGTTGCTATTTATGTTAGGGATAGGCTAGAGAGTATGGAACTCTGTCTGGGGACAGGTGAGCAGTCGACAGAGAGTTTGTGGGTCAGGGTTAAAGGGAGAACAGCGATGGGTGACATTATTATGGGGATCTGTTACAGACCGCCTGACCAAGGGGACTTGCTGGACGAAGCGCTCCATAGGCAGATAGGAGCAGCCTCACGCTCGCAGGCCCTTGTTCTCATGGGAGACTTCAACCACCCTGATATCTGTTGGAGGGATGGTACGGCCCAGCACAAGCAATCCAGAAGGTTCCTCGATTGTGTGGAAGACAACTTCCTTCTGCAAGTAATAGAGGAGCCGACAAGGAGAGGTGCCATGCTTGACCTCGTCCTCACCAACAGGGAAGGGCTGGTTGGGAATGTAACGCTCCAGGGCAGCCTTGATTGCAGCAATCATGAGATGGTTGAGTTTGAGATGCTCAGGACAGTGAGAAGAGCGTGCAGCAAGCTCACTGCCCTGGACTTCAAGAGAGCAGACTTTGGCCTCTTCAGGAACCTGCTCAGTAAGGTTCCATGGGATACAGCCCTAGAGGGCAGGGGGGCCCAAGACTGTTGGTTGATATTCAAGGATCACCTGCTGCAAGCTCAGGAGCGATGCATCCCAACTAGAAGGAAGTTCAGCAGGAGGGCCAGGAGACCTCCTTGGATGGATAAGGAGCTGCTGAGCAAAATTTGAAGGAAAAAAAAGGCTTATAAAAGGTGGAAGCAAGGTCAGGCGGCCTGGGAAGAATACAGGGATGTTGTCCGGGAAGCTAGGGACCAGGTTAGGAAAGCTAAGGCCCACTTAGAATTAAACTTGGCTAGGGATGTTAAGGATAACAGGAAGGGATTTTATAGGTACATTGCCAATAAAAGACAGGTTAGGGACACCGTGGGCCCTCTCCAGAAGCTATCAGGAGAACTGGCTACCCTGGATTTGGAGAAGGCTGAGGTTCTTAATGACTTCTTTGCGTCAGTCTTTACAGGCAAATGCTCTGACCACACCACCCAAGTCTTGGAAGGCAGACGCGGGGACGGTGAGGGTGGGGACCCTGGGCCCACTGTGGGGGAGGATCTTGTTCGGGACCACCTTAGGAACCTGAACGTATACAAGTCCATGGGACCGGATGAAATCCATCCGCAGGTCCTGAATCAGCTGGCAAATGAAGTTGCTAAGCCGCTGTCCATCATATTTGAAAAATCATGGCAGTCAGGTGAAGTTCCCGATGACTGGAAAAAGGGAAATATAACCCCCATTTTTAAGAAGGGGAAAATGGATGACCCAGGGAATTACAGACCAGTCAGTCTCACCTCTGTGCCTGGCAAAATCTTGGAGCGGATTCTCCTGGAAGGCATGCTAAGGCACATGAAAACCAACAAGGTGCTTGGTGACAGCCAGCATGGCTTCACTATGGGGAAATCCTGCCTGACCAATCTGGTGACCTTCTATGAAGGGGCTACGGAACTGATGGACAGGGGCAGAGCGGTTGATGTCATCTACCTGGACTTGTGTAAGGCCTTTGACACTGTCTCCCATGACATCCTTCTCTCTAAGTTGGAGAGACATCAATTTGATAGGTGGACCACTCAGTGGATAAAGAACTGGCTGGATGGCCGCACGCAAAGAGTAGTGCTCAGTGGCTCAGTGTCCAGCTGTAGACCAGTAACGAGTGGTGTCCCGCAGGGATGGGTGTTGGGACCGGTCTTGTTCAACATCTTTGTGGGTGACATGGACAGTGGGATTGAGTGCACCCTCAGCAAGTTTGCCGATGACACCAAGCTGTGTGGTTCAGTTGATACATTGGAGGGAAGGAATGCCATCCAGAGGGACCTTGACACTCTTGTGAGGTGGGCTGATGCCAACCTAATGAAGTTTAACCATGCTAAATGCAAAGTCCTCCACCTGGGTCAGAGCAATGCCAGGCACAGCTACAGATTGGGCGGGGAGGAGATTCAGAGCAGCCCTGCAGAGAAGGACTTGGGGGTGTTGGTTGATGAAAAACTGAACATGACCCGGCAGTGTGTGCTTGCAGCCCAGAAAGCCAACCGTATCCTGGGCTGCATCAAAAGGAGCGTGACCAGCAGGTCGGGGGAGGTGCTCCTGCCCCTTTACTCTGCTCTCGTGAGACCTCCCTTGGAGTATTGTGTGCAGTTCTGGTGTCCTCAACATAAAAAGGACATGGAACTGTTAGAACAAGTGCAGAGGAGGGCCACGAAGATGATCAGGGGACTGGAGCACCTCCCACATGAAGATAGGCTGAGAAAATTGGGGCTGTTCAGCCTGGAGAAGAGAAGGCTGAGTGGAGACCTCATAGCAGCCTTCCAATACCTGAAGGGGGCCTATAGGGATGCTGGGGAGGGACTCTTCATTAGGGACTGTGGTGAGAGGACAAGGGGTAATGGGTTTAAACTTCAACAGGGGAGGTTTAGATTGGATGTGAGGAAGAAATTCTTTACTGTGAGGGTGGTGAGGCCCTGGAATGGGTTGCCCAGGGAAGTTGTGAATGCTTCATCCCTGGCGGCGTTCACGGTGGGGTTGGACATAGCCTTGGATGGCATGGTTTAGTGGGAGGTGTCCCTGCCCATGGCGGGGGGGGTTGGAACTCGATGATCTTGAGGTCCTTTCCAACCCTTACTATTCTATGATTCTATGATTCTATGAAACGCCATAGGACGGAATTTCCTGAAAACAACTTGTAGCTAATATTATTTGGGGCATTAGGGTGTTTACTCACAAGCTGCTGAGTCCGTAGCAGCAGGAACACCAGATTTAGGCAGGAAAACAAAGCCGACCATGCTTCATTACCTAGATTTATTACTTACTAAGGGGCACGGTGAACTCCCAGCTACACATCCCTGCCTGCCTCTCATGTACATGGCCTGCCATAGAGCAGGGCAGCAGCACAGCATCCAGCAGCTAAGAAATGTCACAGCCTTCAGAAGCAAAACGCGCTGGGTTAAAACCAGGGAACTGAGATGTAGACAGTGATGGATTCTTCTCATAAAGCAACTTTTAGTAATTATCCTTCTGTTTCCACAGTGCTCCCAAGGGTGCACAAGATCCATCCTGTAATGCTCAGCACTGAGTAGGCAGATTTCAGAAGAAGGAGGGTAGAGGCACCACTACTGTCTCTGAATTTCTGCTGGCAAAGAAACACATTTGTGGTTAGTATAAAAAGCAGAAAGAATTGTCATTAGAGGGAGAGGCTGGTGCCTGGATCTGCAGGCAAGGCGCAGCTTCAACCTGAGTCTGCCACAGTCTTTTTGCACAAGCTGGGGAAGGTGGTTTAACGTCCATATGTCTCAGATCTTCTCTGTCATATCGAGTCAGTCATTCCAGCCCACCAGGAACTGTCTGACAACATGTCTTCTTGATGGAGGAAGCACTGAATTATCAAAATGGAAGCTTCTTTACACCACTGCTGGCAGCACTTTCCTCAGCGACAGCTCAGCTTCTTGGTCAGAGCAATCTTAGGAGTTCAGGCAGCCTATGGCCAGGGCATATGTCGAGTCTGGCCTCCCAGCAAGCATTGGAATTTAGTTCTCGTCTGTCTTGGGAGAGAGCCCATCCCACCAAGCTAACAACACCTCCTCCTAGATGAGCTTCTCTTGAACTTCTGGTGCAGACGCCTTGCTGCATATTCACACACAGCACTATCTCTGGAGTCTCTGCAAACACTGTAGAGAAGAAATCACACCCAGCCCTAACCATTACACCTCTCTCTGCTGCAGCAGCAGGGATCCTAGAGACAGCTATGCAGAGCAAGACTTAGTGAGACCCTAAAGCAACTTCTGGAGCAGCAGAAGAGCCCTGCTGAGTTCACCAGGGGTGATCTGTCTCAAAATCGTGGCCTGCACACAGCTAAGGAAGAATATCTTTTCCTCCATCCAAGAAATGGTTGAGTTCAAAGGGTTGGTTTAGAGCTTGAAAATAATTAGTCTCTGTCAAGAGCAATTGACAACTATATTTCATAATGAGCTGCTCCTTCAGAGGTGGTGAACAGCTCCTTAACCCAAGGGTTCAAACTGGAAGTGCAGATTACAAGCACACCTGGAGCACAGGGGATGCTGATGAATAGAGAGCTTTGCATTGCTTTTGGCCATAAGCACTGCTGTCAAAACATGGTGATAGTGGGGGGGAGATGCTAAGAGCCTTTGCATGGCTTTGGGGTGCATGTTGTTAGAGGTAGCACCGAGGATGCAAGGCTGGTGTGATCGTGGGTTGGCGTTTCTTTAATCCCAGAAGAGCTCTCTATAACTGCATTCTTAAGAGATATTATTGCTGCCACTCACATGGAAAAAAGAAATTATCATGTTTGCTCTGCTGAATATTGTATTATCCTCACGTGCTGCCTCATGCCTCTCCTATAATGATCTCAGCAGCATGGTCTCCCCACCCAGGCCAGAGACAATGGGAGACAGCTCCATTTTGATTGTCTCCTACATGAAATCAGAGTATGCACCAAAACAGTTAATGTATTAGGATTCAGTCTGGATCATCCCTCTGCAAAGCCTGCGAGAGGCAATCTACCACATGCAGGAGTCTTTGCTCGTAGGATATGCTGAACTGATGTTCCTACTGTGACTTCAAAGTGACGATGGCATTTTAAAGTGAGCATTAAATGACCTTGCTCAAGAGACAATAGCAGTTTAGTTGCAGGGGCACAGAGCTTAGCAAGGGGTAACACACCTTGTGATAGCAGTGTGGAAATCCACATTCATCCAGTTCTCCAAGATTTCTCATTATTTTTCATTAGTTTGGTCCCAAGGTGAAAGCCCATGGAAGAGAAAAAAAGTAAAAACGGCAGATATTTCATAATATAAATATCTAGTTTCTGCTTTGCCCGGATATGCTATTATCAAAATTAAGGAAAATAACTTCTTGGGTTAAACATTTTTTCTCAGAATGAAGGCTGAAATGACTTTACAGTATTGTTTAAACTCATAACATTATCACCGTACTTCAGTCTAGCTTTGTATACCTAAGGTACTTTTTAAAAGTTACTCTTTTCAAAACTGGTGGTTGAGTTAATTACAACATCTAGACATAATTGGTCAAAATTATACCCCATCTTCACAAACATGCTGCACTAACTGTTTTGTATTGGGTACATACAGTTCTGTGTACCAGCCGCACACAGAGATGTCTCATGCCTCTCCAGATAATTTTCTCTTGAAACACGAGGTCCTTTATACGAATTACAAATCTCTATTTCCATCCCATTTCAAAGCTCTGTACATCTTGACTTCCTTGTGGCTTACAAGTCACCCATGTTCCTTTTTATTTCTGTGTTTCAATTTCTCATAGCCCATCTTCAGGGACAAAACAACAGGCAGAAAATACATTACAGGCAAAACGTCCACAGCTGCCTCATTTTAGAAGTGATGATATAAGATGGGCAAAGTTTTCAGGGAGAAAAAAATACTTATTAGACCAACTGAAGTATTCTTTTGGGGCATAGAGAAGGCATTTTTGGGTGCTCAGTGTGCCAGATAGCATGTAATTTTTTCCCCAGTGTTATCAGTTGGGTGGTAAAAGATCCCACTAAAAACCTTGTTTGTTGAATACCTCAGCATTCAGCAAGACCTCAACCTTAGCGCAGGGGGTATTCACCATTATATAAAAGTAAACAACTCATATTTATTTCATAAATATATTTAGCTGCATTTTCCTGTGCTGATTATACACTTCCAGTTCTCAATGTAAATAAAGATGAGTTTTGATGAGCAGATAGAACCTATTAATATTTCCTTTCCTCCCCTTCTTCATCCTTAGAAAAAGTTGTTTTTAGTTTTACTGATCAGGAAAGTTCCCAATGTGTGACATCTCATTTTAAATCACAGCTCAGGAGAAACAGGAGAGGGGCCAGTCCCACTCCCCAGATCTGATGCTTTATAAAACAAGATTGCAAACCCACAGGGCATCATCGACTGGTGCCTCACATCCAAAACACTGCTCTTTATCAGAGCTTCTAGCACCACTGTTATTGAGTAATATTCGCCACAGCTTCAGTTCGGATCCAGTGCAACCCTTAGGGTCATGCATATCCCTTTGGGTGAGGAAAGATTAAGCTACTGCCTAAAATTCAAGCATGAGCATCAATATCTGCTGCCCTAAGTGTTTCTTCAAGTCACAGCCAGGTCAGTGCCCAGCATTAAAACTCTGGACAATGAACTGTGAAGTCTTAAGCCTTCTTCGTGGAGGAAAGAAATAACACAGCTGACCTTCACGTTCCCAGATCAAATATATGAGTTTAGGTCCTGGTGGATATAAAAACCTCAGAGAATATCTAGAGGATGTTAACTCAATGTGTGCTTGTGCAGATGCTCTCAAAAGCACACAGGGCAAAAAAGTCAGAACACCCCCGTGTGCTGGGCTGCACCCCCAGAGTGCAGGTGGAGGTAGAGGATTCTCCCCCTCTGCTGTGCTCTGGGGAGAACCCCCCCTGCAGTCCTGATCCAGCTCTGGGTCAACAGCACAAGAGGGACGTGGAGCTGCTGGAGCAAGGCCAGAGGAGGCCACGGAGATGCGGTGAGGGCTGGAGCAGCTCTGCTCTGGAGCCAGGCTGAGAGAGCTGGGCTGGGGCAGCCTGCACAAGAGAAGGCTCCTTAAGGGGAGACCTTAGAGCAGCTGCAGTGCCTAATGGGGCTGCAGGAAACCTGGAGAGGGGCTTTGGACAAGGGCCTGTAGGGATAGGACAGGGGAATGGCTTTAACCTGCCTGAGGGGAGGCTGAGATGAGCTCTTAGGCAGAAGTTCTTCCCTGCGAGGGTGGTGAGGTGCTGACACAGGGTGCCCAGAGAATCCATGGCTGCCCCAATCCTGGCAGTGTTTGGTTAAAACTGGATTGGTCCCTTCCAACCTAAACCATTCTGTGGTTCTATGAAGTCCAACACAGGCTGTTTCTTCATGTGCACAGATTGCATTCGTAACACAGACAAAGACTGTGTTTTCAGCCTTCCAAGGAAACTGTTCTGTGCCTTTCTCTGCCTGTGGTCTTCTCCTCTGACTCACCATGAACACAGATTCTCCAAGTCTGCTCTGGTGATCTCATTAGCTCTGCCTCAAATGAGGACAGACCAATGATTCAGGGGAAGTTGTGAAAGACTAATGGATTGAGGCTGACCTGCAACTTGATCAGCTGAACTGCTCTCATTTGTAATTATAACATTGTTCTTGTATTCTAAAGGCAAGACTACCCTCTGCATGCACAAGCACATGGGCACGTTTCACCACTCCTCTGCCTTCACTGGAATCCAGTTCCAATTGCTCAGTGTGAACTTACAGCTGTTACCCCTTAGGACATACCCATGCAAACTCTCAAGTACACTACATATCAACGCCAAAATCAGGCCAGAATTGACATAACAGCCGACCATTCAGTTCAACATCATGAGAAAACTCATGTCTGCCTGCAAAAGACCACACAGGCTTAGCCCTAGATACAGCACAGCTACACCTGATCTGGTCTTGTGATACATTTTTGACATAGTACCAATAATAACAAAAGCAATAGGTGATCAGTGCCCAGCACTTTGAAGTATGGAAAAAAATAAATGCTAATTAACAGTGTTGGATTCTTCCACCCTCAAGGTCTGGGCATTGTGACTGCCCTACTCCTCAGGACTATGCTGTGTAACACACCCGTTGTCGACACATTCATTATTAATAGAACAAATAAGACTAAATTTTACCCAGAGAAAGTAGAGAATGGAGAACTTTTACAGTTTGAGGTCTCATATGTGGTTCTGTCCTACTGTGAAAATGCAGCCTCAGAACAGTTTGACATGAGCTGCTGCTCCATGCACATATATAGCCCATTATAGAATCATAGAATCATAGAATAGTTAGGGTTGGAAAGGACCTTAAGATCATGTCCAATCCTAAACTATTTCAGGGTACTGGTGTTCAAAGATGAAGAGGAAATTCAGTCCTTGTCCCCTAAACCTCATTTGCAAAAAGCTGGCAAGCCTTGACCAGAATTTGACAAGTTAGCATAAATAGTAATCATGCAGAAGACAGCTAATTTTCAGATACCTGAATCCTTGAACATGGAGGTTTTTTAACCACAAGGACCAAGTTATCAAATGCCTTCTTTTCAAATTATTGTTCCTAGTTTCTCTCAGTATAAGAGCAATATTATAAAAAGAAATGTTTTGATTAGGGATAGGTTTCAAGGGTAATCAAGAAGAGCCAGTATGCGTTAGTGGTACCTAACAGCAACTTTTTCCTTTGTTCTGAGGCCAAACTGCAGAAAGCCAGCCTGACCTTGACAACCTAAATAGCAATTACAGCCTGTTGTCATCCCAGAGAGAAGATGGCCAATGGTTAATTAATACATCATCTAACCTGATCAAGCCTCAGCTTCTTTTATGAGTCATGAAAAAATGTAGCCTTGTAATAATGTTGCATTAGTAAGTCTTGAGACACTCTTAAATCCACCTGAAGACCACATTTCAGGACTCCCTGCTTTCCAGCTGGATATTAAAAGCTGTATCCATCACATATAGGGATGGAGAAAAAAGACATCTGTGGTGTCCTAACTGCCACAGATGCAGAGTGGCTCTGGGGATGCAGACCATCAGGAAAAGGTGAGTGAAGTCCAGCCAAAGGAGAGTCACCATGAGGTGGGATATGTAAGTGACTGTGCCCAGAGTGGTACAAGTAATTCTGTAGGTATCAAACAGCTCCTGAGAACAAGCTCCCAAGTTTCATTTGTTTGTGTCTCCATTGGGTCAGTAATTCTCATTAGTGCAGCTACTGTGAATGTTTTCACCCACCAGCACTTTGGTAGGATATCAGACACCCTCAGAGTGATCCAAAAGCTGCTAAACTCAAAGCTCCTGACTTCAGTTTTGAGTCAGCGCCTTGCATAAAGGCTCAGCCACAGTCGTATAATGCTAAGGCTTCATAAATTCAAGTGAAGCAGGATAAACCTAAACAATAGCCATTCCTTGTAATTAATACCTGCAATGTAAATCAATCCAGGCTGCCAAGAGCAGCTGCAGGGTAAATAAGAATCTGTGGCATTATCATCTGTCAAAGGTCCATGGGCATAAGATGTCATGGATGTGAGTACAGGGAATAGAGGATCATTCAGGCAGAAACACTTAAAATGCAACCTGTTTTCCTAGAGAAATGTGTGGCATTCAACAGGGAACCTGACAAGAGGCATTTTATTCAGATAAGTAAATACAATCATTCAGACGTCTGCGATCACTCTATTTGAATCATGAGAAGAACTGTTGTTTTGTGCTTGTGTGTCCCCAGTTTTTCAATTATATGACATTTTTTTGAACATATTATTTTCTGTGTATTTTTTTCTTAAAAATAACCTCTTCAAAGCTCACAGACTTGCAGGGATTCTCTGGCTGGGCTCTGCTCCTCACCAAGAAATAGGCTGAGTCTCTGCATAGCTTGGTAGGTTTTGGTCCAAGCACAAATAATCCCCTTCAAATATGCTTCAGCTGCATCAACAAAGCAAATTTATGATCAGAAAATTATATACTTGTTCTCTAGTTCACATTCCACATGTACCACACGGATGGTACACATCCCAGCAGTGGCTTCCGGTTCAAGAGAGGAAGCTTAATCTTCAAGATAAATATGAGAAGACTCTTCAGAGGAACATCATAAGCTAGAGATGTTGGAGGAGGAAATTTGTTTGGTTACCTCCAAAAACAAACCAGACTGTGGTGGCAAACGGAGCATGAAAGCAAAGTGTGAGACTAAGATCTGGAACAACAGTGCCTGGGTGATTTACAAAGAAGAACTAAAGACAACAGGAGAACAGTGATTGAAGAGACATGACCAAATGGGAGAAGAGTATTACACTGAACACTGCTAATGCAAACACAGACTTAAGAGGGAGTAATTAATCTTTCTTTACAGGCGCATAAAATCACCAAACCACATAATTATTCATTTGTTCTAGTAGACTAGAAAATATTAATATTCAAAGAATAAACACAACTATTTAATCCATTTGGAAGAAAATAAGAAAAACAAAAATAAAAAAACCCCACAAAACAAAAAAAAGCCCACAACCAACCAACCAACCAAATTTAGGGCAAATTACTTGTTTGTGTAAAGATAATCATATCACAATTTCATTTCAGACCCTTACAGATCCAGAGGAAGATGAATGAATTTAGTTAAATTTACATTTTCAGTTGACAGTTCACCAAAGCAGCCTGGGAATGTTTATCTTTCATTAATTATGGTTCAAGAGGAACGGCAACCTGAGATAGCCAAGCTAACCCTCTCCTCTTACAGATTCAGACCTGCTGCCTGGAAGGCATCCATCCCTTCACCCGTGCCTCTGGCCTTAGCCCAGGTCCCTGCATTTATATGGAGGGCTGCAGAGCATCCAGCCTGTGCCATTCATAAGTGGGCTTTTCTGTCTGATAAAGGCGATGATAATAGATTCATTTCTGACAAATGCCTGGTTAAATCTCTTCTTTCATACTCACGAGACACTCTAATTTGTACTTGTCCTGGTCCAAGCACATAGTGAACTTTTGATCTGTTACCCAAAACCACTTCACTAGAAGAGTAAATGCCCAGGACAATGTTGCAGGTTGGTGAAATGCGAATTTACTCCAGCACTTTGGTTGGAGCTGCAGTGATTTTTACCAGCTGAGCGTTTAGCTCACATATCTCTTCCTGCTGAGAGACAGGTGTTGAACAGGATGGAGAAAATCACATGCATTCCTTTGAATCAGCTCTCCCATGCAGGAGAAATAATAAATTCAGATAAACTGTTGTGTCATTTAAAGATCCATTAAGATTGAATGGTTGACTTCTTCCTCTAGGGAACCTCTCATTAATTGCGTATTGCTTTGACTCATCTGCTACCTCCTCCAGACCCCTACTGCTCCTTGAGTGTCCTTAACTCTTCTGTTTCACAACCTGAACAGATAAAAGATCAGAAAGGGACTTTGGCACACAGAACCCCAACATTAAATGGGTGAGCTTTTAGCAGAGCATCTCCAGACATTATCTCATTCCCCTGTGGCAGCCACCCTGGAGAGGTCTGCATTCATAAAATGCTCTCACATACATTTCTTGTCAATGGATATTGTGTACGCTAACTCACATGCAATACCTCAGTACATGCAATACTTACATTCAATACTTACATCTTCAACATACTGATAGTTATGGTCATATCTTAATAGGGCAAAATTATTCAACAATTCAGAGACAAATTGTGTCATGGTGTACTGTTTCTGTTAACTTTAAGCAGGAACTCAACAAAAATAACAATACTTTGCCCTTGTACAGCATCTATCGATGTCCAAAGCACTGTGTTAAGGCTGGCAATAATGTGGTTTTGCCAAAAAAAAAACACTCTTAAGTGGTCACATCAACTATGTTACTGAAGAAATCTACTACATGTTCTCAAAAATATGTGAAACAACAAAACCACAAGTTTCCCTTCTCTTTTCCCCAAGACTTTAGGCTAGTGGCAGGTGTACTTCACTCTTCATGAGTGAAAAATTAAGCTCCCAGAAAGGAGTAGAGCATTGGTGAAGTCATCAGGAAAACACAACTCAGTTTCCTCATTAGCACTTTCAGATGAACTGCTGACATACCACCTGAGGCTAGTTTTCTGGCTCCACTTTCACATCTCGATCATCTTCCCACTCACGTTACATGCACTATACATCACCGCATGGCCTACACACTCTATCAGTTTGGGAGTACGTCTGGTTTGCAAGCTGTCCTGGCTTCGTTTCAACATCATTAGCTTAAAACCACTCTGAAAAAATAGCCACCACTTCAATATGGATATCATACGCATACAGTAAACCAGCGTAGAATTACAGTAAGACAGTTGGCTTGTTCATGGAATTTTCCTGCAGGTCATCACCAGAGCCTGGAAACACTTTATACACAGGACTACAGCTATGCTGCCTCTTCTGATAGCACATGACACCAGCTATATCTTTTAGGGTAGGATGCATCTCATCTACAGTAGCCATTTAATCTACTTCAAAGTAGTCACCACAGATCCTTTGGTGCTCAACCAATGAGAGGAACTTCTCTAAATAGTGATTTTTCCCACACTAAGACGTGAGGTCTAACACTGGAAGAAGGAATTATCCTCTGGAGACATCTCATGTCTTCTTATTTCTCTCTCCACTGACTATAAAGAAAACAAATTCACTAAATGATTACTTTTTACATGGCTGAAGTAATCTGAAAACAACCTTGTCCTTTCTGACAAGGCACCAGGAAGCAAAGCTTTTTGGAAAACCCTTACTTTTGGGCACATCCATGGGATTCAGGCTGCCAATGAGGTCTCTGACGTACAGTCCATCCCCATCCTCCTTGCTCAGCCAGTTGTTGCAGGGGAAGTAGAAACGCAAGTGAGGTCTGTTCATGTCGGTCACAATCACACGGTCGAGGAACCAGCCTGCATTCAGTCCAGTGTTATCATGCTCAATCCTAGAAGAAGAACAACCCTGGGTTTGTATTTTGGTTAAGACTAGCCACTAGAACTGTAATTTTGTGGAATATTTTACATTATGCAAGGCCAGAACAACTACACATAAAATGCTTGCTTATACCTGCCTACCCAAAATCTTTCATGGGTCTTATAGGCTTTTACAAAGTACTTTGAAAATAGCAACCTTCCATATACATTTATGGACAGGTATCATAGGCGCATATGTGGGCAGTTGTCTGAAGGAGATGCACACAAGCATACACACATCTGCATGTTCATTCAATATATGTAATAATTCACCTTACACTTCATGCCTAAAATATAAGTGGCTCTCATCCCATTCGTATCCCCCCTGCTCTTTTCTCTTCTTGCTTTGTTTTATCCACCACTTCCCATTTCCACAGCTTCCTTTGTACTACTTACTATTTTCTAATTTTATATGGGTCAGTCAGATGGTGGTTAAACATAGTAATTGTCATTTACATCACACTAATTTAGCAAAAAAGGATGACAAACCCCATTTACCTTACTGGGACATAAAACCAGTCCTATACACCTTCTTCCATGATTCCATATGACAGAAATGCAATTCTTAGTGGGGTTCATGGATAGCTATGAGCAATTCTGCAGGTGATTTTATGCTTCAGTTCAAATCTTAGGTAGTAAACAAGCTTTTACCACCCCTTAACTTCACCTTGATAGGAGCACATTCACAAGTAATGAATAAAACATGGCAACACTAAAACCTCTACAGCCTGTCATTCAATTAGCCGCTCTTGGATCAGGTACTGTGGTAGCAACATTGTGAAGGTACCTTATTTTCTTTATTTGTCCAACGTTATTAGTTTTCACTCGGAACACATCTGTTTTACTCCTCTCAAAGGCTGTGCTGCTCCTGCAATGCACATGCAACAAAAGTTATGGTAAAGAAACAGCAACCTTGTCAGCAAAGCCACCATGCATGATGGTCTGACAGAGCACTAGTGTTTAAGGATGAAGAAATGTCATTCCTAGCCCTGGAAAGACCTGCTTTTCAATGCCCTCTTCCTTATTACAAGTTTCGGATGCCCTAAGTACTGACATTTAACAGATTTTTTCCTTTCTCAAGCTCTGAGAGTCCTTCTGGGAAGTGAGATGGCAGCTCTGGGGGAAAAGCAATGCTGGCCCAAGCAGATGCAAAGCTTGGATCACATTCCATATCACCTCCAAGAATATAACATGACTAAGGTTTTTCAAAATCCTCAACTAAATTTCCTGTAGAGGTGAGAGCTGGGGGAGCTCACAGACCCTGTAAGACCTGCTCAGAAGCAAGTGCCTTTCAGAGGTGTCTGAAAATAGCCTTTGGTGAAAGTATTTCAAGGCAGCATCAATGAAGTAAAAACTAGGTGAAGGACTCCAGCTCTTCTGTAACACCTCATTTATGGCTTCTCAGCCACAAGAAATGTCATTCTGCCCATCAGTTGCTAAAATATGGAAGTAACAGGAAAAAACATGGGGGTGTTTTCAGCTGCTCCTATCTAGGGTAGCTGGACAATGCTCATTTGGAATGGTCGAGTTAGAGCTTATCAACCAGCCCTTGGTGGCCAACCAACATGGAAGACCCTGGTGAATCTGAAGCCCTGAACACCCACTTCAGTTGCTTTACAGGGCCTCAGTATGCTTTTTATCTCTATTTCCAGCTCCTAGATGCGTCCTCTCCTGCCATCCCAGCCTTCAGGCATCAAGCAGGCCCAGTCTTGGTGATGGAGCAAAGGGGTTCCGTGACCTAGTGAGCTCCCTACAGAGCTGCAGATCTGCCCAGAGTTCAGCCAGAGATAAAAACATCCAACTGCATCAAAGGTTTCTTTCCACATCCATCTTCCAACACTTTTTTAATGACCATTGATATTTCCTTCCTTCCATAGAAAACTTCCTTCCTACAATTTGTATCTCACTCAAAGCCAAACAACTGTAGGACAGGGACTAGTTTAACATTTTTGTGAAGTGTGAAGTATGCAGTTTGCATTTCACAGCTGAAAGAGGAAGTCAATATGAAGTATATTGGCCTAGGTGTGGGGTTGTAGAATTTAATACCGAGTTCTGCCTCTAGCCTGAGAAGTGAGCTTTGGCAAACACCTTTTTGCTCTCCTATTTTCCGCAAAACCACCAAGAATAATACCAAGGCAAAAACCCGTCCTTGCTTTGAAGACACAGACTCTCCCACTTACCCTCCCTGATGGGCTCCCATTTCACCTGGGCCACTAAGCATTGCTACAGATGATTAAACACAACAAAACCCAGAAGTCATATTAAAATGAACAAGAAACTACAGCACTTGAGCAGCATAAAACCACAGAGACACACAGCTTGTACTCATCAAGTTAATGAATATTAATAGTCACAGCAAGGGGGATCAGCTTTGCTCAGCTCTCTTCTCCACATCATTGAAGGACCTGCATGCACCTATGTTTACAGGTTACATTGTGTGCTCTGCAAATGCATGTGTAACCCTCCTCCTCTTCCCTCCTGCTATTCCAGATACCGCGCCAGGAGTATTGCTGCTACACGAAAAAGCTAAAACAGTTAACCTTGCCGTGAAGACAAGAGACAATTAAATCCAGCCCAGCCGCCCCCAACCTGGCTGTCAGAGAGAAAACAGGCAGTGAGTGCAAGGCAATTAGTTTGTCAGGCTTGAGCGATCATTGTAATGACAGCAGCTTCTCCCTGCTTCGGCTCCGGAGATCAATGCAGTGCTGCAGACTGCTACAGAGATGCCACAAAAGTATAAAGTGAGACTAATTAGCCCAAACCATTCAGCACACCCGTCCTGGTTGCTGCTGGGTTATGGCAGTCTCACAGTCTTGGGTGATGGGAAGGGGGGAGGGAAACCTTCTGTTGGAGGAGCATCAACTGAGCATCCTAAAGTGTCCAATGGGCAGATGCTTTGTGCATCTTGAAAGAGCTTGGGGAAGCATTGGGGAATGTGATGTAGCCCAGGAGTCAAACTCCAGGGAAGTCTTGCTGTCAAAAGGTAAGAAGAATTTGACACATCTCTTCCCGTGAGATTGATATGCAGCATCAACAGCACAGAAAAGGGGAATGTCTTAGGGGAAAATAACAATCTTTCCTTGTAGTGTTGCCAGTTGTGGGAAGAGAGAGTGAGGGAATACCCCACAGTGAATAACTATACTGAATTTAGCCCCTCGCCCAAATAAGAGAGAGAGAGACAGAAGGAGAAATTTCAACTGGGCCTTACTAGAGTCTGGCCTGACCTGGGTAAGAAATTCGTAGCATGATTACCATGAGGAACTCATTACACCAAAGAATGCAGCATGCTGGCTTGCACAGCTCTGGTGACAACTAAAGCAGGGAGAAATTCAAGTTGGAAATCACAGCACTACCTTTCCAGTGCTCACGCTTGTCTGGGTTCACGCACAGGCACTGGGCATGGCTAGTCATATTCTGAATATCAGCAGAATTTCTTCCAGAGCCTTATAATTCAACTGGGATAGAAGGCTAAGGCAACTTCAGAAATATGTTTCAACTCAGATTTTTATTTCACTTATTTAATTGTCTTTAGCAGCTCTATTTTTGCATGGATTGTTGTAGTTTTACCCAGTTGCTTTGTAAGAAACATCCAAAGAACTTCAACGAAGATTACTATAGGAAATTCTTCAATATTTTTTGTATCTGAAGCTGATTTCAGGGGTTTTTTTTATACTCAAATGATTACCTGCAGGTTGCGCTGCAGTGGTACTGCAAACATACAATGATTTAGAGTACTCATCAGCCTCTAGCAGTTGGGTTCAATGATCTTTGGAGCAATGCCAGGCACAGCTACAGGTTGGGCGGGGAGGAGATTCAAAGCAGCCCTGTGGAGAAGGACTTGGGGGTGTGGGTTGATGAAAAAATGAACATGAGCCGGCAGTGTGCGCTTGCAGCCCAGAAGGCCAACCGTATCCTGGGCTGCATCAAAAGGAGTGTGACCAGCAGGTCGAGGGAGGTGCTCCTGCCCCTTTACTCTGCTCTCGTGAGACCTTCCTTGGAGTATTGTGTGCAGTTCTGGTGTCCTCAACATAAAAAGGACATGGAACTGTTAGAACAAGTGCAGAGGAGGGCCACGAGGATGATCAGGGGACTGGAGCACCTCTCGTATGAAGATAGGCTGAGAAAATTGGGGCTGTTCAGCCTGGAGAAGAGAAGGCTGCGTGGAGACCTCATAGCAGCCTTCCAATACCTGAAGGGAGCCTATAGGGATGCTGGGGAGGGACTCTTCATTAGGGACTGTGGTGAGAGGACAAGGGGTAATGGGTTTAAACTTAAACAGAGGAAGTTTAGATTGGATGTGAGGAAGAAATTCTTTACTGTGAGGGTGGTGAGGCCCTGGAATGGGTTGCCCAGGGAGGTTGTGGATGCTTCATCCCTGGCAGCGTTCAAGGTGGGGTTGGACATAGCCTTGGATGGCATGGTTTAGTGTGATGTGTCCCTGCCCATGGCAGGGGGGTTGGAACTCGATGATCTTGAGGTCCTTTCCAACCCTTACTATTCTATGATTCTATGATTCTATGATCTTAAAGGTCTTTTCCAACCTGAAGGATTCTATGTCCCTGGTTGGGTAAGTCACATCGCTAAAAAGCACCACAAGAGTGGTGAGTGTTTGAGCATAGTATTTATAAATCATAGAATCATAGAATCATAGAATAGTTAGGGTTGGAAAAGACCTCAAGATCATCGAGTTCCAACCCCCCTGCCATGGGCAGGGACACCTCCCACTAAACCATGCCATCCAAGGCTATGTCCAACCCCACCTTGAACGCCGCCAGGGATGAAGCATTCACAACCTCCCCGGGCAACCCATTCCAGGGCCTCACCACCCTCACAGTAAAGAATTTCTTCCTCAGATCCAATCTAAACATCCCCTGTTGAAGTTTAAACCCATTACCCCTTGTCCTCTCACCACAGTCCCTAATGAAGAGTCCCTCCCCAGCATCCCTATAGGGCCCCTTCAGGTATTGGAAGGTTGCTATGAGGTCTCCACGCAGCCTTCTCTTCTCCAGGCTGAACAGCCCCAATTTTCTCAGCCTATCTTCATACGAGAGGTGCTCCGGTCCCCTGATCATCCTCGTGGCCCTCCTCTGCACTTGTTCTAACAGTTCCATGTCCTTTTTATGTTGAGGACACCAGAACTGCACACAATACTCCAAGGGAGGTCTCACGAGAGCAGAGTAAAGGGGCAGGAGCATCTCCCTCGACCTGCTGGTCACACTCCTTTTGATGCAGCCCAGGATACGGATGGCCTTCTGGGCTGCAAGCGCACACTGCCAGCTCAGGTTCATTTTCTCATCAACCCACACCCCCAAGTCCTTCTCCTTGGGCTGCTCTGAATCTCCTCCCCGCCCAATCTGTAGCTGTGCCTGGCATTGCTCCGACCTAGGTGTAGGACTTTGTACTTCGCATGGTTAAATTTCATTAGGTTGGCATCAGCCCACCTCACAAGAGTGTCAAGGTCCCTCTGGATTGCATTCCTTCCCTCCAACTTATAACCAAACCACACAGCTTGGTGTCATCGGCAAACTTGCTGAGGGCGCACTCAATCCCACTGTCCATGTCACCCACAAAGATGTTGAACAAGACCGGTCCCAACACCGATCCCTGGGGGACACCACTCGTTACTGGTCTCCAGCTGGACACTGAGCCACTGAGCACTACTCTTTGCGTGTGGCCATCCAGCCAGTTCTTTATCCACCGAGTGGTCCACCTATCAAATTGATGTCTCTCCAACTTAGAGAGAAGGATGTCATGGGAGACAGTGTCAAGGGCTTTACACAAGTCCAGGTAGATGACATCAACTGCTTTGCCCCTGTCCATCAGTTCCGTAGCCCCTTCATAGAAGGTCACCAGATTGGTCAGGCAGGATTTCTCCTTAGTGAAGCCATGCTGGCTGTCCCCAAGCACCTTGTTGGTTTTCATGTGCCTTAGCATGCCTTCCAGGAGAATCCGCTCCAAGATTTTGCCAGGCACAGAGGTGAGACTGTCTGGTCTGTAATTCCCCGGGTCATCCATTTTCCCCTTCTTGAAAATGGGGTTATATTTCCCTTTTTCCAGTCATCGGGAACTTCACCTGACTGCCATGATTTTTCAAATATGATGGACAGTGGCTTAGCAACTTCATTTGCCAGCTCCTTCAGGAGCCGCGGATGGATTTCATCCGGTCCCATGGACTTGTATACGTTCAGGTTCCTAAGGTGGTCCCGAACAAGATCCTCCCCCACAGTGGGCCCAGGGTCCCCGCCCTCACCGTCCCCGCGTCTGCCTTCCAAGACTTGGGTGGTGTGGTCAGAGCATTTGCCGGTAAAGACTGAGGCAAAGAAGTCATTAAGAACCTCAGCCTTCTCCAAGTCCAGGGTAGCCAGTTCTCCCGATAGCTTCTGGAGAGGCCCCACGGTGTCCCTAACCTGTCTTTTATTGGCAATGTACCTATAAAATCCCTTCCTGTTATCCTTGACATCCCTAGCCAAGTTTAATTCTAAGTGGGCCTTAGCTTTCCTAACCTGGTCCCTAGCTTCCCGGACAACATCCCTGTATTCTTCCCAGGCCGCCTGACCTTGCTTCCACCTTTTATAAGCCTTTTTTTTCCTTCGAATTTTCCTCAGCAGCTCCTTATCCATCCAAGGAGGTCTCCTGACCCTCCTGCTGAACTTCCTTCTAGTTGGGATGCATCGCTCCTGAGCTTGCAGCAGGTGATCCTTGAATATCAACCAACAGTCTTGGGCCCCCCTGCCCTCTAGGGCTGTATCCCATGGAACCTTACTGAGCAGGTTCCTGAAGAGGCCAAAGTCTGCTCTCTTGAAGTCCAGGGCAGTGAGCTTGCTGCACGCTCTTCTCACTGTCCTGAGGATCTCGAATTCAACCATCTCATGATCACTGCAATCAAGGCTGCCCTGGAGCGTCACATTCCCAACCAGCCCTTCCCTGTTGGTGAGGACGAGGTCAAGCATGGCACCTCTCCTTGTTGGCTCCTGTATTACTTGCAGAAGGAAGTTGTCTTCCACGCAATCGAGGAACCTTCTGGATTGCTTGTGCTGGGCCGTACCATCCCTCCAACAGATATCAGGGTGGTTGAAGTCTCCCATGAGAACAAGGGCCTGCGAGCGTGAGGCTGCTCCTATCTGCCTATGGAGCGCTTCGTCCAGCAAGTCCCCTTGGTCAGGCGGTCTGTAACAGATCCCCATAATAATGTCACCCATCGCTGTTCTCCCTTTAACCCTGACCCACAAACTCTCTGTCGACTGCTCACCTGTCCCCAGACAGAGTTCCATACTCTCTAGCCTATCCCTAACATAAATAGCAATTCCCCCTCCCCGTCTGCCGGGCCTGTCTTTCCTAAAGAGCCGGTAACCTTCCATTCCAACACACCAGTCATAGGTGCCATCCCACCATGTTTCTGCCTATGATATCATACCCCCGTAGATGTGCACACATCTCTAATTCCTTGCATGCATCTCTTTTGTAGGCTATTGACACAAACAAAGCCAGTGCTAGAATTTCACTACTGTTGGTATGTTGACAACAAGAATATTTTTAATAATGCAGTTCTAAATGCAAAAGTACACAAGCATCTGCACTGGTAAATCACTTGAAAAAAAAAAAAAGAATTAGCAAGAGATAATGCCACCAACTAAATAAGGTCACAATTGAAATTTCAATTGTGAGTATTTGCAAAAAAATATTCATCACTTCTCACCAGTCGCAGCATCCTTTCCAGAGCTGAGCTCTCAGGAACAGAGGGAAAAACTGCGTATGATCACAGCAGAGGCATAAAAATAATAACCTTTAGCTGTGATGAAGTAACCTGAACCAATTCAGCTTTGAATCACTGAGTTAATGATCATTTAAATAGCCTTTCTATTAGGTGTTTTATCTGATAATGCTTTGTACACACAGGAGAGCCTGCAAAAGTAGGATGGAGGGCTGAGCAGAAGCACAAAGTGTTACCATGGATGTCAGTTCAAACATAATTTTAATGATGCTCTGCTAATCATCAGAGTCAGTTCTTGGTGGTATCTCTCTGAAATGCTGCCCACAGGTGTGTCTGCTCCTGACACTGACATTTAGCAGCATCAGGAAGGAGCTGGATATTGGGAATGCTTTCAGAAGGTTGCACAGCAAAGACCATCCCACAGCTTGTCACTCTCTAGGGACACCTAGAGCAGTTCACCTGCTATCTCATGGGAGGTGAGTTTCTCATGGACTAGGGCCTGGGCAGTATAGTGTTAACATATAGTGGTAGCAAGGATGAGCACTGCTGTATCCTTTTTGTTGTCCCAACTGGAAAGCACAGGCGGTTTGAAAGTACAGACAGCTTTCCTTGTCCTCAGATTATTCAGTGTGCATTATAGGCTGGGTGAAACTGTGTTTTCAGGCCTCTGGCTAAGATGGCAGCTTGCCATGAGATGCAAAAAGATATCGGAAAAATGCTTACAATGTGTTTGACTCATTATTCTGTTCTTATTCACTATTGATTAATCCTCAAAAGAGGACACTGACCTGGATGGACTTAAAGGCAGCCAAACTGCAAGATGATTCCATACAGAATCACAGACTCGTTTGGATTGAAATGGACCTTAAAGATCATCCAGTTCCAACTCACTGCCATGGGCAGGGACACCTTCCACTAGAGCAGGTTGTTCCAAGCCCCTTCCACCCTGGCCTTGAACACTGCCAGAGATGGTGCAGCCACAGCTTCTCTGGGCTTCTGTGCCAGTGTCCCATCACCCTCACAGGGAAGAACTTCTGCCTAAGATCTCATCTCATTCTCCTCTCTGGCACATTAAAGACATTCTCCCTTGTCCTGTCACTACATGTTCTTGTTAAATGTCTCTCTGGACTCATGCGTATGTTCAAACCATATTTACTCTTAATGCAGAGCTAAAATAGCAGCACCTTTAACCTCCTTCGTGGAGCAACAAATACTCCAGGGAGTTTGGTCTGCAAATATTTTGCCAAGACTGTCATGAAGCTGACAACATCAGTCAACAAGCAGCTGGAAATACTGCATAAGGCAGCATACGTCCAAAAACGCTCCAGATGGAGAAGAAACGAGCCGAGAAGCACAACAAACGCAAACGTCTCTGGACCAAGGACATTATTTTCTTTTCCTACCGATAACCTCACTAGCAGAAGGAATCCTGCTTGAGCAAGCACAGAACTAGTGAAAAAATGGTCCTACTTGAAAGGATTCAATTGAAGAAGATAAATTGCTCAGGGCTGTAGCAGCGTGATGACACCCAGGAGCCAAACACTGGCCCAAAACTGTGAGAGCCTTCATCTGAACTTACCCTGAAATTTAACAAAGAGCCATAAGGCACACTGAAACAACTCCAGCCTTATCCATGAACATTCCCAGTACAGATTTTGAGAGCCTTAACGGCACGTGTTGAATATATGCTCCTTCACTGCATGGAGCAGCAATAATACCAGCCTTTCATCTTTGGTGGCATGATTTACATAAAGAAAATAAAAGAGTGGTATTCCATTCAGATAATCATAGCTATTCTTCATGTCTTCTTTATTTACTGTTTGGTTAATATTTTCTGGTGAAACTGTATACAAAGCAGATAGTGCCACTGAAAACAATGCAAAGGTTACTCAACATGTTCCAATATTAAATTACTTTTTTTTTTGACAGATTTAGGGGCAAATTTCACTCTGCTGAAAAGTTCTCTCCCATTCCATTGTAGAAATATTTTTGAAAATTTTAGTGAGAATGAGCTCAGGGATGTTTAAGACAGAGATTTAATGAGCTGGGATAGGGGTAGGATTTTGAACAAGGTAGAAAGGTCGAGTTTGCTCCAGAGAGGCACCTTATATTCATCTCATGGGGAAAACTGGCCAGGTTTTACGGGCTGAAAAATTCCTTTGATGCCTGATCAGCAGGGACCTGCTCTAGAAGCTAAATTCCCTTAAAAGTCTGCCTGTTTGGAGTAAATTCCTCTTTCTCCCTCTAAGACCTGACCTTGCAGTTGGTACCACCATCTGCTGTGTGCATAGCTGCAGGTGGATTATAATTTATATATGTGCCAGTGCTACCAGGTATTATCTTTGGGTTGTTCAACACTGCTGTCTAAGCACCCTCTAAGGTAATTTTGTTCCTGAAGTGTTAGACAAAGGCTAACCAAAAAAACCTGAGTGAGAGAGAATGAAGAAATTTCCCACTTTGTTTCTTTTTCTGAAATGAATATAAGCTACAAATCGCTCTGTCGCCTAACGCTGCTCTAGATCATAAAGCCTGCACAGTGAAGTGTAAGTGCTGCAGATTCGTATGGGCATAAATCAGAGTACAGTTAGATACATAAACAGCTTTAAACTGGGAAACATCCTGTGCCATTAAAGGAAAAGCACTGCAACTCATTTCTGAATGAGTGCTTCAGCAGCAATGAGAGAAGCCTTTCTCCACTGAGCTTGGGGTTTGTTTGCGGCATTGCCTGAACAGGGCCTTTTGTACCAACTTTCCAACACTTCCTAACTTATTACATTAACTATTAACAGCAAAAAGCCATTTATTTATTCCAGAGCTGTTAAACAATAAAGACAGATCTTATGCAACTCCATAGTTCTTAGATATAGTAGAGCTACAAGTATCAGCATCCTCTGATGTCCATCATGTACATACCTTAAAATTCATGTGTTATTTGCTGGCATTAGGAACAGGAAAAGCTTTGTGTAGTGGCCAGGTAGAAAAACTACCAATTAAAAGTATTCAGCATAGGAAATAAAGAAACAATTAAAATCCACTGGAGAGTCCTCTAATTCAGTAAGAAGCCAGCCATCACCAGTCACTTCATCATTCTTTCAGATTGCCATTGCTGCTCTATCTTTTATATCTCTTTTTTCTTTCTTTTTTTTTAAAGGAAAATTCTCTCCATGAATATTCATTGTATTGTCACAAGCTGGGCCAGATAAGCCTGACACTGAAAAGTGGATTTGTTTGCACTAAAACCAAATAAATACATTTGCTACAAAACACTGTGAATGAACTGGCAGCGGCATTCCCAGCTGAGTTCTGTATTCAGTCCTCAGCCTCAGCACGGTGGAAAGCGCATGATCATGGAGAAATAAAATGCCATAGGGGATCAGTGTTGTTTGGATCAGCACATGGCCAGCATTGGACCTTGGAGAAGGATCTTGTACCTGTAGCAAAGGTCTTGGCAACTGCCAAAATGCCACCAAGCAATGCCTTGGTGTCCCTCCAAGTGCCCGTGATGGAGCCTGTGGAAAGAAACTTACTTGTGGTAGAGCTTTTAGCTTCTGGCCGAGCCGTAGCTGGTGCAGGATGGCAGGTGGGGGACCTGGAATGTTGTGTGAGCTGGTTTTGAAGTGGGATTTTGCCAAGCGTGGCTGGGGCTAAGCAGCACTTTGCCAGCACCCATCCACCACCTCCAGCACCAGTGGGGGGGCATTGCAATACGCCAGATTGGCAGATAGTGACTGCAAGGGAGGAATTCCAGTTCCTTCCAGACCCAAACACTACTCGGCTAAACCTCCTTGCCTAAACAAATGCATCTTTTGAGACAGAATTTGGGTGCTGCCACTTCTACAACTGATGTACCTCCTAACAAGACATGGAGAAGATTTGTGTCTGTTTTTCACAGTTACCTTATTATTATTGGCCAATGTTAAAAACACATGATATTTCATCAGCTTGCCATGTCTTCCCTTTACCACGCATGACAAAAAGATCTGAAATGTCATGTATTTCACTACCAGCACACAATCACAAAAGAAATAAGAAATAAAAAACCTATTCTAACCAGAAGCTGAAATCGTAGTACCATGTTTAGGCAATGCATGATATTTTAGCTTTCTGTCATACACAGGGAATGTAAACACCTATAAAATGTCATGCATTTGCAGTCATAAGTGAACTCTTGTAAACATTTAGTTGAAAGATGCATGAGATTCCATCCTTTTGCCATATTCACAAAGCTGCATAATAAAAATGGGGCAAACTGACTACTTATTGGTTTGCTTCATATTTAGGAGAAAAGACTATCAATTAAGTAGATCTGCAGATACTCCTACACTCAGTCTAGCTTTTTTCCTCGCTTTTCCTCGATGACACATTGTAACACACCAGACTTTGCTTAGAGACACAGAAGTTTTGCTGATGTTTGGGAAATTCCCATTGGAAGGCTGTAGTTGCAGTTCTAACGTTCACCTCCTATGGGACCAGCTTTAAGTGCCCTGAGCTGCAGAAGGCTGCCTTCCCATGCCTTTCATCCTTCCTCACCAACACCTCAGCCATTTGCTCTCTGAAGCAACAGGGATCAAGCCCAGGAAGCTAACCCAGGTCTGAACAAGCTCAGACTGCTGCTGCTGCAACCTAAAATAATCCCTGCATGTCCCTTCTTTCTTTCACAGGGTAAAACATGGTGAATTCAGGAGGAAAGAGCAGGCACTAACCAGAGTGCCAGCAAAAATGACTTTTACAATGAGTAGCTTGTTTAAGGCCACAGCTGATTGAGAAATCTATTATGGGGATCTCCTAACTCCTTCTGTAAAGGGCATATAGTATTATATTTTTAAGATAATACTTGGATTCTTTCCATAGCCACATACAGAAGAGCGCTTCACAGTGAAATGGCTCTTTATGCAAAGGCTGACCACAAGAACATTCCCTGGAAAGCTGCTTTGGTGACTTTGCCAACAAGGCAGGATTGGGTGCTAGAAGGTCTTTCCCCTGCAGAGCTGCTGCTGCTGCTCCCTGCTCTACCACTGGCCTGCTATGTCTTTTACCTCCTTGCCTCATTTTCCTTCATTGTTAAATCAAAAGAAATGGCATTCTGCTTTACAAGTTCACAGGGATGCTTGGATGAAAATCACAGGGAGAGACAAAGCATTTTCTATAGATACACAATATATGATCATCAAGTTCTCCCTGGTGTTTCTGGGGATGCTGGGATGATAGAACTCCTTTGCCTAGCTCTAATTTCTGAATTTCAAATATGGCAAACAGGGCTGAAATTTCATGTATTTTCTTTACCATTCCCATATCATTTTCTTTACAGACTCTCATGTTTGAGTTGCTTCACTGGGAAGAGAAGCTCTTTTGAGGGTAAAATTTAAAATAGCTGCAGGTACCTCTTGTCGGTGCTGTAGAAATGGAGAAAATGTGAAGTTACCGTGTGACATTAGCGCAGGATTAATAATTCTGAAACACATTTTCAAGAAAACCAAAACAATAAGTACACTGAAAAACAGAGACACACAGCCTCTCCTAGACACCATGGAGAAGGGATTTCTGCTTTATCTTAGCGTAATTATCTGCCTAAGGAGAAATTAGTACATGCAGAGCTGGGACTTTGTTTAAAGTCACCTTGCTTTCATGGGAGCTGAGCACCTGCTGGCCTTAATTCTCACTTCTTTTTTTTTAAGAAAAATAAAAGCTATTGAGAGAGTCAAAAGCCTAACAGTAGGTGTTTAAATTAGAAAATATGGTTTCCACCAAGTTCAACATAACGATAAGTATTGAGATCTTGCAGCCAGAGGGTGGCATTGGCATCAGCTGGAGGAAAACAAAGCAGTACCACCAGCAATGTGCAGCCACAGTGGTGTGCAATAAGGCACACATCAGACAGGATGGAAACAGTCTAAATTAGGAATCAGCTTTAAGTCTTCCATTTCTACGCGCCTCAGATTTCCTGTGGCTGAGTGTGGGTGGTTACCCATCAATGTTACTTCAAACCCACTGAGTCACTATTCAGAAACATTCAAGGACACTTAACTTTGTACCTGACTTAGCACAGAGACCTCAGTGGGATTATAGACATGTGAACATGGCCCATCATGCCCACTCCAACAAACGATGAATATTCTCATCTCCTAAATTGGGAGCTCCTAATTTAGTCTTTAAGAAAATCAAGTATCCCCACACCTTGCAAGTGTGAGGTTTATATAATAGGAACATACATTTCCACCTACAGAAGGGAATACAGGTTTGCAAGGGATTTTGTAATAACTATGCAACAGCAAAAATTCAGATTTCCCTGGTAATCTCAAAATACATTTTAGATTTATTTCCTCTGCATCCATCAGTGCAATGTTTCATCAAAATGCAATAAATGCTACTGAAATACAGGCCTCAAAGATACAGATTTCTTTCCAGATACTCACTTGCTTGTGAGATGAGTCTTGGGAGTAATCCCAAGCTCTCCAAAGAGAGTAACAAAGACATTGGCGTCGGTTCCTGCTCCTCGGACATCTCCTGTCACTGTCACCACCTCGTAGACTGTGGAAGGAGAAAAGAAAGATCAGGACAACAGGAGAAATCCCTCACCTTATATATTCATAGGATCACAGAATCCCAGACTGGTTTGGGTTAGGAGACACTTTAAAGCTCATCCAGTTCCAAGCCCCTGCTACGGGCATGGACACCTTCCATTAGAGTAGGTCGCTCCAAGCCATGTCCAACCTGGCCTTGAACACTGCCAGGGATGGGGTAGCCACAGCTTCTCTGGGCACCCTGTGCCAGCACCTCAGCGCCCTTCCAGGGAAGAGCTTCTGCCCAAGATCTCATCTCGATCTCCCCTCTGTCAGGTTAAAGACATTCCCCCTTGTCCTGTCCCTACAGGCCCTTGTCCGAAACCCCTCACCAGGTTTTTTGTAGCCAAGTTAGGCTCTGGGAGCTGCTCTAAGGTCTCCCTTTAAGGAGCCTTCTTTTCTCCAGCTGACCTATCCCAGCTCTGTAAGCCTCTTGACGTCTAATTACATTTAGATCTAAGTCATCCCCAATCCTGAGCTGAAATACAGACCTCAAAGATGAATCTCTGCACCCACCACTAAAACAAGCCCATCTCTTGGAGAGGGCAGAGTCACTGCTAAGGATCAATACAACTGGTGAAAGTCATCACATCAAACCAAAACTGCTTAAGACACTTTACATAAGAAGAGAGGGATGCAGTTAGGACAAATTTTGTTGCAAACAAAACACTTCTCTGTGAACACATCGCCTCCCCTGCCATAATGCATGTGCATGTATTACAGATAACAGATGAATTTATGTGAAGTGTTAAGCTGTTGAGCCATTTTTTCATTTATGCACATGTCAATGCAGTGCATGCTTTCCTGTTTGCTCTGATAATATATTTGCATGAAGCTGAGAAATCACTACAGCCATAAAGTTTGCATTTCAGTTGTTCTGGAAATTTTACCAAAGACCAAATGGTAAATCATGATGAGAATAAGGTAGGAAAATGTTTAGAGTCTCGAAGCTCTACCAATTTATCTTTCCAAGTAGGAGGTTGAGTGGCAACTTTATTACTACACATACTTAACTTCCTGGAAGACACACAAGTTAAAAGTAGCCTTTTATTCAAGTGGAATAAGCACGACAAGATTCAATGGTCACAATGTAGAGGCAGATAGATTCAAATTGGTGTCAGACATACATTTCTAAAGCAGATTGATGAGAGAATTTAGAACAAGATGTAAGGCTTGAAAACAGGTTACATGTCATAGTTGACTCAGTGCAGAAGGAATTGGGAAAAATAATAAAACTTAGCCCATGGCCAAACCAAGCATCCTCATGGCCTCTTTGTGGCTTTAGACCACATGATGGTCATTAGCTAATTAGTATTTCAGGATCAGACCTATAAGCGGGACGAAAGGCTAAACATTCATGATTTCCTTTTGCACACCCTGACTGCGAAGTACTGGATTAGAAATAATCAGAACTAATGCTGTAGAAATGTCCTCTTCATGAGCGCATCAGAATTATTATGTATTTCGTTAGTGCCCATCTTTCCCTCTTTACATCACATATATATTCAAAAGAGACAAAACCTGTATTGGAACTATACTCTGAGCAGCAACCATTGTTCCCCACTAACACTCTTCTCTCAAAGGACCACAGAGAAGAAATTAAATCACCATTTTAACTGAAAAGCATGGAGACAGAGAACTAGAGCAAAATCCAGGCCACTCAGGAGGGGAGACTGAGAGGAGCTCTTAGGCAAAACTTCTGCCCTGTGAGGGTGGTGAGGCACTGGCACAGGGTGCCCAGGGAAGCTGTGGCTGCCCCATCCCTGGCAGTGTGCAAGGCCAGGTTGGACACAGGGGCTTGGAGCAACCTGCTCTAGTGGAAGGTGCCCCTGCCCATGGCAGGGGCTTAGAACTGGATGAGCTTTAAGGTCCCTTCCAACCCAAACCAGTATGGGATTCTATGAAAACTGATTAGAAACTGCTCCTCGTTTCCAGCAGCTCTATTGCACCAAGATAGGAAAGAAAAACATACCATAATATTCCCAAATATTTTCCAAACCTCACCTTTCCATGGAGGTAAATAAGACAGAAAGGGAACATTATTACGATAAACAGTAAGCTATGACATGTATTCTGGTAAATTTTCAGAATTCATTGGCTTGGCATATTTTATTTTTGATATTAAAGGAAAGGAGATTTCTTCGGAAAAAAAGAATATGAAATCCACTGCTTGCACATGAGTAATATGTATGAACAGTGTTTTCATTTCACCTTCCTCCTTTTAGCATTCACACATGCCGAAGGGAGGTGTTTGGTGTAGTGTGGGGAGATAGACAACGTCCTCACGTTAGTCATTAGCAGGAGGAAGACTTGTAATCCACTCTGCCCCAGTGATTCAGCGCTGATTGCTTCACGGTTTTCAGTGCTGTATCGACTCTGCTTTGGTAACAGGGAGTTCACATCATTAATTCATTATATTTCTGTGCTCTTTTATAGCAGCTTCTTATGCCTGGTCCTCTCAAAGCAAATTCAATTTCTCTGTACCATGGAAGTACTTATGACTGTTAAAGCATCCTATAGGCATTTCTGAAGTGGCCATTACAGCTCAGCGTCCCTCTGCAAGCATTCATTTGGGAAAGGGCCTTTTATGCATTTTCCCCCCTCTTTCCACAGAGAGTCAGCAAAATGTAGCTCTTTTCCCGTTTTCAGGTCAAGTTGTGCCCAGTTTCTTGCTGGCAGGCACATGGCTGAAAGCATTTTTCCTGTAAAAAGGGAGGGAAAAAAAGTAATTGCAACACTCTAAGTTTGCAGAGACTTTTCAAAAGCTCAGGTAGATTCTTCTAGTGAGTTGTTTTTCTCTTGCTAGAGAAATGCCAGGACTCATATCTGAAGGCAGAATCTGTCATGTTACATCTGCTCACATTTACATCAAGTGAAACCCTTTTCTGAACCGGCCTGCCGTACCTCTACAGCCACTGACATCACCCCATCTATACATCTAACCTTGTCATGGTTTAAGCCTCTCAGCCACGTAGTTTGTTCACTCACTCCCCCCTCTTTCTTCCCCCCGCTTCCGGAGGGATGGGGAGGAGAATTGAAAGAATGCAGCTCCCACAGGTTGAGATAAGAACAGTTCAGTAACTAAGGTATAATGCAAACCACTACTGCTACCACCAATAATAATAATGACAAGGGAACTAACAAGGGAGGAGAATACTGCCGCTCATCGCTCGATACCAAGCCCGACCCAGCAGCGAAAACCCACCCTTCTGAGTCTCTGCCCTCCATTTTTACATCCTGGGCATGACATGCTGCGGTATGGAATACCTCTTTGGCTAGTTTCAGTCAGGTGTCCTGTCTCTGCTTCCTCCCGGCTTCGCCTCCTCCCTGGCAGAGCATGAGACTTAGAAAGTCCTTGGTCAGACCAAAACATTACCAAGCAGTAACTGAAAACACTGGTGTTATCAGCGCTGTTCCCAGGCCTAAAGTCAAAAGCACAGCATTGCACCAGTGACCAAGAAGGAGAAAAATGACTGCTACTGCTGAACCAGGACAAACCTAAACTTCCTTACAGAAGATAAAAGTCAGACTGACGTGCTTCTGCTTTTCAACTCCTAACAAATGAGATGATGGTACACAAGGAAATTAAGTGTCTAAGGCAATACCATCAACAAGCCACAATATTCCCCCCACCTCTAAAAAATCAAAACCCTTCTCTAATTCCCACAATGGGAGTCTCACAATTGCAAGAAAAGCCACAAATACATCCAAGTTTACGCTATATGTTCTCAACCCCAAGTTCAGCCTCCACAGACTGCAGCAAACAGGCACCAGTTTTTACCAGGACAGATGTGTTGAGCCCTGCCGAGTAGCACATGTCATTACTGACCATATGCAGAGGTTAGCACCATTTTAATTAACTTTGCACAGAGGGATAAAAGGAGGGGCTGGGTCGATGACACCAGCACATCAGCACATTTGACAAGTGTCATGGCACACCCCTGGAAGGAGAAAGGAGCCCAGCTGCCCCTTCTCCAGCACTACAGCTGCACAGCCAGCTGTGCAAGTCAATGATGTCATAGCTTTCCAGAGATGTCCTGGAAGTCAGGACTTCCTTTGCAGGAAGAAAATAGAGGCTTAGTACTACTACTGAAGGTAGTACCAGTATTTAGTACCTTCTGGAGAAGGCATCTGGAGACGGCTTATTTAGCTACATCCTTTGAAGGCATGGAAGTTCATTGGTCTGGGTCCAGAATTATTTCTTTTCACAAAATCACAGGATAGTTTGGCTTTGAAGGGACCTTAAAGCTCCTCCAGTTCCAGCCCCCTGCCATGGGCAGGGACACCTTACACTAGACCAGGTTGCCCCAAGCCCTATCCAACCTGGCTTTCTTTGCATTTCTTTTATTTGTGATCGACCACTGACAACTGATGGACATCATCTTTGCTGGGAGCATCTCTGGAGCTTGAGGACCCAGCAGGCAGAGCAAGCTACTGTTCTGGGATGCGGGGCAGCATTCTGTACCCTAGGCCGCTTTGCTGGGAAGAGAAACTGTGGTATAAGACAGCAAGAACTGTACACAAGTGACATTTCTTAACCATCCCAGTAGTTTGCTCTGGAATAATTGAATATTCTGGCTTTGAGACAACATGTTCAGCCTTAGTAAATGGCAGGCATAAACATCTTGTACTTTGTGATTTGGGACAATAAAGCCAAATTAGCTGAAAAGCTTGAAATTGGATTTCTGTGGAAGTCACAGTTCGAACCAAGGTTTTCTGGGCTTGAAAGATCAATTTTGCTACTTCAGTGCAGCTGAGACAGGGTTCCCCAGCTGTGAAGGGGAAAATTAGGAAAACACAGAAGTTAAGTATCTCGAGTATCATACATGTTCCATTACACAAACTGGGTCTTCCCTTCCCACCGAGTTAGTTACTTTTTCAGATGATCTCACAGTATTTCCAATCTTTCCCCATTTTGAGTCCTGATTTTTCAAACCCCTCTCCACCACTCAAAAGATCTGAATTCCCTGCTGAGGATTCGCGTCCATCACTGCTGTGAATATTTTTAAGATCATGGGCGTTAATGCTCACCAAAAATTTGCCTCTACACTGCAATGGTACCAACCCCTAAAGCTCCTTCACTGATGGAAGATATCTACCCAAAGTCTCTAGGATCTCCAAATTTGGTTTTAACAGGGTCACTTTTTTATTCACTTCCTATTTTCCACCTCTACCAGTTGCACATGGGATATATACTTATTACCAGGCAAAGTTGGAAAAAAATTATTCATAGAATCATAGAATAGTTAGGTTTGGAAAAGACCTTAAGATCACCTAGTCCAACCTGCCTGCCATGGGCAAGGACACCTCACACTAAACCATGTCACCCAAGGCTCTGTCCAACCCAGCCTTGAACACTGCCAGCGATGGAGCATTCACAGCTTCCCTGGGCAACCCATTCCAGTGCCTCACCACCCTCACAGTAAAGAACTTCCTCCTTATATCCAATCTAAACTTCCCCTGTTGAAGTTTCAACCCATTACCCCTTGTCCTATCACTACAGTCCCTGGAAGAGACCCTCCCCAGCATCCCTATAGGCCCCCTTCAGATACTGCAAGGCTGCTCTGAGGTCTCCACGCAGCCTTCTCTTCTCCAGGCTGAACAGACCCAACTTTTTCAGCCTATCTATCTCCATACGGGAGGTGCTCCAGTCCCCTGATCATCCTCATGGCCCTCCTCTGGACTTGTTCCAACAGTTCTATGTCCTTTTTATGTTGAGGACACCAGAACTGTATACAATACCCCAAGTGAGGTCTCCTGAGAGCTGAGTAGAGGGGCAGGATCACCTCCCTCGACCTGCTGGTCACGCTCCTTTTGATGCAGCCCAGGATATGGTTGGCTTTCTGGGCTGCAAGCGCACACTGCAGCCAGCTCATGTTAAGTTTCTCATTGACCAACACCCCCAAGTCCTTCTCTGCAGGGCTGCTCTGAATCTCTTCTCTGCCCAACCTGTAGCTGTGCCTGGCATTGCTTCAATTCAGGTGTAGGACCTTGCACTTAGCATGGTTAAACTTCATCAGGTTGGTATCAGCCCACATCACAAGCGTGTCAAGGTCCCTCTGGATGGCATTCCTTCCCTCCAATGTATCAACTGAACCACACAGCTTGGTGTCATCGGCAAACTTGCTGAGGGTGCACTCAATCCCACTGTCCATGACACCAACAAAGATTTTGAACAAGACCGGTCCCAACACTGATCCCTAAGGGAGACCACTTGTTACTGGTCTCCAGCTGGACATTGAGCCACTGACCACAGATCTTTGTGTGCGGCCATCCAGCCAGTTCTTTATCCACCGAGTGGTCCACCTATCAAATTGATGTCTCTCCAACTTAGAGAGAAGGATGTCATGCGAGACGGTGTCAAAGGCTTCACATAAGTCCAGGTAGATGACATCAACTGCTCTGCCCCTGTCCATCAGTTCTGCAGCTCCACCATAGAAGGCCACCAAATTGGTCAGGCAGGATTTCCCTTTAGTGAAGCCGTGTTGGCTGTCACCAAGCACCCTTGTTGTTTTTCATGTGCCTCAGCATGCCTTCCAGGAGAATCTGCTCCAAGATTTTGCCATGCACAGAGGTGAGACTGACTGGTCTGTAGTTCCCTGGCTCATCCATTTTCCCCTTCTTGAAAATGGGGGTTATATTTCCCTTTTTCCAGTCATTGGGAACTTCACCTGACTGCCATGATTTTTCAAATATGATGGACAGTGGCTTAGCAACTTCATTTGCCAGCTCCTTCAGGACCCACAGATGGATTTCACAGGTCCCATGGACTTGTACACGTACAAGTTCTGAAGATGGTCTCGAACCAGATACTCTCCTACAGTGGGCCTAGGGTCTTCATTATCACAGTCCCTGTATCTGCCTTCCAAGACTTAGGTGGTGTGGTCAGAGCATTTGCCAGTGAAGACTGAGGCAAAAAAGTCAGTAAGAACCTCAGCATTCTCCAAATCCAGTGTAGAATTCATCCAGTTTACACTGTCAAACAGAAAGTTAAGAAACCCCAAGAACCAACTCACAACAGAAGAGCGATATTTCCTTGCAAAGTCATGGAATACAAAGGCTTCTATTTTCCCATCTTTTGACACTGATGCACACAGTCAGTTCAAGATTTCTTTTGGGGTTGTTGCTTGGTCCAACAAAGACAAGTTATAGCAAAGTTTTTCAGGGTAGAATAAGGTTTTGGAGTATCACTCCAAATTTGGCTGCTTCCTATTGTTTATACTGCTCAATGGAAGCAATCACTAAATGCAAATAAAGGGAGCACCCACAGGGATTTTATGATTACCCTTGCAGTTTCCAATTGCATTCAAAAAGTCTCCTTCTCTTGCTTATTTATGAGATGTCCGTATGTAGTCACTTTGCATTTAGCTCTCTGACATCTTTAAGTGATATTGCAGGGAACCTTTAAGCTCCTCAAAGAGGTCTGCTCTCAAAGTGGAGTATGGAAGGGCTGGTTCAATCCCATTGACATTTCCTCCACTGAGACAGTTGAGTGACCACAGTCAAGACTCTGCAACATTTTGCTAGCTGTACACTTCAAGTATTTATAGTTTTTCCCATCGTAGTCAGCAGGACTTGAAAATGAACTTTCTTTAAAGCTTTGCAATAACTTTTGGCTTCCATGATGTGAAAAAAAAACTCCTTTATATGCATTCCTGCTGGTCTTACATCTGAGATGTATTTTGGCAGAGAGCTCTCAGCCTCTCCATGGATGGATAGCTTTGCAGCCACTGTGTCCCTATTTCCTTCTTGGTTAAACATAAGGCGCAAACCATGACATTGACATTGGCCATCTGCCTCCCTTCAAACTGGATGGGGTGCTCCAAATATCCATGCCTCTTCACCCAAGCTGCTGACTTGGTGAGGTCATTAAATATGAGGATGCTCCTGCCCATTTGTGCTACTCCTCAACACTTTTCCTACCAGTGTTGGCTGAGTTAATCACGCACCATGGATAAACAAGCCCCAAAGAGAGGTCACAAAAGGAAAAGGGAGACTGCTGGATCTCAGCTTGAGCATCATCCTGCTGAGCAGGCAACTGCTCACAGAAAGATGCCTACGTTTAGGTGGTTTAGGACAAAGGTAAGCCTATTCTGAGTGAATATGGCCAATTTACAGTAATCTGTGGTATTATTATGGGAACGCTTGACTTTCAGGCCAGTCTCCAAATCTTGCTTTTCTCTCAGTGGGCTAGGCAGAGTCAATACAAAGCTTTAAATACAGCCACTGATACAGGCTCTTTTGTTCCAAATATTACCTCAATCAAGAGGAATTTAGTGCAGTTATCTCATCTGGTAGATATTGAATCCCCAGCTGACTGCACTGTTCAGCTATCTGGTATGAAGACCAGTCAAAGTTTCAGCAAGCAAAACAGAATTGATTTGCTATGGACTGCTTTTCATGGGCATATACAAGCTCAATAACAGAAATCACAGACATAGTTTCTTTGCTGAAAATAAGCATTCAGAAATGGTCATTTCAAGCACAAGATACAGACAGCATAAAATCAGTATCAAGTTTCACTGCAGCACTCCTGGAAGAACTTACATCCATTTCCGTGCCTTGCAGTAAGAGCTGATAGTATAAATCTGTCCATTGAGTGGCCAGAGTAAACATTCACTTCAAAACGGTTGCTAAAATTACTGTAAAGCTGTAAAGACTGACAAGTGGAGGCTGAGATCCTCTAGCTAAGAGCATGCAAAATTCCCTTAGCTCCACAAGGAAGGAATATCTTCAGGGCAGAAGAGTGCATTGGCTGATAAACTCAGGTTTTTCTGACTCCAACATGGGACTGCTTAGCACCAGTTATAGCAGTGACTGCAGAGCCCTTCAGGTCACATTCTCATATGGTGAATACAGAGAACTGAGCTGGAGCTCACGACCATGCCTAATCATCTAGCAAAATTGGCCCTCGGTAGAAAATAATTAAGCAATATGCCACAATTATACAGGTGAAACAAGACAGCAAAGCAAGGAGTCATCAGAGAGTTTGGGTAAGGAGAGGGAAAGCAGGAACTAGAGCCAAGCTAAGCTGGCTAGCTTAGTAAAGCTTACACTAGGTAAAACCCCAAGATGGCTGCAGACATGAGAAATCCCAGTGTGCACAGAAGCACCAGTGTCCTGAAGGCAGCTTTCCCTCCTCCAGTATGTCTTTACTCGTCTTTGAGCTGATATATCAGATACCATCATACACCTCATTTGTGGCAAACCTCATCTTCCTCACAGCCTCCTGCTTCCTTAAAGATCCAGAAACCCAGGCTACGTGCACAAAGTAAGCAAGATCTAAACCCTCCTACACCAAGGTAGCAGAATAAACCAGCAAGATGCTGTCTTCATCTCGACTATAAACCCAAACCAGCACAGCTTGAAATTATGGCTATCAGAGCAACCTTCAGAAGCATCTGACAGGATGCATTTACCTCAGCAGCAGTAATGCTTGTCTGAACTTCACTGTATTTCCAGTTGGAAATTCACTGATTGTTCTCAATATTCACTTAATGTTGATTCATGCAAAACACCAGTCACCCTGGCTCCTACTGAAGCACTTCAGCTAATGTTTGCTTGAAGTACCTGAAGAGAACCTTGATAACTACATGTATGTATAACTACAGAATACCAAGAAGTTTTTAAGGGTCTGTGCATATTGTTTGACAAAATGGTGCTCTATGTACATGAACACAGCAGTTAAATACTTACTGTAATTACATCTTTATCAGGACTATCCTTTCACCACCATGAAGAGGGGCATTTGAAATCAGAGCTTGTTTTTATCAAGCCACAATTTGGGCAATAATCTCTTGTCATACACAAAATGAGACAAAATATTCTCTCATTCACTCTGGGAATGACAGATCCTGACTAACTCCATTGACTTGAGCACCATGACTTTGGATACATACTGGCCAAACTGTGAACAGATTTGCGCCTCACACGCTATGGGAGATTGCCTGCTCATTACATGCTTTCGCAAAAGCAGCTTTTGAGTTCAGCATGGATGCCAAATTAATTATTCAAAGCAAAAGAGAGGGATATTTTCTATGAATATCTGGACCAGTTGCACACTGTTCTGCATTTTACTATATATTATAGACAGAATTGCAGAATTAATAGTACCTCGCATTTTGAGATATTTCATGGATATGAATTAGGGAAGTTTCTCACAAAGTTTCTACTTGTACATACAAAGAGAACAATACTGAGCTCTGAAACACCATTTATCTGTTAAAATACAAACCTAAAGCTGAACACTGTCCTGCCTCTTCCCGCAGTCATTGTAGTTGAGGTCTGGAGTTTGTTTTACTTCATCAGCTATTGCAAAATCAACATTTCATTTTCATGCACTGTAGGAAGCCAAACTTAATACATTTGCTGCTCCAGCTATCACTTAAAAGTACTTTTGCTTTAGCACTACCAGAAAAAAAACATGTCAGATCTTTCCTGGAACAGCAAAGCTGAATTACCTTAGCAATCGACATCTTTGTTACTCAAGTTTAAATTGCACTGGAGGAAAACACTGTGCCTCAGGGGAGGGAAACATTTGTGAGAAAAAACTGTTTTGTTTCTTTCATTATCTTTTGGAGACGAGGAGGGCTTGCCAGGATGTGGGGTGTCTCTAATCACAACTGTGCACACGAACTTTAGGTACTGCTGTCCAACAGGAAGTGTGTCATGCAGCCTGTGTAAAATGCAATATTGATTTCACCTGCAGCACTGAATCAAGTCTGTAGTAAAGCAGTGTGTCTGCAGAACACAAGAGGAACTAATTCACTGCTGTCTATCACACCACTGGATTCAAACAAGAGCCCCACTTCCTAGTTGTCTAGGCAGCAGGACAACCACAACCAAGGAGAGATGCTCTCCTTGCTGCCAACCCTGACCCCCAATACCCATGTTTGAGGAAAAGGAATCTCACCAAAGACCATTTTTTTGCTGAATTCCCCAGAGCCCTTGGCCAGGAGGTGCTGCAGGTTTTGGATGCTGAGGTGAGCAAGGCAAGACACGTCTCGCAGTTTGTTTGTGAGGAAGAGCTGAGTTGTTTTTGCACAAAAAAAATGCAGACAACAACGTGTTTCAGAACCACTCAGCCAGAGGCAGTGGATCCAGCACGACTGTGTTCAGTAGCTGGAACAGCCAGCAGCATGTGAGGACTGAATAACGCTACGAGCAGGGACAGTTGTCCCATGACAGACATACTGCCTGCAAGAAGGGAACACTGTGCCCCTGGCAGCTCTCAGTGAGGAACCAGCAACTTTTGCTCCTGAGACCAGCTGTGTTTGAGGCTGATTGACAGAAAGCCAATTGTGCGCTGGGCTGCACCCCCAGAGAGTGAGCAGCAGGTCAAGTGAGGGGATTCTCCCTTTCTGCTGTGCTCTGGGGAGAGCCCCCCTGCAGTCCTGATCCAGCTCTGGGGCAACAGCGCAAGAGGGACGTGGAGCTGCTGGAGCGAGGCCAGGGGAGGCCATGGAGATGCTGTGAGGGCTGGAGCAGCTCTGCTCTGGAGCCAGGCTGAGAGAGCTGGGCTGGGGCAGCCTGGAGAAGAGAAGGCTCCTTAAGGGGAGACCTTAGAGCAGCTCCAGTGCCTAAAGGGGCCGCAGGAAACCCAGAGAGGGGCTTTGGACAAGGGCCTGTAGGGACAGGACAGGGGAATGGCTTTAACCTGCCAGAGGGGAGACTGAGATGAGCTCTTAGGCAGAAGCTCTTCCCTGTGAGGGTGCTGAGGCGCTGGCACAGGGTGCCCAGAGAAGCTGTGGCTGCCCCATCCCTGGCAGTGTTCAAGGCCAGGGATGGACACAGGGGCTTGGACCAAGCTGCTCTAGTGGAAGGTGTCCCTGCCCATGGCAGGGAGTTGGAACTGGATGAGCTTTAATGTCCCTTCCAACCCAAACCAGCCAGTGGCTCTATGGTAAGCAGGGACCAATGCCTGCAGAAGCTTTTATTTACAACAGGTTATGTGTGTTACGTATCCTTAGATGTCATGATGAATTAAACATAATTTTGCAACTTAATAATTGATGCAGGCACTTATTAAAACCTGAGTAACACCTTAAAGAAAGATTTAAAAAAATAATGTGAATTAATACAACCTTTGACCTTCCCAACTCCTACCTCTTATTTCTTTACATATATCTCCTGATTAATACTTACAGCTCACCAAGAAATTCTGATAGACATACTACCATAATACTGACATCTGTAAAATCGAGGAAACTGTGGAAAAATACAGCAGATCTGAACATCAGGGCATGAAGTGCCAAAAAGCCTGATCGTTTCCAACAGCCACATCTAGTTACAGCAATGATGAGCAACTACTTTGTGCTATGTGTCTAGCGAGTCTTGCAATGCATATAAATCCATCAGCAAAAGCCATCATTATTATTATTTTCAGACTTCTTGTGAGTGCTGCCACTCAGGTATCTGTGACATTGTGCTGGACAGCAGTGTCTGGCAGGGAAGAAGAGCCAAAGGCAGACGAAAAACACCTCTGACAATGCCTGGGGACATAACTGCAAACGCAAGACACTGAGAATAAACAAATATTTGTTGTTTGAGCAGCAATAGCCAGCCAAGTGGAGGCCTTAACCAGATAAAAATTATGTTATGTGGAAGTAATATCCTAGTCGCATCCCTGACAGCTGATGCTGGAACCCCTACTAAATTGTAGCTTACAAGCAGAAGTCTTGACACCAACCCTACCAGAAGTTTTTGCTTTCCTTGGGCTTAGATGGATACAACAGCTCACCTGAAGCTGTGGGGATTGACTTAAAATGGAAGAACTTCTGCTTAAGAGCTCATCTCAATCTCCCCTCTAGCAGGTTAAAGCCATTCCCCTTGTCCTGTCCCTGCAGGCCCTTGTCCAAAGCCCCTCTCCAGGTTTCCTGCGGCCCTTTTAGGCACTGGAGCTGCTCTGAGGTCTCCCCTTAAGGAACCTTCTCTTGTTCAGGCTGCCCCAGCCCAGCTCTCTCAGCCTGGCTCCAGAGCAGAGCTGCTCCAGTCCTCACAGCATCTCTGTGACCTCCTCTGGATATACTCCAACAGCTCTACATCGCTCTTGTGCTGTTGCCCCAGCGCTGGACACAGGACTCCAGGTTTGCCCTGGTTCTCTCTGTGCTTAGTCCCTTATAGCTCAGTACAATTTTCTGGCCAGACTTTCCATTTGGATGGAGATAATTCTGCTGTTTTAATGGTACAGTGTTCAAACACTGGTCCAAATACTCAGGGAGAGGATGATAAACAGCTTTACAGAGAGCCTGGAAGAAGTACATTTAACTAAGCATGAGCAAGAACAAAACCAATCACCCTTAGAGTACCAATGCAGTCCTGAAACTGGGAATTTGATGCAGCAGTGGAGGGATCTGCTGCACTTGCAAGGAAAAGCAGCTCCTTAGTTTTTGGTTTTTTTTCTGCAACCAGAGAATGAAAAGATACCCAGGCAAATCTCAGATTTTCTAAAAAACAGGAATTCTGATTAGTTTCTTAAGGAGAGAGGAAAGAGAAAGACAAAAAGCAGAAATCGCCAGCTCTTCTTGTGTAATTCCAGTGTGATCAAGTTCTAGTCCTGTGTCCTCTGAAGGTCACCTTGCTCAGAGAGGGCACCTTGGTTGCTACCAATCACTGAGTCCAGGCTGATTGGACACATAGGCTGGGGGAAACACTTCTAGGATTTAGTATCTTGATCTGCATTTAACATCAGCTTCTCAGTGAAACCCCATTCAGTTTCTCTTCAGGAACTCTCAGGCATTTTCTGTTAAAAGTCCAAACCCAGACATTCAGTCTAAAACGTAGCCACAGGCAATTAAGGATATGAAACTGAACTTGCCATTCCATTCGGATATGAGATCTGGGGTGTGAGGAGAGCAGCAGTGCTGTAAGGCTACATACTCAGGGGTGCAGGTTCTACAGGCATCAGCCGCGTATCAGCTGCGTCAAGCGCTTGGCAGCCCGGTGCCTACAGCTGTTCCTCGGTGCTGTTTTTGGTGCTGGCAGCTGGGCTGAGCCTCCCAAATGGATCCTGTGTGAGTAACGGGGATGGCTCCTATGTATGCTCAGGGCTGCTGGGTCCTGCCTGGCCAGGGGTACATAAGCGTTCACTCCACTCAAGCCCTGTGTCTGCACTTGATGAGAACACACTTGTAAATGAAAAAAGACATCTGCGTGGGTTTAAACCTTCAGATACCAACAAGTGCTTGCTATGAAAGGTTTATTCACACTCATCTGCTTTACAATACTGATTTTCCATACCAATGACTAGCAGCAGCCCCGCTGTGGGTTGATGGCTGATCATGGACGACAAAGAGTTGCTGTGATTCCGTGCAAGGCCCCATCCACAGCATTTTAATTACTCATTTCCAATTTGTAAGACCCCATTTCAGCACAGCATCTCCAGGCAACTGCAACTCTCCATTGGGGCTACACGGGTTTGTAGTAGGGGGTTTTTTTTGGTGCCTACATAAAAACATCAACATGGGCTCCTGCAACTTAATCAACACTTTAATATCACAACTAGTTGAGTTTTGGCTTGTTCTGTCACACAAGCTGATAACTTTTGGGTAAAAGTGATCTAACGTTTTCAAAAGTTGTATTTCAGGCAGTGATTTGTAACTATGGAAAATGCTGAGGTGAAGACTTGGTGGATCTCACATGCTTGCAAGGCAGGTGCAGCACCACCTTCTCTTGGTGACGTACTTTGCATGTCCCACCAGATCACAAGGCATAAAATGGGAGTACAAAACTCTTCCCTGAAAGCTTTATGCCTAAGACCCAACTCATTTTAATTGTAAGAAGAAAAATCTGTCTTCCAAAGAGGAGTCCTTGTTTATCCTGATTTGGAATATTCATCAAAACCTCAGTTTGGGAAGATCAGTGGATGTAGGGAACAGATGAGGTGATTTTGCTATTGATGATCATCTATCATAAAAATATGTGATACCTCTCTCCAGTCCTGTATGTAGCGCAGGGAGAGAGCTGGCAACCACACAGCGCTTGCTCTCCTCCTTCATTCTGCTGATGAATTACACTAAACAGAAGTTAGCAATAAACTCAGCATGTCCTGAATGTTTTTTGTGTGTAACCCTTTGCTGCAGTCACTAAAGGAATATGATGTGATAAACGTAACAATAAAATGGATGGCTCACATCAAAAGAAATGATGAACAGATTGCATTTCTATTTACAAATCAACAGTAGCCATTTTCCCCCCTCCCATCACCATCTGAGACAACGTGTTAACAAAAACATGCATTTCTTGAGTAGCTTTCTTCATTTCATGATTATTATTGGCACTGCCAACATCACTGAAGCCCAGCTTCACCCACTGTGCAATATGGACAAACCAGTGGTGTTGCATACAAAGTGATCTCAGCATCTGTCCCGGGAAGAGAGGACTGAAGCCTCAAAGTACTGCATCTCCTGGGAGCTAATCCAAGCTTTGCTCCCTTGCCTGGGAGTGTATACATCCAGTGGACCTCTACAGTGTCTTTGTCAAGAATCACCTATGCTTTCCTAGCCATTTACTGTCACACAGGCCTGCCTTTTGATAAATTGCATGTATGGAAGTGCCTTATCCTTCACCCTCAGTGGAAAAGTCCTGGGAACTTTGGCCACACTTGCTGAGTGTACACTTGTAAATGAAAGAAGACATCTACAAGGGTTTAAATCTTCAAATGATGAAGATGGTGACCGAGTGACCAAGAGAGCATAGTGCAGCAGGCCTGACTACATGCTACAGTAGAGCTTCCAAAAAGACAAGCAAAACCCACTAAAGTATTTGTTTCCCTTTGAAGGAAAGATACCTACTCCTTGATATCCAAACATGACTCTTGGCAGGAAAAAAAAAAAAAAAAAAAAAAAAGAAAAAATAAAAAAAAAAAAAGGGAATTTAATCATCAATACAACCCAAAAAAGATTGAGTTCCTCTGAGATGAGATATGCCTCTAGTGAGCTACAGGTATGCAAAAAGTGAAGCCTCAAGATCTCCCGAGTCAGCAGCACTTTGCAGGGTATAAGAGGGAGTTTTCCTCCAATGCCACAGCCCAGGGATGTCTCTATGCTGCAATCACCAAGCCAGCAGCTGCCAGGTCAGCCAGAGGGAAGGCTCAGTTAGTGGCATGAAAGCAAGTTTGGAGAAGAAAACATTTCCTTTCTTTCTACCAACCCATGTGTACCCACAGCTTTGGCAGAAATGACCCAGAAAACAGATGTAACACTTGACCCATTCCTTCATGGTTCTCTGCACCCAAATATGAGCAGGAGGATCAACAACCACAGCAGTCTCCCTCTTCTTTGTCACAGACAAGATCTGAGATATCAAGAGAAAGATACGGAGAAAGAGATGGGATTCCATCAAAGGGCTGGTTTCAGGCCTTGGACATCCACTCTGTACCTCCGTTTGCTGGTATCTATAGAACCTTCAATGATAGTCTAAGGCAGCAAGAGTGCTGTATGAAGTCTCCGGATTCCTACTGCACTTTAAAGCTACTGATTCCACCAATTAAATTTGCATAACACAATGTGCCCTGTTTGCACTATTATTGGCAATTCAAGATCATAGAATCATAAAGTGGTTTGAGTTGGAAGGTGTCGTGGTTTTAAACCAGGACTGAAGGTGTCATTAAAGCTCATCCAGTTCCACCCCCCTGCCACAGGCAGGAACACCTTCCTCTAGAACAGAATGCTCCAAGCCTCTTCCAACCTGGCTTTGAACACTACCAGGGATGGGCCAGCCACAGTATGTTTTCTCTGGGCACCCTGTGCTGGTGCTTCACCATCCTCACGGGGAAGAACTTCTTCCTTATCTCCAATCTTAACCCACTGTCACTGTCATTCAGTTTAAAACCATAGCCCCTTGTCATGCTACTACAGACCTTGGTAAAAAGTCTTTCTCCATATTTCTTATAAGCCTCCTGTAAGTATCGAAAGGCTGCAGTAAGGTCTACTTGCAGCCCTCCACACTGCACTGTAGAAGTGACTTCGCAAATACTTTATTGATGAATAAGCAGTCTCATTAACACCAGAATCACAGGAATGGACAACAGCTGCAATTTAGTTTAAAAGCCTACTTTCTCTACTATAATATTCTCAAATACACTATCTCCCAGTCACTTGGTATCTTTTGTTTTCCTGTCCCCAGGAGCTGGATTTGCCTTGCTCTTCAATCATCAATCAACAGTGATGGGGGGCATCCCTGCCTCTGTTTGCTAATAGAGTAAGATAAAGAGGACATCAGATGATACAGACACCACTGACTACCTGCTTATAAAACATTTACAACACCTCTCTTTTCTTTTTACTGCAAAAGGAATCACAGCTTATAGACTGAAATACAGCTCTACTGAATATTCACCAGTACCAAAGGGAGATGACATCCCAAAGCTTCTGGGATGCTTTTTGCAAAGGTTACCCATTTCTCAAAACCGTGACCATCAACAGTCACTTCACTCAAATGGCCCTTTGGAAGAAAAGCAGCAGTAACCTCCAAATGAACAACACACACAAAAATCTACTGTTATGGATCAAAACAGCAAGAGCAGCAGCACAATACATGGCAGAGGGAATAGCTGAAACTCAAGCAAGGGAATAGGGCAGTTAGAGTTTACTCCTGAGCTTTTGTTTCTTGGTGCCAAACAGTCCAGAGGCAGATTTTCACTGTGGAAAACCTCAGTGGCTCATTGACAGTGTATGTTCTGCCCAGCATTTTTCTCCTCTTCCTTAACCCCCTATTCTTCCCTCATGTACATGTGCACTGTCTTCCATCAATATCTGTAAATGGAGGATGAAAAATACTGAGACACAGCTCAAGGAGGAGAGTCCACCATGCATTAGAGCAACCAGCAGTTCAGTGGGACTCATGGCTAAATGACACCTTTTGTAGAGGTCCTTGCGCTGTCAAAATTGCACGTTTTTGAACAGGATTTTTTTATTTCTGATATGGAATGTGAGAACCAAATCCCTGCTTCACTTACCTCAAGTCCAAAGGAGGGCCACGAGGATGAGCAGGGGGCTGGAGCACCTCCCATATAAAGATAGGATGAGAAAGTTGGGGCTGCTCAGCCTGGAGAAGAGAAGGCTGTGTGGAGACCTTATAACAGCCTTCCAATATCTGAAGGGGGCCTATAGGAATGCTGGGGAGGGACTCTTCATTAGGGGCTGTGGTGAGAGGACAAGGGGTAATGGATTCAAACTTACACAGGGGAAGTTGAGATTGGATATGAGGAAGAAATTCTTTACTGTGAGGGTGGTGAGGCACTGGAATGGGTTGCCCAGGAAAGTTGTGAATGCTTCATCCCTGGTGGTGTTCAAGGCCGGGCTGGACAGAGCCTTTGGTGACATGGTTTAATGTGAGGTGTCCCTGCCCATGGCAGGGGGGTTGGAAGTGGATGATCTTAAGGTCTTTTCCAACCCAAACTATTCTATGATTCTATGATCTCCCTGTGTTTCAACTGCAAGCTATTACATGCCATGCAGAAACTGTTGACAAACTAAGCAGAATACCATGGAAAGATTATTAGAAACGTGCTGGAAATTCTGTCTTTGAAAAGTGCAAGTTATTAATCCTCTACTATTAAAAAATTTGTAGTATAAGGTGAGATAACCTTTCTCCCCTTAAAAAGCCATCACGAATGCAGTAGGTTGTGTGCAATGACCTAAATACAGTATATACAGGAGGAATTTGCTTCTCTGCATCAGAGCAATTGAATCATTTTTCTTTTCCCATCACAGCCATATGGCACCATTACAGAAGTCATCAGTCATAGTTAACCTATAACCACACTACAAGTGTGAGATGCTGTACAAGATTCCTTAAGCACACTCGGTTCTCCAAATTGTCATATACAAAATGCGTTATTACTCTGAATGATGGGGAGACCATGGTGCTGAGAGGGTAAGCATCTTGCCTCAGTCGTGCCAAGATCCAGTTGCACAGGTAATGGACAGCTGGTGTCACCCCTCAGCAGTCCATTACCTCTTTGCTGCCCACCTCTCTGATGAGGAGACAATCTCACTGTGCTCAGGAGCATCCTCCTACCTACTGAAGGCTTTTTCTTTAACCATGGATCTACACCATGGGTCATTGCCATTTGCCTTGAAGTTTCCTCACCTCTCTGCCACAGCACTGCAGGTTTCCTGGGGAAAGAGGGGATAGTTAGCTGCCACCCAGCAGATAAAACACTGAAATACAGTCTTATTCCACAAGCTGTCTAGACTTTGCCAGGCTGATAGCTGCAATCCTTCTCCAGACCATGGTCTTTTAATGAAACTGAGCACCCAGAGAAGCTGTGGCTGCCCCATCCCTGGCAGTGTTTAAGGCCACATTGGACCTGTTGCCTTAAGCAACCTGGTCTACTGGAAGGTGTCCCTGCCTATGGCAGCGAGGATTGATGAGGTGATTTTTAGGTCTCTTCACACCTTAACCACTTTATGATTCTATGATCTATATCTGTAAGTCACTGCACAGCATGCCATGCATCGAACTGAAGTACCCTCTGTATATAAACCTAGCAGACTATTTATTGTAATGACACAGCATGAAGATTTAGGGATGACTAGCAATATTTCCCCAGCATATTTGGTTACTTACAACAGCCAGAGAGGTGTCATGCTGGATCTTCTGCCTCTACATCAATCCTAACCATTCCACTACCTGCTCATCTGATTACCAAAATCACCGGCGCACTCCTGCTGCTGCATATGCTTGGACAGAACTGTGCGTCTTTGCTATGTATCCTGCTTACACAAAAGGAATCTGCTGATTGCAGCTTCTGAACAGTACCACAACGAAAATATTAATTAGGAGAATGTAATTACAGTAGTACCATGCACACGGCAAAGTGACTCCATGAACTGAAAAGCTAATACAGACACAATCTGTCAGTGCCACTTCACATAGTGAAAATTCTTAATTCATTAGAAATATCCCCCTCTTAGGAGCAACAAGTGCCTGCACTCCCAGGAAGGGTCCCAAAATGGGCATCTGGAGGGCCAACAGTATAAATGCCTGCTCAAGAGGGGAGATGAGGAATGACAGAGCTGACCTTTTTTCTTGTTGTACTCGTCTTCAGTTGCATTGGAGGAGTCCGAATGATAGTCCCGAAGCTCCTGTTCATACATCTCCAAAAAATTATCATCTGCCTTTCTTTTCTTGGACTTGTCACCTTTCTTCTTCTTTTCTTTGTGTTTTTTGCCTTTTTTCTTCTTTTTCTTCCTGTGCTCATAGTCATCCTCATCCTCGCTGCTGTACTCCTTTCTCTTGGTCTTTTTCTTTTTCTTTTTTTTCACTTCCTCATCGATCTCTGAGTCCTCAGACTTTGATTTTTTTTTTCCTTTTTTCTCCTGGATTTCATCTTTCGCATTTTCCACAGCTACCCCTTCCACCACCTGTTCTTTCTCTTCCTCCTGCTCCTCCTCTTCTACTTCGTTCTTTTTGGTCTTTTCTTTCATGTCATTATTTTCCACCTTTACATTTTAGAAAACACTCCAATTGCCTTAACCTCAGTTCTGCCACTTGGCTCCTTTATGAATCACTGATGCCCTTTAGTCCTCCTCTATATACCTACAACTGGGCTGTCCTTTTTTCACAGAGTCCTTCTTCTCCACCAGCTTAGATGTGTCCTGGAGTCCTTTGTCCTTCACAACCCACAGGTACCAACAGCTCACCTCCTTCTGACTCTTGCTGCCTCCCTTCACCTCCTTGACTCAGGCACCTTCCTTTCTCTTTTGTCGCTCCTGATCTTTGTTTTTTCTCCTTTTCTTTATTATTATTTATTCATTGGTCTGTGCTGAGAACTCCCTCTTTTTATCAGAGCTGCCTCAGCCTCCGCTTAGGGTCAGTTGCCAATCAGGGTCTACAGTATCAGGATGTGCCAATCAAGGTTGTAGCTCTCTGGGAAACCAGTCAGATGAGGACACATGGTCAAGTCAATTCTTATCCTTCACATGGGCTCAGGATGGGTTAAAAGAGAGGCGTTTCTCCTCCTCATAACATGTGGTAGCTTCAAAAACCTCATGAAAAATTACTTAGGGCTACCCAGTCATGTGGCTATAAGACAGATGGGTAGGTGAAAAAGGAGACCCATCAAGCAACTATATCACACTGGTCTGTATTTCCTCTCCATTATTCATGGTGTCAGGATCACCTTACTGATAACAAAGGTCTCAACTTTACATGGATTTTTTTTTCTCTTGAGCAGCCAGGCCAATGACCAGAAAAACAAGCACCTCCAGGATCTCCGTCTGGAGATCTTCATAGCATCAGTAATGTACTCCCGCATCCAGCTCCTCCATCCCCATCACTGTGCTCTACCTCCAATCAAATGGAAAATTGATGCTCAATAAAGAAATGCAACAGTCAGAAGACACTGAATGTGCTTTACACAAGATGGTCTTACAACAGCCCATGCTGGTCAACCAAAGAGAAATAAAACTTGGAGTAATAACTGAGCATAAGCACAAATATACCTATCTGACAGCTCTGGCAGTCAAATATTGAGGAGAGATAGGTGAAGAATGACAAAAATAAGTTTTTGACATCATGATTGGAAGGACACCACAACATGAAACATGCCCAACACCCGGTTTGTGCCAGGGATGTCAGCATTGGGCTTACCTAACAGCTAGCACATGCAACAGAGGCTTCACTGCCATGTCCAGAGGCAGATGTGCAGGCGGAACATAGGAAGGAACTGAGGGTCCTTCAACTTCTCTCTTCCCACCTTAGCCAGCAGCTCAGGTCCAAGCCCTACAACAGCCCCAACTGCTGAACCTGGGCTGGCACCTAGCCCTGCAAATGATTTGAAGTCTGACTCAGAACAGGAAAAAAAAGAAGGAAAACCCATTCCTTTTTCTTCAAAAGTGCCGTTATGGATTTGTTAAAAACTGCAATAGGGAAAACCATACTAAATTGCTCTGGGGTAGCTCAAGTGTACAGAAACCAAGATCAGTCAGCCTGGCACTAAATCACACTAATGGGAGAAGTGAGAGCTGAATTTGTGGCAGGACTGTAGATGATGATACAAAGCCTCCTGTACCACACAAACTGCCTGTGGGATATCTCAGCTCACAGCTTCCTCAAATGACAAATTAAGTGCAATTTGCTTGATGGTATGCTGCCCAAGTTAATGATACTGTAAGTATAGGTAAGAGTCTATGTCTTTAATTCACATGACTTAAAACCTTTCCTAGATAAACCTGGGGCTTTCCAGGAGCAAGCCTGGAAGGAGGGGATGGCATGAGCGGTGGATCATCAGGAGCATGAAAAACAGATGATTTGATGGCAGGATGTGCAGCCCAAGCAGGATGGAAGTGGCATTGCCTTAGGCAGGAGCGGATGGGAAGCATGAGGCCCAGGGGATCCAGCACTGGATAGACTCCTTAGCAGGTGTTTGGCACCAGACTCCAACAATTTAATGTGACTAATATTATTTTCTTAAAAACTGGGTGGTTTTATGGTGTCGGCTGCTGAATGGAAATATTTCTAGAAAGAATCATAAAGTGAGCAATTCAGGGACATCTTCCAAGTAGGTTAAAGCACAGGTTTGGGATGAAATACAAGAATGGCTTTTCCAAGGTCTTTAAAATCATTTAGAAAATACATTAATCACTCTTCTTCCTTATGATACATCTCTGGCTTACCGAACTCCTGGGATAACAGCATCACAGGAACTGCACCATGCTTGAAATCCCGTGTTTACTTTCAGGTATTTATTTTCTAGAAAGCAGCAGAAAGGTGCAGGGTGCGTCCCTGCATAGCACTTCTGACAGTGAGCATGGGATGGTTGGCCCAGCAGACACCAAGAGCACACTGCTTAAAAGGCACCATCCAGGCACCTGAATGAATTTGTGGATATCTCACCCCTAGAAGTGTTCAAGGCCAGGTTGGATTGGGCTTGGAGCAACCTGCTGTTGTGGAAGGTGTCCCTGCCCATGGCAGGGGCTTGGAACTAGAACCCAAACCACTCTGTGATTCTATCATTTCTATCATTTCATGCTGCCAGTCCCAAGGAGCTCAGGGATCCTGCAGAGATATTTGGTGATGCAGCACATTTCCCCAGACAGATGCTTTGCAGCACAGTTATATTCATAACCATTAACTTTCTCCTCTCTGGGACAGCCCTCAGCCCACAGCAGAAATCACAGACACAAACATTTCAGCTTAAGCTGGGAGCTGGAATAAGGTTTTGGCCACAGAAAAGCCAATGCTGTCCACCAAAACACGAACAATCCCACAAAACAGAACAGAAACACACCTTCAGAAAAAGAAAAATCACAGGATCATGCAGAAGAACAAAGCTCATATCTTTGTTATGCTTTCACAAGGTAAACACTTCATCGCACCAAGTCCCTGAGCACTGCTGCTCCAAACAGCTCCAGCTCTAGGCAGCAAAACGCTAACAGAATCAACATGTAAAGCCAAAAAGCAGCACTATCATTACCCAGAACAACACATCCAGTTGCAAGGTTGGTCCCTTCTAGCCCTAAAATAGCTTTTCTAGTATCTGTCCCTGTAGTAAGTTACCTGCTTTTGACAGCAGAGCTGTTGGGGTAGAGAAAATAATGTCTTTTTCCCCCTCCTGCACTGGGAGACGCAGTTTTAGGATGCTCAGAGCACCTCTGGGAGAAACCTCAGGCTGATGCAGCTCCACAGAGGGTAGAAATAATAAGTCATGTGTCAGGAAGAAAGATCCGAGGCACTAAAAGCACCAGTGGGACACCTTGGTAGTTGCCTTATTGAGAACCACCCATCTGAGCTACCTCTAGCCTTGCACTTCTTTGTCTCTTCATGCAGCAGGGCAGGACCTCAGGTATAAGTCAGAAACAAATCACCCCTATCAAACGGGCTTAAAACGATGGGGGAGGAAGAAACATTCATTGTGGCTCATTCAAGCTTTGCTCCTTACGCTTCCTTCGTCTGCTGCTTTAATTAAAAAGAAATGTGTAGGGAATGCTCCAGCTCGCTTTTGTTCTTTTTGTGAATAACAGCTGGGAGGAGAACAATGGGATTTATTGGTGCATAAAGAACTACCGGGAAAGCAACCAAGCTATTTGTGAGAACCATTAGTTAAAACTGTCAACAGTATTCATATGGGTTTTTACTCTTACCCTCCATTCAGCAAGAGAATCCCCCAAATCCTCCCTACCAAAAGGACTCAGCCCAGAACTCATCAGAGTACCATGAGCCTGGGGTCACTTCTTGAATTATCACAGATTTGGTCAGAATTTGGCTCTTTAAGGCCCTAACTCACCTGTAGCCGTTATTTTCCCCTGGGATGTTAAACCCTGTACAGTGCTTAACCTGGAATTATCCCATTATTAGGTAATAAGAGTATTATTACAATAATTATTATGTAAATATTAGGCAAGGCATGAACACACCTTTTCTTTAGTTCATTCTCTTCTACGTGTTTCCTATTTTGCCCCTATTAGCATAAAATCCAGATGCCCTGTTCCCAGGTACCGTGCAACACAGGTGGCATATCCCAAAGAACCTTTTCTTCTAGGATCCTACCCCAGGCAGATGCAGTGAAACCCCTTGTTTCAGAAGAGGCTATTTTTCAGTACATACTCCTCTGCACTTAGAAACGTCTGATCCTCGTTGCACAATCTGGGGGCAATTAAAAGGAAAAGTTGATGTCTGCATACATGGTTTATATTTAAATGCTCTTTCGGTGACCCACACACCCCATGGAGATGAGGGTGAAGGAGCTGACTGTGAAGGACAGATTGCAAGACACAGGGCAGATCTAGGCAAAGCAGATGTTTTATGAATCAGCTGTTTTATTCTGCCGCCGCTGCTGCTTCTGTGGGGTGCAGGTTGGGGTATAATGCAGGAAAATAGGGCATCCTTCAGCTCTAGGTGAATGACCAGTTAGGAGAGATTCAGGGGTGGTTAAAGCCCATGACGCTCTGACCAGGGCAGCTACAAGCCCCAAAGGAGCAGCCTCAGCTTTAGTACTGCAAGATTTCATATTTGTCCTGTTCGTATACTTCACAGTAGGGCAGAATCTAACCCCATCTCTGGGTGGTTTCTAGATAGTACTCCCTTCAGGCCAGAGCACCATATACTTCTGATGAATGTACACACAGTCCACCTCCTTCAGAAAACAATTTAATGCCACAGAAATAAATACCAAAGGTTTCCTTCAATGAACCTATTACATTTCTCTCCCATGTTCATGAGAAATGCACAAGATTTCACCAGGCTGGGCAGAGGAGGCGCTGGGGGAGCTGCTTGACACTGTTGCAGCACCAGTCATTACAGATTCAATCAGACCTCGCGGTGCCTACTAAGAGCTTTGCTTTTTCTTTCCTCCCCATATGACTCCTCACTACTCCTTTCTATTTTTTTTAATTCCAATAACAAAATCTGCGTCTGCATTGCAATCCCATCAGCCCAACAGCTCAGCAAGAGGCAGCTGGGGATACTGGGATACGCAGCCCAATCCATCTCACAGGCTGGAAATGTTTCCGTGTGCCCAGAGGCTTCAGTGGGAGCTCTCTGCCTTCAAGCGTATGGACATAACGGCCTCTGCTGGTAAAATGGGGTTTAGTCGAGAGAAGTATTTCCCTAGCAAAATGCCGCGAGAGATGCTGTGTCCCACCACGAGAGGAGCAGCAGCCCCTGGCCCCCTGGAATTGCAGGCACCGATCAGCAGGATCATGCTTATAGACCCTGAGCTCCCAAAGCAGCAGCTCCTATAGATGTCTCCAGCTCGGGTCCGGGAAAACGGACAGTGAGTGAATTTAGATGAGATCTTAGGCAGAAGTTCTTCCCTGGGAGGGTGCTGAGGTGCTGGCACAGGGTGCCCAGAGAAGCTGTGGCTGCCCCATCCCTGGCAGTGCTCAAGGCCAGGTTGGACAGGGCTTGGAGCACCCTGCTCTAGTGAAAGGTGTCTCTGCCCATGGCAGGGGGTTGGAACTGGATGAGCTCTATCATTCCTTCTAGCCCAAACCAGTCTGGGATTCTATGAAACTGCTTTATACAAGATCATAAGAAAAAAGCCTTGAAACAGAGATAAAGCATGAGGGCTCTTACTAGAATTTACCTGAAAAATTAAATACATATATATCTGAAGGGGGCTTATAGGGATGCTGGGGAGGTACGATTCATTAGGGACTGTAGTGAGAGGACAAGGGGTAATGGGTTCAAACTTTAACAGGGGAATTTTAGATTGGATATGAGGAAGAAATTCTTTACTGTAAGGGTGGTGAGGCACTGGAATGGGTTGCCCAGGGAAATTGTGAATGCTCCATCGCTGGCAGTGTTCAAGGCCAGGTTGGACAGAACCTTGGGTGGCATGGTCTAGTGGAAGGTGTCCAGTTGGGACTAGATGATCTTAAGGTCCTTTCCAACCCTAATTATTCTATGATTCTATATATATTTACAACAGCTCTTTCAAGAATAGGTGATTGAAGATGGAAGTCCGTCATGGTAGGGATTTGTGTGACTCTGCCAAAGCTGGGCACTTGGACAGGGTGTTGGGACATCTATTCTACGTCATGCTGTGCTAAGGAAGGTTGCACAAGATGATCCTAGAGGTCCCTCCCAACCTGGGGTTCTATATTATTCCACAATTCAGAATTCAGTCTCTCCCATTGTCTGAATAGGCATCAGAGCATAGACCCCATCAGTATCCCTAGCACCTCCTAGGAGCAGCCAAGCAAGCACTAAACATTACCTACCCAGCTTCAGGTCCACAGGAGCTGCAAGAGCACAGAAATCAATGCAGGTTCAACACCCGAGCGTTTCCCAGAGTTTTCACTGGATGAGGCTTCCAATTCAAGTAAGAAGCTGATGGGAGAGTGTAATGCCCTCATCTATTTTTCCCTGGTACTGCGGTACCTCTGATCTGAAGGCTTCTGCCAAACACTCATGATATACCCCAGATACACAAAGCTGGCAAGTTATACATTAAGTAACCGGCTAACGCTTATTCACATCCATGAGTTGTTTCAAAAGCCACAAGCTTGGGGTGAAACAGCATTTAATGCTGCCAATATAAAACAGAGCCCTCAGAAGAACATGCACATAAGCCTTGCAAAAGAGTTGTTCTTCTTGTTTGTCAATTTAATTCACAAGGTTTAGCACTGCTAAGAATTAATTAGCAAACATTAGAAATAGATTGAGCTGTGATTACGGCTGTGATTGTGTGTCCTTAGAAAGTCAAGCTGGGCCTACATGTACTCAGCAAATACAAGCTCAAGAAAAATCTGCATTTCAAGCTTCTGGCATAAAACAGAGGAGTCTCAAAGCTGAGAATTCAAACTCTCTCTCCAAGGGAGTTGTGCAACATGCCGTTAGGAAGAATGTAATCTAAGACTTTTTGTTCAACGGAGTTTTTCAGCATGTGAAAAATAGGAAAGCAGCTTACTGCATTTTCACACGCTTCTCCAACTGCCTTTCAGCAAAATGATAAGAAAATAAGACCCGCATCAGGAATTTCAAGCATACCTAGGTACGCTCCAGCACATGAGGGACTAGGCTATCAGCTAAGCAACTTAAAGAACATTATTTCATTTAAACCAGCTGTGTAGCCTGCCCTAAGTAAGGCATTACCTGCAATCACTAGTATTGAATATGGTTTCTTACTGAAGAGAATTTTTCCTTAAAGAACATCCTCAGGACTTGAATTGTTATCAAGAGAATGAGAGATTCAGCCTCAAGACTGCAATTTACCTATTCATTTTGATCATAATACATATTAGCCCAGCCTCCAAAAGTGTGAAGAGGGACTCAGAACACCAGCCCCTTCTGTTCCAAGTACTGAGTATCCCCACAGATGGTGAGGCTCCATCATCTTTTGCAGGAGTTATCTGAAGTTTCCCCCAGGAGGGATCCACCTACCTACTTGCTTCCTAAAAACTTTCTGACATATCTGTTCTGCCAGAAGGCTTATGAAAATCCAGCATCCCTTACAAATACTGTGACTCACATCAGCTTTAAGTATTTCAAAGGGCCCTGCTCTTTCATCCCAATGAAGAATGCTGTGGACCACAAGAGGTATCAGCAGAAGTGACTAAATGGTAGGGATATGAGGAGAAAAGCAGCCATCTTCAGGCGCTGCAGCAGGGTAAAGAACTAAAAGCGTTCAGTTTATCAAAGTATTGAGCACAGTGAGGTTTAAAGCATGAATGGAAACACTGAAGTCAGTGGGATCAATCAATGTTTGAACCGCCACCTGAATCAGAGCAGCTCTAAGCAAACCTGAGAGGTCTTCTCCTATCCCAGTGACACCCAGCATGTCACTGCTGCCTGCATTCAGGTGGCTGCTTTTCCCTGCAGACCCCAGGCACAACTCTGACTGCTCCTACCCAGCTCCCAGACTCCATAGCCCATAAACCAGCTGCAACACCAAGGTCCTACCCAGCTTCTCCCTTGGAAGGCTCAGAAGTGGGAATTTTAGCCTGTATCAAGCGCCCTCAGCAAGTTTGCCGATGACACCAAGCTGTGTGGTTCGGTTGATAAGTTGGAGGGAAGGAATGCCATCCAGAGGGACCTTGACACGCTTGTGAGGTGGGCTGATGCCAACCTGATGAAGTTTAACCATGCTAAATGCAAAGTCCTCCACCTGGGTCGGAGCAATGCCAGGCACAGCTACAGGTTGGGCGGGGAGGAGATTGAGAGCAGCCCTGCGGGGAAGGACTTGGGGGTGTGGGTTGATGAAAAAATGAACATGAGCTGGCAGTGTGCGCTTGCAGCCCAGAAAGCCAACCGTATCCTGGGCTGCATCAAAAGGAGTGTGACCAGCAGGTCGAGGGAGGTGCTCCTGCCCCTTTACTCTGCTCTCATGAGACCTCACTTGGAGTATTGCGTGCAGTTCTGGTGTCCTCAACATAAAAAGGACATGGAACTGTTTGAACAAGTGCAGAGGAGGGCCACAAGGATGATGAGGGGTCTGGAGCACCTCTCGTATGAAGATAGGCTGAGAAAGTTGGGGCTGTTCAGCCTGGAGAAGAGAAGGCTGCGTGGAGACCTCATAGCAGCCTTCCAATACCTGAAGGGGGCCTAAAGGGATGCTGGGGAGGGACTCTTCATTAGGGACTGTGGTGAGAGGACAAGGGGTAATGGGTTTAAACTTCAACAGGGGAGGTTTAGATTGGATGTGAGGAAGAAATTCTTTACTGTGAGGGTGGTGGGGCCCTGGAATGGGTTGCCCAGGGAAGTTGTGGATGCTTCATCCCTGGCGGCGTTCAAGGTGGGGTTGGACATAGCCTTGGTTGGCATGGTTTAGTGGGAGGTGTCCCTGCCCATGGCAGGGGGGTTGGAACTCGATGATCTTAAGGTCCTTTCCAACCCTTACTATTCTATGATTCTATGATTCTATGATTCTGTATCACCCTGTTGAATCTGCAGTGAAGGCCAGATACTGTTCCAGCCTATCCCTAATACCCTGAGCTTTGCCCTATTCACTCCAGTTCCGTCTTTAACGAGGACAGATGGACACTGCAACCATGCCAGTGCCCACTGCCCCGGCCCCAATCTTCATCCCTAGCTCAGCGCCTTTTTCTCCATCCAGAAAAACCAAATCCATCCCTGGCCTCCAGCGTGTATTGATTTCACACGTCTCCCCAGCTTGGGTTTGTAACCCAATGTCCATCCATATGCAGGGCTGCCACTTCCACTGAGGAGAGGAGATTTAAAGAGAAACAAGGGAAAGAGGGAGAGTGTCAGATCCAAACTCTCCTGCTAATTCTTACCAAAGGACCAGCTCGCATTTCTACCCACCTTCCAGCTACATCATAAGCAGCACATCTTTGCTACACTGGTCCATCACCTGCAGAGATAATAATCCTTTTCATTAACTTGGATACTTAGGGGATTAGCTCTTCGCCTGAGAAGCACCATAAAACAAGTTACAAGCCAAAGAGCGTGTGTAAGGAGCACTGAGGTGGACAAGTCTTCTGCAAAGTGTGCTTGCCTTCTCTTTTAAAGGCTTGAGGAAGGCCTGAGAGCAAAAGAAGATAGGACTGTGTAACGTTAGCCTAAGATGCACAAAACAGAGGATTTTAAGGTTGGCTATGAGGAATAAGGGCAGAAACACCAACAGTCTGCTGTCCTTGCTGGGGCAGAAGTTGCTCATAACAGTAGAGGCCTATGCAGAAGATGTGGAAGAGAGAAGGAGTCATCTAACACTTTCCACTTGTGCTTCACATGGGGAAAATGCTAGATCTCTCACTTGCCCACATTTCCAGTCAGCATTTCCCTGGGGAGCAGAGCCACAAGCACAGGCCTATGGGATATTGAGGAGCAGAGCCAACTACGGAGGGACCAACCTGCTCCTGACTGTGCAACCTCCCTGCTCATAGACCGACAAGGAAAGAGATTCTCCTGTAGTTTAAGAATAAAAACACCTTCTCCTTTGAAAATACATTAATTAATGGCATTCATTAGGGAGCTAGCCAGGAAACTAGGTAATTTAATTTCTCAAGTATACAATGTCAGAAAAGGTAATGGGCCAAAAGCCAGTGCTGCCAACAAGGTGAAACCTCTTTCATTTATTATCTGAGAGGTGGGTAAGTCAAGCATGAATGGCAGGGTATCACTAGAGAAACCAAATACACTGAGCAAGTACTGAATTATCCAGATGAGTCTATTATACCTATTGCTGTCATGTACTGCCTGAGGGAGATGGGAAAGCTCTCCCAGCTCACCAGTGATGCCATGGACCACTGCTCTCTTGCAGGTGAGAGGCTTTGCTGGGAAAGACACCACACAGAGCGAGTCAATGATTTCAGAGAGAAGAAGAATGAAAACCTACCAGCCAGTAATTTGCCATGGGAAATTGTAAGCAAATAAAAAGTCAAATAAATTTTCTCTAAAAGAGGTTGATGCCCATGAAATGCTGATTTAACCGAGAGCAACAGAAACGATTTTAAATTCCCAGTCTCACTTGCAGCATTAAATGCACAGGGAAGCTGGGTCAGTTGTCCCTGCCAAGAGATGCCCCATCTGGACTGTGTTTGGGGAAACAATGGGAAAAAAAAATCTGGCCAGGTGACATTCCAGCTATCATCTACATAAAAAGTGATGGGAACTATCAAGCTTTGTTGTTTTGCTGTGCATCTCTGGTTTTCTTCCAAACATGCCAGAGAACTAGAACACAAATCAATCCTTACAGCAAGTAGTTAAGCCAAAAAGCTTTGCCACCATCTGAAGATGTGATTTGGGGCTTGGGAAAGATGATGAACTTATTACAGCACTTCCCCAAGGTGATTAAGCAAAGCAGGGATAGAAGCATGAGCAAAGGAGTCCTATCTCACCCCTTTCCTCGGCACAAGTTTTTAACGTTGGCACTTTGGGCTGATATAGCCTCTCCCTTCCAGGGACCAGGCAGGTAATTCCAAAGCACCAGGTGCAGTGGAGGAAGGAACCTGCCCAGAGCTAGGAGGCTTGTTTCCACTCAGCAAGCAAACTCTCAGCTCCAGAAGTGCTTTATGGGAAGATACCTTTTAAAAAATTTTGTATTTTAAAATAGAAACTTATGGATGGCAAGAGGCTGCTAGAACCAATCAGCCTAAAACACCATGAAAAGTCACGGTGTCCTAGAGAACATGATGTCCCTTTCCATGAGAGAGAAGAAGAAAACCGCCCCTACCATCAGTTCCAGAAGGTCTGGGAACACATATACATATAAACATATACCCATCTACTGGGTCCCAGTCCATCCTGAGGAGCCCAAGATGCTGCTCTCATGGTGCTCACAGCACATCTTGCAGTGGTCAGTGGAAGTGAGTCTACCTCAGAACAAGCAAGCACAGGACAGTTTCCATTCCTTTTCCATCTCTAGATGAATTTAAACATTTCTTACACCCTACCCCCTCAAAGATCAGCCACGCGTGTAGACTATTTTTTGTAATTAACATCATCCAGAGGGACCTTGACACACTTCTGAGGTGGGAAGATGCCAGCCTTACTAAGTATAACCATGACAAGTGCAAGGTCCTCCACCTGGGTCGGAGCAATCCCAGGCATAGCTACAGGTTGGGCAGAGAAGAGATTCAGAGCAGCCCAAGGAGAAGGACTTGGGGGTGTTGGTCAGTGAGAAAATGAACATGAGCCGGCAGTGTGCTCTCGCAGCCCAGAAAACTAATCATATCTTGGGCTGCATGAAAAGGAGCGTGACCAGCAGGTCGAGGGAGGTGATCCTGCCCCTCTACTCAGCTCTCAGGAGACCTCACTTGGAGTATTGTATACAGTTCTGGGGTCCTCAACACAAAAAGGACATGGAACTGTTGGAACAAGTCCAGAGGAGGGCCACGAGGATGATCAGGGGACTGGAGCACCTCCCGTATGGAGATAGGCTGAAAAAGTTGGGTCTGTTCAGCCTGGAGAAGAGAAGGCTGCGTGGAGACCTCAGAGCAGCCTTGCAGTGTCTGAAGGGGGGCCTATAGGGATGCTGGGGAGGGACTCTTTGTGAGGGACTGTTGTGAGAGGACAAGGGGCAATGGGTTCAAACTTCAACAGGGGAAGTTTAGATTGTATATAAGGAAGAAGTTCTTTACTGTAAGGGTGGTGAAGCACTGGAATGGGTTGCCCAGGGAAGTTGTGAATGCTCCGTCGCTGGCAGTGTTCAAGGCTGGGCTGGACAGAGCCTTGAATGGCATGGTTTAGTGTGATGTGTCCCTGCCCATGGTAGGGGGGTTGGAACTTGATGATCTTCAGGTCCTTTCCATCCCTAACTATTCTGATTTTATGATTACGGTGCACCATTAAATTGTCGCAATTCATAAAAATTACTCCACTATAACACTACATCCAGCAGGGGAAATACATACTTTCATTTAGAGCAGCTTTGAAATTAGTTTTGGATACGTCTAACCTCTTTAAAATTGGAATTTCAACAATTTCACCAAAACCCTGTCTGCATTTTATAGTCAAGAACAGAAACCCTACCTGGTACATAACTCCAAGGGAAAATTTTACCGTAATCCAAAGTTGCATTAAGATTTAATACAAGCAACAGAGTAATTCAGCCTCTTAAAATTCAATAGTGGTTCTTCTGATCTGACACATAGTGCAGCTGATTGCAGAACTACCATTAGCTTCAGTGATTTGGCTGCAAGCTTCCTGACAAATTCAAAATTATATCCAAATCACACATCATTTATTATGATGTAAGCTATTACACAGTAAATTAAAAATCAAAGCTAACAGATGTTTCTACTGCTCTGTTTACTTTAAAGTTGTGCAACTAAGGGACACCATTTTTAATTTTTTATATAAACATATGCACAGGCTACCACATCTAAGTACATTTGATATTTAATGCAAGCAGTATTACTCCGATGAGAATTCAGTGCTGCCAGTGAAGCCAGTACCACTGTTGATATTAGATAGCAAGTGTTCACAAGTGTTTTCAGAGTTCAGACCCATAACTGTTGTAATAACAGTAAATAGCCATACCCAGACGCACGTCCTCCAACTTCAACGAAGTTAAGATTTCAAGAGGAAAGATGGGATTTCTATATCATATCCACATAACAGAGACCAGAAGAGCTGTAATAATTAATTATCACAGGCTCACAGAACGGTTATGTTTGGAAGGGACCTTAAAGGTAATCCAGTTCTAAGCCCCTGCCATGGGCAGGGACACCTTCCACTAGAGCAGCTTGCTCCAAGCCCCTGTGTCCAACCTGGCCTTGAACACTGCCAGGGATGGGGCAGCCACAGCTTCTCTGGGTACCCTGTGCCAGTGCCTCAGCACCCTCACAGGGAAGGGCTTCTGCCTAAGAGGTCATCTCAATCTCCCCTCTGGCAGGTTAAAGCCATTCCCGTTGTGCTGTCCCTACAGGCCCTTGTCCAAAGCCCCTCTCTGGGTTTCCTGGAGCCCCTTCAGGCACTGGAGCTGCTCTAAGGTCTCCCCTTAAGGAGCCTTCTCTTCTCCAGGCTGCCCCAGCCCAGCTCTCTCAGCCTGGCTCCAGAGCAGAGCTGCTTCAGCCCTCACAGCATCTCCATGACCTCCTCTGCACTTGCTTCAACAGCTCTACGTCCCTCTTGTGTTGCTGTCCCAGAGCTGGATGCAGGATGGGTCTCACTGAGTCTCCAGCAACAGCATGTGCCAAAACCCAGAAGTTTACTGTCATCTCATCTTCCTTGCTGCATGCAGGGAAACAGACTCAGGAGTGTAGTATCTTGAGAGACATTAGTTATAGATTAAATAAGTAAGTACTAAATAGTTTGAGTCACTTACGGTTACAGTATTGTGTGATTTAGTGTGCTATTTACTTAGCTTTGCTTGCTTAGTACGAGCAGCTAGATGTGCTGAAGCCTTAGGCATAAGCTGTGGACTTTCATCTAGTCGTGCTTTTGGCTGAAATGGAGTTCGTTTTCTTAGTAAATATCCTAGAAGCTGGCACAGTGTTTTGCCTTGGTTTTACTATGAGAAGAATATTGTTAACACACTGATGTTTTAGCTGTTTCCTAGTCATGTTTATTCTTGGTCTATGACTTGTATGTCCCGGGTAAGAAGCGACCTGGACAGAGTCCCCCATGCTCTGCCCACGAGTAGGGGCACAAAAAACACAAGCCACAGGATATGGCGGCCACAACCATCAGAAACTGCAACACAAGAAGATAAGAACAGTTCATGGCCTACCTGTATGAAGACAGAGAAAGGATCTGATAAAGATCTTGAAGACCCCAAACCAGTCTCGAATGGTGTGTGAATGCTCATGCATGCACTTCTCCCCTAACAAATAGGTGCTCTTCACTAACAGCTAAAGAACTATTCAAGCAGTGGTGGCTCCTGAATAACCTGATCATGAGGAAGTTTCAAGTTCTTAAGGTCACAGAAGGGAGAATCTCAAATGACCCTCCAAAAAACTGTAATGGGCAAAACCTCACAGCTAGATTCAGCATGTATTTGGGGCCTTCATGGATTAAGTACTTCATGGGTTAAACTGGGACAAAAGTTGGTGACACACGTAGCCTCCTGAAACACTGCATTCTCCAAAATAATCACTTTGTGAGCAAGTGATGCTACAGAGGCATGTCATAATACAAATACTTCATAGATGGTCCAGGGCTCATCATCCTGGCATTGACTTCTCAGTTGTGTCTGTCTTGACGGCACTCCACCATTCTCAGGGCCTGATCCAGTGATCATTCACACCAATTACAATATAGCAGCACTTGCCTCACCAGTGGACTTGTCCCCAGCAAGGGATACCTGCTCATAGGTAAATTATAGAGTGGTTTGGGTTGGAATGGACACCCCAGCAACCCACCCCACACCTCTGCCAGGCCTGGTGGATGACCAAGATGATGTGTCTCCATTCACAAGGATGAATTCCACCCAAGAAAAATGCAAGGGTGGCCCTGGCTTCTCCAGGTGCAGGAGATGTAGAAGTGCTAATGAAGAACTTGCAATGCTGTGGACACCTACTGAACGAACTACTTTCTCTCCATCACACATCTTTTTGCTGTCCTCCAGCCTACCAGAGGTTTTCTGCTATTGCTATATGGATTGGGTCCTTCCTTCCTTTTTCCCCATGAACAGAGTAATATTCCATCACTGATTTGAGGCAGCAGCTTGGAGTAACAGCTCTGATCACAGCCAGACACAGCTGTCAAACATATTCTACAAGGAAAGTAGGAAATCCTACTAATACTTTACAAACATCTGCCAGCACCTGCTGGAGAACCCAGAGTGACACAACTACTTTCATCTCTAAATCCCAGAAAACACAATAACCAGATCTTTGCAGACAGGGCCTCTAAGAGGAAGGTCCAATATCTTGCCAAATGTCAAGCTAGGGTCCTTTTTCAGTGCATGTCTCAGCTGTTAAAACAATCATTTCTTTGCACAGCACCTGGGAAGTGAAGCGCACCAAATGCTTTTATTTCAGTCTTGGGTATTCAGCACAATGTATCAGCCATTGGTTGACCACAGCTGAAAATCCTGTGCATTAACTCTGTTGTAGGAGAAATCAGAGAATATGAAGAGCTGAGAGCAGCTGCAAGACTGCTGGGTTTTATTTCCTTTTAAAATAAAATAAAACTTAAAAAAAAAAAGTGAAAAAAAATCACAGCTTTGTTTTTGCAATTCGGTAGAAACACGTGTATTATCTTCATCTTTTCACCTGTAAAACACTAATCATCCCCAGAATGTTTAAAACACTGTTAATGGATGAATTTCCAAAACCTGCTGTTAGGAAGGAACCAAAGAAAGCCTTTTGCAGTTCTTCCACTGACTGTAAATAAGTTCTATTAGTTCTGCAAACCCCCATCCAAAGTATGATACTGGATTTCAGGTGGTATCTGTGAGTTTGCATGCACACACCTGGGCTGAATGGGTTTAATGCTCCCTTTTTATTCACACCAGATCTCCAAGTCATCCAAGTAGTACTGAGTTTTCAATATTATTTATTGTATTATATATAATACCTGTGTGTATAAAGTACTGTACCTAATGAGCCTTCCGCTCATAATATCATCCTCCTCCTCCACCCAAGGATCCTTATCTTGAAGGATACTCAGACTTTGCAGCGCACAAACTATTCAAGAAAGGCACTGAAGGAAAACCAAGTTCTGGCCAAAGTTTCTTCTCTCAAGTATTTTTTTCACCTCCATTCTTGCATCACCAACAAAATTATCACCAACAATATTTTTGCCAAGAGAATTAGTTTCAAATATTTCTGCCAAGGAGGATTAGAGGCATTGTTACAAGCTGCCAAGAAGCAAGAATGCAAGTGTATATATGTGTGTCTGGGAAAGGATAAAAGTAAAATCATTGCAGCTGAACTTGCCCAGATAACACCAAATAAACACAAAACTTTCTCTTAAGCTGACACAAAAATAGAAAAGCTCTCTGGCTTACCAGGATCCAGAGCTAACTCAAGAAATAGTAATACCCCTTATCTTTCTATGTCATGGATTTACTCTCAGGCTGTCAGAGCTGATCCAGTTATTTCCTGTAGGTCTTTTTGCTTTCTATACCTTATCCGAACATGGCTGTAAGTAGCAGAAGGCATGCAAATAAGCTTCCTCAAAGTGCATCACACCAATTCCATCCCCAAGTATCCTCTCATTTGTCTATAAGAGACTCCATCATGGCTGCACAAATGCTCTCTGCGCTGTAACAAGTGGGCAAGATGACCTTCAAAGTCCATCTGGTCCAATCCCCCTGCTGTAAGGAGAGACATCTTCATCTAAACAGGTTGTCAGAGCCCCATCCAACCTAACCTTGAATGTTTCCAGATGACAGGGAACATCTCACATGCATGAGGGTGGTGAGGTGCTGGCACACAGTGCCCAGAGAAGCTGTCACTGCCCTATCCCCAACAGTGTTCAAGCCCAGGTTGGACACAGGGGCTTGGAGCAACCTGGCCAAGTGGCAGGAGATTGGAACTGGATGAGCTTCAGGATCTCTTCCAACCCAAACCACTCTGTGATTCTGTTCTATGACAGAACCAGCCACAGCTCACCTACCATCAGCCAAATCCTCACAGATAAACAGTTCAGTGAGAAGTCAGGTCCTTCCCATCAGTATGTAATATACCAAGCTATGAAGCCTGCTCTTTCTGCAGGTCCAGCTGCTGCCTAGGCACACACACACATATGCGTACACCTGAACAGAGCTGCCCATGTGGGGCTCATCTCACCTAGATGTGTGTTGTAGGTGAGCAACCCACCTGGAAAAGGCATCTTTTCACATCTAGGGTGGTGCATAATAGACAGAAAGGTGAAAATCATTACCCTACCAGCACACCCAGCAGCAGACTGGAGCATATTCCCACACCACATGGTGACTGTTCTTGCTTTAGAGATGATCAGCCAGTTCCCTTCATCAGGCCCTGGTTGCAAATTGCTGAATAAAGCCACTTGGGAGAGAAAAGGTTATTCCCAAGGTCTCAGGTGTCCTCAGCAAAGGAACTGGCAGAGGCAGCTATGAGGGGAGACAGGGTATTTATGTGCCAAAGGCAGTCAGCTGAGAGCCCTGAAGAAGTTAATGAGGGCTTCAACAAAATATGAAACCAGCAAAGACCTATTGACCTCTGAGAGACTATAGGGGGGGTGATAACATGAGGGAAGGGCAAGGGGGAAGGAAGAATAACTAATTACATGTTAAGCAGATGTTCTGCCATTGCAGGTTTCATCCTTGATATCATTTCTCCCATTTAACTCACCTCGATTTTCTCCGTATACTACAGACTAGATCTATTTTGTCTTTACATACAAATGAGGAAAAAAACCCCAGTTTCTGACTTTCAACATCAGTACAAAGAACAGTAAAATCCCCTTCTCAAAGCAACAACCAGTTGTGTTTGATGGAGTCTGTCATATAAGCTGAGAATACCTTCAGTCCTGAAGTTAAATGGACCTTGAGCTAGGTTTTTGCTTTTCAGTATTCAATCCGGAACACAGATTTCCTCTCTCTTTCCCAGGGATTTACTATTTCAGCAAAGGAATGGAGGATAACTGGGGAGAACATGATGGCCAGATTGACCTGCACTCAACCAAAAGGCAGGTCACCACTACTTTGCTATAGAAACAAGATTCAGTCAGTGCAGAAGTCTTACATAAATGTAATCCAGAAATCCTGCACTGAAGACACCCTTTGCAGTGTTTCCTCAGATCACAACTAAGTAGATGCACTTTCCTGTGAAAAAGGAGAAGTTTTCACTGTAACTAAAGCAATACATAAAGAATTACAGAGCTGGTTTCATGAAGATCCAGCCATCATTGCAGACCACCAGCAAACTAGAGCAAGTGACATCTTATGAAGTCTCTTTAAAGAGCATCCTTTAAGCTTTAATACTGAACCTTGAAGACATTAAATATACCAACCCTGCCACAGGGTGCTGTGGGGGACGTTAGGGTTTCTGCACTGCCTGTCAGCTATGCAGCATTGACCAGCGGTCATGTTTACCCTACAGCATGCCATACCTCCAAGGGAAAAGGTTTAATTTAAGCCTTTTTGTGGTGTATTTGTTATGATGAAAAAGCACTTTTCCACAAATAGCTGTTTATGAACACAGCTCAGTTGTCTGAGCTTGTGCATATGTGTGTAACATTGAAGCAGTTTTTGCTTTATTGGCTTTTGTCAACTCAAAAATGAACAAATAATGGGGCCACTTAGGGAACAAAATTTCTTCAAAGAGCTGAAGGACCAAAGTATTTGAAACGTTTTGAGTCAGAAATTCAAAGCCTACTCTTTCAGATATAAATCGTAAGCTAAGGTGGTGATGGTACACATACTCCAAAAGTCAGTCTGAGTTAGACACTAGAGTTTAATGAAGAATATGATATATAGCAACCGGATTTTTTAAACAGAGAGGATGCATGACTAACCTGAATTCTCTCCCTGATCATTGCCTATTTTTGAGGAAGAGGAAATGTGCCAGCTTTCTTATATTTGCAAGTTAGTCTGTTATGGAATAATCTGCAAAGTGGAAAATTATTTAATTCAGCTACAGAAGGTGTGGACTGATTCAAATATTGTTGAGAACTGAAGAGGAGACACATGGAGAATAAATGAACTAAAGCTTATCAAATGGAAACCAGTGTTTACGCATGTATGTGAATGAAAGGCATGAACCTGATTAACAAATACAGGAATAATCTATGAAGGAAAAGGTCCTTTCATTCGTATGGATGAAAATATGCTCCAAGCACATGGGACAAGCTCTCAGCACCAGCCTGCCCACCTCATCCTTCTCACCCTGGGCTTCTTGTATTTGGCCGACCATTGGATTGAGTTCTGTTTTTACAGGTGTTTTTCGTATCAGTCCCACTGAATGTGGTAATGAGAAGGAACATGCTACTCAGGTGCTGCATTAATATCTTCACTGAATTCAACTAATGCTTGGGAAAATCTTAAAGTTTTAAATGTGGTTTGTTTGGCATCCCTTTGATCTATCAACAGCTACCCCTCCTAGATATATATGCACCACCACAGGAAACTCCCAAAAACCACAGAAATATGGAAAAGTGTGTGGACTACCCTCATTCAAACCAGAGAGCAAGATACCGATGGGGTGAAGATGACGTTTCCTCACACCAACAGCAAGGCCATTGCAATCTTGAGCTGTTGAATTCAGCAGAGCAGAGGAACTCTGCTGCACCGCCATCATTTATATCGAGCACCCACCTAAATCATAGAATAGAATCCCAGACTGGTTTGAGTTGGAAGGTACCTTAAAGCTCATCCAGTTCCAACCGCCTGCCACAGGCAGGGACACTTTCCGCTAGAGAAAGTTGCTCCAAGCCCCATCCAACCTGGCAGTACAAACCCAGCAAAACTGACTGGCTTGGGGAGAATATCTTAGATGTTAGTTGGATTTTAAGCTAATGAAGTTCCTACACTTCCTCCCAGCCTATTCCAGACTGTAATTTCACTTTGAAAGAAATCAGACTATCTGAAATTCCACACCAACATTTTTCTGCAGGGTGATATATATATTTATCTGTCTTTATCTACCTTTATCTTTATCTTTATCTTCATCTTTATCTTTATCATCTTTATCTTTACCTTTATCTTTATCTTTAACTTTATCTTGATCTTTAATGTATATATGATTTCTGGACTATGGGTTGTAAAGGTATTAACCTACTGTACCGAGAGTTCGAAGACACTCAACTCTGTCACTGTTGATCTCATCAACTTCGGTGTGTGTCTTGCTCTGTCTTCCCTCTAAACCCTTCTCCTGAAGAAATACGTAGCAAACACTTAAGATACATCTCTGTGTTATAAATCAAGCAGCTACATTAACACTCAAAGTACTTAATAACCATCCATCAAGATACGGCAATAAAGCAAATTAATACTCCAAAGTCCTGATTTGAATCTCACATTGGTGTCACAGCACTAAAACTATTGGTTTCAGTTGGGTCATTTACAGACAAATAACAGGTTAGCCTGACCTTGCATTGCCCTAATAAATACGTTACAGTAACAACAGATCTGGAGTCAAAAGGAGTTTGCCACTGGTTACAACAGTAGCATAGTGTAAATAATACATGGATATCAGAAAAGCAATTACATACCAATATCGGAGCTCATATGAGCACAAACTGCTCTGCAACACGAGCTGGCTCTGTTGGGATGAATGACTTTTCTTAATTACAGTGTTACAGATAGCTAGATATTCACTTTATTCCTGTAGTTATGCAAAACAGGAGACTGCTCCAGGTTTAAGGTCAGACCAATTTTACTTTGGTTTTTCTCTTTAAAGATAGGAGTTCATATTTTGGAGAAAATGAAGCTTAACCTTGGCCTTGGACAGGGACAGGATGACATTTCCTTTTATCGCTAGACCTGCCAGGGCGGTGCAGAGTGAGGAGAAGAAAGGCAGGATGTGGTGTGCTCAGGTAATCCATAATCAGCCTGATGATATTTTGGATGAAAAAAAAAAACAACGCTTGGCCTAAGTTGGTAAATTTAGGGCACTTTTCTACAAACAGAGCCTTGGCAAGGAGCTCACCTGTAGGCTTTACACTGGAGATGCCTAAAATTAGGAAAGAGGAGTATCACACTAAGTATTGATGGTTCGTATTTGCAGAAGGTGCAGACTCAACATTTCTTTCTCCGTTTTTCCATGTGTAAACTGAGAATATGAATAATATTCAGCTAAGCTCATTAACACTACTCAGGCTGTTGGAAATCAATGGCCAATCAATCACCCCTTCATTTATCAGGGTCTTAACACGTTGGGGCTGTATCTCAAATGGTCAACAAGCAAAACCTTGACCTCAAATTTGATCTATTTGATTGCTCAGTGACTGAATGTTGCTTAATTTTTCTTGCTGGTTATTAGTATAACATTAAAAATCTAAAGAGTAATAGATGAAAATGAGTTGTTAAGGCATAGGTCAGTTAATCCCCAGAAATTAAATCTTTTGTTCAAGCAACTACAAAGTTTGCTAATTACAAAAATACATTTTTCAAGCAAAAGCTTAGTGATACTACAAATCTGCACTAGGGGAGGACACAAATCCTCAACACAGAAGATGAGAATGAGCTGTGCCACGAAGCCCCACTGCTGATGAGATCCTGCAGAGGACAGTCAGCATCTGCTGAGCTGGTTGAAAACTCACCCAAGAACTTTAACGATAAGAGCTTATAAAGATGCAAATGCTTGCTACTTTTCCAAGAGAATCCCTGAATTACATTTGTATGTCTCTTATCAGCCTCTTTTCTGTGACAAACAGTTTAGCATCAGCCTGGAAAAGTGTCTGCAAATCTACTACGACAAAAAACGGATTAAGATACCAGAGCAGTTATTGGACAAGTACTTACTATTTGGGGTCAAAAGTGTCTGTTGATGTGATGTCATATAGAAAGGGGTGTGTAAGCCCTTGCCTGTTGTCTGTCAGTCCCTCCCTTCTGCCTTACAACTCCTGCATTAAGTTTCAGTCAAGGCTGAGAGCAAATGGGTGCTTCCAGAGACAATCTCTTCCTAGATCATTTCTGGAACATTTTTGGGAAATAAAGAGCTATCATGGATTATAGAATCACAGACTGGTTTGGGTTGGAAGGGACCCTAAAGCTCATCCAGTTTCAAACCCCTGACATGGGCCCAGACACCATCGTTCAAAGGGCCCACTCCATCAGTGTCCACATAGTGAGATACTGAAATTCATCGCTGTTGAATAACCTTTCCCAAATGTTGCCATGTGAAGCAAAGTTTCTGAAAGGCTGATTAGAATCATAGAATCATAAAATGGTTAAGGTTGGAAAGCACCTTAAGATCATCCACCTCCAACCCCCCTGCCACGGGCAGGGACACCTCCCAATAAACCATGCCAACCAAGGCTATGTCCAACCCCACCTTGAACACTGCCAGCAATGGAGCATTTACAACTTCCCTGGGCAACCCATTCCAGTGCCTCACCACCCTCACAGAAAAAGAATTTCTTCCTCATATCCAATCTAAACTTCCCCTGTTGAAGTTTGAACCCATTACCCCTAGTCCTATCACTACAGTCCCTAATGAAGAGTCGCTTCCCAGCATCCCTATAGCCCCCTTCAGATACTGGAAGGCTGCTATGAGGTCTCCACACAGCCTTCTCTTCTCCAGGCTCAACAGCCCCAACTTTCTCAACCTGTCTTCATATCGGAGGTGCTCCAGTCCCCTGATCACCCTCGTGGCCCTCCTCTGGACTTGTTCCAACAGTTCCATATCCTTTTTATGTTGAGGACACCAGAACTGCACACAATACTCCAAGTGAGGTCTCAGGAGAGCTGAGTAAAGGGGCAGGATCACCTCCCTCGACCTGCTGGTCACACTCCTTTTCATGCAGCCTAGGATGCGGTTGGCTTTCTGGGCTGCAAGCTCACACTGCCGGCTCATGTTCATTTTCTCATCAACCAACACCCCCAAGTCCTTCTCTTCAGGGCTGCTCTGAATCTCTTCTCTGCCCAACCTGTAGCTGTGCCTGGCATTGCTTCAACTCATGTGTAGGAGCTTGCCCTTGTCATGGTTATACTTAGTAAGGCTGGCATCTTCCCACCTCACAAGCGTGTCTAGGTCCCTCTGGATGGCATTCATTCCCTCCAGCATATCAACCAAACCACACAGCTTGGCGTCATCCGCAAACTTGCGGAGGGTGCATCAATCCCACTGTCCATGTCACCCACAAAGATGTTGAACAAGACCGGTCCCAACACCGATCCCTGAGGGACACCACTCGTTACCGGTCTCCAGCTGGGCATTGAGCCACTGAGCACTACTCTTTGCGTGAGGCCATCCAGCCAGTTCTTTATCCACTGAGTGGTCCACCTATCACATTGATGTCTCTCCAATTTAGAGAGAAGGATGTCGTGTGGGACAGTGTCAAACGCTTTGCACAAGTCCAGGCAGATGACATCAACTGCTCTACCTCAGTCCATCAGTTCCGTAGCTCCATCATAGAAGGTCACCAGATTAGTCTGGCAGGATTTCCCTTTAGTGAAGCCATGCTGGCTGTCACCAAACACCTTGTTGTTATTCATGTGCCTCAGCATGCCTTCCAGGAGAATCCGCTCCAAGATTTTGCCAGGCACAGAGGTGAGACTGACTGGTTTGTGGTTTCCTCGGTCATCCATTTTCCCCTTCTTGAAAATGGGGGTTATATTTCCCTTTTTCCAGTCGTTAGGAGCTTCACCTGACTGCCATGATTTTTCAAATACAATGGACAGTGGCTTAGCACCTTTATTTGCCAGCTCCTTGTCCTGTGTTCAGCAGTAGCAGTCATTTTTCTCCTTCTTGGTAGCTGGTGCAGCGCTGTGTTTTTGATTTTGGGCCTGGGAACAGCACTGATAACACCAGTGTTTTCAGTTACTTCTTGGTAATGTTTAGGCTGGCCAAGGACTTTGTGAGTCTCATGCTCTGCTAGAGAGGAGGGGAAGCGGGGAGGAAGGAGAGACAGGACACCTGACCCAGACTAACCAAAGAGGTTATTCAGTACCTCAGCACATCATGTCCAGGATGTAAAAACGGAGGGCAGAGACCCAGAAGGGTGGGAGTGCGCTGTGGGGGGTGCACTGCTTGGTCGGGCTGGGTGGTGAGCAATTGTCTCCTTTCCTTGTATTTGCCTTGTCATTATTATTACTGGTGGGGGTGCATTGCTTGGTTGGGCTGGGATTGGTGGTGAGCTATGGTACTCTTTCCTTGTATTTTCTCTTGTCATTATTATTATTGGGGGTAGCGGTAGCGATTTGTGTTATACCTTGGTTACTAAACTGTTCTTATCTCAACCTGTGGGAGTTGCATTCTTTCAGTTCTCGTTCCCATCCCTCCAGGAGCGGAGGGAAGAAAGAGGGGGAAGTGAGTGAGTGAGCAAAGCTGTGTGGCTGAGAGGCTTAAACCACGACACTCCTTCAGGACCCACAGATGGATTTCATCAGGTCCCATGGACTTGTGTATGTTCAGGCTCCTACAATGGTCTCGAACCAGATCCTCTCCTACAGTGGGCCCAGGGTCTTCATTCTCACTGTCCCTGCATCTGCCTTCCAAGACTTGGGTGTAGTCAGGGCATTTGCCAGTGAAGACTGAAGCAAACAAGTCATTAAGAACCTCAGCCTTCTCCAAATCCAGGGTAGCCAGTTCTCCCGATAGCTTCCCGAGGGAGCTCACGTTGTCCCTAGTCTGTCTTTTATTCGCTACATGCCAATAGAATCCCTTCCTGTTATCTTTAACATCCCCAGCCAAGTTTAATTCTAAGTGGGCCTTAGCTTTCCTAACCTGGTCCCTAGCTTCCCAGACAACATCACTGTATTCTTCCCAGGTTGCCTCTCCTTGCTTCCATCTTTTATAAGCCTCTTTTTTCCTTCAAATTTTCCTCAGCAGCTCCTTATCCATCCAAGGACGTCTCCTGACCCTCCTGCTGCACTTCCTTCTAGTTGGGATGCAACACTCCTGAGCTTGCAGCAGGTGATCCTTGAATATCAATCAACAGTCTTGGGTCCCCCTGCCCTCTAGGGCTGTATCCCATGGAACCTTACTGAGCAGGTGCCTGAAGAGGCCAAAGTCTGCTCTCTTGAAGTCCAGGGCAGTGAGCTTGCTGCACGCTCTTCTCACTGTCCTGAGGATCTCGAATTCAACCATCTCATGATCGCTGCAATCAAGGCTGCCCTGGAGCATCACCTTTCCAACCAGCCCTTCCCTGTTGGTGAGGACGAGGTCAAGCATGGCACCTCTCCTTGTCGGCTCCTCTATTACTTGCAGAAGGAATTTGTCTTCTACACAATCATGGAACCTTATGGATTGCTTGTGCCAGGCAGTACCATCCCTCCAATAGATATCAGGGTGGTTGAAGTCCCCCATGAGAATGAGGGCCTGCAAGCGTGAGGCTGTTCCTATCTGTCTATAGAGTGCTTCATGCACAGAGTCCTCTTGATCAGGAGGTCTGTAAGAGATCCCCACCATAATGTGTCCCAACACTGTTCTCCCTTTAACCCTGACCCACAAACTCCCTATTGACTGCTCAAAATTAAAGACGTTATTTGGGAGATACTTCTGAAACAAAATAAAAAATAAACCCAAATATTCCCAGCACACATTACTTCATGAAACACCTATACAGGAAGTTGAAAATGCCATTGATCTTTTCAAGTGAAAGAGACTCATATTTCATAGTTATCGTCCTGTGCCACATGCTCATGGAAACTTCCAAAGAGCACAGCATTACGGACTCAAGTATTCCACTATATCACCCAAAGGCATTTGCACTGAGCAGCAAAGATGGTAAATAATTTGCAAAATTATCGGACTCCCTCAGTGCCTCAGAGCTTCTCAAGTGAAATAAGGTGCCTAGAAACACAGATTAACTTCCAAGATTAACTTCCACTGCCTGAAACGCATTTGCCCACCTGACCTGACTGCAGCATAGAGTTTATCAAGTGCCACTAAGTAAACAGGCTGTGAGATGAAATGCTCCTGTGAAGCTCAAGGCATCAGCTCAGATGCCTCAATCACATTTCGTTCACCTCATCTGGGGAAAGGATGAACTTCATTTTCCAAAAGCTGACTCTAAGTCCAGCAAGGCAGAAAGAGTGTAACAACTGACAGTGGGACAGCCTGGGCTGTTAGTACATCTGATGAGGTTGATTCCATGCAAAAATAAACAAAAGATGCCCTGTAAAGGAAAACAGTGGATTTTAGCCCATATTTTTTAAACTGACAGAGAGTAGATGAGATTATGTATGAGGCAGAAGCTCTTTAGCGCCCTCCCTGTGAAGGTGGTGAGGCGCTGGCCCAGGTTGACCAGAGAAGCTGCGGTTGTCCCATCTCTGGAGCTCTGTTTTGCATCTCTGCCTTTCTACCTACAGATGTCTACAAAGGTTTACCACAGTTACTAGCAGACATCTAGTGAGACGCCCTCCTGTAACATTTGTGTGGATTCAGTGGTAGAATTTGAGGTCAGTATGATTGTCTTCAAGGTCCACATAAACATCTGTTTTCTTCAACAGAACACTCATGCTCCCAACTATTGGGTAAGACCTGAACTTGCTAACTCAGTATTTTCAAGTGTAGAAAAGAATGAGATCTGAACTTCTACGCTTAGGAAGCTTTGGCATCGACATCCTTATTACTAAGGTGTCTTCTCTATCCAAAAAAGTGGCAGCAATAATGCACACTTATTGGGCTATTTTCATAGAATCATAGAATGGTTTGGGTTGGCTGGTACCTTCAAGATCATCTAGTTCCAACCACTGTCACTGGCAGGAACACCTTCCATTGTTCTACTCTGCTATTGATAGTAGCTCCTTTATGGATTTAGATCTTTTATTCCTCTAGTCAGACACACTGGGAGGGCTTAGAGATGACTGAAGCCTTAGAGCAAGGAACTAAATGACAAAAATTACCTGACTGCTAGCACTTCATTACCCGGGAGTAGATTATGGTTAGCAGTGCTCATCACAGCTCTTGAGTTGTCTGGAAACAAAGAGGGGGGAAGATAAATAGAGTTTCATATAGCATTTATTCCAAGAAGTAATGTCTGTAGTGGAAGAAGGGAGGCCAGTATCTGCCCTGGCTCCATCTAAGCAGGTCCCACAACACAAAGACAACTTGCTGGGTGCCCTCAGGAGAACGCAGCAGCTCACAAAAGCAAAAGGAACCACTTATTCACACAAGCACAGAGCTCAAGCCTGATCCTTGGTACCACAGAGCATTGTTGTGGCCAAAAATACAAACTGGCAATACCCCTTTGAGGGAATGCCAGCAGAAGGATCATTTATTATCTTCCCTATTTCTCCTGCTCTTTACCCTAAGCACCCACCCTTGGGCAGTCTCAGAGACAGACTGTGGTAAAACATCCCTGTAATTCACTATGGTTTCTTACTGAGACTTTCTCAGAAGAAAGGCTGCAAATGCCACTAAAGAAAATGACAGATGCTGCAGTCTTTAGGAAATGAACCATTCTTTGACTGCTTGCTTAGCTGAACAATTTGCAATGTGATAGACAGCAATTATGCCATCCAGTGTCAGTTTGTCTATTCATTTTTCCCTCTCCACATTTCCTCTTCTTGATTGAATAATCACTAACAATAATCACAAGCAGCTGGGGGAAGGAAGTACACCCACCAGTTTTAATGTCAGCAAGAATGAGAACTGATTCCTCCAGCATTCACCACAGCTTTCCCTCTTCAAAGTCATTCACATTTTACATTTGCCTATACCAGTGCTAATATCAGGATCGTATTATTTCTATTACCTACTCCTATTTGAGTTTATAATCTAGGAACAATAGGAATGCCATAGGAAAATACCCAGTTTCAAAAAATATATGTTTGTTCCATCTGCTATTCTATATCCCTATAAATATTCTTACATTTATGATTTAGTTCTCCTGGTGCTGAGAATATTGATGGAAGTCTAAGCTTGTATGACTGCAGCTCAGTAAGACAGACCAGATCCAAGGAAGATGAGTTTATGTAAAGGTTGAAAAGAGTAAAGGACAGAGCCATTAGTAAACGGTAAGCAGGCAAAACCCAGGGATTGCACAGGGTTTTCAAAGGTTGTCTGTGCACAGATTGCTACTTCCAATAATAAATTACCCTTTCCTGCCCATATACATTTTAGGCTACAATCCAGGAATGTACATTGTATGTCCACTGATCAAAATACCAGATTCTCAATTTATATAATTGCATAGCCCTCCATATATTTTTATATATCTGTAAATATATATGAAGTTATATCATCTTCTCTACTTACACAAACCAATTTCTATCAGTTGAGCTTCCAGCACTCTCTCTGTTCAAACACACAAAACGGCAGAAAATACAAAATGAGTTTGAAGGCGCAAAAAGTGACCCAAAGATTGTCTTTCCCATAAAACTGCTGAAGTGGTTTATTCAATAGGATTAAATCAACTTTCAAACACAGTGACACAGACCAAAAAAATACCCTGATTACTGCTTTAGTTATGGCTTACATCAATTGATAGGCTTTCTATTACAAACACAATACAGCTATACAAACAATAAGCAAAATCTACAGGGTAGTAGGCTGAAAAAAAAAAGGTGAGTCCATGGATATGAGGGATTAACATCAACATGAAACAACCATGACTCTGCTTGGATTTCTCCATCCCCACCATCACCGCCTTACAGGAATAATAAACACAAAATAAGCTTCATATTTGTAATAGCCACAAGCTCCCCTGGCATGAAGAAACAGTTTTGCTTCAGTATTTCCATGGTAAGCATTTGTTTTCCACTAGGAGAAAACAGAGGACACATTCAACAGGCAGCAGCTGTCCAATACAACTTATATGGGCTGAATGCAGAGGTTTGCTCTTGGACCTCATGGTTGTTGATAAGGAGGACCCAGAAATGAAGCAGTATCCCCATATCCTGTACCACACAGAGCAGGCACAGGCAGTTTTGCTCATCTCTAAGGGGACAGCTTTAGTGTCACACCTAAGTGTGTGATCACTTGACCAATACATGGTTAAAAAATAGAGATTAATTCAACTCTGCTTCCTCCCCATTGATAAAACACGTAATAACCAGAGTCTTCATAAGCCATATGGAGCACTGGAGATATCTCAGTGTCTTGGTCCATCAGACAGTTTTAGACAGAACAGACATTTCCAGAACTAGCCAACGCAGCATCTGGTTATGCTGGCTTAATTTGTCACCATTTTACATGCTAACACATTTTACAGTGATTAGTACAGTTAAAAATGCATATCAACTTACCCAAAGATCAAATACCAAGAACATTAAAGGTTTCTAAATGGAAAGTCAGACACGTCAGTAACATATTTACAGCTTTCAATCCTTTAAGCGCTGAGGCAGTTTTACCTTTCTTTAAGTTTCCTGCTGTGGCCCAGTCCCTTTTTTCTCATGTTTCTCAGATGCTCAGGGCTCTAGGGAGAGTTGGAGGTGCTGCTGGCCTGGGGCCCCAGCTCCCTCACTTTAATACTTAGCATAAATTTGGATTTCCCTTAACTTAATTTGAAAGAAGCACGTAAGTACAACTGTTTGTTGATTCTGAATACCATGCAGACAACACAGGGATGTCCAACAGCCTCACCCACATTAGACAGGATGATCACAAGACAAAAAATTGTAATAATCTGGGAGGCATTTGGGGGAAATGCAGGCTATTGACGTTACTTACAGGCACTGGACCTGACTTTTTTTATCTATTGAAGCCAAACGTGAATGTTGTGGTGGTTTCAAAGGGATTGGGATAAATCCTCCCTTGAACACATTCACATCACTGATGAATTCCATGCTGGCATTTGAAAGTAAGCAGAAAAACCTCTTTCCTCAAGGCATGTGATGTGCATACATACAGTCATGTACAGAGGGTTCATTTGTGATTTCATATGGTGATTTACACTATCACGATAACATGCTTTGCATAGATGAGTTTGAAAAGATGAAAAGTGCTATAATCTGGAGAGTGATAGTTACAACATTTCTGCTTCCAGATATATTTGCTCTTTATACACACCATTAAAAACACAGTATTACTACTGCACAGTATCTACAATATATTAAAAAACCATATCTGAAATCAAGTGAGTATGAAACAGGAGGCTGATCTTCCTGCCCATGTTTAGGGCCCTTTCTGGAGGCTTGCTCAGAACTTTCCACAAGGTCCACTGGATTTTGGAAAAGGCCCCAAGCATAAATGCTCACTCTTCTATTCCTGACAACCCAGGTCACTCCAGAATTTCCAGGGAATTTGGCCCTTAGGGACTGCCGAATTTTGCTGTTTCCTTCTTCATACACTTGTCAAAGCTCCAAAGTTCTCTGTAAACCTGGATGCAAGCGAGATAGGGGTAAAGGGCCACTTCAGACCTCTCCATCTTCACTACCCAATTTTGTTCTCTCTACAACCAGAGCTTTGCTGAGGAGCCACCAGGCCTCAGAAGATGCAAAAGGACAGATTCCCTCTCACTCTGTGTCTCAGTGTGCTATCCACCTTGGTTTCCCTCACATGCAAACCAGAGATTGCTCTTTGGAGGGCCAAGAACAAGCAGCACACACACATAGCTATGACACCACCAGTGCTTTTGCCTTCAAGGTCTGAGCAACATTTCCACTGATTCACCAGACCCTCACAGCGGACTATTCCTAGAGTTGATTTCCTTCCATCTACTACATCTAAGCATTCCTAGTGAGCATCACCTTCAATTTATCATCCGTCAAGGCTGCATGGGGCAGCTTTTGTCAGAGACCAGAATAGCTGTTCCTGACAGTTGCAAGCTGTGAAACTTCATCTATCATCTCTGTTGTGTTACTCCACAGTGCTAAAGGCTCTGGACCTTGGTTGCAATCTCTTGTACTCCCTTTACATCTCCTTTCCAGAAAACCATGGTGCCTCTCCTCTCCGAGGCCGCAGCAGGAGGAGCTGCCAAGGCATGTGTCTCATTTTGCTATTCATGAGCTGGCTGTGACAACTCTGTTGCAGTCACAGAAAATATGCTAAATTATAATGGCCCTTTCACTATTTAATCCATTCTGTCCATCAGCAAAGTTGGATTTCACAAATCAAAAGCAAGCAGCTAAACTATATCAACTAAATACTTCCTTCCCTTTGATGAAAGCACTGGAAGATTCATAAGCCTCCTCATTTGACCTGACAATAAAGGAGAAGCATTTCTTCTCTAAAAAATCCAAGAAGCTGGATTTTCCAACTCAATTTGCATTGCCAGCCTATGCAGATCTCAGGAATTTCCTAAGAGATTCTTTTAAATAATATGAGGAGTTGGAGATTAAACCATGATATTATAATTTTCTCTCTCCCTGCCTCAGATTTAATATCCTCAGCAAGAAAGCTGGATTACAGCTTGAGCTCAGGATGACATACCAGATAGCTGACTGCATTTCTTCTTGGATGGATCAGATTTTTGTACTGGGGTATATCTCTGGAGTCTGCAGCCTTTTCTGTGGGAAAGCACAATATGCTATGCACACCCTTCACCTGCCATGAGCGTGTGCAGCAAACACACCCAGCCTCCTCACAGTCATTTCTTATCACTCATGTATCCCATTGTTCAAAGGTTAAGATTGGACATTTGGAGTTTTGACTGTGTGGGAGAAGGAAAACGAAAACAGCCCCGAATTCAGAAATATTTTTGATGTCAGAAGAGTATTTTCATATGCTCATCACACAAAAGAATGATGTCAGAAAACAAGGAGGGTTCCTCTTTCTGCAACAGCCCTTCCTTTCACCCATTTAAAGAGGATGGGCAGAAGCTCAGGCTGGTCAAAGCTGGCTCACACACCCTACAGCACATAGCACAGGTAGTGACGTCCGAGTAGCTAAAATCTCCCAGGTAGTATTTATCTACTACCCACGGAGAAGAGAGCAGCAGGTAGGGTCTATCGACAGACCCTCAGACCACACTGTTTCCACTCCATCCCACAGATGCTGCAGTACAGCAGCAGAAACCTGATTTTCCATCACCCAGTGCAAGGTAAAGAGGCCAAAAAATATCTGAAAGCTTCTGCCTGTAGCATTTCTGACAAATGCTGCACTTTTTCAATCATCTTTTGAGTAAAACCTGAAAAAACAATCAGAAAGTAAACATGCTGCAACATGCATTTCATCTCAAGGAATATTTTATATATAACTCTTTCTGCCTTGCAAATCACTCCTTACACATAACTATACACCTATGTACACCTTCACAGACATTTCTGGGCGTGTTTCTGCAGTCCCTACACAAATAAAATACCCACTTGAATGGGAGCTCTTTTCTAATACATGCGGCAAGATTGTGCCTTTGGTGCATATGTGCATGTATCCTGCACACGCATTTTAAAATTAAAAAAATATAGTAGCTATAGATTTACTACCAATCAAAATCTAAACACAGTAAAACTGCACTTATTGTGGTGTAGCCTAAGTGAACTTACATTGCTCATTTATATAAAGCAAATGAAAGGAAATGTCAGTGATCTTGTAATTACAGTTTTGCTTATTCTTTTGCCTGCCCAAAAAGCCCAAAAGGATTTTTGCAACTAAAAAAGAGGGATTTGCACAATTTCTTTCCAACATACGGATGCTTCTCAAGTGCCTTCCCACCTTTTCTGAAGTATCTTCCACAACATATCAAACTCCTTTCGGCTGTTTTTCTTCACTTCAACCACCATAGTAAAAAAAATCCCGTAATAAAGAAGGTAACCTTAGCAAAGCAGCAGCAGCAAAGCAATAACTGAACTCACTACTAGTCCCATACTCCGGCAGAATAAGGAGTAAGGGCTCTAGGTATCAGCTCCAGCATCATTAATGTTATCATAAGGCTTAATGCACAGCAAGATGGCCAACCCTCAGGGTCACATTGCTCTCTAAATACCACTTTTATTACAGCACTTCATTATCAAAGCCCTTTGCACATAAATGTACAAAACACAGCAAAGACAAAGATCTCTTTTGCATATAAATCAAGGAAGCCATTTCCTCTACAAGTTCATTCTTAGCAGGCTGCATATTTCACAGCTAGCCAATACAAGGTGGTGCTCACTAACACACAGTGTACCTCTAAGACCAAAAGCACAACACCACAAATACATAAAGCTTAAGCACAGGTCCTTCACCTACCCCTGGCTGCTATTTCTCAAGTGAGTTCTGACACCTTCATCAAGGATATGGGTTACTTTTAACATAATCAGACCTCTGGAGTGTTGTGTAAAGTTAAGGAAATACACTCTCACATACCATCCAGGTCACTGCTGGTCAGCAGGAACTTCTGAAACAGTGACCATTGCACTTCACTTCCTTTCTGATCATTTTATCTGTAACATGAGCAACATTCACAGCTCTCAGCACAGCACAGAGGCTTTTAGAAGAAGCTTTGTGCATTCATGCATTACAAAATCAAAATTCAAGTTTAGATCTGGATTTATACCACCTTCTCTCCCCACTCCCCATCCAAAAAAAAACAAAAGCATTCCTCATATAGAACTAGCACTTTAAACCCCAAATCCTTGATCAAAGATCTTGTAATCTAAGATGTGAAAAGGCACTGGACAACAGCCCAAGTGCTTCACACTAAGAATATACAAGAGGAAACTCTGTTCATTTAACTATGCCAGCACAGCTGAAACAGCAAACCTCACCCTTGTGTGTAGGCAGTCATACCAGTATGAAACGCATATACCAGCAGCCTACTACACCATTGTTTGGCAGCCAAAATAAAATCCAGCAATATGTGGCATCTTTACTGCATCAGGATTTCGCCAGTTTAACTGATTCAGGTGAAAAATTAAGCTTGGCAAAACTGACAGAGTAACTTTCTCAAGAATACACCAGCCCTTTTACTATTCTAATAACATTCTTAACATACAGAACTGCCAAGTTAAGACAACTGACAACTTGAGATAATTTTAAAATAAACATCATAATCTAAACCACAAAGTATTTTCGTTATATTTTAACTTCATTACCTGAACAGATACCTGAAAGTGTCTAACTTGATCTGCACATCAGCAAGTCAACATTCGCATACTCATGGAAGTCCTTAACAAAAATCAATGAGAAAATGCTTCTTTCTATCTTATATTGTGATACTCGAACCAAAGAAATCAGCTCAGAAAATATAACTACATAATCTCGTTGCTGTTTAGCCTGAGAAAAGCTCACAGAAGTGCGAAGGAGCACGTTTCGTCAACAAGAACTACAATCTGAAGCTGAGATAGTCACTGTAGAAGGAAGTACACACATGGCTCGTGTGCTGCGTAGAAGGAAAGCATCACAGACAATGAAAAAGAAAACATGATCTGCAAATGAGACCAGAAATACAAGACACAGGGAGGATGAAGAAACTGTACAACAATTACACACCATGATCAACACAGTTACCTGTTTCAGTGAATGGGAGTTTAATTCTCTTCTATCCTCGCTGAAAATATTCATAAAGTGATCTTGTTTATTTCTATCAATCACATCTATATGCTAGTTTTCACCAATATTTTGTGACATTACAGAAGAAAGACCTCAAGCTATAAACTTCCCCTTAAAACTATGATGATAAACAGTATTTTCAAAAACCCAAATGTCAGAGAACAGTGTTTTCAGTAAAATCTGGCAATGCTCCAGGGTACTAGATTCAGGAACCCGTGTAGAGTCACTCAGACTACACTAAAATTCTCAATCACTGATTCTCCTCAAAAGTTTGGTTCTTTTCTTCATAGTGAAATGATAAATACATCAATGTGCTCTGTTTATCCCTAAACCTATTTGGGAATGTGCTTGTTATCTGATTTGGTTTTCAGGGCAGTGTATACCCTGGTGCAGAAGAGTTTTGCTTCTCCTAAACTGTTACAGACCCAACTCTGCTAGCAGGAAAAATGCTGGTATCCTAGATCCTATGGGATGCAATGCCTTGAATGAATTTATATCAAACAATTATTGCATAATCTCAGGGTGTAATAAAACGTCCTACACCATACATAGGCATCAAGTTACTGTTAATTTTATGTCAGAAGAAGAAGTCTCTCCATCAACAGCAGCTGCAGGTGCCAGTATGCACCCGCAGGATCCCCTTGCTGTGCATGTGGAGAAAGTTGAAGATTTCTGAGGGCATAGCATGAAAACCAGGGCGAGGTTTCACATTGTCGTAGTAGTGATGAGTTATAAAAATCCCTGAGGGGTTCATGGGGAATGCCCAAAAGCCAAAAAGGTGGACCTCTTCACAGAGCTCCAGGGCAGCAGTTACCAGGATCAGCCCAGTGCTAATCCGCTTGGCCCGCACCCCTTGGCCAAGCCAGTAGCGTGAGACATTGATGAGATACTGGGGATGAAAGTAGTAAACAGCTTGCTGAGATTCAAAATCATCTAGGACATATTTGACCCGGATTGAAACGTCCGTGTTGCGAGTGTTGTAGAAAGCTGGCAGCAGCACAGAAGCATTCTCGTAGACCTGGAGCACGTTGTAGAAGGGTTTCCTCCATTTTTCCAGCTTATGAAATCTAAAGGGAAAAGGATGCATGAGATGATGAGACCAGCATGGACTCAGTCTAGACCCAGCAGACAAGAAACCTCCAGTGGGCTTTTACTGAAATATTTCTGATGAAGAGATAATTTTGATGAAGAGATAATGATGTTTCAGATTTAACAAGGGGAATATATTTAGATTTCTAGCTAAAACATCAGTGTCAAAATAGGGCAAAAATGTAGGGGATAAAAAGACATATATTCTCCTCCAGTTTCGCAATACTTTCAGTAACAGTTGACAAACTTTGGAAACATTTCTGATCATGTCTCACTTCTCGTTTTATTATGAGAAGGATGTAAACTGCAGCTGTATACTGCACTATGCAGTGCAGAACTCAATTAGAAAGTGGCAAACACCAAAGCAGAGTAAAAGACTAAAATGTCTAACTGTAACATTGAAAAGAAATCCAAAATGCAAGCAAATTATTTCATGTGGCTTGAAAAAAGAAGTTTGTTCCCCCAGCAATAAAGGAAGGCACTAATTAGTCCCATGATCTCAAACCTGTCAGCAAGGTATCATTAAGGCCTTAACAAATTTAAAATTAGAATCACCCAGACAATCGTGTCTACAAAGCTTAACTGGCTTTTTTTAAAAGCACAGGACAATGTACATTACTTTATTTAAGCGTTTAGGGTGAGATCCGGTTGATTCCACCCTGAATGTTTCTGAGATATTTGCCTGAGGCTTGCAAGCACAGCACAAACCTTCCAGGGAAGGATGGCTCTGCTGTTCCAATTTTAGCTCATCAGCTTCCCACTTTCTATCACCAATGTGCAAGCTGAAGTGTGTAACAAATTTCTTTCAGTTGTTCCTGATTCCATATACCAGTTCAGAATGAAATGTATGATTCCTTGTGTCAGTTGAAAGTAAAATTGAGGGGAAGAAAACTCTGTAACAGATAAAGTGAAAAGTAGATTTGGAAAAACAACAGAGACTGAAAAAAAAACCCAAAAACAACCCACCAATGCAAAACCAAAACCAAACCAGAAATACCTCTCAGTAATTATACTGGGATTGACAGTCACAACGTCCGTCTTCACTCCAACATCCATTAAGTATTTCTCAGATATAGGAGGCAAATTGCATCTATAAAGGAAAGAAATTAGTAAGAAAGTTGGAAAATTCCTTGCACCTTTTCAGGACTAGAAAGCAGAGCTGATTTAAGCATTTCTTCCAACCAACAGATCTAGAAACAGACTAAGAATTTAAATGTGTATCAAAACATCTTGATGCCCAAGCTGTTCATTAAGGTAACAAGTTACAAGGAGCTAAGATCTCTCGTCTTCCCTGAGTCATTTTGTAGATGTAGTGATAGGACTAGGGGTAATGGGTTCAAACTTAAACAGGGGAAGTTTAGATTGGATATGAGGAAGAAGTTCTTTACTGTAAGGGTGGTGAGGCACTGGAATGGGCTGCCCAGGAAAGCTGTGAATGCTCCATCCCTGGCAGCGTTCAAGGCCAGGTTGGACAGAGCCCTCGGTGACATGGTTTAGTGTGAGGTGTCCATGTCAGGGGGTTTGGAACTAGATGATCTTAAGGTCCTTTCCAACCCTAACTATTCTATGATTCTATGATTCTATGTAGCCAATGCTCACTCATTTTGCTTCCTTAATAGTAGTTCAGCTATTTACTTTGGCAATTTAGGATGAGAAATGTGTGAAGCCTCAAGGATAATCAGCCTATAAAATCAAAGACTTCCTCAGCAACAGCTGAGCTGTATTCAATAATTAATAGAAAAACTGTAACATTGCCTTTAACATGCTTTGTTTCATACCCAACAGAATTTAGAAGAAATGCTCCACATGAGACAAATCAGTCCAGTCCTTATTAACCCAAAACTATTGGCTTCCCTTCCTTTTCCCTATATAAGTATCTCCCAGTGCAGTGTAAAAACAGCAATTCAGACTCTACAGATTCACCAGAGGATGTAAAAGCTAATAGGAGCAAACTTGTGAGGATTTGCAAACCTTGAATTTGCCCAACCTCCACTCACCTTGGCCTTGACCTAGATTCATCACCTTACAAAATTTAGCGCATCCCTCAAGAGATGCTGAAGTTACTGAAACACACACGTGTACACACAACCTATCACAGAAGCTTCACTTCTATAGGAAACCCAGATAAAAAAAGCCTTCAGTGTGTTTTATCAGAGACAACATAAGTGGCTTTGCAACTAGTTTTACACTCATGTTAAGCCAGTTAGATACTTACTGGCATTTTGAAAACTTTTAATCTACAAGCCTCTATAAAACCCATCACTGTTAAGATCACCACATATCAAAAATACTGCTGTGCCTGATTCCCAAACATGTCCGTATTTCTGAAGATCAAAGCTGAACAGGAGAAACCCATGAAGGTATTTAGGGTAAGGGATGCTCAGTGTTTTCACAATAGTACGGTTCAGCTGTCAGCATCATGTCTCACTCACAGGGACAGGGTGAGTGGGGAGAAGAAAGCACAAAAATCCTCCAAAGTCCTTCTCAGACTCAGCAGGTTCCCATCTACCTTCCAGAGAGTCCCTCTTCATCAGGTCAGATAATTTTTTTTAGCCACCTCATCCTTCTCATCCTTCTTATAGGCAGTGCTATTTCCAGTACTCTTCTCTGCTAGGTCATGCAACATCCTTCTTAAGTCCTCTAGCATCCCCAGTTCCACCAAGGACTGCACACTGTGTTCACTGAATTATATTTGGAATAGGTTTTCAAATACTGAGCTCCAATACTTTTGAACAGTAAACTCTGCCCTACCCCTGGCAATGTTCAAGGCCAGGCTGGATAGGGTTTGGAGCAACCTGCTCTAAGTGGAAGGTGTCCCTGCCCATGGCAGGTGGTTGAAACTGCATGAGCTGTAAGGTCCCTTCAAGACAAACCAGTCTGGGACTCTATGATTAAAAAGGGCTGAATTTGTTGAAAGTGATAATTCCTCACAAAAATGATACAATCTTCATAAACTGTACTTTTGTCCAAGGACCAAAAATTCATCCCTTCAAAGAGGATCTCTAAATGCACGCAATGCTCCACCACAGATCTCTACTCTGGCCAGTAGATGGAGATAGACAATAACAACCAGTAAATGCAGTTTGTGGGTGTAGTTTATTTATTCTATTGCACTATAATTAATTGCTATCAGAATTTATTTCATAGAAAAATACTGTTTGTATCCTGCTGGCCCCAATCTTCTGGATTACAAAAGATTTTCCCAGGTGTCCTGAAGTTATCACCAAATGTTAGCAGTGCCCCATGGGCTGTTTTTGAAATATTTCAAATAATTATTTCATTGGTGACCAAGATAGTGATTCCTGACAGTTTGGTGGACTGGTTTTAGACTGGAAGGTAGACGTGTACAGACCTAACCTTAAACACAGGTTTTGCGTTAAAATTGATGTCAGCAGACCTTAGGCTTTTAAACACAAGCATGTCTTTGTGCATGATGCTGGTTCCATGCGTTTTGGAGATGGGGAACCAGGGATTTCTTTTGCATAAGTCCAGATGTATTTATTAATATTTCAGTTCTACTTAAGCTTCTACTTAGTCACTGGTACCAAAAGCAATCCAATTTCTAAGTAAGTTCTGTAGTGATTTGATCAGCTCTTTCTTAATCTGGTTTTGGTACAGTTTTAGAAGAGTAATAGTGGTAAAAAGGGACCTCCATTGAATGTTCTTATACAAGAATTATGACATTTGCTGCCCATATTTCCACTTCGACTCATCAGCTTGTCATTACCATGTGTAACATGTACCACTCCTTTCAACCATACTGATAGCTGTGTTCCAATACCACAGGAGGGAGTCTACAACAATTATGTAATGTACATCGGGCACACTAGGGTTTTAAGATGCAAACTATGTAAACCCAAAATTTTATTTATCATTTGATGCCAAATTAAACTAAAAATGCAGTGAGCCAAAATATGGCCTAATTTTGTCTGGTATGAAATCAGATAAATTCACTGATTTATGCACAGTTATTCTAAACCAACAGCAACATAACGAAGATCAGAAAATACGCCAATATTCTTCTCTTCTACAGAACAGGTCATGAATATGTGATCTAGCTGTCATATGGCATGACCCAGGCAAAGAGCCAAACAGGATTTAGAGAGGGATTAGTCATGAATATGAATAATTAAAACATCTTTCCCATATATATTAAGGATGATAAAAGTGCTGCTGAACTCCGCTATCCAGGGACACATACTGCAGGACATCCTAGTTTATGCAAAACCTGGATAACTCCACAGGTTTTGGAGAGCACAATAACAAGCTACTCAGCCTTCAAAGTTATTCAGGCATCCCAGCACACCCTGGAGACTTCAGTACAGATTACTGCAACTCCTGTTATCCAGCTCCATTCCAGTGGAGCTCTGCACCACCTCAGAAGCACACCTCTGAGACATGAGAGATGCTCAGCATGGAGCAATTAACAACTGGCCAATATGTTATGTGCTTGCCATGTAACAGAGGTTGTGCCTCTGGTTCAGAACTGCACAATAAAACCATCAGGTCCACAGGATGTTGTTACAGGCTAAAGTCCATGGAAAGATAAATCATAACCTGAGTAAAGGGTATGTCCCAAAAAAGGACATCATGCTTTATCAATAAACCAGTGATTAACCACATGGAGTCAGGGAGAAATACTTCCTCAAATTTTAAAATAAATGTCATACAGTAGGTGGGGTTTTTTTGAAACATTACTTATTGTGCAAAATGCAGGCTTGATATGGCCAGTTCAGCAAATCCCACGTCTCCATGTGAGAGAGGATAACTTTTCAGTCCTTTATTTGTCATTGAAACAGGCAAAAACGAAATTGGTGCTGTGGTGATTACCGAAACACGAAGTCTGCACTGTCAATCTCCCGGCCACATCCGCTGTTCTTTAGAATTCCTCCATTCCCAACCACCGCACATTTCTTAAACTGGGAGCGGTGGTACGGCATATCCTGCAAGATCACAGCAAAGAATCAGTTAAATATCCAAGAACATGGAGGCAATGAGTCTCTTTTTTACTTCTTCCTTTTGTTTTTTTTGGTGCAGCTGCATCTAGCTGCAGACGCACTAATGATAGGAAGTTGACACTGGTTCTGTCCCGCAATATTCCCATGATGTACATATGAATGGGATTGTTTTCTCTGCAATTAGATATAGCATTGGCAACTAACTCAGAGGGGGAAAAAAACAATAACCTGATTTTGTCCAGACTTAATAACAGATGGAGTTATTTTAGAAACTTGCTTTCCCTTTTGATTTCCACATGAGGGCACGAACCACAAAATTAGCGTACCCCAGGAACTGCTTTCTGAGCTGCCTACAAACTGCTCGCTCCTCGGACTCTGATGTCCTGCTTTTGAGACGTCTGCTCCCTCCAGACCAGCTAGTAAAGCCCAAGAACCCTAAGTCAGGCAGCATGTCACATCGATTTATCAGAAGCTAGACCAGATTTCAGGGCTCGCTACCACTAAGTGTACTAATAGTACCCATGATTATTAATCAGCACTTGTACTACCAGCAGTGCCTATAGCCCAAAATCAGGCACCTTTCTGAACTTGTGTAGGATGCATCCTTCTGTAATCTTCAGGCAAAATTCTGACTTCATATGCAGACATGCAGCTGCTGCTGAAGCCAGAGAGAGTGAAAATCACATCTCTGAGAAGTGGGCCGTTAGGGTGAGAGGGCTGTGACGCAGAATAGAGCCATGCTACACCTTATGAATATGTAGAGATGTGCTTATGTAAGCATGAGAGCACTTGTTTCAGTACATGCATATTTTATCAGTAATTTCATACCACAGAGAGATGCGATAGTGGCATGACATTTCTGGGTGCATATTCCCAGTATCCTTCCACAGCATTCATAAGCCATGAGGCAAAAGGGCATGTAATTACACCTGTCTGAGAAAAGCAGCAGCTGCTTCACAGAGAGGAAATATAGAGTTGTTTCTGCTTTATCCAGTGATTTCTTAACACAAAATGCCTTTGCAGTACTGAAAAAGAGGTCAGAAGCCAAGTCTCTGCACTAAGCACAAGGCTGTTGTCTTTACAGTCTTGCTCCTGTGCTTTCAGTCCTTCATCTTCTACATTTACCAAGCTGCAGTCATGCTGCTAGGCAGAGGAAGGCTTTAGCCACATAGGAGCTGCCCAGGGAATCCCAAAGGTAGTTTGGCACATGACAGCACCTTCAAAGCATCCTGAAGGCATACCTGGTTAAATATAACAGCAGCTGTAAGACAGTCCTAGCAAAAAGTGTAGGCATTCATGTAGTCTTTCACGCATTCATCTGTGCAGTCAGGCAGGGTAGTCTAGGATAATACTCCTAGACTTAGATGTATCCATTCTTTGCATGTTTCCAGATGCTAAAGTGCTTTCCTGGATATAGGCCTTTTCCCTGCTCTGTTCCAGTTCCCCACATGTACATTTAGATAACAGCACTACCCTACCTATTCATACTGCTCAAAAAGCAAATTGATTAGAAGTGGTTAGACCCTGAAGGGCAACTTTAATGGAACAAATCGAAGTACTTAACTTGAATATTTTTCTGACTTTCTGAAAAGAATAAATTTCAGTCATCCCCTCCAAATATGCCATTTTATATTCATGAGATGTGCCCCATGATAAATCAGCAGTCACATAAACCCACATCAGTCGCTATGTGCAACGGGAATTGCCACCTGGTTATAATTTTGAATGGCCGTAAGTTCAAAGATTATTTGATGAAAAGGTTTTGAATAATCATGATGATGAATATATTTTAAAATTGTGCAGCCTGTTCACAGATAATCTGCAAACAGAAATAAGTATAAAGATAGTTCGTCTTTGTGAATATAAACTATAAATTAATCATGCCCTCAAAAAAGCAGGTCTATCCCAAATGTTGGATTTACTGTACATGAATATTGCCCTGATCAATAGTAAAGTTCTGATCAATAAGTGCCTCTTTTATTCAGCTTTCTTAACTTATTTCATTTTTTGCTAATAGGTCAGTAATATTCTGCAGGAAAATATCCATATATTGCATACTAGAGCAGATGACAAATAGATAATAGGATTATCAGCTAAAATATCATATAAAAAATAAACATTTTCGAAGTAAAAGCAATGAAGTTTGTAGAAATGCCAAACAGCCAACTGCTAAATGCTTGGTTATAGTATCTAATACACCAAGTAGAGCGGTTGATTCTTCAAATGGGCAGAAGAATGAGGCACCTTTGGAAACATTTTGAAGATCTCCTGGTTGATGTGAAAGATTCCACTAGTATCCACTTCATACTTCAGTTTAGTTCCCAAGGGAGTATTTTTCTGGGTGGTGAACAGAAAGGCAGGGGCATTGCAACACTTCGACAAAGTAGACCTGTAAAATTAAAGAGAGAAATAATATCAAGGATGCTTAAGGATTTGCAATTACTATTACTCCTAACAAAGCATTTTTTTCAGCAAAAACGAACTTCTTGGCTGTAGGAGGCGTAAAATGGTAGTTTGCTATATTTTCCTTTAGAAAATTTCAGATTCAGTGAAATTTTCCCTGAGTGAGTAATTTATGGGGAAAAAAAAAAAAAAAAAAAAAAAAAAAGGAGAAACTAGATCTCTATACCTGCCTTTTCTAAACTGCAGGAAATACATGTGCAAATTATGCCCTGCTCCACACCCTGAAGCTGAGCTTCTGCCCCTAGAAACCATCCTAATGAATTAGTCCCTCTCTGCTTTAGAGGTCTTTCACCTTTTGTAAACTATTTATTCATCACTGGGAATGAAACATAGGGGTTAAAGTATTCATCTGGGGATGTGGAAAGCTTGGCAAGGCAGGGACTTAAACACAGCAGTACAGCAGTACCTAAAGACACTACCCCACTTACCAGACAACTGTGAATTACAAAAACTGTGATTACAAAAAAAATTTCAAAGGTCTTAGTTTTGCCTTTGACCTTGTATACGTGCACCAGGAACATGATGTGGTCCCAACAAATGGATGCTAAGCAGACAAGTCTCAATGCACTGTATAGGATGTATAGCACAATGCACTCTGCTTAATGTGCTGGTGCTAGTGGCCTGAGAGAGAATGATGGTCCCTCTTAAATAGTCCTTTTTGATTGCCCCTACGTCTGGGCTGGCCGCCTTATTTCAATATGCTCCTCTCCACACTTCAATGTGCTTCTCACACTCTGGATACAATCACTAGTTCCCTTACTCCAACCAGTCTTCAAGATACAAGGTTCTAATCCTGAATGGCTCCTGTCTTCAAAATGGGCTCTGACAATCGCCCATCAAGCCATTTCCAGAAAAAAAAGTATACTAAAAACCATAAAAAACTTCTGTGTGGAGCTCACGTTGGAAAAACTGTTATGAGCCTGGGACTAACAATTAGTTATTTTTAAAGATGTTAATGACTAACTCAGCACATGCATTTTCACATTCTCTCATTAACTCGTGACAGCTAGTTCCTGGAATCATGCAAGAGAATTCAGGAGAAAATTGTGGGGCCTTATTCTAAACAACAGCACTGGATCTTGCCAGTGAATTACAGACTTAACCAGTCTATATTCCACTTTCTCTGAAATAATGTGTTTTCTCTAGATCTGATCAAATGCTTCATCCCTGGCGGCGTTCAAGGTGGGGTTGGACATAGCCTTGGATGGCATGGTTTAGTGGGAGGTGTCCCTGCCCATGGCGGGGGGGTTGGAACTCGATGATCTTGAGGTCCTTTCCAGCCCTTACTATTCTGTGATTCTGTGAAATATATCAATATTCAACATTCAAATATTGGTTTGGCTTCATTCTACTATTGCTTTCACAATTCCAGTTTCAAAAGTTGTATTTTGAAAGCACTGTGGTAAATCTTCAGCAAAGAGGAGGTCACATGAAGACAGAGTGCTACAGTAATTGATGCAGAGGTCTCCGAAGACCAGTTAAAATATCTAGACAGGAAGTAACAGCTTTTAATTAAAAAAAAAAAAAAAAGAAGAAGTCATAAACAGTGTTTGACAGTATCTAAACCACCACAAGAAAATCCCATTTGAGTATTCTGAGGGACAAATTAGATGTCTTGCCAATGATATTACCAATTTTACACCACCAGAGAGTTAGGCTGATGCATTAGGCGCAGCCATTAAGGTTTGGCTTCTTCCTCACTTCTGCCTGAATCATACCTGGAAGTCTTTCCTATACCAAATTTCCTGCCTCTCCAGGGAAGACTGTTCCACATACCAGAAGAACCCCGCCTTTCACTCTTACTGTTGGCTTTTTAAAGCAGGAAAAAGCCTACATTTATTCAAAAGGATGACACTCCAACAGTAATAGTGATTAAGCGCTTACTTTTGCTACCCATACAAAGGTTCGATCTCCCTACAGGAAGCTAAACTTAAACTAAAGTAAATCTTACTCAGACTTATTAATGTGGACCATTCTTACTTTAATAAATTAGCTTCTGTGACATTCATCTCCCATTTGCACATCTGTAGGTTCTTCCATCTGTCAAACAATTCAGTCTGTTTCACCCTAAAATATAAAAAGAAAGAAAACTGAATTTCAGTTCATTACAAAGGCTTCATTTCCTAAAACGGCTGCAGCCAGGGGACCATGCTTTTGACAGTCTAGTGAATGCAAACTTTTCATATTTTTATTTCCTCTTCTGATCAGATATAGCATTTCTAAACCATGAAAACACAAGCATAGATGGATCTCTTCAGATATTTGGGGTTGGTTTCTATTCCCTGATAGGCCCTCTCCATTTCTTCAGGATAAAAAAAGCAATACCAAACAAGAAGCATCTAATTCATGTCTGTCCACAGTCTGCTGGGAAGCTAATGAGTGTCTGGCAACTACAGCAGCTTTGGGAAGGAAAGTTGCACCTAGCAGACGGGTCCAGCAGAGGAGGTACTGGAAAAGAGGATACTTCAGATAATTTGGCCAACTACCATTATATTTTGGTGAGGTTATCTTAATCTGTGAGATGCTACAGAAAAGCACAGTTGCTAAATCCATTTTACAAAGTGCAAGAGCACACGTGTAGGGAAAAGCACCTGTGACCGCAAGAGGACATGAAAAGCTCTTTACATAAGGATCTCTCCCACCCTCTCTGTTAGCAAATATACTTTTAATTATATCCAAAAAATGACACTCCTATGCCTACTAGGCTGATACAAGATTACATATTTTTGGTGATATCATCAGTTCCAGCCACTTCAACCTTAGAGTTCATATATGTATTTGGACAACAGGGACAATGAAGGCCTTGGAAATATCGAGAGTTAGGGAGCAATTTCATAATCCAGCTAGGAAATTCTGAAGTCTGAAATTACTTTAAGACTGATAGGTCTTAATGAGTTGTCTTCAGGGAGGGCTTTGGATGTTTGAATAAAGCAAAGACTTTAAAGATAATTATATATTTAAAGTGGGCAGAACTTAGGAATTCCCAGGAATTAGGTCATACTGTACTTTCTGTAGCCCACCAGAGCATATTAACTTGGAAATCTTCCATTACTGTGAGAACTGAGTTAGGAAATGTAGCACATTAGAAGCAAGCACATCAGAAGAACCCAGCATAGTAAAAAAGCTTAATGTCAAATGGCATCTCCATAAAAGCAAGGCTAACTATCTAGCTGCGCAGGAGTATACTACCTTCTATGGGCCAGTGGATAAAATGAAGAAGAAAAATTAGTAATTCACTGTACCATCTGATAAGTGTGCAGAAAACCAATTAAAAACTCCCCATCTTCAGCAAAACACTGGCAGAAGTGTGACATTCTCACCCTCTCTATTTATGTTTAAGCCCTGCAAGTCAGCAAGCAGTGAAAATTTGTTAGTTTTGTATTCCCTTCATCCAGTACCAAATGCAGAAGACAAGAACATAATCTACATTTTTCTGTGCATGAAGTCAGTGAGGCAAACATGCTCTAAATCATGCACACTTGGAGCAACAAATTAATTTTCTGTAGCCGTGATTGCTTAGTGCTGTGCATTTGCATAGCTGCATTTTCAACTGAGATTCTCAGTGTGCTTTACAGAACTTAATAAAGTTTGTAGATTGTAAGATTACCAAACCAGTGGTTTTAGACATGTAAGGGATTAGGTATAATCTGAGCACCTAAACTCAGTGCAATGCTGAAAATACAAAAGGACAACACAAAAAATACTTTGCTATGCTCTGCCCAATGAGTTTCATTGGAAACCTCACTTTTTGGCCCTATTCCATCACTATGGCTTCATGGATGCATCTCATTCAGCTCATTAGTTTCCTGATGAAAGGACCACAAAAGACAAATTCCAGGTATTTTGTTGTTTCTCTTAATTACATTTTCAGCACTTTTACTGAGTATTATTAAGTTGTGGAACTCATTGCTGGTTGAGGTGGTCAAAAGTACAAATGGGCTCAGGAAAGATCTAAACAAATTAACAGAGAAGTCTATTGTCTGCTCTGATTACTGTAGTCTAGTCACGATCTAGCACCCAGCAAGTCCCCATGACGCTATATGTTATCAGGTACAGCTAACCTTTTTGTCTAGTTTCTTAGCCTTTGCTACTGGCCACTGTCAATGATAGAGCTATGAGTCATTCTGGCTGCTCTTACTCTTGCTGTGAGTCATTCTGGCTGTTCTTATTCTTTAATTACCTGGTATTGAGTATTGTTACACTGGGTTTAATTCCAAAGAATGATGAGGGTTCTGATTAAAATGCCTCAATGTATGTGAAAAGCCTCCTTTTTTTCTTAAAGGGACCTCAGGTCAAATTTTGATATCACTATTTGTACATACAAGATAACCTCAGGAATCTCTGACGCAATACCTATTGATGGGATCTCTTGAGCCTTGTACGTTTTGACAATGTCCTTGTAAGTTATAATTTTCATCCTGCCTGAAAAGTAACCCTTGCATCTGGGTCATAACAACCCCATTCAATGCTCCAGGCTTGGGGAAAAGTGGCTGGAAAGCTGCTCATGGGAAAGGATCTGGGGGTGCTGACTGACAGAGCTGAACAGGAGCAGCTTGTGTCTAAGCAGCCAAGACAGCCAACAGCATCCTGGCCTGTAGCAGCAACAGTGCAGCAGCAAGGCCAAGGCAGCGATCATCCCCCTGTACTGCCCACTGGTGAGGCTGCTCCTTGAACCCTGCATTCAGTTCTGAGCCCCTCACTACAAGAGAGATATTGAGGTGCTGGAGCGGGATCAGAGAAGGGCAATGGAGCTGGCACAGGGCCTGGAGCACAAGTGTGTTGAGGAATGGCTGAGGGACCAGGAGGTGTTTAGTCTGGAGAAGAGAAGACTCAGGGGGGACCTTATTGCTCTCTACAACTACCTAACAGGAGGCTGTAGTGAGGTGGGGGTCGGTCTCTTCTCCCAAGTAACAAGTGACAGGACAAGAGGAAATGGCCTCACCATTTCCTCACCATTTCTCACCATTTCCTCACAATTTCTCACCATTTCCTCACCATTTCACCTCAAGCTGCACCAGAGGAGGTTTAGACTGGAGATTTGGAAAAATTTCTTCAGAGGGGGTAGTCACGCATTGCAACAGGCTGCCCAGGGCAATGGTGGAGTCACCGTGCCTGAAAGTGTTCACAAACTGTGTAGATTAGACCCCTAGTGACATGGTTTAGTGGTGGCCTTGGCAGCGCTCAGGTAATGGCTGGACTTGATGATCTTCAAGGTCTTTTCCAACCGAGGTGATTCTATGATCCTATGATTCTTTTTAGCAAGCATTCCTTCATACTTACATAGATAAAACCTTCACCTCAATGATGTCATGCCGTAATTCCAAGCATTTAGTAGAGTTGTATTCCAAAGGTCCTTCATAAAACTCAAAATACCTGAAGAAAAACAAGAAGAAAGATTACAAATAAGGCTTAGACTAGCATACTTCTTTACCCATCAACAGCAATTTGCTTAATGTTGTTATTTATGGTTTTTGCCTAACTTTAGACTATGCTATCTGGCCCATAGGCATGTTATTACTTCACATGAAAACACAGATGTCATTGCTGATGGCAGAACAGCCACCCATGTCCACTTTGTCCACCCCTACAAGATTTCATCCCTTTTGTATGCACCAAGAAGGATCAAATACCTTTCCAGCAGTCAGCATGCGGCAGCTGCCACTGAACGTCAGGGAAAAGCACTGATCACTTGAGGAACACTGTTCCCATCATCCCTTGGTGTCTGAATATGCTGAAAAGAGTACCTTAAAGTTTGCTTCTGTGTAGAAAGCAAAGTGCTGGAGGTGGCACCTTGTCTGTGAAGACCTGCATAGCTCTATACATTTGAGATTTTAATTGGGATTTACTCTTTTGGTATACTTGGAGGGGATGGGAAGCTGGGATTTTCTTCTCCAAAAAACTGAGTTGGCTTTGAGAATGAAAGGATTTGAATGCTCAGAAAAAATGACAGTGCTATTCTTAATTAAAATATAGACATAATTATTTTTTTTGTTAAATTCCTCTACCTTAGCCATCAGACTGAAGGGGAAACAAACACAGTGGTACCTACTCATGTTTAGGGGCCAGAGAAAGCCCAGGCTGTGCAGTGAATTCAAAGAGATTGTATTCAAATGACAAAAAATATTTAGGGTTTAAACCAAACTCTGTATCAGTTTCACCATTTATCATTAGAAGCCTGTATTAAAACCTAATACCTAAAACAGCAGTTATGAGCATAATGAAGAGATACAAGGAAACAACCTGGAGGAGTGTTATGATAAAGGTTCCAAGCCCCCTGCCATGATCATCGAGTTCCAATCCCCCTGCCATGGGCAGGGACACCTCCCACTAAACCATGCCATCCAAGGCTATGTCCGACCCAGCCTTGAACACCGCCAGCGATGAAGCATTCACAACTTCCCTGGGCAACCCATTCCAGGGGCTCACCACCCTCACAGTAAAGAATTTCTTCCTCATATCCAATCTAAACTTCCCCTGTTGAAGTTTGAACCCGTTACCACTTGTCCTATCACTGCAGTCCTTCATGAAGAGTCCCTCCCCAGCATCCGTATAGGCCCCCTTCAGATACTGCAAGGCTGCTATGAGGTCTCCACGCAGCCTTCTCTTCTCCAGGCTCAACAGCCCCAATTTGCTCATCCTGTCTTCACACAGAAGGTGCTCCAGTCCCCTGATCATCCTCGTGGCCCTCCTTTGGACTTGTTCTAACAGTTCCGTGTCCTTTTTATGTTGAGGACACCAGAACTGCACACAATACTCCAAGTGAGGTCTCACGAGAGCAGAGTAAAGGGGCAGGAACACCTCCCTCGACCTGCTGGTCACACTCCTTTTGATGCAGCCCAGGATACGGTTGGCCTTCTGGGCTGCAAGCGCACACTGCCGGCTCATGTTAAGTTTCTCATCGACCAAAACCCCCAAGTCCTTCTCTGCAGGGCTGCTCTGAATCTCTTCCGTGTCCAACCTGTAGCTGTGCCTGGCATTGCTCCGACCCAGGTGGAGGACCTTGCACTTGGCATGGTTAAAATTCATCAGGTTGGCATCAGCCCACCTCACAAGCTTGTCAAGGTCCCTCTGGATGGCATTCCTTCCCTCCCATGTATCAACTGAACCACACAGCTTGGTGTCATCGGCAAACTTGCTGAGGGGGCATTCAATCCCACTGTCCATGTCACCCACAAAGATGTTGAACAAGACCGGTCCCAACACCGATCCCTGGGGGACACCACTCGTTACTGGTCTCCAGCTGGACATTGAGCCACTGAGCACTACTCTTTGCGTGCGGCCATCCAGCCAGTTCTTTATCCACCGAGTGGTCTACCTATCAAATTGATGTCTCTCCAACTTAGAGAGAAGGATGTCATGGGAGACAGTGTCAAAGGCTTTACACAAGTCCAGGTAGATGACATCAACTGCTCTGGCCCTGTCCATCAGTTCCGTAGCCCCTCCATAGAAGGCCACCAGATCTTTTGGGTTTGTTTCATTTTAAAATAATACCATGTTTGACCCAAACGTCTGTTCAGTTCTGAATATATAATCCTTAAGTAGGAAAGACTTTTTAGTTTCCTTTGCAGTTCATGTTTGTAGTTACTATCAAAATTATGGGGGATCCAAAATTGATCTGCTCTGGAGAAGTGCTAAGCACTTACACACCCCACGGGAATTGTAGGAAGGGAGACTGTCCAGAAAACATCTCCAGGTATCTGCAACAGAACATCCAAAAGCCAAATGCATCTAAAAGCAAATAGCTTCTGAATTTTGCCTTCTAAGTACATCCAGACACCAACGTGATAAAGCAGGGAAGAGAGAAGGCCACAAAAGGAAGAAACAGACTATGGTATGTGACTGGAAGAAGCCCAAGAGCCTCCCAAAGCAATCTGCTACCAACTGGGAATGTTTCTATCTTGTCAGAGGCTGCTTTAGGAAGTGTCTCCCTCACCTCTTCCTGAGGTGTTCACCACCTCAGCTTTTCAAAATCCCAAACCAACCATTTCGGCGATCCAGTGAGGGGCAAAAATCTTGAGACTGAAAGGAGGAAGCCTATGCCTAGAATCTGGCAGGAGGAGAACATCATAAATTCCTAATAAAGAGGTAATCTGATTACTGTCAGAAAAAAAAAAAAAAAAAAAAAAGTAGCTCAGCAATCTTTAAAAGATGTGACTATTTGGAGATGTGTTGGCATATTCTTCAAGACAATGAAGCACTGGCTGCCCCATCCCTGGCAGTGGTCAAGGCCAGGTTGGATAGGGCTTGGAGAAACCTGCCCAGCGGAAGGTGTCCCTGCCCATGGCAGGGGCTTGTAACTAGATGAGATTTAAGATCCCTTCCAACCCAAACCCATTCCATGATTCTATGAAATTATAGTATTTATAGAGCTCCATAAACCGTGACAAATCTTTCCAGATTTCCAGAGCCTCCGGAAAGGAGATACAGTTCACGTAACATGAAACTTCACCTGGACTCTCAACAAAAGGCTTAGGTTCTCCTTCCAACTCAATCGTTCATCTGCTCATTCAGCTTCACTAAAGAGTAGCTGAGACCCATTGCACTGGCACATCTCCTGTGTGCATGGCTTGTTGAGCTGGACCTGAGCAACTTGTGTACTCTGAAAGCTGCTCCAACTGAGATTAGATTAAGAATTTACCTGGCTGCACCAGGCCAAAGCCTTGTGAGGATGTACTCCAGATAAAACTAATAAACTAAACTGAAATCTCTCAGGAGCCAACACCACAGGACTTCTTCCTGGTCACAGAATTTTACAGCAGTGAAGGAGTCCCCTCTGGCTACTAGTCCAGACAAACTTTTTTGTCCTTCTGCAATACTCTGTTTTCCTACTGTATTTTGGTGTAACCATTCTTTATTTCTTTCAGTCAGACAAGGCTGGGATCACAGAATCACAGAATCACAGAATAGTAAGGGCTGGAAAGGACCTCAAGATCATCGAGTTCCAACCCCCCCGCCATGGGCAGGGACACCTCCCACTAAACCATGCCATCCAAGGCTATGTCCAACCTCACCTTGAACGCCGCCAGGGATGAAGCATTCACAACCTCCCTGGGCAACCCATTCTAGGGCCCCACCACCCTCACAGTAAAGAATTTCTTCCTCAGATCCTGAATGTGCACATTCTACATGTTAGCTAGTGGCAAATATACATCTAAATGCAACACCCAGCACGTTACACACCACTCCTGTGCCTCTCTGGACATAAGCGATGCCTGTCAGCCTTGACCTTGCCCTTCCACATAACACTGGATTTCAGAATCTGTTTTGTCTAAGGACAGGTAAGAATGGCAGAAATCTAGATTAACATGTATTTTTATCTTTCCTGCGTAGTTCTTGCTGTGCTGCTAACTTACAGAACTGCTGCCCAGATACTAGACAGCACACGCTATCGTATGGGAATGCTGCAGCAGGGGAAAGCTGGCTTCAGTCCATGGAACTGGAGACAAAGATGTCATTTTATGGAACAGAGATGAAATTTCCTAAGTCCCAGCCATTCCCTTTGATCATTGCTTGTATACCCAAGCCACAAACCGAAAATAGAAATGAGAAAAGACATGTTACCAAAGAGGCAGAAGGGTAACGATGAAAGTACAAGGTAAAAATAAATAACTTCTGGATCTGAAAGGAAATCCACAAGGCAGCATTACACTTGTAGGAGAGTTATTCCATTACCCTACAGCTTCAAAAAGCACAGAACTGTCCTGCCAGTCTCTTAACTCCCACAGTAGCTCCAGCTTTTCCAGCAGAGTCACTGGGAGTGTCAAATTCACCATTTGGCACGTTATGGAAGTGCAGCAGGATCCATGAAACAGGCTGGATGACACACTGCCGATGGGACACATGCCTCCTGCAGCAAAAGCAGCGTCACTTCTGCACCGAGTGGGGAGAAGATGCTACTGGCCACAGGGTAAGCTCAACTGAAATTAAATCAGTGTGCCTAAGCCATTAAATAATTATCGTCCAGGCAGTCATTCATAAGCCCCAAAACCACATCTGAAGCAGACAGGCACTAAGCCTCCTTAGTGTTAACACTACTGATGCTGCAGCACATAGGTTGCAAGCATTAATGATGCTACATAAGCATCAAGGAATTTGCAAGACAGTATCTGGTCAATAGACTACTAGAAAAAGGTTTTTTTTTTTCTCCCAGGAGAGTTGTTCATGCTATTTATTTGTTTCACAGCAATCCCCCCCTCCTGCTACAGACACTGAAGCAAATTAGTAGAGGCAGGTTCCTGGAGCACTGGCCAACCTTTTCCAGCAGAAGGGCTTCATATTGCAGCTCTCCAGAACACAGCTTTTGCGCACCAGGTTCTAGCACAAGGAACATGGGTTCCCTCAGCCCCTGCAGATGTCCTTTAAACACAGCTTCTCTGCTCAGCAGGGTCTGGTCCTGCTGGGAGTGTTTGGAGACCAGCCCCACACGCTCTCCCAGAGGAAGCATCAGTCTCACCCACTCCCTCGGCTCTGAGTGCTGCTTCTGCTTATTAACTCCCACTCTAAACTATGTAGTTCCCTGTGAACAAAGATACATTTGCCTGTCAGAAAGCTTAATTAGCACAAATGGGAACTGTCCTCATCATCATCTTCCTCAGTGTGATATCCAGCTAAGATATAAGGGTGCAGTGCAGTTTATTTTGATTTATGCTCTTGATTAGTGACAAGTGACAAACCTGACTACGCTACTCCTTGTGCTACAGAAAAGGGCTGTGTTTCACCTTTGTAAGAATGACAGTCATATTTTATATCTATAAAACAGAGTTGATGTGTCTGCAACAGAATATCCTGTCGCTGCACTGCCTTCACTTCCCCTGCTGAGATCTAAACTACTTTTATCCATCAAAGGTCATAAGTCTCCTGGAAAACCAACACAATAATCCATGATTCTTCACAATAGGGAATCACAGCAAATAGCACAGTTGCACGTGGGATTGCATTTTCCCATGGCTCACTGCTCTGTGTCCACGCAAGTCAACTGTTGCTTTCAAATCCACATTAAATCCAAACATCAGATGCTGTATCTGAACACCACACAAGCTGCAAGCGCTCAGAGAGGACACCGCTTTCTGTGGCTCTCAGCATTGAACGCCCAGGAATGAGATCCTATTCACTCCGTAATTTTCCTTTATTTTCAGTGAGACTGACTTCTTTTCCAACCTTCACATCTCCCATTGCAACCTCACTTCCAGCTGAGCAGCTTACTGAGCTTGCTAGTGAAAGACATATTTAGTTTCCCAGTACGCCAGCTAACTCTTAGGTCTTTGATCATCTCCAGCTGGGTTGCTCCAGCTTTGATCAAAAGTAATCTTTTCTTCATCGTGGCTACATGAATTTAAAAGCCTGGGACTTCAATCCTGCCTTCAAGTGACACTTGGATTGAGGCATTGATTTGTCTGATATATTGAACAAAGGTTTTAAAATACAATTGGGTGTTAAGCATCTTTTAAACAAGAGCATTTTCTCCTGCACAAGCTGCCTTTCCATTTTGTTCATTCCTGCAGCGCTAGTTCTGCACAGTTGGCAGTGAGGCTGCAGCACTTATGCTGCAAGAGAACATGGTGTAACAGGAAGGATTCCACCTACCCTGCAGAAAAAACAAAAGATCTTTCCAAAAATATACATTATCCAGTGACTAAGAGATGAGAATAAATGAACCAAGTTGTGCAGGCTTCTGCTAAATACTAACAGTACTGTCCAGCTAGCAGTGCCTGCACTCATCAGTATGGGCAGATCACGGCCAGCCGCAGGTCTAGATTCACCATCACTACTCAGGAACATAGCAAGCGTTCCAGAGCACATTCCCAAAGCACATGGGGATTCACATTCATCTGACTAGGCTAGAATGGGATCTTCAAACTGCTGTACCTGAGGTGGCGCATATAATCGCTATAAGGGCTCTGGAAAACTCACCCAGAGCAGAGAAAATTAGGCGTTGAAATCACTTATCAGAGAGCACATTGTGAGTGACTAAATCCCTTTGCTTCCACTAATATTTCTACGTAACAACTCAAAACCTACCAGATTTAGTCAAAAGGTTTAAGGGTCTGACATCAATACAGTAAGCTTTTTCCCCTCAAAGAATGGATCCTACCACTTCACGTGGCATATTCTCCTAAGATTACTTAGACCTTGTTTGGAAGGCACAATTCCAGTTTGGTAGATAAAGAAGTTGATGTAGAGGCTCTTAAAGGTCCTTTCCGACCTAAATGAGTCTGTGAGCAGCAGGTAAGTCCATGGCAGGCAGAAACAGGGACCTTGGGCTCTGCTCTCATAGACACTGCACAGTGTCTATGATTACCACAAAGAACAACAGCAGCCTCTGAAGCTGATGGAACTCATAACAACCTTTCATACTGTACCTTGCAAAAGAAAACACCTGTGGACATACTGATGTTAAACGAGATCCCCCTGCTGTCACAGTTGGCAAGTGAAGCAGAAATGTTCTATGTTCTTGGATTAATTTACACTTCACTTGGGCTGTTGCACAAAAAAATCACACTGCTGCATGTGTGTTTCTGCCATTTGAGAGTTGTGTTGACTTGTCCACTACAGGATGGTGCTTGAAAGACTGAGCTGAAAGAGAAGGTGCTGTGGGCACAAAGAAAGATGGAGAAGCAACAGTCTCCTGTTACGTAGGCTCATTAAGTTATTTGACTACCTCCTCCTTGGGGACAACAAATACAACAAAAGATGGTTTTCATTTCTCCTGGTGACCAGCCGTTGATGCCAATGTAACTGGCATTAAGTGGTTTAAACCTTTCACCATCTTCGTCTATAATGCTACTAGATGTAGTAGATGTCTACCTGATCATGAACTTTCAGTATATGGTTCTAGTTGTGAATAAAATGTGTCACTATAAACTGTCATGTAAAAAAATAAAAATATAAGCAAGAGAAAATGGTCATACATCTTTGTATGCACTATGCGGTAATGGCTCTTCTGAATTACTGCATCCGGTTCTGGTATTTCATCTCTGAGGGTTCGAGATGTTGGTGGGAGTTACAAAAGAGCCTGCAGAAATGACTTGGGTTCTAAAAAGTATGAGAGGCGTATGAAGCTTAATCTAAACATATGGTGACTGAGTAGGGCAACACTGTACCAGGAAGCAATTAGTAGTGACGGAAAGCTTTTTAATACAGTATAGCAAGGAAAAATAGCATCCAATGGCTGGAAGCTAAAGACAGAAATGGCATTTCTAACGCAAGGCTGGTTTTCTTTCTAGAAGAACCAGAGTAATGAAAAAAAAATAAATAAATCAAGAGCTGTAATTCTTGTAGAAGAGCTCATGCATCCCAGGAGATACAAGTAACTGAGGTTAAAAGCTATTAACCCATGAACCTCCTGATTATCCACCTAGGATATTTTGAAATGCTTGGCTAGATTTGTCTCTTTGCAGTGTGACAAATCTGTCTGGATTTTCACAATAAACAGCATCAGAAATGTCCATCCACCAAGACAAAGTCAGCTTCCCAAGATAGCCTGCTTATCTTCCAAATTAAAGATTTTTACTTAAAACAAACCAAAACAACAAAAGTGTTTCCATGAACCAGCCCTAAATTCATGTGATCTTCCAGAGAAGAGGAGTGGCTTTTGTATTTCTGTCCTTTAAGAGTAGTTCATTGATAGCTATATGTACCTTACAAGTAACCTTAGAAAAATGTATGAACCCATTTGTCACATCTCAGAGGCGCCCTGTTTCTAGATTCCCTGTTTCATCTGCTCCTGTGACTTCATACACAGTTTACACATCTGTACAGTTGACCGTAGCTATGATACCCTGAGGATATGTTTTTCATAATGACTTTGACAGCTCCTGGCAAACTGGCACTGACATTCTGATCTTGATCTGTCTTCACATCTCAACACACAGATCACAGAATAACAAAGTGGTTTGTGTTTGAGGGGACCTTAAAGCTCATCCAGTTCCAACCCCTTGCCAAGGGCAGGGAGACTTTCCACTCAAGCAGGTTGCTCCAAGTCCCATCCAACCTGGCCTTGAACACTGCCAGGGATGGGGCAGCCACAGGTTCTCTGGGCACCCTGTGCCAGCACCTCACCACTACCACAGGGAAGAACTTCTGCCTAAGAGGTCATCTCAATCTCCCCTCTGGCAGGTTAAACCCATTCCTCTTGTCCTGCCCCTACAGGCCCTTGTCCAAAGCCCTTCTCTTCCTGTAGGCCCCCTTCAGGTAGCAGAAGCTGCTCTTATGTGTTCCCAGAGCCTTCTCTTTATCATTTGGGGATTCTTTGGCTCTGCTGCCCAATACCACATTAGCAGTGTGAATTGAGCAAACAGCCACTCCGGCTAATTTACTAATGCTAATGTTGTTCCCCCTCTCATCTGTCCCCTTACTCTCTCTACAACTGGTCTCATATACTACCCAATACAGCTCTGCTGCAACAGCTGCAGGTGTAACAGCAGGAGGTAAAACAGAAACAGCCCTAAATGACATAGCAAAATCCAGGGTACCTCTGCAGGTTGTTCACCCACCTGTGATAAGCCCACCTTGCAGACCATACTTCTGAATCAACACCACTACCCCCTGTGCTTTCTAGGTCACCTCTCCCACAGATTGCAATGCATCTTTGTTTAGAGGTTTTTCTACTGTACAATGTGTCACCTACAATGATTTATTGGAGAGTATACCAAATTTTAGTTTTAGGGACACTTTGGTGGTTTTTTATTTTCACAGTAGCTGTATCAAAACAATATTGGTTGCTGACAAGCAGCAGCAGGTACATTCTCAGCTACTGTCCTGGATGAGGTCTGATGGCCCAAGGCCCTACTGAAAAATGTGATTTTGTCTGAAAAATGTGATTTTGATGAATCCAGCTGATTACACATCTATTTTGTAGCCACTGGGGACAAAGCTCCAGATTTGTCATACTGAGGAATTCAGTGTACAAACTGACAGGCCCAAAAGTATAAAGCTCATGTGTTTTCTCACCTGTCAAAGGCTTCTGTGGTGTCACCACCTAAGTCTTACATTGAAATCTTCAACTCAGACGGACTGATGGCAGAGAACATCATAACCCAACCAATATAGCACAAAGATCATCATATCATTAAGGCAGCTTCTTGGCAACAGAAAATGCTTTAAGCATGAAGACTCAAAATCCCAGTAAGTTGTAAACCATTAAAAAGAAAACAGAGGAATCAGGGCTCTAGGAAGCAGTTGCACCAGGTGGAACACTTTACCTGATTCCCCACAAGGATGCTGTAAGATTTATAATACATAGTGTAAGATAAAAAGCAAAAGGTATTTTTGCTTGAGCAATGGCTCAAGCAAATGGCTCAAAAAATGGCTGATTTTCTGAAGCTGTGTAATGAACTCCGCTGCACAGTAAAAACATTCCAACTGCAAGCCACACTTTAACTCTGTACATTAGTTAAGGTCTGAATTAGCTTCTACTGAGATCAATAACATGACATTCTTTGTTTCTCTCCTACTTACAATTTTCACGCGACATTTAATCTTCACTGTTCATTGGTTTTGATACGGCCATTACTCTCGTGAAGTCTGGCTATCCTGCAATTCTAATGTCCTTATTCTCCCAGTGCACTTTTGCTTTCAAAGTCCTTCATTTTTATCTGACAAATCACTCCTACAGAATGAGTTGTCAGTGTCCCTACACTATGTATTAAGTTACATAATTAAAACATAAAGAGTAGTTATAGAATATACATGGGTTAATACCACATACGTATGAATAGTTTTGTGCACTTTAGACATCTCTCTGGAGACCTATAAATACACACAAGTAAAATCAGGTCAGTAAAATGCAGTTTGCAAGTTTTCCATTTGGTGAAAAGAATTATTCATCAGAGGAAGCCTTGTCTTCAATTCATTTCAACAGCCTGAAGTGGGCTGTCAGATTAAGACTCTTAGAGGATGTCTAGTGATAACACAGTAAGAAAGGTGATTAAAGGTAAATAGCAAACAATTTATGACACAGCTCTGAGGTTACTCGCCACACAGTTTCACCTTCACATTTATACAGTTCTATTTTATTTTACTATATTCTCGCCTTTCAGACAGTAGACAAATGGATAAGTAAAATCTGCAACACACTTATGTGCAATATATGTTGCAACCGGACTTATCCTTAACTCAAAATCCCCCTCCTTCAGATCCATAGTCATTAACACATTAACCATTTTTCCCTTCCTCTGAGTGAAAAATTGCAGCCTAAGTTGGTTCATTTTCTGAAGAACCTTAACTAGCTAAACCACCAAGCACTGTTCATACAGGATCAGGTTACAGCAACAGGAACTGCAGCATTGCCGTGATTCAGTGAGACCGGATGGGTTTTGGCAGGTCAGGCTTTGCCCTTCTGCTTGCCTCTGAAATGCTATCAGCTCCACAACTGCAGTGGTGTACAGTTACCACAGTGATGATATTTTAAACAAAATACGCCATTTAACAAGGGAGAGTTTTATTCACACATAGGTATTAATTGTAAACTTACTTGAATTCATGTTATTTGTTCTTTCACCTACAGTCTTTCTAAGATGCCCCTGCTACTTACTGAACTTGACACTATACATGAGTTAGGACTTTTAACTTCTGCAATTGAGGTTCCAGGAAGATAACCAAATTATTCACCCTGTGCCTGTACCTGGATTTATGCAGATGGCCTGTGACAGCTATGGAGCTCTTGAGGCACAGCTACAGCCAGTTTCCTCACTATGCACATGGCTCTTCATGACCCTTCAGATACATGCCAGTCAAAAGGATCCTACCACAAATCAGTACAAAAAGTTCAACAGCACATCAGTGCTTCTCAGACTTTAAAAGTAGTGTAAATAAAGGAAATACTCCAGTCTTATCATAGAATCATAGAATCATAGAATCATAGAATCATAGAATAGTAAGGGTTGGAAAGGACCTCAAGATCATCGAGTTCCAACCCCCCTGCCATGGGCAGGGACACCTCCCACTAAACCATGCCATCCAAGGCTATGTCCAACCCCACCTTGAACGCCACCAGGGATGAAGCATTCACAACCTCCCTGGGCAACCCATTCCAGGGCCCCACCACCCTCACAGTAAAGAATTTCTTCCTCACATCCAATCTAAACCTCCCCTGTTTAAGTTTAAACCCATTACCCCTTGTCCTCTCACCACAGTCCCTAATGAAGAGTCCCTCCCCAGCATCCGTATAGGACTCCTTCAGGTATTGGAAGGCTGCTATGAGGTCTCCACGCAGCCTTCTCTTCTCCAGGCTGAACAGCCCCAATTTTCTCAGCCTATCTTCATACGAGAGGTGCTCCAGTCCCCTGATCATCCTTGTGGCCCTCCTCTGCACTTGTTCTAACAGTTCCATGTCCTTTTTATGTTGAGGACACCAGAACTGCACACAATACTCCAAGTGAGGTCTCACAAGAGCAGAGTAAAGGGGCAGGATCACCTCCGTCGACCTGCTGGTCACGCTCCTTTTGATGCAGCCCAGGATACAGTTGGCCCTCTGGGCCGCAAGCGCACACTGCCGGCTCATGTTCATTTTTTCATCAACCCACACCCCCAAGTCCTTCTCCGCAGGGCTGCTCTGAATCTCCTCCCCGCCCAACCTGTAGCTGTGCCTGGCATTGCTCCGACCCAGGTGGAGGACCTTGCATTTAGCATGGTTAAACTTCATTAGGTTGGCATCAGCCCACCTCACAAGCGTGTCAAGGTCCCTCTGGATGGCGTTCCTTCCCTCCAATGTATCAACCGAACCACACAGCTTGGTGTCTATATAGAACATTTTTTCTCTACTAGGCCCTGGAAAGACTTCAAGTTAAACTATGGGTATTTTAGAATACATATTCTCTTATAAAGGAAGCCTTGGGCCAGTGTGCTCTGTGTGCATCAATACCGTCATGTCGGGACGTTCTTCACCCAAGTCCCACCCTCCCAAACTGTCACTGCCGCACTGACACATAGCATTGGTGGAAGAACAGAAATAAGAGAGACCAGGACACAGAAGTCCCCATCCTGTGTACTGCACAGATGAATATGGCATATTACAAAATGGCTCCAAAGCCTTAAAGGGGTTAAACAGCACAGCACGTGTATATCCCTGGCGTCTTCTGTGCCATGGGGAGTAGTACCAAGTAGCCAAAGAAGGTTGCAAATCTCATTTTTTCATACAGCCTGTGCTCACATTGTGCTTTAGACAAACAGAAAGAGGTCTCTTTAGTCATTCCCTCGGGTGTTGGTACCTGGTGCCTGTGTCACTGCCACTCTTCACTGCTCCGTCATCCGTGAAATTAAAGGTGCCGGTCCAATTTGCCAATTCCTCACCATTCTGCCAGCTAAACTGCAGTCCTCTAACAAGAAAACGAGGCAGTTTATATTTTATATCATTCATTAAGTCTATCAGCATGAGTTCTCAATGTCCTTTTTCTTAACACAGAAATGTAACTACAACACATTCATCAAAAACAATAAGATATCAAGAACCAAAAGACATCATCTCAAAGGTGGAAAGAAACAATTTTTACCTCCCATAGACTTTACAAGTCATCGGCTGAAAACAATACCAGACTCCCCAGCCAAACTGGGAGGCCAGTAACCATCTGTGCTCATAAAAAACATACATACGCATGGAGTGGAGCAAGGTTCAAAAAGCTGCAGACGTGGAAAACTGCAGGGCCAAAGAACTAAACCTTCCAAACTTCAAATTTACAACTACAGTAGTTGTTAAATGTGGTGGGCACTGCGCCATTCCTCTGACTTTTTGGCCATGCTAGCAAAGGATTTTTCATTTGATGTCTTCTCTGAGTCACAATATATTGCTTCTCTTCTTTGTTTGGGAAGATGACATTTTTAAGTCAATGCATATCACAGCCATTATAGAATCATAGAATAGTAAGGGTTGGAAAGGACCTCAAGATCATCGAGTTCCAACCCCCCTGCCATGGGCAGGGACACCTCCCACTAAACCATGCCATCCAAGGCTATGTCCAACCCCACCTTGAACGCCACCAGGGATGAAGCATTCACAACCTCCCTGGGCAACCCATTCCAGGGCCTCACCACCCTCACAGTAAAGAATTTCTTCCTCACATCCAATCTAAACCTCCCCTGTTTAAGTTTAAACCCATTAACCCTTGTCCTCTCACCACAGTCCCTAATGAAGAGTCCCTCCCCAGCATCCGTATAGGACTCCTTCAGGTATTGGAAGGCTGCTATGAGGTCTCCACGCAGCCTTCTCTTCTCCAGGCTGAACAGCCCCAATTTTCTCAGCCTGTCTTCATACGGGAGCTGCTCCAGTCCCCTCATCATCCTCGTGGCCCTCCTCTGCACTTGTTCTAACAGTTCCATGTCCTTTTTATGTTGAGGACACCAGAACTGCACACAATACTCCAAGGGAGGTCTCACGAGAGCAGAGTAAAGGGGCAGGAGCACCTCCCTCGACCTGCTGGTCACGCTCCTTTTGATGCAGCCCAGGATACGGTTGGCCTTCTGGGCTGCAAGCGCACACTGCCGGCTCATGTTCATTTTTTCATCAACCCACACCCCCAAGTCCTTCTCTGCAGGGCTGCTCTCAATCTCCTCCCCGCCTAACCTGTAGCTGTGCCTGGGATTGCTCCGACCCAGGTGGACGACTTTGCACTTAGCATGGTTAAACTTCATTAGGTTGGCATCAGCCCACCTCACAAGTGTGTCAAGGTCCCTCTGGATGGCATTCCTTCCCTCCAATGTATCAACCGAACCACACAGCTTGGTGTCATCGGCAAACTTGCTGAGGGCGCACTCAATCCCACTGTCCATGTCACCCACAAAGATGCTGAACAAGACCGGTCCCAACACCGATCCCTGGGGGACACCACTCGTTACTGGTCTCCAGCTGGACACTAAGCCAGTGAGCACTACTCTTTGCATGCGGCCATCCAGCCAGTTCTTTATCCACCGAGTGGTCCACCTATCAAATTGATGTCTCTCCAACTTAGAGAGAAGGATGTCATGGGAGACAGTGTCAAAGGCTTTACACAAGTCCAGGTAGATGACATCAACCGCTCTGCCCCTGTCCATCAGCTCCGTAGCCCCTTCATAGAAGGTCACCAGATTGGTCAGGCAGGATTTCCCCTTAGTGAAGCCATGCTGGGTGTCACCAAGCACCTTGTTGGTTTTCATGTGCCTTAGCATGCCTTCCAGGATAATCCGCTCCAAGACTCTGTTTTCCAAACTTTCACAAATTCATTGCAAGACCCATGATGCCTATAGTCATCTGGAAACTACACCTAGAGTTGGGAAGAAATCTCACATGAATTTAAAAGGCTGAGTCTGAAGAAACATTTGACAATATAAGTCAAGTCTTTCCCTTAGCTCAGAAGTCAACAAAAAAGAATCTTGCAGATTGTTATTTTTAAATCTTCTCCTTTTTAACCCAATTTCATGATTTCAGAAGCCTGGCAGCTGAGTTGTGAACATTTGGTGCTGCCAATACTGAAAGTTAACTTCCCGGTTGGGCTGCGCAGGGACAGTCAGGAAGCAATCTGCCAGCCTGCTTTGCCCACATGAAAGGGCATTCACTAGGACCCCATTAGTTTTCACGGTCCACAGGCTTATTACAACGGCTGGAGAATCTCTCAGACCACATCCATCCTGCAGGCCAATTGGCAGCAGCTACAAACACAGGAAATTAAGAAGGAACAACATGAGGTGTGAAAATAATGACTCCTGGCTTCCCGCAGCAGAGGAGTGAAGTAGTTCTAAACAGCTCCAAAAACATATAGTAGGAGTTCATTTGGTCTGTATTGTGGAAATGTATGCATGTAACTTCTGGCTGTCAGCTAGTTTAAGACAACATTGTCTAAGTATCTGCAGTGCAGGCATTTTCACATGACCTAGTTGAACTGGTCCTTAAAAATCACAGAATTACAGACTGGTTTGTGTTGAAGGGACATTAAAGCTCACCCCTGGCATGGGCAGGGACACCTTCCACTAGAGAAGGTTGCTCCAAGCCCCTGTGTCCAACCTGGCCTTGAACACTGCCAGGGATGGGACAGCCACAGCTTCTCTGGGCACCCTGTGCCAGAGCCTCAGCACCCTCACAGGGAAGAACTTCTGCCTAAGAGCTCATCTCAGCCTCCCCTCTGGCAGGTTAAAGAGGCATCCTAAGCTGTTCCCCTCCCTTCTCAAGCTGCTTCCCACAAAAAAAAGGCAGAAGAGAAGCATTATGAAAATCTTAAAAAAGCTTCCTCTGACTCTTCCAAATACGTTTTCATTTCTTGCATGTTCTCCTGTGATCAGATTTTGCTTTTAAGTGTAAAAAAGGGAATATTTCAAATTACGGAAGCCAAATTTTTGCTCATGGGAGACCCATTCTCACTCTTCTACGTTAAATACACGAATGCGATTCTCCTGTTTTCCAAGAAAATCAAAACAAGACAAAGAGACTGTGCTGATCCCCATAAGAAAAATGAGATGATATTGTATACTTACATAGAATCATAGAATCATAGAAAAGTTAGGGTTGGAAAGGACCTTAAGATCATCCAGTTCCAACCCCCCTACCATGGGCAGGGACACATCACACTAAACCATGCCATCCAAGGCTCTGTCCAACCCAGCCTTGAACACCGCCAGCAATGGAGCATTCACAACTTCCCTGGGCAACCCATTCCAGGGCCTCACCACCCTCACAGTAAAGAATTTCTTCCTCACATCCAATCTAATCTTCCCCTGTTGAAGTTTAAACCCATTACCCCTTGTCCTCTCACTACAGTCCCTCACAAAGAGTCCCTCCCCAGCATCCCTATAGGCCCCCTTCAGGTATTGGAAGGCTGCTATGAGGTCCCCACGCATCCGTCTCTTCTCCAGGCTGAACAGCCCTAACTTTCTCAACCTATCTTCATTCAGGAGGTGCTCCAGTCCCCTGATCATCCTCGTGGCCCTCCTCTGCACTTGTTCCAACAGTTCCATGTCCTTTTTATGTTGAGGACACCAGAACTGCACACAATACTCCAAGTGAGGTCCCCTGAGAGCAGAGTAAAGGGGCAGGATCACCTCCCTCGACCTGCTGGTCACGCTCCTTTTGATGCAGCCCAGGATACGGTTAGTTTTCTAGGCTGCGAGCACACACTGCCGGCTCATGTTCATTTTGTCATCGACCAACATCCCCAAGTCCTTCTCCTTGGGCTGCTCTGAATCTCTTCTCTGCCCAACTTGCAGCTGTGCCTGGGATTGCTCTGACCCAGGTGTAGGATCCTGCAGGATTTCCCCTTAGTGAAGCCATGCTGGCTGTCCCCAACCACCTTGTTGGTTTTCATGTGCCTCAGCATGCCTTCCAGGAGAATCCGCTCCATGATTTCGCCAGGCACAGAGGTGAGGCTGACTGGTCTGTAGTTCCCTGGCTCATCCATTTTCCCCTTCTTGAAAATGGGGGTTATATTTCCCTTTTTCCAGTTGTCGGGAACTTCACCTGACTGCCTTGATTTTTCAAATATAATGGACAGTGGCTTAGCAACTTCATTTGCCAGCTCCTTCAGGACCCGTGGATGGATTTCATCAGGTCCCATGGACTTGTGTACATTCAGGTTCTTAAGATGGTCTCGAACCAGATCCACTCCTACAGTGGGCCCAGGGTCTTCACATTACATCTTAGATTCATTTTGGAGAAGGTTACTTTGGTGAACAATTTGGAGAATCACATCAAATGGTGTAGAGGCTATGGTATAATGGCTATAGGGTAAGGCAGTGCTAAGGCTTGTCAGGAGTCCCACACTTTGACCATTGTTCTGAGAGTTTTTAATCAGCTGAGGCTGCCCAAAGTACAACTTCTGAGCAGAATATTGGTGTGAAGAAAACATGAGAGAATTCTTGTTTTTACTAAGACACCTTCACTTTTAGGCTTGTTGAAATAAACACTTGTGATTATCTCCCATGTACCACGGTCTAACACATTTTTTTGCCGTACTGGAACTGGTATGGAAAAATGTTTCTTTTGAATGTGCATGTCTCTTTAAAAGGCATCTAAATATATGGCCTTAAAAATATGTTTTAATTGCTAAGACAGCACTGAATGATACATGGGGAGAAAGGGTAGAAGTGTGCGAAAAACAAGCTGGAATTGCACTTTCAAATTGGTTTTAAATTAGATATTTTGGGCTTAGATATGAAATAGCATTAATCTAGATAAATAGCTGGTGTCATTGTATCCTTCAGAGGTGAACTTTCCTAAAACATAGCCAACATCCTGGCAGATGAAATGAAGAATTGAAACATTCAGTAAAGTCTTTTCCCTTTGTACATCTCCACATGTAACAGCTGGAGGTAAAGCTAAGTAAATGCTCCAAGGAGGAGGGGGGTGAATCTGTCCATAAAGCAAAAGGGATGATAAAACCACCCTTTACTGCCTTCCTCTCATCAAGCCTTTTTTGGGAACAGGGTGTACTGCAGCTGAGGCTCCAAGTTTAAAGGAGGACATGCACATTTTGGGTAATATCCAAGAGGAGATCAGGAAGACTAACACTGAGGAATGGTAGGTATGTCTTATGATGAACAGCTGAAAATATTTAGCTTTGAAATGGCGGAATAGGGGATCTAATTGAGGTGCAAAAATATCTAACACAGGCAAGAAAGGGTTGAGGTATGACACTTCAGCATGGTAAAGACAAAGTACAAAGTGCTGAGCTGAGGTTAGGGTCAGGAGTAAGGCAAGTGTCTGCCCCTGAATGTGACAAGGAAAGGGGACCACAGGGTGCTTTTCTTCCAACTCCATATACTCCAGAGGTTAAGAACACATAGACTTGAAGACACACAAAACACACTACCAAAGAAGCATTACACAGCTTATAGGACTGAGGCTGAGACCAAGCTGCTGCTCTGCTTTTTCTGGCATGGTGGAAAAATAAACTTCTTCATCCTAGTAAGAACAACTTCCATGAATAACGGTTTGTAGTATACAGACTGAGTAGAAATCAAGAATGAGACATTCAAAAAGCAGTGACCTGAGTTAATTGTTTCTAACAAGATTACTGAGAGTTCTACCATTGATTTCAATTTAAAAGTATAAAGTTTTCTAATCCTCTCAGCTGTCAGTCGTAAACGTTCGTAAAAGCTGTCTGGCCAAATCTGCAACAGCCTGAGAAAGTAGGAAAGAGACTTCAACTGCTCCATCAGTATATTTCTTTGGCATATTACCGTAGTTAAATTCACTCTCAGCAGTAACTACATTTAAATAGGTAAACAAAGAAGAGGTGAATTAAACTGTGAATCAGAATTGCATTAGGAAAGCACATGCAGGATGGAAACAGAAAAGGAAGAGAGAAAGCAGCAGAACAAATGAAAGAAGGAAAGCAGAGGAAATTACTTAGACATAGACATCTCCTATGTAATTTAGACAGAGCATGTCAAAGAGTTTAAAAACCAGAAAAGCTTATTTTAAACATGGGATCATTACCAATGATTACCAGTGGTGGAACTTCGCCATTTGCTCAATTTGCCCTATTTCTTTCTAAAATGAATACATTTCCCCAATGTGTGATGCTGATGATGACAAGGAAAGGCTTTATAAAAGATGCAATAACCAAAACACTCTTAGTGCAGAGATGTTATGTCCTTCTCAGTCACTGTAAGCAGATTTCCCATCAAGGTTTATGGGCATCACTAAGCACAGGACTTACCCCTAACAAATAAGAGTATGAGTAATGTTGTGCCTCGCATTAGAGAAACGCTGTGAAGTGGGGTATCTTAGCAATAAAGACCTTGAGTTTCAGGTAAATGTCAAAGCAATATTTTGATCCTAATTAGGAATGGTAAATGTTGAATCAGTATGTGGTCAAATAAACATTGGTACAATGGAAGTGTAGCAGGAGAGGGTGAAAAAAACCCCAGAAAATTAACAAAACAGCAGTAATTCTGAAGGGCTTGTCAAGACCAGCCATCAAGAAGCATCAGGAAGCAAAGCAAAAAGCCTGTTGCTGCAATCCAAACAAGAGACAGCTCCTGCAGAAGCAGAGGTTTTAATAGCAGAGAATATCAAGCAATTATGAGTCTTTTGAACTGTAAGGAAAGAATGAACAAGTGGGTAGATTGCAGCATGAAGATTCATGTCCATGCTGCCATCCCACTGAGATCCCACCTCAGGGATATCTCATTGCCTTTCTAAAGCGCGAAGGCAAGGTGGCAATTCAGCTCAGACAAGAAGCAAGGCTTTTAAAAGGGAGCTACTCTACAGGCAATAAAGGGGAAGACCCAACAGACTTCAAGCTCAGCTGGCAGTCCTGTCTGGGCTTTAAGCAGAGAGCAGGCCATGAGTATGCAGCTGAATTTACTCAAGAGAGACCCACGTGCTTGGAAGGTATAAAGCAGTTTGGTGGACATGGCTGAGTAATGAAGTGACCAACATTTGTGGGTAACAAGGACTCAGTGACAACAAGGGCATCACACAAGTGGTGCAAGGAGAGGGCATGGAAAAGTACCCCTGCCACTCCAGTGCCAACACATTCCCCAGAAACCACCAGCTATTCTCATATAATCCCTGCCAGTAAGCTCTTTCCTCTCATCTTTGAAGGTGACAGCTACCACTACCCCCATCCTGCATCTGCCAGAGGAAGGCTAAAACCAGAAGCAAGCAAAACCAGACAGAAAATAATGTCATTTTATATTGGTGAAGTTAAGCCAAAATCTGACTCAGCTTGTTCGTCTACCACAGATGGTCAAGCAAGGGGAAGCAGAGGAGTCTACAGACTCCTTCTCTGGAGGAATGAAAGGAAGATATAAATGTCCCCAAGAGAAAGACAAATTACTTAATTTTCTTTCTGAGCTCCATCTCTTGCTTGCCTTCACCAGTTCTACTCTTTATTTCTAGCAGTTCTCATATTCCTTCTCTATACACAGTCTTCCTGTTGAAAAAGCCATTAGGAAGTGACAGCAAGCTCAGCATTTTTGACTCCAGCTCCTACTTCAGTTAAAAGCTAATAGAATACATACTAATTCTGTGTATATCATTAATACTGTAATAATCACATTTCTATAGGCCTGGTCATGTTGTTGCATTACAGTGTTTCAAACTACCCAAACACAGGAAACACAGACAGTCCAGGTCATGCATAGGCTCCTTAGAGTCAATGAAAAATCACTTCCTTTCACTGTATCTCAGTTTCCCTGTTTCATAATTCTCATGCCCTTAAGAGGAGGAACTGAAGACTTCAGTGTTAAATGATCATACTACTCTCTTTGCAAACGGAAAGCAATGCCTCTAGCCTGCTAACAGCTACATATTAGAAAGTCAGGCAGTTAATTTTGCTGAAGATCCAGTTCCTTCTTTCTGTGAAATAAGGAAACTATGACTCACTGTGTCCACAGGGTGTATGAAAAATAAAATGAAAACAGCGGTATGCATGACTGACCTGCAGATGAGCATAATTGAAAACACTCACTAAAATGGATCAGAGAACAAGAGGAAACTGGGTAAGAAATGGGAATATCAGGAGTCTCCAATGTGACAGACTACTGTGCACAAGTGAAGACAAGCATAATGGCCAACAGAGGTAATAATAACCATAGAATCATAGAATCATAGAATAGTTAGGGTTGGAAAGGACCTCAAGATCATCGAGTTCCAACCCCCCTGCCATGGGCAGGGACACCTCCCACTAAACCATGCCATCCAAGGCTATGTCCAACCCCACCCCAACCCCACCTTGAACACCGCCAGGGATGAAGCATTCACAACTTCGTTGGGCAACCCATTCCAGGGCCTCACCACCCTCACAGTAAAGAATTTCTTCCTCACATCCAATCTAAACTTCCCCTGTTTAAGTTTAAACCCATTACCCCTTGTCCTCTCACCACAGTCCCTAATGAAGAGTCCCTCCCCAGCATCCCTATAGGCCCCCTTCAGGTATTGGAAGGCTGCTATGAGGTCTCCACACAGCCTTCTCTTCTCCAGGCTGAACAGCCCCAATTTTCTCAGCCTATCTTCATACGAGAGGTGCTCCAGTCCCCTCATCATCCTCGTGGCCCTCCTCTGCACTTGTTCTAACAGTTCCATGTCCTTTTTATGTTGAGGACACCAGAACTGCACACAATACTCCAAGTGAGGTCTCACAAGAGCAGAGTAAAGGGGCAGGATCACCTCCGTCGACCTGCTGGTCACGCTCCTTTTGATGCAGCCCAGGATACGGTTGGCTTTCTGGGCTGCAAGTGCACACTGCCGGCTCAGGTTCATTTTTTCATCAACCCACACCCCCAAGTCCTTCTCCTTGGGCTGCTCTGAATCTCCTCCCCGCCCATAGAACGGTTTTTATTAGAAGGGACATTAAAGCTCATCCAGTTCCAACCCCCTGCCACAGGCAGGGACACCTTCCACTACAGCAGGTTGCTTCGAGGCCCTGCATCCAACTTGGCCTTGAACACTGCCAGGGATGGGGCAGCCACAGCTTCTCTGGGCACCCTGTGCCAGAGCCTCAGCACCCTCACAGGGAAGAACTTCTGCCTAAGAGCTCATCTCAATCCCCCCTCTGGCAGGTTAAAGCCATTCCTCCTTGCACTGTCTCTGCAGGCCCTTGCTCAAAGCCCCTCTCTAGATTTCCTGAAGCCCCTTTAGGCACTGCAGCTGTTCTAAGGTCTTCCCTTAAGGAGCCTTCTCTTCTCCAGGCTGACCCAGCCCAGCTCTCTCAGCCTGGCTCCAGAGCAGAGCTGCTCCAGCCCTCGCAGCATCTCTATGGCCTCCTCTGGCCTCACTCCAGCAGCTCCATGTCCCTCTGTGCTGTTGTCCCAGAGCTGGATGCCAGACTGCAGGCGGGCGGTCTCATGAAAATACGTGGTAGAGAAGGAATGGTATATTCACACAAAAGAAAGAAATACAATAATATAGGTCCCATGAGAAGAAAAATATGGATAGAGAATGTTGGAAACAGGCACACCTGATTACATCACACATTTGGTCATATTATACCAGGCACAAGCTTGGCTCTGCCTGTTACAGGAAAATGATAGTATTAAAGTGGAGGAGGAGTATATTTTGACTAGCACGAAGAGCGAATTTGGAAACATAGGTGGGAAGCTTCTAGATTCTAACCACTATTACAAAGAAAAAAGTTTTGTTTCATGTAGCACTTTTCATGTTTTGGTTAAATTTTGAATCAGATATCCACATCCAACATCTGAAAAATCTGATACAAAATCACTTCCTAAGAAAGATGGAACAGACACAATGCCAAAACTCAAGTGGTCTGCCTAAACTGGGACACAGTGTTGACAAGGACATCCAGGACATCGAAGGATACCTTTCAAAACAATATAATCTTTTATGTTCTCCTCTATGGCTGGAAGATAAACATCCAATGAGTAACAGATAATCTGCATGAATTTTATTTGCAAAAATTATTCATCATTAAAATATTATTTGTAATAACTAGGGGCAACTCAAAAGCCACAACAGAATGATCTGACAGTGAGGCAGATTGTTTTCTTTACTATAAAAAAATGACAATCAAGCCAAATATTTAAGATAGATAGAAGCAAATTCTGACATTTGGGATCGCAGCTCACTGCAAAGATACCTGATGCCATCATCAGTACCACAAGCAGTCTCACCATAGCATTAGCAATCTGACTGAGCTAATCACTTTGCATCTCACTTTTCCACAACTAATATGTTCAGTATCATGTCAAATGCCCCTACACTGCAGTGTATTCTTCAGCATATCCACAGTGCCCCATTTGCACTAAGGGCTCATGCTGAAGACTATGAACAAAATGTCATTTAGAGTTGATGTGTCTGTACCCAGCCACAGGGGTAGGCAGCGTTCCCTCTCTCCATGCACAGAAGCAACTTGCTCAATCTCCTCCTACCTCCAAACTGCTGACTGCCCGAGATTTTCAGATAGGACAATGAAAAGCCTAGCTTTGGCTGTGTTTGTTCTTATGGAGAATGCCATGATACTACCAGTGACAGAGACTGCTTTTAAGGTTTTCATCATGAGCACTAAAGCATAAAAGTAGCTAAATAAAGAGAACATAGCAGGACAGTGACTATCTGCAGAACTGATGAAAAAGCAAAATGGATGCAAGCAACAGAGGGCAAGGATGCCTCAAGGGAATGAGAGGTTAAGTCCACTGTTTGCCTGCGGGAGGCATGGACTGCTGAGCAATGAATACACTTGAATTAAAGAATGAGAAATGAAATGAAAAAGCAATCAAGGGTAAGAATGAGGAAAGGCGAAAAGTAAGAAAATGCAAAGCTTTGCACAGCATATATGTCTGAACCAAATCCAGCAAGTGAAAAATCAGGAAATTCCAATCAGGTCAAAAATAAGACAGGATTACCAGGAGGTCTGTAACACTGGCTGTGGAGGTCAGTGATCGAGGATGTGACCACACATAGGACGGGGGGGACACAGGTTAGCACAGCTCAAATCATGAAGAAGGGGTTCTGGGCTTGGCTTTCTATACATGTAACTGAGATTGAACTTTGTACCTGCCCATACACAGAGACAGCAGTAGCAGCTCATTTTCCCAAAATTATGGCAGGTTGTAACAGATGGTTTTGAAGGAAATGTCACAGGGTTTAAACCACTTTAGATGACAGGGCTTTGATTCACAGGTGTTGAATGCTAAGGTATTCACATAACTCAACCATTACCTTGTCATACAGAGGCAACAGATCTGGGTCAAGTGCAGACAGCAGAGTTGGCCTAGATATTCAGCCAAATATTAAGAAGGAGCTGTTCACAGGGACAGAAGTAGGCCTAGATCCCTGACAACAAAGTTGAAGCAAGCTGCCAGGGGGTATTATATGAATTAGAATTAGGATTTATTTTTCTCTGTATTAATCAGTAAGCTGCATTTTGGCTGGTAAATGGGACACCTGTAATTCACTACTCAAGGTCAAGAAGCTTCTGCAGAGCTCCTAAAGCCCAGTAAAGAATCATGTAATCAGACTGGTTTGGGTTGGAAGGGACCTTAAGGCTCATCCAGTTCCAAGACCCTGAACACGGGTAGGGACACCTTCCATTAGACGAGGCTGCTCCAAGCGCCCTCCAGCCTGGCCTTGGGCACTGCCAGGGGTGAGGCATGAGCACTAGAACACTTCCATGGTTGGAAATGAATAAGCTTTAAGGTCCCTTCCAACTCAAACCATTACTGTGATTTTATGAGCTTAACGGCAGAGGTGCAACACAACAGTGCTAGAACAAAGCAAATCTAGACGGAACAGGCACACAAACCCTGCCTGTTTTCTGCATCAGAGCCAGGGAACACACAAGAGGAAGTAACATACCCTCATGTTCTGGTACTAAAACTTCAGCCACTTGACGCTTTTCTTTAAAAGCATTTTATACTACGGGTCAAGAAAAAACTCCAAGTATCATACAATAAGCTTTTGGCTTTGGAACAGTTTTCACGATGAAAGTATCTGTTGCAGCCTGTGGTAGAGCTGTGATTGTTTACAAATTTTTTCAGAGCTTTAATTCAGAGCTCATGTACTTGTGAGCTCTCTCTTTTGCTGTAAAGAGACAGGAGCTTTATATAAAGCAATCAATAGCAGCAATGAGAAAGGGAATGGGATGACCAGAGGGGATGACTTTGCAGGCAGCTGAGTTAATCTATCTGCTCCCTGTTCATTCTGCCCTGTTCATCCCATTGCTGTCTCTGAGCTCTCCCAAAGCACAGTCTCCAGTGCTCCTCAGGTCTGTCAGAAAGCTGATTCAGTTCCTGATCTTGGCAAGGTCAGTTAGGCAGGATGGGGATGCCAGCACCCTGTGCCCCATCCCCTTGAAATGCTCTTCGGAACACCCTGTAGCAAGAAAAGCATGACTGGAATCTCAGCTTCTCCAGTCACTTTATGGAGATTGCCATATCCAACAGATATACATATTGGTGTATACAGCTTCAAGGTTTTACTGCCTCCTGAAGTTTCCAGTGCTCTTTTCCTCTACAGAAAATCAACCAAAACCAAGACCTGCTCTGCAGCCCCATCAGGGATTCATGGAAGTGACTCATGGATACCATGGTATTTCGCTGGGATAATATTTCACTCTGGTTTGACATGGAAGGGGCACAGAGCTGTGTGTTGAGAGATGACTCACAATGTGACCTTCAGCTTATGCTGCCTGGGAAAGATGCTTAAATGGAAAGAGACTTTTAACACTGGAATAGATCATCTTAGGACATGGTTAGCATCTTCACAGGGCGTTATGAACAGGTCAAAGGAGCACACACCAGGTATGGGGCAGCATGCGGCTGTAGTACCTGAACGGCCCAGCTCAGGACAAAATACAACTCAGGCCACACACAGCCTCCATGTCCACGCTGCAGCTACTGCTGTCACTGGTATAAGACATGATCTTGTCTTACATGGTACAGAATAAATGACCTCTCAAGTCATAGTCCAGGTTTATTTTCTGTGGGTTTATTCCTCATTTTCCTACTCTGTACAAAAACAAAAAACAAAACAAAACAAAAAAAAAGCTATCTTTCTTGCATGGGTAAGGAAAAGGGTAAAGATGTCTGAGGACTGATTTAAAACTGTTGAAGAAAATCTGCTCCAGAAATATCAAAATGGTGGTATAACCTCAAGTTATGAGCAGCTGATATTAATTATAGGGTACACACACATAAGAGAGATGTTTTATTCTCATTCAAAAGATGTAAAGCTTTCAAATAACGCAGACTGCCTGCATGGGAAGGCTTGCTGTTTCTTGCTGTGCAATTCTTTGAGTTATTGTACGTGCCCCCTTTGACAGACCTCAGGGTAATCTCTATTTAAAGTCTTTAATAGCTTTGCAAATGTGTTCCCCTCACTTGGCTGGGAAAAAAAAAAAAAAAAAAAAAAAGGCAGTTTTAAAGAGGCAGATTCCCTTCTTCAGCTGAATCTCACCCTGTGCAGAAGTCAGGCTGTTAAAAAGCAGTATTCAGTGAATTTCCCGCCAATAGAATATCAGTATATAATGAAGTACTGCTCTGAAACTTTTCCCCTGCCAAAGCAGGCAAAGGACTGTCCTATTGATCTCTCCTATGCTACAGGTTGGAAGATAAAGATACGGACCCTTTCAACATTTTTTACTGTAGAGGCATTTTCCTGATGTAATCCAGGATTAGTCCCTGCTGGTCAAACACGAGCCCACAAAAAAAAGGCCAGCCAGCCCTCAGCTGAGCATCTGATTCAAAAGGAAATTCAGCTCAAATCTGAGCATTGCAAAGATGAGTTAATACAAAAGCAAGCGGCAGCTCTGGATTTAAGCAAAAGTCCACAGCATTTAACCTACTTTAGCAGATCAATGCAGCGGATTTTTAATCATCACATTAATCCTAAAATAAAAATAATTACCCCAGAGATCCGTATTAAAGTCCCTTAATTATATCTCATTTCATCATCCTTTTTACTCAGGATCAGGGGCTACAGAGACCGGAGCTTCCTGATGTCACTCTCCAGCTTGTAGTTTAACTCTCTCATTAGGATACAGTGATAAGGCATTGGCCTTGCTGGGAGCATCCACATCCATCCCACTTGGGGGACAACTGAAAAAGGGGAAAAAAATATGGGAAAGATTCTGCTTTCTAATGGCATAGTACCAGGGGGAAGGAGCAGAGAATATTATATGGGGGGTGAAAAATATGTGAATACCTAGAAATTCAATCCCTACATTCTCCTCTTCTTCCATCAATGCCAAGAACTCATTAACAGCTTATTAAGGGGAAAGAGAAGACTTGAGCAGAAGCTGGGCCCCTTATCAGTTTTCACAGAGCAGAGTTTATGTCTTGCAGCATCCCTCTCCTGTCTGCAGTCCTGCCACCCCCACAGCCGGGTTTGGGAGCATGGTAAACACAGGACCACAAGCCTCCATGGCATCCTCCATGGAGAGCTTCAGTGGGTTTTTAAGGCAATAAAACCAGGCTTTTCCGTGCTTGCAAGGACAAGTGCCATGGCACAGCTTACAGCTATACTACAGTTAACTTTTCCATCCTTCTCCGAGAAAAGCATGGTTTTGTCCACGCAGCTTATTGGCACCATTCCTTAGTCTATACTGTCCGCTGCTTGTTTTAGGTCAAATTCCCCCTGCTTTGCTGGCCTTTAACCATTTCCATAATGTTCTTGCAGAGAAACAAGCTATCCCTGTGTTAGGCTGGGCAATTTTCATGTTTCTCTAAATATACTGACTAATTTCTTCCCACTGCCTTGGGAAGAGGCCCAGAGGCCTGTTACTGTCACAGATGTTGCGATAGAAACAAAGGGTATCATAAAAAAGGCAGCACATTGAATTCTAGTGAGTAAACAGCTTTAGGTTTAGGCAACGTCCCCAAGCTCCAGCTTGGCCAGCGGCACCAAAGCTATAAATATCCCACTTCTCCTCTGCAAGGATGCTGTCCAAAACCACCAGCTCTACTGTGGCCCCTGGAGGTACAAGCTAGAATGTGTTCAAGGAACATCACAGCTGGCATCAGCTTCTAGCAGGGGACTTAACACCGGAAGTTTGTGAAAGGAAAGAGCAATTCAAAGGTTACAGCTACCTCTGCATGGAGTAGACAGGCAGTCAAACTGCCTGGGAATGCTCACCATCATGTATTGCAGGGCATGAGATTGAGAGAGGGGAAGAGAAAGCAGTAAAGTACCTTTGTGATAATATTATGGTAACGATATAGGCTACTGTGTAAATCACCTTTCTGTCATTAATAACTGACAACCCAAGACTGTCACATCCTGCATTTTTATTTCCATGAAAGATGAGAACTACCACTTCAAAGAAGAAAGGAGACAAAGTGCTTTTTTCCCTGCACTGAGCTGGGTGGGGAACCTCTGTAAGACTCTTTCCTCTGATAAAAAAAGAGAAAAAGAAACAATTATAAGCTGGAATTTAAAAAAAATAATAATAAATAAATAGTGTTTTCCATTCAAAGTGACAAAATGTATGAACATCTCCCTGCTTGAGCACTCTTGACGGCAGAGCACTCAGAACCAGACTGGGAACTGGACATCACCCTTTCTTCATTCCCTGCAGCCCACTGACAACAGGAGAGGCTCCCAGGGCACGATGCAGGACAGAGACTGGCCACAGAGGTCACTCACTGGAATAGTTTTAGTTGCATCTTCTCATGATTTTACCTTTTCCATTTTTCATTTCAGTCTATACTTGGGATTTGTTTGTCACTGCTCCAATCCTGCTGCAGTCATTTTGACTTGGAAAAGTAAGCGTTGATAGGGCTGCAAGACCTCCAGGACAAATGGAAAAAACTGAGAAAATAAGGCAACTAATCATAAAGTCATTCTCTCAACACCCAGGAAGATCAGTACTAGCCTTATCTACCTATCAGGCTCCTGAAGCCCCCAAAGATGAAGATTTTATAACTCCTGGATAGCCATTTTCTTTAGAAGTTTCCACTCATGGTTAAATTCCTTCCTGCTGCAACTTAAGTCCGTGGCTTTTTATCATGTGGTGAGTCTTTACAGAGATGGGTTTAATACCTTCCTCTTCATAGAAATAGTTTGGGTATTTCAAGACAATTATATCCCCCCACCCCCCCTCAATTTTCTCTGAGACAAACAAACAAGTTTTCTACACTTCTCTTCATTCTTGCTCCTTCCAAATGAGCCACATCTTTCTGGAAGTGAGGTGCCCCAAAAAAGCGTGCCCCAGCCAAGGTTTCACTTCTATGCAAGGCACACAAATTGTTTTGTGGATAACTACAACACTCCTGTCTATACATATTAATATTGTGCTTGCTCTTCCCTCCCAGCAAGAAACATTTGCTGATTTGTAAGCATTTTGCTTGCTCCTGGCACAAGGCAAACAAGTACATCAGCTGAAACCCAAGCGAGAATCAAACCATTGATTTCTCCTGGCAAAAAAAGCAGCTAAAATCCAGAAAAAAAATTCACAGCAGCTGCCTACACTACTGAAACCCACTTACCTAAAAGCATGTGAGAGAAACATTCGACTTTATAAAACTGTATGAGTGTAACAACTCACACTAGATTTAAGTAAAATAAACTCTGCATGGGTCAAGGTTAAACACTTGAAGATCCCCACCGGTGTTTGCCGTAAAAAGAGCAGCATCATATTCAGATCAAAGACTGTTGTGCTTTACAGCAAGGCAGTCTCAGCAGTAATTCATGAGAACACAGCAGTGAAAAATAAAGTGCTCCCACTGTTACTTGGAACATTAATATTGCCACTTTGATTTTAGGAATCACATCCACATGTTTGTTTCTAAAGAAAGACATTAAAGTTCAGGCAATGAGCATGCTACCTTAACCTCTCAAGCCATTTCAGCCTTAACTTATACAGGGTGAAAAGCCTCTGTGCCAGGGTCTGATTAGGGGCAAACACTCAGGTGGTGCAGGTCAGTCTAGTGTAAGTTAAGTAAGACCTGGACTTTTACAACAGCTGAGGGTTAAAACACAATCTAAGAAACACAGAAATCACTATATTCTCCCCATCATTCTCCTTCATTAATAATCTAACAGACATTATAGATGCCTGATACACCTTCCCAGAGTGACAGCACAACACCCAGAAGTGATTTGAACTGTTATAATAGTATTGCTGGATCTCTATCTCAGTTCAGTCCAGTTGGACAACTTTTCCTATTCCATAAAATCCCCCCCTTACCTTTTGAGATAGTTTCTCCCATAGAGGATCTGCTGCAGCAAGGTGACCACGGCAAAGGCGCAGATGAATATGAAGAACAAAGTTCTGTTTCCCAGCAAATCCCTGCTTGACGAAGGGTCAGAGTATCCCATCCTTCTTAAAAGCCACTGAAGCGCTACGGGGGAAAATTCAGTTCATTGTCACCTTCATGCCCTTTTTGCTGGGAAGCGGAGGGGAATGTTTCCTGGCTTTTCTGTGAGCAATACAAGGACAAGGTGTCCCATTGTTTAGCCCTGATGCCCCTTTCTTGCCCCTTTGGATGTTTACTTCAGGACTGTGCGTAATGGCTTGCTTCCATGGTAAAGTTTCCAGGAGATTCAGATGTGGGTAAAATCTAAAATCATCTCTCAGTGCTCTTTCAGCACAAGCAGCCTGTGCTGTGCAAAAAGCATTCTGTTCCTTCTAAGCCTCTCTTGAAAGCCCGCTGCTACCAATTATCTACTTCAATCCCATTTTCAAATTCCAGATGGGGGAAGCTGCAAATAAACCAGAGAACTGCAGCCAATGGCAAACACAGGGCTCCGGCAACCTGCGTTGGAAGCACATAGTCGTCAGCTCTTCTTTGCTTCTGCTCAGTGATTCCAACAAAATGTGCTCGCAAGAAGACGTGACTGGGGTGTGCTATTATTGAACAGGCATGTAACGATCATGAGGATTTCGTTCAGTCCCCCTGCAAAAGAAACAAAAGCAGCAATCTGGTCAGGCTAGCAGGAAAGCTGCAGTTTGTGTAGCAGCGTGCTGTTCGTGCCATCCCTTCGGTACTGTAGCATTTATATGCAGAATGCACTGCTTTTAGTCCTACACCGCTCACTATTTGGGCTTCTGTGTTTCCCCGGGTTATTCCTTCAGAGTAAGCACAAGCAAGGTCACTATGCATCTCTTCAAGGACAGAGATCTCAGTTCCTGCATGCTGATTTACTGGAGGCTCCGACTAGCCTCACAGACGCACAGATGGAGCCTGCCTCTCAGTGCAGGCTCTGAGAACCATTCATTTAAAGAGACAATTATTCTGATTGTTCCTCCATCAGAAACAGTCCTCTTTTGAAAGCGCAAAGCAACAAGACCTTGTCCACAGCCACCATAACTCCTCTAAAAATTTCCCCATTTTGAGGAGAGGCTCGATACAGCTCACGGGGAAATCAATAGGAGTTTTGTTGCTGATTTCACTGGGAGCAAAATCTGGCCCCAGCCCTTAGCTTCTTCACAACAAGTTCCAATGAAAGCTTTATCCATGAATGAAACACCCTGGCTAGGAGGTTGTTTTGCCCTAATAACAGATGAGAAAAGGATTTTGACAACAAAATGGGGGGGGAATCCTTTGTTTATGAGAATGGGAGGATTTTTGTGTGAATAAATTTTCCAGCAGTTAAATCAGGGTATGCAAAATGTTGCAGCATGCCAGCAGCCCAGCTTCTGGACTTTGTCTCTGCTGTAATTGGTGCTGCATGGCAAGAATCATAGAATCATAGAATGGTTTGAGCCGGAAAGGACCTTAAGATCATCTAGTCCCAACCTTCTTGCCATGGGTATGGATGCTTCACCCTAGACCATGCTGCCCGAAGAGGGGACAAACGTAACTTTGTACAACCCTTTCATCATAGTTCCTGAAGCCAGGGCTAGTCCTCAGCATGACTTACAGCCATTCAGGCAGGACAAGTAAGGGCTAAAGTAAGCTTTGCCTTAACTAATTTTAGGCAGCAAAAGTAAGAAAAGTGTTTAAGATAAGCACATGGTCAGCCTGAACTCCTGTGGGCAGGAACCCCCAGGGGAGAACAGCCCTTTAGACACCCTTGACTTTAAGCCAAGGTGCAGAGATCCAGCCTCTGACAGATCCTTCTTCAGTCCCTTCCAAAGGTCCCACACAGGCATTTAGAACCCTGCTAAATGCTTCAGTAACCACCTGTGCATATAAAAAGAGTGGTTATCCTGAGTCAGGTCAAAGATTATCCAGACCAGTGCCTTGTCCCTGACAGTGGCTACAGGGAAAAGTAGAAGGGAGCAAGGACACAGAAACACAGAATCACAGAATCATAGACTCATTTGGGTTAGAAAGGAACTTAAGATCATTCAGTTCTAACCCCTGGGCATGAACAGGGACACCTCCCACTAGATCATGTCACCCAAGGCTCTGTCCAGCCTGGCCTTGAACACTGCTAGGGACGGACCAGCCACAGCTGCTCTGGGCACCCTGTGTCAGCACCTCAGCACCCTCACAGAGAAGAACTTCTTCCTTATATGTAACCTAAATTTCTCCTGGTTTAGTTTAAACCCATCACCCCTTGTCCTATTGGTACAGTCCCTGAATACTGAAACTTCCTTGGGAACACTCTTACCATTCTGTGGTTCAGCATCTTCCTCAATCAAGGAAAGAAACACAATATTTTGGTTAAAAAACAACAGAGATGGATGCACTCATTTGTACTATACTGCAAATAATACACATACCAGGGGATTGTAAATTAAATAGCAGAAGCAGTTTGATTCCCTCTTGTAAGAGTTATCAGCTCTAAGGCCAAATATGTTTCTTGGAACAATCAGTTCATGTAAGCCCATATAATATGAGCTTGTTTCTATATAAGAACTGTACCATTTGGATGGATCTAACCACATACCCTTCTCTGTAACAGAAAAAGTAGTATGGCCACCAGAAATCACAGGCTGGGACCCCACAGGATGCTATACAGGCAGATTTATATGGAGAAACTGAGAGGTGAGGCCAGTAGGGCAGATGTGAAGGTAAAGATCCTTAGTACTTTGATTTCTTAGATTTTCACTGAGTGTTTTGAATATCCTCTCCAATAAAATTGTCTCAGTTGCTCCATGAGTTATTTTACAATAACAGCAAAGTACTGGAGAGCAGAATTTGGCTTCTTATGACCTTCTAAGGGTGTGACGCAATTTTGCAGATTTTAGTATCACCTAGCTTTTGGTGAAAATTCAGACTTTCTTCCTCCATTTCTGTCATTCAAAGTCATTTTTTCTTGAGCTGTCTGTGCTGTAGTGCACCAAACTCATAAGCCTAGCAGCTACTCTTTCTCCTGGTGTGATGGTCAGCCTGAGCTGCAGTAAACAGCCTGGAAGCACCACGTACTCTCAGTCAGTCTTTGATTTGCTGTGTTCTCTCATCCTTCTCTGCTGTATCAGAGCCGGCCAGAAAATACAGCACCTGAGAGGCCTATGTGTAGGAGAGCTGCAAGCCTAAAGCAAAAAGCAAAGCACAAAGATACATATTATAACTAGAGAGGTTTTTCTGTGCCAGATCTTGTGCAGACACCGTTCCTCATGTCACATGTAAAACAAATCTGTTCTTCTGTCTTCAGCCCAGTCCTACAGTGACACTGCAGAGCTGGAAGCAGAGCAGCTCTGTGCAAGCATAAAGAAAGAGGATGTCTACCAACAGATTTTCAAAGGATACTCAAGGTTGCCTGCAATATTTGTTGTGAGTGAAAATAGTCACACAGTGCATGCAGAAGGGCTGAATGAGCAATGCCAGCACTCATTCTCAGGGGTCCTTTGAGAGTTTTGACTTACCAACTACAGGCCTCCTGGAAAGCATCATGCCTCCGCAGAGATTGTACATGCTCCGCTTAAGAAAAGGGCAACAAAAGAGCCCCTCCAGAGTTTGAGAAAGGCTTGGGGAAAAGGACATTACAGTAAGTTGTGTGGCAAACAGATTTGTTGGACATGACTGGGGCCCAGATGTTGCGTACACTACTGACTACTAGTCATGTAGGCACTGACCCTGCAACTGGCAATGTAGCTACAATGACACTAGTAACATATAGGGAGTGCAGGCCACATCTCACTAAACTCCAGTCAGCACCACACCGGAACACAAGAACCCAGTAAATAAGATCTCTCTTCCACCACCAGAGGATCAAGTATCACTTAACTCATATCAGACACTCAAAACATCTCTTATGAGATGTTAAAAGAGAGATGGATAATCTGCATGACAGGCACAAGCTCAGAAAGGGTATTCCTATATTGTCTCTTGGAGCATAGACCTCAGAGGCTAAAGTAAAAGTGGCAAAATGGAACTGCTCACAGCCTATTGCAATATAAAACTGCCAGAAGCAGTAAGTCTTACAAATTGCTGGCCTTTATTTCTTGTATGTGAGCTGCTTACTAAATATCTTTAGAGATAATCTATCATAGCCTCCAATGGGAGTTCACTGTTTGCTCTTAAATAAAAATGAAGCAGATTTTTTTTTTTGAGAAGAAGTTAATATTGAATCTCAAAAAAAAAAAAAAAAGAGAAATCTTGGCTAAGCACCAAGACACATAAAGAATGCTGAATTAGCAAAGGGACAAAACCTGTTAGGAGTAAAGACTGTTTCTCCTGCGCAGGGAACAAGCACATCTCTGCTGGAAGGACAATATGCAGCCCTTAATTCTAAGCTGCAGTTTATGTTCTAATGCAAATGAAACAGGAAACTTAAATTTCTGACGGATAGATCTGACTGGGAATATCCTTTCACTGAACCTCTCATTTGAATCAGTGTTTGACTGATTATGCACTCTAATTCCATCTGAAAGCAAGGTCATTTAGTAACCCGGACAGCAGGATTCTCTGTTGGTTGTTTAAACCACTAAACAATTTAAACTCACAGTACTGTACAGGTTCAGAGTAAAGCAAAATGTGCTTCACATTCCTCTTCAGGGCTTTTTCTCTCCCTGCTCAGCCACCCTCCATTCCTCTTCATGTCTGTTATGCAAATTAAAGAACTTCTCACACAGCACAGGAGAATACTACAGGCTGTAAATGCCTTTAGTAGAACACTTTTTACATCTCATTCTTTCCCCTAAATTAAAATAAAATCAAGTCTATTTACAGTTTCTACGATGCTTGTGTCAACTGCTAGATCCTTGATTTTGCAAAGCACTGGCACATAGGTATATGCCTGAAAGGTTCTCCTGAATATGAAACTCATAAACATATGCTTATCAATATTAATTCTTCTGCAGATATAAAACATGAATTCATTAGCATAATCTAGTGCTTAACACAGTGCCTAGTCCCCCCTCACTGCCACAAATCCATATGTCTTAAAGTGAAGGAAGCTGAAAGGATTCAGCTAAGACGTAAACACTAATTTCCTTCTGAGTTGGACTAAGCCATGAGGAGATGACAACAGCTACTTTGGCACCAGGTCTCCTACCTGAGGAGCTGCCTGAATTGGAGGAAGTGTTCTGAAGATAACATATGGTCTGTACACTGAATACACATCACATCATCTATTGAATAATGACCACTCTCCTTCCAATTATGGATTATAGAGGCTCTGGGGGAGAAATGGCCCAATGCATAACATATCTCTTTTTTACACGGCTGACACCACTTCTGTAGGAAAAGGAATGGGTCTTCCTCTCACTGGTAGGAAGCTCTGATGAAGGACTGCCAGAGCTAGAGAGCTGTTTAACTTTTAAAAGTTCCTTATAGCAGAGCTTGCTAGAACATACAGCAAAATGCAAAACTAAGCCAGGCTCAATGATAGAGACAGCCTTGTTTTCTCAGTGGTGTTTCCAGATTCCTAGAAAACATAGGAAGTTTAGTGTGATTGTTATGATCTTGTATAGGCTCATAACAGCCCTCCAAATAACTGAGGGCAATGGAAGCTCAGTTTCTCTGTAGGGAAAAAGAAACAGGACCAAATTGCTTTTACAGGAGCCACCTGCTAAAAGCATTAGTTTGATTTCCGAGCACTGCATGGAAGCCCAGGATTTAGCACCAAATTGACAGGACTGAGATGTTGGCAGAATCATGTAGGGATCAGAGTGTTTTCACAGCCAACACTTGCTCTCATAACAGGAATGTGATCTTGCTTCTGCCCCACGCAAGTTGTAGCTCCCACCTACTTCATCAAAAACACACTTAGAGCCTTCTAGTGAAACCCTGTAAAGTGCTGGACTCAGTGGCACTCACTTCACAATTTTGATGGCAGATGAAAACTTTGATACTTCTTTTTGCTGAAAATACTCTTAACATTAACACCACAGTGAACAAATATTTCCCATGGTAAGAACAAGGATCACACATTATCTAATGCTGCCCATTAACAATTATTTCACTATTTTAACAATGCATTTTTACAGCAAAAATAAAAACTTAATCTGAGATACTGAAAAAAACCTGTAATATGGTATATGAACTTAGACTTAATTCACAGAGACAATGAATCTGATATTGGAATATGTTTTGCTGTGTCAGTAGTACTAATAAAAATGGGGGTAAATATAAAGAAGAAAAATATTCCTCTGAATTAATTAATATTCCTCTGAATTAATTAACTCACTAGTTAATTAATTACTTCAAAAAGTTTGCACTATGCTTAAAATCAAGACGTAGAAGAGACCTATTACAGAAAATGATTTAGGAAAAGTTACCTTTGCCTTTTTACCATAGTTCTGCATTGATTTTGCATTTGAAGGAATAAAGTATATTCCTCTTGAATTAACCACCAGCTTCAATTCAAATGAACTTTCAAGCAGTCCAGACATCCATCTTTCAAATTGCTCTTCAAGTCCTCCTGCAACATTACCAACTGCACACCTGTAGGCAACAAGTGTTGTCTTGGATAGATTACCTGTTTACCTGAGTGACTCTTCTAGGCAAAGCCAATACGTTTTCAGAAACACCATGATTTTTTAAATAGTCCATGGTGGCCCATGCTTAGCTCAGTGCATAACAAAAATTAAAAATTTCAAAAATAATAATAATACTAAAGCTGCTTTCTACATTCTTCAAAAATCCCCACTCTTCCTGAAGTACATTTCATTTCACACTTCTGGAACTGTGGAAGTGCCTACTGTGAATCTGGTCAACTAAACCTAAAGAAAGAAATCTTTATCCCTACAGTACTATGCACAGGCACAACTTTCTGCTCCTCCTGTGATAGTGCAGACTTGGCTTTTAAGCCCTGTACAGTGTCCTGTCTGACCTGCATGGGGTTACAGAGATGGCTATTAATAAAACTGCTGACCCTTCCAAATTCCTTCCTCTAGATCTGCAATCTGCCATGAATTCTGGGTCATGCTTATCAGGATTAGGGTGGCAAAGACCACTCTTGGAACAGGACTGTTTGGCGCTGCAGCTGTGTGGAGTACATTCACTTGGTTGTGTTTTTCATTTAAAAACCTAAAATGGGAAGACAGAGTGGTAGTCTGCCAACAGCTTATTACTAATCTCCAACACATGGAGTTGCAACAGCATCTGGCCTACAGGACCCAGTACTTTACATGAAAACTTTAAGGAAATGCTTTTGAGGAGAGAAATCCCCAGGAGAGCTCTCCTCTGAGGAGAGGGAAGCATAGCATGGCATTTAGCCAGAACAGGGGCGTTTTTGCAGAACACTCCCATCATCATCACCTTTAATTAAACTTCACTTGCAATCAGCTTTTTTATTTTCTTCCATGTGTGCCCAGAAGTTCCCCTGGAGCTAAGAAGTTTGTGTGTGGGGCTTTTTTCTCGCAGTGTGGGTAGGATGATATGTGGGAACTGTAATTCAGTCACTTTAAATCACATGAAGATGAAGCTTGAAAGGAAAAAATAATAATAAATGGTTGAGATCGTCAGGCTCAGTGCAATTCTCAATCAATTAAAGCTTATTTTAGCATCAGGGCAGTTTATTTTTAAAAAGTTCTCCTGGCACTTTGATGCTTTCATGTTACTGTGTAGCTAAAATGGTCTTGCTGGGAACAAATTACTCTTGGGAAAGCATTTTCTGAACTGCAGCTTTAGTTTCTGTCAAATGAAAATAAGTAAGATTCACATGAGCAAACAGCAGCTAGAAAATAGCTAGTGGCAGTGAGAGAGTAAGGCTTTTGACCTGGATAAAGGAGGAAAATCAATCTGAAGCTCAAGCACAGTAAAAACATGGCGGTCTGGGCTCAGAATCTACAAATGTATTCTCCAACAAATCTGACTTTCAAATGTGATTCAGTATGTGGGGACATTAACAGCAAAAAGTCACTAATGAAGATGTTCTGTATCAGATAGTTGCTTTTTTCATAATCAGTTTAAATACTGTATCTGCAATTTGTATCCTCATTTTGTGACGTTATCTTGGTTCCCATCTCACAGATGTGATGACACAGGAACAACCAATCACTATTCACTGTGACAAAACCAAAGAGATTATGGAGGATACATGCTATATGGTTGTATACTGTCATTATTAACTGATTAAACTTTGGCTCTAAAATTTAAAAGACAAGGAAATTAAAATAAAAGTGTAAAGCTGTATAAAGACTGCCCCTTAGCCCTTTTTAATTTACAGATTTCTATCCTCCACCTTTCTCTTGCTTCTCCTCCTTCAGGCCTGAAGCCACCTCTCACAATACACTGTCCTGGGCAGAGTTTTCCCACTTTTCTCAGCTGGAAGAATGCACCATTTCAAATACAAACCAACAGGGAACTTAAGGCCTTTCAGCAAGGCAGGGAACTATGGTACTGTCACCAATTTCCCTGTGACAGCTCATGTTCAGGTGCTATCCTCCTCACCTGGGATACATACCACTACAGGTTTGGCTTGGGATTCCAAGAAAGCTGTAGTTCAGGTCTAGGCATATAGGATCCATCTGCTCTGGGTGAAGAAAAGACATGCCTTTTTCCTCAGCATTGGTCCTTACAGTTGATAAAGTAGAGGAATTGGCTAGCACTGCAAAAATCAGTTCTTTCACAATAAACACTGTGCTGTGACACATCATCTTCATTTAGACAGTCACCAACTTAACAAGAGTATGTACCTTGCTCCAGGCCACACACATGGTAAATCCCTGCAACCTCTGACAGGCCCTACACAGAGCACAGCTTGACTTTGGAATGTGAAATACATACCTGAATTCATCAGCCACTGCCAGGAACCAGCACTGCACCCTTCCCTAAAACACGCAGGGAAGCCACTAACTCCACATTTCACATCTGTTGCCCTTCTTTGCAACCCCCACTCTTTCATTAAAGCATGTCTCTGCCCCTGTTAAACGTGTTATCTTCCCAGCAACTAATGAAAAGGTACAGAGCTACAGAAGAGCTACAGTTCAACAATACCCATCCAATCTGACTCCAAACAAGAGCCCCAAGTGTTTCATACCACATTCACTGTAATATGTTATTAATATTAAACTATAGTAAAGATTCATTAACTATTTTGTTATTTTTGCTATATACAGTCCTTTTTTTAACATAAACCCCTAACTTCCTTCTAGCAAGCCAAAAGCTGAGTTCATCCTTATCCTCATCCCACGGGGGAAAAACAGCCCTAACCTAACTAACATTTGCTAGTTAAGAGGAGGCTTGGGCTCAGCTCCATGTTTTAGCAGGCTTCCTGGCGCAGATGAGTATGTTCACCCTCCTCTGGATCTCTTCCCTCACTTCTGAACCACCAATCATAGCGTTTCTTGGCCTTGCAGGTGTATTGCAAGAGTAACAAGGCCAACTGTATGAAGATTTCCAACGGCAAAAAAGCCCTCTCCTGCCTTTTAACATATGACTTAAGTCATTCTGAGGACTGCAAGAGCACCTGCCTGTGCACAGTATTCAGTTCCCTAAGCACCACCACGCTCGACTACCTGGTGTGTCCCAGAATATTCTTGTTAAGACAGTCAGGTATCATAAGCAACTCATGGGAATCAGAAAATCTAGGTACTAATAGCACTAAGCGCAGACGTCTGTGTCTATAAAGCCTACTGAAACCCTCCATGGAGTTATTAGCTGAGATCAAGTCAATATGCTCCGTGGAGACCAACAGGGTTTTCACCCTGAAGTAAATTTCAAAGCTATGTCAAGTGAGTCACATCCTAAAAATACTATACTTTTTCCTGACTGTAATGAGAACTTGAGATGACCAGTTCAGTTGCAGGTATCTAGACTTGCTGTTTATTTAGTGATAGGCTGGAGAGTATGGAACTCTTTCTGGGGACAGGTGAGCAGTTAACAGAGAGTTTGTGGGTCTGGGTTAGAGGGAGAACAGCTATGGGGGACATTACTGTGGGGATCTGCTACAGACTACTTGATTAAGAGGACTCTGTGGATGAAGGGCTCTATAGACAGACAGGAACAGCCTTACGCTCACAGGCCCTTGTCCTCATGGGGGATTTCAACCATCCTGATATCTGTTGGAGGGACAGTATTGCCTGGCAGAAGCAATCCAGGAGGTTCCTCAATTCTGTGGAAGAAAACTTCCTCCACGAAATGGTCGAGTTTATGATCCTCAGGACAGTGAGAAGAGTGTGGAGCAAGCTCACTGCCCTGGACTTCAGGGGAGAAGACTTTGGCCTCTTCAGGAACCTGCTCAGTAAGGTTTCATGGGATATAGCTGTAGACGGCAGGAGGGCCCAAGACTGATAGTTAATATTCAAAGATCACCTGCTGCAAGTATTGAGTCCCAACTAGAAGGAAGAGCAGCAGGAGGGCCAGGAGACCTCCTTGGATGGATAAGGAGCTGCTGAGCAAAATTTGAAGGAAAAAAGAGGCCTATAAAAGGCAGAAGCAAGGACAGGTGGCCTGGAAAGAATACAGGGATGTTGTCTGGGAAGCTAGGGACCAGGTTAGGAAAGCTAAGGCCCACTTAGAATTAAACTTGGCTAGGGATGTTAAGGATAACAGGAAGGGATTCTATAGGTACACTGCAAATAAAAGACAGACTAGGGACAACGTGGTTCCTCTCCAGAAGCTATCAGGAGAACTGGCTACCCCGGATTTATAGAAGGCTGAGGTTCTGAATGACTTCTTTGCGTCAGTCTTTACCGGCAAATGCTCTGACCACATCACCCAAGTCTTGGAAGGCAGACACAGGGACTGTGAGAATGAAGACCCTGGACCCACTGTAGGAGAGGATCTGGTTCGAGACCATCTTAAGAACCTGAACGTATACAAGTCCATGGGACCTGATGAAATCCATCCATGGGTCCTGAAGGAGCTGGCAAATGAAGTTGCTAAGCCACTATCCATCATATTTGAAAAATCATGGCAGTCAGGTGAAGTTCCCAATGACTGGATAAAGGGAAATATAACCCCCATTTTCAAGAAGGGGAAAATGGACGAGCTGGGGAATTACAGACCAGTCAGTCTCACCTCTGTGCCTGGCAAAATCCTGGAGCAGATTCTCCTGGAAGGCATGCTAAGACACATGAAAACCAACAAGGTGTTTGGTGACAGCCAGCATGGTTTCACTAAGGGGAAATCCTGCCTGACCAATCTGGTGGCCTTCTATGGTGGGACTACGGAACTGATGGACAGGGGTAGAGCAGTTGATGTCATCTACCAGGAGTTGTGACCAGCAGGCCAAAGGAGGTGATCCTGCCCCTCTACTTTGCTCTCCTGAGACCTCACTTGGAGTATTGTGTGCAGTTCTGGTGTCCTCAACATAAAAAGGACATGGGACTGTTGGAACAAGTCCAGAGGAGGGCCACGAGGATGATCAGGGGACTGGAGCACCTCCCGTATTAAGATAGGATGAGAAAATTGGGGCTGTTCAGCCTGCAGAAGAGAAGGACGTGTGAAGACCTCATAGCAGCCTTCCAGTATCTGAAGGGGGCCTATACGGATGTTGGGGAGGGACTCTTCATGAGGGACTGTAGTGAGAGGAGAAGGGGTAACGGGTTCAAACTTAAACAGAGGAAGTTTAGATTGGATCTGAGGAAGAAATTCTTTACTGTAAGGGTGGTGAGGCACTGGAATGGGTTGCCCAGGGAAGTTGTGAATGCTCCATAGCTGGCGGTGTTCAAGGCCGGCTTGGACAGAGCCTTGTGACATAGTTTAGTGTGATGTGTCTCTGCCCAGTGCAGGGGAGTTGGAACTGGATGATCTTAAGGTCTCTTCCAGCCCTAACTGTTCTATGATTCTATGATTCTATCTGCGTATTGGATGCCAAAATGCTGGTGAGAGAGCCAAGTATAAAAAAAGAGCATGAAAACAAGTTGAAGTTAATGTCAAGTAAATAACATAAGGAAGTGAGCTATGAATGTTTTTTTCCCCTTTATATTTAGTCCACTGAAACGGCCAATACTAATTCCAGTGGAACTGTCACAGAAACTGACATTTCCAGCAGCCACCTACCATTGAAGGGGAACAAAGCCACAGAATTTCATCTACATTCCCAGTGATATTCTGCTCCTCTTTTTTCTCTCTCTCAAAGCTACTGTTGATGATCATTTGCAAATGAATAAAATACACTTTCATGAAATAACATGTGCCAGTTTTGCTGCTAGTGTTCTGTCCACATGACTAGCACTACTCTTTGTAAACCTTCCTTCCACTTCTACTACTAACCCACCTTTCATAGTGAAAGGGAAAGCAAAGCAAATCTGGAAGTCATGATATTTCCTCACCCCCCAGTAACATTCGAAAATGGCCTGGGGTGAGGAGAGGGGGGAGTTACACTTCCAGACAGTAGAAGAAAATGAGATACTTTAAAATACTATTTCTTCTAGAACTGAAAGAGTTTAAAAAGCAACAAAAATGAAATAATTTGAAAGTATTAAAAGGAAATGCACAGTTATATAGCACGTAGGTTTTGGAACTCTCTGAGCTTATTGAAACTCATAGAATCATAGAACAGTTAGGGCTGGAAGGGACCTTAAGATCATCCAGTTACAACTCCCCTGCCATGGGGAGGGACACCTCCCACTAAACCATGCCATCCAAGGCTATGTCCGACCCAGCCTTGAACACCGCCAGCGATGAAGCATTCACAACTTCCCTGGGCAACCCATTCCAGGGGCTCACCACCCTCACAGTAAAGAATTTCTTCCTCATATCCAATCTAAACTTCCCCTGTTTAAGTTTGAACCCGTTACCACCTGTCCTATCACTGCAGTCCTTCATGAAGAGTCCCTCCCCAGCATCCGTATAGGCCCCCTTCAGATACTGCAAGGCTGCTATGAGGTCTCCACGCAGCCTTCTCTTCTCCAGGCTGAACAGCCCCAATTTGCTCATCCTGTCTTCACACAGAAGGTGCTCCAGTCCCCTGATCATCCTCGTGGCCCTCCTCTGGACTTGCTCCAATAGTTCCATGTCCTTTTTATGTTGAGGACACCAGAACTGCACACAATACTCCAAGTGAGGTCTCAGGAGAGCAGAGTAAAGGGGCAGGAGCACCTCCGTCGACCTGCTGGTCACGCTCCTTTTGATGCAGCCCAGGATACGGTTGGCTTTCTGGGCTGCAAGCGCACACTGCCGGCTCATGTTCATTTTTTCATCGACCGACACTCCCAAGTCCTTCTCTTCAGGGCTGCTCTGAATCTCTTCTCTGCCCAACCTGTAGCTGTGCCTGGGATTGCTCCGACCCAGGTGGAGGACCTTGCACTTGGCATGGTTAAACTTCATCAGGTTGGCATCAGCCCACCTCACAAGCGTGTCAAGGTCCCTCTGGATGGCATTCCTTCCCTCCAGTGTATCAACCGAACCACACAGCTTGGTGTCATTGGCAAACTTGCTGAGGGTGCATTCAATCCACTGTCCATGTCACCGACAAAGATGTTGAACAAGACCAGTCCCAACACCGATCCCTGGGGGACACCATTCGTTACTGATCTCCAGCTGGACATTGAGCCACTCAGCACTACTCTTTGCGTGCGGCCATCCAGCCAGTTCTTTATCCACCGAGTGGCTCACCTATCAAATTGATGTCTCTCCAATTTAGAGAGAAGGATGTCATGCGAGACAGTGTCAAATGCTTTGCACAAGTCCAGGTAGATGACATCAACTGCTCTACCCCTGTCCATCAGTTCCGTAGCCCCTTCATAGAAGGTCACCAGATTGGTCAGGCAGGATTTCCCCTTAGTGAAGCCATGCTGGCTGTCACCAACCACCTTGTTGGTTTTCATGTGTCTTAGCATGCCTTCCAGGAGAATCTGCTCCAAGATTTTGCCACACACGGAGGTGAGACTGACTGGTCTGTAGTTCCCTGGCTCATCCATTTTCCCCTTCTTAAAAATGGGGGCTATATTTCCCTTTTTTCCAGTCGTCGGGAACTTCACCTGACTGCCATGATTTTTCAAATATGATGGATAGTGGCTTAGCAACTTCATTTGCCAGCTCCTTCAGGACCCATGGATGGATTTCATCAGGTCCCATGGACTTGTATACGTTCAGGTTCTTAAGATGGTCTCGAACCAGATCCTCTCCTACAGTGGGCCCAGGGTCTTCATTCTCACAGTCCCTGTGTCTGCCTTCCAAGACTTGGGTGATGTGGTCAGAGCATTTGCCGGTAAAGACTGACGCAAAGAAGTCATTCAGAACCTCAGCCTTCTCTAAATCCAGGGTAGCCAGTTCTCCCAATAGCTTCTGGAGAGGACCCACATTGTCCCTACCCTGACTTTTATTTGCAATGTCCTATAGAATCCCTTCCTGTTATCCTTAACATCCCTAGCCAAGTTTAATTCTAAGGGGACCTTAGCTTTCCTAACCTGGTCCCTAGCTTCCCAGACACTCAAAACTCCTTTGACAATGCATGGAATGGCTTAAGAGCATTGACACATTATAGAGTCATAGAATCACAGCCTGGTTTGGCCTGGAAGGGACCTTAGAGCTCATCCAGTTCCAACCCCCTGCCACAGGCAGGGACACCTTCCACTAGAGCAGGTTGCTCCAAGCTCCATCCAGCCTGGCCTTGAACATTGCCAGGGATGGGGCAGCCACATAGATTGCATGCTAACACCCCAGAATCACTGTGTAAGCTGCTTAGAACTTCCTCAGTTAGGCTATTCTGTAATCATCCGTCAGGAAGGTGGGTGATGGGAACAGCTTGAGTGACCTGAAGCATTTATTAGTCAAAATTCCCTTATTTTCATGACCCTCACCAAGTGCCTGGCTTCCAGGCTCCCCCACAGGGATGGCACTAAACAGTAACGGGAATATAAAATGAAAAAATACTCATGTTTGCATAATTCAGCCCCTGGATGAAATAGAAGAGTGAAATCAGAGAAGCTAAGGACTGTGAAGAGAATCTGCCCTGGTTTTTAGGTTACAATCATCATTCGATCATCTAACTTGGCTGCCGTCTAAATACCTTCTATGGCAATGACAAATAGAGTTTACCAGGTCTACAGTTCCTGGTACACTGCTTTATTTGCTATGAACATGTCAGGAAAAGCAATTAAAGTTACTGCAAAAGAAATCTTCACTTGCTGCACCATTTGAAGGTTAGGAAAGAAACCTTCAAACAACAAGCAGCTAACAACTGAGTAAATGCCAGATTTCACTGAGTTGTGCCAGGGATGTATTTGGCCATGTATTTTTCATTTGTACATCCCCCATTAAGTTGACTCATCAAGCAAATTTTGCTTAATAAGAACCTAAGACAGTACATACTTAATAGGAGGCAAACTTGATTTCCAACGGAGGAAGCAGAATCTAAATCATTTTATTATCAATTCTGACACATCTTTTTGTTGTTCTTCTCACAGCAAAATCTACTGTGCAAGTGGCTTTAACCTACTGCTACCACTGGTAATAGACATCCTTAATCCAGCAACTGGTCGAGCACTCATGGGCACTTTTAAAGCCGTAGGGAAATCTTAGCTCAATCCTGGGAATCATCCAACATCATACTAGACTAATATGTAGAACAGCAATTTCAGGCTTTTTTTTTTTTTTCCTATTTGTTACCACACTGGATTAAAAACAGGCATTAACTAATTATTTTAACTGCACTTTTTGTAGTATTTCTCATGGGACCTGGACTGCAGCTGCTTCAGTTTTATCCCATCTGGCTGGGGGATGGGAAGCTATTACAGAAACATGTTTTTCTCAGTGTGAATAGGACTTTTTCCCACAGATGTCCTTTATGGAGGTGGGGAAGCTATTGGAAACAGGTGTATTGCACATAAATGCTTCCTGCTTTGACACTATCTAATAAACTCCAGCAGGAAAACTTCAGTCAACTCCACAGGATCAAATCCAGCCTAATTTCCACTCCTCAACCCCCCTTTTTTGCAGGGAGGAAAGCATACAATGGTTACTTTTAAAAGAATACTTCTGTGGGATTGATGTCTTGAAAAGGGATTTATGGCTTTCCAACAAAAATTTTATTTATTTATGAGAGCAAAATATTGCAACTTTTTGGAACAGTCGTGATCTTGCAGGCGATAAATTATCTGCAAGAAGATTAAGATCACTTATGGAAAAATATGCTGCTAGGAATGAAGGAAAACACCCCCACAGAAACCTGATTAATCAAGTACAATTGGCAGCAAGCATAGAAAAGAGACTGTGCTCTTTAGGAGACATCTTTTAGTGCAGATGAGTTTTTGCTTGGCTTCAAGCATCATTGCCATGTTTTCCTTGCTCCCATTCCTTTTTCAGCCCTTGTCAAAGGCTCAGTTGGTATCTTAAACCCTACATTGTCCTGACTCATTTGTTTGGGTATCATTTCCAGACGCTTGGTGACAAGTAAAAGGAAAGGTAACTGGGATCTTCATTGGTTCCAACCAGGCTATCACTGCTAAAAATCTGTATTTCCCCCTGAAAATCCTGCTTATGTTAAAGGTGTATGGTATAACAGGCACTGAGCTGGGTATAAGGTAATTCCAGGAGCTGGTCAGACCCTGTTCTCCAGATGATCCATGACAACATAACCTCCTGATCCTGCTACTGGTAACTTATTTGTTCCCAGCTCTTTTGGGGTGGGCTAGAGGGTGAAGTTTCCCCTGCATAGTTGGAATTCGATAGCCAGAAGTGGATATCACTCCTTCTCCGTGTCTGAAGTTAGGGAGTTAACTTTTTCCTCCAACTGTGTTATTTTAGTTCCTTCTCTGAACATATAACAGATGTGCCCAGAGCTCTGGAAAAGAGCTTTGGGAAACATTTCTGTTTATTCACTAAACAAATTCTGACAAGTCGAACATTCAAAATACAACATCTCTCTTCCCCTCTCTGACCTCTGTCAAGGCCTCTTCTCCTCTCCTCACATTTGCTGTGTCCGCAGCCTGCTCTGTGCACTGTGTTTCCGCTCGCTTACTACCCTGGAGTGACAAAGCATCTTCTGGCTCTGGAAGAGACTAAGTTACACCAATCTGGGTACAGAAAGGGTTTTCTTCACTACCCTTATGCCTGCACAGCTGCTTAATGAAAGTGCAAAGTCTGGTCCAAGAGGCCCTAATTTAAAAAAAGTTAAATAAATATCATTTTCTTAAACATTTTCAATTAGCTGTTCCAGACTACATTATTCTATGGAAATGTTCATGGTGTGCCAAGACAGAATGTTTTTTTACAGTATTACAAGTACTATGACCTGGCCTAAGCTAGTATTACCAATGCAAAACACAAACCTGTCCTGCCCTCAGCTACCTGTCTTTGCTGTTGCACTGCTCTTTCTCTTGCACAGCATTAGTGTTTGCATGGATGCATCCTGATTACCAGAGAGGTCATCCAGTGTAGACTAAACCCATACAGAAAAATAATATAATTTAAAAGGTTAGTTTTCAAGGGAACTGAAAGGGTGATAAGAACAGACTCAGGCAGCTGCGCTGGCTTTTGTCAGCTGCAAGTGTTTGCAGAACGATCACCTGAATAAGTGATCAGTGGCATTCTCAAGAAAGCCCTGCTGAAATCTTTGGACATCATATCATGTCCTTATTTTTGCACATCACAGGCTGATCTTCCAGGAAAACCAATCTGTTCAAGTACCCAGAAGGATAAAGAAGTGTTACACAAGTGGCCAAGACAGAAAGACATGTAGAGATGGAGAATTTTAACTTCACTATGTAAACTTGAGAGGTGCTTGGCCTCACTTTGCCTTAGCTGGAAAGCTGGTAGGAAGGGATATGTGGGTGCATAGGCCTGACAACACGATACTGAGGCTGAGCCAGATGTTGTGTAGCTGAGCTTGATGTTGCATAGCTGCTCATGGGCAATTATGTACAAAATCATAACAGTGATGCTAGAAAGCTCCAGTCATCTTCACTAGCCTTTGCTGGCCATTAACCCAGCAGAAGTCTGTTAACGGCATCTGGTCGCTTTCTTTGCGCTACTGCCACTCTGAAGTACACAAACTCTTCTGTATTTTACAGCGTGAGATTCAGGCAAAATAACCACCGGTTTCAGAGAATGAGTTCTCAAAGTGACAAGAAACTAATGAGATGTGAATTTTACTTTTCAGTCTCCAGCCATGAGCTGAAAAGGAATAAACTCTTGAAAAGCAACTCTCTCTGATGATAAATTAAATATCACCTAGTGAAAGCAGATGAAGAATTCATCCATGACACCTCCATTACTAAAAACCTTTAGAACAACACTCTGATTATGAACCCCATCCACTACAAAGCTCTACTGAACTGCAGCTCTTGTGTGTCCCCCTGGCATCACTGCACAAGCAGAAGAGCACACCATACACAGGGGAGTTCACAACGTACCAGTGTGCAGCAGAAATTTTCAATAGGGATGAACCAGCACAGGAGAATGAGCAGCCAGCAGCATCCTTCACATCATCCATGCACAGAAAGGAGTAGACCTGCCATCTCCAGCTGGGCAAACTTTCAACTTACCAACACCAGGAGCTGGTATCAAGCTTAATTCTTTCAGTCCAGCCTTTGGATGATGACTTGTAGAGTGGTCATGCAATGGCCAAAACTGGATGTGGCAGTTTATTACAATTTCTTCCTTCACAGCACAGATAACACAAACATAGTTCATCATCTGAGTTTGAAAGAATACACACAGCAACCTAGAGCCACTCAGTTTGACTACTGCTCAAGTGCTGGCCTAGTATCAGACAGTAACAGCTCTTTTTCAGAGTCTGGACAGTCAACTATCATGCACAGAAAGAGCAAAACTAGTGCCAAGCTACTGAGAGAGGCAAGGACTCTGCCTATCTTGACACTTGGGCAGCTCCTTTCAGCCTCAAGAAAAAGAGTTAATTTGACTCAGAAAGGATGGTGAGCTTCACTACAGGGTTTCGTTAGCACAAAGATGCAACTTCGCCTTAGCTAAGACAGTGATGATGAAATTGTGTCACTTAGCATGTATACCACTGCCTGGCTTCCAGTTTGTCCAGAGGAGGGATTAAGCTAGAAACCCAGTGTGATCCCTCTTGCCTTGCATAAGGAAAACTGAGGGAGTAGGGGAAAGAAGCCAGACTGAAAAATCCCCCATGCTATGAAACAGCTTCAATACAGGACGAGGTTAGGAACAATGACTCAGCCCTGCCCAGACCTCTTAAAAACACATTGAAAATGAATTCAAAAGCACCTAAAAATTGTGGTTTGGGTTTTTCCATTACAGACTAGCGAATGTCCAGAGGCAAAACAAATCAGCTTGAGCAGTGAGTCAAACAAACGCAATTTTTCATTTGGCTGGCAGTCAAAGGAAGATCCAAGTGATCCTACCTTCACAAATACAGAGGACAGCAGCGTAGCTGAGAGCAAAATTTGACTGGAATAAAAGGAGTGAATTGGCCATTTCAATCGCTGCTGTAAGCACTCCTGATTAACCACAGATGATGGTATTAGAAGAGTAGGTCTGAGGATTAAAGTATTATGCAGGCAGAAAACACCACGTCACATCTCTGAAATGACTTTGCTTTGTATCATTTTGTTCCATACTCTTAGAATCAATTCTCAGGTCTTTATTCACTAATGGGAACCTTTATCTCAAATCTAGTTAATACTTAAGGTTACTCATTCCCTCTTAGTGGCTTTTATAAGAGATTTTTCCTCCAACTCCACTTCATCATATTTTCACTTTTGTACTCGTCAAATCCTACCTTAATGGTTTCCCTGGGAACTAATGAACGTCACACAAGTAGATTAAGAAGAAGTACAAGCCGTATTTTTTCCTTACATGGATAATTCTTAGCACAAAAAGTAATGCAATGTCCATTCACTCAAATATCTTAACTGTAAATAATATACCAGACTATTAAAATACCTTCTGGAACAAAAAAAAAACTGCACAAAAATGTACCCAGCTCCTAAAGTTCATGATCCAAATGTTCTCTTTTTATATGTCCAGCTTCCAGAGTTCAGGCAGTAGACTGCGTTACCTGTGGGTCTTTGCTCTGTTTACTGTAAATAATGCTTTATTCTTCTTTTCTGGGTGTCACAGCATATGAAAACGAAAAGAAAAAATCACGTTATATTAGAATTGGCAAATAAAAAGTCTGTTTAATGCTTAATATTGATAGCATTAATTGCATATACATCTAAGTATATATTGTGCTTCTTCTGAACTGTAATCTCAAAAAAATTAAATCCACCTTTCCTTCAGGAGAAAACGTGAGCTGGCTTTTGCTTTGGGCCTGCTCAGAGTATGTGTGTGATATGTAAAATGCAGAATTAACTTGACTGAATGTTAGCTCTCTGAGTGACAGGTGTCTAGAAGAGCTGCTAAGCAAGCTTCTACTATAGACAGCAGATAAAAACTGGCATCTCCAGAAATGTTGTATTGCTTTTTAAGGCAGGCAGACAGGCTAACCAGCCATTTGGGTGTGCCTTTCTCTACCCAGTGACTACAAAAGTGCTTAAATGACTAGGTCAGATGAGATCTTCGCTACAACTACAATTGAGATGTATCACAGAATCACACAGTGGTTTAGGTTGGAAGGGACCTTCAAAGATCACCCAGTTCCAACCCCCCGCCATGGGCTGGTACACCTTCCACTAGATCAGGTTGCTTGGAGCCCAATCCAGCCTGACCCTGAAGGGTTCCCTGGATGGGGCATCTACCGCCTTTCTGGACAACCTGTGCCAGGGCCTTACCACTTTCATCTTAAAGAATTTAATCCTTATATCTAGTCTAAATCTACCACTTTTCCAGTTTAAAACCATCAACCCTTGTCCTGTTGTAACAGGCCATGATAAAGTTTGTCCCAATCTTTCTTCTACGCCACCTTTAAGTACTCAAGGGCCACAGTAAGGTCTCCTCTCAAGGAGCCTTCTCTTCTCAAAGCTGACCCAGCCCAGCTCTCTCAGCCTGGCTCCAGAGCGGAGCTGCTCCAGCCCTCACAGCATCTCTGTGGCCTCCTCTGGACTTGCTCCAGCAGCTCCACGTCCCTCTCGTTTTGCTGCTCCAGAGCTGGATTGGGACTGCTGGGGGGGGGGGGGGGGTGGGGGGGGAGGGAGGGTCTCCCCAGAGCACAGTAGAGGAAGAGAAGCCCCTCTTGACCTGCTACTCACACTCTGGGGGTGCAGCTCAGCACACAGGGTGGGGTCTGGGCTCAAGCACACACTGAAGCCGGGTCATCTCCAGCACTCCATTCATCCTCCAGCACTCCAAGTCCTTCTTGGCAGAGCTGCTCTCACTCCCTTCATCACCAATACCTGATTTCACCCCCTCTTTGGGAGGGGGTCTTGACATTCATCCCCAGACCACACTGATAACAGGGGTTGCCCCAGCTCATGTGCAGGACCTTGCACTTGGCCTTGTTAAACTTCATGCGGTTTACATGGACTAACTTCTAGAGCTGGACTGGGTCCCTCTGGATGGAATCCCACCCCCTGGTGTGTTAACCACAGCACTCAGCCTGGGGTCATCTGCAAACTTGCTTAAGGTGCATGTGATCTCACCTCAGGAGCCCCTGGCTCATCTATAAGACTTGGAGTGTGCTCCAGTGTAGCTAGAATGTCTCACAGCAACAAGATGCCTGCAGGCCCTAGCCAGCACCTCTTCCTTCTAATCGTGGTGTGCCATCCCACACCTCCTCATGGGCAAGCCTGATATTATCCCCCCCTTGAGCTCTGGTTCTTTTTATTACTGAGAGGTGAATAAAGCCTCATTCGCTTCTTTTTTAAAGCCCTGTATCAACTTTGACTCCTGCACAATATCAAAATGAGGCACTATGAGTTTACATAATGATGCCGGAAAGCATATATATGTGTGTGTGTGTGTATATACATATACATATATATATACAACTGAAGGAAACAAATTGCGGCCTCCTAAATTTCTATGTACCAGGGTTCACCTCAGCCTTCCTTCACCTTTGTAGCCTGGTGGCTGCACTGAGCTCAGTCCTCTTCTAATTGAACTCCCACATCCTGATCTCCAAGCTGGTTGATGCTCATAGCAGAGATTTAACTGTAGAAAGATTTGTTCCCAAGCCATGTGCAGGGAAAGGCATCCAAAGATAGTGACTTGCTCAAGACTCAACAATACGCAAGTGGCAGAGCCAAGATTACAACACCTAACATGGATTAAACCCAGTGTACAGATGACACAATTAGAGATGTGTGCACTTCTACAGGGGTATGATATCACAGGCATCACAGAAACATGGTGGGATGGTTCCTATGACTGGTGTGTTGGAATGGAAAGTTACAGGCTCTTTAGGAAAGGCAGGCACAGTAAGCGGGGAGGGAGAGCTGCTATTTATGTTAGGGATAGGCTGGAGAGTATGGAACTCTGTCTGGGGACAGATGAGCAGTCAGCAGAGAGTTTGTGGGTCAGGGTTACAGGGAGAACAGCGATGGGTGACATTATTGTGGGGATCTGTTACAGACCGCCTGACCAAGGGGACTGTGCATGAAGCACTCTATAGACAGATAGGAAGAGCCTCACACTCGCGGGCCATGTTCGGCCCTTGTTCTCATGGGAGACTTCAACCACCCTGATATCTGTTGGAGGGATGGTACGGCCCAGCACAAGCAATCCAGGAAGTTCTTCGATTGTGTGGAAGACAACTTCCTTCTGCAAGTAATAGACAAGCAGAAAAGGAGAGGTGCCATGCTTGACCTCGTCCTCACCAACAGGGAAGGGCTGGTTGGAAATGTGATGCTCCAGGGCAGCCTTGATTGCAGCAATCATGAAATGGTCGAGTTTGAGATCCTCAGGACAGTGAGAAGAGCGTGCAGCAAGCTCACTGCCCTGGACTTCAAGAGAGCAGACTTTGGCCTCTTCAGGAACCTGTTCAGTAAGGTTCCATGGGATACAGCTGTAGACGGCAGGAGGGCCCAAGACCTTTGATTGATATTCAAGGATCACCTGCTGCAAACTCAGGAGCGATGCATCCCAAACTAGAAGGAAGTTTAGCAGGAGGGCCAGGAGACCTCCTTGGATGGATAAGGAGCTGCTGAGCAAAATTCAAAGGGAAAAAGAGGCTTATAAAAGGCGGAAGCAAGGACAGGCGGCCTGGGAAGAATACAGGGATGTTGTCTGGGAAACTAGGGACCAGGTTAGGAAAGCTAAGGCCCACTTAGAATTAAACTTGGCTAGGGATGTTAAGGATAACAGGAAGGGATTCTATAGGTACATTGCAAATAAAAGTCAGGGTAGGGACAATGTGGGTCCTCTCCAGAAGCTATCGGGAGAACTGGCTACCCTGGATTTAGAGAAGGCTGAGGTTCTGAATCACTTCTTTGCGTCAGTCTTTACCGGCAAATGCTCTGACCACATCACCCAAGTCTTGGAAGGCAGACGCAGGGACAGCGAGAATGACGACCCTGGGCCCACTGTAGGAGAGGATCTGGCTCGAGACCATCTTAAGAACCTGAACGTACACAAGTCCATGGGACCTGATGAAATCCATCCGCGGGTCCTGAAGGAGCTAGCAAATGAAGTTGCTAAGCCACTGTCCATTATATCTGAAAAATCATGGCAGTCAGGTGAAGTTCCCGACGACTGGAAAAAGGGAAATATAACCCCCATTTTCAAGAAGGGGAAAATGGATGAGCCAGGGAACTACAGACCAGTCAGTCTCACCTCTGTGCCTGGCAAAATCATGGAGCGGATTCTCCTGGAAGGCATGCTGAGGCACATGAAAACCAACAAGGTGGTTGGTGACAGCCAGCATGGCTTCACTAAGGGGAAATCCTGCCTGACCAATCTGGTGGCCTTCCATGATGGGGCTACAGAACTGATGGACAGGGGTAGAGCAGTTGATGTCATCTACCTGGACTTGTGCAAAGCATTTGACACTGTCTCACATGACATCCTTCTCTCTAAGTTGGAGAGACATCAATTTGATAGGTGGACCACTCGCTGGATAAAGAACTGGCTGGATGGCCGCACACAAAGAGTAGTGCTCAGTGGCCCAGTGTCCAGCTGGAGGCCAGTAACGAGTGGTGTCCCCCAGGGATCGGTGTTGGGACCGGTCTTGTTCAACATCTTTGTGGGTGACATGGACAGTGGATTGAATGCACCCTCAGCAAGTTTGCCGATGACACCAAACTATGTGGTTTGGTTGATACATTGGAGGGAAGGAATGCCATCCAGAGGGACCTTGACACGCTTGTGAGGTGGGCTGATGCCAACCTGATGAAGTTTAACCATGCTAAATGCAAAGTCCTCCACCTTGGTCGGAGCAATCCCAGGCACAGCTACAGGTTGGGCAGAGAAGAGATTCAGAGCAGCCCTGAAGAGAAGGACTTGGGAGTGTCGGTCGATGAAAAAATGAACATGAGCTGGCAGTGTGTGCTTGCAGCCCAGAAAGCCAACCGTATCCTGGGCTGCATCAAAAGGAGCGTGACCAGCAGGTCGAGGGAGGTGATCCTGCCCCTCTACTCTGCTCTCCTGAGACCTCACTTGGAGTATTGTGTGCAGTTCTGGTGTCCTCAACATAAAAAGGACATGGAACTGTTGGAGCAAGTCCAGAGGAGGGCCACGAGGATGATCAGGGGACTGGAGCACCTCCTGTATGGAGCTAGGATAAGAAAATTGGGGCTGTTAAGCCTGGAGAAGAGAAGGCTGCATGGAGACCTCATAGCAGCCTTGCAGTATCTGAAGGGGGCCTATACGGATGCTGGGGAGGGACTCTTCATGAAGGACTGCAGTGATAGGACAAGCGGTAACGGGTTCAAACTCAAACAGGGGAAGTTTAGATTGGATATGAGGAAGAAATTCTTTACTGTAAGGGTGGTGAGGCACTGGAATGGATTGCCCAGGGAAGTTGTGAATGCTTCATCCCTGGCGGTGTTCAAGGCGGGGTTGGACATAGCCTTGGATGGCATGGTTTAGTGTGATGTGTCCCTCCCCATGGCAGGGGGTTGGAACTAGATGATCTTAAGGTCCTTTCCAACCCTAACTATTCTATGATTCTATGATTCTATGATTTAAAATTTCATCCTCACCCAAAAATTCCTGGGAGAAAGAAGTATCAAGCTGGAGAAGTTTTGTGGGTAAATGGTGAACACAGGAAGACAGACCAGAAGCATGAATACTTGCCACTCACTGAATACGAAATGGGAGCTAAGATCAGGGTGACATATCCACTCAGCTCAAAGTAGGGGAGATTCCATGGCTAAAATGGGATTGAACTCTCACACTCATAGAGCCAAAATCTCATACGATCACAGATTATTTTATGGAAGTAGGAACTTCGGCAGGCACTCTAGTCCAATGTGCTACTCAGAGCAAGGCCTACTCTGAAACTGACAGGTTGCTAGGGATCTTCTCCAGTGAAGTTCTGAGTGCCTCCAAAGATGGAGATTCCACAGTCTCTCCTAGGATCCTCTTGGAAAGTTTCAATGAATGCTCCCAGCAGTTCGCTTAATAAATCTGCTTTGAAACTCTACAAAATAGTTTTTCTCAGGACGGATTTTCTTCCCTATATATCTAAGCAGTGCTGCCAGGAATTAACCAGCAGTGAAAAAAAGCATGTAAGAAATAACTTGCTACATGGCCCAGAAAATATGATGAATTTTGAGGTCTAGGACCAGAAGCAATTTGCTTTCACCTCTAACTGAACCTCTGGGTTGTTTTTTTTGTTAGATAATGAAAAGCACTGCAGGTGGTGTTCGTTTACATAACTAATAATACTTCTCATTTCCTTCTAAGCCTTAAACGATGTCAAAAGCTAAGATGAAAAGCAACAGGAGCCATACCATTTTATCTGAGCTCAAACTATTTTGCAAGAAACAATAATTCCTGGTTTTCTGGTGATTTTAATTCCAGAGCATAGGTCTCTGAAAGCTGTGGATTATGGCAACATAGACAACAGCAATGTTTTGGGGTTTCATCATAAAGAATACAAAGTTCCTGCAGAACGTATCTACTGAGGTGTGAAGGGGAGAGATATCTATTGTACCTTGCATCTGCTCTTTGAAACTGGTATTCTCATTATTTTTGTTATTAGCTGTCTACATGTGAAGTGGATCGATTTCAGCTGCAGGTCTAGGAAGCTGCCCATGCTAAGAAATTCCACTGGTCTTTTTGCCAAAAAATTAGATAACCACTGAATTAGTGGTTCTTACGGTTATCTTCACATCAATAAGTGCAAGCACAGACATACACTAAAACTTGATAGCTTCTTTTCAGAACAGAATGTTACATTCTAGAAATGTCATAGACTACATGACTAGCAAGGAAAGATAATTTATAGATAAAAGCCCCTTACCAGGATACAGAAAAAATATCAGAATTGAAATATTAAAAGCAATAGAATTTTTAAATTAACTGTAAAATAAATACAATTAAAAAATAAGAAATTGCTTTAAAAGAGGACATAGCAGCTTACAGTTCAGGAACACTGAATGAGAAAACACTGGATGCTTGCCAAAATCACACAGAATCATAGAATCATAGAAAAGTTTGGGTTGGAAGGGACCTTAAAGCTCATCCAGTTCCAATCTCCCTTCCACTAGACCAGGTTGCTCCAAGCCCCACCCAGCCTGGCCTTGGAACATGGAACATAGAGTCCCTCCAGCAAAGATGATCACACAGAATTTTTATATGTAAAATCACTTATGGGGTATTGGCAGGAGCAGCAGCAGAACAGGACTTGTAACTGAGCATATAGTTCTCACATTGCCAGTAAAAACAGGCCAACAGCTATTTCTTTCTCAGATCTCAAGTCAGGATATATATAACTGAGTTCACAAATTGGAACTGCTGATTTGCCCAGTGTTACATGTCCAAAAAGAAGTATTTTGCTCAAACCACGAGTAGCTAAGAGTGCAGAAACACTGTCAGTGTTTAAACTTGTCACACAGAAAGATGTACTTCTAACTTAGCATTAAAGGGCAAAAACAGTAGGGGGAGGTTTTATTTCAGAGGTTGTACTTCTCCTTCTGTCTTGAAAAAGAGAACTAAGAGCTCCTCAAGGGGTCTACATCCTCACTGGTGAGACCTAGAGAGACCTACTGAGATTTTTAGTAAGCTATTTCTCTTGTACTAATTAAAGATAATTTTCCTACCAGAGACTGTATTGACAGTTATAAGCAATAAATTTAAATATTTTACAATAATCCTTTGCATATCTTAATACCCAAATACAAAGAATCACACTCTTGAGAGTTTTGTAAGGCAAATGCATCCCAGTTCTTTAGGGAATCATTGGAAAGTTGGTAAATGAACACTAAGGGTTACAACTAATGATGATGAGCAAATGCAGTAAGAAGTAATTTTCTTGGTGTGTGACTGAGTGCCATTACAGCAATTCACCTGATCTGCAACAGCTCCTCTGGCACCCTTTTTCTCGAAAATGAACTATTGATTACATTCCCAGACTGTCATTTTCAGTGACCTAATATGCCTCCCACATCTCAATTTAAAAATAATTTCCAAGTAAAAGCTGGAAAAAGGAAAAAGGAGCTAGAGGTAAAATCAACAAGCTGCCATTCCCTGAATTCAGTAAAAAGGTCCTGTTCTAATTAAATCTTAAACCAATACTGTCTATAGTGCTAAAGCTGTACTGATACGAACGTGCACACAGACTTGAACTCTAAAAGTTGCCTGGAAACTTTGCAACAACTTAAGGTTGACCCTTCCCTTCTGCATGGCTGCCCAGGTATCATCCAGAGTATAGCATGTTTATGGGTCAGAAAATGGACAGCTGACCTGTTCAATGACACAGACAGTTTCTGATTTTTCCAGTTTTCCTTTCCTGTGTAAATCCTGGAGATCAGAGTCTCCTGGCTGTACCTTTGTCATCACATTCAGTGTAGTCAGCAAAAGATCTGCAAATACCATACAACCTTCCAACGAAAATTCCCTGAAGCTTGGTCAACTTGCTAAAGTACTTGCAAAGTACTTCTATATCCTATAGATCAGACAGTAGGAAGTTCTCCCCTGTGACAGTGGTAAGGCCTTAACACAGGGTGCCCAGAGAAGCTGTGGCTGCCCCATCCCTTGGCAGTGCTCAAGGACAGGTTGGACATGGGCCTGGAGCAACCTGCTCTAGTGGAAGGTGTCCCTGTGGACACCAGGGAAGTGGAACGCAGGGGATTGGAACTGAATGAACTTTAAGGTCCCTTCAACCTAAACCATCCTGTGATTCTATGATTCCACATACTTTAGTATGCTGGCCTTCTGCCCAGAGACAGGGTGCCAGACAGTGCTGAGCACAGGGCTGAATGCATGGCTGGAGAGTCATTTAGTTCCCCGAAGTAAAGCTGGTGTAGGACATGGGTGATGAATCATCCCTGTGTAATGCATTTAATTGCAACTATTGCAGCCTGCATTTGTGGTTTCTGCATTCTTACAGGAATAGCTAAGTATTTTTTCTTTTTGCTCATGAATTAAGCTGAATTTTCTCTATTGAAGTTATTCTTGGAAGTCCTGGTCCATCATTTTTTGAAATCTTGGCTTTTATCTTTTTCTCTTTTCTGTGATGTTTCAGCACTTTTACAAACCTTGCATGAAATTAGAGTGTGTAATGTCAGAGAGGTGCTGTGCTGCTAGCAGACTCCCTGGATTTGATGGAAAGATTCATTATTGCTATCTCTCAGCATACTGATTGATAGTGGATACTGGATTGTGGATAAAAGATCTACTTGGAAACAGGAAGTAAGATCTCTTTCTTCAAACAGAGCCAGTGCCACCTTTGTAGGGTCAGCTGCTAAATTCAGTTCTTGTCTTCTCCCATTCACATCCACACACTGGATGATCTGCAGTAGTTTATCAGGGTCCCATTATGACCTACAGCCTCAGCAAATGCCCTGATCACTCATCCCTAAAACTCATGCTTGCGCTCAAATGATTGTTCGTTTCATTAACCTGGCAGTATCTGCACAATGTTCAAATACTATTTAGGCAGCACAGGAAAAAACATCCTGCAACTCCGGAGAAGTCAAGTTGAGGCAAATAATATCTGAGTCAGATTTAATAGGACTTAATTTAACTTCTGATTTGTTTACACTTCATCACACAGCTATTTTCCATTATGATCACTCTTTTTTTCCTACCTCTATAATTTCACACTATTCTCTTCATGTACAAAACTACTATTAGTTAAATCCTCTTAAGACTTTTTTTGCAATTGTATATTCAGTGCAGGTGTTAACAGCTTGTTAACACATCTAAAGGAAGCAAGCTAAAGCACACGTGAGGCTCAGCAAATAACTTCAAGTCATCTTTAGCATGCAATCCCCCCTCCCATAACATGCATGCATTTCACAGATGTGCCAGTACCTGCCTCTGAACTCTCATTTACTTCCATACAAATGTATCTTACTTTAAAAGAAAAAAAAAAAATCAATGCTTGAAAAAAAAAAAAAAATCTTTTCTCTTTGGAGTTTATGCACTACCTTTAGCAAAGCTTACCACTATGGAGCTAGATTTCCTCCGAAAGTTTGCATAAATGTATCAGAAATGTGCTGTAGCAAGAACAGCACATACCACCTCTAGGAACTCCAGCCAGGCCAGGACAGCAGCAGCAACCAGGCATTTTTCAATCAAATTGCTCCTTATTTTACTGTGATTACTTATTTACCTTCTCTACATGCTGTGGCTGCCTTCCTATTATGCTAGATCACCCCTTTCTCCCAGTTTCTCCTCCACTGCCTCACATGGACTCCTTCTTATTTTGCTCATTGAATCACTCCCTCCTTCACATTCCCAAAGCGACAAGCTAGATCCAGCCTTCACCTCTGCATCACAGCCAGCTTCCACCAATGCTGGGTTTCAGCTTCCTCCTGATGTCAAATTTCAGCCCAGCCCATGAAACCCACCCCCTGCCTTGGCTCCAGCATCACAAGCTGGAAAGCCCTCCTAGGATCAAGACTTTGCGAGGGATGTTTGCAGGGAGCAGCAGTTTTATGTACTTCATTTTCTTTTGCAGCTTTTCTCTCTTATGTGATAAGAACCAGCTGTTTGTTTTGGGGGAAGCCTCACTCTTGAGCTAAATGCTTGACTTTAAAAAGCTCTTCCAGATGTGCCAGTGGTACTGAAATCCCCTGCAGACAATAAAACCTCTCTAAGAAGCATTTCTACTATCAAGCTGTCTTTGAAGAGGGTTATTTCTTTTAAAATGTGAACAAGGTTCTAAATCTAAAATAGTAAATCAATGCAACTTTTTACAGCTATGACTGCTAAAAAGAAAAAAGGGCAGAAAATTTATTTCCAGCATAATTTTGAGTTAAATGCTGAATCTACAGGTTAATCCTGCAAACACTCTTATGAGTAACTTGACTCAAACACTGGCCTGTTTGAGGGCACTCACATGAGTATAGTGGTAACATGAAACAGGTTAAAATTTGCAGAATCTGGGCTATTAGATTAATAGCTAATTGAGGCCAGCACTGCCTACTAGTGTTTGTTTAACACATAGCACAAAGCAGCTCTGCACCTGCTAAACACCTCCAGGTAGATCTCCAGTAAGACTGAACTGTAACAGCAGACTGCAGATGACATCTGGAGCAATGTCCCTGCCTTATCAACTCTCCATCACATTTTACACCCCAAAGAAGTTTTGAAGTTTTAAAGCTGGATGAATGTATGAGCTTGGTTAGATCGCTCACATAAATAAGCTAACAGGCAAGAAGTTACACCGCAGGACTTCCCCATTGTTGGCACAATTTGCCATCTCTTATTGTGTCGCTGCATGTTTACTTGACACTGTCACTTAGAAAGTGCTCTCCCCAAGCTCTGGCAAACTCATTCTGTTTAAAACACATCCCCACTAAATCTGGACTCTTAATACAGTGAAATTAATGACCATTCCCTACAGCAACTTTCCTACTGGTAGACTAAAACTCCCAAATCAGGCAAATTTGCAGGATTCCCTGGGAGAACAGGGAATAGGAGGGATAAAATGTTTTTCTGCCACCCATGTATGTACTTGATGGAGAAGAAGTGGTGCTCATAAGGAGCTCCCTTTGGCCCTATAACAAACTTACCTTAGAACAAAGGCAATTTCAGAACTCCACAGTTTATGGGAATGTTTCTCAACATTTCTTATTAAAAAGTTGGGGCTTATCAGAATTGTGAAGGTTTGCCATACAAGTTTCTCCCTGTGCTTTTACTCCTTAATGTGTTTATACTTACAGAAACATACCGCTCCAGGATGACCTTAGAGCAGCTCCCAGTGACTAAAGGGGCTACAAGAAACCTGGAGAGGGGCTTTGGACAAGGGTCTGTAGAGACAGGACAAGAGGGAATGGCTTTAACCTGCCACAAGGGAGACTGAGATTAGCTCTTAGGCAGTTCTTCCCTGTGAGGGCGCTGAGGTGCTGGCACAGGGTGCCCAGAGAAGCTGTGGCTGCCCCATCCCTGGCAGTGTTCAAGGCCAGGCTGGACAGTGCTTGGAGCAACCTGCTCTAGTGGAAGGTGTCCCTACCTGTGGCAGGGGATTGGAAATGGATGAGTTTTAAGGTCCCTTCCAATACAAACCAGTCTGGGATTCTATGATTCTATGTATCTTAAGCATTTCACTGGATTCCACACAAATGAAGGCCCTGGGGATGTGAAGCTTGCTGTGTATTCCTAGACATGCCTGGCCAAGCACAGAACAGCAGGATGATAGCAACTCAGGTTTTGCTTACACTTCTGCAGCATCATGCCCTGAAGAGTGCAGAGAAACTTAAAACAATAAATTCTGACATTCAACAATTTCCACGCAGTCACCTACAAGGCTAAGAAGGAAGCCCTGAGACCAAGCCAGCTGAGCTCAGCATGACTGCAGGAGCAGAAAAAATTTGCTTAAGACCAGCACTATTTTCCTTTGGAGCAGCTACTGCCTTAAGATGGGGAGAGATTCCTTCTCCTGGAATTTCAGCATCCTAGCATCTCCATTCAGGCAACTGAAATCCAAGCGCCTGTAACCTTTTCTACATTGCAATGGTGATTCAGACAATTAGCGAGGAAATTTTTCATACCTTTTCTGTATTTCTTTCAGAGTTCTCTCTGAAGTGGGACGTGATCTAACATGTAGTTTTGAAGATGGAGGAGCAATCTATTTCTAGCACAAGCAGAATAGTTGAATATACATTAGAATGACTTCCCAGAGAAGACAAAAGAAGGAAAATTTACAGTCAGAGCTGGAATATTACTGCACCATATGCTTTCCAAAAGTCAAGCACAATCCTTGCCTTAATGCACCCTGTTGTATTTCCACCTGGAAAGACATATGGCAGTGCCTAAAAGAGAAATTCTGCCTTTTTCTTTCTTTTTTTTTTTTTTTTTTTTTTCTGATGTTAATGTAATTTCCCAGCTTTAAAGGAACATTTGATTATGAAACACATTCAGGTCAAGGATAAAAAAACAGTTCCTGCCTGTTTCAACTAATGACAAAACCAGGTACATTGACTGCTGGCATTTTGACCAAATGAAAACTTGGAAGAATGGCTTGGATGCTACTTTGTCTCATGCATCACTGACAGAACTGCTCTGAAGAAACATGATGCATCACAGTTACATCAAAGACACTGAAGAGTACATAGTTTATTTTTCAGCTTTCAAGGGAGCACTGGGGGAGAGAGACATTATAAAAACCACCCTTCCGCTTGTAAAATGAAAAATACTGTTTTGTAAGAACTGACCATGAAAAAATGTTCAGCACCACAACAGACGCTTTTACCCCTGATTAAAGTCAGTTTTTATAATGCCATTTATTACTGTGAACACATTTAGCGTTACAGGATCTGCTCATGTCTGCTGCTGCGTGAGGGAAGAAGCAGTTATGTTATAAGATGGGAGTCCCTTGAAGAATCAAAGATTACACAAAAAAGCTCTTTAATTTAAAGATAACTATCCTATCAGATAAGCAGAAATATTTAACAGTGATATTATTGTAGCAGTAATGCTTTTGACTTCCCCACAGTAGGTCTGTGAGATTTATCTTGGCTCTATCCTGCTCTAGTCACTTTTTCCCCCAAAAAGTGAATGAAGCTGATTATTACAAGACTCACTGCAGTTATGCTACAAGAGGAAGATGGTGAAACTCTCAATTTGCTTCACCAGCCTGGATTAATCATAGTTTCATAGCACGGCTTGGGTTGGAAGGGGCCTTAAAACCCACCCAGTTCCAATCTCCTGCCACGGGCAAGGAGCCGTTCCACTACAGCAGGTTGCTCCAAGTCCCGTCCAGCCTGGTCATTGTGGTCATTGTTCCACCCCCTTTAGTGAGACTGCCCTTCCTCCAGCCATCATCACACTGTGTCTTAGACCAGTGATAGCCATTGTCTGAAAGGGGTGTGTCTGCCTTGGCAGGCTGTAGACAAAGATGAAGTTTGAATGCCCCAAGCGGCTGATAAAATTGGGCTTTGAAATGTCAACTTCCCTATTCCAGTACTGAAAGTGCTCACAGTGGCTTTACCAAGGAATATGGCTGCTGAGTTTGGCTCAAGCTGGGAGCTTTCAGTCTTTATCTGTTTGCTACCTGAGCAATAAAGATCTAGAAATTCCTTAGAGACTTCAAACCATGTACACGTGGGTTCACTGAGACTGCTTGTTCCTGATAGAGCTTCTTGAAATTGTGTTTACTTCTGCATTGGGTTTACTCAGGGCACTGTTATTGCATTGCCACTTGGCTTATACCACTCTTTTCAATCAATTACAGAACATATCTTGCTCCAGATAAACAGATGTGACCTTTTCAGTGCAATTTGGCAGATGTTCTGAATGTAGCAAAATTACCAGGAAGCTGAGTGGTATCCCTTATTTAATTCACTGTATAAAGCCTGCCTGCATTCTTCCTGAAGCAGAGAAACACTTCATTGCTTTTCACGCTGTTTTATAACCAGAACTGAATGAAAACTACAGAGTCTTTGATAAAACGTAACTGCCTCTACATCCGTATCACTATATTCAATATTATTATTTAAAATAGCTGTACTTAATTATAAGATACATCATAATAATGAATTATGATAAGGTAGGGAAGCAGTACCATTCACTTCCCAAACCAAGACACGTGCTCTATTTAGGAGACCAACTTTCAACTCAAATTAACTTGGTTCAGTTATGTTCTTGTTGATTTCGTGCATGTACACAAGCTAGTACATTTCACTAGCACAAATTATCACATGATCCATTCCAAATTTACACATACTGGTCTTTGCAGAAAAATAATTTTTACAGCTTGGGTTTTCAAGAACAGTCATTTGGGCACAAACTATTTCAAACCAATGACAACCTCAGTCTCACTGATCTAAGGAGAACAGAATAAAGGCAACACAAAGACAGTGCTTTTGAAAATCACATGTGCTGCTTTTATGTGTATCAGTATCATATATCCTTGCAAACTATTCAGTGAAGGAGCAGAAGTAATACCATGTGGCATATTCTACTAGTCATTCAGCCACAACAAATCACAGGCAAAGAAAAAGCTGAAATGCCTTCCTGAAGTGCCTGTCTTTTTCCATTGCTAGGTAGGGCCTCCAACTCTGTTAAAAGTCTAATATTTTGTGAGATTGAACCAGGCATTTCTGGGGTGCAAACAAAATCTGAAGAGACTGCTTGACTATAGCCAATGCATAATTGAAGGAAAAAAGTAGCAAAAGAACTCATCAGCTTGCTGATTAATATTTTCAAAGGAGTTGCATGCTGTTAGGAAAAACCCTATTAGGGAAATAAGTTGAAGTAATAATATATAACCATGTACACTTGGTTATCTAAGTTTCAGGGTGAAATTCAGTTTACTGGGATAGTCAAAAGTTCAAACCCACAGGCTGCTTGAGATGAAAGATTAGTAAGTTAAAAAAATCTATGGCAACAGAGTAAGAAAACTTTCTGCTTTAAAAGCAGAGCTACCCTGGAAAATCCCAAAAGCTGGTGGTGAAATTATTGTCTGCCTTTCAAGATTATTATATACCATTCAGCTTCAACTTGCAACTAATAGGATTTTCTTTTCACAGTCCTAAAAATCGAACATTTTAGACTTTTTCTGCTCTTTACAAGGTTTACTGGCATCAGTTTCACAGAACTTCTAACACTGTATTGGTCAGGTACCTTTTTGCTGTCACAAGCACATCCATCAGAGGCTTTTATTCACACAGAAATACTGCAAAGCAGAATATTCACAGCAGTATTTTGAGGAAATGGTCAACTTCTTCCTTGATGAAAAATCAGCAGGACTGGTCCCTGGTAGTGGTCCAAAAAGGCTGTGAATCATCAGCTGTAAAGAAAGAGCTGTAAACCCCATCAGGCACCTTACAACAGTGAAAGCTGTCCTTTTAGACTGGCTTAGTAATAAAGTAGCATTTTTGTTCTGCTTATGTATCATTACTAGAAATTGGATCCAAATAGGTAACATACTGAAATATGGATAAACCTGCTGTCTTCAGAGGATCCCCTCAGAGATGTCGATGGTTTGGTTTAGAGAAGTGCAATTTTAAATAAAACAAATAGGCTACCACTCGATCTCAGTTAACTGCAGTGTCTTAAGAGCACTAATACTGTGAATGAGAAAATATTTCAGTCAACACATTTGAATAACACATAAATAAGACCCCAGATTTACTGAACAAGCTAAGTTGTTGGCTCAGGTGGTATAAGGCTAAGGTGGATAAGGTAAGATTCTTATCCAAAAAGGGTTCAAATTTGAACTGTTCTGGAAGAAAATCCTATACACAAGCAGGCAAAGGCAGACTTGAGCTCTTCAGATGCACTCGAAACTCCCAAGATCTGAGGCAATACTAGTGTGGAAGCTATATAGTAACGATAATGGAGTGCCACCCTGAGAAAAGAGAGACATTACTGGCTCAAAACCAGAGGAGATAGGCTGCCTGTCTTTAGGTCAGAGCTGCCTTCTGCTTGGCTAACCTGGATGCAAGAGTAGGTCCTGCCTGCCCACACAAGTCTATGGGCAAACAACCTTTGGTAACATCCATCCTCTAAACTACTGAAAGTTATCAAAATTAATTCGTATAGACATTCTCAGTTACAGCCATGGAAAACAAAGTACTACATGCACTACAAAGAAAGCCAAATGCATCTGAATTGAACATAAAACAGAATCTAGAAGTGCATCAGGCACTACATACTTATGCAACATGTAAGAAAAAGAAAGAATCCAGAGCAAAGCAGGTAAGCAAAAATGGATTAAAAACTCTAAAGAAACACTGGAAGTAGAAAACGGCTCCTCCTGTTCCATCATGACTTCTCCTGCTGCACAGATAAAAAGGTATAAACCCACAAAGCAATCTTTTTCCTGTTATACTGAATAAAGACTCTGCCTCTTTGTACTGTTAATCAAATGGTGAAGCAATAATGACTGCATTTGGAGCAACTTCTTTTCATGAAGCTACAGCTTTTACAAACCCCTCTTTTCAGAGTTTTCCAAACCTCCAAAATTTGCTACAGTCTACTCTTATTTACACCGCACTAAATACAAAGCAATTATTAATAAGGAAATAATTTTAGATTCTCCTAGGCACATCACAGCATATAAAAAAATTCAAGTCAGAGTGCAGAATCCAGGCAGAACAATAATGTATTGCTTCAATTTTACTTATGCCCTTAAAATTTGCACTGAATAGCATGCAGCCAGCTATTTCTATAGGCACAACTTTTAATTCTTCAGGCACTATTTAGCTGACTCTACTGCCGGGTTTTACTGCAGATACAATCAGACAAGGTCTAGTACAGCACCTCTATATCCATGGCTGAAGGTGATGCTGTGAAGGTGAAAATAAGTAATTGCTCCAGAAATAAAAAAGAAGACTGTGTTCTTAGTAAAAACAAATGTAGGAAAAGGAATGGTTGGCACCTCTAAGAAGATTCTTTGGGTAGCATACAGGCTGAAAAGCACTTTGTGTACCAGTTGTCATTTTTAAATGGAAAGGAGGTCAAATAAAGAATAAAATACCCATGAAGATGCCAAGCCAGTAAACACTGAGGGTTTGGGTTTTTTATTTTTTCAGGAAGACTGTTAAACTGGAAACTTTTCAACTATTCTGAAAGCTTTGTTTTCCTGCAGAGTTTGGCATAAATTGGAATGCAATAAAAGACAAAGCAAAATGAAGCTAATTTCAATTACATTTACAGGGTCATGGTTGAACACCAGCTGTGAAAATGGCCCTAAAACAGCGTGCATGCATGCACGCAGGCACAAGGAAAAGCTGGTTCTGCGATAAGCCCTCAGGTCTTCAGAAAGAACGCTACATGTTGACAGAGAACTGCCCACAGAGCTCAGTCTGCATAAGGAAGCCCGTCTAAGTGCTGCCCAGATCTTTAGAACAAAACAACAGTGCCTTTTCTCTGCTGTGACACAACCAGGTTGATTACAGGAAGCCCTCTGACATCTGCTTCACAGCCCCTGGAAAATATGCCAAAAGAAAAATGAGCCTTTGGGTAGGAAAAGCTTACCAGCAAAGAATCTGGTAAATATTTCTCTTGTTCAGTAGAAAGAGGTGAGTAGAACAGCAGTGTAAAGTCACAGGGGCTGAAAGGGAAGAATCATATAATCACAGACTGGTTTGTGCTGGAAGGGACCTTAAAGCTCATCCATTTCCAACCTGTGCCAGAGGCAGGGACACCTTCCACTAGAGCAGGTGCTCTAAGACCCGTCCAGCCTGGCCTTGAACACTGCCAGGGATGGGGCAGCCACAGCTTCTCTGGGCACCCTGTGCTAGCTCCTCAGCACCCTCACAAGGAAGAACTTCTGCCTAAGAGCTCATCTCAATCTCCACTCTGGCAGGTTAAAGCCATTCTCTCTTGTTCTGTCCCCACACGTCCCTGTCCAAAGCCCCTCTCCAGGTTTCTTGTAGCCTCTTTTGTCACTGGGTGCTGCTCTAAGGTCTCCCTGGAGCTCACAGTCCTTTTCTTTCCTGGCCACATAAAGGACTTTGGTCAAATCCATCATTTTATTTCAAATACAGGAACTGACAACCTCACTGTCCTTACAACCTTACGACCTTCAGTGTGAAGTTGCTAAGCATCTGCCCAAGATAGGTCTTCCTCTGTTACAGTATTGCTTGGAGTATGATTAACTAACACCTTTAATAAATACTTTAATAAAATGAGTAATACCATGAGGCAGCGTGTAATTCTGAACTCCTGTGGGCCACTTGTGACCACAGAAATTGAAAAACCTGCCGGCCAACATTTTCTTATCACACACCCACTTTCTGCTCCTACTGAGTGCTTGTTCTTGCTATTTTGATATATTAAATGTATTTAAATGTATTAAACTTTGCCTAATTCAGTAAAATCCTGCAAGTTCTGCTTGGGCATAAACATTATTGAAAGCAACAGGACAGTGTTTTTCCATGCCTGAGGCTGAAAGCAGTTTCTAAATAGGACCATTCATTCTGTGTGGCTGATATGGCCATTTATTCTACCCACAGTGCTTTATATAGAAAATCATATACTCACTGGCTGGTTCGTGTTGGAAGTGACCTTAAAGCCCTGCCAGTTCCAACCCCCTACTATGGGCAGGGACACTTTCCACTAGAGCAGGTTGCTCCAAGCCCGTGTGTCCAACCTGGCCTTGAACACCACCAGGGATGGGGCAGCCACAGCTTCTCTGGGCACCCTGTGCCAGCACCTCAGCACCCTCACAGGGAAGAGCTTCTGCCTAAGAGCTCATCTCAGTCTCCCCTCTGGCAGGTTAAAGCCATCCCCCTTGTCCTGTCCCCACAGGTCCTGACGAATAATTTTTCATTATTCATTTGATGAATATGGTAGTATGCTTACATAATAGTTTGGTTCTACAGTCTTCTTATCTTCACTTAGGAAGTATTACTTTATAGATTTTCCCTTAGTTTGACCCCAGAAGTTGGTGCTTTCAGTGAAGGTATACTTGTGCTCACTCTGTCCTTGACAGTGTAATTACCCTGCATTTCCAAGAGACATTTGTGGCTGAACGTCTGTATTAAAAACGTGAAGCACTGTTTATTACCTCAGTGTCTTCCATGACAGGAAGTTATTTTTAAAGGCACGCGATGTCACCTTCACGTTTCAGCAGAGAACCCATCAGTCATTTAACCTATTTTTAAAAGAGACTAATGAGGGGTTATGGCACCGAAGCCTGTTCAAAGCAAGACAATCCAACCTGCCGCTCCGACACTAAACATCCGGAGAGCGGAAACCCACCGCAGCGGCCGAGCGAAGAACCACCACAGCCGCCTTCGCTGAGGGAAGGGATGGGGCTCCCCCTAACGTTTACCCGAGAGCTAAGAGCCCGAACGAACTAGCACGATGGGGGCAATCGGGGCTTTCCTCCACCTCCCCACAGCCACCGGGCTACGAACGAGCCCCGGGCCGCCATAAACCCTTGTGGTGGCGGCTCTCCTGGCTACGCCGCCTCGTCCCCTCACGGTACCCCGGAAGCCGTCGCCCGTCTGAGGGAGCGAGAGACCCTCGGGGGTCATGGCAGCGTTAGGGTCAAAGGGACACCGTTGGAAGGGAGCTCAGAGGAAGAGCGGTCGGGAGGCTCGCAGCGGGAGCGGGCAGCTCACCTCCGGGGAAGATCACAGCGGGTGCAGGCGGCGGCCGAGCGGGACAGGCACCCGTGAGAAGAGCGCCCGCCCTTCGGCACACCCCGAGCGCTCTGCGGGGGGAGCGGGATCCTCGGGCTCGTTCCCGCCTCCCGGCTGAGGAGGCGGCGGCCGGTGGGATCCGGAGCCATCGGCTGCGACGGTGAGTGAGAGCTCCCGTGGGGGGGAGGCCAAGACACCGCTCAGAGCGGTGTTCCGAGGCTGCCGCTCTCTGCCGGGACCGGCGGGGCCACGGCCGCCATGTTTCCCGCCGCGCCTGTCCAGCGCAGGCTGTCAGGCACGGCGGGCTGGTAAAGGGCGGCGGGGCAAAGCACCCCCAGTTGACCCTCGTAGGAGCGCGGTACTTGTCAGGAGTTCTCCCTCTTTCCGCCTCAATCCGGGAGCCCGGTTTAGGAGCGGGGGAAGGCGGTTCCCGCCCTCTGCCGGTATTGACAGGAGTGCGGGCGGTAGCGCTGAGGTGGCCCTGACCGTGCTATGGGACTGTGGGACCGCTGGGATTATGTATTGTTTCTTGTCCCACTCATGTTCTTTTGTTAGAGCGTACAGCTTTATAACGTTTGCAACGGTAGGAGGACTGGGAAAAGGCCATGCATATCATAGAATTACAGAGTGGGTTGGAAGGGATCTTACAGTTCCAACCCCCTGCTACGGGCAGGGACACCTTCCACAGGTTGCTCAAGTATTTGTGAATACATGTATTAACACTGCATTTATCTCGAGGTAGAATGGTCTGACCTGAATCAGATTAGCAGTTTCTCAGAGAAATCAGTCTCTTTTAGAAAGACTGCAGGGTGAGTTGTTTTTGTTTTTGAATGTGTTTTCCCCCTTAGCAAGCCTGCCCCATTATTTTAAACCACCGCCGTTCTGATAGTGCGTTTCACGCATTTTGACTGGTTTGAGCCTTTTTTTTCTGCTGGGTCAGAACTTACCACCCTGCTTCTGTGATAAACAGATGCATGTACTTTTTTATGTTTCTTGATAATGCCATTGGAACTCCTTCCTCCTTTTAAGTTCATGTAATCTTTCACTGTATATGTATTACGTTTTGTTTTTCTTTGTTTTTAGAATATGTATCTATGAACTGAAGCTGTGTAATGGTTCGTTATAGTACGAATTTGAACATCTTTAAGAGAAAGAGATGCCTTGGAGGAGAGAAAGGCAATTACTCTGGAGTTATTACTGATAGCCAGGGATAAGCAGCGCAGTATAGGCTACCTAAATGATGTAATGCAGTAATTAAAAAGAGCAAAGTCATTTTCAGGTTGTAGCGGCCATGAAACTTGAGGGTTTAGGCAGAAGTGATGTTCTGTTTGTAATAAAGCAGTGAAGTTTCTATCTTCTAATAACACCGTTTTCATCTCCTTCATGTTTTTGTCCTTGCGCACAGAAATGCTTAGCCCCATACCAAGAATTTCACAGCAAGGTAACTTTGATCCGGTTGCTGTCTGTCACAGCAGAGCAGAAACTCTGTAACAGCTCTTTAATTGAAAACATTTAAGATTAAAATAGTTATTAATTTTTAATTGGGCTTTGTGTTTTCAGTTCCATTTATGACCCAAAAAAATGTGATGCCAGTGCCTCGCTCTTAAGGAGCAGCACATATGGTAAACTCTAGTTTGGCATTTATGTAAATTAAGTAGTAAGTAAAATGTTTGGAAGTGGATAGCATTTATTAATACATAATCCCAAAGTTCCTGCCAGAAAGTCTGGTAAGACATTAATATTAATGCTTGATTGAACTCTTTATCTTTTCTAATATAGTATATTTTATTAACAAGCTCATTAGCAGAAACTTAAGAGGGGTTCACCCAGTTATATTAACAGGAACAGCTGCTGTGATATAACAAAGTGAATTAAAAGTGCGCTAGCTCTTAAAAATACTCGTTTAGGCCAAGGGATGAACCAAGAAATAATGAAAGAGTGCCACTTACCTAATGTGGTTCTCAGTATTAACTTCTTACAGACTGAAAGTGTAATGCCCATGTATGATATACTGTCATAGGCCTGCCCAAAAGTGCTAATGCAGTAGTATTTAAGACACCAGCCCTTCAGTTTCTGGGAAGAGGTGCAGTCTTGTGGTTGAGGTGGAAAGTTTGAAATAAAAATATGTTCATGTTGTTGGCATTGGCTTGCCGTGAGACTTACCAGCAGAAACTTTGAGCTCACTTATGGAAGCCTGCCTCTTTACCTCCTTGACTGTGGTGATTTCTTTTTAGTTGAAATACTGTGGAACTTTGGGTCCCACAGTCCATCTAACCCCTTAAACTTCTTCGTAGATTCCCCTTGTCTTTCTCCTCCCACCGAGCACTGCTTCACCCTGCTCTTAGTGCTTTTCATCTCTCCTTCCCATCGCCATGACTTAGCGATTCTTTTCCATCTCAAACCCAAGTTGCTCCAGCCCCACCACAATATAATATTTTAATGACTTCTTGAAACACCAAGCAACTAAACATGCAAAACTAACATTTTACATCCATGTCTTGTGTTACAGAACCTCTGTGTATGTCTTTTCATTCTACTTTTGTAACGTTGAGAGAAAATTAATCCAGGTGGAGAGCTCCATTATTTTTAGACACAATTCAAGGTTTTACAAACCTGATACCATCCTTTCTCAGATTATATTAATTGCATAAATGGTCTGTAGGAGAACATCCAGTTCTGTTGAAGGAACATGTGTGTGATGTTTACATCTAGAATTAACATATGTCGTCATGCATAGGAGGCCTCTGTGCTTAAATTGTGAGGAAAAAATTAACCTTTTTGGTCATCTCTGCTCCATGCCCCAAAAGAAAACTGCAGTGTAGCCTGTGTATATAAATGTGTTGGGAGACAATGGAAAAAATACAGGTTTCTGTTCAAAATGAGGTATCTGTGCTAGTTAAGCATTTATCAAAAGTAAATTTCACTTGCTCCATTAAATATATAATTAGCAAACATAAAGAGGAGCTATACACAGGCATACTTCTTATACTAAAGTGTTTATTTACATTATGAATTAAATGTATATGGCGCAGGTCTAGCTCTGAATTGTCACTAATAATACTGGGTATTTTTAGCACAGCACAATTTAAAACAGGAAAGATGATGAAAGTAGGAAATAAAAGTAGTGGTGCTGTTTAAATAGTAAAGAAAGAGAAGAAAGGAAAAGAAAGAAGTATTTCCGGGTATCAGAATAAATATGTAAATTTTGCTGTGAATGAGACTTTGGGTGCTAGGACACACCTGAAGATTCTAGAAAAAGAAATATCACTAGCTTTTATTAAACTACAAAAATAACATGGCAGAATAAAACTAGAAATTAATTTCCTTCAAGGCAGATTACTGACAAAACCATAAGCATACTCTTAAAAATTATGTTTGTACTAAATTTTTTTTAGCAGAAAAAAGATGGGGGTGGGTTGATTGTTTTCTCTGTTGCAGGCTTGGAGATAGGAAAGAAATTGTAAATGTAGGGAAGAGCATGGAAATAATACATTTTGGGGGGAAGAGGTCAGGCTGCTGCTTATTTTGGATATTTCTCACCTCTAAAAGGAACTTGGCTATCTTAATGTAATTTTGATTTAAGTATTCATTTTCTTAATAAGAACAATTTTCTTGAGAAAACATGTAATGAAAAAATTGAACGTAAGATCCAAAGTTAGTATGAGATTATGCAGTAATATGATATGTATCAGAAGTGCATCTGTTCATGTAAAAAAAAAAAAAAACAAAAAAAAAAAAAAAACAAAAAAAAAAAAAACTTGTTTTGTCTGCTATGTATATTTTGAGCAGGGCTGAATTGTTGGGACTTTTTGGGATTTTTTTAATGAACATCTTATTCTTGCAAGAAGACAAGTTCTCTGTGTTCGATACCCAGACTGTGTTAGAAACCTTTGTTGGTGTTACTTCTCTGTCATTTGCAACTCCAGCACAGATGAGGAGCCTATTTAAGTCTTTCTTATGGTACAAATTTCTTACTTGAGCAATTAGTATAAACACCTGATGTGGCATAATGACATTTGGTTTTGTTAATTTAACTTTCACCTTCATTTTCTCCTCCCAGTTCTGTCTTTTTCCATATCCTGGTGAAAGACATCATGCACTAAGGGGATTTGCAAGAATAACCACATTGACTGTACTCCTGTGACCTACAGGTGACTCATTACAGAATGAGACAAACCGAGATTAGTACAATCTCATTTTACTTTGCTAAATTGTCATTCTGCTCAATAGATAATTACCAGTGTTTCTGAAGGTCAAGATGTTCTTTCCTGCAAATTGAAAGAGGAGAATTGTTCTTAGTACAGAGATAGAACAATAGAACAATTACAGAAATAAGAAAAAGTTCTTTCTGGGTTATCATCTGTGGGAGGAGCTCTACAAATTTTGCACTTGGATAATTGAAGTCTTAAAGGTTTTTGACTTCAGTTTCTAGATTATATTGGCTACAGAAGGAGAAGACCCAGCCTCTTCCCAAAACCAGGAAGAGTAGCTCACCCGGAAAACCATGGGAGATGGAGGGCAGGTGTGTGCAGGAGTTCTGATGAGAGCTGCATCTTGCAGTTATGTGTGCTAGCCTGCGTGTACCATTTGGCAGGGATGAGCTGTTCTCTCTCTGCAGGTGGATTCTTTGGTTTTGTGGTGGTTGACATTTTGTGATACAAAATCTGGGCTGTGTTTTAAGTTATGCCTCCACACTTCATACTTAAAAAAACATGCCAAAAGTGTGAACAGCTATTTATAAAAGTAAGCTTAAAAGGATGAGTAACTTCATTTCTTCTTTGAATTTTTAATTTAATAACAAATAGTGAAAGTTTGAAATTTCACATAAACGTGTATAGATTTTAACAAGAAACAATAGCTGATTTTGTTGTTTGTTGTTTTTTTTTTTCTCCCACATCCAGGTGAGTTTCACATAGACCAGATGCCAGCAATCCTGGATGAGAAGGCCAAGATTACAAATATGTTGGTGGTTGCTCATGCTAATCATAGCAAATCAACCTTGACAGACTCCTCGGTGTGTAAAGCAGGCACCATTGCATCAGCCAGAGCCAGAGACATGATTCACAGACACACAGGAAAATGAGCAAGAAAGATCACAATCAAGGCTACATAAGAATTTTCTTTCTTCCCCTTCCTCCCTCCCTCCCTCTCTCTCTCCCTGCCTCCCTTTCTTTTCCTCCCTCCCTCCTTCCCTTCCTTCCTCCCTGCCTGCCTGCTTTCCTCCCTGCCTCCCTCCCTTTTCTCTCTTTCTTTTGCTTGCTTTCTTCCTCTTTCTTTCTCTTTCTTTCTCTCACACTTTCTCTCTTTCTCTTGCTTTCTCTGGCTTTCACTTGCTTCCTCTCTCTTTGTTTTTAATGGGAAGACAAAAAAATGGTTTGCTCAAAGTGTTACATCTTATCAGGTCTTTCTTAAGTCGACATGTAAATCAAGCTGTGCATTACAGAACAGAAATTCACTGTCTTTGCAGTGCAAACTGTCCACTGTTGGAGTAGAGCTTTTAAGTGGTATCTAGCAACCCTTCTTACATGCTTCTGACTATGGAGAAGGTACTTTCAGAAAGTTTCTTAGTAGTAACCTTTTTTATTTTTATTTTGTTTTATTGGCTTGCTTACAGGCCAACACCCTGTCCCCAAGCCACTGCAGTGGGCTCTGTTTTGTTATTGTGAACTCTGAAGTCTGCAACAGCAAAGTTAAGAAGTTGCAGAGTGATTCGGAGCATGACTTCACAAGTGTCTGAAAGTGATATTATGCTGTGACTGCTATCTTGAGGTGCTGATTTTGAGTAAGAATAAAACCTAATTAAATCCAAAGCAGAATTTTAGATTCTAAAATCTTTAGAAATGGAAATATTGAAGTCCTGTATTTATTCCTTTAAATACATCAAGAAATACTGGGACTGTGAAAGAGCAGGTTTGTTTGCCTGAACAATGCAGATTTTAAAATCAGCAAATCATGAAACCTTATTAAATTATTTAAATTCATTGTCTTCTCTTACAGGGCGATTTCTATGTGTTATGACCTCTCAAACAACAACTTGGCCTTCATCAAACAGTGTAGGATGGTTCAGGTTATCTCATTAACTTAATTGGCTCCCCTGGACATGTTTGTTTTTCCTCTGAAGTTACAGCAGCTTTCCATGTCATTAATGATGTCCTTGATGTGGCTGACTGTGTTTCAGGTAAGCATACTCTTCTAATTAGAAAGGCCTCAGTGTATTTTCTTCCTCTTAAACAGAAAAAAATAAGAATCATGAGTGATGAAAGAAGCTTCTTTCTCTGGAAGTTTTACTTCTGATGGTATGAATTCTGATTTGCAGTCTTAGCCCGTGGCCCTTCCTGTACCTTGGAAGGTTATATTCACTTCCTGTCGTGCTTGTGGGTTGTGTGCAGAGTAACTGCATTTCAGTAAAGTCTTACATACTGGAGCTGCCTGTCATTCTTCCCTCTTTCAGCTAGAAAATGGGACGATACAAACAACTGTGTAACAACAGTTTCAGGGAGCACTGAGACTACCACCATATTCCCAGCGGGAGTTTCCCAGTCACCACTATACAAAGTACAGTGAGATCTTGGCCATATATATAATTAATGTTTTAGTTGTGCTTATATATTTTTTTAAGGGTTTGTGTACAGGCAGGGGCTGTTCTGCAGAGGCTGTTGCAGAATTTAACAAACCGATACTGATGATGAACAAAATGGATTGTGCTTTGCTGGAATTGCAGCTGAAGCCTGACAAACTTTAGCAAGACATTTCAGTGTGCTGTGGAAATTGACCGTGTCATCATTTCCACCTACAGAGAGGGTGAAACTGGACCAGTGAGTAAAATTATGGTAAAGAAAACTAAAACTTTGCTGTGGTTGAAGTCCTATTTTGGAGAATACCAATCTTGATATGAAATAATTGCAAACATTTATGCCAGTTCAGATCTCTGGCCAGCCTGAAGGAGCTGTTCTTCAGTCCACTTTCACCCCCAATGTTTCGTTCCTTTTCTTTTGGGAACATTATTTCAGACCAAGCAATAGGGCAGCGGTAGCAACTAGGAGAGAGAATTCATAAAGCAGAACATCCTCAAAGTAATGATGCTTTCTCAATAACAAAACATGTAACCTGAAGCTATTGCTCAGTGTAATTCCAACATCAAATGTCAGACATTTGCCTGGGGCAAACTGCTGAAGGGAAGCAATGATTTGAAGTTCAAGGCAAAGGATTAAAAGCTGTAAGATTATCTTTCTGTGCCTGACTTTGCTGCTTCTGTCACTTACATGACAAGAAGCACGGCCTTTTTGCCATTCCTGACTGGTAAGACATTTAATTTGCTCTTTTCTGATCTGAAGATGTAGGTCTCTGTTACTCTGTCAGTAATTATGCCATAATATGCTGGATATGCACATGATAAAGGGGGTAGAACCAGATAATCTTTCCAAGATTTGGTCCTTTCCAACCCAAACCATTCTGTGATCCTATGGTACCTCTGAAAGGATGGTTTTAAAATAGAAAGACAAATACTATTTCCTATATCACAGCAGAGAATTGTAAATTAAAACAAAGTCAACTGCAAGTCTTCTTTTGGTGGTCCGGCTGTTAGACTAAGGAATTGTCAGAATCAGGCAGCTTCAGATATTAATTTTTCCACAAAATAGTTACAAGACAGAATTTCTCATCAGAGTTTTCAGACTCTCTGTTTAAACATGATCATCCTGCAGGAGCTTCTTTTGTGGCTAAAATTGTCTTCAGCTTAATCATGGAATCATAGAATCATAGAATAGTTAGGGTTGGAAAGGACCTTAAGATCGTCAAGTTCCAACCCCCCTGCCATGAGAAAGGACACCTCCCACTAAACCATGCCATCCAAGGCTCTGTCCAGCCTGGCCTTGAACACCGCCAGCAATTCAAATTCACAAGTTCCTTGGGCAACCCATTCCAGTGCCTCACCACCGTCACAGTAAAGAACTTCTTCCTCATATCCAATCTAAACTTCCTCTGTTTAAGTTTGAAGCCATTATCCCTTGTCCTCTCACCACAGTCCGTCATGAAGAGTCCCTCCCCAGCATCCGTATAGGCCCCCTTCAGATTACTGGAAGGCTGCTCTGAGGTCTCCACGCAGCCTTCTCTTCTCCAGGCTGAACAGCCCCAACTTTCTCAGCCTGTCTTCATACAGGAGGTGCTCCAGTCCCCTGATCATACTCCTCTGGACTTGTTCCAACTGTTCCATGTCCTTTTTATGTTGAGAACACCAGAACTGCACACAATACTCCAAGTGAGGTCTCAGGAGAGGAGAGTAGAGGGACAGGATCACCTCCCTCGACCTGCTGGTCACGCTCCTTTTGATGCAGCCCAGGATACGGTTGGCCTTCTGGGCTGCACGTGCACACTGCCGGCTCATGTTCATTTTTTCATCGACCCACACCCCCAAGTCCTTCTCCGCAGGGCTGCTCTGAATCTCCTCCCTGCCCAATCCGTAGCTGTGCCTGGCATTGCTCCGACCCAGGTGGAGGACTTTGCATTTAGCATGGTTAAACTTCATCAGGTTGGCATCAGCCCACCTCACAAGCGTGTCAAGGTCCCTCTGGATGGCATTCCTTCCCTCCAATGTATCAACCGAACCACACAGCTTGGTGTCATCGGCAAACTTCCTGAGGGCACACTCAATCCCACTGTCCATGTCACCCACAAAGATGTTGAACAAGACCGGTCCCAACACTGATCCCCGAGGGACACTATTCGTTACTGGTCTCCAGCTGGACATTAAGCCATTGACCACAACTTTGAGTGTGGCCATCCAGCCAGTTCTTTATCCACTAAGTGCTCCATCCATCACATTGATATCTCTCCAATACAGAGACAAGGAAAATCTCGTTACTGAAACAAAGGACTGAGCTAGGATGGTATTACAATTCTATTCCATTCTTAAATCACAGCAGATTTTTCTGTGTGGCAGGAATAAGCCAACTAGGTTTTAATTTCCAGAGAGTGTTCTCTTAACATTTCAGTCAGTATTATAGACTCATAGAATCCCAGAGTGGTTTGTGTTGGAAGGAGCCATAAAGCTCATCCAGTTCCAGTCTGCTGACACAGGCAGGGACGCCTTCCACTTGAGCAGGTTGCTCCAAGCACTGTCCAGCCTGGCCTTGAGCACTGCCAGGGATGGGGCAGCCACAGCTTCTCTGGACACCCTGTGCCAGCGCCTCAGCACCCTTACAGGGAAGGGCTTCTGCCTAAGAGCTTATCTCAATCTCCCCTCTGTCAATTTAAAAGCAGTAGGTGTGGCTGAGATCATGACTAGATAAAAACCAAGTAGCTGAATCTGATACAGGGCTGTTAGTCTGGTATTTATAGGGAGGAGTTAAGTTTTGAAGAATTCATCTGTACTCTGATCACCTGTAATAAAATCATCAACTTGAGTATTTTCAAGAGGATTTGCTTTTTTTATTTGTATAGATTTGTCACTTCCCTCAGAAATCCACAAGTGTTGAAATAAAGAAGTCATATTTGAAGTAATTTTCAAGTCCGGTATGAGAAGAGAAGCTGATCTGTGATGGCACATGTGTTTAGTCCTCTAATAAACTGATATCTTTTTATGGCAAAACCAGAACATGACTCCTGGTTAGAGATCCTGCTTCTGACCATGTCGTCCATATAATCACTGAGGACACAAAATACTTCTAGTGCTGTATTTTGTGTTCTGGATTCTAATGGATTACAGGGGATCTTCAAATCCTCCTGTTCAAAACTTTTCCTGGGACTAGTTCATATTAGGAGAGATGTACTAATACCATGGATGCTACAGGAAGAGAGGAGCTTGGTGAAGCAGGGAATATGTACTCAAACAAAGGTCTCGATATTGAAGGAAAGAACAGTGGTGATGATTCATTACCTTAACAATGAATCATTGATAACTGCTGTAGCTATAATACATCTGTCCACACACATTTGTCCTTTACTTACTTCGAGAGGAGCTGTTAATAAGTTTCACTGAGTTTTGGAATAATATGTGTATAATTCTAAGTTTTGAAGTCCCACAGAAAATATGTCTGATACAGATACATATTTTACTGCAGGTCTCAAAAACTGTGATGCCAAAGGCCCTCTGATGATGTGTATTTCCAAAACGATCCCCACATCTGCCAAGGGGTGCCTTTGGGTGGGTCTTCTCTGGTATCACTTCTACTTGACAGAAAGTTCACACCTGGCAAGAAGGAAGACCATTACCTAAAATCCATTCAAAGGTAGATGGAAATAGAGTATTTCTTTTGAAGAGCAATACATGCAAAAGCAAATACTTGCATTTAGTTTTTGGAATCCTAATGAAATGAAAATACTATTTCTTTGTAAGAGTCTTCTCTTCCTGTTTAATAAAATCAGTAATCCAGAGGGATTATAGGCAAATAATAGGCAATTTTGCTTTGTGTGAAAAAGCTTACCATTTTGGAAATACCGAGGATAAAACAAGTATTCAACAACAGTTGCTCATCCTCTGGTTTTTTTTAGAAACATTCTGACATTTGAATAGGAAGATCCTGAGGAAAAACACAATCTCTGCAGCAGCTGGCACTGGGTTTTTGAGCAGTGCTTTTTCTTCTGCTATTTTAATGCTACTTCAGTAGGAACTGTTTAGTGTGAGAGTGCCCAGTTTTGCTGGTGAGGAGATTCCTTCTGGAGCACTCCGGGAAACCATGTAGAGATGATAATTTGTTAAATTTTGAATACTTGGGGATGAGCTCTTTTGCGATCTGATATTTTTCTGATTTAGTCTGTGTTTCTGTTAATAAATTCTTACAGGGTTTACTCCCTACTATTTCTTCTTCTAGTGCAATATTGAAGAGCCTTGTGAACACATCATTGCTGGAGCAGGGGCTCTGCATCCAGAAATCTGCCTTAAAGATCTGGAAGAAGATCATGCTTATATTCCAGTGAAGATATTCAAGGATTTTTGTGGACCACAGTGTATAGAATATGACTAAATATTAACCTTTGAAAATATCATCTTAATATGCTGTTGTTGGTTTCCTTAGAGCATCTTCATTAAAGCAATTTGATACTTTTTAAGAGTCTTACCAATTAAATAATAAAATAAATCTTTTATTACTACATTCAAAGACTTCAGAATTAAGACAGAGATGTGAAGAAAACCCAGTGAACACAAAAAATAACTTGAACAATGGTGGTAACCACAAACATGTTGTTGAAAATGTTGTTTCTCTTGATGAAGCTAGCAGAGCATGCCTGGATGATTGGGTGAACCTGCCATTAGCACACTGCCTTAGGAGGAGAACCTGCTGTTTACTGAATGGCATTGGATTGGTATGTGGAAATGATCAGCTTTATGCTTGGGATGGTTTTGTCTTTGATCTACTTGACAGAAATCAGACCCAGTTGTGTCTTACATGAGGCTGTTGCTGCTGAGTCAAGCCAGGAGTTCTCATCCAAATCTCCGAACACAAAGGCTGCATATGAAGGCTGGACCTTTTCCTGAGGGCCTGGCAGAGGATGTGGCAATGAGGAAGTTGGTTACTGTCAAGAACTGGAGCAGTGTGCACATTACCTGGCAGAGAAATAACAAGTGGGATGTATCTGAGACATGTCAGATTTGGTGCTTTAGACTCAATGGTACTGGTCCAGATATCCTAGTTGACATCACAGAAGGTATCCAGTATCCAAATGAAATCAAAGACAGTGCTGTTGCTGATTTCCAGTGGGCTACAAAAGAGGCAAGTGTAGTTCTGTGTGTTGTACTTGTATTGTGTGTTACCAAAACACATCTGAGCAGTATTCATGTGAAGCCTTTAGAAACTGTTGATAACTGGTAAGAGCAGGGTAGTGGGCTGGTTGGGATATGTCCACACTGAACGTGTCACTCAACGTGTGTAATGAACATAGTGCTGTCTGTGGTGGTGTGAGGCCATTCACTCACTCTCTCATGGTGGGATGTGACAAAGAATCAGAAAAGTGAGAAAAAATTGTGGGTTGAGATAAAGGCACTTTAACAGGGAAAGCAAAAGCTGTATGCACAAGCAGAGCAAACCGAGGAATTCATTCACCACTTCCCATGATCAGGCAGGTGTCCTTCCTTCTTCTTTCCCCCAGCTTTACATGCTGAGCAGAGGTTATATGGTCTGTAATATCCTTTGGTCAGTTGGGGTCAACTATCCTGGCCGTGTCCCCTCCCAGCTCCTTGTGCACCCCCAGCCTGCTTGTTGGGGTGAGAAGCAGAAAAGGCCTTGGCCCTCTGTAAGTGTTGCTCAGCAGTAACTAAAACATCCCTAAAATTATCAATACTGTTTCCAGCACAAATCCAGAACATAGCACTATACTAGCTACTGTGAAGAAAATTAACTCTGCCCCAGCCACAGCCAGTGCAGTGAGTATCTTAATGTTTGTTCCACATGTGAGTTCTCAGATGCTGTTTTTCCTGGAAGGACTTTGCTGTGTGTATAGCGTATGCTGCCTTGGTTCAAATCTAACTGTTCAGCATCTTCAGGGGTGACTTAAATCAGGCCAGGATCCCCGTAAGTGAAGCTTCGTGTCTCAGAAATTCGTGAGGAATATCACTACTTTGATTTTTCCTGCAGTGTGTCCTGTGTGAGGACAACACAAGAAGTGCTTTGATAACCCATGATCTCATTCTGCACGCTGATGCTATTTACCGTGGCAGTGGGCAAATCATTCCTGCTGCAAGGAGGGTTATGCATGTCTCTAAACAGCATAAACCAGGCTTATGGAGGTCATCTGTCTGGTAGAAATACATGTATGCAACAGGGTGTTGTTATATATGAGATCACAGAATCATTTAGGCTGTAAAAGACACTTAAAATCATCAAGGGTCTTTTACATCCAGCTGTAAACCTGACACTGCCAACAGCAGAGATGCAACAGATAGATACATAATCATGTTTCCACAATTATTTTCTTCCCAATAAACCATGACAGCTCTGATCCATGTCTATTGGATCAGTGATGGCAAAGAGTATTTGGGAAGGGGCTTTTCATTCCAGGGTTAGGAGAAGATTAACTAGAACCAGCAAAATGTAGGTAGGGAGGTTAATTATGCTGTTCTGTATGAACTGCCAGTACCTTTGGGAAGTTATGATTTGTGGGGGTGGTGTTTCCCTTTTTCCTTTCTGTCACTATAAACGTTCAGGAGAACAAACAATGGGTATCCTAAATAACCAGAAAAAGTAGCAAGGATTTTTTAATTTTTATAAATAAGCTTTTATTATTTTTTTTTTTTATTTTATTGTTTTTAGCTAGTTAGACATTAACTTCTGTGCTTTGAACAACGGGTTTTCTTGGTAAATTAAATCCTTCTGTGAAAAAGCTTGGAAAATACCTTCCATGCTAAAAGTATTTATCACCCAGTACAGCTGTTCACATAACAATTTGTCTTCAAAACAACTGCAAGATTTAAAACCTCCTTTCAAAATAATTCCAGACTACAGTGCTGGATGGTGGGCAGGAAATCTACCAGCTCAGTCACTTAAAACATGACTTGGCCTTGAGAGCTGAAGAAGACGAGAACAAAAAAGGACAAAACAGCAGAATGGAGAGCCTTTTCACTTTACTGGAGTGTGAGACCTATGACGACAAAGCAGGAGAGCTTTGGAACCTCACTATGGTTGTAAGAAAATGTGGGAGTTTTTAAGTACAGTTTTCATCAGATTCCTTGTCAGCCACATTTGAAGTTCTAATGGAAGGTACAGTGAGATCCTGTTTGTGTAAAACTTGCATCCTGTAGTAGATGCATTTACTACAAAGACTCTGCTTGCTTGCTGCTGAAGGTATTCACTGAGCATATACACTTTTGTCTCACTTTGTGTATATAAAGTGCAATCTGGTACAATCAGTATACACAGTAATTGGAAACTTTACTGTCACATGAGGCAGAGAAGGCAGGCTGAGCTCCTGAAAGATGTCTTGGAAGCAAGAATGAAGCCACTTGTTACACAGGAGAGAAATTTGTGAGGAGCCACCATAAGAAAAACATCAAGAAGAGCTGTCTAGAGGGATTATCTAATGCTGCCTGTCTGTGTTTTAACGACTGCTGATCTCTTCCTTTTATGTAACTTGACTTTTTTTTCTTATAGTGCCCAGAACTAGTGGCTGGTGGGCTGAACACAAAAATGGGATGTGTTTCTGAAGAATCCCAAGTGGCATGATCTCCGGCGTTTTATGGTCAAGGCATTATCTACCTGTAAATGAGTCATTTGGTAGGATATCTTGTTACCCATATGCAATTAAAGAAAGACCTTGGCAGGATCAGAGACTGAAGAGTTCCTGTTTTATTAACTCCAAGCTTCTTCCTATTGTCCCTTTTGCATCTTCAGTTCAGAACAAAGAGTTTACTCCTTATTTTCCTGCTGCGTACTTTATTGGGTTTCTGTGCCAGCAGAAGGTGCCAAACAATGTTAATGTTTTTCTGAATATTAAGACTTTCCAGTGTACACCAGATTCAGTTTCCATAATTATAAGTCAAGGTCTTCCTTTGAAACAAGCCTGGAAGAATTCATCTTCAGTGGCAGCAGGATAGAAAATTTGGTACCAATTTGACTCTTTTAAGAGAAGATCACCAGCCTAAGTATCTTAAATGTCATCACACCCTCTTGCTAATCTGTCTTTAAAATGATAGTCTGATCCTTCTTATGCTGTACTGAAACTTCTAACATCTCAGCGTGGTACAGAGCCCTTAGTCTTGTGTTGTGGTTCGTGTATTCCCTTTCCCCCACTCAAAATGCTGTTCAGGAATATCCTGTGACCTTGTGACAGACATTTACCAGTTTCATGAGATGTGTTTGGAACTCCTTGCACATAAAACTGTAAGAAATGTCATGTTTTACTTTGGAGGAGGTTTCTTTGTCAAAGGATGTTAGTGTGGTAACTGCTGGAATCATCAGGGATGAAAACTTAACTTTTAAAGTCTGAACTGGCAATTTAACTTCTTAGAAAAACAATTTACACGTGTTTGTGTAATTTTTTTTATTTGGGTTTTGAATATTTTAGGTTTTTTTTCCATTCTCCAAGTTCCCTTAGAGAATTTCATCAGGAGACCCATTTTCCAAACATGGAAAAACGAGAAGTGTTACAGCTCAGCCTTGGTGGGATGCGTGTTACGTTGGGCTTGCAGTCTCACTTTACACAGCATAGTAACATCCACATTCTTGAAATCTGCCTTTTTAGTCCTTCGCCAAACTTGATTATTGCTAAATCAGCAATCTAAAGACACAGGAAAGTGTCAGTATTCCTACAAACTCATGGTTAAACATGGGTCTACAGTAGCAAAGTCTCAGGTCACAGCAGCTCTTCACAGGACTGAACACTCAGGAGAAGGGGATGACACTGCATGCAGATGAGGAAATGGCACAGGAAACACCTGTAGTTAAATGTGATGGTCATTTAGTGTCAGACTCAATGCTAAGTTAGCCCAGCATCTTGTTCATGGTAGTGACTGAAAGTGAGTGCTTAGGGAGGACGAACAAGGTAAGCTGGTGTAAAACCTTTCCAGCTGCTCTCCTGTGACCCTTTTCAGAGGGTTCCTGGGGCACAAGTGGTTTCTCCATCAGTTTAGCAACCCTTTCTGGCATCCAGCACCCAGATTTAGAGGCAGATACAGAAGGGCATTTCCACTAAGGTGGGACATGCCCAAATTCTTGCTGCTGGATGTGTGCAAAACACCCTGGGGCGGCACTGTTGGGCAGCAAGGTCCTGCCCATGTGGCTTGTCGTGGTTTAAGTCTCTCATCCACGCAGTTTTGCTCGCTCACTCACTTCCCCCTCTTTCTTCCCTCCGCTCCTGGAGGGATGGGAAGGAGAATCGAAAGAATGCAACTCCCACAGGTTGAGATAAGAACAGTTCAGTAACTAAGGTATAACACAAATCACTACTGCTACCACCAATAATAATGACAAGAGAAAATACAAGGAAAGAATACAATAGCTCACCATCAATCCCAAACAAGCAGTGCACCCCCACCCTTCCGGGTCTCTGTCCTCCGTTTCTACATCCTGGACATGACGTGCTGTGGTATGGAATAACCTCTTTGGTTCGTCTGGGTCAGGTGTCCTGTCTCTCCTTCCTCCTGGCTTCCCCTCCTCCCTGGCAGAACATGAGACTCACAAAGTCATTGGCCAGCCTAAACATCACCAAGCAGTAACTGAAAACACTGGTGTTATCAGCACTGTTCCTAGGCCCAAAATCAAAAACACAGCACTGCACCAGCTACCGAGAAGGAGAAAAATGACTGCTACTGCTGAACCCAGGACATGGCTCATGAACGTTTCAGACCAATTTGACCTGGAAGTAGGAAAATCAGCAGCTGGCTTAGGCTGACAGGCCTACAGGTGTACAGTTGCAGCCTTTATGTAACCAGGATTCAGCAGCCAGCTCACTGCCACAAAATGCAGGAATAGAGGCAGCAAATGGATGGGTGACGGAAAGAAAAAGGGCCAGCTCTACTCCCATGCTGCTCACTTACTTTCCTTCTGCAGATGGTCAGAAGGGCTCTTTGCTGTAGTTCATTACTGTAAGGGTGGTGAGGCACTGGAATAGGTTGCCCAAGGAAGTTGTGAATGCTCCATCCCTGGCGGTGTTCAAGGCCAGGCTGGACAGAGCCTTGGATGGCATGGTTTAGTGTGAGGTGTCCCTGCCCATGGCAGGGGGTTTGGAACTAGATGATCTTAAGGTCCTTTCCAACCCTAACTATTCTATGATTCTATGATTCAAAGCAGTAACCAGATAGTGGAAAAAAGGAGGTAAGACAGTCATTCAACCTGATGCACTTTAGAACCTGCTGAAAGAAAAAGAGACCAAAAACTCATCTAGCTTAATGGACAAGTTTGTTCAAACCTGGGCTAATAGGGTACAGACTTGATTAAGCTGCACCCCCTGGTCCCCTGTGTAAATTCCTTGTTGTGACACGGCTGCACTGGAGTACTCCAACCCTTGATACAACCTCAAGTGAAGGAAAGGATTTAGGGCTACACAAGCCTTGTAATCACCTACTGTATGTACATCAGCACTGCAGGAAAACAGCACTGTTCACCTCAACATCTTGCACCACAGCCTAGAACAGGATAGCACTCCTCTAAGTGGGCAAGGCTCAAATGGCTGGAGTTTGCATTTGACATCGCTGTCATGGGACTAGACAGTTTAAAGAGAAACGTAGCTGCAGAACTCCCACACAACCCTGCCTTAGCCATGAGAAGTAACTACTACACAGGGTGTTATAATTACCAACATTAGAGGCATATTTTCCAGTACCCATGGTCTACAGCACATGTCCTACAAATGGCACTTGCCCTTACTGAGCAGCTGAATGCTTCAGTTGGACATTAGGAGCACAAATGGCATCTTCTGCAGTAGAAACCAGTTTGAAACTTATTCAGAATGAATGTGGAACATCTTTCCATACTGTAATAGTTCAAGTCACTGTGCAACCTGGATGCAGAAAGCACTGATACACCACCGGCCATTAGCAGAAAAAAAGCTTCATGAGAAGCATGGCTTTACTGGAAACAAATCATGCTGGAAACTGATTTGTAACAGGTACAAAAATTCAGCAGATAAGGAAAGAATCAAAACTGTAGGCAGCATTAAGACCAACATGTCAACTGAAGGCTGCTGTGGAAGATCATACAAAAAAAAGCAAAAAAAAACCCAAAAAACCCCAAGGCAAAGACAAATTGTAATGCACTGTTAAAGGCGGGACTACAGGGCAGACAAGAATTACAATACATCCTGCTTCAATATTTCTTATCCATGTGCTTCGTTCAGATACTTGAATAGTAACAGAAAGCAAAAAGCACCAGGCATCCAACTAAAGAAATAAAACAGGAACACAAAATTAGGGAAAACCGAAAGCTGGCCATTACAGAAGGAATAATCTCAAATACAATTACTCAGCAGAAACACAACACTTGGAAAAGCTGCTATGCCAGCCTACACAAACAATACTACTATTCCAGCTCTATGAATACAACTTGGTTTTCCTGGTCTTCCTGGAACCTATTCCGCATACAGCACTGATGAGGATATCCTGGGAGGCGCACAGGGAGGCACACAGCAAAGCAGCCCATTTACAGAGGAGTAAAACAGGAGGAAGGTGTTCCCACTGAATGATAAAAGCTATGACAGAAGGCTGTGCAAAGAGAGAAAAAGTGGCACTGCACTATAACCATGGTTTCAATCAGGTGGGAATATTGTGCATCTATGAACAGCTTTTATCTTCCTAAAAGCTGAGCCTCCACCATGGCAAGCGGGAGTGTGGTGCTCCCGAACAGCATGCAGCAGTTACTGCGGTACCAGAAGCCGTGAGAGCAAGAGATCGTAGAAAATATTCCTGCACTGGATAAATGAATTCCCATTTTGCGTCCTTATAGTTCTAGATGAAGCGTGCACTTCCCCTGGTCATCTCGTATGGGGCAGCAACTTCAGAAAGGGCCACTGAACTGGCTACCCTGGATTTGGAGAAGGCTGAGGTTCTTAATGACTTCTTTGCCTCAGTCTTTACCGGCAAATGCTCTGACCACACCACCCAAGTCTTGGAAGGCAGACACGGGGACGGTGAGGGTGGGGACCCTGGGCCCACTGTGGGGGAGGATCTTGTTCGGGACCACCTTAGGAACCTGAATGTATACAAGTCCATGGGACCGGATGAAATCCATCCGCGGGTCCTGAAGGAGCTGGCAAATGAAGTTGCTAAGCCACTGTCCATCATATTTGAAAAACGATGGCAGTCAGGTGAAGTTCCCGACAACTGGAAAAAGGGAAATATAGCCCCCATTTTTAAGAAGGGGAAAATGGATGACCCGGGGAATTACAGACCAGTCAGTCTCACCTCTGTGCCTGGCAAAATCTTGGAGCGGATTATCCTGGAAGGCATGCTGAGGCACATGAAAACCAACAAGGTGCTTGGTGACAGCCAGCATGGCTTCACTAAGGGGAAATCCTGCCTGACCAATCTGGTGACCTTCTATGAAGGGGCTACGGAACTGATGGACAGGGGCAGAGCAGTTGATGTCATCTACCTGGACTTGTGTAAAGCCTTTGACACTGTCTCCCATGACATCCTTCTCTCTAAGTTGGAGAGACATCAATTTGATAGGTGGACCACTCGGTGGATAAAGAACTGGCTGGATGGCCGCACGCAAAGAGTAGTGCTCAGTGGCTCAGTGTCCAGCTGGAGACCGGTAACGAGTGGTGTCCCCCAGGGATCGGTGTTGGGACCGGTCTTGTTCAACATCTTTGTGGGTGACATGGACAGTGGGATTGAGTGCACCCTCAGCAAGTTTGCCGATGACACCAAGCTGTGTGGTTCGGTTGATACATTGGAGGGAAGGAATGCCATCCAGAGGGACCTTGACACGCTTGTGAGGTGGGCTGATGCCAACCTGATGAAGTTTAACCATGCTAAATGCAAAGTCCTCCACCTGGGTCGGAGCAATGCCAGGCACAGCTACAGGTTGGGCGGGGAGGAGATTGAGAGCAGCCCTGTGGAGAAGGACTTGGGGGTGTGGGTTGATGAAAAAATGAACATGAGCCGGCAGTGTGCGCTTGCAGCCCAGAAGGCCAACCGTATCCTGGGCTGCATCAAAAGGAGTGTGACCAGCAGGTCGAGGGAGGTGATCCTGCCCCTCTACCCTGCTCTCGTGAGACCTCACTTGGAGTATTGCATGCAGTTCTGGTGTCCTCAACATAAAAAGGACATGGAAGTGTTAGAACAAGTCCAGAGGAGGGCCACGAAAATGATCAGGGGACTGGAGCACCTCTCGTATGAAGATAGGCTGAGAAAGTTGGGGCTGTTCAGCCTGGAGAAGAGAAGGCTGCGTGGAGACCTCATAGCAGCCTTCCAATACCTGAAGGGGGCCTATAGGGATGCTGGGGAGGGACTCTTCATTAGGGACTGTGGTGAGAGGACAAGGGGTAATGGGTTTAAACTTAAACAGGGGAGGTTTAGATTGGATGTGAGGAAGAAATTCTTTACTGTGAGGGTGGTGGGGCCCTGGAATGGGTTGCCCAGGGAAGTTGTGAATGCTTCATCCCTGGCGGCGTTCAAGGTGGGGTTGGACATAGCCTTGGATGGCATGGTTTAGTGGGAGGTGTCCCTGCCCATGGCGGGGGGGCTGGAACTCGATGATCTTGAGGTCCTTTCCAGCCCTTACTATTCTGTGATTCTGTGATTCTGAGAACCTCATGATCTAAAATTTGAGTTTAAAGGTGGTTTTTCACTATCACCTCTTAAATTTATCAAGCCAGAAATTCAACTATAGCCTGGTGGTATATAGTTTGGAGATTTTGGTGGTGGGGAGGTGGCCCAATTCTGACAATGCAGTGCAGAGGTGACACAAAGCAGAGTTTGCATAGATAGTCTATCCCCTCCCCAGCCCAAAGAACAGTACAAGAAGAAGCCACAGCTTAGGATTTTATTACTTTTATGAAAAACATGAAATCAGGAGGAAAAAAGGAGAAACAAAGAAATCCCATTTACAGAGGCCTCCCCTATATCCCCAAGTTAAGGGGGAAGCCAGGAACAAGAAACAAACAGTTCAAGGCATGGCTATTTCACAGAGCTCCATTGTCTGAAACTTATTATAGGGCCCAGTGAAAACACTAAAAATTCACTAACACATACACTTGTGCACCTAAGTCCAGGTCATGGTGGTTGTTACAGAGTGGTTAAGTGCCTTTTCATATATATATTTATATATATAAAAAAAGTTTGTTTTTACATTATTGCTGTGTTTTACAACAAAATTGAAAAACATTTGTTAAATCCACCCAGCAACAAGTCATCAGTTTCCCCAGAACAAGCCAAAAGCACGAAAGCATGATCAGGAGGTACCTTTTCTATACCAACTATTCAATGGACAACAGAAAAACAAAAAAACAAAACAAAACAAAAACCAAAACAACAACAAAAAAAACACACACACAAAAAAAAAAAAAAAAAACGCAAAAACAAAAAAAAAAAAGGGATCTATCATTTATGTTCCTAATGTAGGTGAATTTACTCCATTCCCCACAAGGCAAATACTTTCAATAAATATCAGAGTAACTTGCGAGGTGCTGAAGTTCCAGAGAGGGAGCAGCAGCAGCTCTGAGCTGCGCATCCCACAGTCCACCATGTTGCCCCTTGCCTCAGTCCAGCGAGATGATGTCGGGAGCGCTGGTTATCACTCCTGCCTCGCTCCTGCTGGAGGAGCTAACATGCGTGCTGCTCTCGTGGTGACTGGTTGTTGTGATGATGCTGCCAGGTGTGCTGCTTGTTAAGGTTGAGGAAAGGCTATCCAAAAACATAGGACGACAGTACTGCTTGAAACAAACAATGAAGAATTAGGATGCTAACTGCACAAAGGAAATGCATGCTCTAAAGATACATCTTCCCTACACCAGGCACAAAACTCATTATATAACACATGCACAGCAAGAACCAAAGTTCTGCAAAACCAGCAAGTGAGCAAGCAGACTGTGGCCGTGAGCCCTTCTCCCTCTTCTTTTTTGTTTTCCCTTACTAACTGGTTAGCTCGAGCACTTATTAGCATGTTAAAAAACATTACCACATCCACAAAAAAAACCACTATTATTTGGAAAATGTTCTCTGCCTACACCTACCGGGCACAACCACCTGAGCCTGCTCCTTCCATTATGAAAGGCAGCAGAGTGCTTTTTGCTACTTCGGTGGGGGTCAGAGTAATTTCCTTCCCCTCAGGGCAGCAGCTGCATTTTCACAGTCTATGCTGTGGCAATATGTTCAGGTCTCTGAACATTTTAGTTGGGATAAATGAGCCCTGATCAAATCCGATTCAGAAAAATTACTAAGTTGGTTTAACCTCCCTGAGGTGGAAAACAAGCTGTCTGAAAGCAGAGCTGAACATTCTGAGCACTCAGAAACACAAGGCTGCCAGGTGTCAAAGAGGAGGGCAGTGTAAGGCACCCCCTGCATGCACACACACAGGTCTGTCACATCTCACTTCCTCTTACCCTGTGGGTTCCAACCGTGGGCATATGTATGGAACTGAGCCTGAACTGTTTGAACTGTCTGAAGTGGACACTTCATAGCAGCGTATCTGCTTCCAGCCTCCCCCATTACTCCCACATTTGGCAGTTCAGATCTCAAGGTGAGGCAGAGAGCATTGCAAGATACAGTTAAGTGGAAAGGAGGAAGTTCAGCCCTTGTTTATAAGACACCAGAAAGGCAACTCTACAGGAAAGTCCCACTGCTGTTGTCTTCCAGAGACAAAGATAAAGCAGGTCTGCTTCAGATCCAAAGCCAATAAATCGGGCTTGAGTGTTAAATAGAGGGACTGTCATAAAAGTGTGCAGTCACGTGCCCACCAAATTAATGAAGGTATTTTCTTTAGAACTTCATCTCCTATTATTACCAAAACTAACAATTGGTGAAGTGTATCTGCAGGCTCCATCTGGCCTACAGATGCACAGTAGGAACTAAGAGTATGTGATGGGTGTATTTAAATTAGTTTCCACTTTAGAAGGGCAAACTATCAATAGAGTTTTGATGTCTGAATTTGTCATATAACAGCTAAACAGAATCCTTCTATGATGCATCTCCATTACCACCTCTTGGATTGTCCTGGGCTGTGGTCTCAAATACGGTACAGACAGTGACTGTACCCTGAGAATTACTTGAGCAGTATGTCACAAAACAGAAATTAAACCCCCAGCACTTCAGAAACATACCTGAGAATCTACTGGGATAAGCGAAAGAAAATCCAAACCTAGAAAGAAGAGAAGGATAATAAATGGATGAGTCTTTTATTTATACACCACAAATTTAAGGAACTTTCTATTCTTTGTGGTCATAGAACAGATTTTGTTACAGAGTTTCTATATGGAATATACCACTGTGACACCATTCTCAACGACTACTTCAGGCAGCAGCAAAACGAGTTATCTAGTACAAAGTGGCTCTTTTTAAGAATGAGAATGACATAATGATGTATTATTTATTCACTGGATATTGCAGGGTGGTTCAATGTGGTTGCTTAGATGGAGGTTGCCATTTGGAGCTGTTGGTTCAGAATGCAAGTTTCACTGCATATTGTACCTGACTTGGCCAAACTGGGACATGAAGAGTGTCATCACATTAAGGATGCTGGAATGAAGTAAAGTCACAACATGCACAAGTCCAAAAACAAGCAGCAGGTCTCTTCCTCCACCCACGGGCAGCCAATAAGGAAACATTTCTAATATCATCCCCGTTTTGTGTCTAGACAAATAAAAGGAATGAAGAAGAGGAAACTACAAGTAGTTCAAGGTATATCCTCCAAGAGCAGTGACAACTAGCGTCCATCTTATACACCATTAGCGTGTAAGCATTTAGGGCAAGATGTTTAAAATTACAAAATCAATGAGAAATTACAGCCTTTTTTTTGTTTTATTTCTAAAAATTGGCCTTGTGATTGCTATGTCAACAGAAAGACATGGGAAACTTACTCCCTCCCTCTCCCTTCACCTCCAGATCTGTTCAGGACAGTGGCATCTCTCCGCCTCTTCTCCATTACAGAAAAAAAAAATCATAAAGGAGGTTTAAGCTCAGCTACTTTTTCAGAATTGGCAGCTTCTTTTATTTGTGCACATTCTAGAGTTTCAATTGATAGAGACGGGCAACAGTTCTAGATGCCCATTCTCTCAGCTTACTCTGCAATTTGGGAAGACAGCCGAATTCTTAACAAGGGAGAAGTGGAGGGAGGGAGCAGTTAAGGGAACCAAAATGGTCAGAGAAACAAGGGGAATGATATCCATCCCATTGCCAAACTGGTGCTGAAAGAAGAGGAAAAAACCCAGAGATGTTGCAGGGGAGAAATGGAGACAGGCAATGAAGGGAAGAGAGGGAAGTACAGGAGACCAACGTGACACCTGTCACCACAAGTCACCATTTCCTTGGCTCTGGGTTCATACAGCCAGCAAAGAGAACCCCAGAGTCCCTTATATACAGTGTTCTTTTCAAAGAGCCAGGATAGAAAACAATCAGTATCCCCACCTTGTCTGATATTTAGCAGCAGTGTTGAAGAATACATCATAGGCATTTAGGTTTGTCTAGATAAAGAAAGTCAATAGAGGTCAGCTTACATATTGTAGCTCACCTTAACCTTTTTCATACAGTCTAGACAGAGCACCATTAGAATCAGTTAACAGAACTATCTCTATGTCTAGAATTGGGATGAGTCAGTGCCATCACACATCTGTAACTTAAATAAGCACCTACTCTCCCTTTCATCTACAGTATGTAATAACAGGATGTTTACTCAAAGTCTAACTGAATACAGCAAGAGCGTTTCTGGCTGCTGTTCCACAGCGCCAATTTGTACCCCAGAAGTAATGTTTTTCATATCAATGTTCCCAAGTGCAATCAGAAACTGGACAAAACAGCCTCTACTGGACTGTCTTACAACACATCACATCAGCACAATACTGCATATTGTCTCGTTCCATTAAAGAAAAAAAAACAATAAATATTATCAATTCTCCAATTTCCACCCACCCCACAACCTCAAACGTTATAAATAGCCACCACCTACTTGGCAGGTCTGATGAAATATTGGAAATTCGTGGATGATGGAATGGTACTGGACAGTCTGTTAATGAAGGAGGAATAGCAGCAGCATTGACCGTTGTCACACTGGGCACTCTGACAGTAGATGGCTGGTACATGAGCACCCTGTTTCAAACAGCATGGGAAATTACAAACAACCTGGCCGTTAGTTACAGAGGAGAAAGCACATACTCTTACTTACAAGATCACTCTGTGATAACACAGCTATAGCGTGGCTACTCACTACACAGTATTCCACTCTAATTTCCTTTTTCATAACAGTCTTCATAATAACATGACCGTATCTTGGCTCTCAACAGCAGCTGTGACATAAGAGCAAGTTGGCATTAAAACAAAGTACAGTGCTGGAGTCATGTATAGCAGTCTACCATTCGGACACAGAACCGGGTATCTGTATCTGAGGAGCACCCTTGCAGGGATGTGCAGGTAGCCAGAGCCAGGAGAAGACTTCTCATTTCAATTTATCTCCATGAGTCCTTGGTGCTATCCCATCCCACCAAGGGCAAGACTGAGCATTATTCAGCCCCTGGAGCACAGATGAGAGTTAAACACCAAACCCACCTCTACTCAGAGGCTAAGCCCAAGCTAAGTTTAGCTCTCCGGGAGCACGCAACCTGTTCAAACCCTTTTGCATCCCCACCTTCACCCCGATTACTTTGCAGCACGGTTAAAGATAACACAACAGGCACTCAGCCACATGCATAAAGTATTTCACAAGCTCCAAGTCAGGTAGAAACACCCAGATTCCCACTCCTGGCTGTTCCACTCCAGCGTGAGTGTTACTCAGTCACGTTCTCCTCCCCACACTGCTGCACTGGTACATTCATGCTGCTGCTGATTTCAGAAGCTTGGATTTCAGACCCTCCTTCTCAAGCACCTCTTACACTTCAGCCTACGTTGCTTCTGCCTACAGGAAGGCATCCCACAGTTTTGCCAAAACCAGCATTCAGGCAAGACCGTTCACAGGAGATAAGCTATTCCCCAAAAGCCTGGCTTTGACTTGGATTTGAAGAATGAAAACATGCTATTTCCATACCCAAACAGCACGGAAAATACATAGGTCACAGAGAGACAAGAAAACTCAGTCCTCCTACAATTATGGTTGCAGGTAGCCATCTCAAACACAGGAGCATGGAAGAAAGTCTTGGTGCCTTCTGAAACTTCATTAAAAGATGTATTTGTAGCTATTTTGTTCTTAGAATATAAAGTCTTTTGCAGAAGGACTACTCCACAATCCTCACAAAAAGCAACAGCATGTCAGTATCACTGCTGAAAGTTGTTGATGACGACCAGCTATTTGCTCACCAAAGACCACACATTCCTGCAGACTAGAAACACAGCACACCTGCTCATTACTTCAAGAGCCAGCAAAACAGAAGGGGTTTGGGTTTTATTACTATTAGTTTAGTACAAGACATAAGCTGATATGCTGAGAGACACAGACACACACCTCATGCAGGCAGCAACACTAACTACTAAGCCACGACTAGCATCGCCTCATGGAGCAGCGACTGCTGGTGAGCCTAACCAGTGCTCCTCTCTCCCTGCAGGTCTCCTGCACCAAAAGGCCAAGAGCAAGAATGTTACGGAAGCCACAAACTTAACTGCATCCAAGTTGCACGGACTGGGACATGACAGAAGGCAGCACAACAGTAAAGAAGCTGGTCAAACCTGACACTGAAGTTTGGCACATCTACAAAGATAGATCAGTTGACAGGGGACTTGAAGCCGTCAGCTGTGCTAACTGAGGTGCAGGACTAACTGATAACCACAGCCAACAGTGTCCACAACATACCAGAGTTTAACAGAGAGATGGAGGAAAAACTTGTCTTAATTCACAATAGCAAAGCGCCTCCCTTCCAAGACCAACAGGATGGATGAAACACACAACGCAGCCTTGTTTCCTGGGCACCACAGCAGATTAAAGGGTGTAACAGCAAAAGAAAAGCTTTTAAGATGACACTAACTTAGCAAGAATGCACAAAACTCCTCCACTTGGCATAATCTGCTTTCTCAGGAGAATCTCTCTTTTCTATGGAGAAATATCCCTGCAAACACAGCAACAGTCAGCGCAAGTCTTGTGAGATGCACAACTATTTAATAGTGTTTCACCTGTACAAAGGTACTGTATCAAAGGTACTGTATCAAAGGTACTGTATCGTCTACAAGGACAGGCCTAGAAATTCTCCTCTGGAAGTGTGAAGCTGGATCCCAAACAGAGATTACAAGTCCACCTGCCTATGCGTCAGTTTATCTGAGACATTACAGAATAACAACTAACTTTAAAATTGACAAACCCTCTGGCTTGGCTTCCACGTGTTCCAGACTTATAAACGCACTTCCTTTTGGGAGGAGTATCGTCCTCATCAGAAGAGCTTTCTTTTGTCAAGTCAATAACATCAGCTTGCTTCTTGTTTGCCTCACTGGCCACTGTCACAGAACACTGTTTGCTAACAACGCTGGAACCTAAATGAGAAAATAAAGTATCACTGTTGTTTTAAAGGCTGTTGACATTAGCAGTTTCTACCTGCAACAGACCAGGAACGCAAATTCTGTTTTAGCTCACCTTCCTAGCCACTACAGAGAATGTTATGGCCCAGGAACTGTTTTACTAGTAATCTGTACCATGCTGAGATTATTACAGCACAAACTGCAGTCTTCCTTTATCAGTATAAGGACCTTAAATAACAGAAACCTTCTGTTCTCTTAAAAGCTATTATGAAGAGCAAAGACCCAAAACGCACATTCTTTGAGAAGCAACCCTTTCTTTTTTGTTTCAATTGTAAGAAGTATTAAGCCCTCCACAAAACAAAACACCAACGTCCATAAGAATTATCCAGGATGCAATTAAGTCTCCAGGACTTTTGTTAGTACATACAGTACCAGATGTACGTACTTTCTACGTTGGTGCACTGTGGACCTGAGACTTTCACAGCATCTGTCTTTGGCCTCATGGGGCACCAAGAGCCATCTTCTTGGAATTTAATCTCATCCACGTCAGAACATTCATTAAGGATTTCCATGAAGAGCCTGAAATATAAAGGTGAATGGTTTTATTTTTGACTCCAGGTGAGTTTTTTATTGTAAGTGAAAAGGAGACACAGTTGAAAAGCTAATTATGATCACACCTTCAACCCACTGCATGTACTTTCTCCCTAGTTAATGCTACCTGAAAGCCTGTAATTACAGCTGTCACAGACAAAGCCTAAAAGAGCAACCTGACCTACCCATATTCCACTCCAACATTACTGCAATTCACAGAATTCATAAAAAAGCAGAAGTCATCATCCTGTGTATCAAGTTTGACACTTGTTTATGACTTCAAATTAAAATTTAAAGTTAACAGCTTAAGACTAATGGTTATGTAAAAGGGAGATCAATCCTCAGATGTCACACTTGGGTTTCTCTAGAAGAAATACACTGAGGATCAGGAGTTTGATGATGCAGTCTGGAGATAGATTTCTGTAGTCCGTTACACGGGAACAGAAACATAGGTTAATGACCCCTCCCAGCCCAAAGTATTTTGATGAAGAAAATGGAATGAAATGGCTAAAACTCACATAAGGTTGCAAAAGTAGTTATCAAGTACAGAATGAAAAAAAAATTAACTGCATAATCTCCAAGCCCAGTCTCTTACCCATCCAAGATCAGACTCTCATAGGCTGCCTTTTTGTCACAGACAGGGCAGATCCAGGTGGGCTTCTTCTCATTCATTTGAAGATAAAGAGCAGCATCAAAACATTGCAGGTGTGTGCAAGTAACAGCCCGGCATGGGATTGTCAGCCTCATTTTTCCCAGCTGCAGGAGAGGCATTTAAAGAATGTCAGAACAGAAGGCAGTGAAGTAGATCTGGATGGCTAACAAAGTCAGAGGCACAGAATCACAGAATAGTTTGGGTTGAAAGGGACTTTCATTGGTCATCTAGTCTAACACCTCTGCAATGAGTGGGAACATCTTCAACTAAGTTGCTCCAAGCCCTGTCCAACATGTCTCCAGGGCTGAAGCATTCACCACCTCTCTGGACAACCCATACCAGTGCCTCTCCACCCTCACAGTAAAGAATTTTTTCCTCACACCCAGCATGAATCTCCCTCTTTTAGTTTAAACCCATCACCCCTCACCCTACCACAACACGCCCTGCTAAAAACTCTCTCCCCATCTTCCTTCAGGTCCCTTTTATAGCAATTCGTGAAGTATGTGTTTCTTCTCTCTACAGAGTGCTAAGGATGCTGCAGGCAAATCCACCCTTCATTGTTCTTAAACAGTAAAGCCATCTTCAAAGTCTTCACTGAACTGAAAACAGCCAGAAACATTTCTAATGGATCTGCTAGTAACTAATGACCTTCCAAGAACTAATGTGAATAAAAACTGAATCCTGGAAATAAAAGACCTACCGAAGTTCCCACTTTTGCCATTTTTTAGGCAAGTATTTCAAAGGGGTTTTTGAGCTCAGGTTACATTAGAACGGAATAATACTCATTTTCACATTTAGCTTAACAGACCAGTCACAAACACAAGGCCAGTTACTACCTGGAAAGAGAAACCCCAAGGCAGCATTACCCGTTACACAGTGATCATTTGTCTGTCACAGCAGCCGGCAGTATAAGCAATAACACCAAGATGAGGATATCGGAAGTTTTATTTATCACCAAATCCTGCAATTATTGTCACCCTACCCAATTAAGTCTCAACACCTCAATATGCAAGATTACTCCTTCTAAAGGCCTCATTACACACAAGAAGCAATTTGATTCTGACTGCATTACACCAGCTGCATTCAGTTGTTTGAACACTGCTACGATCAGGCACTTATAGAGGCACTCTTCTCCCCACTGTTTTATATTAATGAATCAGTATATAAAAAAGTGGGGCTGCTTTTAGAAAGATGAAAATACAGATCTGCATATGGTAACTTCCAGCCATACTTACAGGACACATCAGAGACACACGCAGACTGGTGGTGGCAATCTCACTATCAGGATCCGCTGTTAGTTTTTCTTTAACTATTAAAGAAGTTACAACACAGACATTACGTAAAATGCTAATCTTGATTTGCCAGTACTTGTACTTTATTTCCGGCTATCTAAAAACTTTAAGCGTCTAGGAAACTAGTTCATAGCAATGTCAAACTACCAACAGTTTCACTATTTATAAGCAACTGGCAAACACTGTTCAATTGTAAGATTGCTTGATGTGCAGCAGATGCATTAACAGCCACAACGGTTAGTAGAGCAAACTCAGCCCAGAATACAAAGATGAATAAAACAATCATTAGTGAGTGAGGGAAAAGACAATCAGCAAAACATGCAAGTGAAGAGAGTTCAGGACATCTGCCTGCACCTCACAACCCACCTCAATAAGGGCTGCTCATGGAATTCCCATAAGAACATTTTGGACAGGATCTTTAGACGTGCTCCCAACCAGCACAGCTACCCTCACTGAAAACGTGCGTAACACCCCAGCAATAGCAAAGGGAAGTCTGATGCTCCAGACACGGACTTCGTTCAGAATGCTGCAAATCCCCTAAGGATTAACAGTTAAAAAGCCACCAACCACCCTCAAGAAGCACAGACAGGCAAATTAATATGACTTACTTAGTGCTCTGGAATGATCAGGGTTCCTGATGCCTTTAATTTTTAACCGCTGCAAAAGCATCGCTGAAGTGAGCTGACGGACAAGATACACAGACATGGAGTAATTCTACAAAGAGAGTGATGAAAGATTAAATATTGGTTTCATACAGTACTTTCACCATGACAACAGATCACTGTTCACACTAGTTGTAGCATACAGTAAAAACAAAAACTTGCCCATTTTGGGCTTCACAGTTATGAAAGCCTTAAGGGATGACTTCAGTACTGTGAAAGAGTCCAACACTGCCAGAACTCTCCTGCTGATCCAGTCTGGGCTCTTTTCTTGGAAAGATGATTTAGAGCAGAACACACCTGCCCGTGCATGCAGCCTTTGAGAACTTATCACACCTGTCTCCTAAATCCTTCCTTTTTTCAAGTGTCAATCTGTTATGGGGAGCTCAAAGTGACAAAAGATGAATGGTCTTTCAGGTACAACCACAACACCTTCAAATGGCATGCAGCTGCACCAACTTTGCACCTGTCCTTTAGCTTGCTCAGCACTGTTAAGGCAAGCCTGGTTACTCCAAACCCACTCCTCCTAGGCTGGCCACGTTCCCTAGCATTCATTCCTCTTCCCTAATTCACACCCATTGCCAGCTTCTTTTGTTCTGTCCCCCTTCAAGGTCACTAGTGAAAATTCTTGAAGTCCCACTGCTGCAGAATAATAATGGTTTCACCAGTATAACAAATACAACCTGTGATCTCTTATTATCACTCCCTGCCAGCCACCTTCTTATGGCTCCTACATTTTCTGGTACCACCCACAAGAAAACAAGCTCTTACCCAGATGAGCCGATAAAGTAATCTAAATGCACGGGAAACCACTAAAACAGATATTTTTTCCCCCTCAAAGAATGACCATACACTGCACTGTTTATTGCCCACAGAAAGAACTCTACCAAGCGGATCAAGGCTGACCACCTCTGTGGGGTCAATGCCTCCTTTGATCAGAAGCCCTCCACTATGAGACAACAACACGTCCACAAGCCCACTCCAAACTGTTCCTGGGGTTTTATTTATGAGGATGAATCATGACAACTCCCTTGTGAGTTCCAATACTTAGAGCAGAGCACCAACAACCTACAGAACTCACTCTACCTCTCAGGGCAAGGGAAGATTCAGGGATAACCTCCAATTCATCTCCTTCCATGACAGTATGTTTTGGAATATAGAGGGGAGAAAGAAAGCAGAGTTCAGCAGGACAGGCCAGGACCACACACAACGCTGCTGTCATTTCCAGATCCTTGTGCTTTATGACTGGAAAACAATGGCATAGATCTTTCCCTCCACCTCTGATAAATAAAACCTTTGCTTTCAGCATTGCCCTTCACTTGTTTCCTGAACATTAGTTTTCTCTCCAGTTTCTTTTTTAGTTGTATTTAGTGTATAAAAGCTTATACTGGAGTCTCACTTTGAAACATGGCATGTCTCCAGTCCACAGGCTTTGATTTTGAAGAAAAAAGTAAGAAGTAAACTGCTTTGATAACTGAATGCAGATGGATTTACACTAGTCACAGACAGAGCTGTAAGTAGTTTTTGACTTACCAACAGCTGAAATGGCTGCTGCAACAGCTACTCAAATCTAGGAAGAATTCAGAAATCCTTCACGTTCTCCCTTCCTTTCCTTACTGAATCCACAGGGGGATTTCTAAACAGACACACAGTCATTTTGAAGGCTAATCCCTTTTCAATTATGACTAATGACTGCAGGCACTAGGAAGCAACACATACGTTTCAGTCACCATCCCCTTTATCTCATGCCACCTCAAGTCTAGTATGCTTCCCAGCCCAGCAGCTTTCCATGAAGTTGAGAACTCAATTACGAAGAAGCTTTGATTTTCATTTTTTCCCCTCCAACTCTGCATCCCTCCCCACACTGAGTCACTTCTCCCTCAAGTCACCCAAACTTCCAGAATACTCTTCATTGGAAAGAACACACATGATGTATGGTCATTTCTTAAGGAACACACTGCTCAAACATCCTCCTTTAGAAACACACACCTGCACAAGTAGGGTCCAACGAAGCATGTCTGAAACCCATCAAGCCCAGAAACAGCTTGGCACCTCCCCAGGAAACCCTTCCTGCCTGTTAATTCCACCCCTTTTTTGGTATATTTGCAAATTCAATTTTAAACTGACTCATAGAGAAACCATTTCCATGTGCAAAAGAAAAAAAAAAAAGGAATCTCAGAAGAACAGAGATGGAAATATCTATTGAGCAGTTCTTCCTATGAAACAAAAATTGCTTCAGTGAAACTACTTATTATTACTTGGTTAGAAAATACAAAACCCTCAAAAGCAAATGCATGTCTCCACCCTCACGGCCTTGGCACATCCTCAGTTTAAAGGCCTTCTTTGGCTTTTTAATGGACAGATATTGAGAAATATGCCTTAGAATACATAATCCCAGAGAGGTTTGGATGGCAATGGACCTTAAAGCTCATCCAGTTCCAACCCCTTAGACCAGTTGTCAAAGCCATTTTTCACACTATGAGGCTACAAGGAGGAAAGTAGGTTTTCCTTTTGTTATTTCGTCATGTCTGAACTCTTTTGTACTATTTATGCCACAAGTAGTTTCAGGTAGTTTTGACACACATTTTAGGCAACCCTAACAGCTGGCTTTCTAATGTGTATTCCATAAGGAGGTTGTTGCCATGTATATGTGAATCTTATAAATGTTAGTGTAAACTACCATACTTCTAGAACAAATCTTTCCTGGCACTTATAAAAAGTTCAGCCACCTAATACTAAGCACTTGCTAGCGTACACCAGGCCAGCAATACCGAGCATTCTTTCTCAGGTCATTATTAAATGAGGTTATTTAGACAACTTCCCACATCCAACAGAACATACAGTTTACCTTTCCAATTTCAGAAGCCCAGGAAATGGAAATCTGGTTTGGCACAGCTGATGACAACCTAACTAGAGATGTTATGTTCAAGGGACGTCCAGGTCGCTTCTGTTCAATCCCATTTTTTGGTGGTGGAGCATATCCCTGTGGAAAGAACAGGACAGACAATAAGAGTTACCAAGTTTCCCCACTGTACTCTGAAACATGATGAAGCAGGCTTGTTAGTTTTAAACAGATCTATGGGAAGCAGGTAAACCTAGAGGCTCTCTGGGCTGGAGCCCAAATTCAACACTTACTCTGAGAAATACCAGCCTTTGAAGTCTTAATGCCACAAGTCAACCACAATTTTAAAGCACTGCTTTGTTTTAATGTGGTTTTACAGAAGTGCTAAAAAAGTGGGAGAGAATGCAATTTAAGGCCAGGTAAGTTCACTAGAAGAGTAAAATGTAATGATGACGCTTTCTGTCCTTTTTTGACTCCCACCCCATTGAAAGAGGAGAACAACATCAGGACGCAGCTCTTAGGGACAAATATAGCAAGTAATGAGGGGTTAATTTAGTGTTTAACACCTAGTAAAACACTTCAATGATTTGACTTAAGAAACAAAAGTCTTGTTCTAAGAGCTCCACATCTCCTCAATGTGCGCTTTGCTTTGCACCAACTACACCTAGCCTCAGTAGCAATAGGCTGTACTCTGCCAAGGCCCGTGAAGAAGAGCTCCTCACAGAATATCAGCTCTAAGAGCTAACAGGCTTAGAAGTCGTCTGCAGAATAAAGAACATGCTGTATGGCCGCACACAAAGAGTAGTGCTCAATGGCTCAATATACAGCTGGAGACCAGTAATGAGTGGTGTCCCTCAGGGATCAGTGTTGGGACCGGTCTTGTTCAACATCTTTGCAGGTGACATGGACAGTGGGATTAAGTGTGCCCTCAGCAAGTTTGCAGATGACACCAAGCTGTGTGGTTCAGTTGATACATTGGAGGGAAGGAATGCCATCCAGAGGGACCTTGACATGCTTGTGAGGTGGGCTGATGCCAACCTGATGAAGTTTAACCATGCTAAATGCAAGGTCCTCCACCTGGGTCGGAGCAATCCCAGGCACAGCTACAGGTTGGGCAGAGAAGAGATTCAGAGCAGACTAAGGAAAAGGACTTGGGGGTATTGGTCAATGAGAAAATGAACATGAGCCAGCAGTGTGCGCTTGCAGCCCAGAAAGCCAACCGTATCCTGGGCTGCATCAAAAGGAGCGTGACCAGCAGGTCGAGGGAGGTGATCCTGCCCCTCTAACTCTGCTCTCCTGAGACCTCACTTGGAGTATTGTGTGCAGTTCTGGTGTCCTCAACATAAAAAGGACATGGGACTGTTGGAACAAGTCCAGAGGAGGCCATGAGGATTATCAGGGGACTGGAGCACCTCCCATATGAAGATAGGCTGAGAAAATTGGGGCTGTTCAGCCTGGAGAAGAGAAGGCTGCGTGGGGACCTCATAGCAGCCTTGCAGTATCTGAAGGGGGCCTATACGGATGCTGGGGAGGGACTCTTCATGAGGGACTGTAGTGATACGACAAGGGGTAACAGGTTCAAACTTAAAGAGGGGAAGTTTAGATTGGATATGAGGAAGAAATTCTTTACTGTAAGGGTGGTGAGGCACTGGAATGGGTTGCCCAGGGAGGTTGTGAATGCTTCATCGCTGGCGGTGTTCAAGGTGGGGTTGGACATAGCCTTGGATGGCATGGTTTAGTGGGAGGTGTCCCTGCCCATGGCAGGGGGTTGGAACTAGATGATTTTAAGGTCCTTTCCAACCCTAACTATTCTATGATTCTATATTGTTTGCTCAGCTTTGATGATGAATTTCAGAACCTGGATGACTTCTCTGTAGTTTTATTTCCTTTATGATGTTTGCAAATCAAATCACAGAATAGAATCATAGGATACCAGGTTGCAAGGGACCCTCAAGGATCAGGAGGCAGTCGGTTCCCTTTTGCTCCTAGGCAAGCACACACTCTCCAGCATATCACAGACAGGAAGTACTCACGCTCTGTGACGGAGCACACAGCTTATTCATCTCACCCTGCATCTGTCACCGTGAAACGAGCCAGTCTGCAGCAGGAAATCTGGGAATCAGTTCCGAGCTCGCACAGCCAGCCTGCAGTCTACTCCTCGACAACCCATCCTGCACCAGAAGGATGCCACCAAAAGATTGCAGCCCTTTGTCTCTGACAGAACTGACTGCCAGATCTCATTTAGTTCAGGACAAATTTTTCCGTACAAGAAACTCTCCCAGTAGGGATGTGCCGGAAAACACACACATACATTTCTTTTACCCAGAGAAACACACACAGCCTGGTGCTTGGAAAAAATGAGTTACTCTGAAAGATGCTCAGTCTAAAAATAAACAGAAATAAGTAGCCTCTGCACTCCCTCAACCAAGTGTACCAAAGGATGATCATTGCTTTTAATCCAAGGATGACAGTGGTCACAATTTCCTAGGTTTCCAAAGTAGTGCTATTACTCATCCACATGTTTCACCTGACAACCAAGCCCTGGCTGTGCCTCCCCATTGCTCTTTACTAATTCTAGGCAGGACTCTTTCTTGCAGTGGCAGCACAGGGACACATGGAGCTTCTACAGGCAGGTCTGTGAGGCCAGAGCAGCAGACAGCAATTGCTGAAGGACCCTCTCTAAAATGCTTCTCACCCCAAAAAAGCAACCAGGAGTTATGAGGAACCTTACTGTGTGTGCTTTACTGCAGAACAGGGCAGCAGATGGATGGAGACTTAAAAGAATGACTGATTTGCCATTTCTTTAATAAAACAGAATAGCTGCAGCCATTTATAGACTACATATCCCAAATGCTTTGCTGTAGAAGGCCTTTTTTTACTATGGTGACTTTATAATGAGCTCAAGTGGACAAACACACCAACCCTGCAACACTTAGGAGATTATTTCCACACATACTCTACCAGCCACAATAAATCTGCTGGTCTCCAACCTCTAATGAAGCTGTCTTGTTTTCAAGACAGCAAGGATGCAAGTTCTCTTACATTTCTTCTTTTCTGTCTTAGAGACAGATTCTGCTGCACACAGGCTTCATTTCAGTTAAGCTTTTGATGTGTTCTTGCACAGAGCAATGACCTTGTGATCAGATTCAATCCCGTACTCCTAAAACACTTCAAACCTTCTCTTCCTAGCCTTCCAAGACTTAAGTAAAGAGCACTTTACCTGCCTATCACAACCAGCACTGTTTAATCAGACTGCCAATTCTAGTGGCTAGCAAGTGGCAACATTATCTGGGTCTTCAAGTCTTCCACGCTTCTTGTAAGAACCATTAGTCAAAGCAAGCGGAATCTGCTATAACCAGGAAAATTGACCAACAGGAAGCAGAACTGCTCTTCTACTTGGCCTTTTCCAACCTGCCCTCACATATTTGATTCTGTCCTTTGAAAGAGATGTACAGTGGTCTGTGGGGGTCACCTGAGAAGAAAAGGAATTTACCTTCTTGAACTTGCATGTTTTGTCCTGCCTACAAAAGTCAGGAGAACCACCTGCTGCAGTGCATTATGTGTAAAATCCGTGTTACTTGCCAAGACACCAGCAGGTAAGGCTCTGCATTTACTCCTTTTAAGTCAGAACCAACACTGAAAAAGGAGGAAGCAGACAGTTGTAGGAACACAAGAAAACACTGTGTTAACATGGGTTGGCACGACCTGAAGCAGTGCTGGCAGCATTTCACTGAAGTTTCTGGTACGACCTGCAGTCAGTAAGATGACAATAATATGCAGACACCTGCAGTGGCATGAAATGCTATACTAGGGAACAGTACTTACTCATGTAAGTACAGAACAGTTACTGTTAGAACAGTTCTTACTTCAGAACTGTGTAAGTTGGCAATTGAGGCTGGCAGCAGTGATTAATTACCTAACACCAACACTACCAAGCTGGACAATAGTGGTCTTTGAGGCAAAGAAGTTACCTTACATTTTCTGCAACAAAAAGGAACCATGAGAAGGATAAAGGCATTGACCAAATCTACAAAAATGTTTGCAGGAGCACTGAGACTACATTTGCCATTCAGCTCACAGTGAAGGAGAGGAAAGGAAGTTACTAAGACAATAGCCATTTAATTACTTTCTCACCTGAAGTTTCTCTCTGATAGACTGAAGAATCATCTTACGATGTGCAAGAAGAACTTACAGGATTTATATCAAAAGCAAAGCAACAATCCAAGATTACAAACTATTTTTGCTATGACTGACATATGTTATGCATAGAGGGTGTAAACTTTCTTAGCAAGAGTGAGAATCAGCAGATACTGATGTCCACAAGATAACATCAGACCCAATTCTTCTTGGTGGGTAGCTCAAAGGAAGACAATCTGAAGAAGGAAGGAGAAAATCCTCAATTTTATCACAGAGAACGTAACTGGCACTTGCAGGAAATACTCACCCAAAAACACTCAAAAGAAATCTTTTATACACTGAAGACAGATGGAAGAATAGTGATGCAATTGTTGAAGAAGTAGGGGGAAGAGAAGCTAGAGTCTCATTTAAGCTGAGTAGAGGCAAAAAAGCAGTCATGGCTGCACATGTCGTCGTACAGGACAACACATCTTACACCAAGAAGGTGACAAACATTCTGAAAAAGAGTTTGTCACACCTCCTTTCTTTACATAGCATTTTTCAAAACCTGGTGCTGAAAATAAGCCTCTGTACCACTACTTTTTCAATTTTCTATAGCTTCCAGAATGGGTTGTGTAAGTTTCTCTGTTCTATTGTAGAGATACCCATTTCAGAGATCTTCCAAGAAAACTGAGAGCGTTCTTCACTTTTTCTGTATATTCAAGCCTTGAGGTGACCCTGCCCACATACTTTTACGACATCAGATGCCACTGAAGCGTAGGACTGCCTACGCTGCTCTGTTCCAGTACCATCAAATACTAGGAACCATCAGATGTGTCTTTTCTTCCTCCCCACAATGAATTCTGCTCTAATCCGACAGATTCAGAGCAGCATAGAAACATGTACTCGAGGGTGATACCATTCCCTCCTAACAACAAGGAACTCAAGCCAATCATCAAGGGCTACTACCAGTTAAGTCAAGACTTATGAGGAGGACTCCCCATGCAGACACTGGCTTCTTTTTGACCTATTTTGTTGTGTTAACTGCAACAGATGATGTTTGCTGTAGGTGGCTAAAACACAATTAATCCCTGTAGTGGCTGTAGCAAGATTAATCACAGTAATGTCTATCTCACACAGCATATGCCTAACATTAGTAACTTGAGAAATCTGTGATAACAATAAACAGCTTGATTGCTTTAGCAAAATACATACACCACAGGTGACAAAGCAGCCACAAATATGCACAAACAAGCTTACCAGCAATGGAAACAGCTTCCCATTTACTTTAATACACAAACTACTAGGGTAATTATCTTCTTGAGGGCAGCTTGTCTCTGCTAGGCAAAACCTACATCCCCAAAAAGAGAAAACATCATTTTCAAGTGTCACCACATTGATACACCCACACAAACATCCAGACTTGTTACATTAGCTAATTATAATTAAGGGAGCACTATGAAAAAAATACCTTAGCTGAACTTGAACTGTGTAATCTCTCCTGCCCCCTGGCATGAAGTCCCTGTGACAAAGAGAAGTACCTATTTAGACAGTAAAACTTACATTCCAGCTGTATGCAAAAAGAACTGGCACACCTGCCACAACATCCCTAAACTTTGCTTTTATTCTTTCATTAAGCTGTGAACAGACCTTATAAGCGATCTGTTACAGATGTGTTATAAGCACCTCTGTTTAGCTACTGCAATTTCAGCAGAACTTCAGGATCAGCATCCTCTGTCAAGAGTTTATAGTGACAATAAAAAATGATGTTGCCAGAGAACAAAATACCTTTTGAATTCTCTTGGCTTACACCATAGGTCTTGCAACAACATGGAACCCAGGATAAAAGATAAAAGCAGTATTCCATTCCGAGAGCCAGGAAACATGCAGGGAAGAAAAGCTTACCACCCCTCTAAACAGTCATAATATTATTTGGAACCAACTAATTGCCACCTCTTTAGTGGCATAGGATTTATCCCTGATGTACATAAACTGTGCACAGTAGTTCCAGATGAACACGGAACATATAATCCTCTCCAAAGTTATACTGACTTCATTACTGTATCTCTGAACTTATGTGATGCATTAATAGACCAAAAAACCACACGCTCTCCCCACCGTGACACACTCTCACTTACCTGGAAAGACAGATCTCTCTGACCTGCTGAGGTGTTAAAGCAAAGATAAAAAACTTCTCTTGGAACCTCTGAATACTGCTGTGTACTAGAAAACACAAAAAAGATAGGAGAGATTTAAGCATGGTGATTAAAGTCATTAGTTAAAACAGGATCTGCAATTTAGGTTTTTTTTTTTTGGAACAAGCATAAGTCAATCAAATTGTGGTTAAACTGCATGTAACTGTCAAGAGGAAAGCAATGGAACAAATCATTCATTCAACCATATTCAGGTGGCTTAATATCACATTGCACTTCAGTACTACTAAAGCAGTTTGGCAAGCCACATTATAATCCCTTTTCCCAAAGGAGAAAGGTTCAAACACACAACAAATGTGATACTGAATACCTGATAAAACATAGAAGATGTTTGTTTTTGTGTACTACAAGAAGAGAATGTGCACCAGAACTTACAAATGAACAGCTGGAAAATTACTCAACCCAGAAACAGCTACAGCCTTTGCGGAGGAAGGAAAGAGCACAACCCCTATTGCCAGAGAAGCCAGCTAGACTTCATGTCTGGGACTTACCCCTCAGAAACATTTGGCAGTTAAAAAAATTAACTAAATACAACTCTTATATCAGAATCCTACTTGTCTGTCACTGATGGGAAACAGAAATATTTTAGTATTTAGGGTCCACAGGATGCAAATGTTACTTTTCTGCTTTGTTCCGACTCGAGAAGTTAGAAATCTTGACCTGAAAAAAAGGCAGACTGGACTTGTCCAACAGTTTAAAGTAACCAGCAAAGAGGATGAACACAGGAGTAGCACAACTAAGTCAGGAACATTTGGAAGAGCCAGACTGCCCTGTACACTGTGACATTTCGAGAACAAGGTCTCTACGCCCAGAACACACACACACACAAAAGGAACACAAACATGAAATAGGACCCAGGTGCAGCAAACACACACCAAGTTCCTCAAACAGTTCAACAGCAACATGGTGCACAGACACACACCACAGACAGAATTTTATATTTTAAAATATTACTTGAGCACATGCAAAAAAGATCATGGAAATATTCTGTTATTGAATTGAGTGAGGGTTAAAACTAAACCCCACACTTACACCTGCTCTTGTGTTCTGATGTTAGTGTAAGAAAATAGCTATGCTCATCCCTTTTAAAGAGTCGCAGTGAAGCAGACCACACTCCTAGCTCTCTGATCTATCTATTTGATTTCTGAAACTTTAATTCCCAGACACATTATAACATGGTGATACTCCCAAGGAAGTCTTCTCCTCTTAGAAAAGGAAATTACTCTTTTCGGATGACTTCCAAAGTTAGCAAAACAGCTGGTAGAGAGATTTCTAACCACCTCCACATACCATTACTGCACAGCACACAGCAGAAATACGTGTGGCACATGCTGCATTATATGGAACAGAGTGACTATGTGGTCGGCAACCAGTCCAGTTAATTATAAGCCAGCAGCTGTCCCACAGCACAGAATAATTCAGGAGGCTAATTCAGATACTCAGCTACTGCGCACAGCGAGCGCAAGCAGGAGTTAACCAGGGCACTGTGACACTGACACATTATCTCTGTAAAGATTGCGGCAGCATTAGCTGTCCAACGCCAAAGCAGTGATTGTACTGATACACAGGTACAATACAAACTCTTAACAGGGTGTCAGAACTCACAAGCAGAAGTGACAGCAGGCATTGTAAGTAATGTTAGTAATGTTTGCCGCTTAGGTACTGAGGGGTGACCAATGATCAGAGTATACCTCACTGAGGTACAAATCACAGCTATAAGACTATCAGATAAGAAACTAAAATGTTCAAAAGAATGAAAACAGCTTACAAAATGCTGAAGTGTTTCTAAACTATGTTACTAAACAGTCAGGCAACCATATAACGTAAGAAAGGTTGAATTTCAAGACAGAAAAAATAATTCTAAAGAATTATGTTTGAATGAAGTGTTTTAGGAAGCTAAACTGAGACCCCTATTTATTCAGAAGACAAAGGTCCACTCTGCATTTTAGCATACAGTACAGCAACAACTTGCAGGCTGAGAAAACTCCAGCCTGTGCTAATATGAGCACAGCACTAAACTTTGCTGCACTATTTCAGTGCCAGATGTTAGAACCTGCGGAACTGTCACAGTGATCTGCATGTAATGTGCACACAGTACCTGCAGATACTACATTAACAAACCACTGAACTTGTTCTCCTTATGTTGTTGCAATTTGTTAATTACTAGTAACTACTGAAATCCTTTCCCTTTTGGCTCCGACAGAGGCGTTCCTCGCTTGTCCCAGGCAGAAACTTAAGGTCCAAATCTTTCACCCAAAAGTGGAGGCTCAGGCTAGATACTACAAAGCATCTTTACTGAGAGGGTGGTCAAACACTGGAACAGGCTTTCTAGAAAGACAGCCAATGCTGCAAGGATGTCAGTGTTTAAGAGGCATTTGAACAGTGCCCTTAACTTTTACTCAGCCAGTTAGATGATCTTTGTAGGTACCTTCTAACTAAACTATCCTCCTCTATTACTTAATATTCAAAAAGACAAAGATCTTTAATCATCTAATATTTACTAAAGAGCACACTATTTTCTGAAGCATGGTTTGGCACTTTTAGGGACAAGTGTTGAAGAGAAGGCAAGGGTAAAGAGGAGAAGGGAGTTTCCTCTTATCGGCAGCTGCAAAAGCCATTTAAGTCTGGAGTTAGTGCTGTCACAAGCAAGACTTATTCCATCAATTAAGCAACATGCAGAGCCAATAGACACTTACCCAGACTTGTAGGTTTTATGAGCACATCAAGCACATCATAAAAAGGTAGGCTCTTCAGCTGGACATCGGGATGAACAGGTGGAATCGGAGGGGATGGCCGCTGCATGTGGGATTTAGTGTTTCGGAGGAGCACAGAACCGACAGGCGAGGAAGGAGACTGAGATGCGACTGAAGTAGAAGGGAGCGGGTGAATGCCAGCAGCAGCCAGGTCAGGCTCAACAGAGGAACTGCTGTCCAGACCAAAAACAGCAGGTCTTATAGCCGATGAATCCGGAAGACCTTCAATTGTCCTTGGGTACCTACGTCTGTAGAGTTCTTTGATTTTTATCTGAACTGCTGGGCTGCAGCCGCTCTTCAGTAAGTGCAGTGCTCTCATCAGGAGGTCATGTTTCCGCCCACTTTTATTACGTCCAGCAAACCCCAACAATACTTGTAGTTCAGAAACACGAAAACTTGATACCATATTCTATAAAAAGAAGAGAAATAAGCACAAGTGAACAAAAGGTACCCTGAGCAGAACATTTAGAGGACCACAGTGAAGCACCTGAGCTTCTATCATTCTAGTTTCACCCTTGTTATCTCAGGTACTATTCTATACCTTCTCCCAGCACAAGAGTATAGTTAGTTTAAAACACAGAAATAACATTTCCAGGCTGAAAGTTGAGTTTGGTTATACTAAATTATCTTTGGTTATATTTCAAAGACTTCTAATTGTCTTCACACTCAAGCAAGAGCAACAACAAAACCTTAATGCAGCCCAGGCAGTGCTACTTTAAACTCACAGGCAGAAATACAAGCTCTAACAAAAAATATTCCACTTCACTAAATAAAGAAAAGCCAAATTAATCAGTATTATCACCACTTTTCCAACACATTCTAAGAAATAAGGAAGTGTTTAAGTTCTGAATAGTTTTTTATTTTGGGCAGTCTGTTGAACACAGGCTTAAACAGAGACAGGCACATCAGTTCTCATTCCTGAAAGGATGGCACAACAAGGTGGACAGTTTTTAAGAGGTATATCACACTAAAAAACTGTTTAACCAACATAATTGATTCTTCCAGAAAGTCACAGTAAGCTTCTTGTCCTTTTCATACCACATTCAGGTATTGTGGAACATGAAGATCTCTTCAAAATAAAACAATACTATTTACTTCATCAGAGTTTGTTGTGGAGGACTGAGGACTGATCTATGAAGTTGATAAACAGAAATTCTCATTTAAAAACAAAATAAATTAAAAAGCAAACTCAGATGGAGGTGATTTTCTCCCCCCATTACTACAAACAAGTAATTTGGCACAGGCACATGATCTCAAATTTTTGTGAGCAAGCTCTCTTCAGAGGTATAAAATTATCCAGAATTCTTCTAAGCCATCTACCTTCCTATTTCTGTGTGACATTTCCACTGTAACCAGATGACGTCTTAAAGATTAAGGAACATCCAACTTTAATCTATACTGCTGTACCATACCAGCTTCACATTCAAGGACTGGCAGATTAAGACCTTAACAGAGAAGGTAGGCATTAGCAGACATCTGGCGTGATACAACATACTTTTCAAAACAGCTCAGAAGTGCATTGTTAACTTTTAAACTGTAGTCCAATACAAAATATTCAAAGCTTTGGGCACTGATTTCAGAAGGAATACATCTCACAGCACAATGTTTGGGGTTTACCTTCCCTCATCCTTACTATGCTATTGCAACATTTACGGCCATGTATTCTAACATAAATGGGATGTCAGTTGAAGTTGTAACGCAACCATGCTGTCAGACACCAAAAAGTCAGACCTCCCCCTGTGCCCTAGCTGCTTGCTCCCTGTTTTCTCTTAATGTTGAGAGAACTGATTTTACAGAACGACAGGTCAGGGAATTGAGCCAGATGAAAACTGAACTTCAAATCATATAATCATTGACATTGGAAAAGACCTATAAGATCATCAAGTCCAACCGTTGCCAGCACTACCAAGGACTCCACTAAGCCATATCATTAAGGGCTTCACCTACACGGTTTTAAATACCACCAGGGATGATACAGTCCTCCACTGTCCTGCACAGTCTGTTCCAGGGCTTCACAATCCTTTCAGGGAGCGATTTCTCCTGATACCTTGTCTAAACCTCCCCTGGTGCAGCTCAAAGCCATCACATCTTATCCTATCACTTGCTACTGGGGAGAAGATACTGACCCCACATCACTACAACCTCCTTTCCATTAGTTGTTGGTTCAGAAAGACATTCTCTTTGTTTCATTGTAGAGAGCAACAAGGTCCCCCCTGAGCCTTCTATTCTCCAGACTAAAACACTCCAGGTCCCTCAGCTCTTCCCCATCACACTTCTGCTCCAGGCCCTTCATCAGCTCCACTGCCCTTCTCTGGCCCCGGTCTAGCACATCAATATCTCTCTTGCAGTGAGGGGCCCATCACTGAACAGGATTTGAGGTACAGCCTCACCAGTGCCCAGGACATGGGGGAGGATCACTGCCCTGGCCCTGCGGCCATGCTATATCTGATACAGCCCAGGATCCTGCTGGCATTCTTGACAGCCTGGACACAAGCTGCTCATGTTCAGCTCAGTCAATCAGCACCCCCAGGTCCTTTTCCATGAGCAGTTTTCCAGCCACTCTTCTCCAAGCCTGGAGCACTGCATGGGGCTGTTGTGGCCCAAGCACAAGACCAGACACTTTGCCTTGTTGAACCTCCTACGATCACCCACAGCTCATCTATCCAGCCTGCCCAGAACTTCTTGTGCCATTACTAGACAGCAGAAGCAAGCAGCCTTTTCAAGGGCCACATTATTCATGCAAATCAAGACCACCATCTAAAATACTATGGCAGTACTCTCAAGAGGCACACCCTTTCCTTACTGCTGATGGGATGAGGCTTATCCTATTCCAACATTTCTAGGCAGCCAGTCTGGGAACAGTGATGCTTCTATCAAGTAGCTACGAGGGAGCTATCCCAGCAGTCCGGTATTCCCCCAACACCTCATGTATAAATGCACCACAGATGCAATCATCAGTGAAAGCAGCATCTCATGAGGTATTGAGTGGTTCACCTCAAGAAGAGGCCAACAGCAGATGTCACCTTAATTTCATCCCAGCAGCTTCTCTCAACAGCACGATACATGAAAAGATTAGATAGAAACAGAACTCCATCCAGTTTGCAAGCTGCTGGGGAAGGCTAGTTTCCACCTGGCAATCCCCTGCCAATTTTCCTTAGTCTCACAGTCAAATAGGGTGAAGAAAATTAAGTGTTTCAGTATTTATAAAAAATAGCTTGAGGTACTTTAACAGCTTTATAGTCATGCCACATAAGAAATTGTGTTAAAATACTGAAATTAAAGAATTTATTGAGAAGTTCATGTTACCTGCTTTGACAGCATAAGCTTGATAGCAACATCACCTTTATTTCAGAGGCAGGCAGTAAGCATGATTCTGGACTCCATAACCAGAATGCATATGAATAAAATAATCCTTTACACTGAGATTAAGGAAATAGCATGTACTGCAAAATACTGCCTCTTACCCTGCCTGCTACCTTCTGTGCATTCCTGCAAGTTAATCAAGGTGAAATGTGCAGTCAATCATGCCTTGAAACAGCTAAGATTTTATGCTGAAACTCCACAAATTAGCATTTTGTTACAAGATAGATTTCATTTTATTAGAAGACACAGGCTGGCTTCAATACCAGAGTCAGCAAGATTTTAAATTAACACCTTCATTAAAAATGAAGAGTATAAAATAAGATATAAGAGTATAAAAGATATGTTTCTTATCTAAGTATACTCACCTAAGTATAAAAGATATGAGTATAAAAAAATTGCATAGTTTTGTCCATCAATGGAAAAATCTTACACACGCCTTTGGAAGAAGTCTTACAGGAGTTGAGTTTTACTGAAGTTACTAAACAATGGCTTTTGCAGCATTTTCTCCTGGAGCTGACTGTATATTCCCTTTAAGGTAACCACCACATGCATGAAAACACAGCTAATCTGACCTACAAATCATGCATGACAATTTGGTAGCCTTCTATGAAAGGGTTATGGCGTTTGTGGACAAGGGAAGAGCACCTAACACCATAGAATCATAGAATAGACTCATAGAATAGTTAGCGTTGGAAAGGACCTTAAGATCATCCACTTCCAACCCCCTGCCACGGGCAGGGACACCTCCCACTAAGCCATGACACCCAAGGCTATGTCCAACTCTGCCCTGAACACCGCCAGCAATGGAGCATTCACAACTTCCCTGGGCAACCCATTCCAGTGCCTCACCACCCTTACAGTAAAGAATTTCTTCCTCACATCCAATCTAAACTTCCCGTCTTTAAGTTTGAACCCATTACCCCTTGTCCTATCACCACAGTCCCTAATGAAGAGTCCCTCCCCTGCATCCCCATAGGCCCCCTTCAGATACTGCAAGGCTGCTATGAGGTCCCCACGCAGCCTTCTCTTCTCCAGGCTGAACAGCCCCAACTTTCTCATCCTATCTTCATACTGGAGGTCCTCCAGCCCCCTGATGGTCATCATGGCCTCCTCTGGACTTGTTCCAACAGTCCCATGTCCTTTTTATGTTGAGGACACCAGAACTGCACACAATACTCCAAGTGAGGTCTCACAAGAGCAGAGTAGAGGGGCAGGATCACCTCCTTCGACCTGCTGGTCACGCTGCTTTAGATGCAGCCCAGGACACGGTTGGCTTTCTGGGGCTCTAGTTATTTCCTTGTCTCTAAATTGGAAGGAAACTCCAATTTGATGGATGGGTCACCCAGAGGATAAGGCAGTCAAGGGCTCAATGTTCAAGTGGAGACCAGTGACAAGCGATGTTCCTCATGGGTTGGTGTTGAGACCAGCACCATTTAACACCTTTGTCAGCAATATGAACAGTGGGATTGAGTGCACCCTCCACACATTTGCTGTTGACACTGAGCTGTACGGTGCTATTGACAGGCTGGAGGGAAGATGTGGGATCCAGAGGGACCAGGACAGGCTGGAGAGATGAGACCATATGAACCTCATGGAGTCCAACAAGGATAAATACAAGGTCCTGCACATGGGTCAGAGGAATTCCAAGCACAAATACAAACAGAGGGAGACCAGATGGTGCAGTCCTGAGAAAGAGCTTAGGGGCTTGATTGGTGAGCTCCCAATCACTCGGCCACATGTGCTTGAGCCCAGAAACCCCCTGTGCGCCGGGCTGCACACCCATAGCGTGACCAGCAGGCCAAGGGAGGGGATTCTCCTCCTCTGCTGCACTCTGGGGAGACCCTCCTGCAGTCCTGAACCAGCTCTGGGGCATCAACACAAGTGGGATGGGGAGCTGCTGGAGCAAGGCCAGAGGAGGCCACGGAGACACTGCAAGGACTGGGGCAGCTCTGCTCTACAGACATGCTGAGAGAGCTGGGCTGGCTCAGCCTGCACAAGAGAAAGCTCCTTAAGGGGAGACCTTGGAGCAGCTCCAGCGCCTAAAGGGGCTACAGGAAACCTGGAGAGGGGCTTTGGACAAGGGCCTGGAAGGGCAGGTCAAGGGGAATGGCTTTAACCTGCCAGAGGGGAGATTGAGACGAGATCTTAGGAGGAAGTTCTCCCCTGCAAGGGTGGTGAGGTGCTGGCACATGTTGCCCAGAGAAGCTGCGGCTGCCCCATCCCTGGCAGTGTTCAAGGCCAGGTAAGACAGGACTTAGAGCAACCTGGTCTAGAGGAAGTTGCCCCTGCCTGTGGCAGCATGTTGGAACTGGATGAGTTTTAAAGTCCCTTCCAACACAAACCATCCTATGATTCTTTACACACTTTAGTTATTACTGCATTTACAGACACATTGAAGTGGGCATTTGTTACGATCAACACTCTTTCATGGAGGCATAGCATATGCTCAGGAGCATTTCTGATCATGGTGAAAGACAGATAATACTTCAAACAAACCCCACCAAGTTAGTTTCTTTTGGGAGTTACAGCAATATTGTAGACGACTGCAGCCTAGCTATTAGCATGCTTTTCACACCACTGAATTAAGATTAGACACTCAAGTTGTGTCATGTAAAAGCCATCAATTTTCTCTTGAGAAGTTCTTTACAGCTGTGCAGCCCAAGAAAAAGCTTTTTTTAACACAGCTTTAATACAGGAGACCACAGCCATTTCATTTTTAATGTTCCTCCACGAACACAAAGAGTAGTTTGACAGAACTTTAAGGAAGGAAATCAAACTAGATAATTCAAGTACTTTTACATTCCAGAAACATTTTTTCCCCTCAAATTCATACTTGAAGGTCATAAGAATTTCACAGGGGTTTTTTTGTTTCTTACTGCTAAAGTATAGCAGCCATGATTCATAAGCAGAAATATTGCTCTAAAGCATTAAGCCGCAGGTGTGTGTAGAATGGCATTCATTTCTCAGGGGTGATGTTAAGGAGTCCAGGAAACACTGACATGCCACGGAAATCAAGGGCAGGCATGTTCCAGAGCGAAGTAAGGGAACAAAGGTCTCTCTCAAGAGATATATGATTCTCCACACATCCCCCTTGCAAAACTACCTGAAACAATCACTGTATTTACATATAGGAAAGACAGGTAACCAACAGTGTCTGTTAAATTCTTGACACATCTACAGTAAACAACTGTTGCTTCTAGGGCAACCGCAACTGCTCAAGTACTGAACCCTATACTCGAATCAGCAGAAGCAATTCAACTCAAGAGTTCTCATCACTCTCCCCTAAGAGCTCTGCTACCCCCAGCAACTTCCAGACTTCTTCGGCAGAATATGAAGGCCATATAGAAAGAATATACCAAGGTCCAACCCCACAAATCCTCAGTCCTGGCTTTGAGGCCTTTTACGGACACTCAGAGCAGAGAACCATATTTGTGACATCTTCTGCAATAGATTTACATACATGCTTATTTACAGTGGGCTAGGGATGTCTAACAGCAGTAAGAAAGAACAATTTGCATCTTGGGGTGGTTCTCAGTATTGTAGGGATTTTTCTTTGGACTACCTCTAAACTGGCTCCTGAATTAGCCATTAATTTTAATTAATTAAAGTTGCATGTACTTAACAGGGAAAAGAGGGAAAATCCTAAATCAAATGTTTGCATTCATTTCACATTAGACACTCCAAACAAAGCTTGACCCATTCCACTGTAGACTCATTTTTTAAATACAATAAGCTACATTAACTCCTTCGTCCCCCCCATCACTGTGTCTCAGCAAGATCATTAATTGTTAATATCGGGGCTGTTCAGCCTGGAGAAGAGAAGGCTGTGAGGAGACCTCAGAGCAGCCTTCCAATATCTGAAGAGGGCCTATAGGGATGCTGGGGAGGGACTCTTCGTGAGGGACCGTAGTGAGAAGACAAGGGGTAACGGGGTCAAACTTAAACAGGGGAAGTTTAGATTGGATATGAGGAAGAAATTCTTTACTGTAAGGGTGTGAGGCACTGGAATGGGTTGCCCAGGGAAGTTGTGAACGCTCCATCCCCGGCGGTGTTCAAGGCCAGGCTGGACATAGCCTTGGATGGCATGGTTTAGTGTCAGGTGTCCTTGTGCATGGCAGGGAGGTTGGAACTTAATGATCCTAAGGTCCTTTCCAACCCTAACAATTCTATGATTCTATGATTCTATGATTCTATGATTCTATGATTCTATGATTCTATATACAACAAACTTTTAAGGCACCACTCACTTCAGCCTCACTGGTCTGAAAAAGTGCTGTGCATCTAGGAGGAACAGGAGAATTATATACAGATATAAAAAAAAATATCTTTTCATAGGTTATTAACAGTATGTTATCACAGGATACCCTACTTAATACACTCAACATTAACTGCAACTTAAGTATCACTACATCACCAACAGAAACTAGGTATCTTTTCTGTCCATTTTAAGTTCACCTCAGACCAACAAAAGATATTTGATTTGATTTTCACATCAAATCAAATGCATATACAATACAATGTTATTAACACAGCTAAAATAAAGCAGAATACAGCAGAGGGTCTGGCAATGAGTTTAAAAAGGACACAAGAGAACTGTTTTCTTCTTGTCTATCAAGTCAGCACTAAGCACTGCTTTACCTGGTAAACAGGCAAATACTGTATATTCAGACTGGAAAAATACAGCAAGAGGAGTGGAAAGCTACCAAGCCTTGTACGAAAAGATCCAACACACACAAGAAGGAAATTTCAATTTCTGTATTTTAGTATGGCATTCAAACCATACTGCTCTTCACATGAGAATGTCAGGACTTCAGTACTGGCTGTGCAAGAGAAAAAAATTAAAAGTAGGGCTTCCTTTCACCATTTATAAACCCTGATTTCCAGTAAATTCTGTATAAACTCCCCTTCTGAACAGGAAAGATGAGCACACATCCACCCCTTCTCACTGAGGTTTTCTTCTCACAGTGGCCCTGAAACTGATTGCCAGGGACACACAAATTAGTTTTGGCACTGTTGTGGTTTAAACTCAGCCAGTAACTCAGCACCACACAGCCTCTCACTTACTCTCCCCCTTTTCCTCCCAGGCAGGGGAGGAGAACAAAAAGAATGTAAAATCCATGGGTTGAGATAAGAACAGTTTAATAACAAAGTAAAAAACAGTGATAATAGAAAAAAAAAACAACAATAATGATAATACAGAGCAGCAGGAGAAGAAATTGAAGCTATGAATACAAGTGATACACAATGCAATTGCTCAGCACAGGCTGATTGATACCCAGCCCAACCTGAGCAGCAATCTGCCCTTCTGGATAACTGCCCCCAGTTCATATACTGGGCATGACATGCTGAGGTATGGAATACATCTTTGGTACTGGGAGCTGAGTAGCCATAGTGCGTTGCAGGGGTTGAAGTAGCCAAATTCCTTGTCAATGGAATTCCGGTCCCTCTTTTTCTCCTTTAAGCCACAGTGTTTTTCATGCAGGCTGAAGCTGCTACATGTAGCTTTTAACCCTAAGCAAGATACAAACCATATTCAATGACATACCAATGCCTAGCAATAGGGCAGGCTGGCTTTGGCATCCCAAGAATACTCAAAAGTTTTCAAACTTCTAAACACCACTCTAAATATCCTAGCAGGGGAGATGAGGGGGAATATCTCCTTGAGGAGAAAAAGGAAGAGGTGTGATTATTAATAGTTCCCATTAGACAGCTCATAAAACATAGAGGTGATGGCAGTGCTGGGAACACATACCAGATCAGTTTCACAAACCACTATTTTAAAGTACAACAAAATACCTTAGCCCAAGCACCAACTGCAATAAACACCAAAACAGAGAACGGATACTGCAAGCAAGATATGACATAATGCCACTTTGAGACCAATACACTGGGAGTGACATGCTGCAGTATGGAATATCCCTTTGGCTAGTTTGGGTCAGGGGTCATGTCTCTGCTTCCTCCTGGCTGCTGGTGCCCCTCCTCACTGGCAGAACATGAGACACTGGAAAGTCCTTTACCAAAGTGTGTGCTATTGGGCAACAATTAAAACATCTTTGTGTTATCAGCGTTATTTTCAGACTAAAGCCAAACCACACCACTGCACCAGCTACTAGGAAATTTAACTGCTAAACTGAAAGCAGGACACACAAGCGTATTTGCTTATAAAGAGATTTTGTTCATAAAGATGAAACTAACACATCACTTCAAAACCCAACATGAACTATTAGACTGAAGCTTTTATGTTCTAAACTAGGGATCTGCAATGTTTCAAGGATAACATAGTATTTGTTTCCAAATTAGAGTCAGGATGCCAGCAGAAACTTAGAGGACTCAAGAAACTGTCTTTCTCTCTAAGCAATAAATACAACCTATCCTCTTCACAGCAGTATTTTGCTGTGATGCAAACTGTTGCTTCAAGCCAAATCTTGATCAGAATTTGCTTGGAGCTGGAATTGTTGTCTCACAGATGGCTCTCAGAAGGAGCTGTAGTTCCCCTCTCCTGGGCCAATTCTGTTCAAAATTTGTGTTCACATGCCAAATCTGGCCTCCACACCATACTGCTGACTTCTGTTCCATGTCTGCCTATGCCCATGTAACCTCTTTGACATTCATTGGGCTGCCCATAAGTAGGAATTATGGATAAAGTTATGAGCCACGTTTAAGAACACAGCTGTAAACAGCAGGCCTGGTAACTGTACCTTCAAAATACAAGAAAGACACAGCTGTGCTCACCAAAGCTTCTCAGCTACTCCCTAATATTCCAGAAACTGGTAAGCTACAGAATTCAGTAAGCACTACTAATTAATTAGGGGTTAATCTGAAGGTCTGGAGGGGTAAACCTTACACTAGACATTTTCAGCAATAGCTTGAGAAGCAGTGGCTGTGGTTACAGCTGCTTCCGAATCCTTTAAGAAAGCTTAAGATTGTCAAAAGGCATGATGCAACAGCAGGTTCCTTTGAGTCTGTTTTCTTTCACTACAGTCTCTCAGTAATGAACTTCTACTCACAGCTCCCCAGAACTTTTACTCTGAAAACCCAGAGTACAGCAATATTCTAGCATGTACTAAAACACTCCCTTGTCCTAAGAACAGAAAAATGCTGCCCCTACATGTTTCCCTCATAAACAGGATTTAAGAGACAACTCTGACCTCCTGCCTTCAGTCCTTAACAATGTACTAAAATAAATTCAACTGTCCGAATTGCCCCAGTGGCTTTTTACAAGGCAGGGAGAACTCACATACGAAAGGAAGTTATAATCAACAATAGAGCAGCAAACAATACTGCCATAAAAACGTCCCGTACCTTAACCTACAAAGCAGCAGTTTAAATCATTCCTAAAGGTCAATTAATGAAATTTATTGGGGGTGGAGAGAGGAGTGTCTCTTCTTTGGCCAAAAGCAGGAATAATTGGTGTTGTGGAGAAAAAAAAAAAAAAAAGAAAAAAAACCCACACATAACAAACCACAACAAAACCAAAAACAAACAAACAAACAAAAACATCCAAGCCCTTAAATCTGCAGACCAAGTGCCTGGTATTCAAACAGACACATTCTTCCTTAAAAAGAAAAAATAAAGGCAGTAAAGACCTTGAAGACGTGAGGCAATCTACTACAGTCTCTTCCAAAAAACATCTAGAGCTTTCCCAAAAGGGAACATGAATTATCATCAGCTGGATGTTAAAGATTTAGAGAAGCTCCAGGCTAACATTCATTTCACAGGCACCCTAGTTCACAAGTAAGATGAATGGGAACACCAAGAGACACTTACCCAGACTAGTATCCTTAACTACTGGCACCTGGTGGCTTTTTGAGTGATGAAAGGGTACTCCTATAGTTGGCCTGAAACCCATTCCTCTTTTCCTTCCATACTTTCTGCTACTTCCGGCAAGCAACTCAGGTTATATATAATTTCAAAGGTATTTTAGGTACCCAATTCCCAGCAGAGTCTACCAGTACTATCAGTACTCAATACTCTAGAAAGTACCACCAGTACTATCTAGATAAGTGATGACAGCACTTGGAAAAAACGTGGATCACTGCTCTGGCTCAAGCCTGGAGAAGAGGAGCCACACTAAGAAGAGTTACCCCTGCTACAAAGTTTACACCAGGATTTTAGCCACCTACATAGCTAAAACTCTTTGAGAGACCTCGGAACATAGCTGAAAATGAGCAAGAACACTAAACAAGAAAACATGTAAACATAAAAAAGTTTTCAAAAAAAAGTCTAACTTAAGATAAAACAAACCAAACCTTCTTAAAACTGAGTTAGAGAGCTAATAAAATAAAACAACTCAATTCTTCCCATGAGATTTTTATAACCGAGCTCCCAAGCTACGCTACAGCCACTTCAACCCAAGCAGTGCGAGTGCTGGAACAAGGCTGAAGTGAGGTGATTCTCTGGCAATTGCGTATCTCCCACTGTTGGTCAGGCTACAGTCAGACAGCCATGAGACCTTCCCCGTACACTGGAGCCTCACTCACAGCGGTTCCTATTTAAGTGACTTTTATTCCTTCTGTAGGGAAGTCTAGGTCGGGGCAGGGGGTGTGTTCAGTCAGCGTGCACGCAGCATTCCCTCGGCGGCACTTCTGCAGGTGTGGGTGCTGCAGAAGGACAACCTGCTCCTTCTGAACAAAGATACTCACAGATTGCTCAAGAAACACGAGGAAAGACAGAAGCGATGCAGTCAGCTCTTTGTGTACGCATCTCAAAACATGAAAGGCCACCCCACACACAAAACACACACAGAAAAAGCTGCTACAGGAAGTCCACGACTGCAATATACAGACATGGAAGATAAAACAGGTCTGGAAAAGAAATACAAGCTTTTATGCTTCACAGGCGCAGCTTTCCCGGTTAGAAAGCGGTTAATGAATCTTAAATAACTCAGTAATCATTAGCATGTTCAAAGATCCGGTAATTATTCAGCATTCTCCCCTCGGTTCGCAGCGCTGCGCCCTCCCGAGGCCGAGACAGCCCGGCCCGTCGCCATGCGAGCCCCAGTACCGGGTCACGGCCCGGCTTCCCGGCCGGTTGGGCCGCATGGAACAGCTTTTAAGATGTCGGGAGCGGGATGTGTGTGTGTGGGGAGAACCGCATCGACATCACACGGCGGGGATGGAGAGCGGCCTGGCCGGACACCCCCAGGGGGGTGGGGGGGCAGTGCAAGGGAGGGTTTCCTCAGACAGCGGTTCCTCCCCGGGGAAGGGCCCCGGTGTTTTCCGGCCGGGCTCACCGCTCCTCCTCAGGCACGCACCCAGGGGTGAGGAAAGGCCGAGGGACCGGGGGTGGTGGTGGGACCTCAACCCGCGCCTCCGCCGCCTCTCTCCCTCCTCACCCGCAGCTCCTCGAAATCCGCCATTTTCTACCCGCTGCTGCTGCTGCCGCCGCCGTCGCCGGGCCCCGCCGCCACCATCGTGCACCCGGTGCGCGCCCCCGGCACGTGACGGCGGAGGGCGGCTCCGGAGAGGAGCGGGGAAGGGGTGGGACGCGACGGGGCTCCGTGTTCAGCCCGGCGGGCGGCCCTGGAGAGGACCGGGGGAGAGGGATCGTGAGGTAAAACCCGCCTTTTCCTGTACATACACACACACCGCGGTACCGACCCGCGCCGCTCGGGGTGCTCGGACTCTGGGGGGCTGAAGTGAAGAGGCGGTTCCGCAGGCAGCGGATCCCGGCCGGGCATGAAAGCGAGCAGGCCTGCACCCCCTCAGGGTAGCTGCGCTCCATCCCTTCATCAGCAACAGCGAGGATTACGTACTCAGACGTTGACCATTATTATTATATTCATTTAAAAATAAAGAAGGAAAAAACAAATAATACAGCCTAACTACTGCATTGCACGAAATGGAAAGGTCAAACTTGCTGTGATTTTATAGCTTTCTTAGCTGTATCCATCTCATCAAGAATGTTCTCATAATTTGCATTATAACGGTGATGTGACACGTTTTATTAATAAAAAATGAAGCGAAAATGTCACTGGCTGTAAGCTTCAGAACTTGGATAATGGGTTTCCTGCTGTAAGGGAAATGTTGAGACATTTACAGAAAAATAAACACCGAGGTGCAGCTGAGAATATTATTTTCAAAAGCAGCGAGAGATCATTATCTAGTCACAATAATTACCTAGTCACAGTACTCAGTTTCATTGGCAACAGTGCCATTAAACCAAACAGCCAGTTTATTGCAATAAAATAGAAATGAAAAAGTAAAAACTGAGCCAACAAACAGGCAAACAGCCAAACCAACCCAAACACAAAGCTGAAGAGACATTTGGGGCGAGAGGGGGAGAAGAAGATCTGAGATGCAAAATGTATTTGCCCATATCAGTCAAAAGGCAGCAATTTTTGCACAATTTGTGTATTTGCAGTGATAACTACAGCCATAAGACACTTCAGAGCAAATGTGAGGATGCTACACAAGATGTTTCTTCATGGGCCGGGGGAGAGGATGCGTTGGCGGAGTGCGCTGGTAGAGAGGGATTTGGGCAGGCAGTTCTGGGAACAAGTGAGCTTGTCTAGAGGGTACTAGTGCCCACCGAGGACACTAGCGATGGTCATTCAACATCAAGATCTGGAAATGTAAGAACTAGATAATTAACATTATTAGTAGCAGTTTTGCAATAGCTTTTTAAGGCAGGCCTTCCTTCTCATTTACTACCAGCTAGTCCAAGATAAACCCTTATTTCTGCTAGACATAACCACAGAGAGCTACTCCTTCTCTGCATAAAGTGGTTCTGTGCTTGGCCTTGTAGCAGCCATTTCCTTGAGCATTTAAACACAGGGACTGTTCATTTCTGACCCCCTTTGTGAAGCATCTGCAGGCTAACAAAGAGTGCTGTCTGCAACACCTCTGTACAAGTTGAGCTCCTAAGTCCATCAGACATGTCTCTTCACTGCAATTCAGTACCAGACCAAAGGGGCAAGCTGCAGGTGAGGATCTCTTTGATCATTAAAGCATATGCCAGCACAGGCCAGACCAAAGCTGCCTCTGAACACACCTTCACATGTTTCTTCCTTCAAATACATTGAGACAGCCATCAAGTATTAAAGCTCATGTCAGAGCCTGGCATTTCTTTTCTTACATGCATTCACTTCATAATGTCTTTCAACTTCTTCATTCATCTCATCCTAAACATCCACTGGCATAAGAGCTAACAGACCATACTTCTTGTTTTAACACCTCACATGTGTGAGTTCACATATGAACTTATACTAATTTCTGTGATTAACATTACTCTCTTCATCATATGTTGTTCTCCCATACTTTCCCTCGCAGCATGCCTTCTACTCAACACTGGGGCCATGCTCAGAAAAGAACAAGTGCTCAATACTTACGTTCCTCCCCAAGCTTTTTCCCAGGTCCTATCCACAAGAGCACAGGCCTAGCCTCTCCCACTCCATTATCTTATCTCCACACAAAGATTCTGCCTTAATCTCCCTCTTTCAGTACTTACAATCAGTCTCTCCTTTTGTTCTAGTTCTTCAAAATTCTACTGTTTTTCCAATAGTCACACACATATCAGTTCCAGACTTATGCTCCTCAGTTACCAGGCCATGTTAGCAGCTTACCAAACCTTCAACCTCCCCAACATCTTTCTTCCCACCAAATTTCAAAAGACTTACCTCCAGTGTCAGAACTTCAGTATACATACTTCTGCTGCTGCTGCTTATTCCTCCACTCACTATAACTCTTCCTTTCTCTCCACTCTGTCTCGGAATCCTCTGCTACAGTTCCTGCAACATTTCACACTCTCTCCTTTCCCTGATTTACAGTAGAAACTTCAACATCCAACCCAGAACTAGCCATTGTAGGAGCAAACAACTTGCCTATTCCCAAAGCAATCATACTTTTATGTGAGAGGATATTACTGCAGCTGTTACTCTGCTTAATTTTTCCCCATTAGGCCCTAATTAGGGTAACAAGGGAGACTATAGGTGCTAATCACTCTGCCCCCTAAATTGAGTCAGGCTTGTTGGGGAAAGAAAACCCACCCAAAATATCTGATCTTCTAAATAAACTCTCCCTGCTTCCCACAAAACATATTACAGTTAAAAACAAAACACAACCAAAAAAGCCTAGAAACCCATCCTACAGCTGCTCCCAGCATTGCAACAATTACACTCATCAGCATTACACCTCAGCAAGCTCCTTGTGTGCTGCTAATGGACAACTGGATATGATTTGCAAGCAGTGAGAGAACTGAGGTGATCAGCTGAGATGAGTAGATTTTATTTCTTGTGTGTACCCACTCCTGGTAATATATGTGGGTGCTACTGATATAGATAGCAGTAGCCCGGAGACCATAAAGAAGGACTACAGAGCTCTGGGAGAGGTGGTTATGGGCTCTGGAGCTCAGATTGTCTTTTCATCAATTCTCCAGGATACAGGGCAGGACCTTGAAAAGGCTAGGAGGATTGGGCAGGTTAATAAATGGTTAGAAGGGTGGTGCTATAGTCAGGGGTTTGGGTACCTTGACCATGGGACTCAATATAGTAGGCCAGGTCTACTGGGGGCTGGTGGAACTGGTCTGACAAAGAAGGGGAAGAGTGGATTTGGTAGGAGGCTTGCCAGACTGGTCAAGGATACTTTAAACTAGATGTATTGGGGGAGGGGGGCATCATTCCATCCCAACACACCCAGTCGGTTGGCAGCACCTACAGTAAACGTTTGGAGCAATGTAGAGATATTCCAGCTGCTCCAGCCAATGAGCCGGCTTCAATTGGATCTCGGCTCAAATGCCTCTACACAAATGCCCGTAGTATGGGGAACAAACAAGAGGAATTAGAGATGTGTGCACGTCTACAGGGGTATGATATCATAGGCATCACAGAAACATGGTGGGATGGCACCTATGACTGGTGTGTTGGAATGGAAGGTTACCAGCTCTTTAGGAAAGACAGGCCAGGCAGACAGGGAGGGGGAGTTGCTATTTATGTTAGGGATAGGCTAGAGAGTATGGAACTCTGTCTGGGGGCAGGTGAGCAGTCGACAGAGAGTTTGTGGGTCAGGGTTAAAGAGAGAACAGCGATGGGTGACATTATTATGGGGATCTGTTACAGACCGCCTGACCAAGGGGACTTGCTGGACGAAGCGCTCCATAGGCAGATAGGAGCAGGCTCACGCTCGCAGGCCCTTGTTCTCATGGGGGACTTCAACCACCCTGATATCTGTTGGAGGGATGGTACGGCCCGGCACAAGCAATCCAGAAGGTTCCTCGATTGCGTGGAAGACAACTTCCTTCTGCAAGTAATAGAGAAGCCGACAAGGAGAGGTGCCATGCTTGACCTCGTCCTCACCAACAGGGGAGGGCTGGTTGGGAATGTGACGCTCCAGGGCAGCCTTGATTGCAGCGATCATGAGATGGTTGAGTTTGAGATCCTCAGGACAGTGAGAAGAGCGTGCAGCAAGCTCACTGCCCTGGACTTCAAGAGAGCAGACTTTGGCCTCTTCAGGAACCTGCTCAGTAAGGTTCCATGGGATACAGCCCTAGAGGGCAGGGGTCCCAAGACTGTTGGTTGATATTCAAGGATCACCTGCTGCAAGCTCAGGAGCGATGCATCCCAACTAGAAGGAAGTGCTGCAGGAGGGCCAGGAGACCTCCTTGGATGGATAAGGACCTGCTGAGGAAAATTCAAAGGAAAAAAGAGGCTTATAAAAGGTGGAAGCAAGGTCAGGCGACTGGGAAGAACAGAGGGATGTTGTCCGGGAAGCTAGGGACCGGGTTGGGAAAGCTAAGGCCCACTTAGAATTAAACATGGCTAGGGATGTTAAGGATAACAGGAAGGGATTTTATAGGTACATTGCCAATAAAAGACAGGTTAGGGACACCGTGGGCCCTCTCCAGGAGCTATCGGGAGAACTGGCTACCCTGGGTTTGGAGAAGACTGAGGTTCTTAATGACTTCTTTGCCTCAGTCTTTACCGGCAAATGCTCTGACCACACCACCCAAGTCTTGGAAGGCAGACGCGGGAACGGTGAGGGTGGGGACCCTGGGCCCACTGTGGGGGAGGATCTTGTTCGGGACCACCTTAGGAACCTGAATGTATACAAGTCCATGGGACCGGATGAAATCCATCCACGGGTCCTGAATCAGCTGGCAAATGAAGTTGCCAAGCCACTGTCCATCATATTTGAAAAATCATGGCAGTCAGGTGAAGTTCCAGATGACTGGAAAAAGGGAAATATAACCCCCATTTTTAAGAAGGGGAAAATGGATGACCCAGGGAATTACAGACCAGTCAGTCTCACCTTTGTGCCTGGCAAAATCTTGGAGCGGATTCTCCTGGAAGGCATGCTGAGGCACATGAAAACCAACAAGGTGCTTGGGGACAGCCAGCATGGCTTCACTAAGGGGAAATCCTGCCTGACCAATCTGGTGACCTTCTTTGAAGGGGCTACGGAACTGATGGACAGGGGCAGAGCAGTTGATGTCATCTACCTGGACTTGTGTAAAGCCTTTGACACTGTCTCCCATGACATCCTTCTCTCTAAGTTAGAGAGACATCAATTTGATAGGTGGACCACTCGGTGGATAAAGAACTGGCTGGATGGCCGCACGCAAAGAGCTCAGTGGCTCAATGTCCAGCTGGAGAGCAGTAACGAGTGGTGTCCCTCAGGGATCGGTGTTGGGACCGGTCTTGTTCAACATCTTTGTGGGTGACATGGACAGTGGGATTGAGTGAGCCCTCAGCAAGTTTGCCGATGACACCAAGCTGTGTGGTTTGGTTGATACATTGGAGGGAAGGAATGCCATCCAGAGGGACCTTGACACTCTTGTGAGGTGGGCTGATGCCAATCTGATGAAGTTAAACCATGCCAAGTGCAAGGTCCTCCACCTGGGTTGGAGCAATGCCAGGCACAGCTACAGGTTGGGCAGGGAAGAGATTCAGAGCAGCCCAAGGAGAAGGACTTGGGGGTGCTGGTCAATGAGAAAATGAACATGAGCTGATTTCAGTGTGCGCTTGTAGCCCAGAAAGCCAACCGTATTCTGGGCTGCATCAAAAGGAGCGTGACCAGCAGGTCGAGGGAGGTGATCCTGCCCCTTTCCTCTGCTCTTGTGAGACCTCACTTGGAGTATTGTGTGCAGTTCTGGTGTCCTCAATATAAAAAGGACATGGAACTGTTAGAACAAGTGCAGAGGTGGGCCACGAGGATGATCAGGGGACTGGAGCACCTCCCGTTTGAAGACAGGATGAGAAAGTTGGGGCTGTTGAGCCTGGAGAAGAGAAGGCTGCGTGGAGACCTCATAGCAGCCTTGCAGTATCTGAAGGGGGCCTATAGGGATGCTGGGGAGGGACTCTTCATTAGGGACTGTGGTGAGAGGACAAGGGGTAACGGGTTTAGACTTAAACAGAGGAAGTTTAGATTGGCTATGAGGAAGAAATTCTTTACTGTGAGGGTGTTGAGGCCCTGGAATGGGTTGCCCAGGGAGGTTGTGAATGCTTCATCCCTGACGGCGTTCAAGGTGGGGTTGGACATAGCCTTGGATGGCATGGTTTAGTGTGAGGTGTCCCTGCTCATGGCAGGGGGGTTGGAACTCGATGATCTTGAGGTCCTTTCCAACCCTAACTATTCTATGATTCTATGATTCTATGCGTGCACTGTTTAAAGGAAAGAACTTTATGAGGCCAGCAGGAGGCCAGCCGGAGGCCAGCCTTAGGCTTCTCCATCCTCCTTCCTAACCCACACCCATTTACTTTTTAATGTAACACTGCTGAAAATATATGGCAAAAATGTAAAGGGGTGGTGCTGAGTGCCCACGCTGTCTAGAGCTGTTACAGAATCTTGGAATTGTGAATTGCTTAGGTTGGAAAAGACCTTTAAGATAGAATAGGGTTGGAAAGGACTTTAAGATCATCTAGTTCCAACCCCCTGCCATGGGCAGGTACACCTCACACTAAACCATGTGTCCTGGATTCAGCAGTAGCAGTCATTTTTCTCCTTCTTGGTAGCTGGTGCAGTGCTGTGGTTTTGATTTTGGGCCTGGGAACAGCGCTGATAACACCAGTGTTTTCAGTTGCTGCTTGGTAATGTTTAGGCTGGCCAATGACTTTGTGAGTCTCATGCTCTGCCAGGGAGGAGGGGAAGCCGGGAGGAAGGAGAGACAGGACACCTGACCCAGACGAACCAAAGAGGTTATTCCATACCACAGCACGTCATGTCCAGGATGTAAAGACGGAGAGAAGAGACCCGGAAGGGTGGTGGGGGTGCACGGTGGGGGGTTCACAGCTTGGTCGAGCTGCATGGTGAGCTATTGTATCCTTTCCTTGTATGTCTCTTGTCATTATTATTATTGGTGGTAGCAGTAGTGATTTGTGTTATACCTTAGTTACTAAACTGTTCTTATCTCAACCTGTGGGAGTTGTATTCTCTTGATTCTCCTCCCTATTCCCCTGGGACTGAGGGAAGAAAGTGGGGAGTGAGTGAGAGAGCGACTGCATGGGTTTATAGACTTAAACCACGACACCATGTCACCCAGGGCTCTGTCCAACCTGGCCTTGAACACCACCAGGGATGGAGCATTCACAACTTCCCTGGGCAACCCATTCCAGGGCCTCACCACCCTTACAGTAAAGAACTTCTTCTTTATATCCAATCTAAATCTTCCCTGTTTAAGTTTGAACCCGTTACCCCTTGTCCTATCACTACAGTCCCTAATGAAGAGTCCCTCCCCTGCATCCCTATAGGCCCCCTTCAGATACTGCAAGGCTGCTATGAGGTCTCCACGCAGCCTTCTCTTCTCCAGGCTGAACAGCCCAACTTTCTCAGCCTATCTTCATACGGGAGGTACTCCAGTCCTCTGTTCATCCTTGTGGCCCTCCTTTGGAGTTGTTCTAACAGTTCCATGTCCTTTTGATGTTGAGGACACCAGAACTGCACACAATACTCCAAGTGAGGTCTCACGAGAGCAGAGTAGAGGGGCAGGATCACCTCCCTTGATCTGCTGGTCACGCTCCTTTTGATGCAGCCCAGGATACAGTTGGCTTTCTGGGCTGTAAGCTCACACTGAAATCAGCTCATGTTCATTTTCTCATTGACCAACACCCCCAAGTCCTTCTTCTTGGGCTGCTCTGAATCTCTTCTCTGCCCAACCTGTAGCTGTGCGTGGGATTGGCTCCGACCCAAGATCATTAAGTCCAACTGTTCCCCAGCACTGCCAAGGCCACCCATAAACCATGGGGGTTGGAACTAGACGATCTTAAGGCCCTTTCTAACCATAGCTGTTCTGTGATTCTGTGTCACTAAGGGCCTTGTGTACATGGTTTGTGAACACGTCTTGTCTACATGGTTTGATTCCACCACTGTCCTGAGCAGCCTCTTCCAATGTCTGATCACCCTTTTAGGGAAAAAAATTTTCCCTGGTGCAGGTTGAGGCCGTCTCCTCTTGTCCTGTCACTTGTCATTTGGAAGAAGAGACCTACCCCACCTCACCACAACCTCCTCTCAGGCAGTTGTAAGGACCGATAAGATCCCCCTGAGCCTTCTCTTCTCCAGAATAAACCCCCAGGTCCCTCAGCCGTTCCCCATCACACTGTGCTCCAAGCCCTGCACCAGCTCTGCTGCCCTTCTCTGCCCCCGCTCCGGCACCTCAATGTCTCTCTCGCAGTGAGGGCCCCAGCCCTGGACGTAGCCCCACGTTCCTCTCTGCCCCGCTTGTCCCAGCTGTTGAACGGCCGCCCCCTCCTCCACTCGTGATTGGGCAGTTACTCTGCAACTTTCACCCCTCGGCCTCTCGATTGGCTGGCTGAGGGCGGTGGGGCGGGCCTCTCCATCACGGCGCCGACTGCCCTCCGCCGGGTGCGGGGCCGGCCGCTGTCCGGAGCTCGCCGTGACTTTCCCCGTTGGCTGCCGCTTCCGTGGCCGGGCTCGGGCCCGTTGCCCGCACTGATGGAGCTCTCCTGCGAGACGCTGAGAACCACCTGCCAAGCGAGGGAGGCGGTAAGCACCGGGGCAGCGCGTTACCGTTGCTATGGAAACGCCGGGGGGCAGGGAGGGAGGAGTGGCGTATCACTTCTGCGCATGCGCTGGAGGGGGCTTGATCGTGTCGTGGCTGCCTGGACGAGGGCGGTCCGGGGTTGGTCTTGTAGGTCTCGGAGTCACCGGCGTGATGTCGGTCCTGGCTCCTAAGGGTGGGCATCATGCAACTCCCGCTTCTTGTTTCCCTTCCCTTTGCAGGATGGAAGTGCTTTTGTCCTGTCCGCCTCTCAGGGCAGGGCCTCTTGCTGCCCACAGGCCTTGTCCTTTGCATAGTTATAGTAGGAGCACATACAGCTAAAGGGGACACGTCCATGTTCCTTCTTCCTCCACCTTCTTTTCCCACAAGTCAAGGCTGTATTGCCTCCCCGTGCTTCCATCCAACTGATCGGTCATGCTCCCGGAAGCCCAGAAGCAGCAGCAGTTTTCTGACTTTCTTAGCCTGTTCTTTTGCTTCCATCTGCTGGTCAGACTTAGCCAGAGTAAGATAAACTGCAGGACTGCTGAAAACCTTTTCCACAGAGGTGTTGGGTGCTTTGAATGCATACAGAAATCCCCGTTCCTGCTGTGTATGAATAGGACAGGATTGCTTAGTTTTGTGAGGGGCTCCGAGACTGAGTTTTAGGTTATGCCAGATTCTTAAATTAATAGGTTATAGATGTACCTGAGAACAGGAGCCTACAGCAGTATCCTTCTGAGCCCTAAAGTAGGTTCAGATCCTAGCCACTGAGAATGGTGATCTAAGGTGTGGTATTGAAATTGTGTTAATGTGCAAAAGGAAAACGAGAAAAAGGGGACTGATTTGGAACTTCACCAATGGTGATTTGACTGGCCCTGGTATCAAGGATGGTTTTGACTGCTAAATGCAGAAACATTTTTGGGACTAGGACCTGAAGCTCAGGAGCCCTTCCCCGTGAGTTCTATAACTGGATATGGGTTGGTTTGTTTTGTAGTCTGTCTTCTCTGTAGCCTTTTGGCAGGATGGATGTGGGGATCAGAGTTTATATTTTGGGTACAGAGTAGAGGGAGTTATTCTGTAGAGAGGCAGAAGTTTGGAGCCTGCTTTTTTAAAGTCAGTCAGTGTCTAAGGAACAACCTGAAGCTGCGAAGAGGTAACTTTAATTATTGCTCTAAGGTTCTTGACTTCTGTGGAGGTAGCCTAGGTATTTAATTTCTGTTTTCTGAATCCTGGTATTGCAGTGCAGTATCTGAAAGTTAGGTTGCTACATTTTTAATTTGTAGCACTAAATAACTCAGTCCAATCCTATCCTAGGTTACTCAGACCTATCCTTATCTGTACTGCATTTTCCCATTGAGCTGTGTTACAGAATGGAAATTATTATTTTCTAGTAATTATGAGGAAAAGTGTTTTAAAAATAAATTCCACTGTAACTATAAGTTCTTATATGCAGTAAAACTCTATAGCTGTTTACAGTTATCCAGTGTAGTCTTACAATCGAAATCTTTTTTGTGAGGCATTTCACTGTTGAATATTTCATATGTTCTGTAAATCGGTCTTGACAAGTAATATTATTGTGAACTGCAGTTCAGCTCTTACAAATGAGTGGGAGAGTTAATGCTTACTAATTAATTTCTGAATTCAACATCTTTAATTTGTATTGTTTAATAATTCACCATACTTCATGTCAATTAATTTTTATGTATTCATAACATGTATCACTTCAAATTAGTGAAGTCTTGACAGTGTAAAACCTGGCTTCAGCAATGTTCCTGTTGAAAAAGGGAGATAATACTGATCTGTGAGTTTCTGTTAGCATTGAAGCATGAGTTAATGAAAGATGGCATGTAAATATTGCAATGGGTGGAGAAATTGGAAGGTGTCTGTTTTCAGAGTGCCAAATTCTAACTGTGAAATATCTTCAGATTTTAAGTGTAACACCTCCCATATGCATCCAAGTGTAATTACCGGGACTGCCGTAACGTCTGTGAACTTTCTGTACGTCTTTAATTATGAAAGCTATTTGTAATCCTTCTTGAGAAACTGCCAACTCTATTGTTTGTAGCAAGCTTGTATAATTTGGAAGAGGCAAGAGAGAGAAAAAGCGCCTTTTATTTGCGCTGGGAAATTCACTGGCAGCCAAGTTACAGGTTGTCCAAAACTCACCATTTCCCTTCTCTGCTTGTGTTTCTCAAGAAATACTGTCAGCAATCCAAACAATAATTGAACATCAGCCTTCAAAGAAGCCTGGCGAGGATGCAAATATATCGTATTAGGGGCTAGGGGAGAGGGAAAGCTGTGGGAAACTGTGAAAGTCCATCATAGAATCATAGAATAGAATCATAGAATAGTTAGGGTTGGAAAGGACCTCAAGATCATCGAGTTCCAACCCCCTGCCATGGGCAGGGACACCTGACACTAAACCATGCCACCCAAGGCTCTGTCCAGCCTGGCCTTGAGCACTGCCAGTGATGGAGCATTCACAACTTCCCTGGGCAACCCGTTCCAGGGCCTCACCACCCTTACAGTAAAGAATTTCTTCCTCATATCCAGTCTAAACTTCCCCTGTTTAAGTCTAAACCCGTTACCCCTTGGCCTATCACTACAGTCCCTCATGAAGAGTCCCTCCCCTGCATCCCTATAGGCCCCCTTCAGATACTGCAAGGCTGCTATGAGGTCTCCACGCAGCCTTCTCTTCTCCAGGCTGAACAGCCCCAACTTTCTCATCCTGTCTTCATATGGGAGGTGCTCCAGTCCCCTGATCATCCTCGTGGCTTCCTCTGCACTTGTTCTAACAGTTCCATGTCATTTTTATATTGAGGACACCAGAACTGCACACAATACTCCAAGTGAGGTCTCACGAGAGCAGAGTAGAGGGGCAGAATCACCTCCCTCGACCTGCTGGTCATGCTTCTTTTGATGCAGCCCAGGATACAGTTGGCTTTCTGGGCTGCAAGTGCACACTGCTGGCTCATGTTCATTTTCTCATCAACCAACACCCCCAAGTCCTTCTTCTTGGGCTGCTCTGAATCTCTTCTCTGCCTAACCTGTAGCTGTGCCTGGGGTTGCTCCAACCCAGGTGGAGGACCTTGCACTTGTCATGGTTAAACTTCATCAGGTTGGCATCAGCCCACCTCACAAGCATGTCAAAGTCCCTCTGGATGGCATTCCTTCCCTCAAGCATATCAACCGAACCACACAGCTTGATGACATTGGCAAACTTGCTGAGGGCACACTCAATCCCACTGTCCATGTCATGCCTCAGTGACTCTCTCTACCCTGATTTGGTGCCAGTTTGAGGAAGCCTATACTTTGCAGCCATCCTGGGATCCCAAAGGCAAAAGAAGGAAGGGACAGTGCATGTGTTATTAGACTACCCTGTGTGAGCTAACTGCTCTCCTCTTGTCTGAATTCCTAACCACAGATCCCTGTGAATTCATTTGACTGCACCAGTTGGATGTAAGAGGGCACAGCACTACAGTAACATAGAATCCTAGACTGGTTTGGGTTGGAAGGGACCTTAAAGCTCATCCGTTTCCAGCCCCTGCCACAGGCAGGGACACCTTCCACTAGAGCAGGTTACTCTAAGCCCATTCAATCAGGTCTTGAACACTGCGGGGATGGGGCAGCCACAGCTTCTCTGAGCACCCTGTGCCAACGCCTCAGCCCCCTCACAGGGAAGAGCTTCTGCTAAGAGCTCATCTCAGTCTCCCCTCTGGCAGGTTAAAGCCATTCCCTTTGTCCTGTCTCTACAGGCCCGTGTCCAAAGCCGCTCTCTAGGTTTCTTGTAGTTCATGTTTCCAAGCTTTCCACACCATGACTTACTCTGTAATTTTTTTCTTCATTCTATCCCAATATATTAATGCAGAAATACAGAATCAAATTATAAGAAAACGTTATAGGGTTAAATTAGTCTTTCAGAATGTCCATTAATTTAATGGAATTACGCAGGAGACCAGATTGATTTACAATGTAAATGCATTTTAGTAAAAGGTATGGGAACAACTATGCAAACAATGGCATTTAAAGATGCGTAACTCTAATAGTTTAATTTTAAACAGCTCAAAGAAAGGAATACGTACACTTTTGTTAAGCTAGAAATAAATAAAATACACTATAAATGTTGGAGCTAATTAGTTAAGTGCTCAACTCTTAAGTTTTTAAAACAAGATCACGCTTAAATGCCTTAAGCTTTTATTAATTGCATGGACCCCAAAATCCCCTATAGTAATTGAAAATTTAATTACATACATTTTTTGTTCTTTTAAGAATAGAAGCTTATTAAACTTTAAACATTTAAACATCTATTGAAATACCAGTGCCTATAAACAACATGTAATTCTAGATACTAATTAAACAGAAAGGCTAAATCACTATAAAGCTAAACTGAATTTTAAGTAACTTTGCACTTATAAGTGCTCCTATTTTTTTCATGCTGTGTAAGATTTACCATTTCTTCTCTAAGCGCAGCAGAAGTCCTGAGCAGTGTTATAGAATCATAGAATCATTTTGGTTAGAAAAGACCTTCAAGATCATAGAATCATAGAATAGTAAGGGTTGGAAAAGACCTCAAGATCATCGAGTTCCAACCCCCCCGCCATGGGCAGGGACACCTCCCACTAAACCATGCCATCCAAGGCTATGTCCAACCCCACCTTGAACGCCACCAGGGATGAAGCATTCACAACTTCCCTGGGCAACCCATTCCAGGGCCCCACCACCCTCACAGTAAAGAATTTCTTCCTCAGATCCAATCTAAACCTCCCCTGTTTAAGTTTGAACCCATTACCCCTTGTCCTCTCACCACAGTCCCTAATGAAGAGTCCCTCCCCTGCATCCCTATAGGCCCCCTTCAGGTATTGGAAGGCTGCTATGAGGTCTCCACGCAGCCTTCTCTTCTCCAGGCTCAACAGCCCCAATTTTCTCATCCTGTCTTCATACGAGAGGTGCTCCAGTCCCCTGATCATCCTCGTGGCCCTCCTCTGCACTTGTTCTAACAGTTCCATGTCCTTTTTATGTTGAGGACACCAGAACTGCACACAATACTCCAAGTGAGGTCTCACGAGAGCAAAGTAAAGGGGCAGGATCACCTCCCTCGACCTGCTGGTCACACTCCTTTTGATGCAGCCCAGAATACGGTTGGCCTTCTGGGCTGCAAGTGCACACTGCCGGCTCATGTTCATTTTTTCATCAACCCACACCCCCAAGTCCTTCTCCTTGGGCTGCTCTGAATCTCCTCCTCGCCCAATCTGTAGCTGTGCCTGGCATTGCTCCGACCCAGGTGGAGGACTTTGCATTTAGCATGGTTAAACTTCATCAGGTTGGCATCAGCCCACCTCGCAAGCATGTCAAGGTCCCTCTGGATGGCATTCCTTCCCTCCCATGTATCAACCGAACCACACAGTTTGGTGTCATCGGCAAACTTGCTGAGGGTGCACTCAATCCCACTGTCCGTGTCACCCACAAAGATGTTGAACAAGACCGGTCCCAACACCGATCCCTGGGGGACACCACTCGTTACTGGTCTCCAGCTGGACACTGAGCCACTGAGCACTACTCTTTGTGTGCAGCCATCCAGCCAGTTCTTTATCCACTGAGTGGTCCACCTATCAAATTGATGTCTCTCCAACTTAGAGAGAAGGATGTCATGTGAGACAGTGTCATCAAGTCCAACCATTACCCCAGCACTGCCAAGTACCCACCACTGAGCCATGACACTAAGGGTCTCACCCATTGTGGCAGGCACATTGTTATGTGGACATACTTGCAGTGGGGGTCAGTCCCTAGAGAATAAACTGGAGTCAGGACCGGAGATCCTGTCTCATTGGCAGAGAGGTCTTTTAAGTGGACAGCTGAAGCTGCTGGTGTCACTGACACATGCAGAGGTTCATCTACCTTGTGGAAAGAGTACATGGTAAAGTAATAGTGGTGTATGGCTGGGAGAGCTGTCTTTCTGGGATTAATCAAGCACCACTGACTCACAAGACCTATAATTTTGTAACAGTTACATGTAGAAAGGTTCTTAATTTTTTGTTTTATAGAAGCCTCACAGAACTGGGACTGGAGATACTAGTATCTTGGTTCTCCATTTCAGATCCAGTCTAATGGAATTCTTTGTCAGTTATCAACAGGTTAACATCCAGTTAATTTTCTTTGACCGCATATCTGACCTCTCAAAATTAGGCATTGTTTGCATTCTTATTAACATGAGATAAAGACAGAATGAACCTCTATATCTAAACTCTGTTCTGATTTTTAGATGGGTCTCTTCTTTGATGTAAAGGTTCACTTTTGTTTCTGCTTGGTCAACAGAGCAAGAACATTACTAGGTTAAGGTTGAAGCGGGTTGCTCATAGATAGGCACAGCATTATCCTATACCCAAAGCAAGTCTCTGCTTACAGTATTTGAGATGCTGCCCTTCGCTGTAATTTAAAATGCCCTTAGGGATACCAGAAGTAACCTAGTTGGATGGACAGCAGCAGGAGATACACCAGAATACAAATTTTTCAAGGTAAGTTCCAAGCATGGATTGTGAGCCCTGTCAGTTCATCAGGCAGATGCAATTTATCTCTTGTCAGAGTATTAATGTAAATACTTAAACATGAAACGCTTGATGTGTGTCTTCTGTTGCAACCACTGTGTTCTCATACTATGTGCTAAATATTCAGAGGTAGCTATGATCTTGCCCTTTGATATGTGGGAAAACAACAGCTAATTTTTCTCAGCATAAAACAGCAAAGCAGTTGCATATAGAACGTATGGGTGAGACTCTCCACGAGTGATGATTCCAGCTTCCTTCTTGCACCTCCAACCCTGCTTCAGAAGATTCAGATCGTCTAGGAGAAATGGTAGAAGGTCCACAATTCAAAATCTGTTTTCCAAACACCAAAGAACAGCAAGAAGGAAAAGATCCTTTCCCAGGAGTAAATGTTTCTCATTCCTCATGGCAGTTCTCAGAATTGGTTCACTTCTTGTTGCAGCACCTCTCATGAGCCTGTCTAGTTCACTCAAGCATTTACACGGCACTCTTACTCCCCCAGATGGTTTAAAACAATCATCTCTGTACCACTACTGAAAGGTAAATGGTCTTGTAGCTTATTGTGGAGTCAGAAACAGTGACCATGTAACTTTCATCAAGGGGGTATCAAAGGTTGTAAAGGCTAGAAGTGGGATATGATTTCTTCCTTTTTCTGCAGCTAGTTTGAGTTTTATCTCTAGAAAACCAGAATGAAGATTCTACCAATCTTTTTATTTGTAAGTGAAATGCAAATGCACTTTTCACTTCCCGGGGAACACTGATAAAAGCAAACCCCAGCCCTTTCTTAGTTGTGTCACTAGATGGCCCCACGTCTGAAGCAGACGTCCCAGGAAATATATGCTAGGCAGTAAGAACTTCTGCCTGCTCTACCCAGTGCTTTTTACAGGTTGGCAAACGCACGGAGAGCTATTAGTTTTAAAATAAAACAATAGCTGATTGTGCTATCTCAAGTGTTTAAACTGGTAGCAGAATACTATATGATATCCACGGCTGTGTGCAGAGCAGAGGGAGCAGGTAGGTCCAATCTTACAAACGAGCAGCATGCCACAGATGAAAGTTGGTTTTGCAGTAAATTGCATCACCCAAAAGCACCTTTGCACCTTGATTCTTCAGTATCTGCAGTTTACTATAATGATACTTCCTTCAAAGAAACCAGGAAAGATAGAGAAATTGTCTTTCCATGTGAATATATCTTTTAGGCATCTTGTGGGATTTAAAAACAAGCCCAGTACTAATTCTTTGGCTTGTTTGTGTGCCACACACTGGCAGACAGCAGCAGAAGCCATTGTTACAGATGCTGGGGCTCTGCTTCCAGTATGAAGAGGACAAAGATCTGTGGGTTTGTCACCTGCTGGTTCCTAACACTTGGGCTAGGCTTGTTCTTGGGAATGGATGCAGGCAGTGATCAATTTGGAACAGAAGGGAGGGAAACTGGGTGGAATTGGAGTCTGTGTATGCATTGCTGTGCAACGCGATCAAGAATACGTATGTGCTCTGCAGTCAACAGAAACTACTGCTCTTTCCCCATCCGCTGAACCCTTTCATGCTCACACTGGGTCCTTATAAGTAATCACAGAATCACAGACTGATAGAATGTCTCAAGTTCAAAGGGACCCGTAAGGATCATCAAGTGCAGCTCCCAGTGCTGAATGCCAGCCCCCTAAAAGGGAAAGGAAATTATTTATTAGCCTAAATGTGGGTTTGGCCATACCTGCTTTTCCCATAGTCCCAGCTTCAAATCCCAATGGGGCAGACCAAAGCCAATAGGCTGATTTCTAGAGCTCTCCTTATAGCGACTTCAGTTGCTAAAGTCTCAGAGTTTCTCTGCAGACACTTGGCATATATGGCATGTTTCATCAGAGTGGGGCTTTATTCTAGTATCTTGCAAGGTTTCTGTTTCCACTGCCCCTTTTGCTCTACTCAATACTGATTGCACTTTATGCTCCCCCAGATGTGGGTTCTCTGAATGATTATGAAGGTATTTTATGCTGCCTTGTTTTAACACTGAGACATTTGTGAATAACTTTGGATTCTCCAGTCAGTGTGAAGAAATCCAGGGACTAATTCCATATTGAAATTGCTGCATGTTGGGACCTAACTTTATTCAATCATATGTTAAAATCAAGCAAGTCTGATGTTATCCCAAACTACGAATCCCTCACATGCTCTATTTCACGTGTTTATGTATCAAGGCCCATGAAATGGGAGGTGCCAGCAGCATTACAGCTGGTCTTTGTAGCATAGTCATGCAGATCCCAGACCTGTTCTCCATCCCCACTTCTCCAAGCACTCAGAAGATGTTTTTCTAGTTGCAAGAGAAGGATACAGCCAAACTGGAGCATGAGGTTTCCTTGCACAGCCCTTGCAGACACTGTGCATGAGGTCTGCAAGAGACTTACCCTGAAATCCGCAGCAGCCTGGACATGCTGGAGATCCACAACCATAGTGAGGGAAGTAAGTTATTTTTGCAACCTCAAAGTAATTTTCTCTTCCCTAGGAAAAGGTTTCTACCCGTTCGGTAGCCCTGATAATGTGTAAGAAAAATTACCTTGAAAACAGCTTTCCTTGTGTTTATTAACAGCGAGTTGTTTTACAGTTCTTACATGCTGTTGTCTTAATTTGTTTGTTTCCACAGGCTACATTTAGATGCTGTTTACAGCAATAAAGAGAATATTACATTTGATCTAGAGCTTTGTGTTAATTCACAGGATGAGATGCGAACAGAAGCTCGTCGAAAAAATCTCCTCATTCTAATTCTGCATTATTTAATGGAGAAAGGGTATGTTATTTTTAACGAATAATGTTCTATGTTTGTAGGTTTGTGCATGCTTAACCTCTTGTGATGTGTCCTTCTGTCTTCTGGTGGGTGGGTTGACAGCATGGCCTTTTGGTTTGATGTGAGGAAAAGGTAAACTGCTATTACATGTCTTGGCTCTTTACTTTGCAAAAGTATTTCAGTTTCTGGACCAAAAATGTCCTATATAATTTAAAAATACTTCAGATAAATCAGCAAATTTTTTTTTAACGGAGTTTATGCTTTTATAATAAATGTAATGGTGGACAGGTTAAAAATACCATGTGCATACTAATGCCATTGTTTGCTTTTTCTTTCAAAAATCAGAATAAGATAATGACTCACACTTGTTGATTTTGTTTGTTGTTTTTATTTAATTACCAGGTACGGCGATGCTGCATATGCTTTGGAACAAGAGACGAAATTAAGTTTACGTGGCTTTGAAGTTTGTGACAACGTTGATCTTGAGACAATTTTGATGGAATATGAAAGCTATTACTTTGTAAAATTTCAGAAGTATCCTAAAATTACAAAAAAGGTCCTGGACACTGGTATGTGGCTGTGTTCCAAAGAGAAAGACTTTGTTTCCAAAGCCGAAGATGTGTATTTGCCAATGTGTATTTGCCTGGTGTGCTCACCACACTTCTCATATATATCAGCATTTAATGTTTGAACTCTTACAGTTACAGAGCTGTAGTTCTAGCACATATGATGTAAGAATTGAGACATGGGGCTTTGAGTCCTTCTGCTCTTCCTTCTCTCTTTCTATAGAGGAATAAAAAGGTGGTATTTTTCTGTCTTTTTTAATCTGCTTTGATCATGGAAAATGCCATGTAAGCACAAAGTATTGTGGCATAGATGTATTCACTTTCCTTTCCTGGGGAGACAATAGTAAGTCTGTTCTAGTTCAGATTTAATTTTTAAATAAAATTAACCACTTCAATGAAATATTGTAACTTAGTCTGTCCAAGCTATTGCTTAAACATTTGTCATCGCTCATCTCATTAACCATCTATTTTGCACGTTTTCATATCCTAAAGGTAATGTGCCAAAAAAGTGATAGGTTTATTTGCTCTGAAGGACTTGAAGTCTTAGTTATAAATGAATTATGCAGAATAAGGCAAATCAGAATATGAGCATTCTTTTATGAACCTGAGAGCCTGAGTGGTTTTGTACTTGAGCACAAAATGTACCTTATAGAAGCCATAAGAACATCCATGTAAGAATCAGTTTTGAAGAGCTTGAAAGCTACAGAAAACAACATCTGTACCTGTTTGTCTTGTAAGAAAAATATAAGTTATCAGAGAAGGGGATGATGAGCAGAGAACATCTCTGAACAGTTGTCTTTGTTTCATATGGCTTCCAGCAACTTTCAAATCGCAGGTAAATGAAATGTTTGATGAACGCAATAAATTACCTGTATAGGTAAAATGATTTTGAAACATAGCTTGGTAACCACCATTGCAATGTGACATTTATGCTGTCTTGGTATGTTGAACCATGATAAAATCAGTATTAAGACAAGTAAGGCAAATTCTAATTTCCTAATTCAGCAATGGAAAAAGATACTAGTATTAAATAAGTGTTCCATATGATATATTAAATTAGTTTAAATTAGTGCTTAATCTAATTTCTGGTAGTGTCCATTTTACAGTGAAAATGATACTGGTTTTAAAATGTAAGGGAAGGAACCAAAGACTGAATTGAGCGTAAAAATTAACAAGCCTGAAGCCAAACTGCTCTCTCCAATATTGGTTTGTTTTCAAAACACTTTTGCAAGCTTGCATTGCTTATAATTATGCTATTCCCGTTTGTACAGTATTTCCAAGGTCATTAATGTGTGTTCAAAAGTATGTTTGAGTGGGATGGGGGGAGTGAAATCAAGTTGCTCTTTTTTATATCCTTAATTATTTTCCATTTTAATATTAATTTTGCCACAGCAGAAAATAAACAACAGCTGAAAACTAGGGGAAGATCAAGAAGGTAAGAGAAATATGTGGGGTTTTTTCCTGTGCAGAAAATTTTCCTATAAAAGCAATATGCATCATCATTAAAATAATGTTGTGGTACCACAGGAATGCTAAAATGTAGAGTCACACTGCTGACTCTGTGGTACATTTTTCTGTATATGCTAGAGGAAAGTGGAGACTTATTTCCCAAATGGAGATCCAGACAACTTACAGAGTTTTTGCAGAGTGGCTAAGGTGGGGTGGTATATTTGAAAGCAGTAAGATTGAACTTTGCTGTGATTGAAATTGATGCTTTAACTTAAGTGGGAGCAAAGGTAGTCCAACACTGCTTTATTTGAAAACTCTACCTTTTAGTCTTGGTATTTTGAAGGAAAAAAAGGAGATGTCAAAATCTTTCATGATTTTTTTTTTTTAATTCTAGGGCAGCAAGCTCTTTTCAGAACCTCCCAAGGCTCAGACATCAGACAGTGCAACAACCATTGTTAACAGCCTCATCTGGAAGTGCAACAGAATTCAAATCTTCCATCAAGGAGAGCCCCGAACAGGTTTATATGTGTTTTATCTTGGCAGCATTATTGTTGAAATTAATGTGACTTTATTTTGAGAGGCTACAGGCAGTGAGAGGATGTGAGTTGCTCAATTAATAATTGTGTTACTAATACCTTTTACTAATTATGTAATTTAAGGATTGATTGTAAATTCAAGATTGATGCTAGGAGAATATGCTTTCTGGCTGTAAGTTGGGGAGCAAGTCACAGGCAAAAATTAGAGAAAAAAGAGTCTTATAATCCAACATATATTGGAAGCAACCAGAGTTTTCCCGTTAGATTCATCCTTTAGTGCCAGAAAGCAGGACAAGCCAAGCAAGTAAAGTCTGCTGTCAGTTATAAGCATCTTCACAGCACATAAAGTGTGTGAGATTTGGGGAGTAATTTGGCTCTGTAATTTTCAGGTTTGTGAGTCTCATTTTGGTAAGACTGTGTCAAAACTACTTTATTCTCATTCCTTACAGAGGATGGAGCAGGAACAGGAGGTTGGTGGGCGAGCACCATGTCTGTTACAGCTTTTGAGGAACTAGGTGAAGGACAACCTCTGGGGTTTTTTTAAGTCCTTGTCTATATTCCTTCACAGAGGGCACCTCATCTCTGACCAGTTCTCACCCTTCAAAAATAAAAATAAACTAAAAAAAAAATAGGTTTTTGATTTTACAGCAATGGCTGCTGTGAAGTGTGTGTCAAAATAACTTAGAATCTGAAAAACCTCTTCATTTCTGAGTTGGCGTGCTGTGCATTATATATGGATGTCGTTTCCACTGTTTGTGTTTCTTCCCATAGCTATGTAAAATGCAGATACCTGCAACTTAAACTGGGAGCTCCATGCGTGAAATAGCTTGAATGCTGAGCTCCAGAGACACAGTTTTCACCACTGCTGTCACCAGTTAGATGAAGTCTAACTGAATGCACAATGGTGTTTGTCTGACAAATACGGGATTACTCTTGCAATTTCCATGTAATGATATGGTTTGTCTGGGCACGTATGAAGAGATGAGATAATACCCATAATGGAATGGCTGCAACTCATCTACTTGGTAACACATCTGGTTTAAAATTTATTTTTCTCTAGAATAGCGACAGTGCAGTTACTCTGGAGCAATCTGACTTTGGCTTAAATATCTCAGCAATCAGCAAAAGCGGAGGAGATGGCGCTCACACAAAAAGGGTTGGTGGAAACCTAGTATGTGATTTATGATAGAAATATGCTTGTAGAAAAGAAACTTGTCTTAAAGTTTTTCACAAATATTAAATACCAGCTTTTTGTATCTAATTTTATGTAAATTTTTTCATATATAATTGTCCAAAGGATGAATTTTATTATTTGGGCATTAATTCTTTGCATTAAATAGTATTTCAAACATAATCAAGGAGGAACATTTCTGTTTTTAAAACCCAGTGGTAATAGCTAAAATGGAAGATAAATTTCAAATTCCTGAATGACATGATAGGAGGCTCACCAGTTAAATGGTTGTATGACTGAGATGTGTGTTCTTTTCCCATTGCTACCATAGATTCCGAGGGCAGTTCCTTCCATATTTAAAACCATATATGAAGTAAGAAGACTCATTGCTGTGATGGCAAGCAAAACTTGGACCAATGCAGTTTTAACAACATCGTTACTATCATTGTAAAGCCTATCACAACATTGTTTTCTCCTTTAGGGCCAGGTAACTGACTTCCATGGGATGATTCAGGATGCTGTCAAAGTGTCATCAAATGGAATAATCTTGAACAGCCTTAACTGTGATCCAGATCCATCAGTAAGTGTTTCTGTTCATATATCCAATGAATATGAGCATCAGTTTTAGATAACAAGGAGCAAAATAAAATACCACAGCAGTGTTGTCATTGAACGTGAAAGAAGGCAGCAAATACAAATGATGCCTTAGGGTGCATCCCAAAAGTATACTGCAGAAACCTGCAGAGCTTCTGAGGGTGAAATACTGGTTCCTTTGAATTCGTTATGTTATTTAGCGTCCTCCTTGGTTGAGGTAAGAACAGAGTTTGGGTGGTTTAGAGAAATTCTCAGTGATAACTCCTTGACACAAGCCCTAGGTTCTCAGACAGTGCATCCCACTTAGGTGGTAGCAGTCTGCAGACTGTCCATACACAGAATGTGATGATGTAGTGACCCCTAGTGACATTTTTCACTCCTCTTAATATATGTGGGACATGTTTAGGAGTATGTGTGCAGTAAGAGAGCTGTTCATTTTAATGTTACTTCAGGGTTAGATTCTTTCAGATGAGAAGAGTTACTGCAAATATGGCTTACTTCAAAATCTTAATTATTATCCATATTTTTACAGCTTTCAAAGCAGATATTATGACATATCAGCTTTTTTGAAACTGTTTCATAGTTTGTCTATTTAAAAACAACAGAAGCCTGACAAGAACTTATGTTTCTCTTCTTTTTAGAAACGATTATTAAAACCCCTTAGTGCTTTTATTGGCATGACTGGTGAGATGAGAGAACTTGCAACAGTTGTAAGCAAAGTAAGATTGGATCTCTGTTTTGGTTTTATAGAGATCTTGGTTATCTTTGTCATCTGAGAATTCTGTTTGTTTCTTCCTACTGTCACTGATAGTGCTTATTCTTGAAGGTGCAGGGTATTTTCTTATCATGCAACTCCCAAAAGGTAATTTCTTTATGTAATGATGTTTCTTTCTGATTCACAATGGGAGGAGGTAATTAAGACCATTCCTTTCTAATGGGAAACATGTAATCTAATCATGCTGTACCCATGAGACTGTCATAGCTTTTCTCTTTGTTCTTACTGCTATATACAACACTGAAAAAAGATATTCTATATATTAGCTAATACCAACTATTATTTCATATACCTGGAAGGCATCCCAATATTGTCAGCCCCGTTTCATTTCACTCATGAGTTGAGGTGCAGTCTAGCAAACAGGCCCTGGGCTACTGGGGACCAGTGGCTATGAAGCCGGTAAATGCTTTGCATGCATCACTTTCCAAAACCCAAAACGCACTTGTCTTTGGAGTGTCGCAATATCTGATAGTATTATGACTCTTACTTTCTATAAGCATCAGAAATGGTATCAGCTCTTGCTCACACATACTTAAAACCCTTGAGAGCAGGGGGGCCCAAGACTGTTGGGTGATGTTCAAGGGTCACCTGCTGCAAGCTCAGGAGCGATACATCCCAACTAGAAGGAGGTGCTGCAGGAGGGCAGAAGACCTCCTTGGATGGATAAGGAGCTGCTGAGGAAACTTTGAGGGAAAAAAGAGGCTTATAAAAGGTGGAAGCAAGGACAGGCAGCCTGGAAAGAATACAGGGATGTTGTCTGGAAAGCTAGGGACCAGGTTAGGAAAGCTAAGGCCCACTTAGAATTAAACTTGGGTAGGGATTTAAGGATAACAGGAAGGGATTCTATAGGTACATTGCAAATAAAAGGCAGGCTAGGGACAATGTGGGCCCACTCCAGAAGTTATTGGGAGAACTGGCTACCCTGGATTTAGAGAAGGCTGAGGTTCTGAATGACTAATTTGCCTCAGTCTCACCGGCAAATGCTCTGACCACACCACCCAAGTCTTGGAAGGCAGACGCAGGGACAGCGAGAATGACGACCCTGGACCCACTGTAGGAGAGGATCTGGTTCGAGACCATCTTAAGAACCTGAACGTATACAAGTCCATGGGACTGGATGAAATCCATCTGCGGGTCCTGAAGGAGCTGGCAAATGAAGTTGCTAAGCCACTGTCCATCATATTTGAAAAATCCTGGCAGTGAGGTGAAGTTCCCGACGACTGGAAAAAGGGAAATATAACCCCCATTTTTAAGAAGGGGAAAATGGATGAGCCAGGGAATTACAGACCAGTCAGTCTCACCTTTGTGCCTGGCAAAATCTTGGAGCGGATTCTCCTGGAAGGCATGCTAAGGCACATGAAAACCAACAAGGTGCTTGGTGACAGCCAGCATGGCTTCACTAAGGGGAAATCCTGCCAGACAAATCTGGTGGCCTTCTATGGTGGAGCTGCAGAACTGATGGACAGGGATAGAGCAGTTGATATCATCTACCTGGACTTCTGTAAAGCGTTTGACGCTGTCTCACATGGCATCCTTCTCTCTCAGTTGGAGAGACATCAATTTGATAGGTGGACCACTCGGTGGATAAAGAAGTGGCTGGATGGCCGCACGCAAAGAGCTCAATGGCTCAATGTCCAGCTGGAGACCAGTAATGACTGGTGTCCCTCAGGGATCGGTGTTGGGACCGGTCTTGTTCAACATCTTTGTCGGTGACATGGACAGTGGGATTGAGTGAGCCCTCAGCAAGTTTGCCAATGACAACAAGCTGTGTGGTTTGGTTGATACACTGGAGGGAAGGAATGCCATCCAGAGGGACCTAGACATGCTTGTGAGGTGGGCTGTTGCCAACCTGATGAAGTTTAACCATGCCAAGTGCAAGGTCCTCCACCTGGGTTGGAGCAATGCCAGGCACAGCTACAGGTTGGGCAGAGAAGAGATTCAGAGCAGCCCTGCGGAGAAGGACTTGGGGGTGTTGATCGATTAGAAAATGAGCACAAGCTGGCTGCAGTGTGTGCTTGCAGCCCAGAAGGCCAACTGTATCCTGGGCTGCATCAAAAGGATCGTGACCAACAGGTCGTGGGAGGTGATCCTGCCCCTCTACTCTGCTCTCGTGAGACCTCACTTGGAGTATTGTATACAGTTCTGGTGTCCTCAACATTAAAGGGACATGGAACTGTTGGAGCAAGTCCAGAGGAGGGCCACGAGGATGATCTCGTGGAGCACCTCCTGTATGGAGATAGGCTGAGAAAGTTGGGGCTGTTCAGCCTGGAGAAGAGAATGCTGTGTGGAAACCTCATAGCAGCCTTGCAGTATCTGAAGGGGGCCTATAGGGATGCAGGGGAGGGACTCTTCATTAGGGACTGTAGCGATAGGACAAGGGATAACGGGTTCAAACTTAAACAGGGGAAGTTTAGACTGGATATGAGGAAGAAATTCTTTACTGTATGGGTAGTGAGGCCCTGGAATGGGTTGCCCAGGGCAGTTTGAATGCTCCATCACTGGCAGTGTTCAAGGGGGGGTTGGACATAGCCTTGGATGGCATGGTTTAGTGGGAGGTGTCCCTGCCCATGGCAGGGGGGTTGGAACTAGATGATCTTAAGGTCCTTTCCAACCCTAACTATTCTATGATTCTATGAAAACCAGCTGTAAAACTTTTGCTGACTGATTTTTACAGCTATGTATGACTGAAATTCTTGGTCTGGAAGTTTTGCATTTGCACTTTCTTAGAATTGTCCTCTTAAGAAATTTCCAGCCTTAAAGTAAGAAAATTGTCATTAATTTCAATGAAATTCTCATTACATTCAATTTAATCAAATTAAATTTAATTAATGTTATACCTTTAGAATAATGTTATTCTTGTTGCTACCTTAGAAAAAAGCAACAGCTTGTTTTAAACCTTCATTATGCTATGTTTTGTAAACTGTGCTAGTGTGTTCCTAGTTGCTATGGTAATCGACACTGTGTAAATCAATAAAAATAAATAGCACATGGTATCTATTTTACAATACAATCTAATTTAATTTGGAAACAGTTTTCGAAGTCTCTACTTAGTAGCAGAAATTTGATTCATCTTAATTTGCTGTTAATAAAAAGGAAAAGTGTAATCTATATAAATATTTTCCCTAATTGTATAAAATCATATTTTCCCCTTGGATATAAGCACATCATTTTTCTTCAGTCTCTCGGGACTGCCTGTTTTCATTGGAGAGCAGAATTCATCCAAAGTATTTGTACTGAGGATAGGATATTCTGTGCAGGATAATTAGTCTCTGGAACTCAAAGCCACAAAATTTTGCTAAGGCAAATGTAAAGATTCATAGAAGATTTGGAAAGTTTGATGAATTAAATGAAATTAATTTAGTGAGTGCTTCAGGGCATAGCCTAATTACCGACTATCTTTTGATAGATGCTTTGGGGAATATTTTCCTCCTGTTAGAGTTTCTCACAGCTTTTTCTGCAACATATAAAGTCTTCTATAGTGTGAGTAAATAGTAGTTTTTCATTGTTACTTATAAGTAATAATATAAGCAATAGGAGCAGCCATAAAGTTACTGTCAAGTTTAAACAAAAAAAAAAGTATTTTCATATTGCACATGATTAAACTCTGGAACTCGTTACTACAGAGTAACATGTTCAAAACAGAGGTAAGAGAAATTCATCTAAGAATGAATGTCAGAGGGTGCTTGAATTCAAAACTAAGATGTAATTTTAATTATCAAAGTCCTTTTGTTGCAGATTTTGGTGAATGTAAATATGAACCAACATGTCACTCCTGTTGCTTACACTTCTTTTTAAACATCCAGTACTTGCCAGCATGAGAGACAAAATATTAGGGTTAGAATGATAGAATCATAGAATAGTTAGGGTTGGAAAGGACCTTAAGATCATCTATTTCCAACCCCCTTGCCATGGGCAGGGGCACCTCACATTAAACCATATCACCTAAGGCTCTGTCCAGCCTGGCCTTGAACACCGCCAGGGATGGAGCATTCACAATTTCCCTGGGCAACCCATTCCAGTGCCTCACCACCCTTGCAGTGAAGAATTTCTTCCTTATATCCAATCTAAACTTCCTCTGTTTAAGTTTGAACCCATTACCCCTTGTCCTCTCACTACAGTCCCTAATGAATAGTCCCTCTCCAGCATCCCTATAGCCTATATAGGCTATATAGCCTATATCCCTATATAGGTTGGTGAAGGTTCATGTCATGGTAGCCTTCATGTGCTGGTTGGTTACTAAAAGCAACTATCAGAAAACAGATCTGAGAAACAGATCTGCTCAGCATACACGTTTAGCAGTGTATATTCTCTTAGGGAAATTAGGGGCTTGAGGAGAAACAAGGCACAATGTAGCAGCTCAGTAGAAATGATTGCTGTGTATGCTTTCCTCTTGGGAGGTCCCTGGGACATAAGGTTAAATAATGCAATTTCTATCACTTAATAGCACTCTTTATAGCTGAGTCAATTCTTTTACTTTGCCAGAGGTTATTATCCAAATGCAGAAGAAATTTTGTAACAGGATGTGGTGTATGTTGCAGGACATTTATCTCCATAATCCGAATGTGAAGTGGGATGATATTATTGGGCTGGATGCGGCTAAAAGACTAGTCAAGGAAGCAGTTGTTTATCCCATAAGGGTAAGGAGCTAAATAGTTTTGAGAAAACCACTGTTTGGCTCATTAGCATTTTCCTTGTAATTACAGTGGTGGTTTAGATTTCTCTATTTCTGTGCTTTTGTAGGCAGTTATGTTAAAACTGTTGATGTTCCTGCTTCATCTGACAATGGCATACCCATTCTCCTACAGGAAAATGGCCTATCAATATTAGAATTACTAGTGTTGGGTGCTGTTTTTTGACACCTTTAGTAATGTAAGAGGTGCTGGATTTGGCCTGTATTAATTAAGTAGAAAATGACTTAAAGAAGAGAATGTCAAACCAATTGCATTTGAAGAATTCACTTAAACCACATTTCAAATAGCAGACACAGATTGTTTTGGAGGGGTTTTGTCCGCCTCTCTTCAAATTTCTTACATTTCCTGAACACGTTAGCGGCAGTGGAGGTAGGGGTTAGAGTCCCTTGCATTTTTTATAATTGATATGTTTTTAATCCTCAATTACTTTTCTGTTTCCACAGTACCCACAGCTGTTTACTGGCATTCTGTCTCCTTGGAAAGGATTATTGCTCTATGGACCACCAGGTACGGAGAGCTTTATACCCTATCTGTTTGTTTATCACTGCTTCTGGTTTTGTCCCATGGATAAATCATTGATGCTAATTAGATCAAATGTGTTAATGAAGAACATGTTCTCTAATGTGAAATAGAATGAAATAGTGTTGGATGATTATGTCTATCTCTGACACTTGGATCTTCCAAAACCAGTACTTAACACTAACCGTTCAGAGGAGGGAGAACTCATGTCTCTGTTTTCACTCAGCTTGGACCATACTAATCAAGTTTGGCTTGACCTGATCTTATGAAATGTGAATAAATTTGGACTCACCTCCTTAAGGAGGTGTCCTTTGTCCTTTCTTTCTTTCTTTTGTGTTTGGAGGTTGTTTTAGAAATGGGGTGAAAGCCTTGCTCTCTGCTGTGCTAGCTGAGTGTTGTTCATGTCAGCGCAGTTCCACTGCTCCCTGTGCTCCACTCTGACACAAGCATTATCACCATGAGTATGGCTGGAAAGAAACAGAGGGCACAACTACTTCCAGAGTCAGGTTGCAAAGACTGTCACTGCAGTAAACTCCATTTGTTCCTGTGAATCTTTAGATGTACTTGCCAGCGAAGGCATGAAACCATTTCAGCATGTAGTGCTTCAGAATTTGAGGAATGCATTTCCAGCACTGTATTACCTGAGCTTCTCCAGGCAATTGTAGAAGGGCCACAGAATGATCGGAGGGCTGGAGTACCCCCGCTGTGAACCCAGGCTGAGAGAGCTGGGGTTGTTCAGCCTGGAGAAGAGAAGACTCTGGGGAGACATTATTCCAGACTTTCACTACTTAAAGGGTTCTTACAATAAAGATGGGGACAGAGGCTTTTTGTAGAATCTGTGTGATAGGACAAAAGGTGATGATTTTAAACTAAAAGAAGGGAGATTCGGGCTAGTGAATGACTCTGATGCGCTGGCACAGGTGGTAGAAATGAGGTGGTAGATGCCGTATCCCTGGAAATATTGAAGGTCAGCTTGGATGGGTCTCTGAGCAACCTGATCTAGTTGAAGATGTTCATGGTCATCTTGGGGGGGATTGGACTAGATGACCTTCAAAGCTCCTTTCCAACCCACATCATTCTGTGTTTCTGTGACTTCTATTTTACTGTTTCTATCTGACTGGTAGTATAATGAGGGTAATTATTCAAACATTTGCATTGTATTTCTTTAGAGACTGAATTTCTTCAACACTGTTGTTTGTAGGTACTGGGAAAACTTTGCTTGCTAAGGCTGTTGCCACAGAATGCAATACAACTTTTTTCAACATATCAGCATCCACCATTGTCAGCAAATGGAGGGGTGATTCAGAAAAACTTGTCCGGGTAAGAATTATTCTGTCATTTATTGTACTTTAACAAACATCAGGTTTCCACTTAAAGAACTGGAGTTTAACACAGAACTGGATAGTGGAGTATTCATCTGATACTCATAATCTCTCCTGTATTGGACAACACATGTATCTTGTTCTTCAAATGGACAAAATGTCACGTCTGTAGGTAACATCACTCTATAGGTGTCTCACAATGGATTCTTGCTGTGGAGTTCTAGTTCTGTAGTGTAAGACGAAGTTGATGAAGGCAGCAAATATTCTTGACTCACTGAATAAGAGGCAGGCAAGCAGAGCTCTTAAGTAAAGTAGTGTCGGCTTAGCGAACCTTTCAGAGCACTTCATATCTTTTCTGCAAGGGTTGGCTTGTAGGCTCCTTAGAAAATGTTATTTAGATTCCCAAATTCACTACTATTCTTAGTTCTTAGGGCACAGAATTGGCAAAGAATTCCTGCGTCACAGAGATCTTACAGTCAAATGCAGATGTGATGATATTTTAAAGAAGGTAGTTTGATGGTAAATGGGCAAATGTATTTTTGCATATAGCCTAGCAATTAGCATTCATGGCTCTACTGTGATACAAAAACATTCAGGGATTCAGGTGTAGCATCCTTGCCCAATATAACATCTCTGTTATTAATGTCCACCATTTTGGTGTAAGAAATCCGTAAGCTCTTTGCCTTCCCTTATGCTTATCTCGTTGGCTGCACTTCAGGTGGATACAGAACTCTTGAGAGTGAATAACCGTAACAGATTGCGCTTGGCAAATGGCATTGCAAGCATTGTTAATCTCTCTTGAATTTTAGGCAATGTCTGCAACATAATTATTCTTCATGTTCTTTGTCCTTTAAAATGGCACATTTTTCTTCTGACATTAACCTACTATGTTATTTATCCTCTTGACATCTGTCTCAGTAGCTTCCTAGAAGTTTCCTTTCTGGCAGGAATAGGGAAGGGACAGTCTTGTTTTTTGACACCATCATCCAAATGGTTTTTGTGAACATGCTGCCGCGTTTGCAGTGATATTGAATTTGTAGCATTTTACCCTTAGTTGAGTTTTTGGCAGAGTCCAACAATGAAATAAGATTGTGGATCAGGACAGCTCTAAGAGAAGTATTGTGCGAATTTAGATCCTAAAATCACATGAGGCTGGAATAGGAGTTTTCTGAAGTTTCGTGAAGGATAAGTGAGCTTTTGTAGTCATTTGTAGGCATGTCCACCCAACCTGTTTTCCTCAGTTCTTGGCTGTATTGATGTGATTTTATATTTCAGATTTATAGTAAAAACAGACAGTGGTCATAGGCTGCATGTGACTGGACAAATAATTTAAACCCTGTGCTTCATATCCAACATATAGAGGATACATATTATCTCTTTAAATTTGGGTTTTTTTTTTAAGTATTCAGATTAGAAAGTGCTTAATTAATACAATTGATAGTGATATTCATTTAAAAGCTCTAAGAATACTTCACTGAAGAACTGACAGTATGCTCTTACCTCTACTATAAGCCTGTCCACAGAAATATAGATGAAACTTCTTTCTCCAAATGGCAGACCCGAATTTTTTTTATCAGCTTAATACTCTATTTTTTAATCTTGATTAAAGATTATGTTTGCTTTCACCAGGAAAAACAAAAGAACTCTTGATTCTTATCGAGAGAACCAGTCCATTTTCTTTCATTATGGTTCAGATGACTTGTATTTTTTTCTCTCAAATCCATATTTAAAAAAAAAACAAAAGAACTACAAATGGAGCAACCACAAAAGACATATGTTTAATCTCATAACAATTGAGGGCTTCCCAGAATTCTCTGATGGATCATTTTATTCTATCCCATTATTCACAGGATACTCTGATGGGATTTATCCAGAAATATTTATAGAATCATAGAATAGTTAGGGTTGGAAAGGACTTTAAGATCATCCAGTTCCAACCCCCCTGCCATGGGCAGGGACACCTCACACTAAACCATGTCACCCAAGGCTCTGTCCAGCCTGGCCTTGAAAACCACCAGGGATGGAGCATTCACAACTTCCCTGGGCAACCCAGTCCAGTGCCTCACCACCCTTACAGTAAAGAATTTCTTCCTTATCTCCAATCTAAACTTCCCCTGTTTAAGTTTGAAGCCATTACCCTTTGTCCTCTCACTACAGTCCCTAACAAATAGTCCCCCACCAGCATCCTTATAGCCCCCCTTCAGATAGTAGAAGGCTGCTATGAGGTCTCCACACAGCTTCTCTTCTCCAGGCTGAACAGCCCCAATTTTCTCAGCCTGTATTCATACGGGAAGTGCTCCAGATCATCCTCATGGCCTCCTCTGGACTTGTTCCAACAGTTTCCATGTCCTTTTTATGTTGAGGACACCAGAACTGCACACAACACTCCAAGTGAGGTCCCACAAGAGCAAACATTTATTATCTCTAGATACATATAGAGACAGGATTATAGGTCTGTGTTCTTTATACTTCCTTTACAGACCTTTGAGAATCTGAGAGGGCTCAGGGCCCCTCAGCCTACCCAGGGCTTTTTCCCAGCAGATACCCCTTTTTGTCCTAGGAGTTTAGAAAGTGGGTGCTGTTACATTTATCTTCTGTCCAGTGGCCCTTAATGTCTTTTGTGTAAGTTTATCTTCTCTTTCACATTTACTCTTCTCTCTAAACAGGTATTATTTGAGCTTGCCCGGTACCATGCTCCTTCCACAATTTTCTTGGATGAGCTGGAGTCAGTTATGAGTCAAAGAGGCACTGCTTCTGGGTAACTGATGAGACCACTTACTATGGCTTTAGGAGAATGTTTTTCCCCCTTTTACTACATCTTTTCAATACTCTGCGTGTGTGTGTTCAGATGCTGACCAATGTTTAATCGCAGAGTGTACCTGTTAGATATAAATCTTAGCTAAACTAGAGCCTGAGGCTACTCTATAGACTTCAACAGGAGCATGACTGTGTCCCTGAAAGACATGTCTTTTAGACTTTATTGACATTATAATTACTTTGAGTGCTAATGGTTAATTTTCTTGACTTTTTATTAAGCAATTTTTCTTTTGTTCTGTTGTCAGCTGTCAGAGCCTCACAGTGTGTTACTGTCAGAATGCCTGTCAATCAGCTCTGAAAGTACTGCTTCATGCAAGCATTGCATATGCTGCGGGGATTTAAGGAGTGAGATGTAGTGGTTGTTTCATTCACAATAGATGAGATCAGTAGAAAAGCAAGTGTGAAAGACAGGTTGTGTGAGATTAGCAAGGGACTGTGGGTCCAGCGAGACTGGTAGAACAAGGGAAGTGCAAGAGTGTATAACCAGTGGTGCTGTGTTTTAAAATGAGGGGTTTAAAGTGGAAATGTAGGGAGGAAACAACAGATGACTTATCTGAGGTGAGTAAGAAGCAGCTGATGTTGTGACACTGGACAGGCTTAGGTGTAGCAGGGTAAGATGGGTGTACACAGTAGAATGACATTTTCATTAATGGGACAAATTTAGGTAGCATTGTTGTGACTTCCAGATGCAGGAATGGGAGTATGTCATTATTGTCATCCAGTGCATAGACAGTTTATTGTTAACAGATTGAAAAGCTTTGGGATGGGGAAGAAGGAGGAGAAATACAGAAATACTGTTATATCCATTAGAAGCCCATTACAGTGGATTTCATGTACTGTAAATTATATACTCACAAAGATTTATAAATACAATATGCCATATTGTAAAGATACAACTTGTAATAATTGTCAGTTAATTGCTATTAATTATGGTCCAGATTTTGCCTTCCTAAACACTTTCAAACATCACTGGATCATATATTTTAGTAAGGATTTTTATCTAAGATTATATAGTTGTTTTTACACATCCTTATTAAATACTGACTTGGCACTAATGTGTCTACGCCTTTGCAGAAGTAAGCCATTAAAGCTGAGTTGTAGCTTTTACCATGTAAGACTCTGATGTTTTCTCTGGGTTTGATCCCAGAGTTTCCAAGAACTCCATGTCTGGGACCAAGAGTTCAAACTGGTTTCCTGCAAAACTGGTTACCTGGATCAGAGTTCTTATCACTTTGCTTAAGTTCCCCTTCTATTTTTGAGGAAGGATCCTTTCTGTGTGCTCTCTGCCCCATTTTAAAATTAATTTAAATATGGCATATTTTTCTGTTTGCTTTTGATAGAACATTTTGCAACTTATTGAATTCAAAATCTTCTTATGACCACTCGGTACTAACACACAGAAAAATGCCAGTAGTTGCCCTATAGTTGCCCTGTTTTATTTATTTAATAGCAACTATCACATTAAAAAAGTTCTTTTATATAGATCAACCACTCAAAACATTAGCTGTTTTCCAGTAAATGTCAATGTTGTGTGGATATTTATATGAATAAAAAAATAATTATTTTCTGTGTATTCTAGTGAATTCTCCTCACTTTAATGCACTGAAGAGAGTCCATTTAAGTAATCATTACAAAGCTTGATTTTTAATGCTTAGATGTTAGCTAATGGAGCTTAATCATGCTTTGAAGTGGGGCAGAACTGTGACAAGGGCTCAGTTGCTGTGAATGACACTGTATAAATAAGGATGATTACTTTAATACCCTGAGCAAATAATATTTCTCTGAATCTTGGTAGTGGTGAACATGAAGGAAGTCGGCGGATGAAAACAGAATTACTGGTGCAGATGGATGGCTTGGCCCGATCTGATGATCTTGTATTTGTTTTAGCAGCTTCCAATCTGCCATGGTAAGAGATCCAGAGAGTACATTTTGAATACATTTGCATGAGCTTCTAAGCACAGATAAAGATTTTATTTAGACTTCTGCAGAAAAAGCCTTGATATTTGGTTAAAGCATTTAAAGATTAATTTGGAGCTTTTACTTTTAAACTCTACAATTCTTTCTATTTGTGTCACATGAGAATAATCCATAATAAAGTCAACATATGCTGGTCTTACCAGCTGCTAATATTTAATATGGAGTATTTGACTTTATAGGCAAGTTATTCACTATGTTTAAGCTAAGAAGGGTTTCAGCCTGGAACTGTAAGGTGCTTAAAACATCTAGTGCTTAGAAGGATACTCCATAAGTAGGAATGTTGGATTTTATTTGTGTGAAATATGGCTTTGAAAAGTTGAAGTACAAAATGGTCCACTTTCTTTAACATCATTTAGAATAAAAGAATGAAAGTTTTAAGATTGGAACTATGGGACTTCATCACATTGTACTCAAAATGGGCAGGCCATGTATTGAGCGCAAGACAGACAGGAGGGGATGAGGTGGGGAGGTAACATTTGTAGTGTAACGGCTGTGGATGCTCAGGGGAATCCAACAGACAGCAGAAAATGGCCAGCTCATGTGCCATGGCCACTGCCAGAGCCAGCATGTTGATCTGGCTTGATCATTCATTTGAACTACTGTAAAATATCTTCCTCTTTCATACAAAGCATCATCAAATTACAGAATTGTTAGGGTTGGAAGGGATCTCTGGAGATGACCTAGTCCAACACCCATCCTCTGGTCCAACCCCCAGTGGTTGCAGTTAGTATATGGGAATAACAATGGCTGTTGGTTAAGCACAGCTAGTTTTAACAATCTGGTTTGTAGCTCACTAATCATTTTCCAGAGTAGAAGCCAACAGCTATACAGGGAATTGAAGCACATTGATGATGGGCTTGGTTTTGAAGTTAGTTTTCTAGTCTAAACTAGTCAGGATTTCTGCCTGCCTCGAGATTCCGCCTGTCCCTGGGCTACCAATCCATGAAACCATTCTGTGATGCTGTGAATCAAGGCAGGTGCCTCATCTAGATATCAGGAGGGTAGTTTAAATTATTTCTCTCTTCTGAATATAAGAAAGCCAAAGGGAAATGGTCTTCTTTTAGGCACAGAGACACAGTTGCTGCATAAAAACAGTCAGTGTGTTAACCCTTCAGTGTCCCTCATTAAAATTAGACAAATTGAAATAAATACCTAAGAACTCAGTTGAGAATTAGACAGTTCTTCTCTGATGTAAAGGCTAGAGTTTCTGTCCGTCCTGGGAAGACAGACAGTCTACTGCCTTATGCAAGCCTGTCTTTCTCTCTACATTTCCTTCCTTATATAAAATCTTATTTTCCCATAAAGCCAAAGAACAGTGCTTCTGACAGCCACTTGCTGAAATTCAAGTGCCAAAGTGGCAACATAACCAGAGGCTTTTGTCTGCTACTTTCTGCGGCCTGCCCAGGGCTTGCAGGCCCTTTAACTTGGAGAATAGCTATATGGGCACCTAAAATTTATGTAGAAATTTGATGTAAAAGTTAGGGTGGTTCCTACACTGACCCAACAGCATGAATACAAACCCGTCACTGGCTTTTATAGCAGTAATTGCGGAGTCTGTGTGTTGGTTTGGGGGATTTGTGTCTCTGACAAACTCATGAATTTAAATCAGTACAAAATCCACCCCATTTTGTGTTATAGTAGCTACATGAAAGGAACTGAGCAGAATTTGACTCAGTGATGTTCCAGTGGTGTAACAAAATGCTGAAAATCAATTGTTCACCCACATAGTAGCTGTTTAAGTTTGAAAGAGAATTAATATATTAATAACTCAATTGGGGTTTTTTTACACTAGAAATGTTGATGTTATTATAGTATCATTACCCTTTAAAAAGAGAAACTCTGAGCAGTGCATTGCACCTCTCTGTTGCCCCTGAAATTATCCTGTGAGTACCAAAGCTTCACATGTAATGCTGCAGCATGGCAGTATTAAAAAGGATCAGATGTCTTTAGAGGATTCATGTCTTTTTACTCCTGCACATCGGTTTGAAAGGAAAAATGGGTATTTGAAACCCACTGAAGATGAGTTCAGAGACAGCAAAGGGTCTGAAGGTCAGCGTGTGGCTGGTGCTGGATGTAGGGATCTTGGAGATGTGTTAATGAAAGCATGGAGCTGACCTCTTTCTGCTTCTGTGGAAAGATATTCCTGTCTTTGACTTGTTACCATGTGTCTGCCTTCTGCAGCCAATAAACTCTTTCTGGAAAGTCATGCAGAAATTGTGGAATACAGTTTGGAGTGGTTTACACAGTTGATTTTGGACCCTTTTTCAATTCTGAAGTGCTAAATTCTGCAAAACTGCTTCTTCGAAACATCAAAAATGACACAGGTGTTTTTTTTTAAGAAAGATCCAAAATGACAAGATTTCTGCTCCCACAGAAAGCAATCCGTGTTGCTATGAGGGTGGCAGCTGAGACACTGTGAGAAGCCAGGTCTGGCTTTTGGCAGTACTATACCTGAGAGGTTAGAATTTCCTTTTGCACTTCCACAGTGTTGCCTGTGGGCAGGTTGGGTTTTGCCCCCTCTTAAGCAGACCTAACCTCTGAGTGTAACAACTAGTCTGTCTGACATAAATGTCCCTACTACAGAGAACGTGCTTCAAGATGTGGCTGTGTGTACACTTAGAAAGGTGTTTAGGGGATGGAAAGCTAGTGAAAGCCATGAGCATCTTACACTGTCATTGAACCTTAAACCTTGAGGAATTTGGGAGTATCTGCTCCCAGAGAGGTCAGCAGGGTTTGAACCCCTTTTAAGATCTCAACTATATGCTTACAGGTTATTTTTAAGTACCTTAGGTGACATTCAGTCCTGTTGTAACACGCAGGCTTCAGCTGCATGGGGATGTTTCATAACAAAGTCTCAGAATCCCTAGTACCACAGTCCGAGATTGTGGCTTCACGGCATAGCCCTGTGTTCTTGCAAACATTTGGTATTAAGCTGGATTTCAGGAGATTTGTTTAACTTGGATATTTATTGATTATGGAACAAACTAGTGCCAAGCTGCTTTTAGATGAATGAAAAGAAGCCTAAACAAAGCTCTTTACTCTGTCTTTAAGCTGCAGCTATTGATCTTCCCCTTCAGCCAGTGCTTGCTGCCCAGTCCCACTTCCTGCTACTCATCAGCAAGGCACTTTCTGTTGACAAATTACTTTTTGAAATGGCTCAATGTAATTAAATAAAATAAAGGCCTCATTAGTGAAGAAATAAAGTGATCCTTAACCACGTAGTGAATGTTTCCTAAGGTATTAGTGCATTTAATTCAACTTCCATGGAGTGCCGCTTTCTTCCCCTTCATGGTGGGTGAAGCTTTGAAGCAGGCTGATACTTTTCCCTTCCGTCTGAGCCTAGTCCCATTGGAGCTATGAGCACATGGCCAAGATGGGTAGAAGGAGAGGTGGCTGTGAAACCCAAATCAGATAGATTGGAACTGGATGATCTTGAAAGTCCTTTCCAACGCAAACCATTCTATGATTACACCATAACAAACCCATTCCTTCACTCTCAGCAGTCCATGGTGTGTGTGGTGGAGGAGAGTGAGGAAGAAGAGCAGAGGATGGTGTGCGGAAGCCCTAAGAGGAGCAAGAGAAGACATGCAGTGAGACCAAGACCTCAGCTTATGTGGATTCTGCTCAGGCCATTTGCACAGGAGGGTGGGAAGTAGGAAGGATGAGAAGTTCCCTTGTTCCTGGTGCCTTTTCATCTAGAGCACTGCAGTGATGATCGCACTAAGCAGGGAGTAATTATGGACCAGTCAGCTCTTTTTACCATTTTAGGTTTCATCTCTGAAGTTCTTGAGGTCTTTTAATTTCTGCCGAAGATACATTTGTTACCCTTTTTCTTTCTGGAAATAGGTGTTTGTCTTGTTTACCTTCCTGAAATTTGAGAGTGATAAAGTAGCATGATGCCTCCTGATGTCAATCTGGGAAAGCTCCATAAAGTCACCTGCTTTTATAGGTATCTTTTCATGAGTGTTTCTTAATACTTCTGTTGGCTATTGTTTGAGAGAATATTTTGGTTGGCTTAGTGCTTATTATTGTATTCTCATTAGTGTCCCTTAACCTTGCATTTGATTCATAACAAAACAATTTAGCAACAACCTGAACACTTAAGATAAAAATATTCCGCCTTTATTTTCCTCTTTAGCCAACAAGCAGCTTCAGAGCACTCCTGGGGTGTCCCCCAAGGTCACAGTTTCATGAGCGCCCTCACCAAGCCCACTGATACACAGTTGCTCTGTTACCTAGAAAGGTTGCAGTTTTACCCTGTTTATGCAGGGGATGATAATATGGATAATGTTGTGGTTTAAGCCCAGCTGGTGACTCAGTACCAGCAGCCGTTCACTCCCTCCATCCCTTCCTCCCCCCGCTCCCAGAGGGATGGGGAGGAAAATCAAAAGAATGTAATTCCCACAGGTTGAGACAAGAGCAGCCCAGTAACTAAGGTATAACACAAACCACTGCTGCTACCACCAATAATAATAATGATAAGGGAAATAACAAGGGAAGAGAATACAGCCGCTCACCACCTGATACCAAGCCCGACCCAGCAGTGCACCCCCCCCTTCTGGGTCTCTGTTTTTACATCCTGGGCATGACGTTCTGTGGTATGGAATACCTCTTTGGCTAGTTTTGGTCAGGTGTCCTGTCTCTGCTTCCTTCCAGCTTCCCCTCCTCCCTGGCAGAGCATGAGACTTAGAAAGTCCTTGGGCAGACCAAAACATTATTGAGCAACAACTGAAAACATCGGTGTTATCAGCGCTGTTCCCAGGCTGAAAGTCAAAAACACAGCACTGCACCAGCTTCTAAGAAGGAGAAAAATGACTGCTACTGCTGAACCCAGGACAGATGAATAAGCCAAGGGGTTAGTCAGACAGAGAGTAATTATTTCCAGACAAGTAGAGCAGTTTTGAGCTGAAAAATACATTTTTAAGGACAGTGGGGACTAACATGGTTCTTTGTTCTGGGTGGGACCCTGTGTGAGACATGTTGCATTGAATGCTGGATGGCATCTTAAACATCCTAAAAAACATCAATAATAATATCAATATACCAACAGCCATTGATTAACAAACTATGGTATTTACTTCTGAGGTTTTGAGCAAATTCCTGTTGTCCTCTGACTTCCTATTGATCTGGTTTTCTGATTGTTAATTTCATTGCTTTTGACTGAGCACACATGGAACAAGCTTTCCCAAACCAAGAGGTCCTTTCCGGGGAGAGGGATAGAATCATAGAATCATAGAATAGTCAGGGTTGGAAAGGACCTTAAGATCATCGAGTTCCAACCCGCCTGCCATGGGTAGGGACACCTCCCACTAAACCATGCCACCCAAGGCTATGTCCAGCCTGGCCTTGAACACCACCAGCGGTGGAGCATTCACAGCTTCCTTGGGTAACCATTCCAGTGCCTCACCACCCTCACAGTAGAAAATGTTTCTGCTCCCACTGATCTGAGAGCCGGGCATGCTGAGGTCTGTGGAATGCAGGCACCCATGCGTGGATTTGGGAGCCCATTTTGGTTTTCTTGATCATGTGCTGTGCCAGTAGAAAATATTTGCCATTAAAAAGTAAGAACAAGTCACCAAAGGTGACGGAAATAAAGCTCTGTTGGTGTGCTACAGATCCATCTTGACCTGGCTTCAAGCTCCCTGAAAATTTAAGAGTTTCATACAAGAAGCGTTGCTTAAATATTGCCCTTGCTGGCAAAAAGATTTCACCTGGGGAATTCGGATACGTGGAGGCAGGTTTATTTATGTGTATCTGCAGTCACAGATTACAGGCACAACCCTCCCTGGTTGCTCCTGCTCAGCCAACAAGGGTGGAAATGGTGCTTAGGGCTCCTGGTTTTCTGTCTGCACAAGACACATTGGAGTGAGTTTCCCCTTGATGAGTTTCTCAGCAGGTGTGAGGACTGAATTGTATTTTAAACAGAAATAACAAGTCTGTGACTGAATGGGGCCAATAGAGAAAGATTGGTACCGCACTTGGAAGGGTAATAGCTCGGAGCAGCTCCTGGAAGGCACTGGAGACTTATAAGGAAGTAGATATTTACAAACAGCTATTTCTTGTTGAAAATTGTATGGATGACTGGAGTACTCGTAGACCATTCCCATTACACGAGTGGCAAGGGATGAACCAGAGTAGGAATTTGTATTCAGTTGTTTGGTTATGTTACTGTTAGATGCAAACAACTGAAAATAACTGGGGGGGGGGGGAATAGATTAAAATGAACTGTTTGGATGTGTGTCTGAGAGAAGTTGGCATGCCAGGCATACCAGGACTCCTGACACTTGGTGGAATCTGTGGACACTGGCCCAAAGGACTGTTCCTAGACGGTGATGAAACACACTGAGAAAAGAATAGAAAAGCATTCATTTTTCTTTCAAGCTTCCTTCGTGCATCACAAGCAAGCAAAAATGAAGAGTAGTCCCAATCTTCTGTATTTTACCTTTTTTTTTTGTAAAACACCTTTATCAGTGTTGATGTTAACAGCATCATGGGGGGGGTTGGCTCACTGACACGTTTATCCAGCCTGTCCATCCTTTTTATAATGACATTTTCCTTTTGACTTATTAGTTATAATCTGTGTTGCAGGAACAGTCTCAGATTGACGTCTCATTATGTCATAAACACTGCCCTCATATACAACACCTTCAGTCTGTATTTTATACCTACTAAGCAATTAATTATTAACAATTAATTAACAATTAATAGCAGAGGGAGAAAGGGAGAGGTTGTTACTGACTTGAATTCTTGCATAGGAGTACCAGAGCCAGGGAAGATAACTAAAACTTCTCTTTGTTACTATTCAGCCTGATTGTCACAAGCCAGCCTCTCTTCACCAACAGACTGAAGAAGAATATGCTGGATAATTAACCCTTTTCTTCTTTTTATTTCCCCAAATTAGGTTGACACAGTTACAGGTGGGGTTGAAAAATGTCAGTCCCTGCAGCGAGGAGCTTGCTGACAAAGCCATGTCTCCACAAGGAGACACACTGAGATGATTCTCCTCCTCCTTTGTTTGCAGGGAGTTGGATTCTGCCATGCTGCGGCGGCTGGAGAAGAGGATTTTGGTTGACCTCCCAAACAAAGAGGCACGGCAGGTGATGATCCAGCACTGGCTTCCCCCTGTGAGTAACAGCGGAGGAGTGGAGCTGAAAACAGACCTGGACTACAGCTTGTTGGGCCAGGTGAGACAGCACTGCAGCTGGGATGATGCTTCAGGTCTACCCGGTTGGGAGCCATATGCAAGAGTGACACTCATCACCCACACTGATGCAATTACACAACTGTGACATATGGAGATGGGGGAAGGATGTCAGCTCAGTTTGAGGCTCCAGTCAAAGGGCAAGGCGCACCACTTGGTGTTTCACAGGCGTGTTCCTGCCTGTGGAAATCATTGGTTTCCCACAGCCCTGCTTGCAAAGTGGTGTATTCTGCTCCCCTCAGTTGGGCCAGCTTTTCAGCCTTAAATACAGGGAGACTTCCAGAAGCAGTATGTTTTATCACTCTTCTCACCAGGCTGGGAGCACTTCCAATTCATCAGGGTAATGAACAGTTAATTGTGTAGGGAAGGTTTGCCACAGCTCCACTGCTGCAGGAGAAAAGAGCATTTAGACAGTGAAGAGATTCACTTGGTACCCAGGCTTTCTTCATTAAGCCCTTTGTCACATCCTAGATTCTTCAAAAATACCTTGCAGCTTACCCAGTTGTCCCTCTTCATGCCTGTTCACAGACACAGCACTGCTCAGTTTTTGTTTCATAGATGTTAATAAGGAAACGCAAGGATGGTGAGGCACTGGAATGGGTTGCCCGGGGAAGCTGTGAATGCTCCATCCCTGGTGGTGTTCAAGGCCAGGTTGGACATAGCCTTGGGTTTAATGGGAGGTGTCCCTGCCCATGGCAGGGGGGTTGGAAATAGATGATCTTAAGGTCCTTTCCAACTCTAACTGTTCTATGATTCTATGATTATATTAACAGGAAAGCCAGGAATGGACACAGAAAGGTGGGGTTTATTTAATCTGCAGCAAATTTCCCTCTAGAAAGAAAATATGCAGTATTAAAATCATAGAATGGTTTGGGTTGGAAAGGACCTTAAGATCATCCAGTTGAACCCCCTGCTATGGGTAGGAACACCTCACCCTAGACCGTGTTGCCCAAGGCTCTGTCCAGCCTGGCCTTGAACACCGCCAGGAATGGAGCATTTATCACTTGTTTGGGCAGCCTGTTCCAGGGAAGCCTGTTCCAGTATTTTCCTTGCTCTTAGAAGGTACTGTGAGTGTTCAAGACAAGAACAAGCAACATGATGTTGAAGGGAGGGTACACATAAAAATATAGATGTGTGTATATATATACACATATATATTTCAGACAACAATATTATTTACAGATATGTATATTTATATAAAACATAAGCCCCACTCCTGTCCAATTTATAAATCTGTAAGCTGTAATGTATCCTTCTGATCCCATCCTAGGAAATGGATGGGTACTCCGGCTCTGACATAAAACTCGTGTGCAAGGAAGCAGCCATGAGACCTGTGAGGAAAATCTTCGATGCTCTGGAAAATCATAAGCCAGGTACCACAGCTCTGAGAAAAGAATCCACTCTGGGAGATGCTGCTGTAGCTCTGTAACTCGAGAAATGCTACCATTACCCCCAGCAGGTGGAGCTCTGTCATCTGCTTGGAGGCGTTTTAAACCCTAGATTTCTAAACATCTACCTAAGATGACCTTGCTGAAAACCAGGGCTCTATTTAAAGCTGTCAGTGCCCGTGCTCTGTGCACAAATACAATTTTTAGTTCATGTCACTAGGTTTATTCTGTTGTTTTCATACAGGAAGTGCTGCATTAGGCAGTGGGGTGGGTTGAGTCTGGCTGGAGGTTTTGCGCCTACCAAAGCTGTTCCATCACTGCCCTCCTCCTCTGGACAGAGAAGAAAAAGCATCACAAAAGGCTCATTGGGTTGAGCTAAGGACAGGGAGAGATCACTCACCATTTACTGTCACAGGCAAAACAGAGCTGACATGGGGATATGGGCTTGAGTTATTACCATTCAGAACAGTGTAATGAGAAATAAACCCAAATCTTTAAAAACATCTTTCCCCCACCCCTCCCTTCATCCTGAGCTCATCTTTACTCCCTGTTTCTCTGCCTCCTCTCCCCCAGCAGGACAAGGGAATGGGGAATGAGGGTTGTGGTCAGTTCATCACATGCTGTCTCTGCTACTCCTTCCTCCTCAGGAGAGGACTCCTCACACTCTTCCCCTGCTCCAGCATGGGGAACTTCTCCAACAGGAGTCCTTGCCCCGGGATGCAGTTCTTCATGAACTGCTCCAGGCGTGGGTCCCTTCCATGGGTGCATCCTTCAGGAACAGATGGCTGCAATGTGGATCCCCCGCACGGTTACAGCCCCTGATAACAAACCCACTCCAGTGTGGTCTCCTCTGTCAATGGGCCACAGGTCCTCCCAGGAGCCTGCTCCAGTGCAGGCCTCCGTGAGGTCACGGCCTTTTTTGGCATCCCTCTGCTCCATTGTAGGGATGTCCATGGGCTGCAGGGGGATATCTGCTCCACCATGGACCTCCATGGGCTGCAGGGGAACAGCCTGCCTCACCATGGTCTGCACCACAGGCTGCAGGAGAGCCTGTGCCTCAGAGCCTAAAGCAGCTCCCACCTCCTCTTTCACTAACCATGGTGTCTGCAGGGCTGTTCCTCTCACATGCTCTCACTCCCCTCTTGAGCTGCAGTTACACGGGTGTTTTTTCCCTCTTTAAACACATTATCCCAGAGGTACTACTGCTGTAGTCCATCCACTACCAAAACCTTGCCAGGCAAAGCCAACACATACAGGGACATACAAGAATGTCTTCTGGCAATAATAGCAGTATTTAATCAATACTCTTCTCTTTAGGTAACCGTAACTTACCTGTGATCCAATTAGACACGATTACCACAGCAGACTTCCTGGATGTGATCACCCACACCAAGCCATCAGCGAAAAATCTAAGCCAGAAGTACACTGCTTGGCAGAGAGAATTTGAGTCAGTTTAACAAGGGAAAAAAAGCAACCCAAAGATTGAAAACTTCCAAGACTTGTGCTATCCAAGTCCTGTTGTTTCCAGGAAAGACAGTGCAGAGACAAAACCCAGGGGGATATCTTTGCTTTCAAAAATGGTGAACCTTTTTGAAACCTCCTTTTAAGGGTGGAAGGTGTGGTGTTGGTTATTTTTTATTAGCTGTTTTTAATTACCATTCCAGAAACATTCTTCATGGAATTAATGTATTGGCAGTTGCTGTGTAATGAAGACTCCAGCTTTAATTTTATGCATAAAAACTTAAAAGATTGTTTCTCAGTCTTTATTCATGACAGTTGTTGACAGGTTTGGGGTAGAAAAAAAGGAGCAGAATGCTTAAAAATGATTAGATACTATATAAACAGTAAGATATGGAGAAGGCTTCAGCGAGACCTTAGAGCAGCTCCAATGCCTAAAGGGGCTGCAGGAAACCTGGAGAGGGGCTTTGGATAAGGGCCTGTAGGGACAGGACAAGGGGAATGGCTTTAACCTGCCAGAGGGGAGACTGAGATGAGCTCTTAGGCAGCAGCTCTTCCCTGTGAGGGTGCTGAGGTGCTGGCACAGGGTGCCCAGAGAAGCTGTGGCTGCCCCATCCCTGGCAGTGTTCAAGGCCAGGTTGGACACAGGGCCTTGGAGCACCCTGCTGTAGTGGAAAGTGTCCCTGCCTGTGGCAGGGGTTGGAGCTAGATGAGCTTTAAGGTCCCTTCCAACCCAAAGCAGTCTGGGATTCTGTGGTATTAGTGGAATTCTCCATTTCTGAGACTCACTGGGGCATCTTTGGTAATGAAATGTTAACTGCTTTCAGTGAAGTTCAGCACCTTAGCAGTGCCTTGTCAATTTGATTAGTTTGTCATAGTTTTCAGCCGAGATCAAAGCCTTGATGTGCCAAACGTTACTTTCCAGTTGGTTTGTCAGAAATCTGTATGAGAAGTGCGTTCACAGGACTTTGCTTATGGATCTCTTTCTGCAAGCCACAGAACTCTCTTCCATACTCCAAGCAGAAACCAACACAGGTTCAGAACTGTTGGCATGAACTCGAGATGTGCGGATTTACTCAAAACCGTAGGTTAACAATTTATGAGGGCACACAAATGGTATCTAAAGATGTCTTACATTCTTAGGTGGGAAGGTTTATCGTTTCTTGTGTTTCCACTGCAAAGTGTACTCCAACCATGTGTCCCGTCTCTGAGGAAGATTAAATGTGAGTGCAGGCAACCACCCACCACGTGCAACTGCAGCAACACACTCTGTCACGTAAGGAAATTCATCCATCACGATGATTTTTCTTAACAAGAACGAGCATGGCTCATTAACACAAAACTGTATTTTTCAATCAGGTTAATAATCCAGTAATGCATAATTACAAATCTGATAATTTAACACTTGGGAGCACTGTAAAACAACTGTAAAGGACTTAGATTATTGCAGTTTGCAAATGGACCAGAAAAGCTATTTACCATCATTACAAAGTTGGTTTGTACTGGGGGATTTGGTGCATAGGAGAAGCACTGCATACTGCAGAATTAAATTTCATTATACTGCTAACCGGGTAAAAACTGGAATCTGTCCCCATGGCTTGTGAGGGATTTTAACCATAATGTTAAAAAGAAGCAAACCCTCCAATAACAATGACACTTTGCAACTGTAGCATCGATAGGACCCCACTGAAGTCTTAATTTTAAAAGACACAGTCTCAAAGGCATTTAATACCAGGTTTTTGTTTCAGTATCATTCTTTTTAATAACAGCACCTAATTAAAACATCTGTAAAATGCTGACAGTTTTTAATTTTATGTCAGATTTCCAAAACAAAAAACCAGGATCTGTTCTTAATGAGAGGAAAGATACCAACAGTAGTTATTATGGTGATATTTCCAAGTCACTTCTAAATGTGCCTAATCTCCACCTTTAAATTAGAGCAGAGAAGGGACATCCTCAGTGAAATCACTACAGCCTGACTGAGGCTCTGTTAGTCTTTGAGGTTTATTTACATGAGTACTTCCAGTGAGGGGGAGTTCAGTTTAGCTCATCCAGCAGCAGAACCGTGACACTTTCCAGACAGGGTTTTCCATCAGTTATTTCTTGAAAACTGAAAATAAACAGAACTCTCTGCAGTGCTCCCCATGTCATTCAGGAGGCTGCAGCCTGTCTAGACTGCGAGTGTCCACAGTCCCTTATCACATCCTCCTGAAACTACTACAGGAAAAAGGCTTTGTGGATCGTTTGCCCTTTCACAATGAGAGTGGAAGGAGCTCACAGCTAGTTTTCTGATGGAAGGCATGCATTGATCCTGTGACAATTTTATGAAGCAAGAGTAAAGGAAATTATGTGAGACAGATGTTTCTTCAAACTAACTATTCCCTTCCTCGTAGCACACCCCCCTTCTCATAGCAGGTGCTCCAGGATGTGTTCCACTGCCTCTGGGAAATTCTCACAGGTTAAGTAAGGAGCTGGATTGATTTTGACTTCATCTGCTGGTCGATATTTACCTGTAACAGATTAACAAAATAATGCATTTACCAAGGTACCTTGAGTATCCTTTTCTTCCCCTGAACATTACAGCCTTCTCAGAGCAGTAACAGCCAGACACAGCAGGAGGAATGTCCATCTCTTGAACATGATGCCCAGAGAAGCTGTGGCTGCCTCATCCATGGCAGTGTTCAAGGCCAAGTTGGATGGGGCTAGGAGCAACCTGCTCTAGTGGAAGGTGTCCCTGCCCGTGGCAGGGAGTTGGAACTGGATTGAGCTTTATGGTCCCTTCCAATCCAAACCATGATTCTGTGATCTGAGGTTCTGCAACAAATACCCCAAATATTCCCTAACTGAAGACTGAGCCTTCCTGAGTTGCTCCTCAGTGGTGGCTCTGGCTCAGAATTACTTATGCACCAGTTTCACCCTGCTGTACTGGCACTACTCTTTCACTGAGTATTCAGGTATTCATTTTGTAGGTTCTTGAAATACTAGTGTTACCATCTTTCCTTCTGGCTTTTTATGAGGAAGAGTAGGATTACTTGCTGCCATTATTAATGCAATGGAATCTGTGGCATGAGCAGCTGCCACCTCAGAAAGGCCCTTTCCCCGTCCACAGTACCATCAATAACACTGATAATACCTGTCAGTCCCTTAATGTTCCACTTTTTTCTGAAGCAAAATTACTTCTATAATTACTAGTGTAATTACTAGGGAATGTCACCAGAGTTCCTGAATGATCAGAGGTTACTTTGCTATGACTGACTTTGGCAATCTAAGATGTCACAGTAACACTTCTCTCTGTTCTTTGATTAGTGCTCCGGATTTATAGTCATTAGAGCACAAAATTCACATCAGATCAGTCACCCCCACTGATTACTTTACACCGTCCTGCTATCGGTCTGGGTCTGCACTCTAGCTCTGCTGTTGAAATCCTAAATAGAATGGTCTATCCTGACTCACCCACAGCAATGGCAGGAGTCTGCAAAGCACAAGCACCAGATCTTTGGGCATGGCGGTCGCCAGCACCCAGGGTGAGACCATGGAATGCACCACTGCCTCCTGAAACAACTGATCTGTGGAGGACTTACCAGTCCGTACCAAAATCCCACGCATACCCGCCTTCTGAGCTCCTCCAACATCATCCCTGCAGTCCTGGGGCAGAACAGGACATCAGCTAGTTAGTGGTCACTTTCTTAACAAAGTTCTTCATAACATTCTTCAGCAGCTACACTGAGTCAAATCTTTTAGCTACCTACTAGACAAAGTGTCACAGGAATGAACTGCTGTGTGCCTTTTGCCTGATCAAACAGTGACCCCCATGGTCTACATATGAAATCCTGTGAGGCTGGATGGTTCTATTTTCACCCCTTGTTTAATCCCAGCATTTTTAGAAAGATCTCTTTGCCGCATTTGCGAGGCTCTAAACACAGTGCAGACAAGCACAGGTGATAAAGTCACTCATACCCCACATACGTACATCACCAATCATGACAGCATCCTCTGGGGTGCAGTCAGTCCCCCGCAGAGCTTCCAGGAAGAAGGTTTTCTCTGGCTTCCCCACCACAGTTGCTTTGGTGTCCGTCGCATATTCCAGCCCAGTTACAAAAGGTCCAGGTCCCAGAGCCAAGCCATCTTTTTTCTTGAAATACCTGGCTTTATGTATAGCTATAAGAGGAGCCCCATCCAAAATCAACCTACAGAATGAATGAAGAACAAAATACAAAAGCTATGTTACATTTTCAGCTGAAGGCTTTTGTTGAATACAAAACTCCCACTGACTTTCATGAAGGCCCGAATAGTAACAAAAGGTAGCATTCATGTTGGGTGTTAAATACAGCTCTTTCCTTTCCTTTCCACAGAAACAACTATAGAACAAATGCCCTAAAGAGTTTATTATCTCTGGGATTTTAACAAGTAAGAATATTTAAATCCTACCTACCTCTCCTGCAATTAGATCCATTGCTGTAAGCAGCCTCACTTCTCACTAAGGTGAACATCGTAGCATTAGAACCCATCTGATTTCCCCATGCAAAACTTTCAAATTACATTAACCAAAACATAGCACAGTGCTGGTCAGACCACTCCTGAACACTGTGCTCAGTTTTGGTCCCTGCTATGCAAAAGAGATGTGGATGGGCTGGAGAGGGTCCAGAGGAGGGTCACAAAGATGATGCCAGGACTGAGCAGCATGTGAAGAAAGGCTGAAAGAGCTGGGCTGGTTCAGCCTGGACAAGAGAAGGCTCCTTAAGGGGAGACCTCAGAGCAGCTCCAGTGCCTAAAGAAAAAGCACTTCTAGAGCACAGAGAAGGACTTGGACGTATTGGCTGAGGAGAAGCTCCCCATGACCTGGCTTCAGTGAGCACTTGAGCCCAGAACTCCCCTGTGTGCTGGGCTGCACACCCATAGCGTGACCAGCAGGCCAAGGGAGGGGATTCTCCTCCTCTGCTGCACTCTGGGGAGAACCCCCTGCAGTCCTGATCCAGCTCTGGGGCAAAAGAACATGAGGGTCGTGGAGCTGTTGGAGTAAGTCCAGAGGAGGCCACGGAGATGCTGCAAGGGCTGGAGCAGCTCTGCTCTGGAGCCAGGCTGAGAGAGCTGGGCTGGGGCAGCCTGCACAAGAGAAGGCTCCTTAAGGGGAGACCTTAGAGCAGCTCCAGTGCCTAAGGGGGCTCCAGGAAACCTGGAGAGGGGCTCTGGACAAGGGCCTGGAAGGACAGGTCAAGGGGAATGGCTTTAACCTGCCAGAGGGGAGTCTGAGACGAGATCTTAGGAGGAAGCTCTCCCCTGCAAGGGTGTTGAAGTGCTGGCACAGGGTGCCCAGAGAAGCTGTTGCTGCCCCATCCCTGGTGGTGTTCAAGGCCAGGTTGGACACAGGGGCTTGGAGCAACCTCCTCTAGTGGAAGTTGTCCCAGCCTGTGGCAGGGGGTTGGAACTGGATATGCTTTATTGTCCCTTCCAACTCAAATCAGGCTGGGATTCTACAACTTACCGAAATGCTCTGTTCATCATCTCATAGTGAAAGTGCTCTGGAGCCAGTCCTATCACCACCGCGTTGGGGTCATCAGTGGCTATCCCTGGAAAATCAAAACATGACTCCAAGTGAACTGAATTTTATTCATACTTAGCAATAGAGTCAATAAGAACAATTTATCACTTTAGAGGAAACATGACCATTTTCTGACACAGACACATCATACTAATTTCAGGTTTTTTCAACATGAAGAAAGCATCTGTGGAACTGACTCTGCCATCCTTCACAACGAACACAGGAGTACCAGAGAGTTTTACTTATGACAGATTATCAGCTGCATCCTGCACTTGGTGGGGTTTCTGTTCTGCCTTCACACAGCACATCCTCTACATCTTTACTGGGACAGCTAGAGCTCCTGGGTCTCCAGAGAGCATTATTGCAGCTGATGTCTCCTGCTGCCTGTCCTTCAGTTAACTCAGGCAGCAAAACGTACACTTAGAGATGCCATGTGGGTTTGTGGCACCACCCAAGAGCATCTGGGTTCCTTAACCAAGAACGGATTACATTCATCCATCTGTGACCAATTTTATGGAGAGATTAGCCAAGAATAGTTCAATAGCAGCCATTAACAGGAATTTAAAGCATTCTCCATTGTACTTTAATGTTTCAAGACCAGCACTGAGAAAATATAAGCCAAACCACTTAGAGCAAAAAGAAACAAAACAATCCGTTCCAGACCCAGGCAATACAGATAATGCCACCAGTGAACTTTGCCATCTTTTACAAAATTAGCACCAGCTACTCTGAAACTGATGGAAAGATCCCAAATACATGGAGATTAAACTGATTTACCTCCTGTGAAATAGCTGCTGTCTGTGCTGTTTCTGACCCAGGAAAGCCTTCCCAAGAACACAAACACAGAATATTGCTGGGGGCATGTTTCTCTGAATGCCATGTTAGGTAGAACAGATTATCAAAGTTTCACTGCTCACAGTGCCCACAGAGGCTTTTCTCCTCAACATTTACCTTTCTGAAGATTACCAACTAGCCTATGGCACTAAAATTTCACAGGGAATGGCCGGCTCCTAGTACGATTAGATTTCACATAAGTTAAACTGCCACAAGGATTTCAGTTCATGAGGCAAGAGGCAGGGAGCAGTGGTAAACCATTCACATTTTTGAAGCTAAATGAAAGACTAGCAGAGTTTTCAACTTTGAGTGTGTTAAAAATGTGGGTAACTTCACTACTCTTGAAACAATAATGTGGTTAAGGCAAGGACTAACTGTCATTGCTTTGGGCACCTGCCAGATTTGTCCGAGTTAGAATATATCGTCTTCTACTGCCATTATTGTTGAGGGAGGGAAATGGGAACATCTGCAAGTAAAGCAAGTTTTAACCAGCTCTTTAGAGAGGACAGTCTGAAGAAGCCAGCATGGCGAACCTTCTGTCACCAGTTAAGGTATCAAAGTACATGGAGTGAGACCCAGATGTTCAATACAAGGTAAGTAACAATAATTACTTGGAGATTTCACACTTACTAATAACCTATTAAGAGAGAAATAGCCTCCTGTGTGTGCCTACACACTGGCTTTTCAGCTCTTTATATGAGGAAAACCTCTGTACAATAGCTGAGGAAAAGTTTATTTCCAACAAATTGACACATCCTTGCTATAAACCAAATTAGCAATACATCTCCAATGACCTAATGATAAGTATTCTTTTTTTACACTGGAAAGTAATAAAAAACATCAAGTTTTACATAAACTCTGACGCTTTGGAGGCTTTGGCTGCTATTTCCACTACTCCTCAAAAACCTATGACTTCAGAATGCTTAATGGTAACTTAAAAACAAGAAAGAACCTTTACGCCTCTGGAGAGTTCCTTATTTCAGGCTTCATCATGGCCAGTAGTATATATATGACTGTCACTCTACAAAACAGAGGGCACTATGTTTCCTCAGCTTGTCAGTGACTTCTCCCATGCTATTTTCTGACCACCTTACCTGTGAAATCAGGCAGGGCCTTATCATCCACCAAGAGGAGGGGCCGCACTTGCTTTTGTTCCAGAAGGTTCCTGGCTGCAGTCAGAGACGTGAAGATCTCATTTTCTGCAATGTCAAAGCCCAGTTTCGTCAGCCTCTCCAGCAGCTCTCTCTTGCACTCCTTTGTTGTGTTCGTCACAAATCGAATGGTAACTGGAGCACTGCGCAGCCTGATGATAGGTGAGGAGCAAAGGCACATTGGCCATAGCGTCTTTCTATTTACACACTCATACATCAATCTGGGACAGAAAAGGGACTGTTTATCCAAAGGATGCATGTGAAAAGACTGTATACATTCCCAATTAACGATGCCACACCTCAGAACCATGAGGTTGTTAAGCTCTGTGGCCTGGAAGATCATGTGAAACAGATGGCAAGAACTATAGCTACCAGAACAAGATCAAGCCTCCCCTGCATTGCTTCTATCAGCAGAAGTCTGGAAAAAAATTGTGATTTTAAACTCCATTTTCATAGCAGTAGCAAACCCATCTATGATCAACAACTAGTATGAAAAGCCTTTTAATTCAAGCTAGATAATTGTAATAGAATCAAGGAATGGTTTGAGTTGGAAAGGACCTTAAAGCTCATCCAGTTCCAACTCCCTGCCACGGGCAGGGACACCTTCCACTAGAGCATCTTGCTCTAAGCCCTGTCCAACCTGGCCTTGAACACTGCCAGGGATGGGGCAGCCACAGCTTCTCTGGGCACCCTGTGCCAGCACCTCAGCACCCTCACAGGGAAGAGCTTCCTCCTAAAATCTCATCTCAATCTCCCCTCTGGCAGGTTAAAGCCGTTCCCATTGTCTTACCACTACTTCCTCTTGTAAAAAGTCCCTCTGCAGCTCTCTTGCAGGCCCTTTAAATACTGGAAAGCCAATATGAAAAAACCGTCCTGTATTCTGGATCAGCAGCATCCTGAACCAAAGTAAATATACAAAAGAACCTTGTTGCTAAATTAATGTATTGAACTCCACATGCTGGGTGAATTTCACAGCACTGTGTCTCATTCAGAGATGCAGGATAATCTAGGAGCCTGCCTTACCTTTGTGATGGTTTTGCGTCAGCTTCTGCAGCCTTTTCTCCCTTTACTGAGGAACACCACTATCACATAAACCCACATTATTGCCCTACACTGACAGTACATGCTACCAAACAATCAAATAATTTCAAGTGACAGTTTCAACAGCGTTCCCTTTAATTATTCCCCCACCATCACTTTTCTGTTTGTTGCTATAGAAACAAATCCCAGCATCAAGGCTGCCTGGAGAACATCAGGATAAAGTTGGTCAACACTGCAGACTTGCTTGCACCTGCCACTTCTTGTTTCTCAGATACACTGACCCTTCAGACATATGAACTGGTAAAAAGTCTCCTTGTTGCTAGTAAAATAAAAATTAGTAATTTTCTTTTTCCTTTGGACTTCAATACTGAGAAGTAACCCTAAAAATGGAATGTACCTATTTGTTCCCTGCATGCCAAACATTCCAGCTTCTCTCTAAGAAGGACAGCAACATGAATTAGCAGAAAAGAACATGAGAAAATATTTTATTCAAACCTGTATGCAAAAAGATCTGCCCGTTCCTTGCAGTGCAATGGCACCCCCTCTCCACACTTCTGCCAGCAAGCTGAAGCTGAGAAACAGCACCAGATTGCACCTTGTATCTTCTCTTACCCCCTCACATGCCAAATCCATTACGGGGCCCATAAGACCATGGCTCAGCAGGAATCAAGCAATAGGCAAAGGAGAATTAGGGACTTCAGAGAACAGTGTGTCTTCTGATTCTACAGAAGCCATTTTTTATGTCCAATCTACTGCCTAAGGGCTTGGAGTAGCAGCAGACAGAACAGATACTGAGCTCTTCTCGATATATGACAACTTATATTATACATATATATATGTACATATATATATGTATTTCTGAGAATGTTGACTGTCACCTGGCACACATTGTCCTTAGCATGAAACACCAAGCAGACAAGGTCCAGTGAATGAGTGATGAATAAGCACCCAGGACTTTGGCAGTTTTTACTTCCTTGCAATTGTACACCTTCAGGAGATAACTACTTCCACAGAGCTACTTGTGAATAGAAATGCAGAGTTTCCTAACCCCTCTGTGAGCTCTTCCTCAGAGCAATACCTTTATAAAAGCTCAAACAAATCAATACAACTCCAGTAAAAACTTTCTCATCCTTAAGTGAACCCTATTCCTCTCTCCTGATCCCAGCACCTTAAGGTGTCCTCCCTCACCCACCGCAATAGTATATACATCACTTTGTGTTTTACTTCATCCATTGCAAGACGTCTTCTCCAAGCAAACAGTCTCATAACACAGTACAAGGATTCCTAGGGCTGGATATCATATTGTGCCACTGACTTGGCCAGATGAAGTCATTTTACTATGCCTCCGTTTCTTTAAACACCCTTTTATCACAAGAAAAAGAGGCACTAAACTGTCCTGTTTATTAGCATGTTGGAATTCCTACAAAAGGTGGGCTGTATTATCAGATGTTTCCCAAACTGAGGCTCTTTACCTAGCAGAAACTTAACAAATAATAAAGCAAAGCTTTGGCTGGAAGACCAAGTGAAACAAGAACTCTCCAAAGGCTCTGCTTATTAGGCCAAGTTATTCTGTTATTCCACTTTAGCTTACCACAGATCTAAGGACTCAGACTCCTGTGACTAAACAAAGAAGCAAGGAACAGGTCAGCTGAAGTGACTGGTGTACGTGGGATAATTCAGGTTAATTGAACTACATTCCACTTTGGCCGAAGCTGTATTGCCATCAGCAGAAACACTCTGAATACTATACCACAGAATGGTTTGGGTTGGAAGGGACAATATTTAACCTGACAGTGTTAAAAAACTTAAAACTACAAGACCTATGGAACAACTTAGGGAAGCTGCGGCGGCTCAGGCAACTTTTCACTACCCTTCAGTGATTTCCATTGGTATTAATACAGGTGTAAATACAAGCAGAATCTGGCCACGTTTGCTTATCCACGAAAGCACAAAAAGCACAAAAGCTTCAGGCCTGTCTACTTGAAGAAGCATCTTTGTGCAAACAGTGCTGCTACAGCCTATCAGAGGGAATCTAAAAAGGTCACTTGCCTTTTAAGAGCTTCCTGAGCGCCTGGCACAGCTGAGTCTTCAATGTGAAGTGTGCCGTTGAGATCCACCAAGACAGCTTTCAGCGCACGCCGAGCTGCCATCCTCCTTCCCCAGGGAGAGGACAAATAAATGAAACAACAGAAAACTGGTTAGCAGACAATGGATAATAAAAATAAGGAACTCAGTTAAGCGCCTCATTTGTGCCAAGCCCGGCACTACTCAGAACATTACTCGCAGTATTAAATGGGCCCCTTTAGACAGAGAAATAAAAGGCAGTGTTTAAAAAAATCCTATAATTGATGGGGTGGTATTTTCCCAAAGACTCTATATATGGAAATCAGGTGCTATTTGTTTTTAAAGTGCCTTTATTTGTGCATGTCAAAATATTCTCTAAACAACTGAGACTGTTGGGAAGAGGATCATTAGGTCTGGGATTGCTGGTCCAAGGCCTCAGCAAGCACATTCCAGCAAGTCCCATTGACACCAACGGCGCTGTTCAAGTGAAAATGAATGCAATGCTACTAAATGATGATACAGCGCTCCAATTGTAAAGCTCAAAATGCTCTGCAAAAGTGGATATTGTTAATTGCAATTTTGTAAGCAAGACCTAGGGTGATGCAGCCCACCACACAGTTTGAGTGAGCTAACTCAGGCTATCCGATGGCTGACTACGTGTGTGGCAGCATGGATTTTGCAGACTGTTAGACTGGAAGAGCTCAGGGATATTCAGCACCCCAAAGGGTTACCCCCTCCTATTGTAAAAGGGACAGTCAAGCAGTTTTTCTACAGCAAGCTTCTGCATCACACAAACAGGTCCATGAGACTCAGCCCCAAGCAGAAGCCAGCATTCAGAGGGTAAAGGCACTGGGGAACAAAACAGGTCATGTGCAAGTCACCTGGCTAAAAAGCTGTCTTCAGAACTAGTACTTCTCCTTACGTGTGCTGCAAGGGCTGTAATTTACTCCACAAGCAAGTTTGCTGGGCTATTCCTTGGCCAAAGATCACTTTTTTTTTTGGAAGCTTTTCTCCTGTCTGTGAGACCCTAACAATCTGATCTGTCATCACTAGCAAGTGATGACAACTTTACATTGAGCTTTTCTGGTTACAGATGGAACATGTAACATATGTGTGCTTTTAAAAAACACACTGAATAGTCAACACTGTGATTAGAACCTGCCTTAATAAGTCTCATTTTTTATCTGCACACTTTTATCAGTGATCAAGATGATGCGAACTTGATGGCTCAGGTATAAGACACATGCACAGAAAACTTGTGGGATTCTGCTTTTATTATTCCTGCTGGTTCCCTGCAATAAGAAGAATAAACATGCTTATTTTATAGTATGTCTGTTGCTACACAGTCCAAGGTTAAACATTTATGATATAAAGCTGGTAACAGAACTTCTAAGGCAGCTTCATCAATTGCACAGGAAAAGAGGGCACCAGGTTTCTGAGACATCTTCTCTGATAACATACTCAACACAGACAAAATGCCTGAACAGAATGGAATTTGCATGACTCCACATTATCTCCATGACAAAAAAACTCTCTTCCCTCAGGGGCTTATACTCTGGCACAGGGAATTTTGACGCTGGGAGAGATGAAAAAGAGGAATGAGAAAGGACTGAAGAAGGTGCTATTACATAAATTCTCTAGCTAAAGACAATGACTGCTGAGCAAATGCACCACTCCATGCAAATGCATGGACAGCACAGCTGCAGACAGGGACAGAGTATCTTAGCTTAGCAGAAACTTGGGGGGGGGGGGAAGTTTACACTTTTACCATTGATCTCCACTGGATCTCCACAGTGTATTTATTTAGGCAGTATGGAAGTTATATGCAGAGCCAGTTTTCAGAATGTAGTAATTATAAGTATAGAGCTCACATCACAGCGAGGGAGTCCTTAAAAACCTTCAATACCTCAGTTTCCACAATGGCAGCCTAACACGAGGGGAACTTCAATGGCAATAGCTCCAGTGCCTAAAGGGGCTACAAGAAACCTGGAGAGGGGCTTTGGACAAGGGCCTGTAGGGAAAGGACAGGGAATGGCTTTAACCTGCCAGAGAGGAGATTGACATGAGCTCTGAGGCAGAAGCTCCTCCCTGTGAGGGTGCTGAGGCGCTGGCACAGGGTGCCCAGAGAAGCTGTGGCTGCCCCATCCCTGGCAGTGTTCAAGGCCAGGTTGGACACAGGGCCTTGGAGCAACCTGCTGTAGTGGTAGGTGTCCTTGCCTGTGTCAGGGGATTGGGACTGGATGAGCTTTAAGGCCACCTCCAACCCAAACCACTCTGGGATTCTGCCACAGGGGATGAAGCCACACGGTCACTCAGGCTGGTCAGGACACAGCAGCACAACGGGCAGTGAAGCAGGAGCCCCTGAAGCCATGGGCGTGCCACATGTCCGGATCAGGCTGCCCTGAGAGGATGGGGTTGCGGGCTCCAGGGCCACCCCACAGAGCCTCCCCTATGGACCTCCCTGCTGCTGGGAACCGGTCCCCTGCCCCACTGCGTCTCAACGGCGTTGCCTTTCCCCCCCCTCACCTACCGGAAAGGTTATGAAGCTACAAAGGCTACAACGACCCTCCGTACCCCCAGGCAAGGAAATGGTACCGCCTCTTTCCCCAGTTCACAACAGGCAGTCGGGCTGGTCCATTTCCTAGCAGGGGAGTCTCCGCGCTCGCCGGGCTCCCCTTTCCCATGACGCGGATCGTTCCGCCCGCCCATTCGCGCCCGAAGAAGCCGGGCGGGCCCACTCGGGCGAGGCGGGGGGAGAGCACCGTGGCGGTGTCGCCCACTCCCCGGCACTAACCTGCCTCCAGCGGCCCCACCGCCGCCGCTGCGCGCTGCCCGTCGCCGCTCCGCCTCGCGGGGTCCTCGCGGAGCCGGTAGCCGCAGCAGCGGCGGAGCTTAGCCCCCAAGTGCTCGTGTCCGCCGACAGGCAGCGCGGCTGGCGCCCTGCTGAGGGGCGGGCGGGAAACACGGGGGCCTCTCTCCGGCGGCGGGCGGAGCTGCGTTACAGGCGGCTGAGGGGGGAGGGCCGGTTGGAGGGATGCCGTGTGTCGTTGTCGGTGTGTGCGTTTGGGTTGAAAGGCTCTTAAAGCTCATCCAGTTCAACTCCCTGCCATGGGCAGGGCTGTCAGTCAGTTAAGTACACACAGGTTTATGTGTACTTACTGTGCGTACTTATGTGTACGTATTGTGGTGGTACATCAAAAATCCATCCTCATCCTGAGCTTTAAAACGTTCTGGTTATTGTCATTCCCGCACCAGGTATGAGCGGTAACATGCTGTTTGTGCTTCGAAACGACTACATCAGCATGGGATTCTTTTCACTTCCTGCATGCCCCTGCTTAAGAGTCAGGTTTGAGATACTTCGCCCTGTTCGAACTCCGCCACAGCAGCTTTCTTTCAGACCTGCTCAAAGCCACTACCAGCAGTGTAGCCCTTGATGTTGCTCTCCACGCCCCTATCCCCGCCTCTCTCCTCGCTACCCTTTTGCCTCCTTCCCTGCTCATTACCTGGGAGAGCTGATCTTCAGCTGCTGCCCCACTTTGAATCACTGTTCTGCACCTGCCTGGTGAAACGTCTACCAGTTTTGCCTCAAACGTAGGACTGCTGCTGTGCAGAGCCACTGCTCCTTTATGCTGCACATGCCTAGTAGATTCTGAACTCATCTGCCCGTGTGTTGTCAGCCACACGTTGACACTTTAGCCTTCCTGAAAGGACAGGAAGATGGGGGAACTGCTTTTCACCCGTTTTTAAAGCTTTAGTCTGTAATCTAGTACTGGCTTTGTTCTAGAACAAGCTAGTGTTTTAACAGTCAGTATGCATGAAAAGGAAATGGGATGCAAGCTGCGCTTCAAAATTAGTGCTCCAATCCAGTGCATCCACCATGGAAATGTCTACCATGGCTTTTCTGCAATGATTTTACAAAAGTGCTTGTACACCTTCCATGTTTTATCTGCTCCACATACAAACTGTCCAGTTTCCATGATAGATATAACTGATCCAGCCTGTACCCTCATTGCCACTGAATCAGACGAAGATTATTACAAATAAATACTTCATAATAGATCTACTACTTTAAAGACCAGCACGATCCTATTCTGCCTCAGGCCAACATTACTATGGCTCATTAGCTATATAAACCAATATACAGCTTCACAGTGAAGAGATGATAGTTGCAAGTGCCATAGGCATGAGGAAAAACAAAAAGAGGAGTATTTTATGTAAGAACTGTATGTCTGGTATCTGGAAGAGGATGGAGCTGAGTTCTGAGGTACTCCTACTGTATACAGATATAAAGTGAGTTATGAGAGTGCTTAATTTAGAAATTCACAATTTATTTACAAGTTTTCACTAAAAACAGGAAACAACATAAACCTCTCCTCCTGGATAATCTTTACTCTGCAGATCACTGAGACTGAAGATCATTTACACATTTCACAGATTTATCTTTGTATACAAAGAGCATATGCTTTAGTCATCAAGGCCCCGGAAGAAGAGATGATAAACTGCTTTACAATAGCTAAAACACTTCAGCACAGGAACAGATGTAAGAGTTCTAGCTTTTCTGAAAAGGTACATGAGAATTGGCCTTCTTAATTTCACACTCGCTACGTAACATCGGACCTAACTTGACAGGCTTAACTCGGACAACGTCTGTACCAAAGCAATTAGCAATGTTTTCTTCGACAGAACTGCCAGATCACACTCACAGTTTCAACTTCCAAGTTGCTCTTTAATGAAGACGGAGGGCAGGGAAGAACCAGCAGTAACAGAAGCTGCAAATACGCTGTTTTTAAACAAAAATTGCATTTGAAAAGGGCACAGTATTCCCCTCCCAAGAAGCTCAGAATACAAATGGTTCTCCACTTCCAGCACACTAATCACCACGCACAATTTTTAACACACATTTTAAGAAATGTATAATAATCCTTAACAGAGCAGTAACAAACACTAGTCACTAATATCACTTGCTAGTCTAAATCAGCACAGTAACCCAGCTCCAGCTTTTTTAGGTTTTGCATAGCAATTGCACCCAATTTCAACTTATTTCGCCACCATTACTGGTTTGAAAAGGTTACGAAACACAAAGGGAAAATCCTGGTCTCAATCAAACCAGGAAAATTTGATTTCTAATGTAAACTGAATTAGGATTTTACCCACTTTGATCTGTTCTCAATATTATAACTGGACTTCAGTAATCTGTAATATGTTTGATCTCCTCTTAACATCGCAACTGGAATTCAGTCATTTATGACATGCTTTATCTCCTCGCAATATCACATATCTCTCTGTATCACAGCTGGACTTCACTAATTGATAACATGCAATATTGAGGGGGATAAAACTGGAATTCAGAATTTGTAACATTTGATCTCTCAGTATCACAACTGGATCTCAGTAATTGATAATGTTTTCAGAGCCTAATTTGCATTCTCTTGAACAGTACTACGGTAGCAAGTGGAATAAAACCCACTTTTTTTTTTTTTTAATTTAACAACAAATTGTGAAGGATAATAAAGGAAATTCATCCCTGAGGAATGAGACATTTAAAAACCATATACGATCGACAACCGCGGCAACACCCTGCGACGCGCACACCAACAGCCAGCGCTATGAACAGGCAGCAACAGAACTTGTCATAGTCCAACATATTTGCAGTATTGTTGCATTGATCCCCGTATCTCGTGTAATGAAACTGCAATTAGGAAATAGGATAAATAGAAATAGTGTCTTTATTATGTTAAGTTGAACGTCAGATTGACAGCTAAACCGTGCCGGATCCCCAAAAACTCAGTGGTGATGGTTCCTAACTTGCTTCTTTGGCCATCCAAAAGGTTTTTCCCCTGGTGTCTTCAACCAAACAACAGGAGGAGAATTATTGTAATGGAGTTCACTGCTATGAGTGGCACTGCAGGGAAAGAAGAGGAGTAATTTTAAAAATTTTCCTTTTCCACATCACAATGGCAGAACTTCGCATTATCTCAGGAGACTACGGGGCAAAAGCAATCAAAACCTTGAAAATGCACTTAATTTTGCTACCCAAATCCAGGATTAGTGGAAGGAGCCAGGATCAAAGCTTAGGAAGCTAAAAATTAGTAGGAAGCAACAGCATTAATATTTTTCTGTGGCCCATCATGTTTTAACTCTAACTCAAACAACCCCTTCACCAAATGAAACTAAACTGGCTGAAAGTCAGTTTTCAGCATTGGCTTTGCCATGATTTAGAAGAAATGCATCAGTTTTTACTCTGTGTGGGCAAAAAAATAAAGATTTGTTACTTCCTCTTCATCATCACCTTTGAAAAGAATTTTTGGTGTGCTTTATAGGGAAAACCCACCAGTAACTTACAAATTAAAGCTTTTTTTTTCTTTTTTGCTCCTCATCTTTTGAGCTATATAAGCCTGGTTTACCCTTAAGAATACCAGGAACTACATTTTCCTCATCAGGCACTTCACATGGTGAAGATAATTGCACTCTCTGATTGATCCTCCCCAACAAGCTCCCAAATTCCAAGGAAAGACCAGACACAGCAGTGGCACCACAAGCTGGAATAAGGGAATGTTTTAAACTTTATCCAAATTAGGGCACCTTAGCAGGGACCTGCACCCTTCTACAGAGAATCCAGACATGAAGGAAGGACAGATTGGAAATGACGAGCAGAAACAGCAACTGTCTAGTAGAAAAGAAGTGTGAAAACAATGATAGTACTTCATTAAAGCACAGAAACTTCACAGCCACTAATATTTGAAACCAAAGCCTTACCTCTCATTACAGTTCGTATGGATCGAATGAGGTTCGTTAGCTGAGCTTTAATTCCTGGTTCCTCTCCAAATCCTCCAATCCCTTGATCGCTTCCCCAGCCAACTGTGTCACATAAATCCAGCCATGTTAGAAAAAAAGAAAACAAAACCACGCAACAAATGCTGTCAGCAATATTAATGGGTGATCTGTCTTGAATAGGGTTCATATTAATTAACATAAACAAATTAGTTTTAGTTCACGATCGGAATTTAATACAATAAACTGAAAACCTAAAAAGATTTTCACGAATGCAAAAATAACAACGGATCAGTGTTTCTCTGAAAGAAACCCTTACTTATTTAATGGCTACTATTCTCTTCATGCCAGAGGAACACAGGAGTGTATCTGGGTTTAAAAATACCCTCCAAAATACAACCAAACTACAGTCTGTTCATGGTTCTTTACTAGAAGATAAAATAGCAAATATCCGTTGGGTATGAACTGATGCTTCAGCACTGAGAAAGGAGCTACATGACAGGAAAGGGTCAGCACAAATTCCAAACCACGATGGTGATTTTTGTGACTACTATTAAAAAAAAAAATACAGTTACTTGGGAGGTTTTCAGAGGGGTATTGAGGTGCTGCAGGCCTACAAAGCCCTTCAAAGGAGAAACGCTTCCCCACCTGCTGCAGGAAGGCCAAGCATGTGGTCCCAGCAATGGGACCAGGGAATCTTGAGTCTCTTGATCATTTGGGAATGTTCAAGAGCATAGCTGGAGAGGCCTCTGACATTTGTAGAACCATAAACTGCTTTGGGCTGGAAGGGACCTTAAGGCTCATTCAGTTCCAATCCCCTGCCACAGGCAGGGACACTTTCCACTACAGCAGGGTGCTCCAAGCCCCTGTGTCCAACCTGGCCTTGAACACTGCCAGGGATGGGGCAGCCACAGCTTCTCTGGGCACCCTGTGCCAGCGCCTCAGCACCCTCACAGGGAAGAGCTTCTGCCTAAAAGCTCATCTCAGTCTCCCCTCTGGCAGGTTAAAGCCATTCACAACCTCTGTGTTTTTCTCCACAGACAACTTCCAAGAGATTTATTCCCCTTTTCCCATCTCCCTTGCTATTCCCAAATCACATGGGGCCCACAAGAGACTTGACCCATCCTGTCAATCCCCACATCTTCCTTTTCATCAAACTGCTGCTGAACGAGAAAGCCCCAAACACAAACTGAGCAGATCCCTCACTGCAAACCCTAATAGGGAACGGGACAACAGGATAACTGCCCGCACTCCTGCCAAAAACCTCACTCAGCCTCGGAGAAGCCAGGACTCTCGGCACCAGCGAACTGAAACCCTGGACCACAGGTCACTTTTCCTGGGGCTGTGCAGATCGTTGTGTCAGCGGCTTTTGTGCGCTTTGTGGGGCTTTGTTTTGAGATGAGGATGCGCAGCCTCAGTCATTTCTTCAGTACCGCGGAAGCACAAAGGTGCCAAGACCGAGAACTGCCACCTCATCACGAGAAGGGCAACGACAGGACGAAAGAAACCTCTCATGCTATCACAAGAAACCCTCTCACGCTACCGCACAGACGAGGGCGGAAGAGTCAAAAAGCACAGAAAAAAAAAAAAAACCAAACCAACAAACCAAAACCAAACAAAACCTAAAATTAAGGAATTAAGAAAAAAAGAAACACCACAACGACAGGAGCGACACCGCGCAGACTTCAGGACCTAAAACCCCGCAGCATTCCGCCCAACTGATGCCCAACACCGGCTCCGTGATGCGGCAGGGGGGTCCCCGCGAAGCCCGGAGGCCTTTCCGCGCATGGGCGGTGTCCGGGCGGTGCCGGCGGCCGCGCTGCGAGCCCGCGGGAGGCCCCGCGGGTGCGGCCCGCTCTCCCGGGCTCACCGTGTCGCAGGAAGCGCTCCTCATGCAGCACGGCCACGGCGTTGACGAAGAGCAGAGCGGCCTGCAGCAGCGAGTACAGCGTGAACGCCATGGCCCAGCGCCGCCGCGGCGCGCCAACCGACGTGGCGGGGAGGCGGGAGTCATGAACGGGCGGAGCCTTGGAGGCGGCGGGGCCTGCGGGTCGGGTGCTGGGTCCTCATGCGAACCCGACGCCGATAGTAACCAAGGTGAGCCGTTAAACGTGAGGAAACACGGTGGTATCGTTATGTATTTGTACAGTCATATATTTAGATTTTTGCATTCTTACACATTTAATATATTTTTACATTTGTATTCTCATTTACATATCTGTATATTTCTATGAATATGTAACGTTATGGGCATAAATATGTAACTATGTCCATACGCACATATTTGGAGAAGAGTAGGCTCAGGGGGGACCTTATCACTCTGTACAACTGCCTGACAGGAGGTTAGAGTGAGGTGGGGGGTCAGGCTCTTCTCCCAGGTAAGAAGGAGATAATAATAGGACAAGAGGAAACGGCTTCAAGCTGCGCCAGGGGATGTTTAGATGGAGATGAGGAACAATTCCTTCCCCAGAGGGTGCTCAGGCATTGGAACAGGCTGCCCAGGGCAGGGCTGGAGTCACCGTCCCTACACGTGTTCACAAACTGTAGATGAGGCCCTTAGTGACATGTTTAAGCAGTGAACTTGGCAGTGCTGGGGTAAAGGTTGGACTTGGTGATCTCAAAAGACTTTTCCAACTTTTTCCATAATTGATTTTATGATTCTGTGATATTTTATAAGATATATTATTTTTATTTTATTTATATTTGTTTATGTGGCTGCCCCATCCCTGGCAGTGTTCAAGGCCAGGCTGGACAGGGCTTGGAGCAACCTGTTCCAGTGGAAGGTGTCCAGGCCCGTGGCAGGGGATTGGAACTGGTTTTAGGTCCCTTCCAACCCAAACCAGTCTGGGATTATATGATTCTATACTGTATTTTATAATATATATATATTTATATAGTCGATATATGTATATACTATATATATACACACTGTATAGTGTATGTATATGCTTCATATGGACAATATCAAGGAGATTTTCTCTGTATATTTTCTATATATATTCCTTTACATGTTTAGCTCAGATTCCAGCTGTTGTTCATCCAAAACATCATGACTGCAGGAGTCAAGATTCTTAGCACAATCCCAAAGAAAACAGTTCTTTTCTATTGGATTGATCAGGGCCTCTTGTTGCTTCTGCAGCCAAATAACAATAAGAACTGGAACTCGGGGATACTGTATAGTTATCAATGCATAAATACACTTTTTTTTCTCTTGTATCTTACAGTCCTGTTGGCTGAAGGGGGAGATTTGCATGATCACACTGATTTAATTTCTCAGTTATCTTACACGATGCAAATCCCTTCATTCCTGATGGTTGATGGCTTTTATTACTCCATCAGGGTACAATATTTGTATAACCACTGCGTTGTGATAGCTGTTGGGCTCATCACCATGATAAAAATGGTAACTTTGTGCTTAATGTGGTGTACTGGAGAGACTCCACCTCAGTTCTTCCCTCTGCCAAAGACTTCTGATGTGATTATATGATGTGGGCAAATTATCCACAGTTTATCAATACTCTATCTCCATGTTTCAACTCTAGGTTCAGAGCTCCACTCACCAGCAGCATGAGGTGACCTGATACTTCAGTGATTAATTAAGCATTGGGATCAATAGATGCCCAGGCACCATGTGGATTAGCCGCAAAGAAACCAGGACTCAGCTTCTTCTTGTCTTCTCCTTTCCTTTCCAAAACACTTCCTTTAGTACAGTTGATGACATAGTGTGATCAATGATGTAGTATACCTGATGATGTAGTACGATGCCTCTAAATTATCATTATTATAAAATAACATCATATTTTAACAACTGGAATCGGAAGCAAGAGAAAGTGGTACCCGATTGTCAGAGCCATACCATATATTACTATACTAACTTACCTCCAAATGACTACAGTTAAATAAGAGACATTGAGCAGAGAATAAAAAATCAAACCGGTTCATCAGAGCTTTGTCACCTGGTCAAAATTATTTAACATTTCAGTCTCAAAAAGGAATATAGTCTCTGTTCAGAGAAGCAAGTAAAACATTGTCGTGGTTTAAGCCCAGCTGTAAATCTGCCGCAATGTCGTTAGCTTACCACACACCCCCCCCTCCATTCCTCCTCCTGCTCCCGGAGGGATGGGGAGGAGAATTGAAACAATGTAACTCCCACGGGTTGAGATAAGAGTAGTCCAGTAACTAAGGTATAACCCAAACCACTGCTGCTACCACCAATAATAATAATGATAAGGGAAATAACAAGGGAAGAGAATACAACCGCTCACCACCCGACGACCGATACCCAGCCCGACTGAGCAGCGATCTAACCCTTCTGGGTAACTGCCCCCATTTTATATACTGGGCATGACTGTGGTATGGAGTACCTCTTTGGTCAGTTTGGGGCAGGTGTCCTGTCTCTGCTTCCTTCCGGCTTCCCGTTCTCCCTGGCAGAGCATGAGACTCAGAAAGTCCTTGGTCAGAGTAAACATTACTGAGCAGCAGCTAAAAACATCGGTGTTACCAGAGCTGTTCCCAGGCTGAAAGTCAAAAACACAGCACTGCACCAGCTACTGCTACTGCTGAACCCAGGATAAACATCTATTGCAATTCCAGTGAGATCAATATTATTTAAGCATATGCTGAAGTTTTTATTATATGAAAGCTCAAAACATTCCCAAATGTTGGCTCTGATTCTGCAAACACTTTTGTGTAGGATTGACCTAACTCCTACCAGCAGGTAGAGGGAACACTTGAGCACACCAGCACCATGAGCGCACACTTTGCAGGCTCAGGAATCCCAAAATGACTTCTGTATTTTTCATCTAGATTTTTAAATCTGGTACAGATACAAACCTCCTAAAGCCTGTCATCTCAGTACTTCAAAATGGAGTCATTTCTGTTTACCCAAAGTAAAGTGACAAAGTTCACAAAAAAAAACAAAGTTTACAGGAAGTTTTTGTTAACTGTTCACACCATCTTTTTCCATGTATCTATAAATAACAGAAAACCTGATCTTGATTTTTACCAAATCCCCTGCATGCAGAGAAAGCCAATATTGAAAAGATTTCATCCCAAAGGTCATTACTGTTTTTAAGAAGTTGTGACTGCTGGCAGATAATGGTCTCACAAATGGAACTGCCTTTTGTTCTCAGACATGACTTAGAGCATTATGGCAGTAATTCTATAATTAAATACAGATAAATATGACGGGTCACTAGCAGGCATATCTAATAACCACCATCCTCAAGCAGCATTTCCTGGGCTATCTCCTTACAGTATCCAAATATAAATAAATGCTAACCCCAGCAAAGAGCTAAGGTTTAGAATTATGGCCCTGAGATAAAAAAATGAGGTTTCTAAGATAAGTATACAAGTTATGGCTTAGTATTTTTACCCATAATTAAGATGTATTTCCAACGAGCAGCTGCTGTCAAGCTTGCATAAACCTGATGTGATTTTCCCCTTCGTAAAATCTATCATGGCAACTTAACGACCACACGAGCCTGATCTCTGAATCATGAGTTACAGGATCTCTGAATCATGGTTGAAGGAAAAACCAGACAGAGTTGCTTGCATTAGAAGGAAAGCATTATATTTTTCCTTCATTAAGATGTTACGTTTCAGCGCAGTAAATTCCTGTGGTGTCATCTGGAGAGTGCAGTCCATCACCATAAAGGAGAGTTTTAAACCACCTTACAGATATCAAAGGATTAAACTTCAGGCTGGTGAAGGATTGTGAAGACCTCGGTGTTTTTTATTCTCTGTTTATTGTTCCATAGCATCAGACAGAATATAGCTCCTCGGGTATAACCATCCTCTACAGACAACAAGACTCAAGCTTGTTGCATGCAAGTTTTCAGGATTAGATTAGTTTGTTCCTGGTGAGTAAATACCAAAGAAAGTAAATAGCAAAAGAAGTCTCCTCGTGACATCAATCCCTACACACTTTGCCTCACTTGCCACCATCTTCTGAGTTTGTCTTCTGAACTGGCTTTGACATTTTCCTCCTTTAGATATTTTACATGCGCTATTATAGAACCATAGAATCACTGAATGGTTTGGGTTCTAGTTCCAGCTCCCTGTCACAGGCAGGGACACCTTCCACTAGAGCAGCTTGCTCCAAGCCCCTATGTCCAACCTGGCCTTGAACACTGCCAAGGATGGGGCAGCCACAGCTTCTCTGGGCACCCTGTGCCAGTGCCTCAGCACCTTCACAGGGAAGAGCTTCTGCCTAAGAGCTCATCTCAGTCTCCCCTCTGGCAGGTTAAAGCCATTCCCCTGTCCTGTCCCTACAGGCCCTTGTCCAAAGCCCCTCTCCGGGTTTCCTGTGGCCCTTTTAGGCACTGGAGCTGCTCTAAGATCTCCCCTTAAGGAGCCTTCTCTTGTGCAGGCTGACTCAGCCCAGCTCTCTCAGCCTGTCTCCAGAGCAGAGCTGCTTCAGCCCTTGCAGCATCTCCATGGCCTCCTCTGGACTCACTCCAACAGCTCCACGTCCCTCTTGTGCTCTTGCCCCAGAGCTGGATCAGGACTGCGGGGGTTTCTCCCCAGAGCACAGCAGAGGGGCAGGATCCCCTCGCTTGGCCTGCTGCTCACGCTCTGGGGGCGCAGCCAGCACACAGAGGGTTCTCGGCTCAAGTGCTCACTGAAACTGGGTCATGGGGATCTTCTCCTCACCCAGTACCCCCAAGTCCTTCTCCTCAGGTTGGTCCATCCAGTCTCCTCCAGCCTGTGTTTGTGCTGGGATTGCCCCAGCCCAAAGGCACAATGCTGCACTTGCCCTACTATCAGTAGAACATTGTTTTTAAGACACATGAAAGGCTGGAAATGGGCCCAACCCATCCCAAGCTGAAAGTGAAGAAAAGTGTTTTGTTGGTGGCAACTCTTTCACCCTTATTTGATTTCCGTAATGACCAATGAAAAGACTCTTAATGGGAACACAGCGTTAGACGATTTTCAGTGCTTCACGTTAACTGGTTACTAAAAAATGTGTATGTCCAGATGAGCTTTGCCAGTGGCCCTGGTCATCCCTCAATAGCTGAAAATCAGCAAACTTAAAATACCCACCCTCAGAGCCCAGAAAGAAGCTAGCTATATTGTGGTTTTACCTTAATGGGTCTGTGAACAGTCATGAACTATTGTACTGTATGGAACTGTATTGAATCAAGGAACTGAATCCTTAAAACTGCCTCCCACATAACAATCTCTATCATGAAAAACTCCATTAACTGAAAAACTCTGTGTATGTGAAAAATTTAGGTTCTGTGGCTCAATTTGGTGTTATAAACAAACCCCAGTTATACTAAAGCCTTTGTCATCCTTTATTCATCATACTTGTTGCACTGTCAAACCGCTGCAAAGATTAATGATGTATCCTACAGACATAAGGCATCTTTTGCAAGCACAAATTGAGTATATAACCAGGACAGAACAATTGAATGTCAAGTTGTTTGCTTTAATTATCGAAACTGGGAATGCAGCATATTTTGTACATTTGAGAGTATGGGGTAAGGACCAGTGCATCTGGGTTTTATCCTTGAGCAGCTACAGAAAAGATTTTTGTATTATCTGTGACATTAGATGTGCTGTGCAGTACCGTCTCTTCCCTTCCTAATTTGGAAAGTGAATAGCCATTCCTTTCCACAACACAGCCTGACAGCTTTGTGCCTTCAGAGGACATTAATTCATGCACAAAAGGACTGCCTGGGGATTGAAGAACAAGGGAAAAACAAAGACAAAATTCTGAATTTACACCTGCATTTATTGATGCCATTTCCTAAGTTTATTGTACATTAACAGCCTTAAAATGTCATTTGTTGTCTAGCGCATGTGCACGCACACGCATTGCTACTCATCTTGGTGTAATCAACAGATCAGTATTACATTATGTTACATTATATTATACTATGATTATTGGCATTTTCACACCAGTCACTGCTGGCATTGTGCTCATGCTGGAACACAGCAGTCCAGAAACAAAGCCTGTTGTGCTCAATACCATATAGATACCTTTCAGAGGTCACAGGAGTAGGTATTGTCGCGTTCATGTCTCAGCTGGAAGACGGTGGACATCAAAAGCAGGCCAACCAAGCAGACTTTGTCAGAGAATTAGAAGACTCTGCTTTGCCCTGCCTCACTGCTAACAGACAGTCAGGATCTGCAGGCGCTGAGGCAGCAGCAGGTCTTAAGGAGAGATTTAGAGAAGGATGAGGGAACAGCTCCATAAATTTTGAAAGGGGGGGGTTTTGTCTCTGTGCAGTGAGCAGCATGAAGAGCAAGCAGGGGTATTAAGGAGAGCAAAAAGAAGGGGTGTCTGAGGAAACAGCCTCAAGCTACACCAGGGGAGGTTTAGATGGAGATGAGGAACAATTCCTTCCCCAAAGGGTGCTCAGGCATTGGAACAGGCAGCCCAGGGCAGTGCAGGAGTCACTGTCCCTGCAAGTGTTCACACACCATGGAGATGAGGCCCTCAGTGCCATGGGTTAGTGGTGGGCTTGGCAGTGCTGGGGAATGGTTGGACTTGATGAGCTTAAAGGGCTTTTCCAACCAGGCTGATTCTATGATGAGTTGGACAAGGCTGGCCAGATCAAAGGAACACACTTACCCCTCTCCATACCAAATCCTGGACTAACCTGCTCCCTCTAACTGCCACCTGAACAGGAAGAACAACCTGGCTTGTTCCTTAGCAAGCAGATGCCACACGAGGGCAGAGATCATCAGTGCTGGGAAGGTTGGAGTGCTCAGTTTAATGATTAATAGATGGTATCTTCCTTGAGGCTGTAAAGGTGGGCAGATTCAAAAGCAAACCCACAGACCTGGTGCCTTAAGAGATTGCAGTCTGTCCAGTAACTTCAGCACAGCGACAGAGTTAGTTGTATATGTAGTAAGAAACCATGTGCAAAAGGTTAGGTCTCAGCATAGGGTGAGGGATTCACCTGTGAGTCAGAGGGGTTGGGAAATCTTTGTAAAAATTACCAGAAATTTCCCCCAGTCTTTTTTTCCTCATGACTCATCCCACAGAAAGAGATAATATGGAAAGATGTATGTCTTTATGGCAAATTTTTAACACCACACATCAGAGATAAGGTACATAAGAGGGAAAAGTATTCAAATAAAAAAGTTAAAGCACTACAATTTTACAGCCCTTTGTTCTTCACAAAGGTTACAATGAGAATTTACTAATCTTGTCAGGCAGAAGAACAGCAAAAGAAAAAAGATGGAGGGAAAGAGAAAACTAAATGGCTTGTCAAGGAGGAGAGCCTCCCTAGTGCAAAGGCAGCTGAGAAACAAAAGAGCCCCAGACCAGTTTGAGTTGAAAGGAACCTTAAAGCTCATCCAGTTCCAGCCGCCTGCCATGGGCAGGGACACTTTCCACTAGACCAGGCTCCTCAAGGCCTGTCCAACCTGAACACCTCCAGGGATGGGGCAGCCGCAACTTCCCTAGGCAGCTTTTTCTCCACTTTGATTGAAAAATTCCACTTTGATTAAACAATTCAATTTTCCTGCATTTTCCAATACTGGTGCAGAACAAGTTCACAGTCCAAATCTATGGTGGGTCGTGTCAGTCCATCAGCTCTGTAGCATACACCCCACAGTGCTTTTGTCTCCAGAAGAAAGCTAGAGTTGAAAGAACCTGTGGGTCATCACTGTTCTGGCACTGAATCGAGGCACATAATTGAGACAGCAAAGGAGAACAATGGCTCACCAATGGAACTTATCCCTTCATAGACGGCAAACTCCGGCTGGGGATACGGTTCTCGTGCCAGAAATGTAACTGATACACACCGGGCCAGTGAAATCCACCGTTGAAATCTTATCAGAGCTTCTGTTTGCTACGGTTAAGTTTTCCACGATCACAGGTGCACTAAGATTTTTGGATGAGTAATTTGACGTGCAGCACCTGGCATGGCAGAAATGGAGCAAAACAAGCCATGAAGAGCTGCTTGTGTTTCGGATGCAATTCAATTAATAACAGGATATAACTACTGGCAGTACAGAACTGGCAGCTGGGATAGAGCTGATGTAAGTCATTATGGAGGTGACCTTTTTCTCTCCCTCAATCTTCCACCCTTTAGTATAAAACATCTTATGACCCCATTTTTCCCCTCCCTTTGGCTGGATGCATTCATACTAAAGCTGAACAGAATTTTTGTTGACGAGATTTCTCAAAACATAATTTCTCATAATAGAAATAATTATCTCAGGGAACATCCCTCTTCTGTGAGCTCAGGTTGCTCTTGGAAAAAAAAAACAGAAAATGTTGGCAGTAGTGAGAAATGAAGGGCTTGGGTCTCATATTTTTCCTCAATAAAATTTCAGTCCACATATGTAAATAGAGCCTGGGAATGCAAAACCAAATGTCATTGCCTTAAATTGATATTCCCCAAGCACCCACCATAGCAGTTCTCCAGCCGCCATTATTGCACCCCGAGGTGGGCTGATGGAGAAGGAGCCTTGGAGGAGCCCAAGAAGCACTGGCATTTGGCAGGCTGTTCCCATGGGCTCCCTGACCACACTTGGCTCCTGCAGGAATTCTTCACTGCACACATTTCTTTGGCAGTCCTGGGTCCTCTCCTACTGCCCAAACACTTACCTCCGGAGAATACTTATTGCTACGCTGATGGCAGCCAACAGTAAGAGGCTTCCACTGAGAGACACCATGATAATCTCATAAGTAGATGGTGGTGAACCTTGAAGAGAGCATGGAAATCACAGGTGAGTTCTGCCAACAAACAGCTTTAAGAATCTCAAGCTTTTGTGAAATGACCCCTGGTTGCTACAGGCTGCAAATACTGATGGTCCATCTGCTGCGAACCATGCAGGGAGGGGAGCAATCAGAAAGGCACATCTGGGAACTACTTCTTCTTTTAAATATCACAGATCAGTTCATTAACTGGTGGGTCTTTATCTACCAAGGTACAAAGCAAAACTGCTTTTCAGGTCTGAGACTGAAACCCAGCCCTATGGATCTGAGGGTAGAAAAGTCTGCCAAGCACTGTCGGACCACAAAGTTATTCCATATCCTATCTATCTGCTCTTGGTAAAGACACAGCAGGATCCTGAATCTTACTGCCTGTCTAGCCAGCACTTTCCATCCACCCTTTTCAATCTGATTCTGTCCTTTTTTGTTCTTGGATTTAATTCCAGACTTGAAGGAGTGAAATTTTTTTCATTCCTTGGTGGACAGTTGTTATATCTCCTATCCACTCCTGTGCCTCCAAGTGTCCCACACTCTCTTCTGCTGCAACAGCATTTTGTTTCCACCATTCTTCCCACTCTAAGACCTCAATAGGAACAGGTCTAACATGGCTGATTAATCCCTTTTGAGCCCATGCAACATGTTAATCTCACATACTTGATAAGAGTGCTGTTGCCTGTCACTTCTCAGCAGTGTCACCACACAGTCACCACACAAACACTGCAGAACTAATTTTAAATGCTAATGAACAGGAGAGTGAAACACCTTCTTCCTTGGAAACCACCATGTTGTGGAAGCCTTCGTCACCAGCATGGACCATCCTGAAAAAGAAAGCCCATAGACATTTGAACTGCAGGGTAACTTTCAAACCCAGCATATTTATTTTAGATCCATTTATGACGTCTGAGTCTTTCACCATCTCTGATGTGAACTTATCTTGAGAACTTCCTTGTGAGATAGACTCTGCTATTGCCATTTTGCAGACTGGAAACCAGAGCAAGATGAGGTACAGGACAGATCAAAAAAGGAAGAATTTAATCTGAAATCAAAACCCTGAACGTTTCCCTCGAGGCAATGAGCTTCCCAAGGTGTCTGAGGTTTGACTTTGTCTATGGCATCTAATTTTGGCATGGACAAGCATGTTGGCGTCACACTGTAACACATCTAGCACTCACTTTTACCTAACCCCAAACCAGTTTGCCTTAGGACACACAGGGACTTTAACAGAAAGGGTAACTGAGACCAGGTTCCTTGAGTAGAGGTTATACCTTTTCTTTTACTGCCTCCGGAAGCGGAATGCTTAACTCCTGTAAAAACCCTCTGCCACCACATAAGAAATTAGCTAGGAATGACCAGCAGCTAGATGGAAAGATAATGGGTGTCCAAAATACCATTTCTTGCTTTGTGCGAGTGACATTAGGTTACCACAGAAATGCTTACTGGTTCCAAACCCTCATCCAAGAATGGAGTTTCTAAAAATGATGAATGAAGCTTTCTTTAACAATAAGTATGTGAGGCGAGGAAAAGTCATGAGCCTAATGTCAAGTTGGGGAAACTGAGGGAAACAATTTGCCTTATATTGGTTAGACAGCCTGTGGCATGGCTGGGAATTTCAAGGAGATCTCCTGCCTCTTGCTTTTATGATAATTTTCCTTTTGTAGAAGCTTAAAACTGTCACACAGATTATTACTGTAAAGTAAAAGGGATAAAAATCAAGTGCTCAAGTCAGATTCAGGTGTGACCTTGTACTGATGCTGCCAGACAGACACACGCATAAGCACAACCCTATTTCCAGCTTGCTGTGTGATGCACTGATTTCCGATCATTATTGTATTCTATTCTAGCTCTTTTTCTATAGGAAAAAAATATGGAGTCACAGGATGTACCCTGATGACATTCAGTTAATAAACTCAAGAATAAATTGCCAATATGTTCTCAGGAGTAAAAGGAGCATGTATCTAAAGTCTTACATGTTGCACTTCAGGCTCTCCTCTCTTTGCATCAATATGCTTAACTCAAAATGGAATTATAGTGGAAAATCTGTGTAGCCACAGGTTGCATTAGAAAAAAGCAAGTGACTGAAGAAAATGCAACCCTATAGGGGAAAAGCCAAGCCAAATCCATACTTATGTTTATATGAGGAATAACACCAGCTCTGAAATGCAGCTTGGATAGAAATACTGTGTATGACATAGAATCACAGAATCCCAGACTGGTCTGGGTTGAAGGAACCTTAAAGCTCATCCAGTTCCAACCCCTGCCACAGGAAGGGACACCTTCCACTAGAGCAGCTTGCTCCAAGCCCCATCCAACCTGGCCTTGAACACTGCCAGGGATGGGGCAGCCACAGCTTCTCTGGGCACCCTGTGCCAGTGCTTCACCATCCTCATCATAAACAATTTCATCCTTTTACCTAGTCTGAATCCTCCCTCTTTCTGTTCAAAACCATCACCCCTTGTCCTGTCGCTACAACCATCACCCCTCCTATTAACATGAATCAGGGGGATCTGCAACAACTGCTGTTTTCATAAAGCTTGGGCAGTGAAACCAGGCAGCATAATGTTATGTTTAAGCAGACTGTCCAGGCTTTGCCTCTTATCTATTTGTGCGTCTGTCTGTGAATAAACAGAAAAGTTGGCCTAGAAGCTGTTTCAGGATCTCACATTAAGTCTCCCTGGTGTAAGGAAAGCTGAGCTATTACTGAAAGTGAAAGATCACCTGCTTACTACAGAATCCTCCAGCCCCCATGACACAATCTCTTTTTGTCACAGCAGTAAGATGTCCTCAATGTCACCCTTCAGTTTGAAAAAAGAGAATAAACCACAGTGATTTAAATCTAGAGCAGAATAGGATTACAGATTTCTGGGTTACCTTGTGACTGCTGTAGATCCTTGCATTAGCATTGTGCTGCTGACACCTTGCATGAAGGTAAAGCTGGTCAGAAGGGTTTGAGGCTTATCGCTCACTTCATTTGCCTCTGTTGATTACTTCCTTCTCTGTGTGGTTTTTGTTAGAGCAGACTAATCTCTTCCATTTGTAGCCAATCAATAAAGTTTGGAGGTGGATCAAAGAGAAGCTTAACTTGCTATCCTTTTGTTGCAATTCCTTTCATGATCTTTCTGGTGGAGAAGGAGACACAGCTGGTCTCCATCTAGAAACCTGCCAGTGCTTCTGTTGGGCACTGGACCCTTCTTGGTGTGCTGATTGCATGAACTCCTCCAACAAAACTGCCTCATTCAGGAGTCACTGCAGAAACATGCAAGAAACACACCCAAGAAACATGCGTTTGACATGCCTTTGGGTCTCCTCCAGCAGGCTGGGTGAGGGCAGGCGGCCGCTTGGTCTGGTAGTCTACAGGCAAGGGAAGCCCACCAGGCTCCTGGACAAGGGGTGGCTACAGGACCACAGTAAGTCTGAGCCCCACCCCTGTTCTTGGGGTGTTTGGCAGACCAACCTGGGTCTTTACACTGAAAGCAAGGAGGCAGGAATTTAAAAAGCCATTGAGCTGTTAATTGGTGATGGGCAGCTTAGTGATGGGTTTCAAACATATTTCGTTTTAGTGTTTCTTGCAGCCTGGCTTACCTGTTCTTCACTGTACTGTGGGCATGAGTATACCATCAATGTTGTTCTGCACCTCTTTACATGCCTCTGGTAAGGAAGTCACATCTCTGCAGATGTGGACCTCATTTTGCTCTGCAGAAGTCCCTAGTCCTTACTGGACACTGGAACTGAGCTGGCAACTGCACTGAGTTATCTGGTGAAATGTGTGATTACCTGTGCTTTGTGACCAGAGGAGTGGTGCTCCAGAGTGAACACTCCTTTCTCATTAGGACCTTCACACACAACATTAATACACTTTGTGCTGGCACATATTTCAGAACAAACAAAGGAGATTGACTCATTTTTCCGCTGTGCCTTGGTAGGTAGCTGAAAAACAATTTCAGCTCCTCTTGCCTCAGTGCTGGTATCAAACAGCACCAAAACACCTCTCCGGGCCCCTGGAGATTGTTAGGCAGGGTTTCAGATGTCCACAGTCCAAATCACTGAGCGTGTTTAGATGATGACCATGGCTGTGAATTTTTCTGTGTGGTATAAGAAAACAGTGAATGAACTACATTAAACAGATTTTAGAGAGGTGAAGAGTGGAGAAGATGCCTGCAGGTAACTGGAGGTATGTTCTTGGTTAAGGTGATCAGTGGTCAATGACCCATTTTATACTATCCATAGAGGAGGACACTCAATACGTAAGTACCTTCTCTTGTCCTCCAGGGCATTACTGGCCTTTTGTTCGGCTTCGTGTCAGAACAAGCCTGATGTTAAAAACCAGTTCCATGTTGTATATGCCACAAAATGCATGGAAGGGAGGAGTTTTCACTTGGGCAGATGCTAGTGCTTTCTGTCTTTATCAAACAGACACCTCAAAATGAAACATAAATTGGTGCGGAGGCGCTGGCACAGGGTGCCCAGAGAAGCTGTGGCTGCCCCATCCCTGGCAGTGTTCAAGGCCAGGTTGGACACAGGGGCTTGGAGCAACGTTCTCTAGTGGAAGGTGTCCTTGCCCATGACAGGAGGTTGGAACTGGGTGAGCTTTAAGGTCCCTTCCAACACAAACTAGTCTGGCATTCTGTGATTCTATAGCTTCCTTGAAGATTTATTAAAAGTGTTGGAAAAGAAAGAATAAATTTAGAGTATATCTGAACTCTAACCCCACACAGAAGAGAAAAGACCCAGGAACAATCAAGAGTTGCTCAGTAGCACAAACAGCACAAACATTTTATTTACTGTTTAATAGCAGGGCCTTGTCCTGCTTGCCATACCCAGTTCAGACGAAACTTCAAAATTTTCACTGTTGACATCTTTAATTGGCCAATTCATGCAGAGATAACTTTTTTATAATAATCAAGGTATGTACTTGTTGATATGGTCCATCTGAAGAGCAGTAAATGCTCAGATATACTTTCTACTAATAACTTGTTAATGAGTCACTGGACTGCACCTCCCATCTTAGAACAAGGACAGCAAAAGGTAAAAAAAGTCTGAGGGAGATGGTTTGGAGGCATCTAAAAGTATACATTCCCATAAGAAGGTCCAGTGCTCATGAGTAAGGGAGATCACATATCTTCATGTTTTTTCTTGGTGCACTACTTCTTCAACATAAATAACTGTGCTAAAGTATCTCAGAACCAAACTGGGTAGGTTCTGAGTCCTGGGGAAGCGCTTTCATATCTGAAGGACAGAGCTCAGTTCGGAGACATTGTGGGCAGTTCATGGAAACGCAGCTTTGTGAGGGAATAATAAAAGGACTGTCAATTGCTAATGAGCCTTTTGAATCTGTTTATTGTTTATTCAAGCACCCAGGAAGATTCAAATCACAGCTCAGTAGCCTGTGCTGCTTTTCTGCCATTCTCTTGGGGTTTTGATGAAAGAAAAGCTAAAACTAAGATGTGTAATACAGCTGCTGCCTTTCACCTCTCTTGTGGTAGCAGCTGTAGAAGTGATTATTTGGTCAACCACAAGTGTTTTTTAAAGGTGTTGTCGGGTGTAAGAAAATCTGAATGCTTAATTTCCACGGTAACTCTTTTTTTATACCAAGGACAGTACCCATATGGGCTAACGTATACCAGTAAATTAACTGTGTCTTGGGCCATTCCCACGTGGCACTGAAGAGCTGTACCCACACCACAAAGCCCTCACCTTTCAGCTCAGGGTAGCCATGTCCAAAGTGCCATTGGGAAGGGCTGCAATATGGGTTGACTTACCGGCCATGCTGAGAACGGCTGCCTAGGACATCAGCGGGCTCAAGCACAACCCTGTCAGGGCCACTGCAGTGCCTTAACTATACAGCTGAGTTAAGTAACAGGGGATGTTAGTATAGACGCAGCCTTAGGGTAGGTGTAAGGCATAAACAGCCATATCAGCTACTGGGTAAATCTTTCAGTACCCTTTTCTTTGTCTTTCCTTTATGATGCAAGGTGGTGTAAAGGTTGGCAGTTGAGCATGTGAAACACAAGTGTTTTATGGGACCCTCATCAATTTAATGTGTGCAAACTTTGGCACAAGAGGAAAGCAAACAAAAAGCAAACGGTGATAAGAAGCTTTGTTGGCTGTTTACCAAAGTAGATTTGTCTAGGCGGTGGCTGCCCTGTGTTTGTTTTCTAGGATCATGTTCTTGAGCTTTATCAGTACAAGGGATGATTTTTTAATTCAGAACACTCCATTCGTGCTTAATTCTGAGGCATATGTTCCATCATCACATTTGCAGCTGCGGTCTGTAGATAAGTTACAAACCAGACAAGCGGTGTTTCCATTTACTGATGGGGAGCTTAGCCTAACTGAGTGCAAATTTGACGTTTTAAGTTTGAATGTTCCATTTGAAACGTATTTGTTGCACATCTGTCATTTCTGTGAACTGTGCATTTAATACACAGCTTCACAACTTCAGCAACATAGTACTTACATTTTACTTGGTGTTGGAGGTCACTTGGGAACGTGATGATCTGAACACTGCTTTAGCAGGGAGTAGAGTAGAAAACAAATCAATCTGCTGTAGACCCTTTGTGTCTGCTCCTGGGTCTGAACAGGCTGGTTCTCAGTTGGCGAGGGACAATGGGTTACTCTGCACGTCTGACCACATCCAGGAGCTCTGGCACTCAGAAGCCATTAGCACAGTTAATTTCTTATTGAGCAAAGGGATTACTTTATGTCTGGGCAAAATTTTTGATCTGTAGTGGTAAGACATCTTACCACCGTGCTACAGTCGAGTTCATTCATCACAGAAAGTATCATCAAGTCACTCTGTACTATAATCTATATAGTATCCTGTATCTTGACTACTCTATGTAGCTAATTCTCCAACTCAAAAAGGATCCTTGGGTGGCATGGTTTAGTGGGAGGTGTCCCTGCCCATGGCGGGGGGGTTGGAACTAGATGATCTTAAGGTCCTTTCCAACTCTAACTAGTCTATGATTCTATTATTCTATGATGTGGCTGATCAAGAAAAGGTACATGAAGGCTACAAGCTATAGGACTGCTTCTGTTGGAGGAATTAAGGAGGTGATCCTACCCCTCTACTCTGCTCTTATGAGACACCACTTGCAGCACTGTGTGCAGTTCTGGTGTCCTCAGCGTAAGAAGAAAATGGAGCTGTTGGAGCAAGTCAAAAGGAGGCCATGAGGATGATCAGGGGACTGGAGCACCTCCCGTATGAAGACAGGATGAGAAAGTTGAGGCTGTTCAGCCTGGAGAAGAGAAGGCTGCGTGGAGACCTCAGAGCAGCCTTCCAGTATCTGAAGGGGGCCTATAGGGATGCTGGGGACGGACTCTTCATTAGGACCTGTAGTGATAGAACATGGGGTAATGAGTTAAAACTTAAACAGGGGAGGTTCAGGTTAGGTATAAGGAAGAAGTTCTTTAGTGTGAGGGTGGTGAGGCGCTGGCAGAGGGTGCCCAAAGAGGTGGTGAATGCTCCATCCCTGGCAGTGTTCAAGGCCACACTGGACAGAGCCTTGGGTAGCATGATGTAGTGGAAGGTGTCCCTGTGCACAGCAGGGGGTTGGAACTGGATGACCTTTAAGGTCCTTTCCAACCCAAACCATTCTGTGATTCTATGATTACTGTGACTCTTCAATCTGGAAAAAGACAACCGAAAAGTTCAATAGATGCTTTTGCAATCACAACTTGCATAGAAAAGGTGGACAGGAATTGCCGGAGGTCAACTGGCAACTGGCCTCATCTCAGGTCATAAAATGAGGCTAAAGGGTGGCAGCTCTGAACATAAGAAGCTGGTTTGCTTTTCCCCCACAGCCTGTATTTAAGCTGTAGAGCTTATTGCCACAGGATGCTGTAAGCCGTTAAAAGTGTGCCTAGGTTTTAAGAAGTCATTGGATGAGTTTGTATAAGTAAAAAAAATCCATTGCAGGTTATTAAAAACAAGACATCATGTCTAGATCAAAAAACCCATGAGCAGTAAATCATTAGAAGCTAAAACTATATTCTGGGAATATAATTCAAACAGCTGCATGCTTTCAGAAAGTATCTGATTTCATCTATTATTGGGAAGAGGGTACTTGCACAGATGAACTTTTGGTCTGACCTGGTCCAGCTTTTCTTTTTTTCATTGCTTTCTTCCATGCTCAAAAGCCATAATGATGCCAACTCAGTGAGTCTTGTGTTTGAGTACTGCCAGCTCACATACTGTGTGAGCAAACTGTGCAGGGAAGAGCATGAAAACAGGCTGTGCCCTTCTTCCCTCCCTGCCTTCCAGATCTGTTGGGATATAAGGAACTATAAAACCAGATGACTGAATCTCCCAGGGATTTGCTGGGAATGAGGGAAATACTGAGAGAGCATCTCTGTGACACATCCAAATGCTGGGGGTGGCTGAAACTGCTTTCAGATCTGGTGGTGCTGTATTGGTGTGGACAACGTTCTACACTGTTGTATGCTCAGGGATGACGCCATAGCTGTGACTTCCTGGGGGCAGGAATTTCACTCAGGAAAGCCCTAGTAATTGGGGTGTTGCACATCATGGACAAGAATGCTGCACATTCAGGAAAAGAATTGGAAGACTGCTGCTGTGGTCTTCAGAAGTCAACTGACTTTGGCGTGTATCCCTTTATTTCTGTGGATCCACAAAGAATATCCTGAAATTTCACTGCATGTACTTCCAAATGTTTTCTAAATAACCAAAGACAGAGGATTTCTGCCACTAAATACTTTGACATGTTATTTATGAATTAAAATACTTCTAAAAAGATGTTCTTAGGGATAAATTTCCCGATTCTTTTCTTTAGTGAAGTAAGCACAGCATTGAATTACAGCGAAGCTCAACTATGATCTCATAGTTTTCTTTTTTTTATTATAGACTTTTTTCCACATGAATGATAAAGAAACTACAACAGAGTTAAATACCTTTTTTGATAACAGCGATTATATTCTTAATTACACTCAATATTAAATTGTAAAATATTTCCAGAGGAGTACAATCGTTAATTCATACAGCAGGCAAAATACCAGAGGAGGAGGGGGCCAAGAGAGAGGGGTGTGAGAATTTCCAGTCTGCTTTTAAAAAGCACTGTGTATGGCTAACTCTGCCCTATCCATCCATCCATCCATCCATCCAAACGTGGTTCTGGCCCATCTGGTAAGACACACATTTCTTTCCATAAAACAATCACAATTCAAAAGCAAAAGGTGAACTGACAGATGTTGTCAGTGTCTGTGGCATTCAAAGGAGCGTCAGTTCCTTTCACAGCTTATCTGTACGATTCATTGAAAGCATTTTCTCTACCAGGTTCAGTAGTCCTTCTAAAAACACAAAGACTTAAACTTTGGTACCACCAAAAAAGATCCAGGACAGGCATTTTTTTTTTTTTAATTTTTTTGTTTTGTTTCGCTTTTACTAATAAATGGCTGCTACATTCTATTTTACATGGTTGTCCATGATGCTTTGAGGTCACTTGTCCTCGGGTTCAAAGGAACCTGTATCCCCAATCTTCCATTTTGTTTCAGTCTTTAAACAAGTCAGGTTTCTGACTGGCAAGTAATAACTTAGAAGGTTAACGGCTGCAAAAGATCCTGTGCTGCTGCAAATTGAAACAAAAAACAAGGAAAAAAGAGAAAATGTTACAAGCCCAAGTCTGAGATTTCTTTACTCACAGAATTATAACATTAATTTGCAATCCCTGAAAAGGGGACACGTGTAGATCACCTGCTCCAGAAGCACCCTCTGACAGCTTGCTAGTGAGTATCTGTAGAGCCAGGTGGAAATACTTCTAAATTAAAGATGAAGTGCAACTTGTAACTGACTGAAGTACCACTAAACACAACAAGAACTGCTGTAGAAAGGAACACAAAGCCCAACAAGGGTAGCAGAGAAGCACTGAGTATTAATTGAGTGGTCGCTCTGCAATGCACAAGGTTTTCATCTCCTTGGTGTATGATGTGGGTATGTGTATGCATACATGTTCCTTCTTGAGGCAACTCTCTTCTGCTTGGCACACGGAGAATCTGCAGTTGCTTCTGAACAATATAGTTGTGATTCTCTGCTTGACTGATTTAGCTTAGCAGTTAAGCAACAACTAATCTTTCAAAAACACTAGGGCCTACTTAGAGAAATCCCTGTTGTCTGCAGGGATGGTGTGCCACTGGAAACAAAAACAGCATGAGAAATGCATCCATCCTCCGCGCTCGCAGCAAATAAGCAGGAAATGCTTGTAGCTGTGATGCCAGCACCTTCCTTGCAGGGACTATCAGCTGATGAAAACCTGATGATGGGAACAAATGGTGCCATTCATCTGATGCTGCCATCCTCAAGCAGACTTTTATTGTAGATCAGCGCTTTGGACAAGGCGCTCAAGGCAGGACCTGCTGCTTCTCATCTAGGAAGCGTACTGTTCTATTTGGGATATTAACACCATTGAATTTCTTTTAAATCAGTGCTCAGATTAATGAAGACTCAACTGGAAAATGCTGGCAGACAGTAATAAAATATGCACAAGTGGCAAAACAGACCAACTTGATGCTCAGATTAATCCCCTTATCTCAGCAGGCAGAGCTCAAGGCCAGATACTGGTTATATGGCAACTATACTTACTCCTAATGTTTTAAGTATATGCTTCTTCCATAGTTCAGGCAAACATCCATCATCTATACTGTCAACACTTTCTCTTGTGCTCCAGATTTTCTCTTGAGTACCTCTACTTGTGCATTACTGAGGCCTCTACCTATGAATAGCACTTTTCTTCTAATTCACCTGCTGTACCTCAGGGAACTTTTCAGTGAGTTCACAAGCCATATTTTGTGCCATATCACAGCAGCACGGCTACCAGCTTTCTGCCTCTCCATCTCTTGTTTTACCAGAAAAAGAGAAAATGTTTGAATGTTGAGGCTGTAGCACCTGAAACTGGAATTTCTCCAGTCAACCATGATGATGGAGATGGTGCTTCTTTTAACTGAATGCTTCTAAAACACACTCCTGAAAAATGCAATGTTGGGTTTGTGAATATCCTGCACACGGGCAGCAAGGTAACTGCCCTCTGCAGGAGACTGAGCTACAGAAGACAGAGAGCCTGTATTGTTCTGTAAAGCTCCCAGAATACACCGCTCTTTCTTGAGAAAAAGCTCCATTATGGGCAGAAAACCTCATCTCTCCCTGTCTGTGTGTGAACTTTTAGTGCCTTCTGAATGCCAGGGTGCTTCCCTCCTTCCACTGATGGTACATGACCTTTACACCACTATTGACCACAGTTGAAGCACACGCTCAGGCAATGAGGCTTGGATTCACCCAATGGTCAACTCTGAGCAGAATGTCCTACCCCAGTAGGATGTGACATGTCAGTCATAAGGTTTAGACAGTAGCACAGCACCTTCACAGACAGAGCTTTTAGACCAGAATCAGTAGCATCAAGCCAAAGAATGATCCCCTTAATCTTGCAATGGCTTCAAAGTAAAACATGACATCCAGATAAGACAGAATAAAGTCTCATCTTTCATAAGCTCACCTTTAGCTTTTGCTGAGGTGTGCGCCGAGCTTTTCTTTCCTGATCAAGCTTGCTGCATAGGGAATCTGCAATGACACAGAGACAAAGAGACTGCTTTAAGCCAAGGTTTGGCTGATGAAACATCTAAACTGGAATCCCTGCATATGAAGGGTTTTGTTTGCCTCCCTGTATCATTTTAGGAAACAGTGCCTTAAATTAAAGGATTGAGCTCTTTACAAAACCACAAGAATGTTCATACAGAAATAAAACAAAAATGGCCCAAATTGAAACAACAGATCTATCTTAAAATCCAATGTAAAAGATGTCTTCATATATTTTGTTTCTAGCAGTTGCTGTCAAAAATTAAATCCACCACCCATTCTGCTGCCTGCAAGATGACAAAAATCAGCTGTTCATAACAGAGCAAGCAACATGCATTGATCTCTGCACAGCCAAAATACAGCATGTTGGGAGTATGAGACTTCATGTATTTATAGCACCATAATTGGGAAGTTCCTAATAGTTATCTCTGACTTGCATCAGTCTGACGGAAGCCACTGAAGCGGAACAAATAATTGAAGAAAAACAGAGAACATACATAGGCACATTGGGGAACAGAGTTATATTTAGAAACAAACTGGGATGATGTGCTCGCTGGCTACTGGGAATACGATTCAGGGCTGCTCCTTTCCAATGCTGGGCCTTTAGGATGCAACAAAACTAAATTGCTTCGAGATTTCTCCATAGCTGGGAATCCAAGCGACTACAAAATCACTATTCCTTGATGCTGCCTTTTGGAATGACTGTTGGAGGAATTCAGGTTGGGATCAGAAAATCTATGTCCCTCCACTTCTAGACACTGCTGCACACTAAGGTGACCTTCTTCAGCTGTCAGGCACTCCACAATATATTCACAAACAGTGTCAAATATGTTACTGCAAGATGAGAAATATGACGAGCTTAAGTCAGGAGTAAGGCCTTAAGCTGCGTGAACAGTGAAAGGAAGAGGCAGGCAAATGCACAGAGTTGAAGCAACCTACCCCCACAGCTGAAAACGTGAATTTTCATCCATGTCCACTGACATACACCTAACATGCATTCTTGTATATCCCTGTTTTGTTTTTAATTACATTATGCCCACAGTATGTGAGGGTGTTTGTGTGAATTATGCTCAGCATGTCTCCTGGCTGATGTGTAGTACCTGCAATTACATGAAGAGATGTATCCTTCCCTGCCTGCCTTAATAATGAAAAGAGCAGGGAAGGCTCAGGACGAGAGGAAAGAAAGGAGCAGCTGCAGCTCAGGAGCTAACCTTTTCATCTCGCAGGAAAGGAGGTCAATCTGATTGAAAGCAGCAGCACCAAGAAGCAGCAGCATCTGCAAAGATGAGCTGTCTGGCTGAATGAAAGCAGAAGCCTTTCATAGGGGCATGCTGCTTCCTACACTACACAGCCCTGGGGAATGGGAAATGTGTGTGTATGAACTGAGAGGCCAAAACCACCAATGACCTGAGAAGACCCAGGATCCAGATGTTTTGTCTTGACTACTCTTATTGCCCTTGCTCTTGACAGAATTGAAAAGCTATCAGGAAGCTTGCTGACAGATTTCCCCCCGAAAAACAGAGCTCTTTCGTCTACCGCATCCTCAAACAGAGCTGCCTTCAGGGCTGTGTTCGCAAAGGCTGGAAAACTCCTGCCCAAATTGCAGCAGAGATGTCTGCGAAGAAACTGTTTACCTGATCACCGATTTCTACAGTTCAGATTCAAACAGGAGCCACAAACAAACTGCCTGAACAAGCACATTTCAGCTGAGACCCATGATGATTCACCAACTGCTTTCCTTCTCTCTCCCACTCAGGATGTCCAACCGACAACATCAGTTTGCATGGCTCCCAACTATATAGGACATCTCCCAGGCTGTACTGACCTAGATAATACAGTGGGGTACAGTCTGTCAGAAATTAACTGTTCTTAATCCACGTGTCTGATATATTTGGTACATCAGCGTCTTTTCAATGTGTGTTGGGTTATCCATTCTCCTGGTAGTGAATGAAACTGGGAGACATGGGTGTCTAATAGGGAAATAACTACCTTCTTCATGAGTTAAATCATCTGCAATGTCATCTTATACATTTGAAGAGCATTTGGTAACTCCACTGCTGCAGTGGAATATATTTAGGGCTATTCATGACAATACATTCATAGAATCATAGAATAGTTAGGGTTGGAAAGGACCTTAAGATCATCTAGTTCCAACCCCCCTGCCATGGGCAGGGACACCTCCCACTAAACCATGCCACCCAAGGCTATGTCCAGCCCGGCCTTGAACACCGCCAGCGATGGAGCATTCACCCCTGTTGTGCATCCATGGCGTCTGTTCTGATAAAGACAGGCTTGTCCTACAGCACACTCCTAACTGCATTCCTGGGACACATTCTCTTTGCTTCATTCAGGGAATCCAGTTTGCAAGCTCTGAGTCTGAGGCACAACATGAACCAGGGCACAGATACATGGACAGGATTTGGGATTCATTTCTAAAGCACATGTCTAGCCCTGCTACACTTGGACATCAAAGAAGCTTCACCAAAAAATCAAATGCGGATAACTGAACATAAAAAACCAGACCTGCAGTATCATCCCAACTACTAAAGCACAGGTGAAAAAATTAATGAGAAAAAAATATTAACATCTGTCTGAGTTTGGAGGAGGGAGGCAGGGAAGTGAAATCTGCCGTCGAGTCCGCAAAATACAGTGAACATTTTTCCAGAAATGCTCTTCTATCTGTTATTACCTGTGTATCTGTGTGCAGGCACTTCAGCACAAGATGCAGCTCAAAAAATCCAAGAGCCATTGTGCTGAACCGATGTTTCCCTCTAACATTCTTATCAAGGTCAGTCAATCTAGCTGGACCATTTTAAGCAGAGGACCAAAACAGAAATCCTAATAAAGCACTGCTGTTTCCTATTTCCATTTTCCTTTTTCGAATATGGAAAAACATGCATGCAGTGACCAATATCTCTGCACACAAAAATGTGGATACCCTTGTTTGTATAATGAATGCATCAGTTGTACAAAGCACCTGCTTTTTATATACGACCTAGAATAAGAATTAAACCTACTGGTGCTTTTCTTAATTACAGTAGTACCCAGAGGAACATGATCTCATACTTCTGAAGGTCTACCAGCATTACCACATGGTAGGTTTTTTTCTTCTTTTAAACACTTTTGTGAATCCTTAAAGATCAGGGTGAAACATGATGGAGAAATAGAAATCAATTTTGCAGATAGATAGTTCCAGATTAATTTTATTGTCTGCCTCTGAAGAACAGAGTTGATTCAAAGCAGCACTGAATCTTAGTAAGTAAGGCCATCAAATATCACAGGAGCTCCAGCTGGATCCATTTTGAGCTCTGAACAGTAATATCAGCTCAGAGTTAGGCTAGGAAGGAGGAATTCAGTTCATGGGAGTCTAACTTAACTAAACCCAAACAAAACCAAGCCAACATGTTCCACTGGAGCTGGAAAGACAAAGGACTGCCTTTGTTACATTTCTGACATGCCTCAAAGACCTGCTGCCTTTTACCCTTATGTAAAGTTAGTGAGATTGATCACTACCTAATCTTAGTTACCTAAACTACAGGAGTAGGATGATGAACACCACCTTAGTCTCCCCGATGGATACATTACAACTGTGGTCTGCTTCCTCGGAACCAACAAACTACTTGTAAGGGACCCCCAACAGGAAATGGAATAAAAGGAATGATAAATCATTGCACTGGGAATGCTGCTTCTAATCATTCTCCCACCTGGCAGCTAGGAAGAAAGTTTATGATTTTAAACTGTGATCCACTAACACATGCTCAGAAGACAATACCAGACAGATGCAGAGGCTCAAGCAGGAGCTGAGTCGGTGCTTTGTTAGACTGGCTTGGCTGTCCTGACAGATGAATTCTGGTCACCCTGGACAGAAACCAACAACTCAAAAGGCAGGTGAGCTCTTCTAAGGCCGTATCACATGTGCTGTTTTAGAACTTACCCTAGAGTGCTTGACATTCGTTTCTTCTTTGGTGGCCCTTTCTGTATAGCTGAATAGCAAAAGCCAAATGATCCATGCCTAAATCCATATGTAAAATTATATAAGACCTCCAAGTACACACACTGTATGTAGCTAATTTGGAGACAGCACTTTGAGGGAGGAGGAAAAGTGTATTCAAAGATTTAAGACCTATTTTCTTGTTAAACATGATGATTGATTGTTTCTTGGCACTTGGCTGAGAGCTTGGCACAAACAGGCTGCAATACTGGAATTACTGGCACAGGCTGCCCAGAGGAGCTGTGGCTGCCCCATCCCTGGCAGTGTTCAAGGCCAGGCTGGATGGGCTTGGAGCACCCTGCTGTAGTGGAAGGTGTCCCTGCCCGTGGCAGGGGGATGGAACTGGATGAGCTTTAGCATCCCTTCCAGCCATTCCATGGTTCTTTGATTAACACTTCCTAGCAGCTGCTCAAGACACTCTGACCAAATCCTTTCTCAACATAAATTTCTGATGGCTGCAGAATGACCCACTGCTCTAGCTACCTACCAAGTAGAGTTATGTCCAAAGAAGCCAACATCTATCACAGAGGATGTGACAGAACAGGACTCAACCTCCCATTTTCTCAATGATCTGAGCTTCCCTCCTGACTTTCAGGAAGCCATAAAATATATATATTATATATATTATATATATATTATACATATATTATATATATATTATATATATATAATATATATTTTTTTTTTTCCTCCGGACCAGACAGAGCATTAAAACAAAACCCCATTGATTAAACGCTGCTGTAACGGAGGTTTTTAATGGGGAGTACTGAAGGCAGGTGCCTCGCAGCCGGTGCTGAGGGTGCAGTGGCGGCCGGGGAGCGGCAGAGGGCATCCGGAGCCCGCGCCAGTGCCCCCCGAGCTGCTCCCCACGCGTGACCGTTCATCATCGCCTTCTGCACTACAGCTTCAAAGCGACACGGAGAACTGGGAGAAAAACCCGCCGCCTTCCATCAGTCCTTTCCATGTAAAAGTCAGGCTGTGGTGGGCTTTTGCACGAGGAAGTTTTCAAATACAATTTATATTTCATTAATTTTTTCACGCTTAGCTTAAGCTTGTTGTGTTCCTGACTTTTCTGACACATCAAGCACGCCAAGGCAGTTTATTTTAAAGTCTGGCTACTCAGTTATGTAGCTTGAGGAATCCCAGTGCAGGGTGAGCAAAACCATCACTGCTGCAAAACCTGCCTCTGCTACCCCCTGTTACAGGAGATGCCTTCAAGATCATGCACAAGTCTTCAGAAAGGACTAACTGAAGTTTTATAATCCTTCAGTGGTGAGAAGAGCCAAAAGAAACTGACTGTGCATTCACATTGTTTGTAAAATAAAGCAATTAAGCTGGGTTCTGCAGCTGGTTATACTAGTAAATTTTGAATTTAACAATACAAAGGTATACAGCTGTGAAACTGTAAGTAAAATTAAGATTTAAGTAAACGTGAAAGACTTCTGCTTTTATCTTTGCACTTCAATGTTAACAAGAAAATGAGGTGTGGGCAGCTCTGCTAAAGCAATAGTAGAGCATCCCATGTACATACAAGCCAAAACAACCTGCCCCTTTTAAAAACAACACAACAAATGAACAACAAAAAAAAAGAAGTAACCATGCTTTTTGTGTATCTTGCACTAAAAGCTTTAACTCATATATGTCATTACCCAAAAAGGCCAAAGGAGTTAGCACATTCAGCTCAGCAATCTTAATTCTACATATAAGCACACAAGGTATATTCACGTGAATGAATTAAAGTAACTGCAGGAGTTATCACATCAAAAGTGCTAACTCCAGTTACCAGCCAAAACATCACTGAAGATTTCTGCACCCATCTTAAACAAACACACTTGTTATTTGCAGCAGTCTCTCAGTTCTTCAGGTGCAAACATCCTTTTAGTTGTCTGCTACACAACCTGCCTCACCAGTATCGGGAGGGATACCCAAATGTGGCATAAAGACTTACTGATGATGTGACAACATTTCTGTTAGTGATAATTAAATTCAGGCAGCCACAGTGAGTGAAGGGGTCTTGAACTGCTAGTGCAACACATTAAATGCTGAAACTACTCACTGTAAGTACATTCAGACAGCTCTGTTCAATGATCAAATGACTATTAGTCTTTCTGTAGCATGTACCATAAAAATGTGTGAATTACATGATCCTATGCCTTTTCCTGCCCAAGAAAAAGCACTACACTGAACCTTGTGATTTTTCCACTTCTTGTAAATCAGCTGGCTGGAGGTGGTGACATCCAGATTCAGAAACAACTTCAAAACTGGACCACAGAGTGAATGGCAGAGATGATTCATTCTCTCACTAAGAGGCAGATTTAGCTCCAAGTTCAGCTGGCACAAGAGATAAAGGCTGAAGTGGGGCGACAAACTTTGTGCTTAAGTGTGCTTCACAGGAGGAATCAGACAGGTCACCTGCCTCAAATCCAAAGCAGCAGGGGAAGTAGTTTTCAGGATGGCATCTTAATTACCAGCTTCTGTGACAATGCAATTCACAGATCAAGCCAAAGTCCTTGCCTGGCACTGGGTGACAAAGGAAAGCACAGTAACCACTGGACACATTAAAGGAAAAGAGTGGAGACAAGCAGCAGAAAAAAATCTCCAAAGATGTTCGGGACTTGAATTCCCTCCATAAACAACCTCCTTCAACCACCCTCCATCTCTCATTGAAATCCCTGAAGTCAGCAGGAACAGGGAGCAGGAATGTTCGGCAGCTCTAAAAATAAGGCCACTCCTAAAAGCCTCTAAACATAGGTGCACAAGTTTGACAGTCCTGGCCTTCAGCTTTGTTTTTATGTCCCAACCCATCAATTAGAAAATGACAGTACCCGAAGGCTGGACAGTGCTTTCCCTGCACTAGGCTCTGTGACAAGCACAAGGAAAATTTAGATGTTGAAGCACAGACTGGATCCAGGTAAGGGGGGATATTTGGCAAATCTGCTTCAAAAAATCCCTGTTGAATAACATCAGACTGAGCACAGAAAAAGCACTATTAGCATGCTGATAGCCTCCCATTCGTTAACATGCCCTGCTCTTACACTAAACAGTATCTGAGTAAGAAACAGTTTCATATACTACACCCTGGCTTGTACTGGATTAAGTATGTCAAGTTTTCAAAGCAGCACAGTTGTTACAATGATACAGAGCTGCACTAACACACACATGCAAAATCCCTCTTGATTTTAAAATAACAAGCAAAAAACCCAACAGCAATGTGCGCCTGCACTGAGATGTGTTTTGGCAACTCAATCCTTTACTGCCAAGTTAAGCACTTCTTCTAGCAGCTGAAATTTCACAAAGACACATCCTGAGGTTTATTTGCCAGTGAGAAGTTGGCCTTGCACAGATTCCCTACCAAGGGCTGAAATGCACCCCTTGGCAACTCATACAAGGTAGAAACATTTAACTGCTTAAGGTTTACTGATTCAGTCCTCACTTTCCACTCCGAAGAAGTACCTCTCAGCATTGAGTCAATGCATTTCGGTTAGTTGAAACATGAAGACCCATCTGGTTACCGTATGAAAGTAAATCTCCAGGTAATTAGACTCTAAACCAACTGAGCTCAGGAATATGAGCTTGGGAATAGTACATCTGCCTGGCTCACAAAGGGAAAGTTTGAGCATTGCATTGAAAAAACATAAGCAACAGTTTATAACATTTTTAGCAGAGAAAGCAAACTCACAATTTGTAACTGCTGTACCATTTCTTCTCTGTATGCCAGTTCCCGCTTCATCTGATCTTGAAAATTATCTGTAAGAAGAGGAAATGAAGAAGCAGATGCAGTAATTAAAATGGAGACCACACAGTAGAATTTATATAAATAAAGTGAAATAGAACCAAATCACTACTAAGGAACCATGAAACACTACAAAGCCCTTCACCCACTTAAAACATGTTCCTAACAGAAACTTATCTAGTAGAGGACACTTCAAACAAGAGATGTGGGAAAATCAGATTCAGCTATTTCCCAATTAGCAAACATATCCTTCTAAGTGTCTGTTGCTAGCATTTATTCCCACAGTTGTTATTCTCAACAGACAAAACTCTGCAGTCATTAGTCAAATGTCTACCAATGCTGATGAGAAGAGCAAAAGCTGCTTCCCTTTGCTTTGGCATAAATCTGTTGACATCAATAGCGATGTCCAACATGTGAAAAGAGAATATGTTCAAGGATGCAGGATTTGATTTGTAGTTTTTAACATCGTGCTGATGACTTTGAACAAAACCCAGACTAAAGCTCCATAAACAGTGACATGGAAAGCAGAAGGGAAAAAGTCTTTGAAAGACTGATTCTTGACAGCTGGGTTACAGCACAGACCAGCCTTCCTGCTCCACTAGCTCCTCCTTCCCTCATTTTCCTCCTATCCATTTCAGACAAAACTTAATTTGGTAGAAAATTAACTGCTGGTTTGTTTTCATAACACTGCTGTTGAAGGGAGGGAAAAATAAAAATATGAATAAAACTATCGACAAGAAGCAAATAACATGGAGAGCTGCACGATGGAGACCTGAGTGCAGTGGTGGGTTATTAAATGGAGGAGGAAAGAAAATCCATTCCACCCAGTATCATTCTGAATCAGCAAACAAGCATGGAAAATAGCAAGTTGAATGCCAACAGAAAACAGCATGGAACATCTGAACACACAGAGCTTGGAGAAGAGCTACAAGACTGAGGCAGCTAAAAAGGTTTATTTACAGCTAATCAGTTAAGAGAATTAAATAGTCATGCTGGGACATGGTCACACAGCCTTGCGAAAACTTCTCAACCCCAAAAGCAGAAGCAGGAAAGCAGTGAGCAGGCATGGCATGATGCAGTGGAGAGGAAGGATATATCTCTCCTCTAGGGGAAGAGGACATACCGCCATCAAGTGTGGGCATAGGAACATGGTAGAATAAAGTACAAGGTGGCAGAGCTCTGTCCTCTTTCACACAAGAATTTTGCCTCTCTGAATGATGACCAAAAGGTGTTGTTTATAAGGCATTGAGGCACTTCAGGACAACAAAAAAATATAGCAATTAAACAAAGAAGGAGTGAGAAAATTTATCTGGCTGAAACCATCAGAAGTCCAGCTCAGCCACACAGAAAAGGACATGACAACATTATCCTATGAAAAGTTTCCCAAATTTCAAGTAAATGCCCACAGAATTTTTCAGCCTATTCCCTCTACTCCAGCTCAACCAGAAAAAGAAGCCAACAGAAATAAAGCAGGTTTGCAATTCTCCTCTTCCTAGCTCCAAAAAAGCTGTGCAGTATAAAATGGTGATCGCTTCCTATCCTGGTCACTAAAGGCAAACATATCTGTGCTAGCTATGACTGAGGTCCTCTAGTTTCACTCTGAGTAGGCTACATGGACAAATACTCTCTCCTCGAGGCTTTCCTCCTGACTGCCTCTTCACAGGCTCATCACTTCTCAGAACAAATAGCTCAGAAATCTTGCTCAGTCCTGCACTGCAAATGTCCAAGCTCACAGTGGAAATGGGGTGTTAATGGTAGGGATAGCTGTTTTTTTTTTTCTGGCAGCATTTATCTGAATCTGAATGCTTACAGACAAAGCCATAAGCAATACCCAAGAGGAAAGATATGAATATTTAAACAGCTTTCTTAACACGAAATTAAATACTTCAACTATCCAGACTATGTCTCCACCATTTTATTGCCACATTGTTAAATGCACATGGACAAAACGCATGCCAGCCGACACCAAAGGCGCATAACAGAGTTCTGGGAGAACACACTGTCATCATGCACAGATGCTCATATTTGTATCAGGACATTAAATTCTTTGACTTTCTTCAAGTGATCTAACGTTTTAATTTTTTTATTTTCTTCAAGTGATCTCTGCATTGAGAGATGTTATAGGCAAAGGAAAGCCCCATCTGCAGCTTTCAAGTACAACAACAATACAAAAAATAAAGGTACAAACAGTAGAAGACAAGGTCGGCTGCTTTACAAATTATCATAGTCCACATTTCAAGCAGGTACAAGAAGCCACGGAGAAGAGTGCAGCATAGTACTGCTAAATGAGTTTGCAAATAGGATCAGTTCTCATTTAGCAGAGATTTCCATGAGAAGAGTGTGGAAACCAAACACCATTTACACAGAAGACTGCATGGCACTGCTGTGGGTGGTGCTTTGAGGCTATTAAGGTAAAACACCCCAGATGTGCTCAGTTCCAAATGCAAGACCCAAAACAAAAAGGTGACTTTGGAGTTAATTACACATAACCCAAGAGAGGCATCTTCTAGAGAGATACAGTGTCACCTTCCACATCTCACACATAGCTGAAATAGGGATGCATTTCCTCCTTTTTAAATAAGGTTGAGAAGACTTTCAGGGCTTCTTATTTACCCACAGACAGTTCAGAGCACAGGGACCACCACAACCTGCGGGATTAAGAATTACCCTGGTAGACTGCTCCTGTCCTCAACAGCTTTAGGGATGGGACAGAAATGCAGTCCCCACTGCTGCTCGGCCTCATCTGCGGTGAGCCAGAGTGCAACAGGATATTGTCCTGGGTTCAGCAGTAGCAGTCATTTTTCTCCTTCTTAGTAGCTGGTGCAGTGCTGTGTTTTTGACTTTCAGCCTAGGAACAATGCTGATAACACCGATGTTTTTAGTTGTTGCTAAGTAATGTTTACTCCGACCAAGGACTTCCTGAGTCTCAAGAGTCTCACGGCAGACCAGGGAGGAGGGAAAACCAGGAGGAAGCAGACACAGGACACCTGCCCCAAACTAGCCAAAGAGGTATTCCATACCACAGCACGTCATGCCCAGTATATAAACTGGGGGCAGTTACACGGAAGGGCTAGATAGCTCTTCGGGTTGGGCTGGGTATCGGTCAGTGGGTGGTGAGTGGTTGTGTTCTCTGCCCTTGTTATTTCCCTTATCATTATTATTGATGGTGGTAGCAGCAGTGGTTTGTGTTACACCTTAGTTACTGGACTGTTCTTTTCTCAACCCATGGGAGTTTCATTCTTTTGATTCTCATCCCCATCCCTCTGGGAGCAGGGAAAGGAAGAACGGGGGGACTAAGCAAGCCGCTGTGTGGTTCTGAGTTACCAGCCGGGCTTAAACCACAACAGATATAAACCATGTTACCTGTCTGCTCTTCGCTCCCTCCTACAGCCTCAGGTGTTTCCAAGCCATGATAAACCCATCAATACAATTTTAATTTTACCTCAACATTCCTTTAGCTGGTACTCTGAAGACTTCTCTGCCTAGCCTCTCCCTATCCAACACCACCCTACACAGAAAATGACTTGGGAAACCTCAGCAAAACACTTTCTAATACTTGGCCTAAAGCAGCAGCCTCATCCCACAGCACGAGCCTGGCGCAGACCTCTTCTCTTTTGCTAGGACGTGTACTGTTCTAGAGGACAAACCACTTTTACCCTGGATTTTATGCTTCTTTGCTTCACAAAGACCCTTTCTCTTGTTTTATTATATGCGGAGGAGGGGTGGGTTTTTTTGGTAAATCTAAATCTGTAAATAGGTTTTACGGTCACTTGTATATACCGTTTATTGCACATTATCTGGTTTCTATTTTAATCCTGAAGAAAATTGACCACTACTTTGTGGTACATTGAAACCACATATTTTTCAAGCCAGCATACAGTCGCCACTTCCTTGGTCAGCCATACGTGTTCTTTTCTTTTATTTAAATTGTATTTCATGTGGTTTAATTGCAGTGTTTATTTACATGGCAATGACAGAGCATTAATTTTACCATAGAAGAACAAAAGGATAAATAAGTGACCCTAATGGCAAAATTCCAAGATGCCATTTCACCAATACCACACATCAGTGTTTTGATCTACACAAATTATTTTAAAATTACCTCACTCCCAGACCCAAGTAATGACTGAATTTATACTGAAGGATGAGGTTATCCTCCTTTCATTAATATCCATATCACCTCAGGCGGCTCTTCTCCTTTATTTATGAAGCTGTCTACATCTTTCAATATTTGTGCTAACGATGGAGTCATTGCCAGAGTTCTCACACTTCCTTGCTTCCCTGAACTTACCCTATCTGATGCTACAGAAAGGGGACAGATGTTTTTCATTTAAATAACAGGAGAATGATGTCTGTGTTCCCAACTTTTCCTGGGAGATGCAACACTCATCAGCTTGCAGCAGTGGATTCTGGTTGACCTGCTTACTTTATGGGACCTGTCAATACTGGGTTTTGTCCCTGGGGTTTTTGTCAGGTAACCTAGAGGTCTAACAATACTGAGTTTCTGAACTCTTCAAGAAACCATGATAAACCGACATGAGGGCAGTTTTGTGCTGAGTGCTGGTCAGACATTTCAGGCACATACCAGTTAACAGTTCAGCAAATGTCAGAACAGCCTGTAACATTACATTCATTGCATGTTACGAGAGCCCTTACTGTGTCTTCTACATTGTCCTGATCTATGCGGGATTTCTCATGGAAGCATGCTTTTCCCAATTGATGCCAGCGTGATTCAAAAGGCCTCAGTCAATGAGTCTTTCTCCCTCTGCATGCAGTTTAACTTTCTGGCAGCTTCCTGAAAACCCTAAGTGTCCATTTTGTTTTCTCTTATTTAACACATGCCAGGCACATTCCATCACACCTGGACAGCAGTACCCTGCTCATCAGTCATGGTAGAAGGGCCATGTCGAATAGCCCATCTCAAGAAGAAAAGTCCAAATACATATTTCTGTCCCTTAAACAGGGACCACATCAATTCTCCATCATCACCTAGAACTACCTAGAGGTAACTATCAAGTACCTTTTCTTCAAAAGCCTCCAAAAAGCTGGTTGAGACCACTGACATAGCTGTACCCCAAGAAGCCCCAGACATGTTTCCATCTACTCGATGTATTCAGTGTTATCAAAATCAGTAAAATATACATTAATAGACATCCAGCTTCAGATTTTCCCTACAAAAGATCTGAAAAGCCAAGGCAAAAGTGCCACCAGCTTCAGCAGAACTGAGCAAAGATCCTGGCAACACAACTAAGAACACACCTCTCCCACTTTAACAATCCGACAAACCCAACCACCCATAAATAACACCAAAAAACACAGATGTGTTTCTTACTGAAAACTGGGAAAGACGCATTTCCTTTCAACACCTGGAACTCCTGTTCTAGTCTCCTCCGTAAGTCGATCTGTTCAAACAAAACCTTCTGGAGTTCCTCTAACAAAGGGAAAAGAAAAGTAGTTTTGCTAATCTGTATAAATAATTCTTGAAAGAATAATTGTAGAGCAATTCATTATTGTGAGACAAAATATTTTAGCACTTATAAAAAAAAAAGTGTTGCATAGACCTACAACAGATTTTGTGCAGAAAGCCATGAATATAAATCAATGTAATATATTATTTTAAAGTATTATATTACAGTGTCATGTATTGATTGATATATATGCATTAATCTCAATTATATCCACCCAAAGGTCCATATATTATTCATATGTTACTTGACAAGCTTAAAATATGGTGCAGAACAAAAGTGCCCCCTATTATCCTCATATTCTATTAAAACAAAGAGCAGTTTTACAGTGTAAGAGGCCCTTATTTATTTTACCTTTCCCCATGTTTTCCACATCCTTCTTTAGCGAATGAGGTGAATTGGTTTCTTGGGTATGTTCACCTTTAAAAAAGGAGAAAGGAAAAAGTTGCTGATTTACTGATACTGCTTTTTATAAGTGTTGTCCTTCCTGTACAACTGCTCCAGAGAATCTGGAGGGGACAAAAAAATGAATAAAAGAAGAAAAATATTTGGAAAGTGTAACATTGAGGCTTATCTACACATCTCCATGTGCACAGCACTTGGACTTGTATTTGCTTCTGCTTTAGTAAAGTACCTGCCTACACCATGGCCTCCTGCAAACAAGACCCCATGTCTCCATGTTACCCTAGGAGAGCTCCTCTTGCACATCCTCTGCAAACTGATCCCTTCTTTCCCTCTATCCTTTCTTGAAGATGCTCTAATCATAGAAGGACTAGAAGCAAGCTGAAGAAGGGTTAGGTAGAACCTTCTCTTTGGTTTCATATCTTCTCCTTACAAACTGAAGTCCATGCTATCTAGCTGGGCAGGACTCTGTTCCAAAATCCACAGGCAAAAGCTTCTGCACACCAGCCTTTATCAATTCCTACAATTCAATGGCATGGGCTAGTTGTAACTAGACATAGTTCATATCCAGCTCAGATAAAATTGACATCAGTGGAATTTGCATCTAAACGATACACCTCTGAGGTCAACCAATTCAAAGAGCTCTGTTTTAGATTGCTCACATAACTTTTAATCATACAGTAGTAAAGAATTTTCTAGATAACAAAACTTCACTATTTCCAGATATATGAATACTACTTCTTTTGGCCTTTTTCCTTTAAAAATAAAATAAAATAAAATAAAATAAAATAAAATAAAATAAAATAAAATAAAATAAAATAAAATAAAATAAAATAAAATAAAATAAAATAAATAAAATAAAATAAAATAAAATAAAACAAAATAAACCAAAATAAAATAAAATAAAATAAAATAAAATAAAAATTAAAATAAATCTTCACAAGATGTTAAGTTCATCTGGATAAGAGTTTGACTTAAATATGAACCTTCTGACAGAAGGTGTTACTTTCATTATCCTCTGGAACTGTGAAATTTTCCTCTAATTTCTATGAATAGGGTTCTGAAACAAAAAAAGTTTTTAAAGGATAAAAAAAATCCCCTTTCAGAAATTAATGGGAGAATTTCTATTATTTACAGTTGAAGTAGAAATGGACTCTCAGTAATTAAGAAAGTATTTGTAAAATAACCAATTATTGAACTAATTGGACTAATTCTTGTTTTAGTCCAGCCAGTAAATACACATCATTAACTCTACTGATGAGTAATCACAGACATACACATAAAGCTACTCAAGTGTTTATGTGTTTGGAAGGGAGAATCATGTGGGAAATAAGCTGGGTTTTTTGAAAATAAAAGGCCATAGCACTAAATAGGTCACCACACATCAGATAAGAAAGCAGTTAGTTAATAAACTCATCCTGTCGTCATGCATTTCCTAGTAGGTCGCCACAATAAGCTAATTTAAAAGTTGAAGCGGGAAAGTCTTGTTTTATGTGCAGTCAGAAATCTCTTTGCAAAACATTTCTTTCTTTTTTAAAAAATTAATGTATTCTCATATCCAGTAAACCTTGAAGTCACAGCATATGAAACCTATCCAATAGGTGTGCATTTTAGAATCCGCTATCTTTTCAGTCCTTAAAAAAAAAAAGGCAACCACTCATTGAGGTATATACATTTATACAACTGATTTCTGGTGCCAGCAATTCCATTTAAAAATATGTTTATGTAAAAAAGGATTAAAAAAATAATTTTTGTACGGTTCTTGATAAAAACAAAGTATTTTCTACAGGTAACTTGTCTCATCACACTAAAAGAAATAGCAAGCTTTAAAATACATCACATTTTGGGCAGTGGTTTGAGTTGTTTCCTCAATATAAAATGGTCTTTGTTTAGTTAATATAATTCTGTTTTAAACAGGACTGATAACAAAATAGATGTTTTGTTAGAGGAACTGGGGTGCACAAGATCAAGAAGAAGGAATTAAAGTTTAGGAAGGATATTTATTGAATTATAAATACCAGTATATTTTCCCAAATAATTTCTTTTATTGAGGCATTCTTTTCTAAATGTTTTATGTGCAATTTTTAGGGATAACAGACACACAGACAGAAGGTAACTGGATTTTTCAAGGGGGAGAAAACAAAAAGGGGAAGAGACTAGATCCTAGCACAGAGCGTGGCGGCAACATTTTCCACTTGCTCAGTTGAGCTTTCAGGGCTGTATGTTTGAGGGTGCCGACTGGCTGGGACTGAAAGAACCACATCAAAATGAAAATAACGGCATGCAGCTTGAAGAACAACTTCTCCAGCATCTACAGCCTCTCCACTAAGATACTGAAAAGGCTTAATAGAAAATCCCCCATCCTTGCCCTCAAAATAAGGAACAGGATGGGAAAAGTGAAGGTACTTAGAGGCAAAACTTGGCACGTAAGGTTCTAAAGAGTAACTGTATTTTTAAACTGCTGATGTTAAAAAAAAAAAAGGCAACATTATTATTATTAATGTTAATAATAATCAGATGGGTTTCACCTTTCCAGTCCCCCTGAACACGATAATCAGGAGCCTGTTCTTCTCTGTTTTTCCATACTTCCCAGAGGCCTCATCATGCATTGTGTACTATTCTACCTTAATTGAAAGGGAGGAGGTATTGAATATTTAACCAGCTTCCTTTCTCTTACATGTTAATTAAAAGCTAAATAGGTATTTTTAAAACAAACAAACAGAAAGCCCAAAGAATTTTAATCAGTCTAAGGAAAAAAGAATCACTTCCCCTTCTAATAGCTTCACCATAACTCTCTTGGGCCTTGTCTACACACAAACTTGCAGCAGCATTTAAACACTGAAAGCTGTGCAGCCCCTTGGTACAGACACCTAGGTTTTCTTTAAGAGAGGCCTATTTCAGTTTATTCAGAGAAATCAAACTGTATCTCAACTGTCTATTGGGGAAAAGGGGATGAAGGATTTATACCCAGTTTAAACTGCCTCAGCTGAAGATTCTGGTACTTCTTCTCTTCCCGATTAGCTCAGGTGCACGGACATTGTTATTCTGGAATAAAGGTACGTGAGTTGTATTGTGCACGAATGGCTTTTTCTACCCTGGAATGTGAATATCTGCCCATGAAGGAAAGAAGATATTATGTCTGTGAGTAGACACACCTCGAATTACTTTATCAGTACTCTGAAAAACAGAGATCCTGAATTGCACATTGACACAGACTCATCTCTTGTGATGCCACCATTTTATTAGCTCTGCACCCACTGGAATATTTAAGACTTGAATTTTTAACACAAGAAACAAACAGGAACATTCCTAAACGTATTCTTCTCAGCAGAAATGCAGGTTGCCCTCCTTGTACAAAACCAAACCAGATATAGCCAGGTTACCTCTTCATGATGTGCCATCTAGAGCGACCTCCTTCTTCAGGAAGATCTCAAGGCACTTTTCAAACAGCAGCTAAAAATTTCCACGCTGGCCCAGACAAGAAAACTACATCAGCAAGCAACTGATTTGACCAACACAGAGGTCTGATGGATCGGGAATGAAACTCCACTCCCCTAACTCTCACCCCTGTACCTGTTCCCAGCTCGTACCCTATACAATTCTCATATGTGGTGTCAGACGACATCAACCAAAATCATCTCTCCTGTATCTCAGCATTGGCCCTATTAATCCTGGTCAGTAGTTAGGTATTGGAGAGCACACCATGTCTGTCACCCAGCTCCGCAGCTCAGTCCGACCTTCATGAAGCTCACAGCACTGATGTTCTACCATAATTTAACAACTACTGGTATTTTAGCTGGAGAGAAGGCTGTCTGCAGACACAAAGACTGCAGCCCTGAAGATGTCAGTTTCTTCTGGGTATAAATATACATATACATGTACATATATATATAGGTATATACATATATCCCTCCATTTGAAAAATATAGGCAGACGTGAACTGGCAGACTTTAGAGGCTCCATCTGTATTTGAAATTAATTACCTGCTTTAAGACATGCACAGTTCTTGCATATGTCCTGAAGAAATCCTACCCTTACTGAAAATTTTCATGATTTGTGTATATTCGTGCCATTTTGGGGGGAATAATCAATAGAATAATCAGGACTTCAGAAAATACGCCTATTTTAGGAAACTCAGTAAGCATCTTTGAAATGCTTTTCCATACTGGGGTAGTACATGTGTCTGACAAAATCTGGAGCTTTGAATGTGAATTTGCCCTGGAAGTCATATAACTTTTAAAACTAGTTCTTTCTTTTGCAGAAATAAAGCTTAATTTTTAAAACCCATTTAAAGTTTAAAACATGAACACCTGATTAAAAATATCTGCACTTAAGTACTAATAGATAGAGAATTTCACACCAAATATTCAAAAACTGCAACAAACATATGTAATACTTAATCAGTTACATCAGTTGGCTTTTGGTCTGAACTTCATGCTTATATCTGGTAAGTATTTCATAACTTTATTCTAGAAGCACAAGTGGGAGAGAATTTCTAATTCCTGGTTTATTTTAAACGGAAGGTAATATTCTCATCGGGTTCCAAAAAACAGGGCTTTAAAAAAATAAAACCAACACAACTGATCTTGGGAGTGGTGTGAAAAATACAGAAATTCAACAACGTTTCACCCTCTTGAAAGAAATTCAAAGAAAATTCCTGAGGTCCTTAATGATAACATGAGAAAAGAGACAGGAACAGTAAATAAGGACCCAGTCCTACAGTCCATCTGCAGTTTTCTCTGTTGTGCAGATCCATGTATTCATACACAATTTTATGTACTAATACATGGTGCTGCGTACCACATCTGAAACTTTGCCTTGTCTTCCCGCATTTCAACTTTAACTTCTTTTCTGTTTGTTTTTAGCAAACACCTTCTGCAATAAAATTGCATGTCATTTAACATCTGGATCCAATCCTTCACCACTTATTCCAGTAAGGACTATGCAGCCATCCAGTCTACTATATATAATAAACACTCGCCTGTTTTCAATACTGTACAAAGTGTTCTACAGCAATTGCACCAATATTTGCGGGGTTATTCTGGATATATATTTAAAAGTAAATGAAAGAAGAATCTTGCTTCACCTGAATTTTCCTGAAATGCCTTCCAAATCATCTTTTACAAAAAAAAAAAAAAAAAAAAAAATTGAAAAGGGAAAATTACAAGAAGACTTGAGAAGCTGACTCCTAGCTGTTATTAACACCAAATATTAGAGCTACCCTTGCTCATTAAAAGGGATTAAAAAAAGGGAGTGGTTGGCGGATTGCTGACAGACCTCAGCTTCTCTAAGAAATATGCAGTATTTGCAAGGCAGCCTTGCAACACCGTAGTGTGCCGGACACATGCAGCTCTAATCACCTTCAATTCCAGCTGCTGAAGGAGGGTCAGGATGGCAAACTGCAGCTTTCCCCCAAAAATGTACCAGTTACACAAGTGAGTTTTCTTTCAAAATTGCCAGGGGATTTTGAATAATTCCAGGATCTTTCCAAGCACTCCCTGATGGAAAAGGTTTACTGGCCACACAGGGTGAACGGATACAGGATCTTCAAACCTGTATCTATTTCAGCTTTCACAGGAGTGTGGCTTATTATGAATTTTTAAGTTCATTGACACATCGAGAACAAGAAGCAAACATACACACTTACAAATAATTGTCTCTGGCACAGAAAATACTGCTTTGAAGACTCTCTTTACTAGGTTTAGTTAATAAATAGGAGTACATCTCATACCAAGAGGGATTTCCAGGATCATTTAATCTTCCTTAATCTTACTAGGAAGACACAGCTTTAATCAACTCACAAATTTATTGGGTACATTGAAGAAACTGGAGAACCAGAATGTTTTGCAAAATGGAAGCAGAAAACCACAGCAAATATAACACAGCAATTCTGGGCTAGATTAAGAAGGCCCAATCCTACACAGACATACAAACATGAATCTCTCTGAACGTAATGGGACCGCTCATGCTTAGAGAGCATGCAGAAATCATCTTCTGAAACACGCCTTTAAATGTTTTACATTTCTTTACTTCATCCCAGATCCAGTCCCAAGACCTTTAGACACCAAGATGCTGCTCTCAGTTTACTTAGTGTATTTAAGACTCTCCACAGAGTCAAAATAGCAGGGCAGTACACTTCTTTGCAAACTAACATTTACATTTGAATTTACTGTGAAGATAAACATACAGCTATCATGGACTCACAGTGTCAATGAATACAAAACATTTGGAGTTTTAGGGAGACACAGGAGCTACAACATAGAAGTAACCCCCAAAATCACCCTGATTTACTGCTTAGAATAAGTATGGAACAAATCATTTTCTGAAAGACAAAAAATGCATATTTCTTTCCAAAATAAAGTGGCCACTGACTATTACAGTATACTGTATTCCTAAAAATTCTTGGGTTCTTAAGGTTTACTTGTGCTAGTATCACTGCTGTGCTGTCCGTGGTAATTAGTTGAAAGTATGGAAGATAATAAGGTGATATCCACTGGTCCACAACCTTGATCCCTCAACCACAAAATTCACAAAAACCTAAAACACTGATAGGTTTCTTCCTCATATACCATTGCTAGAGCAAGACTTATTATTAAGTATTTCCAAAAAAAAATGCCCTTTGAAATGGGATACATTCACAAATGTTTGTGATCTTTCAATTGTTCTCTGATATTATATAAGATTTCTATAAGATCCCATTTCTTCATTTCCACTCCTTGTACAACTCTCCCTCTCCCCGCTTGCTCTCTGTCTCATTTGACAGGCAAATTTGCAGACATTGCCTGAGGATAACAACCTCGTTTGACAGTCAATTAACCGTGAATAGTCAAAGCCAAGGCAGTTTGCATTACATAAATGGAAAATTAGATTCCTTTTTCCCAAGAAACAAAAACCTCTCCTTAAGACACTGCAATAGACAACTTAGTATCAAAACTTCTAATCACGTCTTTCCCAAACCCCTTGGAGACATTTAGCAATCAGTAAAAGGTGGTTTCATTTAATTTGTATAATGTAATTTTTGTAAATGTATTATACATTTTGTGTAGAGATCATTATCATGGAGATAATATAAATGTTGGCATAGATGTCATAAAACACCTTTAATGTCTTTCTGACAGATATTAAAAGCAATAAGCTGTGATCCTTTTTAATGGAAGGTTTCAAAGAGAACATTTCAATTATTGTCATTTTATGCTTTTCCAGCCTGTTTCATTGTGTAACCTGATACATTTCTGAAATTTCTGCTGAAATATGCCCAGCAATTAATAATCTTATTCCTATTAATGTCACTGCTTTCCACCTATTTGCATTTTTCTCAGTTATATTTCCTTGGAATTGTTTTTATCTTTACCCTTGTACTAAATATTCAGACATGTGATTATGAATTTAAGTCTCTGCCTCTTTATCCTCGACCTTCTTCTGAGCCTACCTGCTATGTCTCTCCAGAAGTCTCCTCCTGAAGGCTCTGAGTCTGTGACGAAAAAATTATGTTCCTTGTTCTTATCTGAAATCCAAACAAAAAGCAGCGCTTAAAACGCCTTCACCAGCAAGAAACCTCAAACCAAAATGAGTATCAGAACCCAGAAAAAAAGTAAACATATATTTATATATTCTGCAGGCACAGAGGCGCGTTTTGGGTGCGAATGAATATAATGCTAAATTACCACCATAGAGAGACGATTAGAATGTTTAATGGATTTTTTTAATTGAAATCACAGAAGTGATTTATTTTTGTTTAAATCTAGTGATAGAGAACAAACCCACACAGCTCGCAGGACTGTGAACCCCCACACCTCGCAGCGGGTGAGCAGACCCACATGTGCACTCACCTGAAAAGGTGTCCTCTTTCATGGGCATGATGACCTGATTACTCTCCTTGCTCTTCTGATTCTAGAAACACAGAAAAAGAGTGAAATGTGCAAGATCAATTTTGAAAACGATAGGCAGTCTTGTATTAACAGTGAGCACAAAATGTGCCCAGGGAAACATGTTTGGAGACATTCAAGGCCAGGCCTGATATGGTTGTGGGCAACCTGATATAGATGAAGACGTCCCTGCTGTCTGCAAGGGTCTGAAACAGATGGACTTTGAAGGTCCCTTCCAACCCACGCTATTCTATTATTCTATCATGGCATCTTCTACAGCCACCTTTATTGAGGGAGTGCACGTCCTTCTTGAAATTTACTGGCAACTTTCAACGGTGGGTGAGGGCACCCATCACAAAATGGGGCTTGGGTTATTTTCTCTCATGTGTTACTCTCGGATGAGATCAGGCCATGGAGCAATACCCACGAACACCACCAACCACCATTCTGGGAAGGACACCCATCGAATAAATCCCCTTATTTACTTTTGTCTGCCTCCAGGGCTGGCCTCTGAACGCCACATCCAGGCGTGGTATGCTTGGCAGGCTGCAAGGCTGCACCGTCATGGAAGTGGCTCCCCACAGGGAGAAGTGTCCCTGAGGATCTGGTATGTGTGCCCTGGGCAGAGGGGTCTGGGCCATCCTGACTTTAGGAGAGAGGGGAACAGGGTTGCCTGACACAACAAGAGGCCTCGGTGGCCATGTCCGACCACAGCCTGGCCTGGATCTGACAGGGCGGCTGAGGGGACCTGGTGCCCACCATGGTGGTGGGTGGGACACACGAAGCCCGACATGGCGGTGAGGAAACCATGTTGGTCCATCCCTCCCTCACCCGGGAACCCCTCCCGCCCTGGCGGAGGTGCCGGTAGCAGTCAGTAGGGGGAAGGGGCCCGGAGGGAACATTTACATCTTTGTAGGGGGCCGGCTCCTCCAGTGAAGGGTGGTGCGCTGGACTGCTGCCGCTGCTGCCCACCCGGGAAGGCGGCTGCGGCGGGGCTTGGCCTTCCCCCGGCTTCTCATCAGCGGGCGAGCGGGGAAACGGGCCGGCGGCGGGGCGCTCCCTCCCGCCCTTCTCCGGCAGGCCCCGGCCGGGCGGGAAGCGGCTGCTGGCAGCCAAGGTGTCTCCGCCGCGGGGGTCTTCCTCGCCGTTCTCCTCCTCGTCGTCTTCTTCTTCCTCTTCGGGCGGCTTGTGCCCCTCGACGTCGACCTCGGGCTCATCTTCCTCCTCCTCATCCTCCTCCTCCTCGCTGCTGTCTTCGCTGGCGAAGCTACAGCTGGTGCCGCCGGGCGACAGGAGGCGGTGCGGGGTGTGCGGCGGAGGGGGTAGCGAGTGGCGATCGCATCCCGTCTCCTCGGGTGGCGGCGGCGGCGGCGGCAGCAGCAGCTGTAGCGGCGGCGAGGCGGAACGGGCCGGGCCGCCGCCGTGCAGCTTGGCCAAGCTCTCCGAGTCTTCCTTGCCGCCCACGGGACGGAAGGCGCTGGAGTGGTGGTACCCACCACCCGCCTTGCGCCCTCCCGCCGCTTCCAGCAGGTGCGGGTGATGCGTGGGGACCCGCCCGCCGCCGCCGGTCCCCTCGGATGCGGAGGGAGAGGCGGGCTCCGCGCCGCCGCCAGGGGGCGACTCGAACAACGGGTCCCGGGCAGCGGCGGCGGCAGAGGCGGGCGGGGGAGCAGTGGCGGAGGGCGAGGTGCCCATCCCCGCCGCCCCGGTGCCCAGCCCCGCGCCCCCCGCTTCGCCGCCGGGCTCCGACAGGTCCAGGAAGGCCTGTCGCAGCAGGCCCGCCCCGTCTCCCAGGGAGCAGCCCAGGGCACCGGGGGGCTGCGGCGGCGGCTGCAGGTATGTAGGCACCGGCAGCCCGCCCGGTGTACGGGGCGGCCAGAACATGCAGAAGGGGGGATAGAAGGCGGCGTCTTTTCTACCCGGCCAAAAGAGCCCCGAGAGGCCCCCACCCGCAGCCGCCCCAGCGGCTTTGTGCGCTGCCGCCCCGCCGAGGGCATCGGCCCCACTGCCGCCGCCTTCTTCCTTCTTATGGCAGAGGCCGAAGGCGGCTGCGGGGAAGCCGTAGGGGTGCGGGAAGAGCCCCCCGCAACCCGGGAACTTCTGGAGCACGCCGCCGAAGGAGCCCTTGCTAGGCACCGGGATGACCGGGTAGCTCCGTGGGCTCTTCCCACCGTGCGCCGCCGCCGCCACGGCTTCTTGCAGCTCCTCATCCTCCTCGAAGCGCGGACGCTTCTGGTGCAGCTCCGGAGGGGCGGCCAGGAGATGCGGGCTCAGCAACCCGCCGCCCACCACGGCGGCCGCCGCCTTCACTGAGCCCAGCGGGTGGCAGGCGGCGGGAGCAGCCGCGGCTGGGGCCGGCGGTGCTGGCGGCAGGGCCCGCTTGCGGCTGCCGCCGTTGAACATGGCCTTGACATCCTCCCAGGCGAAGACCAGCTCGTCCTGGGGGCTTTTGTCTGTGAGCTTCAGGTGACGGCGCCAGGAGTTGAAGTTGGCGGCGTCGGGCTGGGTGTACTTGGCGTCCGGCGTGCGGTGGGAGTGAAAGATGAACTTGTTGGGGGAGAAATACATGCTGCAGTAGCTGCATTTGATGCACTTGGCCCGGGAGCTGTTGTAGCGGGCCGGGATGAAACTGCCGCGGCAGCCCCAGGCGCATTCATGGGACACGTCGAAGGCGAAGTTATCCGGCAATTTTGGGGGCCGGTTCTCCCCCAGGAACGACTTGCAGAGCCGCTCTGCTTCCCTCTTGGTGATCATGCCGCAGCGGCGGGAGGAGATGGGCATGGCCCCGGCTCGGCGAAGGATCTCCAGCTGCACCGGCGTGCATTGCACGCAGGTGATGCCCAGGGCCACCCGACGGTTGTGGATTTCGTTGTAGCTAAAGTTTTTGAGAAGGGTGTTGGAGATCTGCGCCAGGCACAACCGCTCTTGCCCGTCGATTACCAGAGAGACGATGGGGATGCCGTAGAGGATCACCTGCCCCACCTGGTTGGGCTTCATAGCGGCGTGGCTGGCTCTCGGCTGGTTCATGGGCTCCGGTGGGTACGCGCTGGACGGCGACGGCAGCAAGATGTCAGTGGGGCCGGGCAGCGGGCTGGTCGCCATCGTCTCAGCGCCTATGGGGCTGTTCTGCGCCAGCTGCGGACGGGGGGGGAGGAGAGAGACAGAGAGCCGTCAGACGGGACCTTCCGGGGACTGGGGGGACCCTCCAGGGATGGGGGTCCCCGCCGCAAGCACTACCCACCCCCTTACCACTAGTGTGGGGAAGCGCCACCGGAGCGACCGCGGTCCCCGCGTACCTCCCTCCCAGGCCCTACCGGTTCTTCGACGTGCGCATCCCACCGTGGGTGCTGAGATGACGGTAAATGAGCGGACCGCCCCCTCCCGTTAGGAGGATGCCCCAACCCACGATTCATCCCGAAACACGACCCCGAGCCGTGGGTTCGCCTCCCCGTCCTAGAAACCTGTCGCTGTCTGAGCAGCGGCTCTTCCGCGGGCAAAGCGTGGAAGGGGAATGAAGAAAAGTTTCTCTGCTCTCCGCGGCTGTCAGCGCATCCTCCCCGCCCGGGGCCCGTTACCTCCGCTGCCGCGCTCTATCCGTGCCGCCGCCGGACCCTCCTCCAGCCGTGCCGGCAGCCGGGAGGGAGGTGCATCCCCTCGCCCGCCGCCGCGGAGCAGCGCGACAGCCGCAGCCCGGCCCTCGGTGCAACGCATACGGCAGTGGCTGCGGGTGCGGAACCTCCGCGCCTCGCCGGGTGCGCCCCCCCGTGGGGACGGTGACGTCAGCGGGGCGGGAACGGGGGGGCCGGGCCCCACCGTGCTCTCCCCCCCAGCCGGGAGGGCGAGGAAAGAGGGGTTGGAGGGGGGTGCTCCCGAGCCCCCCCTTTCTCATCCTTCCCGCACCGAGAGGGACGCGGACGTCCCGTCGGGGACCGGCCCCCCGAGCGCTGCACCCCTCCCACGCTGCCGCGGTCCTCTGCGAGGGGACGGAACGGTTGAAAGTGGGATGCACTTTGGGGGTTTCTTTATTTCCCTCTTACCCTCCTTTTCTTCTTTTTTTCTTAATTTTCCCTCTTTTCCCCCTTTTCCCTTTTGTTCTTTCCCCTTTTCTTCCTTTTTCTCTTCTGTTTTCCCTCTTTCCCTCTTTTTTCCCTCTTTCCCCTTTTCCCTTTCCCCCACTTTTCCCCCTTTTCCCCCTTTTCCCCTTTCCCCTCTGTTTCTCCATTTTTCCCTTCCTCCTCCTTCACCCCACTCCCCAAGTCTGAGCCCAGTCACTTCCAAATAACTGAATATACTAGACCTAAACCCCTTTCAGCATCTTTTTGTAAACGATAATTTTTTACGGGTGTATCCGAAATTATGGGAGAAGGGAAGGGGGAGGAGGGAGAAAGGAAAGAAAAAAGTTGATTTCACGCCACAACTGTGTCCTCGCGGGCACAAACAACTGCTGCGAACCGCATTTCACTTCCCAAATATACCGAGTGATTCTCCAGTCCTACTTGGGAGGGACCCGGTCCCAGGTTCTTATTCCCACGAAGAGCAACACGATGGAGATACAGTTTTTCCCTAATTGCTTTACGCGCCGTATTAAGGGTGGAAAAAGCCCGTACCAAACAGTCCGCAGCGGGGTAGCCACGTCTGCCCACCATCTACCCCCAAAAAACACTGTTAACCTCGTGGGGCTCCGCTCCGCGCACTGCAGGGTGAGGAGGGGGCCGGCAGAAAGGAGTGGGGAGGACAAACCCGCCCAGCTCTGCGCCTTTCTAGTGAGGGAAACTGCGGAACGGGCTGAAAAACGGGATCAAGAGAACGAAAAACTCGGTTCTAGCTAAAAAGGGGAGAACATCTGGAGCTGCAGTGTTAACTCATACCCTTCTGATTTTTGTCGTTTTTTAAAATGCCTCTATCCCTCTTTTTCTCTTTATGCCCAATACCAAACCTTCCTGAACACTTGGCTTCAAAAATTGGTGTTTGAGGTTTTTTTTAGTGTTTTCTTCCTTCCGTTTTACGCACCTCTTCCCTTGTTTTTTCTTCCAGGGCATCACAGATCCAGGCAAAAGTCTCCGCACCTACCTTTCCCAGCACATCAACGCTAAAGCTCACAGACTCTTTCCACTTTCACCCCTAGTAGCGAAACGGAGCCCACCGGTTCGCTCGGGTCGCTGCTAACTTTGAAATAATAAAGAAAAAAGTAATAAAAAAATCACACCTCTCCTTATTACTTCTGTCACTTCTGATTAAACCCTGCTCGCCCCCGAGCCGCCACTGTCACACGGGGACTTCCCCTTTCCCCCTCCCTCCTACTTGTCTCCTCTCCTGCACGGAGCCTGCTGCTTTCGTGTGAGCAAGAGCTATAAGCCTCGCGTTGGTGACATTTTAATCAATGCTTCCTAGCCAGACTGACATGAATTTTACACTTCAAAACTCTCCTCCGCCAGCTAATTGATTCAAATTGTTTTATTGGTTAAATCCGTGTCACACATTGTATGATCTATTACCACACCACGGAGAAAATCTCCCCTCCTGTCTTCGCTTCCTGGTCGGCACCAAGAGGAACGGGGTACAGGGTACTAGGGGTGGATTTTGGGGACAAACCGCCTGTTCTTGCGGGCTCTGGGTCCCTGCATCCCCGCAGCTGCCTCTCCCCATCTCCCAGTCACCCGGTGGCTTTTTTCTCGCCGGTTCCCGGGAGAATCAGGGATGGACAATCTCGCCTCAAGCTCTAAGCCCGGTGCTGGAAGAGGAGGAAAAGCGGATGCAGGAGGCGAAATGGATGAGAGGCAAAAGAGATAAGCGGGTTTTGCAAAGCTCTTTCAACGAAGCGACCCGCCGAGCTTGGTCCATGCAGCCTGGGAGAGGCTGAAAACCTGCGGTTGATGCGAGGGAGTCCTTAGCCGACGCCGGCTGTTTATTTCTTGATGAGTAAAGGAAAAGCAAAGTAAAAGTATTTGTTCACCTGCTCGGTGCTATTGAATCCTTTGAATTTCGTTGAGAAACCGGGATCTTTCTCAATTTCACACATAGGGAAAGCTGAAACCCATGGGGACTGGGTGTATACATTCCAATGGAGGGGAGACGGTGCAGGACGACTGCCCGCAGCCCCACCGAGGGGCCTTGGCTCGGTGGAGCTCTCCAAAGTGCGAACAGAAACTGACCCGCACCAATACCTTAGAGAAGGGGGGCAAGAGCGCACCGTTCTCTACTTTTTACCCTACTTAAGCCTATTGGGAAACCTCGTAGGGTAGGTAGCAAGACCCTCGTGGGGTAGGTAGGAAGACCCTTGTGGGGTAGGTAGCATGACCCGAGTTCGGGCATGTTGGATGAGCTGCCAAGGAAAGTCGGTTCACCCAGGGGCCGGGCGGCTCTTGCAGGTGACACCCAGGCGGGCAAGGCCCGCTGGATTGCTCCGACGGCACCCGCCCCCATCGTGGTCTCCGCGGGTCGGCTGGAGCCCATCCTGGGCCCCGGCAAGGGGCGGGAGGGAATCCCGAGTTGAGGTGGCGTGTCGGCATTCATCCCTCCCGCTAGGTGCAGACCTGGCTTCGTGTCCTGCCGCAGCTTGCAATTACTCCCGTTCATTTCCTTATTTGCTGCTGCCGTTTACAACACCTGGGTTGGGGTCACCTCCTCAGAGAGGAGACGGGAAGGTGGACAAACTTCTCCCAGAAGCCTGGAAGTGATAAACCATGTAGTCCTGGCTCCTTTCCCCCTCTTCCTTCTCTATCGTGATTCTGCCTTGCAGGGCTCAGAGGGAGGCGACAGCAGTAGCTGCGAGTTGCTTCGTGTGAAAACGAGCAGCTGAGAAAAGCGACCAAGTTTAAAGCACCCCAAACAGCTCTCACGGCCTTTATTTACTTCCAGAGCACTTAAATATTGAGGCAGAGAAGCCACAAGGTGAGAGATAACCTTCGTGAGTTTAGAAAACCACAAAGAAAACCACCCCCAACGCGTACACATTTCCTCCTCCCGCCTCTCCACATCCCATTGAAACTCGCGGCAGTGTTAAGTACCATACACACAAGGCACCGTTGTACGTTATAAAGCCGCTTCACTGAACAAATTTTAGGCAGCGAAGGAGGTTTTAAAAATACTTGTGAGTAGATTTCACTTGTGCTGCTTGGCCCAGAGCGAAACTCTGTATATATATGTATCTATATTAATCCCGTTTTATTATATTAAGCAGAAAGAAGACAGGGCATTTGGAATAGAGGTGGTCCCATCTGGAAAACCCCGGAGCTCATTTAGATCACATCACTTCGGGCTTTTGTCTCTGCTCCTGAATAACCCAGCTAGACACAACAAAAGGGCAGGCATCTCTCGAGGAGGGTTGGGGTTTTTTTTCAGTGGCAAGAGGACGCCTCAAAAGATGCATCTGTAATCATAATAACGGGAGAGGGAAAGGCTCAACGTGATCTTCCCCAGGCTCTCGAAAGGCACCGGGAGAGTTTAGGGATGGGGCATTTCTGGGTAGTTTGTTATCCCTCCGGGAAAACCAGCACGGCGGCTTGAAGGGAAGGAATCGGAGTCTTTTGTCTGAGGGAGCTCTCTGAACTTCTCCATTTAATATGTTCCGAGACATCCAAACCCGAGGTGGTCCTCGCCGAAGGTACGTGCAGACTTTAGACAGGGGATGCGGATACCCCCGCCGCAGGGTATGATGCTCCCCAGGCATCACACTCCCGAATAGAAACAGAACCGAAACCATTAAAAAAAAAAGGCCATTTGCGATTTTATTTCATCATACGGGAAGGGACTGGCAGCCAGGAGGAGGTGGGTGCTCCATAACTCGCCTCTAAATGCTTAAAAACGGAAGGTTGTTTATGCTTGTCCTGCCTGGGGATTGGATGGGAAGGAGGAGAAAAGCCTCAAGCTTAAACGGAGATGTCTTAGTTTAAATGGGGTTGGCGGGATAGAAGAAAATAAAAATCCCAAACGAAAAACACCTCTGCTATAGATTTTTCTTTTCGAACGCATAAATTAAAGCACCCTGAGCATCCGCATCAGAAACGTGCCTACTCCGAAGTATTTAAACGAGCAACAAACTTCCCAAGGGGGAGAAATGAGGCCCCGACCGTGCTGTGGTGAGGATCATCGAACCCAAACTTCTGAGACAAGCGTGACGCCATCGGGCGAAGAGTCACCACGTCAGTAAATAATTCCATTTCGCCTCTTTCAGAACCCAGTAACCTTGGGTGTCTTAGAAAGCAGATTGTACAAACAAGCAATTAAGATGAGCGCTGAGACTTTCAGAGGAGGTATAATGAACCAGCTTTAATTACTATCTTGAAATTAAAAATGTAATATACAGATTAAAATTTATTTTCACCTAAATTGTGTATAAAATTATATGGCTTTCCCCCACCTCCCCTCCTTTTTCCCAGGCTAAGAAACGAATTGCCACCAAGCTTGCCACTAAAAAGTCTGAAGTACTTTCCAAACCCTGTTCCTCAACACGCGGTAATAATGATACATTTATCATTACTGATGACCACCTACTGGTTTATTATTGCTTTGTTGCAACTATTACAATCAGGAGATTTCTTTATTTACTGTTAACATTCACTTAAAGCTGAATGTTAATGACTCTTCTGAATCCACCAAATAATTTTCTGTTATATTTCTGGAGTAGTTATAGTTTGGGTTTATTTATTTATTTAGTTTAAAAAAAAGTAAAAGGAGAAATTGTGGGTGGTCGTTTGCTCCTGTTTTATTTATATCTATGTTTTATTCTTAACGCGCTGTTTGAGAGGATTTATTTAAGTCGGATTTTCAACAAAGAGTTCAAAAGCCTTGGCGTAATGCATGTACTTGACTGTAGCTAATTATGCGAGTATTTTATTACAGGAGATTCATTCATTATTGATAAATGCTTGCAGTAACTTCCTGCTACCTAGAGTTGTATTTTATGAGGAATAAACAACCTATGGAGATTGGGATTGTTTGGCTTTTACACTCCTTGCACTCTTTGACTGTTCACATTACCCCCTTCGGGGGTCTGCCTTGTCACCTTCTCCCTCCCTACCCCCAAACACAACTTCTTTCCTCTCCTACTATCACATCCTTCTCACCCCCCTTCCTCCCTTCACCGTAATTTCAGGATTATGTTTTAAAAAGTGAGTTTCCAGGGAGCGTATTCTACTATGGATATGCTTCTGTACGCTTCTATATAGGCGTTTCCTAAGGGTTTGGTGGACCGCGGCTGGCGCCTGCTTCGGGGCAGCCGATGGGCAGGAGCCGTGCAACAAGCAGGAGACCCGTCGAGGAAAGGCTCGGAGTGAGGAGGGAAAAGGACTTTCCCGAGGGCTACCCACTTCGGTTCCAGCTCTCGGACCCCCAAAGCCCCAGGGGTGCAACCGATAAGAAATAATAATTTAAAAAAAAAAAAAAAAAAAAAAAGAAAAAAAAAAAACACAATAAATCTGTCGTTTCGCCGCCTTTCAAACGTCGGAGCCACTGTCAAAGTGGAGGCGCCTCCCTCCAGACCGGTGTGCGCCTCTTATCCCACCTCTCCTCCCAGATCATCCCGAAGAGGGTCACACGCGGTGGGAGAGGCCGGGCTTCCCCACTGCGTTTCCCCACGTTGTTTCCCCTCTCCGGCCTCCTCCATTCCTCGGTTGGCGGCAGGACGCGGAGCTCTGCGCGGGCGCGGTGCTGAGCGGAGAATCCGCGCACCCCCTCCTGTGCCCCCGGGTGGCTGGGAGGTCTCCTCTCCGGCCCTGAGAACTCACCAGCCCCGCTCCTCCCCCCCGAGCTCCAAACGCGACCCAAAGTTCATGATTTCGAAGCATAAAATAAACAGAATATATATATATATACACACATATAAACAACAGAAACCGAAACGAGGAGACGCTCCTCTCCAAAACATTGCCCCTTGCCTCTGCTGCAGTCCAAACTTGCGGGGAGCACCTCTCCCCTCAGCCGGAGCCACCCCGCTTCTGGACAGCCACCTTTCCCCGCACCCCGAGGGACAGCAGGACCCGGCGACCTAACGCGACAGCAACCCGCATCGCTATTCACTCCGCAAGGGGAGGAATTCAGCCAAATCAGGGGATTTCCCCTCGAAGCCGCAGGTCTTACCTAAGCACCCCAGCTCCATGAGCTCTCCCCGGGCCGCGGGGCAGGATGCGGCCGGCCGGCTCCGGGCCGCTGTCCGCGGTCGCTCCGCTGCGCGAAGTTTGGCTCCCGCCTGTAACGCGGCGGCTGTGCCGCGGGTGGGTCGGGACTCGGACGCCTTCTAGCAGTCAGGCAGCGCCCTGCAAGCTGTGCGGGGAAGCCGCCCCCTTCCCCGGCCGCCTCCCCTCGCTGGGGCGGCGGGAGGTGGTGATGGTGGGGGTACCCGCGACACCCCCAGCCGCGCCGCTACTCAGGGACAGATCAGCACCGACGACTGCGGAGGGGGGATACCCAGCTACCCACCTTCCCGCCTGGAGTGGTGCGAGAGAAGCCTTGTTGCAGGGGCGGATCAGCATCCCCACACCCCAAATTCCCTCTCGCCCCCTCAAATTTTTCCTTTGCTTTTCCCTCTGCTAAAAGGTAGCCAGGCGGGCACCCCCAAAGTGCGAACGGTTTATGGGACAGCCGGAGGGGTTCCCCCCCCAAGAGCAAGAGAAGGAGATGAGGGGGATACAGCCACTTCCCCTCAAAGCCACCTCTTCCCCTACTCCTGCAGATACCCCATCCCCTGCAAAGCGCTTCCCGCAGATCAGTCGACGTGTGGAACAAGGCTGCTGCTTAAAAACACAAAGCCGGAGCCCTAATGAGTTCAATTACAATGTGGTAAACACATTGCCTCTACGCTTTAATTAAGCCGGCTGTCCAATTTTAACTCATTAGTAATTCATTAAGAGAACAGCCTTTAGCTGGCTGTAAGGAGAGGAGTGCCGCAGCCTCTGCAGTTACGCTGCGCGCGTACCCCAAGGCATTGGGGGATTGGAGAGTTTTGGGCGTCCTCCCTACAAAAGGGGCTCCAGCACCCCCAGATAGGGGCTATCTGTTGTCCGGCGGCTGTGGGACACCCTCGTAGGCGAAAGGGACCCAAAATTGCCGAGGAGAAGAGTCCTGGGGTGCCTGGGACCTCCCCCAGAGCTTCTTCCTTAGGGACAAGCTGGACAAATTTAGGAGGGATGCTCCAGGGACCACGGAGCCCCTACACCCCGTCTTTAAAAGTAAAATAATAACTAAATTAATGGAGATAAACGTTTGAAACGTATCTGGGCCAAGAAACAGGTCAAATTTGCCCGAGCAGCAAATTTGGATTGATGAGTGAAACCAGGGGTGTGCAGGGCCTGATCCTATCTCTCCCCCCCGCGGAGCTGTCGGGGTTCCTGAGGACCGGGGTGTGTACACCGGAGGAGGTATCCCGCACAAAGCCCACCCGTGCCAAAGTTTTCCGTGCAAAGCCCGGCTCCGTGACACCCTGCGCATTTCTCCACGCCTTTGCGCTGCGATGTGGCAGCTGCTCCGCTGGTTACCGCAGTAAAACGGGTTGGGGCGATCTCAATCTCCTTTCCCCTTACCACTTAGCTCCCCAGCACCGACCGCCGCACTGTCCCGGGTGGCCTGTCCCCGAGCCCCGGGGGCACAGAGCCGGAGAGGGCATTTAAGGTTTCCCGCAGCAGCGACATTCCCATTAGGGATTAAAATACGTTTTTCCCTTTAGATTGCAATGCCTGAAGGACAGCTTTGAGGGGACCCAGGCCGGACACCCCCCAGCCCTTCCCAAATCCCACCCCACCTGCATTGCTCCTTCATTGTTTGCGCGATGAGAATAGTTACAATTTTATCATAGCTCAAACATGCCGGAGGTTGCACTTATTTTTCTACAACGACTGAAAGGTTCCTTTGTTTATATATTTATTTTTATTTTTAGCTATATTTGACATTTGAAACCTCAATAATCGAAAAGATTAGCAGGCAGGAGCCAGTTCAGTCTGATCTTCACTAGTGCCAGGTGCTTCAGAGAAAGACACATAAACTGGCCAAAAGCCTTTCACAAACAAGTTTGGGTAGGGATTTTTTTATCCCAGACAGATTCAGAAGCCCTGATTTTTCGTTTTGCCATCCCCCCATTTGGCTGGGCTCCTGGCATTGCCCACAATACGCCAGAGCTACCAAGGGAACCCCTGTGCCTTTGCTGTCCCCAAACCTAAGCTCAGTGTAAGAAAACAGGGGCAGCACCTCCCAGCAGTAAAAAGGTGGTTTCAAACTCCAAATCTGAGTTATAAATGACTAAATCCCTTTTGAAGGAGCCTTTAGGCAGGCATATCAAGAAGAAACCTTTAATAAGAGTCTCCTCTGGGGAGCAGATTTTGAGCAGTTATCTCTTTCAAGCAGTTCTTTCTTTCACATAGCAGGCCCTCTCTGCTGTAGTCTTGATTTTCATTTGGCTCCAGGCTTGCAAAATTGGATTGACAGGAATTAGGAGATTTGGATATTGTTCCTCTTGATGTCAAAGGGTTTTTTTATTTTTCTCCTTCCCCTCCCCAAAAAAAAGAATATCACAAATGCAGGATCAGACCCTGGGGAAAGGCAAGTCTCTGGGCTCCCTATTCAGGGCTCAAAACCAGTGCTATTTAATCTGTTGCTGTGTTGCCATTGTTACCCCCTTTTTATTACCAGATCCTTAAACAAATTGGCTAAAAAAGCTAGAAGAATATTGCTCACCTATGTCCAGAAACATCCCCTGCTCCTTTGTCTTGACTAGCAAAGCATTGGCTTCTGGACACACAGGGGACAACCTCTCTCCAGAGCCTCCTGGTATAAATCTAAAAATCATCTTGAAGCCAGTGGGCTACAATTCATTTTATTACCCCAGTGTTAGTCTAGAATAGGTACATAAAAACTGTTAGGACAATTAATCTGAATTAATTTCCAAAGTGAATTAAATTAAATTGAATGAAGACCACCTGAATTCTGAATAAGAGCAACCTTCACAGGGGTTTCACGCAGTTTAATTAATCCACTTTTAAATTCTCACCTTCAGCTAATTTGGGTTATTTTCCTGAGTGTCCCCATGTAGGCAAAATCTTAGAGGTAAATGTGGCTCAGGGGAATTCGTCTGGATTTACCCAGATGTAATTTAGAACAGAAATGTATACTCTAGTACTCTTTGACCACGGTACAGAAACAATGCAGGAATGAAGGATATATATATTGTGCCGCTCCAAGAAGCTCAACTTCATGAAGGAAACCTTTTCCAAACATTTATCTGTGTGTTTTACTGTTTCTTCTCACCCCGTACCTCTTTGTGTATAAATGCATGTACATATGTATGTAGACTCACAGATGTGCACACTATGGATATACTCTCCATATGTCTTTGCTGTACTTGTTTAATCCACTGAAGCCTTTCTGTGCACCTGAGACTCCTATTGAAATCAAAGGGAAACTGAGAGTTAAAGAAACAGTGGGATCAGCCAGTTGGGAGGCAGGTCAGCACTGCACCTTCAAAGCTGAAATATGAGGATAAATCCAAAATTTGTCCACTCAGGGCCCAGCAATCCAGGACAGATTTACAAAGGCAAGGCTGTCCTTCAAAAAGGGAAGCCCCTTCTTCTGGCTGAGGAAGTTTCACCCATTTTATAAAGGCTGTAGGTGTAATTTGCAAGCCATGATGCAATTTACAGTGATATTGGTCCTCCCCTTGTAACAGTACCTGGTGAATTCAGGAGAGGGACTGGAGTAGACATGGGAGGTATCAATTCTCTCCTCCTAAAAAAGCCATTTCAAGGTAGTTTAATTGCTATTTCAGAATCTAAGACAACTACAAAATATACCTGCTGTTTTTAAACACCGATTTTAAAGAGCAAGGGAAACACTTTTCCTTCTGAAATCAGTGGCTGTAAGACTCATGGTTTAAAGATCCCTATGTTGCTTTTCTTAAACAATATTATGAGGAGCTTTTGGTACATCTGAGGTCAGATTCCCTAGGTCAACCCAGTCTGTTCCAAGCAGGCATTTATGCTCAAAGTCCCAGGCTGTCATGCGAGGAACAAATAGCTCAAGCAAATGGAAATGCTTTTGAGTGCTGAATTAAGTTATGGTGAAGGTATCTGTTCATTATTCAAGCCTGGAGTTCTCTGTTTTGGTCTGAAATAACAGAATCACTGAAATAACTCCCTATATAACCATATTTAGGGGTAAAGGTATAGTGGTATGATCATGCCTGAGGACACCCAGAAACTTGGAAGTTTGGTGAATTATTGTGTGACCTTACAGAGAGCCATTTATAGACCAACATTTTAAAGATAAGCTCTCAAACAAGAGTACCCTGTGAGTAATCTGGTTTGCTGCCCATCTGTCCAGACTGGGCATTTCTGAAAATCAATCTGCTTTGGACTGGGATTTCTCAGTTGACATACCTAAGTTGGAAAAATATGACCTTTTCTTCAAGCCTAAATTTATGCACCTGGAAATGATGCATGTGTGCGGATGTGCTTAGGGAGCATCATTCATCTGCCAGCATCTCAGGGAGGTTTTATAAAATGTAGTTGAGTTAAAAACTCTCTCACATCTTAGGCTTCACTCTCACTTCTTCATAATGCAGTTGGAAATAATACAGAAAGAGTCAATCATAGATAAGAGCATCATTGAAAAACTACATAAAATGGAAGATTCCCAAGAACTTAGAAACCATGTAGTAACTCCATGATTTTATTTGGATATTTCCAGACTCATTGGGACAGTTGGTCACTGCTAGTTTTTCCTCCTTGTCATCGAAGTTTTACTTTCATGCACTGTAAAGGTGCTGTGAAAGAGGTGCTAAATATTAACCTGTAGACAGCTTTGGACTGGCTTTTGTGGTGCTGTGGTCTCAGTGGTCTGCAGGAGCTTTATACAGAGACTGCTGCAACAGTTGTTGAAATGAATGGGTCTTTTTGCCTCTAAAAGTAATTCTGGGGAATATTCATAGAATCATAGAATCATGTAATGGTTTGGGTTGGAAGGGACCTTAAAGCTCATCCAGGTCCAACCCCCCTGCCATGGGCAGGGACACCTTCCACCAGATTGCTCCAAGCCCTGTCCAACATGACCTTGAGCACTGCCAAGGATGGTGCAGCCACAGCGTCCCTGGACAACAAATATTATAGAGCAGTTAAAAAATACATAAATCATAATGAGAAGAGCTACATTAAAGAAAGAATCATGAAAGCCATTGGGTGTCACTCATTCCATCCATCCATCCATCCATCCATCCATCCATCCATCCATCCATCCATCCATCCATCCATTCCCTTGAGTGGAGAGGTTACCACCACACTCAGTATCAAGGCAAGTTCAGTAACAGGTTCCAGGATGGTTTGGAGGCCATGTCTCTGCCAGACAACCAAAGCTTTGGGGTCATGAAGTAAGGATATTTGCTGGACTGAGTGTCCCAGCCACCGAGTGGGATGCCTCACCTCATTTCAGATATTCCACACTGCTGATGCACAACAGTGTGACATGTCCAAGTCACATATACACCTGTGGTGTGCTGAGCACAGACCATTTTGTAAAATCAGCAGATTTTAGTCAAAACCAAAGTCAAAAGCCCCCATGACACTGAAAGCAAGTCAATAGTAACTACCCTCTCTACTGTTAGCTCAGACTAGGGAGCAGATCCTATGCACTTAGCTGTTGGAACAATCCAGTTTCAGGTTTGGGGCCATAAGATCAATCTACCTTCTGATCTGTTCCTTTCACAGATTTGTAAGCTTTTAAAGTAAAATGCTCCTACCTATATGCTTGTCACATTTAGGCATCTGGGATATATCCATTGGAGTCAATCTATAATGGACATAGGAGATTTTCAAGGCAAGTGGCAGCATATTTTATAGCACTTACACCTACCAAAAACTTTATTCAACTCATCTTGTATTTTTGATAAAAAAAGAAGAATTTTGTTTCATGCTAGTCTGTCCTTCTACTTCATGCAGTTTGGGGATACCATGTCAGTGATGAAATGTGGTTTGATTATATATGGAAAATGTTTTTTAATTACATATGGAATAATTCAACATATTTCAATAACACATTATTAACTGTAAACCAAGCATGCATCTGCCCTGGCCTTTGGATGAAACACAGAGTTCCTGTAGCTCATTCAGCCAATGATTAGCATTCAATAGCACAAAAAAAGGTAGTTCACTCAAAGCTCTTGGACTTACTAAATGCATATGAAAGATGATTTCTTTAAAGTCATGATATTCTTGCATCCAGTTATTATCATACGGCTTCTTAGTATCACTGCTATTACTCTTATTATCCAGCTTCCTCCTGTTGTTTCATATTAGTGTCAACACCTTCCAGTCTGTAGAAGTACCATCCTGCCACATCTACCCAATATCATTCTCAGGCAAATCATGTTTCTGGTCCCTTAGGATCCAGTGTGTGCCTTTGAGCTCTTTCACTGTGAGACCTCTGTGTTTACATCTTCCTATATTTCCAAAATTTATTTATTTTTGCCATAGTGGACACTCTTGTGGAGCCTGGAGTGAGAAGGATCATTGCTCGTGATATGCAGGCATGGTACTCCTGCCTGTTCTGTTGATTGCTGGGAAAAAGAAGAACAAAGCTCCACTCTCTGCTACCAGATGCCATCTACTTCTCTGTGTTAATAATAAATACAGACAATAAGATCCCACATTTTTCAAGCTACCAGCAGTAATAACTGCACTTTCAGACCACAAGACAAAAGCCAACAGGGTCAACAGGTTTGGCTTTTGATAGATAAGCATGTAAATGATGGTAGAACCTTTCCCCCCCTTTTCTTCTGTCTGTCAATTCAGACATATTTTCAAGGATTGACCCATACATGTGCTACAGATCCAGGACAGCCCCTGCCTCACAGTCCTCTGGCCAGCAGTTAGAAATGAAGCCTTTTGAGAAGCAAAACAGCAGGTGTGATGGGGTGTAAGCTGCAGTGATTCTCAACTCAGGTACCCCCAAATTATGGTCATGGTTAAAATTCACTGGGCGACTGTCCAGTGGGAATGCCTGTTCCCTCCAACCTTTGTCTTCATGCACCTATCTTCCTGCTCCAAAACCTCATATTCCCTATCCTGAAGCCCAGGAACTTCATCCCTTTCTCAAAGCCCCCTCTGTCACTCAGTCCCTCATTACTACCCCTGAAATAGTCCCTTTTCCTCCAGGTCCAAGCCTTTCTCAGCCTCACAGCACTTTCTGCTGCTGATGCCCTACCACCTCTCACCTGGGGTTAAGACCACTCGCCTAGGCAAACTGATGGCTTATGCCTTACCATCACCTTGCCTAATCAGCTCTACTTCTAGCTTAGGATAGTTAGAGTTGGAAAGGACCTGAAGATCATCTAGTTCCAGCCCCCCTGCCATGGGTAGGGATGCCTCACACTAGACCATGTCACCCAAGGCTCTGTACAACCTGGCCTTGAGCACTGCCAGGAATGACGCATTTACCACTTCTTTGGGCAACTTGTGCCAGCACCTCACCACCCTCACAGTAAGGAACTTCTTCCTCATGTCTAAACCTGAATTTCACCTGTTTCAGTTTGAACTTAAGTTTGAACCCATTGTCTCTTATCCTATCACTACGTTGCTATTTCTTTTATTATTGCTACCCCCAGTAATTATAATTTTGACATTTCCATAACCCGGGACTTCAGTGAAGTAGTTATAATGTTAAGGGGAAGAGAGTTTTTACATAATCAGTTTAATTCCCATCTTCTATTTCCTCTCCCCTTGCCTCCCACTCTGGCTCCTCCATCATGGTTTAGCTTTCTTTTGCTTGCAGGGTCACCTTACAATCTTGAATAGTGAAATGTTCCACAGAGGACATAATTTGCTATCTCTAAAAGATGAGTGTTCCTCATCACAACAGAGGAATGCAGAGAAAGGGCTTAAAAATATCTTCAGCTGCTTTTGACATTAGAAAAAAATAAAAGAAGGATTTGTCCCTAAGTTATCCCTGTGAACATGCAAGTCCCTATATTAGATAACTTAAATAAGGCTTTTTAATTCACAGCATAACTAATTTCAAAGGAGTACCATTGCAGATTAGTTTGGCCTAGGAATAAAAGTGTTTCTCATCTGCTTTCATTTGTAATTGTTAATTAATTGGTAGGTAATAAACATGGACTCTAGTTTGGCAGCTCTGCAACAGTAGAAACACGAGGACAGCATGGACTGGCTTTGCTTGTGTGTTAAGTCACAGTCCAATTCCCAGGAAAAAGCTGCTGCAGAGAAGATGTGAGAGGGGTTTTTGAAGAGGTACCTTCAAGCCATCAGCAATCCTGATGCTTTTCGTACAGCAGGGCACCATACTTTGAGCCCGACCTTGCTGGGTTACTGTAGAGTTGCCTATTTTCACAGTTTCAGCCCAAAACGGGTGGATGGTTGAAGTCCTTGGCCAGGATTGGGGTACCCCTCAAACCTGAAAGGCAGTCTGATTCAGCTTCTTGCTCTGCTACCAGCTGTTATGTACAGTCTCATGTAAGCCATGCAAGTAGATTTATCTTTCTTTTTATTATTTGCCCAAGTTCTTCCCAGAGCAAACCTAAGTGCTGTGAGTTCATCATTGTAGGGCAGGAATAGGCACCTCTGGTGTCTGGATAGCTGCTGGATTAGACAGCCTGACCTTCACATGGGTAAATTTGGTGGATATGGATTCATACAGCACAAATCCTCAAGGGAACCACTTAGAAATAGGATAACAATTGGAAGGGTTTAGTGGCTTAATTCTGCTGCACTTCAGTCACACTAACAAGTGCATTAACAAGTGCGTAACTAGGTAATAATGATCATAAATAAGCAGAAAAGTGCAATAAACATTGCAGGAGCACTGGGATGTGGTGAGGATGCAGATGGTTGGGCAATGCGCTGTGCTCCTACCTCATGAATTCCTGTCCCAGGAATTAAATCCGTAATAGTACATGGTGAGGCTCTCCCTGCTCTCCCCATGCTCTTTGCTCCATACTCTGCCAAATGTCAATTCTCCTGCAGATAAGGCAGATACATGTCCCCCTTGGGGAGCCAGGACAAGCAATTGCCAGTCCCATGGGACTGAACTCAAAGATCTCCTTGACATACAGTCAGCTGCCTCTTGCTTGAAGGGGTGGCACTTTCCCAAACCTCATTATCCGTAGAAACATTATAAATGCATTCCTTTGGCCAAGTTTTAGGAAGGTATGTCAGAGTATCTACTTTGCCTATTTATATTTGCTGCAGCCAAGGGAACAGTGAGACCATTAGCAGCTCTACTGGTCTTTTAACATTGGGTCTAAACACCCCTAACCCCAGAGGGCTTCACAGCAGTAGGAAATGCTCCATGCTTGTAAGGTCTCCAGCAGTTTATTACTTTTTTCCATCATGATTACCTTGGCTCCAGAAAGTTTTAATACCATTCAAAATTCAATCCAGTTTTATTGACATCTCTAGTTTTGCCAAACAGTTAAACTGAAGCAGACGGCATGAATTTCAGTCAATCAATATTCATTTAAAACTGGACACCCATATGTAAGCATACTCTCTCCTTGGCAATGAGTAAGGAGGCTGAGCAATCAATCCACACTTGTATTTAAACTCAGCGACTGTATTTTCAAAAACCCCCACATAAGGCAAAATTGAATGGTTGAATAAGGCAACATGTGATTTCTGCTATGTTATTATTAATAATTAATAACACTTAATAACACAGCAGGAGCCTAATCCAAAGCCCACTGATGTCAATAGTTTCATTTCCAGTGCTCTCTTTAGTACCTGAACAGACACAAAGGCCTACTTCTTCCACAGCAATTAAGCACCTACCTCCCATACTGAATGCAAACACCTTCTGCTGCATGGCTCCTTCAGAACAAGGCAGTGAAGTGATTGCAATATAACATATGGTGAGTAACGGAGAGTGGTCCTATTCTATCTTAGAGGGTTCAGATTTAAATTTTGGCCTTACATTGATTCAATATTCCTACCTCTTCTATTATAGATATACACCTTCTATGTGTAAAACTTGTATTTATTCTACCATACTTCAACATAGCATGCAATTGCATTAATTATTAATAGATATCGTATGGTATCTGCATCCCCATTGTACGCTCTGGCTGTGTGCAAACAGGGGCTGGTGTGTAGCAGCTAAGGAGGTCCAGGAAACACAAAGCTGTTAAGATATTTAAAACTTTCCTTGGCCTTTTCCTGGCTGCCCTGAACATCCTTAAGGCAGCTTCTGAGAAGTCCGGTGGCAGACAGACACCCAGGACTGGGGCAGATGGACGTTCAAGCAAATATTGTTGTTGTTATTATTACCGTTTTGCCTCCCTAATTAACCAGTTGGGCACGTGCCAGCTCTTTATATCTATATTGTAGGGGTTGTTTCCATTGGGTTTAGGCAGACAGTCTTACTTTAAGATCCCTATTGATCAGCTGCCATTCTCACGTGGTTAAAGTACTCCTCTAGGGGAACTCTCTTGTGTTTTAAGTGCACACAGTTACTCTCATGACTGGCTTGTAAACAGGTTTTAATGGGGCTATTAGTGTAAAAGGACAGGAAACTTTCAAAACCAGCCTTTTAAATATTCATGAAGATGTTTAATCTGGTGCTTAATCACCACTGTTTGCATATCACAAAAGTGGGGGGCAGCAGTGCTTCACTGTTGCTCATCAACAGGGCATTGATAAACACTTTTAGACCCATGATTAATGCCTGAAGGACAGCCAAACTTTTAAGAAAGCACACCCCACTTTTTGCAGAAGAGCTCCCCAAAGTGGGTGCCCAAGAAGAGCATTAGCACCCAGGAGAGGAGGCTCAAGGCTGGGCTCTGCTTTTGCCCATGCCAAGCATGATCTGATCCATCCCTTCTGCTCTGGTCTAACAAAGTGCACATGGGAGTCAGGTGGACATCTCTGCCTGAGTAGGGGGTCCAGAGCCTCAGGGGGATCACCTGAGGGCACCTGTGCCTAGGCAGGATGCATTTTGTGGTTGCTCCTTACCAGGGCTGGATGGACCATCCAGGAGATGCTCCACTCCTAATAATGGCTTTGTTCACTCCTGTTTTCTTTTCATCAAAGCTCTGGCTCAGACCTTCAGCTGGTGTATGCTGTCTGAATTGGTGCAAGAGCACAAAAGACCCTAAGAGCACAAAAGACTGGTTTAACCAGTGCTTTTGTCCCAGTGTCCCATTCTTTCTAACTCCTCCTGATCTTTCCTGGCCGTGCATGTATCATACCTATTTGATCTCTGCTCTGATCCAGGAGATTCAGGACTTGGGCAAAGGAAGAGTGAGCTAAATGCGGAACTTCAAGCTTCTGCTGCTTTGGGGTGGATTTTAGCCATTTCTTTGGTAATGTTTGTAATACAGCTTCGTTTTGTTTAAAAAGTAAAAGTGGAAAAAAAAAAAAAAGGGTAAGGAGAGCATTTCTCCAGTGGGAGTGACTTCATGCAATTTTAGAAATGTGCATTATTTAATCCAATAGGCATTAAGATGCCTTGAGCTGTTAACACCTGTTGTGGAAATCCATAATACACAGGCTTTAAAACCCAACAACCCTGGGAGACCCATAAAGGTTCCTGCAGAGCTGTCGTCGCCTCTTGTGTCAATGAGTACTTATGGACCTTAAAATCTGTGGCTGAACTCACTTACTGAGCATGTGCTTTTTCTTCAGCTCCAAAAAATATAAAATTCTTTAGGATAATTTCATTGAAAAAAAAAATTGATTTGAAACACCAGTGAGCTGCATTTCTTACACAAACCTCTCATGCATTTTTCATACATTTCCCTACCCAGATGCCTAGAAGCACCAGCTTACAGTCTATTTTACTACTTTGCAAAACTCCATGTAAAACTTCAGCCAACATAAGCTTTTTATGTTTTGACAAGCTGTCATTTAAGAGTATATGTCAAACCCAGGCAGCCTGCTCTCATCTGGGAAGGCCACATTTGTCTTCCACAGAAGTAGATAAAAACCTGAGATTCCCAATAGGAAATGCAAGGGGAAAGTAAAAGTCCCTGGGGAAGGTGTGGAAGAAACTCTTCATGTGGTCTCTCTTTAGCAAGACCTGTGCTCACTTTCTCTTCATAATCAATAGCAACTAGTTATGATGTAAAGCCCTGCCTGGGCTGAAGCCAGTGGAAGTTTTGTCACTGATTTAATGACATCTCTAATGGACCACCCGAAATTTAGATAGCTGCCTTCAACAAGGGGCTAAGTGTCTGATGGCATTTGAATCCCACCAGGGCGTGCTCCTTGGCCTGTTGGCTATCTTGTTGATATATGTCAGATTGTCAACCCCACGTGGATGCTTCTCCCATCCTGGTATCTCTATCTATATCCACACATGCTTTTTAGACAGCTGAATCAAGCCCAAGAAGTCTGGGCTATACCTGTGTTGAGGAACTTCTTTGGAGTGATGTGGCCAAGGAAGGTAATGTGAGCCATGGTGGAGGGACAAGAATTTTCATTACCTATACACAGCCTTTAGACAAAGCACATAGACAGAGAGGTGTCTTGGTTTTGTGGCTAGAGACACTGTTGTGAACCCAAAGCAGACACATAGGTGTCTGCATGTGCACTGGGGTGCCAACTCCCAGCAGAGCTGATGGAGGTTGAGGTGATACAAGCAATTGATACTGGTGCTAAGACTTGTCTACTGCCACATGAGATGAACATGGCTATCTGGTGTATCACATTAGAAAGGATTGTGAGGGGCAAGAGGTAAGGGCAGGTGAAATTACCAGGGTTCCCTCTCATATGGCTGGACACGTGTTTTAAGTGGTGAAGTCGTGCATGTCTGCATATGGAGCCAAATCCTACCCACTGGATTGACTGCATAGCCCAAGCTACCTGAGATGGGTCCCACCTTGCTGCAGGGTAAGACAAATGCTACAGCTGCTAGAGAGTTTTATCATAGGGATAATTAGAAACTTTCCTACATGCCTTTATTAACTAAATAATTTTATAATTAGTTTGCAGCACTCAAGCCATTTCAGCAGCAGACGTAGAAATCTCTGAGGAAGGCAGAGAACACCAAGATTGTTTATTCGCAGATCCCAGGATCTTTTCCACTGTGACTGTCTCCGGTGGTGGACTCCTTGGGGACAAGTGAGAATTTCAGCAATTTTATGAAATCTTACTTAACAGTCTGCCAACGTTCAGATGAAGAGCACAATAGGCAGGAAGACAGGAGACACCATCCAGATGAAAATCAAAGACAACGCTGCCACTGACATGAGGAAAAGCATGGTCAGGTCCAGACTAGGAGCTTGTGCTGGTTGTGGTTATATATCTGGCATGTGATCCAGGGAGATTACTCCTATCAGAGATTCTCCTCTCTATTTCTTTGTTGAAAACAGAGGATTTTTCACATCAGAAAGTAAGTTAGATGTTTTTCCAACATTCTTCTTGATTTCTAGATAACTCTTTCTCAGCAAGGCGCAGGTGAAGTACCATTTAGCTTTTGCTCGACTTTTACAATTTGGCACTTAGGTGATTATACCTTTCTTAACAAAATCTAGCATTTACAAAAATAATGCATTTGGTGTGGCAACACAATTAGACAGGACCTTTCCTCCATGCATATTTTCAAGTAAAGTTGCTCAAAATTATTCAGACAGAAAACCTGAGGTTGAAAGCATAGCTGTTACTTCTGCTTTGTAAACCATATGTAACTATTATTTTTTATTCAACATTAATTGAAAAAGGTATTACCTTTTCTTCTTATAATGCCTCTTCCTCCTTGATTTTGATAAATTTCAATGAATTGCTTTGGGAAAAACTTAAGTAACAAACATTGGAAAAATGCAAGTAGAACTGAATCTATTAAAATAACCCCGAATTTGCGGAATTAAAGAAAGGTGAGTTTTTTATATTTTTAATGAAAATGATGCTTTTATACCAAGAATGTGAAGGAAAATATTTTCCTGGGTACACTGTGAACACTTGGGGTAATCCTACTCAGACAGAGTGGTGATTCCTTATGCTCACTCCTGAGATCTGTCATGAAACTACACTTTGTATTGGAACAACAAAGAGAGGAGAATTTTTAAAGCTGTTTTTCCAACATGATATGACTCCCCACAGAGTTTCTTCTCATTTAGATGCTTTAGACCAGAAACATTTCATTGGCTTCTGTGATCATTCCTGACTGACAATCATGGGGTTGTGATTAAATCTTGGTTGATCAACCTTGTTTTCTCCCTCCCATGTGCTTTGGGGGTAAATACATGGCTTGCTAAGTCTTCCTTATTAAATGAGGTCAGCGGTTCATCATACAGGCTTCACAAAGGAGCTAGAATCTTGGGTATTTCCCTTGGGGTGGAACAAAAAAACCTAAATGACAGGTCATCCCCATGGTCATCCTTGTACCCACAGTGGCAAAGGGTATGACTGGACGGACAGAACCCAAAGAATTAAGAAGCTCTGGAAATATCCCTAAGTAGGTGCTTATTTTTAACCCTCACACCCAAACCTAGAAGGTCCTGTTCTTTCTGCAGGAGTCACGTATTAGTGCTCCAGCTGAGGAACATGCATTAACAACTCTTAGTCTCTTGTATTGAGCATTATGTCTCATCTTTGAAGTCAGATTAATGGAGATTAGTGGTACCACTTAAGAGTTTAAACATCATATTGACCCAAATTGGTTGTGCAGGCCCAACATATAATGTTGCACATTCAGGGCTTTTACCATAAAGAAAGTGATTTCACTAATTGTTTCAGAAAAGAAAGCTTGGGTTACTTTCTGCTCTAATCCTGAGGTACCCCCCACCCCTGCTTTGCACATCCACTGTCAAATGCATCTGGTTGTCCCTCTACATAAGTATCCATTTAATAATCAAACATCATTTTGTTTTGGCTCCAGTTGGCCTGTCTGCTTGCTTTCCATGAGTGATTTCATTCATATCTCTGATCTCTCAGATGTCTACTGTTCAGTTCCCCCTAGGAGTCACACTGGACTTGAGGAAAACACACACAACATACACAGGCAAAGGACTGCAGAAACAGCTACTCTGTATTTAAGCAAATGGTTTTAATTGTTCCAAATGTAATGTGCTGGCATAAGCCACACAGAAACTAAAAACAGAGGAGGAAAAAATATTCTTGTTTAAGACTACAAAAATGGAACTGATCCTACTAATTCAAGTTTATTTTTGTGCAGTAATTAAAGGAAACCTCTCGCTTTTCTCTGGCTGTGTGACCAAAACCAATTTGGAAACACACCGAACTTTTCAAGAAATCATTCACACAGTTGGATCTGATCCTGATGCTATAAAAATGCAAAAGAATAAAAAAAAACATTTTCCCAGTGTTGGTCTTAGCAGTTCCCATGGGACTGTCTACTGATGTCAGCTGTTTTTGAATGGAGCACTAAGAACAAACTCTCATTTCTTTGTTCTTGGCCCTGACATCCCTTGGCTGGCTTAGAGTCTTTGTTCTACCTCAGGGGTCTGCAGAAAACATCTGGGACTGAGATCCAATTTATGCCCATGTTTCAATGAAGCAGTTGTCCTGATGTATGTGACCAGCTTCTCCATCCAGTAAATGGAGGGACATAGATGTCTTTGCAGGAGATTGAGTATCCGAGTTAGGCAGACATTTTCTGCCTTGGTTGGCTTTCAAGAGCACCTGTCCCTCTCTACTAGGCAGAAGAGGAATTTATGTGCTTATTTTAAGAGGACTCCCCCTTCCCTAAATAATGAAGATGGAGGTATCTGAGTTAGGCAGACTAAATCACTGGCGTGACATGTCTTCTGGCTCTGCTGAAGAGCAGCAAGTGTCAGGGTGCCATGGTTTACTGTCTCCTCCCGGTGACTGGCCAGATGTGTGCTTGAGATTAAATTAACCCAAATCCAGGAGACAAATTCTCACCTCTCTCAAGAACTGCTCAGGCAGCACTTTTAATAGGTTACGTCCATCTCTTCAGTAACATGCTAGAGACGCTACACTTCCAACAAGACCTCAGCAAGGAGAGCTCTACCTATTAACCATCACCCCTTCCTGCAGCACCTGGGTTTCTCCCTTGGGCTTTCTCATCGAAACACTGACCCACCCTGACCCTGTTTAGCTATTGAGATCTGACAAGATCACAGCCCGAGGTGGTATGGCTGAATTTACATGTGCTTAACAAATTGCCTGTTCACTCAATTACATTTTATTTAATCATCTGTAATCATATAAATTATGCCTGATGGTAGTAAATGTTCATGTCAGTTCCTAATTACAGATTGATTAATTGACTGTGGTGATTTGTATTACTTATATAAGAATATATGAAGATGATGATAAATTATGATTAGTATGCAACATTTCATATGAAACATAGCCAGAACTAGGGGAAAATTTCCTCTTTTTGACACTGATGTTTGGTGTGTCAAAGGTGCTTTGCATTATTGCAAGCCCCAGAATGGACACTCTCACTACGTTAAAAAAAAAAAAAGACAAAGAAAGTAGAAATATGACACATGCTGCTTTGTGCCTCAGATGGAGCTTCAAGCAAATAAAAAGCTCTTGAAGGATTTCCAGCCATCAAGAATTTGCCTGTTGCTTTCTACTCACTTCAGTACTGATCTGGACAACATACCAACTCAGGTTTTAGTGTGAAAATCAAGAAAGAGAGAAAAAAATTGTGCTAATTTGATTTGAATGAGTCTTTTTGCTGCATAGCTCAGATCTCACAGCTGTCCTGACAATTGCTTTGAGTTTGGAGGGCTGCTGGTATAAGCCCTGTTTTACCATGAAGCAGGAATATCGTTTGCTGAAGAATGTCTGCTTTCCCAGATAAATGCTGGTCAGATGAATGACATAAGAGCCCTGACCTTTGGGGAGATTCTAAATGGTCTTAACACTTCCAAGTTAATTTCTTAAACATAAGGAAACCCAAACCATGTATACTTATTTTTCCCCAAGTAACAACACATCTGAAGTCTAGGTCAGATGAAGACTTAAATTTTGCAAACATTCCCCCTATGTTCTTTATGCTTCTGAGCACATCTTGTCCTCTGGCTGTCTGCAATCTGTTTCAGAGATCATAGAATGGCCATTTCTGATGAAAATACTATTGTCTTTGTAAATTTATTTATTTATTTATTGATAGAGTGAGAGCAGCTTGAAACTCTCTGAGTTTGCAAGGAGCCAGGAGAGGGGAACCTGGTGTTGTTTCCCACATACTCACACATGAGGTTCATTGGCTAAATGTTTCACAGTCATGGCAATAGCACAAAAGCCTCCCATTCACAGAAGCTGTTCCTTTCCCCCATCATGGCCTTATGACTTGGGTTGTCTCCTAAGAGAGCTCTTATCCTACTGACTATCTCAGAACACTCCTTTTTCAGTGTATTGATCACAGAAAATGTCTTCTTTGACCAGGATGGACTGGGCATCTGTCTTTGCATCTGGCTTTAGGTAGAAGGCAGTGAAGGCTGGACACTGCATTGCTCTATGCAACTGGACTACCCTACTATGAATGACTCTTGCAGGACTTTATTGAAATCTCTTTACATCATAGATCTCATTCACATTTTTTCATGACTGTATCAGTCGTGAATGCACTCAAGTTTTTTTTTCTCATTCACAGAAGTTACCAGAAGTTTTTTTAACTTCTCTGTCAACTCTGCTACTCTTCTTCTGTTAATGCAATTCTCGAGGTCACCCAGCTCCTCCTGCACAACATATCAGCCCTCCCCAAAACGATGTCTTCTACATATTCAGAATACATCATTTGAACATGTCTATTTTTCATACCCAGATTACTCACAGACATTTTAAATATGAATACCGAAAAGAAAAGGATCCCTGAGGAGCCCCACTAACAAACTATCCCCATTCCAGCACTTCTTCTGTTACCAGATACTCTTATTTCCCTTAGAGATAAACACCTTACAATTTTCTTCCTAAGCCCCAGTTTCTCCAACTTCACTAATCCAGCTAATCCCTCTCTGAAGCAAGGATAAGTGACAGCTATTTAATTTCCTTTTCTAAATGTTAGGTCTTTTTTCAATGGAATATGCTAAACACAAGTGACACTGTCTACCTTTGGAAAACCCAAGTTATATTTGGGATCACAGGGCTGCATCTGTAGCCATTCTTCCCTCCAAATTTTGTTCTGATTTCGTCAAAACCAGAAATTGTTTGGGTTTTTTACTGTTTGCTTCCCTTTCCCTGTTACAACACTGTGGCTTTTCCACAGCTGCTTTTGTAGCCCCCCTGCAGAAACTGTCCTGGTGAATTTCTGCATCTCACTGGGACCTCTCACTGCAAACGGAAGCTCACATTGTGCTGCTCATGTGTTTGTGATCTTGGATAAATTGCTTACCCATCAATTCCTTGGCTTCCATACCAGAAAAATTAACACAAAAACAGTTACGCAGTGATGTCTATTTAGATAACGCTTACAAAAAGCCAAGGGAAAGGGCATGGAGCACGCATAGAGATATCTACCATGCTGCTGTTGCTAACGTGGTCACTTACATTCCTGTGTGTAAATAAATCTTGAAGGGGAAAAGCCTTTGGGATGACCAGGGAACACACAAATGCTGGAAATATCTCATGCATTTACAGTGATCTGAATTTCTAAGTTGCACTGTGAGTGTTCTGTTTTATTTTCAATCAGGCCTTTAGGCTTATATTTTTATTTTCAGGCTTGACCGTGCGTCCTTTGGGACAGAGAACATCTTTTTGCTCTCTGCTTCTGACCTGTTGCCCATCCAAGATGTTGCTGCTGGAGAAAGGGTGCCCAGGAGAGACTAGGAGACTCCTCCACTCACCCATTGAACTCCCCGTCCATTCACCTCTTGGCTGATCCATTAACTCACATATAACAAACTGAACCAAAATACACCCACCCCCTTCAATTTCTCACTATCTTTGTGTCTCCTCAGCTCAGGACCTGCCAACAGAGTTGCCTTAATTAGCTTCTTGTACAAATTTAACAGCATCCCACACTTCTTTTTTGACAGCCGTCTAACACTTTTCATGAAGAGGGCAGAAAATGCTACCCAGCAGCTCAGTGAGACATTTCCATAACCAGCTGTTTAAATCATGATAGTTGTTTTTACAAAACTAATCAGTGCTGGCAAACAAGTACAAGTACACTGGTGCTCTTTAAAAATGCAGCAGATTTGTAGTTGATGCACTACTATCAGTTAATTCTCATAAAAGGTCATTAATGGTGTGTACAGCGAAGTGGAGGACTGGGCGGCCTGTGCTGGAGAGAGATGGTATCCGCATGACTGATATGCAAAGCTCAGGGGTCAGAGCATTACAAAATGATTCTCTGCAATTATTTATGTCCCTCCATCTATTGTATGGTGGGCTTGGGCCTTCTGGAAGGAGTTTCTGCTGTCCTTATGCTACTTTGCAGGGCTTTTCCTTTGCCTCAGGAATGGCATTCATTTAAATAAAAATCGTCTGGTACAATCCTGTCCTATTTCCCATGACTGACAAAAGTTTGGGGAGGAGGGTGGGTGATATCGCTGCAGTCATTTAGCATTGGGGAAACTTCTGTTCCCTGGCGTCATAACCAGTGCACAAAATTCCTGGGAGTCTATCATGTATGAGCCCCCTGAGAAGAGATCCCATGGTGTGGTATGAAAATGAGGCTGGGAAGAAAGGTTAAGGCTGCCAATTTCATAACCGATGATCTATCCTTGTTACCATCGTCATCAACAATGAGGAAGTTTAAATGCTTCTCTCTCCTCCTCTCCCTACCTCCAAACCTTCAAAAAAAACCCCAACTTAATTTTCACTTTTCTTTTTTTTTTTTTTTTTTTTTTTTTGCTAATGGCAACAGCATCAGGCATGCTATATATCAACAGTGATATATAGCCTTATGGGCTCACTGTTGACAACTTATGGCTCTTTTGTCTGGGTTTGCCTACTCGGCGGTTTAATTACCTGAAGTGCCTGTTGTCTGTGCAACGTTCATACCACTGGCTGCTGGAATTCATGGGTGATGTTATGTTTCCGTCAGCCATCAAGCTGATATTCAAGCACATTAGCATGATCATAGTGCAAAATACATGGCGAGTAGCGCTCCTATTGCCGTACTTCTGTATTCATCTACATGAGCTAAATCAGCCAGAAGAATATTTCTTAAAATAAGATGTTTCTTTTCATGATTTCAATACTTTCTTGCATCCTTTTTTTTCTTTTTTTTTTTTTAAATGTTAATGGAATTTAAATTATTGACCATAGTGATTTTATTTTTGATGCAAATAGCAATAGAGAGGACATTAGAGGGAAGAGTCCTGAGATTTTATGAGTATAGATTACTGTAAGGCTACATAATAAAATGAATACAGCATGCATAAAAGGTCATTATAGCTGTAATAACACTGTCCCAAAGTAGTCCTTTCACTCTGGACGACTGAAACTTGTTACCAAACCTAAATGAAAATCAAAGGGGTACGTCTCCAACCTCTCTTATTGTGACATTTTAATAATTAACCCGAAAGTCTGGGAACAATATTTTTTTAGTATTGTCAAGGAAACTATTTCCCCTTCACTTCATCTCCTGAAAGATACAAAATTTAAACATGGAAAGGGGCAGAATTTTTGAATGAGAAAATCTGCAATTTGTCATACAAGTGTCACTGATGTTTTTAACTTTAAACAATTGCAGCTAGATGCCTTTATTGGGATCAGTTTAGAATCATAGAATCATAGAATAGTTAGGGTTGGAAAGGACCTTAAGATCATCAAGCTCCAACCCCCCTGCCGTGGGGAGGGGCACATCACATTAAACCATGACACCCAAGGCTCTGTCCAACCCCACCTTGAACGCTGCCAGGGATGAAGCATTCATAACTTCCCTGGGCAACCCATTCCAGGGCCTCACCACCCTTACAGTAAAGAATTTCTTCCTCATATCCAATCTAATCTTCCCCTGTTGAAGTCTGAACCCATTACCTGTTGTCCTCTCACTACAGTCCATCACGAAGAGTCCCTCCCCAGCATCCCTATAGGCCCCCTTCAGGTATTGGAAGGCTGCTATGAGGTTTCCACGCAGCCTTCTCTTCTCCAGCTGAACAGCCCCAATTTTCTCAGCCTATCTTCATATGGGAGGTGCTCCAGTCCCCTGATCATCCTCATGGCCCTCCTCTGCACTTGTTCTAACAGTTCCATGTCCTTTTTATGTTGAGGACACCAGAACTGCACACAATACTCCAAGTGAAGTCTCACAAGATCTAAAGTAATAAAAAAGCCTGGGCCAGAAGGTATATTCCACGGTTCTGTTCCCCTTCACCTACATGTCGTGCTGGCGAAATGACACCAGCTGAGTGGGCATCTTATCTGCTCAAAAGCTAAATAAGGAGTTATCTTAGGCTCACTTGAATAAACATGCTTCCTTTTTTTCCCATATTTGAACAACGAAATTACTTCTGTTTTGGCTGTGCATCTTTGCATACTCTTCTAAAATGAAAGGGCTGTAGTTGAAATTAAAATTGGAAGAAAAAGATGAGAAAAAAAAAATAAATTGAAGCCTGCTAACTCCACATGCAAAATGAAAGATGATGTATTTTTTTCCTGGAATTCTGGGGCTAGGTCTTCCTTGAGTCTAAAACAGCCATTCAAATCCACCATGAGTGTGTCAATAGTATTGGTTGCCTTCCATTGGCGCTATTTTGGTATTAGATCTTAGAAGAAACTCCACCTGGGACCCAAATCTGTCCCATCTCACTTCCATTTAATATCACTTGTCCACCCTTATCTCTCGTGTCCTCCCGTGCAGCCCAAAGCTTTCAGGGGCAGAAAGTGATGGCCTTTCATCAACAGCCTTCATGGAGGCATTTCTGGCTAGGCCAAATATTGATCCCCCACTCTGGGATATCCCTGTATCACTACAGTCTAGTGGATTTAGAAATGCAGTTCTTAATAACCTGTAACAGGATTTAGACCCTTAAATCACTTTATCCTAAAAGGACTTAGGAGCACCTCTACTGAACACTGCAAAATTTGAGCCATTTTCATTTTCAGAGCTCACATAGGTGTTATGGGCTTGTCATAAAGAATATTGATGGGATGTAAATCTACTCCTTTTCAAGGGTAGGGTTTGGTTCAGACCTTGCAATTCTGAACAAAGTGATGCGCAAATACCTCAGACTGTCAGAAAAATCCCACCTTGTATTCTCATCTATGTAGCTACAAATGCTCATTTCCCATTTTAATCTTTGTCCTGAGGATGAGCAGGCATAAAGCATATAATTTCAATTAATCTGAGATCTGCCAGTATAAGAAGCTATAAAAAAGCTTATTATTATTTATTTCTCCAGGCATTTTATTCATATACCATTAGAGATACACAGCAAAATGTACTTCCTATGTCAATGGTTGTACTGTGCGAAATAGCAAACATTAAAAACCCATAGGAGAGGTTATCGTGTTAACATCTGATGGAGCTTTCAGTAAAATGTAGTGTTTTATCTGGGTGCCAGAGAGTAGTGTACAGACACACGGATATACAGATTTTCGTCCATAATGTGGGCACAGTTGGGTTTTTAAGATGACCAGCTACTCTATCATGTATTCAGCACCTATTGTGCCTGTCATCTCACTAGATGCAGTGCAACATGAACATGCTCTATTTGTCTACTGGAAGAGGTGGGAAAGCATCAGAAGTGCTGCCTTTTCTTTTTTTTTTTTTTTTTTTAAACTTTTGCACACTGTGGTAGGTTAATTTTTTACTTAGGATTTTTTTGCTTTGTGTTGGCCAAGATGCTGAATATTTTGTAGAAAATCTTCCACCTGGAAGTGTGCAAGACATTTGGCACTGTCCTGCATGACATCATTGTCTCTAAGCTAGAGAGACATGGATTTGATGAATGGACCACTCACTAGATGAGGAATTGGCTGGGTGGTCCCACTCAAACAGTTGTGGTCAGTAGCTTTATGTCCAAGTGGAGACCAGTGACAAGTGGTGTTCCTCAGGGGTTGGTATAAGGGCTGGCACTGTTCAACATCTTTGTCAGTGACATGGACAGTGGGATTGTGCACCTTCAGCAAGTTTACCATGACACCAAGATGTGTGATGTGCGTGGAGGCTGGAAGGAAGAGATGGGATCCAGAGGGACCTGTACTGGCTGGAAGGATAGGACTATATGAACCTTATGGAATTCAACAAGGCCAAATGCAAGGTCCTGCACATTGGCCAGAGCAATCCCGAGCACAAGCACATTCAGAGGGAGACTGGATGGAGCAGCCCTGAGGAGAAGCACTTGGGGGTGTTGGGTGAGGAGATGCTCCCCATGACCTGGCTTCAGTGAGCGCTTGAGACCAGAACCCCCACTTGTGCTGGGCTGCACCCCCAGAGCGTGAGCAGCAGCTCAGGGAGCAGATTCTGCCCCTCTACTCCACTGGCACAGGCTGCCCAGAGAAGCTGTGGCTGCTCCATCCCTGGCAGTGTTCCAGGCCAGGTTGGAAGAGGCTTGGAGCAACCTGCTCTAGTGGAAGGTGTCCCCGCCCATGGCAGGGAGTTGGAACTGGATGAGCTTTAAGGTCCCTTCCAACCCAAATCATTCCATGATTCAGTGATTCTATGAAAATGAAGAAAGTGAAAGGGGAGTAAAAGTGCATGCATGGGGGAAGCAGATGGCTGCAGTTTTCCTCTTGCAACTGTACTGGTGGTGTCTAACAGGATAATTCTCATTGCTGTTCTTTAGGCTTGCTCTCCATCATTGTGTGCCATAGGTACCCAACCCAGCACCTTTAACACTTACCAAAACTTCTCTATATTATTGTCTATACATGTACAGTGCACACACTGTTATTATCTGCATGCTTGGACTTACACGTGCCTTGAACAAAGGCTTGCTCAGATGGGCTGGGTTAAAGATTTAAGGTAGTAAGGTCTCAACCTTGTTTGAATTGAAAGTGTACATTACAATGATACAGGGCTACAAATGACATACACAGCTGATTGTCTGATTCTATCTCATGGTTCCCTTGACTATGCTTTGTAGGTTTAGGCCTTTCTGTTCAGTTGATTGTCTTTTGCATGTGAGAAGCCATATGCTGCATTATAAGGTGGTGCTAAAGCTTTATGACTGTTCAACAGGGGGATGAAAAATGAGGAGATTTCCATGGTGTGGTACTCAAGGCAGAGAGACTACATCTGGCACAAGAGGTGACCATAAAATTAGTGGGGCGCAGGAGAGATGCTCCCCAGGCTGTGTGGTTTGGTTGATAAGCTGGAGCGAAGGAATGCCATCCAGAGGGACCTTGACAAGCTTGTGCGGTGGGCTGATGCAAACCTGATGAAGTTTAACCATGCCAAGTGCAAGGTCCTGCACCTGGGTTGGAGCAATCCCAGGCACAGCTCCAGGTTGGGCAGAGAAGAGATCCAGAGCAGCCCTGCGGAGAAGGACTTGGGGGTGTCAGTCGATGAGAAAATGAACATGAGCTGGCAGTGTGCGCTTGCAGCCCAGAAAGCCAACCGTATCCTGGGCTGCATCAAAAGGAGCGTGACCAGCAGGTTGAGGGAGGTGATCCTGCTCATCTGCTCTGCTCTTGTGAGACCTCTCTTGGAGTATTGTGTGCAGTTCTGGTGTCCTCAACATAAAAAGGACATGGAACTGCTGGAACAAGTGCAGAGGAGGGCCACAAGGATGATCAGGGGACTGGAGCACTTCCTGCATGAAGATAGGTTGAGAAAGTTGGGTATGTTCAGCCTGGAGAAGAGAAGGCTGCGTGGAGACCTCATAGCAGCCTTCCAATACCTGAAGGGGGCCTATAGGGGTGCTGGGGAGGGACTCTTCATTAGGGACTGTAGTGAGAGGACAAGGGGTAGCAGGTTCAAACTTTAATAGAGGAAGTTTAGATTGGATATGAGGAAGAAATTCTTTACTGTAAGGGTGGTGAGGCCCTGGAACGGGTTGCCCAGGGAAGTTGTGAATGCTCCATCGCTGGCGGTGTTCAAGGCCGGGTTGGACAGATCCTTGGGCGTCATGGTTTAGTGAGAGGTGCTCCTACCCATGCTGGGGAGGTTGGAACTGGATGGTCTTAAGCTCCTTTCCAACCCTAACTATTCTATGATTCTATGATTCTATGCTGCTGAATGTATGCACAATTCTTTCTTGGCATGTCTGTACGGCCACAGGGCTCTGGGAAATGCCTTTATTCCAGACCAGTAAAGCCTGCTCCTCTGCCCTTACCTGTGCACCAGCCTAGGGCTTAACCTGGAAAGGTTTGGCACAGCAATCTGGGACTGTCACCTGAACCCTGACCTTCTAAGATCCTGGCTAAGCCTGATGCAAGCATGTGTGATGGTTGGAGTGCACTGCAGGAGCCATGGTGCACATTAAGAGGTGGCAACTTTCCTTAGATCGTTACTATCAGGAGGACAATCAGCAGGTCTCCGCTATTACTTGCTGTACCTATTGCTGGGATTGCTGTGGCTGTGGAGACAGAGCCACATGGCAATTGCATGGTTAATCAGTGCTAGAGCCACACCACTTAAAAACACTGGTGCCCAGGCTGCCTAACTGAAATCAACTGGCTAGGGTGAGGTGATACTGCTCCTGCAGAGCCATGTCATGGAGGAGACCCACCTGAGAGAGCTGCTGAGCTCTAAGCAGGGCACCCAGAGAGCTGGTGGGGACTCCAGTAATGGGTCATAGGATGAGGGAGTGAACCATTGGGTGCTGGAAGGTTGAGAGCTCCTTGGGTAGCAGGAGGGTGGCATAAACATGTGACCATAAGCATGGCCATCAGCAGCACCCACTATCGTACAAGAGTGACAGATTATTTCTATGCTTCATTCCTGGAGACTCACTGCATGAATATTACAGTAGCTGCTACCACCCCTCACACCTCATCATGCTTTCCTGCCCCCTCTTGTCCCTTCCTTAATGATTAAATGACTGCATTTGGTAAAAGTACAACAGGAAAAAACAATTAATAGAGGCTCCTTCCTCCCCTCCTGAGTGGGACAATGGCACAGAGGCATCTGTGTGTGTATTTAATGGGTTCAATTTCCCTTCTCTGCCCTGGTTTGGTGGCTGAGAAGGGAATGCAGCAAGATGGTGGTTACTGCTGCTTTATTGAAGGGAACCCTACGAACACTCACTTGGGTATAACATGAGCAGTGCTCAGGCTTCCTTCTCCTCAGCATCTGTGCTGATGGCCAAGGGCAAGTGTTTCTTTAGGAAGGATAACCCCTTTTTCTCTCCTCCCCCCCTTGTCCCCTCCAAAGTAACTGAGCTGGCACAAAGGATGCTGATGAACTGGATGTGCTGGAAAAGCAGAGCTCCTGGAACACTCCTTGGAGCTCCATAAATGTGTGCCGAAGGAAATTAATTGAATGCTGTGTATCAAAGGAAATAACAATAACCATAATAATGCTCATCCCTAGCAACTAGAGAGAGAAAAGATCTATGTGGTTCTTTCATCTCTTCTCTGCCAAGGAATGATTATTCTCTTCATCAGCTAATCCCAAAGTCATCAGGCAGAGATTTTGAAGATGGGAGGTGTTTTTCCAAGAGCAGATAGGTGCTAACCTCAGAAGAGGCATAACCCTTTTGCACATTTCAGCAGAGATGCTGAAGACAACACAGTGGTGCCCATCATCAGGACCAGCAGTCCTGATCCACTGTGGCCATGAGGACGATGCAGGAGGATATGAAGCTCAGTCAGTGTGCAAGTGGGCAGCACTGCAGATACAATGCAAGGTTGGAGTGGCTCTGCTGGTGTGGACCACGGTTTCGTGCTGGCTCTCTGCTTCGGCTGTTTTTGAGGCCAATGTGATTGTTTTTCATAAATAGACTTCAGATACCACATACAAGCAGATTTTTTCCCATTGGTTGAGCTTCTGTCCTCAAATATATTTCTCTGATACAGCCATCCAGCTTATACTGAGCTGTGAAAAACTAAGTGACTTCCCTAGTGTCTAGGCAGGGATCAGCATTCAGTTGCACGTGGTTCTCCTCTCTTTCTCTTGCACACCTGGAACACCATGCTCAGTTTTGGTCCCTGGGACACAAAAAAGATGTGGACAGGCTGGAGAGGGTCCAGAGAAGGGCCACAAAGATGATCCAAGGACTGAGGAGCCAGGAGAGGAATGGCTGAGACAGCTGGGACCATTCTGCCTGGAGAAGAAAAGTCTGAGGGGAGCCTTGTCACCATGTTCCAGTATTTCAAGGGTGGGTACAAAGAAGATGCAGATTCCCTTTTTACAAGAAGTCCCATGGAAAAGACAAGGTGATGGGCACAAGAATCCCTGGGAGATTCTGGCTGGGCACAAGAAGAAAATTTCCCCCAATGAGAACAACCACTGGAATCATCTCCCCAGTGAAGTGGGGACTCCCAACTTGAAGATTTGGCTGGGCGGGGTGCTGGAACATCTAGTCGAGGTCATGCTTTGCCTGGAAGGGTTAAGTCAGATGATCCTTGAGGTCCCTCCCAACCTGGTATTCTATGATTCTTCATACAAGACCCCAGACAAGCCCTAAGCTGAGACATCCCTGCCACATTCAGGAGCTGATAAATGGTCCTTACACTCCTGAGGAAGGAGGCTTGGAGGATACCCGTGGCCACTGTTAGCACATGAGACTGTGGAACCTGCTTGGATAAGATGTGCAGATTGGGGGTGGGATCTTATCTAAAGGATGGTCTTCAAGCTGTGGCTCACGGGATGTAGGAATAGGAGGTGTGTGACTAAACAAGTACTTATGACTTCAGTGGACTTGACTTGAATGGACTAAATCCAGCTTTTTCCTTGAAACTCCTACAGCTGCTTTGCCTCTCTGCACCTTCTTTCCCCATTTATAAAGAGCTGATGAGAATATGCCTCTATTGCACCGAGGCTTCATTCATTAATACTTACAAAAGGCTTTGAGATCCTCAGATGGCCAGTGCAAGAGAAGTAATTATTTATTAACAGCCTCCGTGAAGGTGTGGGCAGCCATATTACATCTCTCCTGGGTATTTAATTTAGGTACTGAGCATTTATTGTGGGTCTGAGAAAGTAATTGCTGATCTGGGCTGCTGGGGGTGGTAAGGTTTTTTTTTCTTTCTACTTTTTTTTTTTTTTTTTTTGGTACCTGAATGAAATGCCTATAAATGCAGATAATATTTCTTACAACGGAGATAAAGAGTTGATACCTAGGGACCAACCGTCCTTGAGACTTTAACTGAGGCTGAGATGTGTCTCTCTTAAATTCTCTATCATAAGATGCTTGGGCATGGTTGAGGAGATGGAGGCAGGGGTATGGTGCTGCTCCCCACTTGGGCATCCTTCAGGGTGTTTGGGATGGTTTGGTCTGTGCCAAGCTGGCTATGGCTGAGCACAAAGAGCATCCTCTCCCAAATTTTTCCTGGAATAAGGTCATTTTCCCCCACCTTCCTTCCTGGGGTAGACACCCCCTTCCCCAAAACACGATCACCCTCCACAGGTGTGTGGGGCCATAGCTCCCCTTGCCCCATCACACTCAGTGGGGAGAGGCAGCGTAATGCGGGCCTTTTCCATTAAGCATCTTCCGTCTCCTTTTCTTTTGTTAAAGCCAAATGGAACAATGTAATTAGCTTGTTACAATTAAAGTGACTCGACTGGATAAATTGTAATCACCCAGACTGAAGTTAGGCATCCCTGCAGGTCCCGGCCAGAGCAGCTGAGCTGCCTTATTTGCATAATTAAAATATACAAATGATAATGGATTTTGTACTCAATTTCCAGCGGCTGTAAATTCGAGAAACTATGAAATTAGAATAACTGAGATGGAGCCCGCCTTGAGGTAATGAGGATGACAAGTTTTGACAGTAGGGGTGTTTATAACACTAGTTTCTCGCTGCAAAATAAATAAGTACAAAAAAGATTAGACAGTGATATTAGTTAATAGTTCTGTGGACAGTGGGGAAAAGAGATAGACTGGTGATTACCTCTGCAAATTTAAGCTGCCTTTTTGACAAGCTCTCTCCTAACCTTAGGGGACACCTTTCGCCTGATTATGAGAAATTGAGAATGAATTAAATGCATAAAAAGGGTTGTCACAGATAGACAAACTAAAGGAAAAGAAATGGAATTAGTCTTGCCATTTTAGCTTGCTGCAGGAGGAGGGGGGAGAGGGAAGGGGAAAAGGTTGGGAGAGATGTTTTAGCACTCCCACAAGGAGGAAATTAAGAGACTGAGTGGTCCAGAACTGAGGCTGATCTCATACAAAATAAAAAGTCCTTGGGATCCCAGGTGGAAATAAGAATAAAAAAATTTTGGGGTAGATAACATCTTGTCCAGGTCAGCTCAATGGTCTGTCTGGGAACAAATGGTGCTTTTCCATGGTTTATTTATTTATTTTTAATTTCTTAGCAAATGTTTTCTGCTTCCATTTTTAACTTTTCGGAGATGGAAATCCAAGCTGATCTGGGTCTGGGCAGGTTGCCTGCCTTCTCCCTGACTTCTCTTTGCACACAGCTCCTAAATCACAGCTGTTTTACAAATATACACACTAGCATAAGCTTGTTCACTAATACTTTGTGAAGCCAAGCTGAAAATGGGTGTCTCCATTCTCATTGACTTTTCCCTTGTCCAAAAGTATTAATTAACAATTGAATGTGTTTATTGATTTTTTGCAACTTCCTTTCTCTCAGTAGGACATTAAGGAGCATGAGGAGAGCTGTACCTGGTAAGAACAAGAGTTGAGCAGCAAATGTCTCTAGAAGGGTACGAAAGGGGGAAGCAGAGCCCTGGAGCTATAACTACCTGTGGTGGGCAGGATTTGCTTGGTTCTGTGAACTGACCCTTGAATATGCTGATTTTGCTCTTTTCTTCCCCTTTTTGCTCTGATGGGAACCATGGCGATCAGCTCAGATGGAAATCTCGATTTCATGCATGGCTGGATTTTCCTAGGGATAAAAAAATGGATGTTTCCTTGTTCTAGAATGAGGATATCAATGAAGAGTTAGTTGAAGTAAAGGTGGCATGGTGTTGGTGCGGTTTTCCTTGGCAAGAGGGGACTGTGGATGTGTGGGAGCACTGAGAACCAAACCTGCCTCACAAGCAGGTTTGGAAAGAACAATGATAGCTCTACTATCCATCCTCCTTCTCTGGAATCTCTGGGAGCTGAAGGCATGGATCCCACACTTAAAAACATTTAAATCCTTGATACTCCATTGAAATTCTAATTGTATCATTGACAACCTGTAAAGAAGGTGGAAAAAGGTACAGGAAAGGAAGACAGAGGGAAAAGGGAAGAGACGGAGATAGGGAGTAGAAAGGAGAGGGAAGAAGGGAAGGCAAAGGGAGCAGAGGTGCAGGAAGAGATGGGCTGGGGCAAGGTGGCTGTAGGGATCCGGATGGGTCCCATCCCCACCCACAAGTACCAGCAGGAGCTATTTCCCACCCTGTCTGGGAATACGATCCCTCCTGCTTACCCATAGCCACAGCCCAAACCAGTCCAGTGCTTTATATTTATCCCTTTAACTGTCACCCAAAACAATCCTCTGCTCCACCAAAAGGTACTGCTTGTTTTCAAGCATGTTGGGTACAGCTTCACTTCCTCCCTCCTTTTCCCAGCCTCCAGTGTGTTTTCAGTTCAGGTAGAGCCGTCATTTACGTTTTATAGTTTGCTTTACGGCATCTTGTTATGGCGTTATCTGTTAAAGAATGTATTTTTAATGTGTTTTATAGCATGCTTTATAAATAAGTTATTAAAGAACGTACCTGCAGCTAGCGATCACTTAATAAATATTAATAAGGCAATTCCAGATCAGGCTATCATTAAGAGTGCTGCAGCACACCCACGCTAGTTACCTAGAAGGAGTTTCTGTGCTGGTTTCTGTGCTGGTTCAGAGGGCTGTGATGGGTAGGGCTGGGAAGCAGGGGTGGGAAGGAGGTGGTTTTGCCAAGTCCTTTTGTCCCTGAACTCCAGTCTGAGTAATTTTTTTCATGGAATTCCAGTGGCAGGTAGGGAAGAGGTGGATAAAAACAGGAGAGCAACTCTGAAGATGGATCTGGGTTGGTGTCCATAGCAGGTAGGAACCCAAATGTGGCTTTGTAGGAGGGCAATGGTCAGCTGACCTCACTGGCTTGTCGTCTCCTGCCTAAGTTCTTAGCTTAGTCTGAGAAATGTGGAAATTTAGCCAACCCCATTTCTCTTTCTATATGACTGTATTTTTTGGGGTTTCCAGTTTGGATTTCATGAGCTGATATGCCTGTTACCCCAGAGTATAGATGGCCATCACTCTATTTTGCAAATGCATTTTGGTTCTAGCTAGAGAATGCTTAGAAGCACCCATGTGTTCAAGATCTGGTGACACACAGACCTTTTCTGTGGAAAAAAGCCATCCAAATCCAGGCAATTTATAAGCTTACCTAACGTATAACATGTATAATTAATTTGTAAGTTTATAAACTCAGTTTGCACAGACTGTAGGATCCTGGACAGCAGCTCAGGTATTCGCAGAACCACTGGATATTGAGCAGTGATGGTACAAAACTTTCTTTAGTGTCTGAGTGTCTGATCAGCAGGTGGTTGTTCACTCCTGTCCATGCAAACACTGCTGGAGGAGACCAGCCTTCCCAGGTTGCCTGTGCACCCAGCTGAAAACGGGAGAGAGATGGTGCTTTGCAGCACTCTATATCTGCATACCCGCACTCCTCTCCTAGGCTGCTTTCTGCAGCAGCAAACCTCTGGCAACACCTCTGTCAGGCATTAGTATCTTTTTTGACATGTGCCAGAGTTAAGCATGAGCATTGTGGACATATATACGCGCATATGTATATACATCAACATCCATCTCCTTTTCACATCATGAGCAAAGTCCCTCCCACCCGAACCTCCACATTCTGCTCCATGACACTTTATCAGAGCTGGGTTTCCAGCAGACCAGAGATGCTCCCAAAGGCAAGAGAGTGCTTCACAGAGGAAGAGGCAGCGAAGCTGTCTTCCTTCTTCCACCTCCCCTCTTCTGCTCTCATTACAGGCCACGTGTTCTTCTCCTACAGCACAGAAAGCAAAGGATGGGTTTGAAAGGTCCCTCCTCTCTCTGCAGCTCCCATAATTGTCTTTGACACTGTTTATCATCTGTGATAATACAGCTGTGCCCTGTTACCTCCAGCTGCCCTAATTCGTGTTATCAGTCTGGCACAGAGGAGAGGCAGGTGAGAGGTATGGAGGAGAGGTGAAGCCATTACAGAGCTGACAGGGCAGTGAGAATGGAGCATGGTGATGGACTAGCCATCACTTGACCTGAATGCAAACATACATCCTATTGGATTGACCTTTCCCTGAGAGTAATGGATCTCCTCGTGCATCATTTTTGTTACATTGCTGGCCATTCCAAGGAGATAGTTTCTGGTAATTAAGATAGATCCCTCATATAATCCACCCACAACGACAATCAATAGGTACCTCCAGAGGGATATTTCCAGATTATTGCTATGTCAGTGCAACTTTTGGAAGCTCTGTAGATCTGATCACAAGAGGTGCAATCAGGAAAGCAGCACAGGGGTGACTTCTGTTGAGGAAAGGTGTTTTCAGGAGCCACACACGTATTTGTAGGCATATAATGGTGACTGTGCCCTCTCTTGTTTGGGATGAGAAGTATATAAGAATTATAAACGCTAATACTGCTGTAACGTTGTAGCAGAAACTCTGCAGTCCTGCATGATCACAGGCCTATTACAGCAGCAAAACAGATTTGGAGCTCTTATTTTCAGAATGGAATTACAGCAGCTAAATCAGACTCCTTCTCCCTCTCTTCTTAGCATAAGGGGCATTTTCTTACTCATGCTTCACCCCTTTTTATGCGATTTTTGAGTATCTATAAGGCAGAAAACAAAGGTCCCCAGCACTATACAGAGGTACTACATACAGATATTAGACTGTATTTGCAAAAGTGGATCTGGGAGAAAAAATTTATTCTTCACAGGTAGAGGATACAAGGTCCTCTTGCTTCTCTTCATTCAGTCACTTTTCTAGATGTTAGCCAAGGCTAATGTCACAATCCAATCTGGATCTAGGAATGAAATTCATGCACATTACAGCTGTACAAAGCAAGAGACTATCCCATTTGTTCTTCTTGTTTTAGTGCTACAAACTCTGTAAGTGAAATGAGAAAATTCAAAATTGTAAGTGGGTTGAAATCTCTGGCATTGAAACCTATGAAGCTATGTGAGGACTCATCCTTTGAGTTCAAGGCTATTCCAATAACCTAAGAGAAGAACTGGCAGCCATGGACTCCTTGCCTTGCATTCTTCCATCTTCCACCAATTCTGAAGAACATCCCTTTGCTTCTTCTTGACTCATTTTGCAGCACACTTGGCTATATAATATGTGTTCATATCCCACCATGGAGTCTGAAAGAGAAATATGAATCCTAAAGAAACACTGAGGCGCCAAAGTACCAGAGAAGGCAACATACAGTGTATTTTATGGACTCTTAGGTCTGTTTCTCTTTTGCTATAGAAAATCTAGAGCAAAAGATGTGTTTTTGAATGGCTGGGGCTGCTCCAGAATGTGTTTGGGGGTTCAGTTTGGTGGGACAACAGGCATCATTGGTGTTCGGAGCTCCAGACTAAATGTTGTCTTTGCAGCTCTTAACTGGGTGGTAAAACTTGTGCTGATGTGAAAAGGCTCTGAAGTTTGTTCCCTTAGTCATATTGATTTGAGAAATACAGCCAAACACGAGTTGGGATATGAGCTTTAAAAATGTCAAGGGGAAATTATTTCAAGCTCAGAATATATATGAAGTTAATAGCTTGGCTCTTCCCATTTCCCTTTTTAGCTATTACTCTGCATCGGTGACCTGATTTTTCAGAAAGGGATATTTGTTGGGTCAGTGGTGGGAGGGTCACAAATGATTCCCTGTAAGGTTCAGGCACTATTTCTGCAACCAGGGCTACTTGTCTTGTACAGTCCTTTGAGGGCTTCTGGTCTAAGAGGAAACCTACAGATCATGACTACTGTTTCCTTACTGAACATTTCACGTCTACCAGACATTTTTCATCTGAGTCATCTTCTAATCTGCCTTTGCTCTGAAAATAGCATTTATGGATGTCCTGGTAAAAGGGAAATGTAGAAAATCCCTCCAGCAAGGGAAAATCTCTTATGGAGGTCCTTGACCTTTGAACTGCATTTCAAACATTGAGACACAGAGTTCCTCTCTTTAATTTCCAGATTTTGTTGTTAATGTTTCCATGAATTTGTGGAACATTCTGCTCTCTGTCCCTCCTAGGCTTTAAATTAGCTTTACATATCTTGTATGCCTACTCTGATCTTCACAGTTTTTAATGTTGGTTTTCCTTTTTTCATTATAGCTTTCCATCTCCTGTTAGCACATAAATAAAAATGCAATTTATTGGAATAGCTATGTCACAACAAAGACTATTCTTCTCCCTGTGGGTGAAACCAGGTAGTGATGCGCCATGTGGCTCATGTTCTAACAATCTCACTCTGGCTGTATGGCCAAAACCTGATTGTAGTTTCTTGAGAGCAAATTCTTTTTATTTACATGCCCTTTCACCTGCGATGTATTTTAGAGCCATAAAAGAACATTAACTGGTTATTATTTTATTTGTTTCATAATATTAAGGGTTTATATGAATTGATCAAGCTCTTAAAAATCAATTATATTTAGACTTCTCCACACTACTGCATGTAAAACTCGCAAACAAAAGTAAACCCAGATCTGTCCAACACTCAGCCAATGTAATATCCTTATTAAAATGTATGGGTTCCTTTTCTGGTTGGACTAAAGAAAGGAATCTGACGTGAAGGTAATGAGGCCCTGGCACAGGGTGCCCAGAGAAGCTTTGGCTGCCCCATCCTTGACAGTGTTCAAGGCCAGGTTGGATGGGGCTTGGAGCAAGCTGCTCTAGTGGAAGGTGTCCCTGCCCGTGGCAGGGGGTTGGAGCTGGATGAGCTCTAGGGTTTCTTCCAACACAAACCAGTCTGTGATCACTGAAGTTTTTATTAATTGACACAAGAGTTTTGAAGAGTTCTAAGTTTCCTAATGTTTTTTTTTTTCTCTAATAACTCCATAAGAGTCCTGTGACAAACTGCTGCCAACTCACCTGACCTCAGCTTTAGCAGGTCCCCAATAATTCACAGTTCAGCAAACATTACAAAGCCAGAGATGTGCCATTGCAGGCTATTGCCAGCAGGTACCAGCCCATCAGATCAAACGTCACCAAGACATACGCATGGGCCTTGAAAAAAATCCCTAAACTCCTCCATGATTCACTCATATAATCTGATCTTGAAAATAATTCCTAGTAAATGAAAGAATATGAATGTCTTCTGATCTTGAGAAATAATCCTTTTTATTTGTGTGTGTATGATTGTGGATTAATATCTTTCTGAGCTCCAGTGAAAGGTACTGTTGTAAAAATGAGGTTGGCTAAAATGTTTAAACATTATTTACAGAAAGGACATGGGTCTGATTAAAGCAAAAGGAGGGGTGTCTCTTTCATGGTGACAGGAAAGAATACACATTATTCAACAGAAGTGCTTGTTTCATTTCAGTAATTAGGGACTAAAGTAACTTAGACAGACTGTCAGCTTCAATATGGTGGAGCTAAGTACTAAATCATGTAAATAAAAGCTGTTTGATTAGATCAGAAATTAAAGGGCCATCATTTTTCCTGTTATCTTACAATTTACTGTTGAGGTCTGTTGAAATATTAGCACCAAGCACACGCCTCCAAGAGTAACTACTAATAGGTCTACCTTTTTAAAAACTTCTTCAATAGTTTTCCTCTAGAATCCAGATAAACAACCAAATTTTGGGAGGGTCTGGCTAGACACCTCCACGAAGAGACCTGACATTAGCAGGGCTCAGCACCTGAAGTTCTATTAGCTGCTGTCTTCAAAACGATACCCTAAAAATTCTGCTATAAACATTTTTCACCTACTCTTGGGTCCAGGTTTATTTTATTCCTGTGAGCAACAGAAAGAAATTTCAGTGCTTTTCCAATAAGCTCCCTGGAATGACGAAGGTGTTAAAAACACAGCAACCCTGTTCCCTGTATATCCTGCCCAAGGTTTGGGCTCCACTTGAATCATACCGAACAGGGTAAGTGAGACTGGAAAATCTTGGCAATACCTTACTGAAGGTAAGTACTGGTGAATTATAGAAGCTACAGAGAGAAGAGGAGCCTTTAAGTTGTTAAGCATTATTAAACATCTGCATCTTTCAGGATAACTTCTTCCTGGGGGATACCTGGCTTTGTTTGGATCCCTCAGGTCTACATCGTTGTTGAGCTGTGGAGAGAACCAACCAACCTGCTTCATCTTTGCACAGATGATGTGAACGGGTTGGCTATATTGCACTCAAATAGTGCACACCTCTCCTGCACAGCCAGCAGGGCTATGGTCACCCATGTTCAAGGAGCTCACTTCAACTCCAGGCATAAGCACAGTGCTTTTCCTGGTTAAGCTGATATTCTGTAGCAGCATATTTCGAAGCCCATTTGATATCTCCCATTGACAGCCATGATTTTTTCACCCCTGTTAGTCTTCTGCTCCAGGCAACTACAAGCTTTGTGCTTGAAGCTAGTACCAGCACCATCAGACTAGGACTGATGCCTTTCCAGAAGCGTGATCTAGGCAGAAACCTGCAGTTTACCCAGCCTGAGATGTGCTGGATGCAACTGCATGATCTTCCAGGTCTTTTTGGCCCTTGGAAACTATTTAAAACCCAACTTGATGATTGCAGTCAATCTCTCTTCCTGTGTGAGGTCTGTTGGGATACTGCCTCTCACTGTTCCCAAAGCAACAAAATAATTTCCAAAGTGGTTTTATGCTTACAGTCCCCATGCCAAAACAATTGCATGGGTGTACTCTGTTTTGGGCATGTTCTTAATGTTTGTTTAATCTATACGTGAAGCATCATAATTGCCTGCATTCTGCTTCCAAAGTGAACATGAGTATTGGCAAAGGGGAAATAGAAGGCAGGTGTGTGCCTGTCTATCAGCAGGGAGTTCATACCAGTTACTTTTTGCCTTGCTTTTTTTTTTTTTTTTCCTTTTCTGGCATTTAAAAGAATTTTGAATAAGTTGATGAGGTTTAGTAGTCTCCTGTGATACTTTTTGATCTTTTTTCAGGTACTTTTTCAGACCCATAAAACCCAGAATAGGATTAAAACCTGCATCTGAGCAATGCAATTCCTGGCAATGGCACAAATTCATTGCTTTCCAGGTCTCTTTTGTTATTTTTATTTATTATGCATACTGTAGTTGCATCTAGAAGTGTCATTTGGAGACCATTTCAGAAAGTGTTGTGCATGAATACACATCTAAATAACAATTGTTTTGGCAAATCAGCCTTAAAGACTTTTTCCACATATAAATTTCATTACCTTTTCCACCACTCTTTCCATTGGAGATGGCACTGGCTCAAAATGCCTTTTGTTATATGCAAATCACCATTTTTTATTCCTTGTTCACATGAAGGGATTGCTCCTGCCCTTCTGCCTCTCTGGGAGCAGGGAGACACAGATGCTCTGAAACCAGGGCAGCTCTCCTGCATGAGAGGGGCAAAGCACAAGCTGCCCCGCAGGAACTGCAGACCTGCAGGCACTGTTCGTGCAGCCAACCTCAGCGCATCCCCTGGAGAGGGGACGGTGGTGACATCCATCTGGCCTTCCTCCCTGAGGCTGTTGTTGACAGTGAGTAGAAGATCTGAGCAGAGGAAGGGTTTTGTTAATTTTTGCCCCAGTAGTTAGAACTGAGGACCAGGCCAGGCTGGACTGATACAGTAAGATGCCAAAAGCCAGGGAGAGTTTGGACAGAACAAAGATGACAGCTGTGGGCCGGGATTTATCTTTTCTACATTTACCCACTGATCATATGTGAATGATATTAATTCTTCCTCCTATATGCACATCTATTTATTAGGACTCTCGACACCTTTGCTTAACTCTATTCGATTCATCACTAGAAACCCATGTGAGGACAGCAAACATGAAAGCATGGGAAAAAGTCAAGAACAATCTGCCTGTATTCATATGAATGCAAAGTCACCTGCAAATGTTCAGAGCCCTCACAACCACCTGAAATATTGTTTCCTGGTGCCCCTCCCTTTTTTTTTTCCCTATGAAAATGAAAAGGAAGTGAAAATTTCATGTGTTCTTGAGCAACAAACCTGCTCTGCCTACCCTCCTGTTTGCTCCTGACCCAATTAGGGCTTCCAAAGCTCTTTAGTTAAGTGCTGTGGTTGTATTTGTTACAGTCACTGTATGGCAAGTCAAAACACACATTTGGCACCTGGCTTTCATTATTATTTCAGGTGAGGAGGTGCAGTGTATGGTGTTACGAACTAGGGTGGGCACTTCTCTAAACTGAATAGCCCAAATGCAGAGCTCTGTATCTCCTTCATTGCTTCCTTAGGTCAATGTCCATGCAAAGTAACATCTCTGAGATCTGGCCCTGGTTCCCATGGGCTTGCTGTAGCTATGTACTTCACCTTAAAATTGCCACTTAATCTCTACGCTGTTGTTTCTCCACCAGTGAGATGAGAACAGAGCCAACAATCTGTTAATGTTTCTAAGACGAGGGAGGGAAGTGCTGAGCATAATTTTAATAAATGGCAGTGTGAAAGTTTTCTCTGCTCCACCGCTTTCTCTCGTAGATTATATAAACCATACAAACTACCTTCTCTCTTTCTAACTCTCCTTTCATTCCAGCGGAGTTAATTTGATTTAATGCATTTACCATCCTGACAGTTTTATTTTAAGTGGAGCACTCTCTATTGCAGATGGTAACCTTTTAATGACATTTCCCCCAGCATGCAGGTGGTTGCAGCTCCTTTGGCAACCCCCTTTCTCTTTTGGGAAGAGGGACCCCAAACACTGCACTTCTGCATAGCTTCAGCTCAGCTGAGCCTTGTGGCTCTAACAAGCCCTAATGACCGAAGACACACACCCTACCAGACCATGCTTTTTGTACCATAGAGGCTCTAGATTTGAATCCAGTGACTAAATTTGCAGCTCAGCATCTGAGAAAGGGGTTGTTGCCCTACAGTGTTATCTGACAGAGGCTGTTTTCCAGCTTTGGCATGCTCTGTACTGCGCATGTTGGGTTTTTCTCCTTCTGCTGCAGTTACAGTTGGCACCATTAAACTCTCGGTGTTCACTGCCTGGGGAAATGCAATTATTGTGGAGCCTTCTCCTAGTTACAGTAGGAGACACTGTGTTACTGCAGTCACTATGGAGTGACAAATGTGGTTTTAATTGCACCTACTCTACCTGGAATTATCTGTAAACTACAATTAAGGAAGTAGGTACTCAAGGAATAAAAGCTCATAGAAAACCGACATGGTTCTATGGTGACTTATGGGAAGATCTACAAATTCATGGTAGTTTTCTGTGGAACAGGATGGAAGATGCAGCAGACTATAATACCTTTAAATGATCTTTTCTCCATCATCAGTACAGTATACCAGCATGGAAGTAGTGCTTATTGGCCAACTCTTCAGGTAGTGCAAATCTGCAAAGGCTCCATTTGAGTTAGTGGTCTAGAGCAGAGTTTATTGGCTAATGTATGTATTGGATTTTGACAGGCTGATGTGGATTTTGTTTCATTTAAATTCAATTTAATTTAATTTGAATGGCTTACAGGCATTTGCAAGGGACCCTTGCAAAGGAACATGGTCTGTCTGCAGCAACAAGACCAAATTAGCCAGTCAATTAGCAGATCCAAAGGAGCTAGAGCAGCCCACTCATTGTTTTAGGGCTTCCAAAATCAGTATTCAGCCCGCCCTTCTACTGGTGGTGTCCACCAGAGGATATCTGTGGTCCACCCTCACAAACGTGTCCTTGTGGAGGAGTGGTCCTGTTTTGCAATAGGATGAGAGAACAGAAGAAGAGCAAATCAGAACTAAAAAAAATAATTACCAAATCCATTTTTAGTCAAATCTTCTGGAGTCACAGTTGAGGCTGAGTGAACTCCCCAGGATTTCACCCTACAAAAGCAACAACCTATGGATGCATATTCAAAAATATCAACTGTCTCTGAGTTGATTTTATCATGGGAATCACTTTGGTAACAAATCTCCAGAGTGTGGCCCAGGCAAAAATTGCCAGGTAGTAAAAACAGAATGACACTAAGCAATGACGTTTTGCTTAGTCATCTTTCCTTTTCTGTGGTATTTTATTATTGCTATTCCAATGTGCTGGTTATTGAGTATATGATTATTCTTTTAAATGAGTTTGGACAGCGTCTATGGCTTTGTAGCAATTAAGAGGCCACAGACTTTAGCAGCTCAGGAGAAATGGAGTAGGTTTTAATAGCTTTATTTATCTTTAGCTTCTGCAGAGCTCTTTGGACTTCCTCAATGGTGGGCAGTTTTGTATCAATAAAAGGATGCTGGAACTTATTTCTTGTAAATGCAAGTAGGTCATTATCAATGGTGTGGGGAGCCTTGCACAGCCCTTGAGAGAAACACTTTCTCTCTTAGCTCCGTCATCAATTACAAGACTGCCAATGAATCTTGGAAAAAGTGAACAAAAGCATTTTATGACCTGCCTTGGTAAAAGTCTGACAGACTGCGGTGCTTCCTTGATGTTGCTAATTGTCTTCCTCACAGCGCCTGTTGCCAGCTTTTAATGTCTAACACCTACACTTACTTGAGGGGAACGGAGTGAAATCTTGCCAAGTAAATCAGCTAGCTGGTACTGTTATATTAACTCTTCTTCCTTTATCAGTTGTTAATAGATATTTTACAGATAAGATGAGTCACATGTGAAAAGCCCTTCATCTGTGCTAATTACAGGTGCAGGTTTGAGAAGGGGTGAAGCATGAGCACTGCTCTCGGCACCCCAGCTTGTCTTGCTCCTTTAAATGATGAGAAATCAGCCCCTTGGGACAATCATAGAGTCCATCATCTCCATCATCCTGCTGCTGTCAGTAGATTTTGTGCCTGTGTCTGAGTTTGAAAGATTGGTTGCAACCTGATGGGCAACCAGAAAACAAAGCCTCTTTTTATTTTGAGGAACATATGCTATTAATAGAAGCTTAAATATTGTGATTAACTTGTCCCTAAATGTTAAAACTGTGTAGGAAGAATGGGAATTGGTAAAGTACATTAGGGAAAATCTGTACCCAGCTCTGTTTCATTAGTTCCCTTCCTTGTCAGGTGATTAAAAATCTTATTTTCCTGGTCACCTCTGATCTATGATAATCTCAGCACTGTACACATAGGTATGTGTCCTAAGTTCTCACTAGGTGTTTATTTATGGAAGTTCCCACTAGAGCTATCAAGCAACTTTACTCTGACAGCCTGCAGAAATCAAAGCTACACTGAGCAGCATTTGAAGGAGAAACTTAAATGCCGTTGGAGAATATTCTTGCACAATTTGTACTGTATTATAACGAATAAGTCCAAGAAATTTCAGCATCCTCAGGTGTTTTCTGAATCAAGGCCACACACCAAGGAGATCAGATGATCAGAATTGGATTAAATACTGTGCACAAGAAAGGAACTTTTCCCAGTCCTGCCAACTGACTCATCGCCTGACTCCTGCCAAGTCTCTTCACCAGTGATTTGCTTGTATGTCATGACGACACCTCTGCCTCATGCTTTTAATGCAAGAGATCTTGAGAAACTTCTTCTTAGTGGCATCGTGAGGATTATAGGTCGTGCCAGAACAAAATCCTCCAACACTTGCGGTTCAACTGACATTAATAAATCTGTGCATTAATGACAGATACGTGTGTCACTACAGGTGCAAATGATGTTTAGAGATCTATTAGAAAAACAAGTGTAATTTTCCTTTGTTTAGCTATTATTTTTCAGTTAATCTTCCTCTTAAAAAAAAACCATGGAATTCTCAGTGGTCTCAAATTCTTATTAACTAGATGCTCTTATTTCAGTGCAAAACCAAGGCCACTTCATACATTGGATACATATATACACATATGCATTCATAAATTAGCAATATAAATATTTTTATATACATTTTTGGGAGTATAAATTCAACATTTTGAGAAAAAAAGCCATCTTTTGCTCGCATTTTGTTTAAATTAAACACATTCTTGCCTTGCAAAGACAGAGATGAGGAGCTAAAGTTCAGCATGAAGTTGTCAATCTCGTCTGGCAAGAGGCAAACCCAAATTTCTCATCTGATTGCTCTTCACTGCCTACAGGGTAAATGTTCCAAATGATGCACAGGAGGTGTGTGGACAAAACCTATTAATAAATAATTGGTTTTGTACCCATGCCTCCTGCACACTTTTTTTTTGAAAATTCTCTCCTCTTCCTTGCCTCTAAGTGTCATTCATGGGATTCTCTAGAAAATAAGACTGAAGAGTAAATGCATGGTAGGAAGCAGTGCTTAAGGGAAGAGCTCTCAGCTGTATTCCCCTCTGTCTGAGGTTAAGAAGGCAGATAGGCTATTTCCTCACACTGAAGGACATTTTCGTGGAATGCATAGTCCACATCACAGAGCATTTTTCTTATCATCGCACAGTAACAATCCCTAGAAAGAGGAATATGGTCCTCAGGCCTCATAATATCATCCTTTATTAGAAATAAGAACAAAGGATGCAATTAAAATCAAATATTTCACATCCCAGAGGTCTAGATACTGCTTGGCAGTTCCCTAGTGATTCTCCCTTTGAAGAAGCGCCACAGACATGAATGCTCGGGAGGGGCACCATGGCTGTAATGGGAATGGGAATGTGGCTAAAGAGGCACAGATATGCTGCTGAGGAAGAAAGAAGGAAACCTTTAAAGAAAATATTCTCTAGATAGTTAGGAAATCTCCTGAAGGCAATGCCTGATGGCCCAGGTGTTGGGGACTTTTAGGGATAGATTTGCTTGCAGGTCACAGCATTTCCCCATGTCTCTCTGCTCTTTGGGCTGTAATGTTGCTGGAGCAGGGGCTCTGGATGGACACAGTCCTGGACTGTGGTTTTAGACTACTGATTTGATTTGAAAACCCCATCTGATATTACATCAATATAAACACAAGATTTTCTGATAGGTTTGCTTTTTTAAAGTAATTCTTAAAAACCCTCTCCCCCCTCCCAAACCTTCTGGTTTGTGCTAGGCCAAAAATAATCAGACAAAGAATCAACAGGTTTCTGGTGCTTGCAGCTCCAAGATATCAGTCATTTGGACCAATATTGATAAATCACATTACCTGGTAACATGGAATGTCTTATTTTATTTTAAGTTCATCCAGATCAGCTGCTTTCTGCCCCATAGGAGCTATTATTCACTCTCAGGTGAACAGTGCTTTTTCACTCCAGAACTCTCTAAAGTGCTGGTTAAAAAAGTTCCAGTGCACAAAGAAATCAGGTGCATTTCTGGAGGCTGCTATCCCAACAGCATCCCCAAATATTTCTGTCCATGTCAATCCGTGATGGAGCAAGACTCAACTTGGACACCTCTTCTGCTGCCCTCTGCAGTAATGAAATACTCTGGTTTTGCCTTGCATATCTGACAAACATCACCTGAGCTGCACTCCAGAGGGAGAAAAAGTCCTAGATTTTGTGAGGACTTCCTCTAGGGAAAGAGAGGGAGGATTTGGATACTTTGCTCTGCAAAGCTTGAATCTGGCAGCACACCCTGTGCCAGGAGCTACTTGCATGATTGTCCACCACTGCAAACCCTGGGGTTGCTCCTGCCTGTGATTCATGTTCCTATAAACTTCAAGATTTATCATCCCTTGACAATCGATAGGCCATTCCTGGATCAATACTTACCACTTGGGTCAATTAATCTTGATATTCACTTTAAGAGTAGTCAGTATCTACTTATTGATTTGAAGAATAATGAAAAGTAAGCACATGGGACTCAATCCCCAGGCTCCTGAAGGGGCAAACCTCCCACCACAGTCACACATTGCCAGGCATCAGAGCAGACTCCCTGAGGGTTGCAATTCCCATTCTGACTGTCTCTTTGTCCCTTCCCTACGGTGTCATGTTGCTCACAGATATGAAGTGCTCGTGTGACTTTTCCAAAGTGTATAATGAACAGTTGAACAGTGCCGGACTGAGACAGCTTCTTTGGTACTCATGTGAGCTTTGTATGACAGGCAAATGACACCTGTTACAGGAATTATTCTCCATATAATAGACTGAAGAATGTCATTGCCATACCAGGCTTTGATGCTTTATGGTTCAGATATCTCAACGTTTCTCCTAAGCATGTTCAGAGAGGTATTCTGAACTCATAGGTAGTACTTGACCAACAAAATTAAATCAAACAACTCATAAAGACAAATATGTTTCAATTATTATTTAGGCAGTTCTTGATCACCTGTGAGAATTCTGCCTGAAAAAGCACAAAGAGCCACAAAATTTGGCCTTTTATTATTAATTGATGTGTTTGCAGTGGAGCAGTGCACACAATTTTACGCATGAAATATAAAAGTATATTTATTTGACTTGAAAATAAAACAATGATGTACCTGTAAACTCTTCCATGACTACAAATTTTATCCTGGAAAGTGTTCATGAAATGTGTAGCCATTTGTATTCTCCATAGCATTATTTCTGTATCTCTAGAATGCCCTGAGAATAACAAATGAGCTGCCAGTTTAGAGTGACAATATTCAATAAGATGGAAATGGGCTATCTAGTATTTGCAAAAATAAAATAAATAATTACTCCCTGGAGGTAATTTTTAATTTTGGAGTTTTGTGTAAAATAGTACAGCAGACCAAACCATCATTGTAATCAAAATGTGTTTCTCCTCAATCAGTTGTCAAAACGAGATTTTGTCCTGCTACAGTGAAAATCTTTTTCCTTTCCTTTCCTTTCCTTTCCTTTCCTTTCCTTTCCTTTCCTTTCCTTTCCTTTCCTTTCCTTTCCTTTCCTTTCCTTTCCTTTCCTTTCCTTTCCTTTCCTTTCCTTTCCTTTCCTTTCCTTTCCTTTCCTTTCCTTTCCTTCCCTTCCCTTCCCTTCCCTTCCCTTCCCTTCCCTTCCCTTCCCTTCCCTTCCCTTCCCTTTCCTCTCCTCGCCCCTCCCCGTCCCTCCCCCCTCCCCCCCTCCTCGCCCCTCCCCGCCCCTCCCCCCTCCCCTCCCCGCCCCTCCCCTCCCCTCCCCTTCCCACTTTCCCACTATATTGGCTACCACAAAGAAAACCCAACACCTTGTTCACATTACAAAGGAAAAGAATATAAACATTTCCACAAAAAGAAAAGATGCTCTTTGAAAAAGGGTGCCCATCAGTTACAAAATTAAGAGACCAATGCATAACCCAGCAGAAGAGGAAGCTGAGGGCGGCCCAGCAATGGTTTATTTAGTCTAAGGGATTAATTATTCAACAGTTGCAGTCATGATGAGAGTGTGCACACAGGACTAAAACTAGCACAAAGGTTAATTGGTATCTAAGGACTGTCTCTAGTCATCTGATACTGTTAAGTAGCGTGGCTGCTATTTTAGTACAGTTTTGGACTTTAAAAAGAACCCACAAAAGAACTCTAATTCACGCGTGAGGAACTGAAGACACGATTTCCTGGCATGAGGTGCTTGGGAAATTGGTACCCAGCATCAGCTCACCTGGCGAGAAGAGAAAGAGAAAGCTTTGTGCACTTGCTGCAATTGAAAGATGGATTCCCCATTGCTGCTGGCTTAAGCCTTATGGGTGCTATTTAAACTTGTCATGTCATAAATCCAGTACCTACCATAGCTTTTGTTCTCCATCCCATTTTATTTGTAAGCGTGCGCAGAGAATTGTGGTGGTGCAAAGAAAGATGTGTCATTGCAGTCCAAACCACTTAAGCTGCAAACTTTGCAAGGGGCCTTCTTCAGCAGAAGTGTTTATTTTGGAGGAGCTCCTAAGGACCACCAGAACCGCACTGGCTGGCAAAGTACGGATTTGGCCGTAGGTGTTGGAGATTGGATTGCCACAGGTATTGGAGACTTCAAGATTGACCTGATGAACCATCAGTAATTATCAGAGCATCAGGGCAAGCTGGCACATCCTGCTGTGCTTGGAGTGGCCTTAGCTTCATACTCCTGATTGTCTGTTAGAAGGATTTGGTTCTGGGTCAAAAGAACTTCCTGGCCTGTGAGGAAGTGTCCTCTCTTTTTCCCCACTCCCTGCTTCAGAAACAGGGATATTACCCCATTTGGTTGTTGCCTCCTGCATGTAGGGGAATATCTGCAAAGCCTCTGATAGAGAAGGTGGTGATGGTCCCCAATCAAATCGCAAACCTTGTGCAAACATCTGGCTGTGCCACAGCCACCACTGCCACGACATCTGGGTGTGTGTATGGCAAATTTTTGGCAATCCATATATTTTGATTGCCAAAATCTAAATCCAAAATCTGATGGACTTGGGGACTTTGTACTCTCAAAATAATTCCAGTTCCTACCCCTGAAAAAAATCAAAGATTTTTGGAACAGGAAACTCATATTCATAACCTAACTGGCTTACCTGAATAACAGACAAGCAGAAGACATTGGAAGCTGTGCACAAGAGGACAGATGGAGCAAGTGGACAGCGGGACATAGGTAACATCTCTAGGACAAAGAGTCCCAGTCACGTAAAGCAGCTTAACAAGAACAGTAAACTCTCTGCTGGAGAGAACAATAAATTACAAAAGCAGTAACTTAGATTTGGGCAACAGCTCCAAGATGGGAGCAATATCCAAGAGCTGAGAGTGGCACAAAGGAAAGAAGAATGTATCTCTCCATTTTGCCACCTTGTAAGATCTGATAGCAGCATTGCCTTCCCTAAGCAAGCAGAAGGAGGTGTCCAACATCCACCTATAACCCTTCCTGTAGGGTTTATAGATCAGAAGCTGGCTCCTGGCTGCCGCCTGATGTTCAAAGTCTCCACCTGAGATCATTTTCCTCCCCCACGTAGGCAGGCTCCTTTCTCCCTTGCCAGCTCACTGCTGTGCTGCTGGTTGTGATGAAACGGCAGCATCTGCTGAACTTGGGATGTGAAAGTGTAGTTAGATGAGGCAGGGTGTTCAGGAATTCAGAGAGACGCTGTTTATTGTTTTCTAAGTTCTGGTGATGCAGAAATGGACATGTTCATTGTCAGGGAAATGGGGAAGTAAAACACTGAGTGTCAAGCAAGAAGAAATTATATTTAATGGAATTGGATTCAGAAATGTTGTTGTTCCAGCTACTTTAAAACACCACTGGCATCATAGCCGAGGAGCTGCCAAGATTATCTTTTTTTCTGCTGTGGTAGCTTTTCTCCCTACTCCTGTATCTTTTTTCTTCAGCACATTTTGGCATGTCATGCAGTGGAAGAGTGCATGTCTCTTCTACCTTTGTTTAACATTGACCTCAGCCCTAGGAAGCCTCAAACAACCAAGTCTTTCTTGGTCCAGATTGTCTTCTGGGCTACCTCAGAGCCATCACTGCACAGGGAGAAGAGGGACACTTTTATTGTACATGGACTCATAGGTCCCCATCTTGGAAACCACATAAGCAATTTAAATTCAGAGTGAGATTGATGCGTGTGTCCCAGTAGAAATACAAGCTCAAATGTGTTGCTGAATCAGTTCAAAGAGACAAAATGGCCAGCTTATATTTTTAACTATTGTATGAAGAGAAACATTTAAAGAAAATAGTACTTTCAAATACTCTTCTTGCATCCACTGAACATAGCTCATTATTAAAAAAACAAATGGATTGTCCAGAATGGTTTGGAGCAAAAAAAGATGCTATTTTCAGCATCTCTGTCATCAGCAAACTTTGGGTAGCACACACAAATCCTGAAAGACTTTGAAAAGGAAACAGCCACTGCTCTGTGCGCTCATCTCCAATCACTGACATAACACCGTGCCACGTCCATGGTGAATGTCCAATCAACATCCCATTTCCCACATTTTTTTTGTGTATCAGAGCACCGGGCTGTATCCTGAGCTGTTTGGATGTGTGCAGCTCTGGAGATGCAGATCCTCTGTTGGGGCCAGGATGAAGCTTTCCCAGCATCATGTCACTAGTCCCTTGGTGAAGCCATTGGGGATGAACCCCCCTGGTCCAGCACTTATGAAAAAAATCCTATTTTTTTACCGTCATTGAAGAAGAAATTGAAAAATCTTTTGTTGAACAGAGTACCTCTCACTTAAAAAATCCAGGCAAGATAAAATGACATGTGTGCTAATGATGTATTTTATGAACCACCATCTGTCTCAGGAAAGGTCAGAGAAAAATGGCAACTGCTGCTCAGGTGATTGGTGGTGGAGGGGGGAAAATGGCCTCATCTGAACGTGACAAGAAGCTTCAGTGACATCATATAAATGCCATAATTGGGAAGTGGTAAATTGAACAGGGCTGCCTTCGGAATTTGATGTGTCAATAAACAAGTTCAAGGTGACACGCTGGATCAATACGGCACGACAAGAATCATCCGACAAATTTACTGCAAAGTAATTGGGTGCAAAATGACTCAACTCAACCTTCACACTGCAGAAAATCAAACAAACAGGCAACCTACAGGCAACAGTTTGTATATGTCAGATGCTGCTTAAGGTAGCTTGCGCAGTACTAATAGAGTTGTTTTAAAGGGAGACAAGGAAAAAAAAATATACAAGTGAGGATCCCGTTATTGTGAGTGTGACCTAAGGCATTGCTATAACCTTCTATGCACCTCGAGGGTGTATAAATAGAAAAACAAGACATACAATTGCTAGAGGTAGTCTTAAATATTAATATTTTTCTTCCTCTCGCTCTTGAGATGACAAATAAAATTAACTGGGGACACCCTATTTTTCTCTTAGCACAAACAAGAGGCTTTTCATATAACAGGTTTCTTACCTCTCACTCCCTTTATTTTTTTGCTAAAGGAAGGCATAATAAATCACTTCTATTAAAAACTGCTATTAGCCCAGATTACACAGGGCTATTGAACAGAAATCATTGGCTACCGTTAGAATTAAGCATTCCCACTTACCACTAAATCTGAAAAGTATCCTCGATGCATTAATTTGTTAACAACAAATTTGATGCTTTATTTGTCCCCACATGACAACCTTTAATCTGGAGTTTCTCCAAGTGGAAAGTCAAGAGCTCATTTTCCCAAGAAATTTGGGATCTTGCCAAGGCTAAAAGAGAAGCTGCTACACTGACTGCACACTTTGGAAATGTCATGGAGATTGATTGTGTTTTAATTGTACATTCATTCTGGAATGAGAAAAGAGAGAGAAGATGAGTGGAAAGCCATGGCCAAGGAGAAAGATGCCATTCATGTTTGCATCCCTTCCCAACTGTGATGAGCTTTAGTGGAGAGCACTTCTTTTGCCAGTGGTGGCTTTGTGTGTCTCTGGAAAGGATGGACAAGCTTCAGTCCTGCCCCATCCCTGATGCATCACAGGGAATCTGACCACAGACCTCAGGACCTGGTGCTTGCATATCGGCATCACTGGCTCCAACATCCACATAATTTACAGTAATCCGAAAATGCAGGAAAGCAGACAAACTCAGCAGCTGAGCTTTATTGATGGACTGACGCCACTGGATAAAGCAGTGTGCTGTATTGGTAAGCTTTGGGCACACTGAGAATTTAATGGATGTCAAGATGTGGACAGGGAAAAAAGAGGAAGATTGAGATAGAAGATTTGAACCAGGAACAGGATTAGTGTGAAGAATTACGAGTGCAGTAGTTATGTTAAAAAAATCAACCCACATATATATATATAGTATAGAGAGATTATATTATATAGATACATTATATAGAGAGATTTGACCTTGGCTGCCATCTTGGGGTTGCTGTGCTCCCTTGGGCAGGGACATCCCTGGGAGTGCTTCCCAGAGCCACCAAGACAGCTGTGTTGTGTCCCATGCAAAAAATGAAACCCGAGTGAACAAAACTCTGGTCTTTCTGGGGAAAAAATAATTCCAGATCTAGTAAGTGACCTAATGCTGAGATGTGGAGTCAAGTGTAGAACATCAGAAGGACCAGCACCCTTGACCTTTGTCTGCTGCCAATCTCAAGTTTATCTCACTGTGTAATAGAAAGGGAAAAACACCTCTTTTTCACCCTTTTTTACCTGTTAGGGTCTGGGATGACTCTAAAGCTTGATACACTGAAGATGCAGGGTTTGCAAGTAGACAACTGCCATCAGACTTAAGGACAAGGCCGTTCACTTGTCAGAGGACTCCTTTCTCTTTCAAGAATGACTTAAAAAATCAGCCAGAAAGTGGGAAACACCTTATCGTGTGAGATTAGACAGGTTGTTCGGTAAATCTGGCATTTCTAGCGGGATGTTTTTCTTTCGTTTCTCTGGCTGAATCATGGAGACAAAACATTACCACTGGACAACCTTGGCTGGAGGGAGAGATGAAACCAGCTGCTGGGTCTAAGTTTCAAAATAGAACTTGCATTACCTCTCCAAAAGGTATCTTGAGGTGGCTTTATTGTTTGATGGGGAATTTTTTGAGGGTTTAACACATTTTTTGCTTGTTTTGTTTTTTTTTTCTGTTTTTTTTTTTTTTCTTGTTCTTTTTTATTAAATATTTTCATCAAAGCCAGCTAAGGTAGTAGAGGAAATCCCAAAGGATACTTTGAAAGCTGGGAAAGTAAAAACACGAGGATTTTTATTTCAAAATTTTTTTGAATCTTTGGATTACAAAATTGTCATAAAATCCAGTGCTTGGTGTACTCTGGGCAGGAAAATTTCCTCTTGGTAAAGCTGAAAACAATGTGCTGCTCTATTGCACAAGTCTCACTTGAAACTTATTTCCAAAGCCCAAAGGAAACAAGTAAGTTCCACTAGCACTGCCAGACATTTTAGACTCCTACATCTATGGGTTTATATCCATAGATATATATTAATCCTTCTCTCCTTTGAAGCACAGTGCACATCTGAAAAAAATCACTTTTACACCTGAGAGAGGAGTCCGGGACCATGGGATCATAGAATCAACCAGTTTAGGAAAAAGCTTTAAGCTCATCAAGCCCAATTGTTCCCCAGCACTGCCAAGGCCACTGCTATCCCATGTCACTGAGGGCCTCATCTATGGTGAGGTAAACATCGCACACCTCGTCATGGTGTGTGAACACTTCCAGGGATGGTGACTCCACCACTGCCCTGAGCAGCCTGTTCCAATGCTTGAGCACCCTCTGGGGAAGAAATTGTTCCTAATCTTCAGTCTAAACCTGCCCTGGTGCAGCCTGAGGCTGTTTCTTCTTGTCCTGTCACTTGTTACTTGGGATGTTCATTTCCCATTAATTAAAGTGGGAATCAGATATCCAGTCTCTCAGGTTGCTGCGCAAGCAACACCATGAGGGAATCATACTTTGCAAGGCACAAATAGAGAACTGATAGATGATGGGCACCCGTGTCCATTGAGGACATGGCTCTACAGCTCTATACCTGAAGCGTGGTGGAAAATCCCAAAGCATCAGTTCTTTGCATTAATTTTGCTGAATCTCTTCTCCCCAAACTGAACTTAACTGATTTTCTGCCTGTGAACAATATTGACTTCCACTGTTGCTCTAATTTATTCTTTATCATCTTTGTTTACTTGTAATGATTATTCAGTTGTTAATTGATATTTCTGTTGTGCTCCTTAAAAGCCTGATTGAAAACCAATCCAAATCAATGGCATAACTGTCACTGATTTCAGTGCATTTTCAGGTTATAAATGTCATTTTCTCCCTCTTTTAACATATATAAAAGGGAAAAAAAACCTGATTAAAACAGTCCTTTAAGCTGTGTAGCTCTTTCTGGAAATATTCTCTATGTGTGGTACCTTCTCTAAATCCTAAACACTTTGATTGTCTTTGGGTTATCAATCACACTGGTTATTTTCTTTTCTGACTTAAGAGGATTATTGGGACTGGATTTTGTACTTTGTCAGTATTACAGACTGACACCTCTGCACTTGGGGCTGGGTTGCAGCCTGGTAGTGATCCTGCCTGTCTTCCCTCTCACTGAAATCATCTGGAGATACCAATGAGCTTGTGAAACCTGTGCTAGTCACAGTGTGTGGGAAACCTGTCCACCCCAAGCATAAAATTCAAATTAAAGCCCCTGGCAGGTAAGCAAAGAGTGAGAGAGGGACAGATTTCAACCTTGAGGAGCATCTTATAATGCATGCTTTTCCTTTTTGAGACTCTGTCAGAAATCAGATGCCTACAGCACAGCAGCTTTGATATCACCTTAACTCATGTGAGAGGAATGAAGCAAAAAAAATATTGCTTTGTGTGTCAAACTGAGGAGTGAGGTTGATCCTATTACTCCTCTACAGAGAAGCTTGTAGGATGTTGTTTGTAGAAACATGTTATTTTAAAGATCTCTCTCCTACACAGGTAAACTCATATATCCCTTCCAGTTGTCTCTCCTCTTGTTTTATTTACCTGTAGGGGTACGCCATGCATTTCTGCAGCCTTTGGCCCAAGCCTTGCCTGAGGGAGAGGCATCAAGTGCTCTTTGGCTGTTGTTTTTGACCCCAGGTTGTTTCCCTCTTAAGTAAGCAGGAGCAGAAGAGGCATGGATGTGGCTGTCTGGGGCTCTGGGAATCTCTGTGTGGGGCATCTTGCAGCCCTTTAAATGCTCTTTCTCCTTCCAAGGGAAGCAGAGCTGGGATGCTGCTAAGTCCCTTTAAAGCTCCCACTGTGATAGGGTTAACTGCGTTTGTCAGGTGCTTTCACTAAGAGCTGATGGTGCCAAGCACGTCTGCATGTCCAGACCATCAACCTAGGAGCTCCACTTACCTGGAACAGACATTGCAGTTTCTGCCATTTAAAAACATCCTGCCATGGCTGGGACTACCATGTTAATTGAGCTGCAATTGCCAGGGCCTGAAAGGCAGCAAGATATAGATACATTTTGTTTAGTGTTGCTATTAGTTTTTCTGGGTTGCAGAGAAGCCTTTGCATGGAAATTGAGCCCATTATGTATTTGGGTCTTGCTTAACGAGATGCAGTGCAAAAGGCAGTCCATTACTTTGGAACTAGAGGCTTTGCCTCCTTTCCAAGATTGATTTTTATTTCACAAATTATTACTGCATGGATTAATGATCTCTCTGCATGCAAACGCTCTCGGCTGCTACCCAGGTGCATTAACCTTTCATAGAACAAAGAATTCCTCCTCCTCCACATTGCTTTGACCAAAGCATTTCTCTTCTAAATGCTGAATATTACTACCTTGTTGTTATCAACAGATTAAAGAGCTGGTTAGAAATCGTAGGCCTGTGTGTGAGCCTATGACCTCCTTCAGGTGTTTCCTTCTTCACTAGACAACTACAGGCTCCTAATGCTGAAAAGTAAAGTTGTAGCCCATAATTAATAAAATACTACTTTGCACTTACAAAGCATTTTTGTGCATGAGTGCAGCAAGCAGTCATCCCAAAACAGGCAAAGTCTGCTGTTATCAGTTTATAAGCAAGTAAAATGGGACTTAAAGGTGGAACAAAATGTGGCCATGAAGGTCCCAGAGTAAAAACCCCAGACTCCTGAAGCTCACCTCCATTCTTGCAAGAGGAAGCAAAACAATTTAATCAACACAAACTGCTCCACTGAACCCTGATATCCTGAGACCTGCAGAAGTATGTGCTCAACACGTAAACTCATAATAAAGGGATTAATCCTGCAACAGCTTCTGCAGTGAGGCTGATCACATGTACCAAGAGTATATTTAAGCTCTTACAGGACTGGGGACTCTTATATAACTTAGGTTGACTGACATCCTTAATCCAGTCCCCTCCTGGTCATTCTGCCCTGGCAATATGCTCATTTAGATGCGAAAGCTCTGGTCTGCTGGCAGGCTGCTGCCTATGCTCAGTAAATAGGATGAAATGCAGCCCCAGCTTTGCTGTATTTGTGAAACTTTCCCCACAGCTCTAATTATGCCTGGTTAGTACTAACATTTAGTCAGCTTAAATTATTAAACTCTTGCAGCCCCTGCAGGTAGAAACCTGTTTAATTAATGACTGATTAGTTAAATCATTATATGTCCTGATATGAATCACAATAATTTTTATAGTCCACATTATCATTGTAAAGGCATGTTAATTTATTGAAGTATTCTTTTTTTCTAAATGGAACAGAAATAGGCATAGCTTAGGAGAAATCAAAGGACAAAACACATCAGCACAAATCTAGAGTAGGAAGATATTCCCTCAACAGTCTCAAATGCCCTTTAATTCCTCTGGAGCTGGAGGTACTCAGACCCTAGAGAAAAAAGAGCCCTTCCTTTTAGTTACTTCACATATTTTTGGCAGATGCTGGCACAATTGCACCATCTTCAGTAGATGGTGCAGTTCTCAGTGCTGCCACCAAGTACAGAGCCTGCATCCCGTTTTTACATCATTGCCTTTATGCCCTGACAGTATCTGCTGTCCATGAGAACCATCTCCCTCAGGCAACAAAAGCCCATGTACCGCAGCAGTGACTTTCAGCATTGTTTTGGACTGAAATAAGGCATCACTGGATTCAGCCAAGCAGCTTTTAGCTCTTGCCAAATTGTAAATATTTCGAAGCCATGCTGGCTGTTGCGATGAAGCTGGCAGCAGTCTGTTAGTCCATGGCACCACACTATCCGGCAGGAGGTGGACTGCCATGTCCAGATGTTATTCTTTCTACCTTATAACCCTGCTTGCCAAATGGTTGGCCAGAGCCTTGGGTGACATGGTTTAGTGGGAGGTGTCCCTGCCCATGGCAGGGGGGTTGGAACTAGATGATCTTAAGATCCTTTCTTCCAACCCTAACTATTCTATGATTCTATAAGACCTTTGGCTGTGGCTCCAAGGCTGAACTCTGGTCCTGGGCCAAATGCTAGTGGTTACAGATGTGTCAGAAGAATAGATGAATAAAAACCTCATCAAACCCCTTTTTCTCAAGGATCTACATGACACATACTGCTACTGCTACTGCTGACACATCATTACTCCCAGACCATCTGCAGGTGCTCAGATACCTGAAATCCCTGACTTATCACTAAAGGTAATATCAGACACCATAAAGTTCTATGTATCATCTATGACAACAATAATTACCATAAGAACTACAATTTTGTTTTAAATACTTATTTCAGCTTAGCTTTGCCATCTCACAGCAAAGTGGTAGTGGCAATATTGTAAGACTTTGGCCTCTGAGCCAAAGTTGATGTGATAAACTCCTTTTCCAGGAAACAAAGATATATGACTATTGGGAAACAGCAATGTACAAGAAATTGCACATCAAACTGGGATTGTGTTCTCGAAACAAGAAAGGGTTTGACCACATTCTTCTCCAGGAGGTAAGAGAAGTGTTCATTTTCTTTTTGAGAGGAAACAGTAGGCATAAACAGCATACCTCTCATCTCCAAAACCCTGTGTCCCCACCAAAGACCTGGATCCCCTGACAGTCTTATTTTCAGAGAGACAACTACATTTAGGTTCTCAGGGACTCTAAAAGCCAGATTTGAAAGCTTAGGTGAAATGATGGTGTTTCTTAATCTTGTAAAAGTTGGATTCAGCCTTTCACTTGAACCTTGGTAGGTTAGGTTGTCCTCTGCATGTAAAGCAATCACTCCCCAATGTGGTGGCCTTGGAAGGACCTTGGGAAGGGGCCTACAGGCAGGGCACACACTTTGATAGGATGTAGCTCTAGGGTTGACTGTAAAAGCAGATGAATTTGGAGGTGGTCCCTTTCTTCAGCTCTTTGCCCCACGGAAGGATCTGTGCTCTCTCAGCAGGAGCATAGACTTCCCCAGGGAGACAGTGGGAAGAGTCAGCTCTTGCTGCTATCCAGGGAGATAGGCAGGGTGGATGTCCTTAACAATATATAATATAACGTTGTCTCACTGCAGAAATCTAGGACATCACATGCAAAAAATGAAGAAATGGAAGTGAAGGTTATTTTGAGCTAAATATTCACAAAGGAGCATAATTCACTGCAAAACATTGCTCACTTTCCTCTGGTTCACCTAAGCACTGTGGCCATGGTTTGAAAAAAATGCACTGCAAAGAGAAGAGACAGCTTTTTTGTTTTTTGTAGGTCTCCTTTTTTATCTTCCTCTTTCCTATCATATTGAATCATCAGGGTGTGAAATATAATAAAGCACTGTACCATTCAATCTGTCGGCTGTACCTTACAGGTGTACTCCAGGTAAATATCCCCTTGGCTGGTGAAAAATGAGCTTACCTGAAAGAGATGACTTTGATGAACTTGGGTAGCTGGGCCTCTATCACTCTTTTCCAATTGGCTTCCCCAGCAAAGCATGGTTACCCAACACAAATTTGTCTTACTGAAGGAAAGATATTCTCTAATTCACTTTGTTCCCAGCATCCTGACCCCTCGTTGATGTCCTCACTTCATCTGGAATTTCGTAAAAGTATAAATGACAGGGCTTGTCATCTCTTCCACTGGGCATCTTTGGGAAACAAATTAATTATTTACCAGCCTATTGCACACCCCATTGCTTTGATAAAACTGGAATATAAGTAAAAATGTCCATGTATTAAAATGTGCCATTTCTTGGATGCAGCTGTGGCAGGTAGAGAATCACAGCAAAAGCGACTGCTTCACCCCAACGCCTTCCCCAAGTAGTTCCTGCTCATCACCAAGCAAGCAGGCAAGCAGCAGCTAACAGCAAAAATAAAGCAGGCACATATGCAGATGAGACCCCTGTACCTACAAGGCTTTCACTGCTCACAATCTGAATTTTAGGTAAGTGCCGAATGCCCCTTTACTCTCAAAGGCGAGAGTACTGAGAAGATAAGCCCTTCCTGACTAGTAATAATCCAAGGAAGCCATTCCAGGGAGCTTAGAGGTTTGTTTTCTTTTTTTTTTTTTTTTTTTTTTTGCTTATTTCTAATTTTATTTGTTTTGGGTTTATTCCTTTATCAGACACACCTCTCAAGGTGCTTGGAAAGACCAGGAGATGTTTTGGACGTGCTTTGAATCAGAGAATCATAGAGTCATAGAACGTTTTGGGTTGGAAAAGACCATAAGATCATCTAGTTCCAACCCATCTGCCATGGGCAGGGACTTCTCACACTAGACCAGGTTGCCCAAGGCTCTGCCCAACCTGGCCTTGAACGCTGCTGGGGATGGAGCATTCACCACCTCTTTGAGGAACCTGTTCCAGCACCTCACTACCCCCACAAAGAAGAGCTTCTTCTTTATATCTAGCTTGAACTTCCCCTGTTTAGGTTTAAAAACATCACCCCTTGTCCTGTTGCTACAGTCCCTGACGAAGAATCCCTCCCTAGCATCCTTGTAGCACCCTTCAGATACTGGAAGCTGCTCTGATGTCTCCCTGCAGCTTCTCTTCTCCAGGCTGAACAGCCCCAGCTTTCCCAGCCTGTCTTCATCAGGGAGGTGCTCCAGTCCCTGGTCATCCTCATGGCCTCCTTTGGACTTGTTCCAACAGTTCCATGTCCTTTTTATGTTGAGGACACCAGAACAATGCTCCAAGTGGGGTCTCATAAGAGCAAAGAAGACGGGCAGAATCCCCTCTCTGACCTGCTGCTCATGCTCTGGGCCTCCAGCCCAGCACATAGGGGAGTTCTGGGCTCAAGCTCACAATGAAGCCAGGTCATGGGAAGCTTCTCATCAACCAATACCTCCAAGCCCTTCTCTGCATGGGTGGTCTGAATTACTTCTCCACCCAACGTGTAGCTGTGCCTGGGATTGTCCTGACCCAGGTGCAGGATCTTGCACTTCACTTTGTTGAACTTCGTGAGGTTGTCGTTGGTCAGGGAGAAGCTGTTGAGTGCAGTGGCACTGGTTTGATCCTTAGGAAAGGTGGCATCCTGCTCCGTCTGCAAGCGCAGTGAGTGGAGACCAGGGTGTAGAGAAAGACCTTTCACCCATTCTTTCCTCCAACAACTCATTCACTTGAAAGACACACTATGATTGTTTGAGTAAGGCTGTGATTTTGGGAATCACAGAGTCATAGAATGGTTTGGGTTGAAAGTGACCTCAAAGAACACCTAGTTCCAACCATTTTTTTTTTTTTTTTTTTTTTTTTTTTGTCAGAGCTCTTTTGAAAACTTCTTGGAACGGTTCTAAACCTTCACACATTACAAGAAGGATGGGCCTGTCAAGTTGTAGGAAATGACCCTTCCACTGAAGAATCATTTTGTGCATCATTAATTGTCATTTGCAGTAACGTGTACTGCTTTTCCTCTTTAAATGAGGTACTAAAGTTAACTACTTCATCCTTAAAGGCCTTTAACAGGGATATATAATATTCCCTGTTGCTACTGGAGAAGGTGAATGTGATGAAAAGACCTGTCCACAATCACAAAGCCAAGAGTTTCAAACCCTTAAGTAACTGCACTGATCACTACACCTGCTCTGCAGCTGCATTTCCCTCTGAATGCTGTATTGGTGCTGTCAGGTCTCATCTTGCACAGAATAAATAGACTTTATGGATTTTACTCATTCATCTCTTCCTTCCAGATGGATAAGAGAAGAAACTTGAAGCTGTGAGTACCTGACTTTGCTTCTTTCCTACATGGAACCTTTGGGATACTGGGGTGAATGATGATGCAAAGATGCTGAGAGAATCAGACAGGTTGGGTCAAAAGAAGAGGCAGTTTGTGGTAACAGATCCTCCTTTTCCCTCCTTTTCTTAATTTGTAAACAACCAAAGACTGTTTCAGTAAGTGGTTGAAAATGTAGTGCAACAAGGCTGTTAGTGGGACTCCACATGAGGTTGTGCATGAAAACAGAAAGTTACTTTTGGAAGATACAGCAAAGGCAGGATGCCAAAGGATGCCCAGAGGAGGATTTCCTAAAATCATCAGAGCATGAGCAAGGTTATTACAACTACTTAAAAGTTAAGTGATCTGTAAGGTGGCCAGAGACCGTATTTCCCGTCCCTTTATAAACGTGTGCAAAGCCCCTGTAGACCCAAGCTGTTAAACAGTGCTGCTTCAGAAACAGCAATAACCTCACCAGTCACAGAAACCACTCAGTGCCATCTTCACAGAAGAATCCAGTGCCATCGTGGGCATACCTCAACATCTTGTTGTACTGTTTTTCATTCTGCAAAAATTCTGCAACAGGCAGGGAAAAGAAGAGCTTCACTCACCACAAGCTCCCTTCAAACGTGAATGATTACAGCAAAACTGTGTTCTGGTTTGGGTTTCTTTTAGCCATCAGGGAATATATTAATCTGAAACCACAGCCCAACCTAGGATATGTTTTAAAAGTCTTCAGAGCTCTCATGTTCAGTGGCTCAGCTTTGTTTCAGGCCAGATTTTATTTGTGTCTTCCTCCTTCTTCATCTTTTTTTTCTAAATGGTACCACCAAGTAGTAAAAGCACCATCCATGTTTCAGATGCATGCAAAATAAACTGTAGAAGGAAAGTGGCAGATAAATTTAACAAGCATTAAAGTTATATATAATTTAAATATGTATAAAATTATTTGGTGTATCGATTAGAAAATGGGCTGTTGACCATTTAAAGGCAACAATCAATTTCTTAGTTCACAGGTCAGGTCAAGTTTCATTCTAATGATCTAAAGAAGCAAATAGCATTAGGAGATAATGAACTCCACAGGATTACAGATGTAATCTATAGCTCTGTTGTGGCACAAGACCCAGCAAATGAGTGAGGGCATCATCTGAAGTGCCTTGGCCTCCACAGACTAAACCCATGTGTTTTATCTTGGCAAGGTGTCAATTTATGATGTAATCACAGGCAGCTGATGGAATCACTTTGCTCCTAAAACACCACATGGTTAGGCTCAATGTCATCATTGAGCAAGAGAGGTAGATCCCCATTAATGTGGTCTACAAAGTTATCTTCCCTATTCTGGTAAATGAATGTCAAGCATACCCACCCTGTTAATCAAAGGGAGTTGATAGCTCTCTTTGCTCCCACCAAGGGATTGAGTTACATGAGGAAAACACTGTAGAGCTACCAGAAGGTTGGGTTTTGGTGTGCTGATGTACAGCAGAGAAGGGGCTTCCCTAAACATTAGTAACAAAAGGAAGAAAAATCAATCTGTGTGTGTAGAAAGAGGATGAATTTGCGCCCATAGCCGTGTGAATACATGTATATCTATCTGTGTGCGCATGTGTATGGGTAAGTGTAATTCCATTGGAATACGGAAGAGAGAGTTAGGCCATTTGAACTTTAAATAAGAGAAGGTCAGCTACTTTTGAAAAGCCTGGTATATATTTTGAGGATTTTTAGGTGTCATTCTGTGAAAATTCATGCTGTTTTCTGAAGGACTATCAACTTTTGGCCTGGGTCTTAATCACTGAAATCTTCAGTCTATATTTTCTGGACTCTATGATGAGTATTTTTGAGTCCCTACTTGTGGCTTTGCCTCAAACCCGAAACTGAATATCGAATCCATCTAGACATGTATATGGGATGGGCTGTATTTAAATCTAAGCATGATTTTTATGCGATTTTAATTCCCCATTTCCATCTCTCATTTGGATGCAGAAGAAATTTCACGGTTTCTCCCTGGGTGTCTGAAATGTGAGAAAAGCTTGCAGAAGAATCAGGCAAGATTCCTCTGATCATCATTTAGAGGGGAGCAAGGGAAGCAAATCCAGTTTCAACAAGAGGACATTAGAAAGGTTTTCCACATTCACCTTTACTCAGACAGTCCCTTGAACATACTTGAGCACCTCAAATGACGGCAAACGCCTGCAATTCAGCCTCTAAATCCAGCTCTATTTATGTAGATCTTATTGGCTCGGCATATGACTTTTCTGTCTTTGTGCAGCATAATGGCCTACATTGCTATTTTGAGCTTTCTTAAACAGCATTCACTTCCACACTGCTGTGTCTTCTTGGCTGTTTCAGCGTTAATGGGCTTACTTGGATTATTAATTGGGCTCATTAGACTTATTTTCTTCTTTAATATAATGAGTGTGTAAGCAGTAAACTAAGAGGCATAAAACTCTGATAAATGAGAAAACTGGATAGTTGAACAGCATCAGCGCCGTGCTTGTAGGAGCCTTCTTAAAAAAACGGAAGAGGGAGGAAGACAGATTGAGAGCAGGTAAAACAGAGAAAGAAAAGTAATCCAGACTGAGGTTTGAACATCATAATATGCTCTTTGCATATCAGAATGAGTCAATTTGGCAGGGATTCAGGCTTCTAGAGTAGCTTGAAGGCATTTCAACCCAATTTCTACCTCTCCTCAACATCAGCATCAACAACACGCAGATTATGGCTGTGGATTTAGAATTACAGACTGGTTTGGGTTGGAGGGGACCTTAAAGTACACCCAGTTCCAACCCCCTGCCCCTGCAACTGTCCACTACAGCAGGTTGCTCCAAGCCCCTGTGTCCAACCTGGCCTTGAACACTGCCAGGGGTGGGGCAGCCACAGCTTCTCCTGACACCCTGTGCCAGCACTCTCACCGCCCTCACAGGGAAGAACTTCTGCCTAAAATCTCTTCTCAGCCTCCTGTCTTTCATCTTAAAGCCATTTAGGCTTCAGTTCAGCACACCATATCAGCCTACATCAAATAAGAAAGCAAGGATGTACTACCATTAAGTGAGTACCTCGCTGCTGAATCAGCTAGGATCCAATTCAGCATGTCTCATACATCCAAAATTCCCAAAAACTCTAGAGCAAATGGATAAATGATGAATCAGGCCCAAGGTTTTATGCTTACAAAATTCACCAATATAAAGGCAACAATCATCCCAAAGGCAAAGAGAAAGCAAGGTAAGTGAAGATGGTAAACCTACAAGAACACGTACTTTTCAGAAGCAACCCGTCTATGAGTGATCCTACTGAAAATTCTTGTAGACACAAATGTATTTTAGCATATTACAGCGCAACGGCAAAGGGAGTCCCGTGAAGCTGTGCTGTTCATTGCAGTCCTGGATCATTGCTTATCTATTTTAATAGGCAAGAAATATAACAGCTAAATTATAATTATATACTGTACACAGCAGTGTTAACAAAATAACATGATGTTTGGTACATTTCCCATCATCTTCTTAGGAGGTACAGCAAGCTGCAGGTTTGTAACAATCTTCTATTTCTTCACCTCATTAATCTGAAGCGAAGAGAGAGCAATACAAGCAGAGGGAGCCCAGAAATGTAGGTACATTATTGAATTAACCAGGCATGTAATTAGTGCTCAGGTGCTCAGTCAAGGAAGTAACATGCAGGATTATTTAGATTTGGATTTAACACCCCCAAAGTTTGAATAGTGGCTGTACATTGTATGAGCTTTTCAATCAGCCACTCCAGAAATAGATTCATCCCCCTATTTCTGCCTGTGGCATGATGTTGTTTTCTGACCTTGGTAGTGTTTATGGGAATGTATGGAAGTGTAAGCATGCAATGCTTCACAGCCCACCCTAGGAAAAGGAGGATGTAGCTGGTGAAGTTCCAGGAGCACCTCTGTTCACCAAAGAACGTGGACAGTGCTGCTCACCCCAGTACTGGAGCCTGGCACGATCCATGATACATGTAATAATTGAATCCTTCTGTCCTGGCTTGCAATAAGACATGCAGGTGAGAATGGAATTTGCTTTCTTATGCTCTTGAGGACTGCTGCTTTGCCTTTGAATCATCTCCATTGTGGTGCCTTCTGATTGACATTGCCCGAACATCTCCTGTTTAAAGTGCATTTAGTGTCCGCGGAGTCCTGAAGGCAGATGAGTTCTGCACGTCCATTTCCAAGGTGTTCTCTGGGATGTTGGATGTTTGATCCAGCTTGACCCTGAGCTTTCCCTTATGTGAAGTGCCTTTTGGGCTCTGCAGCACATGCTTCCAGCTCACATCTGGTGAACCTTTTGCTGTCCTAATCCAAACTACATTGAGTAGAGCTGGCCAAAGTGCACATCACAACAGAAACCTTCAAAAGCAGGGAATGATTGACTTTGCCTCGTAACTCATCTCCAACCCTTTTCGTGCTCAACTTTCAGTACTTCCCAGCCATCCCCTCAATCCCTCCACTTGATTCCCATACATCTACACTATCCCAGTGCAGGCACAGGGCTCTGCATGCATTTTCATGCTGGCCTAGATAAGCACAGCAAGAGACTCAACTGCAAATGGTAGCCTTGAGTTACATTTATCTAAACACTATGAAGAAGCAGAGATAAGGGGATGAGACACATTCGTGTACATCAGCTTGCCAAGGTTATTTGTTGCTCATAGCTGGTGAGTGAAAGAGAGGGCTCCCTGGAACACCAGCACAATGATAAAATTGTGATGAAAATGTTTTCTGTATTGCTTTTCATTGAAATATTGCCCCTTGGCGGGAAGCAGATTGGTAAAATCAGAGAGCAGAAGTAGAAAGTGGGTCTTAACATCCTGTAAGCTCATCATGGCAAACTCAGGCCATGATGTGTTAGGCTAATAGCCCTCATGTGCTTATTTCTGAAAGCTCAAAGGGAGGTTTGGCTAAAGTAGGAAATACAGGAAAATATATACAGGAAATGTACATGTGTGAAATGCAGAATCTGTGGGAGTAGGCTTCTGTTATGCAGACAACCTTCAAGATTGTCAGGAAAATAAGAGAGAATCCATTAAAAAAGGTAGCTTAAATATTTCTCGCACAAAATTACTATTCTTCAAGATGTGTGCACAGAAAACTTCAGGGGTTTGTTCTTACTCCACATCTGGGAATTTAGGTACACTGTTGGGAAAAAGTTCTGTTAATGCCAAATCTCAAAGCAAACTTCAATCCATGCAGACCTTCTCCAGTGCGTGATTTGTTACAGGGTTATGACTTCCACATGCATCAGATGATCTGTGCACACACACAAGCATGGACATATAAGCATTCTCCATAATGACTGGATAAATAGCCTTTAAAGCAGGTAGATTAAACAAGACCTAAAAAAAGGAGAATGTTTTATGTGAATATGGTTAAACTTCCACAATCTATAACTTAGTTTATAGCCACAGAAAAGCTAATTTCCTTCACCTGCTCATATTAAAAGTAACATTTCATTGAAGTAAGGTCTAATGCTCATTTTTGTTTCTTATGCAGACATGAAGGAGTTGAGGGGCTCACAGGGTGTAATTCCAGGGCAAAATCCCTGCCTCATGCTTATGCTCTCAAGTCTTGTCTCCTCTGCTGGTAAAACAAGCAGGATTAGCACACGATAAGACAGGAGGGGATAGTAATTACACTGGCTATGAGTGAACTGCAGAACCACGGAATAAATCCCCAAACAATGATTAAAATGGCTCAATGCATTACACAAATTGGAAAAGACTGGGACATTCTGGGAGGGGCAAAGGGAGGTAAGACACATTATTTAAGTGTTCTTGTAAGCCTTCTAAGATATTAATGTTGCAAAGCTTCTTATGAATATTTAAGAACATAAAATGGAGATACACTTCAGCCCAGCATTACCACAGAAGCCTATAATACAGTTGAGTCCACTTAAGAAGGCAATATCTGACATCCGTGACAGATTTAAACATGATAGGGCAAGGGTGGTGTTTATAGCTGGAAAGTCTATTCAAACTAGTTAAATATTACTGCAGTTAGCTCTGTTACAGTTATTCTTATGTATTGTTAGAAGTATTTATATAACTTCCTGAAAGATGCAACTTTGCCTCCAGGTGCCTGTACTTTTGCAAACACTTTTAAAAAACTACTAATTATTGAATTATTTGATGTTTCCTGAAGAAAGGACAAGTGCCTTTTTTGCTAAGAAGGAAGTGAACTTTATTAAATAAATTATTAAATAAATTAAATGAACCTCTTTAAGTAGGAGCCTGGAGATATTCTCTAATACTGATTTCACCAAAACTTTCTATGGGAAAATCTTTTACTTTGGTAAAAGGCATAGGTGTGGAAATCTTTTCTTCAGAGGCTCTATAAAATTTACAAAACTTAAGACAAGAGCTTTTCACCTCACCTCAATTTTTTTTTTCCACAGTTCTTAATGAAAACTTTTTAATTAATTAATGAAGGTTTGGCTTTGGTTAATGTTCTTCTCTTGTAGTCAGTATCTTCCCTGAGACAAAACCCTCATTTTTATAACTAACTGTGATATTCACTGTGTTTGTTCAAGGTGTCTAAATCGCTATGAATATTGAAATAGTCACCAGGATATTCCTGTTCTTAGAGACTGATGTAAACTTTTGTAATTATGGAGAGTTTTATATTCCCTCCAGCAAAAGTGATTCTAACTGTCCAAGGAAAAATGGATTATTTTATTTTTAAAGCAAAAACCCCCTCAAAACAATACTAAAGGATCAATATCAAAAGTTGCCTCAGAGAAAGATCACGAACACCCATAAAGCTGTTGTATTTTACAGGAAACTTGACTGTAAGAGAGCTTTATAAACAGCAGATGGCTCTCATATAGAAGAGGCTGAGCGATCTGAGAAAACAATAATCAACATGAAAAAGCAAAGCTGAGTTTGACACACATGGGAATTTAAGACACTGAAATTAAAAGATATATTGGAATATACTGTAAAGAAAGAAAGGATGTCTCTGTTTTGGTTGTCTGTGTCTTGGTAGCTTGGTATCCATACTTGATACCCACAGAGGTCCTGAGATTTCAGGGTCCTGTTTTTATTCTTTTGTCACCTATGCATAGAAAGAAAAGAGGTGGTTACTTAGGAGTTATGCCTTAGGAAAGCCCTGATGCTCTTGCTGGGATACAAATGTGTTGTCACCAGATATCATCTCTCTTGTGCATGGCTATTCTAGTCATGAATGCTTCTGTCTCTATGAGGTATCAATTTCTCCCTTTAGAAGGGCATAGATAATTTTCTTCAATATTAAATATCTTCGAATGTCATATTAAAGTGAGTAATTTGATTCAGATTTTGCCCTTAAAAAAGGATGGAAAATGCAGAAAACTTAATCTCATTTTTTCTCAGTGGTTCTCTCCTGTACAGACCCATTCAGTTACCAGCTAAAACTATCTTAATGGCTTCTATTTATTGAAACTTTCCAGTATTTTTCTAAGCATTGAAGAAAACTCCAGGTGCCAGCAGAGACATCACATGCACAATTATTGCAAACACGAAGTGAGAGAAGACCAAGCTAGTTTCACAGTGCTTTGCTTTCCACATATTAACTGCAAGATTTCCAGCACATGGATTTTTATAGCACTTATCAAAATGATGCATAGACAAAGAAATAAAAAATAATTAAGGAAAGCAGAGATGGTAGGGAGGAGGAAAAGCAGAGTGGAGAAGGTAATGGGGACAGAGAGGCTGGTTTCTCCCCTTTCCAGACTGACCTCCTGCAGGGATGTGTAATGAACCAGCACCAGAAAAGTGTCCCAAGTGGACTCCAATTTTTCCAGGGTTTGCTGTGGGTTGAATGTGATCCTTTTCTTCACACTCAGATACACAGGTTTATTAGAGCAGCCTCTGTGCTGTTGGATGAAGGATTTATTTTACCATCAAAGCGAAAAAAAAGAAAGGTGTGTTTTACAACCAGTGAAACATTAAGGAAGTCTTCTCCTTTGGTCTGGCAAGCAGTTGTGTTCCCTGACAATTTGACCTGCTCCACAGGTCACCACTTTGAGGCTGGATGGAGTCTCTCTTGTGACTTGGTCTCTTCCAGCTTTATTATCAGACCAAAAAGCTTGAAATGATAGCAACCAAAACAGATGTGTGAGAGTTGTTCCCTTCTTTTAAGCTCCGGTTCAGTTCAGTGGGAGCAGAGTTAATTTTGTAGGACTGAAATAAATGAGATGGAAGGTCACAGAGCTAAATGTTTTCCACAGCCTCCTACTCTGCATTGCTCCATTTCACTTGTGTCTAGGATATTTGTTTCCTGTTTTAGCTCCTATTTTGTCTGCTTGAATTTGTGCCACCAGGGAGCAATAGGATTCTGCATTTTGTAGCTGCTATATAGGAGCAAAAAATACAATTTCCTTCAAAACTTAGGGTGTATTCCAACCACAGACTACAGAGATAGCTCAAAGGAATTAAAATTCTTGTGTCCATTCTTTTCTTTTATTAAGTCATTCTGTAAGGTAAAAAAAATCCATAATTGTCAGTTCTCTTTAAGACCATCAGAGATTATCAGGTAACTTTTACCCTTTGATTCCCATGTTTTAAGTACCTTATGAGAATACCACAATAACAATACATGAAAATTATTTTATTTCGTTCCCCAAGCCAGTTGCAAATAGAATTCTTGGGGATGATAATAAGAAAGCTTAATTAACCCATCATATATGATCATATTTATTAAGAACAGACATTTGTTCATGTTTCTACAGGATAGGTACCTCTTAGCCATGTCCTTGGCTGTAGCTGGAGGCTACTGCATAAACATAGGTGAGGCGAGAGCTGCAAAACATCTCTTTTCAAAGCCAAATGATGTATCCAGCAAATAATATGAGTCAGGCTATGGGCTGCTGAAAAATAGAACAGCTGCTTAATGAGACCCATATTCAGTTTGAAACACATCGGTGCCTTGAAGTCAAACATGCTTTCTCTTGGTTAAGCACCACATAGGGCAAACCAGGGGTGAGATCATGCCAGATAAAGCCCGCCGTATGTAGGAATCCATATATGACCTGGGTGTCTGCACCTTCACTGCAGTCAATACTATCACTAGAGTATGTGTTTGGGCTGAAAGTTGGAGGTCAGTTGGAGGGGTCTGCTCTTGGGTGAGCTGAATTGCTCTCCACCTGTTCTCATGGGCTACAATGGGAGCCTGGATACCCAACTGAGTTGTAGACACACAGGTATCTGAATTTGGGTGCCTTGATCTGAAGCTGACTCCAGGTTCACAACCTTGTTGTTTTGATTCTCTGATATACAGGGTTTCCTTGAGAGTCATAGAATCATAGAATGTTTAGGGTTGGAAAGGACCTTAAGATCATCTAGTTTCTATGCTTTTTGCTGGTTTCATAGTTTACAGTCAGTGGCATACAGGAGCTGAAGAACAAGACTCAAGGAATTAATTTGTACAAAGAATTGATTTACGGTCCATTGTATGTTGTATCATCACAGGTTAGCCCTGTGGGGGACTAGACTAGAGGCACTGATTTCACTTTTAGTATTATCTTAGTAATTCCTTGACCGCTTAATCAGACACAGACAGTAATTTTTTGTTATGATGACCAGATAACTCATTGGCTGGTCTGACAGTCTTTAAAAATAATGTTAGTGCATTTTTCCCATTGTCACTGTGAACTGAAACCTGTTGACAGAAGAATTAGTGAATTGACAATCTGTGTGTGTTTATGAAGGATTAACACAAAAAACTCCTTTACAGACTGAAGCATCTTCTGCTAAAAACCACAAAACTGAATAGTGTTGTAGGGAGGCACCATCATGTTTCAATGAGAGACAAGAAAAACATCTCTGGAGTGCAGCCTTACAAAAATTTCATCATAAGGTCTTTTACTATTGTTTGTTCACACTATGCCAAGACTTTCAGTGTCTAGAGCTTGAAGCTCAACTGATTGACTCATTCCAAGTTTTCCCAGTTGCAAATTAGTTGTGATTTACTTTCCAAGTTGATTATCTTCACAATGTTGCCTTGGTGTCTGATCCAAGCCACACTGAAGTAAATGGGAATCTTTCCATGGACTTTAATAGGTTTTGGATGAGGCCTTAGCTGTCTCTGTAGCTATTAGGAGAGGCACAAGCTCTACAATGAAGTGCAGGTGTTTATGCTTCTGGGAGGAAGACCTTATACTGTATTTAATGTTCCTTAATTAATTGAGTCCCGAGGTATAGAGTGGGCTTATGTTCCCAGAAATTGCATTAGGGTAACACAGCACCTTCCATTTGCGGCAATCCAAATACGATATTAAAGTTGTATGTTCATTGAACAAGGGCCAGGAATCAACATGCAGGAAGACTTCACCTTCCCCTGGAATGCAGCCACTTCTGGAGTGAAAAGTGTCAACCATTTCAGAAGGATAGGCAAGCTATAGGAAAAAAAAGGTGTTAAATTGCAGTGAAAGCATCAGATTTCTGATGTGAGCTGTCAGGAAGAGACTAGTGTAATGACCTTAACCAGAATTTTCCCAATGCCTTGGCCTTGCTGAAGTAACGTATTTTGAGAGGTTTGGGCAGCTACTATGCCATATGGTTGATCCAAGAAGTCACACTTCCAACAGCAGAGTATCTTCATGTTATGTTGGAAAACTTAGGCCAGGTGCCCACATTTCTGAAACTGAATAGGCAAGACTGACCCAGCAGTCCAGGATGCCTTCCTAAACAATGGAGAGAAAGAGTTGCTTTCAGAAGGAAGGTGATTTATTTTTAAGACAGGTTTGGTAAATCTCTGGAGTTGCATCTTTCCCTTTGCTGACTGTAAAAGAGCCCAGCTGACTGGTCTGCCCAGAGATGTCATTCAGCTGTGAAGGTGAGATAAATCGTACCTTCAGCTTATGAAGTCTTACAGGAAGCCTCTCTGAAACCCCTTTGAGGTCACCAGTTGTAAGGTGGGCTGCCAGAGTGAAGAAGCAATTTTTGCAGCATCCAAAATCTTTCAAAAGCTCAAAATACTGGTGGCAGAAGAAGATAACCTTGATTGACTCAATAGATATAGGAGGAAAGGAGCAGTGTATGTGCTCAGGAGATGACAGCCTGTATGAGGAGGAGAGCAATGGGGAAGGGACATGGTGGGTGGCTAACAGATGGCTGAGAAAGTAACTGGGAAATGATGCAGACTAAACTTCTATGGGTTAGCTCTGTGCTAGGAGGAGTTTGGGGTCCAGGGGAAGCAGGAAGACAGCAGATGAAAGGGCGACAGAGGAGTTAGTGGCATGGAGGAGGTGTCTGGCAACGTGGTGAGCTGCTCTGTGACCTTCTCCATGGACATGGGCAAGGCAGGAGTTGCAGAGGCAAGTAGCAATAATGAAAGGCGTTTTGTGGTTGGCAGCCTTTGTTAAAAAAAGTCAAACCCCCATGGAGCATTCTGACAGGTGGGGAAGAGATCAGAGCACCCCATTATTTGGGTTATGCTAAGATATATTAGAAGACCTCTTAATCATGTTATAAATGTGCTTTTCCCATGCAGAATAACCCAACCATCCCTGCTCAGTGATATTTATTGCAAAGTCAGTAACTCATTAGGTGGCGAAGTTCAGATTTCCAAGTGCATGTTTGATATAGACAAGTCAATATGTTTTTGTTTTTTTTCTTAATTTAACTTCTTGATTGACTTATTATGTACATTGGCACTTTTAAGAGCTTCAAATAAAACACAGTGAGAGTTCAGAACAAATGTAAATGGCCTAAAAGAAAAGGAAAAAAAAACTCTATAATCTTTTTTAATGGCTATAAAACGTGGGAAGGATACATCATAAGCTCCCCGCATGGGGTCCTTGTCTGCGTTCAATCCAGTATTGTAATTTAGACATGACTTTTTATTTAATTTCTGACTGAGAAAGGGAAATTAGAAAACAACATTATCTCAGCTGCTCCGTTATAATGAACAATATTTCACAGTGCCAGTATAAGTTACCTTAAGAACTTATTTTATGAGACAAACATTGGCTCAATTCCACGAACAACTGGGTTTTCTGGTGTCTTTTGTCTGCTGAAGAACCCAAACTTAAGTAAGGTTTTTAATTGTAAATAAGCCCGTCATTACAGTGATGTGCATGATACATGTGTGTAACATGTGGGCCACTGCAGCAATGCAAGCGATGGCAGTGGCCTCCAGGTTAGTAACACGGAATTATTTCCTGCTGAAGTGCAAACAGAGGCTGTTTTGTTTCACTTTAGACATGGGTTTCTCACTTCTTTCTTCTAGCACGTGTACCTGTGTTTGTCTCCATCAGTACTAGATAGTATAGGTATGATAGAGCCCCATGAAAACATCTTGTTAGCTTGGGTTTTATGGACGCCTACTTTGAAAAAGTAGAAGTTGCTATGCACAGTGTTGAAAAATGTGGTGAGAGGACCACTGATGTGGGCGAGGTGGAGATACCAGTGCCTCAGACACCCCCAGGTTTTGGTTGGAGCAAAATTATTCTTAACGGGATACTCAAATAGTTCCAAGAACACCAGCTCCAGGTAAGGAAGCTGCCTGAGATGAGCAACCAGCTCTGCTTGTTTGTTACCAGGCAGTAAAACCCAACCTTCTCTATTTTGCTGCTGCATAAATGGATATAAAATACTGACTTTAGTAGTTTTTCCTGTGGGAAAAGCCTAGACAGAGATTATGCAGCCGAATGTTTATTTAGCTGTAAATAACACATTCCCCTGTTAATCTTTGTATCTGTTTTATCATTTTTTTTGAAGTCATGGAGATTTACCCAGACTGTAATTAACCCTTTTGCATGGCAAAATGCAGGATTGTCTCTTTTCCCCCAGCCACTAAATACATAATGTTCTGATAAATATTTAAGCAGTAATGAGGGACGTAATGCACAATAATCCATTAGTGCTGTGTTCTGGGGGAGCTGCATGGTGTTAAAATGGATGCTGTAAGTGCTAAAATCCCAGATTGAGCAGAAGGCCTGCTGGCCACTGTGGGATTTAGCTTTGAACTGTGCTGCAGGTTGGAAAATCCATTTGAACATGCAGATATGCTTTATATGCCTGCAATGAAAAGCTTCCTCAAAAAGAAAAAAAGAAACTAAAAAAAACCTTCCAAACCCAACAAAAAGAAACCCAGCCATCTCTATGAAAGGTGCAGCCAAATATTCCTCAGTCCAGAGACTACCAAAGATCAAGAGTGGGAATCCAGAGCCTGAACCGCTGATGCTTTGAAAGTGATGTTAGAGGTATGACCACAACTGGTTCCACTGAGCTCTAAAACCAGACTAAATAAGGGTCTAAGGGGACCTTCTCATTTTGAGTGGGTCTACTACCTTTTTCTTGTTTTCCCCATTTTTCAAGTCAGTAGACCATACTTCCTGTCTACAGTTTTGTCTATGATAGATGTCTGCATCATGACAGTCCACTAAAGGAGCAAATAAAGAAATAGGTGGGGTATCACTTCGTACTTTCTTTTCACAGCAGGGTTTCCATAGAATCACGGACTGGTTTGGGTTGGAGGGACCTTGAAACTCATTCAGTTCCAACCCCCTGCCATGGGCTGGGACACCTTGCACTGGAGCAGCTTGCTCCAAGCCCCTGTGTCCAACCTGGCCTTGAACGCTGCCAGGGATGGGGCAGCCACAGCTTCTCTGGGCACCCTGTGCCAGTGCCTCAGCACCCTCACAGGGAAGAGCTTCTGCCTAGCAGCTCATCTCAATTTCTCCTCTGTCAGGTTAAAGCCAATCCCCCTTGTCCTGTCCCTACAGGCCTTTGCAAAAAGTCTGTCCCTGTGTTTCTTGTAAGCATTTGTGTTGAGTCCCACCAATGGCAGGGAAAGGTGAGGTTTGGTACCCAGCTCTTTGTACTATAGGGAGCAGTCTCAGCTAATGTGTGTGCTTGCTTCCATGCAGAAAACCAGCAATACTCTCTCTGCTCATCTGTGTACTGCAAGCAACGGTAAGTGGCTCTGAAGAGACATCCTGCTGGGTTATATGGCTGAGCAGGATGGTGACTTAGTGCTTTAGTAGAAACCAAAGTGAGTTAGTAGAAACCAATAATGTTTCTTTGAGGTCACAGAAAAGGAAGTTTTCTGGAGTATCTATGAATTTGCACCTGGACGAATAAACATTTTTTTTTAAATTGTTATTCATTTTACACCTCAATAAAACTTAATTATAAGTAAGCAGTAAGAAAAGCAGGAGACATGTTCCAATAATATTACACTTCTCCGAATCATTCCTGTGGGGCCCTGGCAGTTTTGTTACCATGAAGCAGAATGAAACAAATTAAGAAAACTATTCAAAATTCATTTAAAAACATCATCTGAGGAGCATCATAATAAAAGCACAATGAAAGAGACAAGCTCACTTGGCTAATTTTCTTCATGTGCTGTGCATGTTTATAGTGTGTCTCTTAGTATGTTTTAATTAGCATCACAATCATCAACTGGTAACTAACAGCACATATGGTTCAGGCTGGGAGATGCAGACCACTGATTTGGAGAAGAGAAGGAGCTGAGAGTCTGATCTTGACTTTGTGGATGCACAGGTCAGCATAGCTAGTTGACAAAACAGGGCTGTAAAGCACCAGATCTTGGCCAGAGAGAACATACTTGAGCAAGGGATCAACTTCCAGACTCCCTATCCCTGGTCCCAGCTGCTACCCTTCTGCTCACTGCAGAACTGATGGAGCAAGCAACTGTATTGTTTGCATTGCTTGCTGTCAACTTGAAACCCACTTTCTCTTGGTTGTAACTGAACAATGCGTGGTGAACTCTTTGCTGTCTTGTAAGGCACCTACCTTGTCCATGTTTGCACCACTTGGAAACAGGTTGCGCAGTTTGCCTTTGACCTGCCCTCCCCTTACTACAGCTGTTTGCTTGGCTTGGATTTTTTATTCTGAAAATTCTTGTTTCTCTTGCCTCCATCTGAGCCCCTGTTGCTAGTGTAGGAATCACTTCAGGTACGTGAGGTTGAGGCTGAGGCTGAGCGAAGTGACCTGTGCTGGCCAGGACAATTGAGGTGAGCTTGTCTTAACAGCTTCCAGAGCAGGGCTGATCTGCCTCTCCCTGGGGTGGACTATTTCAGCAAGTCTGGCAAGCTGTGAGCTAGCGACTGCCTCCAAATGGAATAGAGGAATCATAGAAACCCAGGTTGGAAGGGTCCTCAAGGATCAGCTGGTTCAACCTGTTTAGGCAAACATGACGTATAGTAGACGTCCCAGTACCCTGTCCAGCCACAGCTTAACAGCGTTCAATGTTACAGAATTCACCATTTCCCTGGGGAGATCATTCCAGTGAGTAGCTGTTCTCATTGGGGAAAATTTTCCTCTTGTGTCCAGCCAGAATCACCCAAGGAGTAACTTGTGCCCATCACCCCTCATCTTTTCCATGGGACTCCTTGTAAAAATGGAGTCTCCATCTTCTTTGTAGCCACTTCAGATCCTGGAACACAGTGGTAAGTTCTCGCTGAGCCTTCTTTTCTCCAGGCCGAACAAATCCATTAGTCTCAGCCTTTCCTCACATGCTGCCCAGCCCTTGGACCATCTTTGTGGCCCTTCTCTGGACCCTATCCAACCAGTCCACATCTTTTTTGCGTAGCAGAGACCACAACTACACACAGTATTCCAGGTGTGGTCTGACAAACATGGAGCAGAGAGGGCCAATGACATCTTTACCTCTGCTGGTGATGTCCTTGTTGATGTTCCCCAGCATCCTGTTGGATTTCTTTGCTGCAGCTCTTCACTGTTCACTCCTATGTAGCGTGTGTCCAACAGCACTCCCAGGTCCTTTTCCTCAGAAAGGGCAGATCCCAGGCTGCACTCCTGGATTGTTTTTAATAAACAGATGAGGCTATGATAAACAGATCATACTTAGTGACCGTGAAAGTTTTTAGGGTGCCACTAGTATAGTGGCAGAATAGTGGCAAAATAGTGCTTTTGGGTGCTATTTCTATCTGGAAAAGCATCATTTCACCAGACCATCTGCACAAAAGCGCACTCAAGTGTTTCTCCCTTGGTAGCATAATTTAATAGGATTTTCCACTCTTGAGCTGCTTCAGGTACTGTCTCTAGAGTAGTAGATATTGCTGTGCAGCTATCCTGTTAGTCCTGTGGTTTTTACACTGAAGTGGTGATCTTTGCATCTGGGAAAAGAGGATCCCATTAATATCATCAGGTTAGAAGAGAAGGAAAAGATTTTGGCTTGTTTTCATCTTAAAATATTTTTATCTGAAGGTTTCGTCTAACTACATTATGTTATTATTGGAGTATCTTGTCTAATTCACTTTTTTTCCCCCCCTTTAAAAAAGCATTTCACTTTCCCTTAAGAATATGTTATGAACTGCTGCACTTTAGCAGTGTGATAGTTCATAACAGAATTGAGACGAGCATGAATTATGTCAGAACTACATTACTAATGTGTGATCTGCAGCATTGGTTAATTTGTTTTGATATTAAAGTTTTAATAGGAAATATAATTTGATTGCATTTTAAAAATAAAAACTGATTTTCTGTATTATAGAAAAATATTATGAATAATAAGCAAAAAAGGGGCTAATATAGCTAGGCATTTCTATTAACAAAATGAATATGTTTCATACGCTCTTTGTGTACTAATGCAAGTCATCTGATGCCAGTTTGAGCTGATTTAACATAAACTACAGCCTTGTTCCTTTGGTCTGCATTTTGCAGCATTGCTAACATTAATTTTGGGATGGGATCAAAGTTTTGCAGTATCCGCTCCTTGCACACAAGTCATAACTCCATTATTAGCAACATTAGCACCTTGTACTGCATTCCCAGCACACCATTAGAGTCTGGTCTGTATTTATAGATGTTTTCCAGGTGGACTCAGGATAATTAAAGAACCCAATTGTGCTGGCAATGAGCCCTGCATCTTCTAAATCAGTGTAGGTGGCTCGTGTTGGTTGCAATATACTTATGGATGTGCTATTAGGATTGTCGCAGCGGAGTGTCACCTCAAGAAAGGTACAGGCTGAGTGCAATGATGAGCGCAATGGGATGATGCGAAAATGTAAGAGAAACCACATTGGGTCAAATGAAAAGTCTGTCTAGTCTGTTTTCAGCAGTGTTACCCCAATGGGCTTGGGGAAGAGGGTAAGAATGGACAGAGCATCCTTTGGCTTTCTAGCCTCCAAGCACTGCCAATGTTGCATGGTCTTCTGTATTTAGCAACCTTCAGTGAATTTCTCTACCATGCTGGAACTGAGACTTCAGAGGGGAGTTGCTGCAGTGTTTTGGCACATCTGATGAGCTGCTTTGCCCCTTAGCTCTGTCCTTATGCTGTGTGACCTCATCTACAGTGGTTAAAGACCTCTGAGCACTTTCATTAAAGAATGTGAGCTTGAAGTAATGGAAGGGTAAAAGCTGCCCTGTAGTGAACAGCTGAAGGTACATGATCTATTCAGCTTACCAGAAAAATAAAGAGGAGAACTGATGAGAGAGCGTATTTCCTTCCCGGATATCTCAGTGGATACCAAAGGACTCCTTGGTTGAGTGGGGAAAGACGCAACAAGAGCCGACGGCTGCAGACAAAAGCTGTTAAGATGTCAATTGGGAACAAAACACACATTTTTCTCAGTGACGATAATTAACCACGGATAATAATCATCAGGGGAAGGAGTTGATTTCTGCTTTCTTGATGACTTAAAAAAAAAATAAAATCCTGGCTTCCTTCCTTGAAGAAATAATTAGTCAAGCACAACATATTGAACCAGACCCATGTAAATGGCTGACAAGGTAAGGCAAAATATTTGTTATACTAGATATCTAAAAAGCCCTTCAGATTTCAGAAATAGCTGGACTGTGCAGAAGCACTGTGTTCAGGATCTTTGCCTGGATACTTACGTTTCACTTGCCTCACTATTTCTTCTGCTTTCATTTTTGTACTTTTCAGGTACACTGTGTCCTTGTGTGCAAATAGATCTCATTGTAGGATGGCTCTTATTATTGACTGCAGCTTTCCTTATCCAGGTTGAAAGGAGATGCATTGCTGTTTACAGGTAACTGACCACTGAGTTTGACTCCAGAGGTAACACTTGGGTATTTTTTGTGTTATTCATCATCTTTGCAAGGGAGGCAAGGTGATAGTTTTGGATGTAGAAAATGGAGAATAGTAGTAGGGGAGCAGTCAAGGAAAAGATAGCGGGTGAAAGTGTTTTATCTTTAGTATTTTTTCTTGTTTTTATTATTGTGGTTGTTATTGGTGCCTTTATTAATAACCACTGCAGCAACAAAGTAAGGTGTCCCATGTCATTAGCTGAAGGAAAACTGATCCCCTAGTACTACAAGGAGAGGGAGAAAACTGTGTAAGTTACAGGGATGTGAAACCCTTGATGAACAAATTCAAAAGTTGTCCAGGTGAATATTTCTTCTCAACTCCAACTGCTTTTTCAGGCTCTCTTTCTTGGCTGGAGCATCTTCCAAATTGATATTGGTCTGCTCCCATCTTTCTGCTAATGTCTTTAGAGTACCTACATAACTTCAAACATATAGTTGCCTACATAACTTCAAACATATAGTTGCCTGAGTAAGGAATAAAAAGATTTACATGTGCCAGATAATTTGATTTAGCTTGACAAGTGCCAACTCCTATGAAAGAACTGAGGATAATTAAATTCTCATTCAAGTTTCTCTGGTAAGAGCTTCTTTTTGGGTGAGATGAATTCCAGCCTTTACCTTTGACTACTCAACTCCTGCCCTCACCCTTCTTTGTCACTACTTAAAGAAAGTAAAATATCTCTGTCCACCTGTAAAATGAATGTTGTCTTTGATTTTACTGCTCATGGAGAGTCATCTTGTCTGTATCTTACTTGTTTCTCCGTGACATTTTCTATGCTCTTCTGTCTTGGCACAAATCATCTCCCAGTTCTTGCTCTTTATCTCTGTGTCCCTGACACTGTATAGGGAAAAAAAGATTTGGCACCTCACCTCATCCTGGATAGAGGAGCTCAGAGAGAAAGACCGCTAGCTTTGGGAAATGGACATCTGGAGGGATGGGTATTTTATTAAGCAGCTTAATTCCTGTATTGATAATTTGAATTTCTATACCTAACAGAGAAGCTTTAAATTTTGTGAAGTGTGAGACTAATCCTGTCAAATCAAAAGCAATAAATGTGAGCATATAAATTTAATGGAGAAGAAAGAATTATATCTTTGTTTATCCTTGTAGTGCAGAAACAAGTGTATCCTGTGCAATAATCCTTCATAAAACATGGAAGAAAAGAAGGCTCAAGCCCATGAGACTTCTCCAGAGAGAATCAGCAAGAACAGGAGGTCTTTAGTGGTAGTGGGATTGCTCTGTCTCAAAAGGATATTGTGGAAGGCAATCACATTGGGGATTGGAAGAAGTTCTTCTTATAACAGGTATCTAGCACCGTCTGAGATGTCTTACTGTGCCAGTCGTCTGCATTGGGCAGGTACTGCACAAAAGCAAGAATCAAAGTGTAACCAGGATCCTCAAGTCTGCCCGAACAGGACTAGTTGCCTATATAAACAAATGAATGGTCCTTTTGCAATTTTGCAGTCTTGAAAGGCGGCAATTGGAGGAGAATCTGATAGAGATGTGTACAAGGAAAAAGAACAAGGAACAAGAAAAAGGAATAGGATGTAGTTGTTGACTATTTCTCTTCTCAGAAGAATATGTGTATTTATCAGGCCGCAGGCTTTAAAGAAGCAAACCCATTTATTTCACATATTGCAAGATAAGGCTTTGGAAGCCAAAGGCTAAAAATGGGCTAAGAAAATAATAAGATGAATGCATGGAAGGAGGATCCCTCCATGGCTGTTAAACACCGCCTCTCTCCCATGATGTGTCTAACCTGTGGATGGTATGACCTGTGAGGTGCATCCCAGAAAGCATCTTCTGAATTCTTCTGTTCTTGTATCATTTCATTGAGCATGTGGGAGAGGTTATTGCTGTCACACGCTTCATCATCCATGTGGGAGTATGGAAATGTGCTTTACTGGGGCAAGAAGGCTGCAGAGGTCCACCTTGAAATGGTTGGAGAAAGCACAAATGGGCTTTGCTCTCAGACTGCAGGTTGGGGAAGTGGTGGGGGATGGTCATAGTCCCTGGAATACAGCTAATTAAGGTTTTCTATGTAACCACTGTGAAGATGAGAAGTAACAAATAGCAAAGAGCTGCTTACAGGTGCACTGTGATGTCATGCTTAGGAACTGAGATTGTTTATCACAGCATAAATGCTGTTAGCCAGCTACTGCCAGATAGTTTATTGAATTTATTTCGTCTCAGGAGGAAAGAGAACCAACTCACAGAGGACTAGGCTGCTTCCTCACTATTCTCCTGTGTTCCTTTACACACGACTCTTGTCCTTTTGGGGAAATGCACCTCAAACCAGGGAGCAAAGGGCAGTCCTCTGCCCATTTCTCAGCACGATTGAGAATGGCCCTGAGGCCGTAATGAATTACGGTGCTTTCTCATGTCTCTTCACCAGCCTTGGGCAAGAAGAAGACAACCTGTGCCTGGTACATTGCTTCTAGCCTCCTGTCAGGCTCTTTGCCTGTCCTGATGGACTCCTTACAGTGATTTTATGTTTTAACATAAAGTAAGGCTAACTAGGAGCACCCTCTCCCCCTCCTTTACCAGGCATGCCCATTTCATGCAATTAATCTGTTACTACTTTTGTTTTTTGGATTTTTTTTTTTTTGCCTTCTTTTGTATTCCTGCTTTTTGCCACCCATGAGTTAAAAGTCAGCTATTTCTTCTCTGGCTGCCAGATTTTTAAGCTCTGCTTTATCTCTCTGAAAACAATGTTGTGTTTCTTCTTTTATATACACCATCCTTGCAATAAAAATTGTGGCATCAGAGCTCGCTGCGCCTTTATCTCCAGCTATATCAGCTCCACAGTTGTAAAATCTGCATTCTCTTTTCTTTCCAGTCTCTTAGCTCTGCTGAACAACCTGCTTGTCCGACCGGAAAGTGAAAAGTGGGGTTTGCTTTTGAGTAGCCCTGGGCTGGGGGGAACAGGAGGAGGAATATCTGGGCTCAGCTTCTGGTGCTGCCGCAGACCTGCTTTCATGGCAATGCCACTTTCTCAAGTTCACAGCTTAAAACAGGGTTGGAAACACTGTCACTCTCATATTACTTGTTCATCTTGCTTAATTTGATGGGATGTTTCCCTGTCAGCATCCACCACAGCATAGTCTTGTTTTCACTGGCTCAAAATCACTGGCATGTGGGAACTTCGTTATTGTTCTCCTCCATCCAACTGAAAGAACTGCTATGGATCCAGTAGTTTAATTTTCAGAGATATTTTCAACTCTTTTTGGGAGCATATCACACCTAAAGGCAATGGTGAGATGGGGGTAGCATATAAGGCAGGACTTTCAGGATATTTTGCTGTGCTCCAGCTTTCCCAATACCTGGAGCTGGTTTGTGCTTCCAAGTGGTGTTTCACAGACCAGAGATAGTTTCCTTCATGCTTTATGGTGATGGTCAAATACTGGGAGAAGGATGCTGCAATAATATTAGTTATAAAAATGTAATAAAAATAATATTGCACAATTATTCAAAAAAGAAATGAATCAGCCAAAAAGAAAACACCTGTGGCAATGATCACCGAACTGGTGAATTGCTGATGCATTCAGCTGTGAGAAAGGGAGTGAGGAGGAAGAGGTGATAAATCTGATAATACCTGGGTTATCCTCAGAAAACTGCCTGGCATCAAAACTGATGGCAGCAATGGTTTGAAAGTACCTGTGGGTAGTCTGCATTTGGCATCACAGCTTATTTGTCATGTTTATAATGGTGCCTAGTTGAGTTTATCATTGTCTGCACATGCATTTTAACCACACCAAGGTAATATGTGCAAGCCATGGGAATATCCCTGAAGGAGACAGGTCCAAATTCTTTGCTGTCACTCTTGGTTTTATAAATGAGTCCATTAGTTTGCAAGCTGGGCTAAACTTTTTTTCATCCAACAAACCGTGTCAAGCCAACTTGTGGGCTCTAAGCCAACTCCCTGGTAATACTTAACCAAATAATTCTGATTTACCCATGTAGACAGATTGCAAAGAGTAATTTGGATCTACAGACTGAGCTTAGACCAAAACCTGGCTCTTAACTTCAGAGGGATCCACTTTTCATGAGTTAAATGAGAGTCCCAGTCCTGATCAGCCCAGCACTATGATGAAGTGTGGGTTGGAAGCCAAATGCCTGAATTATTAAGTTTGAGCTCATCTTTGCCATGGGATGTTCAGCAGGGCCATGCACAGCTTCATGGATTCAATTGCAAATCAGGCTGTGTTCATGTACATTTACCTGTGTCAGCTTCAAGCTGAGCTGCAAGTTCAGTGAAAGGAAAATAATTCAGAGTGAAACTCCAGCAAGGTAGCTGGGTTTCTCTAGCTACACCAAAGAGTTTCCCTGATTGAAGGTGAAAACTTCCTGATACCAACAAGTTCCATGGGCAGCCACTTGGAAAATAAATAGGTGCAGGCAGGCTGAGCTGTAGCAAGAAGCAAGTCTATGCTGAACCTCCACACCAAAGATTAGAACGTGTCTAGTGCAGAAATGTATGGTTCCTTTCAAAGAGGCTGCACAACATCCAAGGAGGAAAAGCTGCCGTGTCCTGATTTAGGCAGGACCTTCAGAGAATAAGAGGTGCTGCAGAAAGAAAACATACCACAGCTCTTTTCAAAGCAGGCTGCTAATTGAGGTCCAACACTCAAGGCTGTCACAGAGCTCAATGCACGCTGTGTGACTACCAACATCTTGCTTTGCCCTATATCGTATTCCTTGTGAGATTATTTCACATTTAGGTCCTTCTGAGGCAAAGGCTGTGTAATGCTTTTAAAAGAAATATTTCTTTTGTCTCCCAAACCATGCAGTTGTTGAGAGGACAAACATTTTACAGCTCAGAACCCCTGACAAGGCAAGAAGCAGAATACAACATTAAGTTTGTATAGATGCTCTCAGAACAGTTTTAGCTGAGGGCTTTCATGCCTTTCAGTACCTGCCTCAAAGATCCTCCTTCTCTGTGGCATTCCTTAGTAGAAATCACAATCTTTTTACCTCTCGTGTGAGGCAAAATAGCACAGTAGCCAATCACTCCCCTTTGTTCCTGCTGCCAGAATCACAGTATGAAATTCCCTGGCTTGTGCTATAATGGAGGTCAGAGAGGAGCAAAATATCCCCTCCTGGCCTTAAAATCTATGAATAATATTTTCCCTTTGAGACTCCAGCCAGGATACAGTGAGAAAAGCCTCTGTCATGCCTGGGTTATGGGCTCAGGCTGGGTGTAGGTTGGATAAAACTATCATATGCAGATGAACGGATGCGATGCATCTCCCTTCATCCGGCTGCACCTCCATCCCAGTCCCACGGGGCAGTAGCACCATGGTATCACAGCAGTAAAGCCACTGTGAGCAGGGATGGCATCTCACATGCCTGCTCTTGCTCACTGATTTAGTATTCAGAATTTAGAATTTATTGAGGATTCTTCCTTTGTCACATCATCTATCAGAGGCAGACACCACTGAGATGGAAGGGGAAAAAAAAAATTAAAAACCTGTTTATTGCTCAACTTGCTCTAGGCATGTTTTAGTTTATTGTTCAGCTTGGTTCATTTCAGTGTTTCAATTTGAATGGTTCGCTTAGTTGCTGTGGCTAAAAAAAAATAAATTAAGAAAACCATAAGAAAACCTATTTAAATTAAAAAAAAAAAAAAAGAAAAAGAGAAAAAGGAAGAGGCAGCAGCAAAAGTTGAGATTTGTGGGGCCTCACAGCACCTCACAATGTCAGAGGTGTCAGTGGATAATTTAAGGACACAATCCTGCATAACCAGTCAAGACGTGCTCCCGATTGCCTATTCTGTGCTTGTTCACCCGTTGAGCTGCTATTGGCACCCCTGGGAGAAGCACGAAGGAGACACCCGCATTGCAGATGCCCTGCCCAGCCCTGCCATGGTTTGCTATCATGCCGAGCTGCCACACGTTCCACTTTCATTTATGGAGCCCTTTGCTGGGGTGTGCAAGGACCCAACTGTTGCCGCTTGCTTTTCCCAAGCTGGTGTTTGTGATACTCTGGGTATGCACTGGCATGAATGGGAAAATTGCACATGGGGAGTGAAAGGTGGTCACATTTCTTATGGTCACCCAGCAGCAAACCTGACTCAGATCCGGTAGGTTCCTTACAGTGGCATCATCATGTAGTGCCTCCCTCTGAAAGCAGCAGCTCTTATTTCCAGCAGTCCTAATTATGGCTCTGCTGATCCTCCAGACCTTGCCTTAGATATCTCTGCCTCCAGCAGGGTAGGGGCTTTCCAAAGAAAACAGGATCCAGCTTCTCCACGCAGCTGCTTTTAGCATTTGAAGAAACCTTCTCCAGCAGCAAGTGTACTAATCTCTATGGGAGATAAGTCAATTATAGTAAATTGAGCTATTTCATTTCTGGCTGCAAATGGCTTTCAGTTAAACAAGTAGACACGTTAATCTAATAACTAATGATCATATATTTTACTAATCATACAGTGCTGTGTGAGGTATTATATCTAATTATATTTAAGATTAAGACATCTTTATATGTGTATTTTTGCCAGTTGCCAGGCTTGTGCAGATGGGTGAAAACAGGAAAAGAAAGCAGGAATATTTCCAGCTTCCCCCTTAAGACACAGGAGGTCCCTTTGAAAGGTGGAAAGATACAACTTGAAGATGATTGTCTGGGGTTGCCTCCAGATCAGAGTAGAAAAGAAAACATGCAATTCTATGATTTGAATTCCAGAGATTCTCTGCTAATGGCTTGGTACAAAACATTAAATGAAACAGCTCCTGCTGCTCTCATCCTCATAATCTGGCCTTCGAGCCGCATACATAGGAGCAGCCATGCTGATGAGATGTGACTGGGAGATGTTTCCCTCATGGTGGACTTGCAGAAAACCCCACCGCTGCCAGGCTCTGGCCTTTTCAAAGAGCTCATTTAGAGCCACTTTTAAAGCAGATCATCCAGAAGAATCTTCAGTGGCCAGCCCAGCAAACCTACTGGCCACAGGCTCCTTCCAAGGGGTCGCAGACCTTGTTTTGTGAGGGAAAGTTTGGGTTGCCCACCTTGTACATGTGTGAGTCTGTAAGTTATTTCAGTGAGACTTTGCACAGAACTGAGTGCACTCACATGGTGCTTTTGGGAGTTGAAGCCTCTGAGAAAGGGCTCATAAATCCTCACCCCAACCCCTTGCCAGCATTTGCAGCCCTGATGCTCTCCTGTGAATGCCAGCCTTCTGCTGCCCACAGCACCAGCTCAGTGCTCCCCAGTTCCTCATTTGATGGGGCTGCACCATCTCCTTTTGTCAGGTGGCAGCTGGTGCCTCCAGAATGAGGCAAAGGAGTGTGGCTACAATGAGCTTATGCATGATACTGCTCTCCCAAGGGATTTCTTCTGCTTTTTCTCTAGGAAGGTACAGAGGTTTGCTCTATGTTCAAAATAGCAAAGGCTGGCAGCAGAAAAATGCCTTGCACTTACGCTGGGATATTTCATTTTCCAGGCTCAAGGAAGCCTGCAAGAAGCCAAGAGATAGTCGCTGACAGAAGTACCTGAAACATGGTCTTTAATGCAATCTCTTAACGCTTATCCTGAAGGATATTAGTATGTGCTAAGATCACTCCCTGAGCTTGCCTTTGCTGTCAGTCAATATGATGTGTCCTAAATGCAGTTATGCAATCACTGGTTATTCTTTCTGGTAAATATTTTTATTCATGTGAGTATTTTTTGCATCAAACAGCAGTCCATCATATGTGAAGATCTCATGGCAGCTGCTGTTAAAATCAGTATGTGTTAGGATGCCAGAAAACTGAGCTCATTTTTCTCATCTTTGACATCATAACTAAAGATCATAATAAGGGCTAATGATAATGATGCAAGGCAATGATTAGAGATACTCTGTTAAAAGATAGAAAGGAATCAAACAAGTAAGGAAAAAAAGAGTGGCAAAATAACGGAAAAGCACCTCACTCTTTCCCTGAGGAAAAAGTAGAGTTAATTGCTAGGGAGGCATGTAGAGAAATCACAGTTAATGTACCCTTCCTTCACCCTTGCCCTGTCATTCTCACACAGACTCCTTACACCAGCATTGCACTCATGCATCTCTGCAGCAACCATTGCTAAATCCAGGGCCTGGGCCTTCAAATCCCAACTTGAGCAAATAGCTGTACAAATGTGGTTGGTCCATATGTTTATTGGCAGGGGAAAACCCATCCCTGGTTATCAGTGGTTGATGTGGAACGTGCCCATCTACAAAGTGTTATGGGGCTTTGGCACAGCCCAGGTTTTGTGGGACTAGATCTTCATGCCATAATCGGCTGTGACTTATTCTACAACATTTATATGGGAGAACAACACTCAGAAGGGAGTTTTCCTTATTTTCAAGCATATTTAGATGGGTGTGTGCACGTATTTTTACATGTGTGTATCATGTATTGGCACCTGTGTTCATAGACATAGAGATACCCTGTGTGTGTATAACCATCTCTGCATATGTGTGCATGTACACACAGGTGCACACACTGTATGCAAAGCTAGGAACAAGTTAGGGCTAAAATAACCCATAAACGATAAATGGATAGGGAAGAATTTCGGAGGAACGAGAATATTTGCCTGTTAAAGTGTAAGTGTCTTTCAGCCTTCAATCTAGCAAAGCTACCACACTGCACTGGGATCAAGTAACCCACAATATAATGAACACAGCACAGGATAGGTCAGCATATGTATATAATCCCCTCAAACTGTTGCCACTGCATACTAGCCATTACGTGCCTGCATCTCAACATATACATAAATATACAGCATGCACTGACATATGCATATAATGAATTGTTTTTGTGGAAAGAATTCTACCTCTATAGGTAGCAAATAAGCTACCTCTGCAACAGATTAATATAAGCACATGAGAACATGTTTTCATACACCAACTTTGTGTCCAGATATGAAGTACATGTGTATATTTACGTTTCTAAAATGCACTAGGTATATTCAGAGTGATGTAAAATCTGAATAATCAAAAAAAAAAAAGCATTTGTTAAGCAGCATGTATGGAAATGAGACACGTGTAATTGATACTGAAATCACGGCTCCATGTCTAAGGTAAGTGCAGCAAAAAACTCAGATCATTTATAGCATCAACGTAGCAGTCTTAAGGCACCAAATCCATTGCCAGAACATCAAGCTCTGTGTTGCCATAAGCATGCTCCTCCTGCTCTGATTGCCTCCCTGTAAGCAGTGGAAACCCCATCCCGGGAGGTGGATGGCATGTTCAGATGACAGAAAGAGACTGATCCTCCCTGTGCTGGAGCCTTAGGCGGGTGCTCTTTGAAGCTCAGTTCCACTAATCACACCGTGGCTCTGACAGCCCTCCCAATATTTAACTTTCCTGGGACCTCTGGTAGTTTATTAGCATTTTCAGGCTACAGGTACTGGTGTTTCTGCCTTCAATTACACAGCCACTTTTTGCTGCGGGAGAGTTCCCTGCCCCAGGCGAAGCGGCAACTGCGGTGATAGGAATAATCATTTGTGGGTGATATTTCAGCAACGTGCAGGGGGAAGTGGAAGACGATTTGTGACAAACAAAATGGATAGTATCAAAAATCAATTCCACTCTCACTATAGGAATAAACAATGGGAAAAAAAAGGCAATTCAACAGTTTCTAGGCTGGGGAGGGCTCAAAGTGGGGAAAACAACCTGCTTAATAGAAATAGTCACTTTGCTGTGGTACAATGAAATGTGCAACTGGAAAAACTGTGACTTTTGATGTGGATCCAGATGTGTCTGTGAACATTTCCAACATCAGTTTTGGTGCTGGGAAATCCAGTCAGAGCCAAATCTTGGTCCAAATCTGCTTCTTTGACCTCAATCAGACTCTTCCATAAGGCAGCCGGTCCTTGCTTGTATGTGTGTACACGTGTGATAGGTACACACGTATGTTTGCATGTCTCTAAATGTGTACAGATGTACAGGTGTGTTTCCTTTCTCTTAGCACTATGTTGCCTGGGTAGTACAGGGTTTGTGGGCTATTTAAACTCTTCTAGATGTTCATATAATTCAAAGGAGACTTGACCTAAAGCCGTGGTCAAAGGAGCACACCAATGTCTCTCACACCTATCAAGAACAACTGGGTTTTTCATTTAGTTATCTGCTTTGCCTATAAAGGCAGTTGACTTGTGCAGACGTGTGTGTAATACAAGTGGGAAGTGTTGAAATTACTCTGGCATTTGGAAGGCTCAGCAGTGCCATGAATTTCACCAAATCACCTTCCATCAGTTTATGAAGGAACAAAATATTCATTGATGGGAGAGGAAAAAGATCAAACATATGAACGAAAGAGAGAAAATGAAAACAGAGAGATGCTTATTCCTTACCCTGGTTCTCTCTCTCTCCACTTGAGTCTGAAACTGTGGATGCTAATGAAGACTAAAACCCATAAGCCCTAAATCCTACATTACCAGAAGTTTTTTACCCTGAGCCAATGACTTTGAGAGTTATTTACGAGTTTGACTTTTATTTTTTATTTTTTTGAAGTAACTGTGTGAGTTATATGTATCTGAGGCCAGGGTGTTGATTAGGAACTTCGTTATTGCTACAGTCTATCTGAAGGCACATGGACATGTAATAGAAGACATGCCATTTCCGCTACTGGCAAACAGGAAGAATTTGCTCTGTAACTTAAAGCACTAGGTTCTGCCAAAATGGTCACAAACACCAACACCATCATTGCTCTGATTAGTAGGCTATTTCCCTCTTACTAAAAGGAAGCTATTTCAGATATTCATAGCTCAGATAATTAGAAGGCTTCTTCTAATTTTGAGCCTATTTATTCATGGGTATTTTGCACTTCAATAGTCCACTCCCAGAGGAAGGACTGGGTTGAAGAGCTGTAGACGGAGGTGATCGGTTTGACCCAAAGATGAACTGAGTTCCTCCAGCCTCTGCATAAGTCCCCAGTGGCTGACTCGAGCAATGGACATTTGCTGTCAATGGGTGGGACTGAAACATTTGCAGGGTCAGGTCTGCAGCTGGTGAATTCAGAGCTGGTCATTACTTCTCAGATTAAGTATTTGGTGGCTCCAAAATGGCTTTTACTTTGAGCTGAGAAACTGTCCCTTTTCCTTCAATGTCTTTCAGTTTTTATGAAGCTGGAAGACAGGAAAATAAAATATTTTAGTTTCTTTTTCCTTACTTTATTTATTTTTTAATTTTTCATCTTCTCTGCAGTGGTGGAAGAGAGAGAAGAGGATAAAAAAAAAAAAGGCAAAAAACAAGAAAGAAGCCATTTTAGCTGTTTGTAGAGACCTGGAGACATGAGGTTTCATGATTTCAAAACCTGATTCTCAAGTATTTCCCTTTCTTCCCCAGCAGGTCTTTGAAGGGAAGTCATGGCACAGGACATCTTGACAATCATCCTGAGCACCCTGCACTGTACAGAGAGGAAACACGGTCCTACCTGAGCAGCGATAGAAAATTAAGGCAGAGAGAGAGTCCATGGAGGGTCTATAGTTGGTTTGAACAGAAATAAATTGGTGTCCCTTGAAGAGCCAAACTGACTGCAGTGTATCTTCCCCTTCTTAAGGAAATAAAATCTTTCCAAATGAACGGGAAGTGATAGTGCAAATACCACTCTTTTACTCAGACCACTTTCTAGTCAATGTAAAACCTGGAAAAATTCATCCTTTCCACTCCCTGTGATAAGCATGGAAAGAGATGTGCAGTATGGGAAAGTCTTGGACAGATCATCTAGCTCACTGCCACAAACTCAGGCTGGTGCAGGAAGGGGTGCTACAGCGTCTGTTGCCCCACATTGTTCCAGTGTTACACAACATTACGCTGGACTTCCCAAATATTGTTCCAGCATCCCCCCACATTGCTGCAGCATCCCTCTGCATTGTTCCAGTATACCCCTGCATTGCTGCTGTATACCCCTGCATTGCTCCAGCATCTCCCCACATTGTTCCAGCGTTCCCCTGCATTGCTCTGGGCTTCAGCTGATGCTGCTCCCCTCTGGACCCATTGAAGGACCAGCAGCTTGTCTAGGCTGCTGGGGCACAGGGCTCTGGGGGAGCTCACCAGCAAGGAAGAAGGACTTAATTTGCCAGCACCCAGCCCCACACATGGTTTCTATCGGACAAAAAGAGCTACTCAGCATAACTACTGTTAGCCACTCTTAACCTGCTGCTAAATAAAGTCCATAGCTGTTTAAATAAACATATAAGAAATGAACATTGCAGAGTATTTTAAACCAAAGTCCATTGCTGCTAACACCCAAATTTCACTAACAATTTGAAAACAATAAGTGTCTTTCCAGGTTACGCAGAAGGTTGATCACCTTCACCCACATTTGATTTTATTTACAGCCTTTCCCTTTGTCGTCTTGACGTTTACCAAAAGAAAGTTGGGAAAGGCTGGGGAGAGAGTGTTACAAGGAAGAAATACCTGATCATGTAAACAATTAGACCTTAATCCATCCTGCCCAAAGAGGTCCTTTATCTGATGACAACCTCTGCAGAACGGAAGAAGAGTAGGTGTCTCCCTCTGGGACCATCCTAACTATTCAATCAATTCTCCTCAATTACTAACAAATCTAAATGTGATTTATCTGCCCAGGAATCATTCCAATATCAGGCGAGGATCTATCAATAAAACCCCCAAAGGCAATCTTTTTTTCAGAGCTGTCAATAGAACCTCTGAAGCACAAAGAGAAGGAGCCGACAATTGAGATATTTTGCCTTTTTTTTTCTTCTCTTTTTTTTTTTTTGAGCACTTAATTAAGTCGACAAGAAGCTGTCAAGGATAATTTTCAAAGCACACGGCCTCAGCATCTGACATTTGATAATATTACACTCCATGTTGATTGAAATTGATTTTTTCTCCTTTTTTTTTTTTTTTTTTTGTTTTGTTGGTGGACGGCTGCAAAAAAGGGGGCATTTGACAACTTTCTTGCCCATAGATCCAAGGACAGCAGGCCAGTTTGTTAAGGTCAGTCATGACAAACAGTATGATGGGTTTTCAAAACCAGCTGAGTTTAACAATAGTAGGGCACGGGTATGTTATTTCAGTGTCAATAAAGCAAGCTGCTCAGCAGTTAGCAAATATCTCAGCAAGAACAGCGGTACTGGGATTAGAAGTAATAGTAAGTTTATAGGGTTACTTTCTGATCTCGGTTAATACAATTGTAAATCCAGAGCAAAATTCATTGACTTCAATAGCTTTTGATCCTGGAAGGCATGCTAAGTCACATGAAAAACAACAAGGTGGTTGGCGACAGCCAGCGTGGCTTCACTAAGGAGAAATACTGCCTGACCAATCTGGTGGCCTTCTATGATCGGCCTGTGGAACTGATGGACGGGGTAGAGCAGTCGATATCATCTACCTGGACTTGTGCAGAGAGTTCGACACTGTTTCACACGACATTGTTGTCTCTAAATTGGAGCATTGGACATCAATGTGATGGATGGACCACTTGGTAGATAAAGAACTTGCTGGAGGGCCGCACGTAAAGAGTTGCAGTCAATGACTCAATATCCAGCTGGAGACCAGTAATGAGTGGTGTCCCTCAAGGGTCGGTGTTGGGACCGGTCTTGTTCAACATCTTTGTGGGTGACATGGACAGTGGGATTGAGTGCGCCCTCAGCAAGTTTGCTGATGACACCAAGCTGTGTGGTTCGGTTGATACATTGGAGGGAAGGAATGCCATCCAGAGGGACCTTGACACAATTGTAAGGTGAGCTGCTGTCAACCTGATGAAGTTTAACCATGCCAAGTGCAAGGTCCTACACTTGGGTCAGGGCAATCCCAGGCTCAGCTACAGGCTGGGCAGGGAAGAGATTCAGAGCAGCCCTGCGGAGAAGGACTTGGAGGTGTTGGTCAATGAGAAACTTAACATGAGCCAGCTTCAGTGTGTGTTTGCAGCCCAGAAAGCCAACTGTATCCTGGGCTGCATCAAAAGGAGCATGACCAGCTGTTAGAAGGAGGTGATCCTGCCCATCTACTCTGCTCTCATGAAACCTCCTTTGGAGTATTGAATCATAGAATCATAGAATAGTTAGGGTTAGAAAGGACCTTAAGATCATCCAGTTCCAACCTCCCTGCCATGGGTAGGGACACCTCACACTAAACCATGCCATCTAAGGCTATGTCCAACCCCACCTTGAACACCGCCAGTGATGGAGCATTCACAGCTTTCCTGGGCAGCCCATTCCAGCACCTCACCACCCTTGCAGCAAAGAACTTCCCCCTTATATCCAATCTAAACTTCCCCTGTTTAAGTTTGAACCTGTTACCCCTTGTCCTCTCACTATAGTCCCTTATGAAGAGTCCCTCCCCAACATCCCTATAGGCCCCCTTCAGGTATTGGAAGGCTGCTCTGAGGTCTCCACACAGCCTTCTCTTCTCCAGGCTGAACAGCCCCAACTTTCTCAATCTGTCTCCATACAGGATGCGCTACAGTCCCCCGATCATCCTCGTGCCTCCTCTGGACTTGTTCCTACAGTTCCCTGTCCTTTTTATGTTGAGGACACCAGAACTGTACACAATACTCCAAATGAGGTCTCATGAGAGCAAAATTGTATACTGTGTCTGAAGGGGGCCTATAAAAATGCTGGGGAGAGGCTGTTCATTAGGGACTGTAGTGATAGGACAAGGGGTAACGGGTTAAAACTTAAACAGGGGAAGTTTAGATTGGATATAAGGAGGAAGTTCTTTACTGTAAGGGTGGTGAGGTGCTGGAATGGGTTGCCCAGCGAAGTTGTGAATGCTCCATTGCTGGCAGTGTTCAAGGCCAGGTTGGACAGAGCCTTGGGTGACCTGGGTTAGTGTGAGGTGTTCCTGCCTATGCCAGGGGGGTTGGAAGTGGATGATCTTAAGCTCCTTTCCGACCCTAGCTATTCTATGATTCTATGATTCTGTATGTGGTCGTTTTCTGAACTTCTTATCGGAGCTGCCAATTGCACCATTGCTTTGGATTTATTTCAATTTCTTTTTCAACCTGATGGGAGATAGGCACTTCTGTTTTTTCCCTTTAAAAGTCACTACTGTAAATCTCCCTAGATCATCATCAGCTTCAGTGCCTAAGCTACTTTGTAAAAACTATACATGCAATAGCTGCCATTCCCATGCCTTTGAAACAGAAACAAGGGCAACTCTGCAAACATGGACCAGGATCCGGCTCCTGTCGTTGCTCGGACAGCTTGGAAAAGAAAGTATGGACTGCAAAAATCAGGACCCAGTTTTATCTTGCTATTTGGCTCTTGAAGCAGTGTCCAGTGTTAACTACTTACTTCTTACCACCCCATGCAGAAAATGAGGCAGACTATCAGCAATTTGATCTGAATGATAATATTTTATTTAAGTTCTGTACTTAGTTGATCTTGCAGCTGCAGCTGAGCAACTATGGCATTTCAAGAATAATTTATTGGTTCTTGGAGTCCAAGGTGCTATTTCTTTTGTCTTGGCTACAGGAAAAAATCCTGGGGTATGGTATTTGAGTGAAAAACCAGGAAACCGGAAGATGCTCTCTTTGGTTTCTGGGCAGAACAACAGCAACCTGCCTTAGTTGGTGGGGTTAAGGAGAGAGGGATTTGATGAAATATGGGGCCCAGGATGTTAAACCCCAATTCCTGAACATGAAAATCCCAGCTTGGCTTCAATTCATACCCATCTAGAGGACACCCCATGTCACCTGCTTCAGCATACAGCACAGTAGCTCAACAGGAATGGGAATGGCTTAGCAAGTACTTCCATGGTCCCTCCTAGAAGAGGAGCTCCAGAATCAGGTCAAGACCTGCTCCTGCATAAGCCAGAGGTGTATCAACATCGTGTAGTAGAACATTTCAGAAGACCCGCTTCTGGAGGGACTGGAGCTTCAGCAATGACAATAGGTCCAGTCTCATCAAGAACCAGATATTAAGTGGCATGTCTATCATAAATAGGTAAATAATTCCCCAGGAGTGTGCAATTTAGACACTGGGCAGCTTTTATCCATCAGAGATTATCAGTGAGCAAGCAAGCTAAATTAATTAATTGAATTGCCCAAGGTCATCAAGGAAATCTGTACCAGAAGCCAGCAATGGGCACAGACTGCCCCCCAAATCATTATCCCCATTGCCACAAGTCTTAGTGGGTGTAAGGGATAAGAGGGGTTAAACTGGGCTACATTGAAGAAAGGCATAATTATCCCAGGTAAGAATTATCTTGTGAGGAATTGGGAACAAGGCACCACCTGACTCAAGCGGAATGATCTAAATCTGTGTGTCCCACGCTGATCCCCATGTGGCTCTCCTGCAAATGATGCACCAGAATTAACTGAGTGTATTTTACAGTAGGTACATTTCACCTCTCAGAGGAATACTATAAATGCTGGTCTCGTGGATGCCACTCCTGCAGTACCATGAGATAGGGAGAGAGAGAGAGTTTTAAATCCAAATTAGTGTCAGTGCTGCCTCTGGAAAGCTCTCACAACAATTAAAGCAGAATTGTAACGCGTTCCCGGGAGTGACCGCATTTCAGGCTTGAAGGGTGAGGGATCCTGGTCTCTCCACCTCTTTTCAGGCAGATAAAGTCTGCGTTTTATGACTTTTGGGACCTTGTGGCTAGGAAATTAAAAAGTGCCATGGGTCACTGCTGGGCACTGGAATGTGACTGCAAGCTGAACTGTTAGCCCAGTCTTAAGGTGTTCTTGGCCAGGAGCTGTTGTCCTTCTCGCAGCCACCTCCAAGGGATGATCTGGAGGACAGCCTGGGCCGAGCACCGTTCCTGACTGCCTATCTGGGGCTGGCCACCCTGAGAAATGGTACAGATAAGGGTAGCCACTGTCCATCATATTTGAAAAATCATGGCAGTCAGGTGAAGTTCCCGATGACTGGAAAAAGGGAAATATAACCCCCATTTTTCAGAAGGGGAAAATGGATGAGCTGGGGAATTACAGACCAGTCAGTCTCACCTCTGTGCCTGGCAAAATCTTGGAGCAGATTCTCCTGGAAGGCATGCTAAGGCACATGAAAACCAACAAGGTGCTTGGTGACAGCCAGCATGGCTTCACTAAGGGGAAATCCTGCCTGACCAATCTGGTGGCCTTCTATGATGGAGCTACGGAACTGATGGACAGGGGCAGAGCAGTTGATGTCATCTACCTGGACTTGCGTAAAGCCTTTGACACTGTCTCCCATGACATCCTTCTCTCTAAGTTGGAGAGACATCAATTTGATAGGTGGACCACTCGGTGGATAAAGAACTGGCTGGATGGCCACACTCAAAGAGTAGTGCTCAGTGGCTGAATGTCCAGCTGGAGACCAGTAACGAGTGGTGTCCCCCAGGGATCAGTGTTGGGACCAGTCTTGTTCAACATCTTTGTGGGTGACATGGACAGTGGGATTGAGTGCGCCCTCAGCAAGTTTGCCGATGACACCAAGCTGTGTGGTTTGGTTGATATATTGGAGGGAAGGAATGCCATCCAGAGGGACCTTGTGAGGTGGGCTGATGCCAACCGGATGAAGTTTAACCATGCCAAGTGCAAGGTCCACCTGGGTCGGAGCAATGCCAGGCACAGCTACAGGCTGGGCAGGGAAGAGATTCAGAGCAGCCCTGCGGAGAAGGACTTGGAGGTGTTGGTTGATGAAAAAATGAACATGAGCCGGCAGTGTGTGTTTGCAGCCCAGAAGGCCAACCGTATCCTGGGCTGCATCAAAAGGAGTGTGACCAGCAGCTCGAGGGAGGTGATCCTGCCCCTCTACTCTGCTCTCGGGAGACCTCACTTGGAGTATTGTGTGCAGTTCTGGTGTCCTCAACATAAAAAGGACAGGGAACTGTTGGAACAAGTGCAGAGGAGGGCCACGAGGATGATCAGGGGACTGGAGCACCTCTCGTATGAAGATAGGATGAGAAAGTTGGGCTGTTCAGCCTGGAGAAGAGAAGGCTGCGTGGAGACCTCATAGCAGCCTTCCAATACCTGAAGGGGGCCTATAGGGATGTTGGGGAGGGACTCTTCATTAGGGACTGTGGTGAGAGGACAAGGGATAACGGGTTCAAACTTAAACAGGGGAAGTTTAGATTGGATATGGGGAAGAAATTCTTTACTGTAAGGGTGGTGAGGCCCTGGAATGGGTTGCCCAGGGAAGTTGTGAATGCTCCATTGCTGGCATCGTTCAAGGTGGGGTTGGACATAGCCTTGGATGGCATGGTTTAGTGTGAGGTGTCCCTGCCCATGGCAGGAGTGTTGGAACTAGATGATCTTAAGGTCCTTTCCAACCCTAACTATTCTATGATTCTATGATTCTGTGATTTGTGTTAGAGAATGGTCCAGGTTGATTAATTTTAGCAGTATAGATACAGCCTTTATCGTCTGTTTTCTTGTCCTCTTGATCTAGGAGAGAACTTGGGACCTCAGATGCTCACAATCTGGTCAAACTACCAGTGATGCTGCTCTTTGGAAAGATCTCTAAAAGGATCTCTCCCAGTCTGCTCCTTCCATGGCTGCCTGTACGCTGATGCTCACAGAAGCCAAGCAAGCATCATGGAAACTGAGTCAGCATCTCTTGCTCTTTCAGGTCCTGGGCTTGCTCTCCCACAGGTTCAGGATGAAGATGACATTGTAGCCACACCTGAGCCACCCTGCAGCACAGTTCTGTCCTGTGCTTTGGTTTGTCTGCTTTGCACATGGTGGTAAATCACAGCGCTTGTCCTTGCCATTGGATTGGAGCAAGTCTGCAGGATTTTCTGGGTGTCCTTCGGTGTGTGGCAATGACTCAGAGGCATGGACATGGCCGTCAGGCATTGTTCACTCCATGCACTTAAACTCCCTTCCCATGCCTCATGGACTATCCTTACCATCTGCAGGGAACAATCCTTGCCCATGGTCTCCCTCCAAATGTGTAGGGACTGTCAGGCTGGGCTTGCTGGGGTCGGCTGAAACCAAGCTGGTTTGAGCATCGTGACTGCCATCAGCCCTGCAGTGTGACCAGCAACCTTTTTGTACCCTCTCCCATGCTTGGCTTGAGTTTAGTGTTTCTATATCAGTGGTAGGCCTTGGGGTAATGGGGACACGTGGTGCCCAAGCAAATTGGGCTGGTCTGCAGCAAGACCTGGGGATGCTGGTCCTGGGATGCTGATTTCACCTTTGACGCCTCTGACAAGTCACTTTACGGTGAAGTTCTCACTCTGTGTAAAGTGGGTATAATAATCATCACTTCCTACCTTGCAGGGGTGACATGAGGCTTAATTAATTAATTAATTAACTGTTTTGGAAGTAATTTAAGTTTCTTATTCCACAGTAAATGTTTTTTCTTTTTTTCTTTGCCTTTTTTTTGGGTAACAGTCATGCTGCAGGGAAGTTTGAGTGTCACCATGGCCATGAGCTAATGGGTGTTCCCCAGGCCACGTCAGCTTCAAATCCTTGCCTGAAAGGAGGAGTTAGGATCCTGCCACCCCTGTTGGATTAGCAGGTTAGAATGGCAATGCCATGGCTGCCTTCCTGTACCAGGATTAAAAGGCTCATGGTGGCTAACTTCCTATTTGAAAAGGCCAAATTCTGGCAGCATTGGGCTCCTCTAACACCTGGTCATTGTTGTCAGGGCACATGAGTTGAGGTCCTTGTGCCAGGTAGGCACACAGGCCTGGGTCCCTGGCCCCTCTGGTGTGCCCAAGCCATGGGACTAGTCCACAGTTCCCAATGGCAGCTCTGATCTACAGTCCCTTGCTAAGCCCATGGTGGTGGCAGAGATACTGCTGTATTGGGTCATCACATGAGAAGAGCAGGAGGCAGTGACAATTAAGTCTGCAAGAGATGATCTGTCATTGGTTATCTTCCCCTAATGCAGCCAAGAGGTCTTTTAAATTGCAATTAAGACTTTGAGAAAGTCTCTATTCTTGAGAAGCATCCTACAGGGCACTAAAATACAGATTTTGAAGTTAATTTGGTATCTGAGCTCATATATTCAGATTGTACTTAATTAACCATTTAAGATGCAGAGTTCCATTCAAAGCCTCTTGCTCACCATCATTTTCAGAAATGTTGCAGAAACAAGCAGTGATGGATGAGAAACCTAGCACTATCTGCTGGCAACAGACGTCTGACAAAGTGATAATCATGGCCAATTCCCCTGGGCAATATTTGTGCACAGTGCATAGATATGGATGAATTATTGCTCTCCCTGATTATCTCATGATTTTTTTTACCTCTCATATGATCTTTTTTTTTCTTACCTGGTGTTTTTGATAACTGAGAAATTCATATTGGCAGGTTGATCTATATTGTCTAATATAACATGTAGTGTAATCAATCACAAATCCTGCCTAGTCTTTTTCAGTAACTTCAGTTGCAGTGAAATGGCAGAGGTCTATCCTGACGTAATGAAGACTGTATGACTAATTTCCACTAAAAACTTGCCATACAGACGAGATCAGTTAAGAAAAAAAAAACACTCAGCCCTTAAATTACTCTTCAGCATCTGCTAGTACAAGACCAGCCCAGAGACTTAGGGATGTTAAGACATTTCGTTCTCTATATGGTGCTCACTCAGTGAAACCCAAGCTTTGTTGAACCTTTACCTGCCCTGCTTCATCCATGGGCACCTCAGAGGTGGAGATCCTGCTGACTGCAGCCAACTGTCTTGTAATGTGGCAAGATTAATTTCTTAGGCATCAAGGGTGGCATTGGGACTGTGCTCCCAGCTCAAGACTACCACAGGACAAACACTGATGGGCTGGTTTTGGGGTGGACCTGGTGTCCCACCCAATGGGGTATCAACAGCATGGGATGCCTGAGAGGTGCTGGTGCAGTGCTGACTGGGGAGGAAAGAAGCTGGTCTGCATGAAAACATTATTCTCTCAGTCTCTTCAGAGGGATAGCTGCTATCAAGAGTTGAGAAAATGATGCATGAAGAGGGATTTCATCAGGAACTGAGAAACACTTGAGGAGAAGCAGAAGACACTTTGCAACAGTAAGACTGAGCCTTAAAATCCAAATATTTCTGCAACATTTTTTAAAGTCAAAACTCAAGAAAAGCTGACGGCGTGTGTGTGTGGAAATTACAGGCTTCAGGATGATGCATACTCTTGGAGTCAAGATGCTATAAATATTTCTAATGTTGAAATGAAGAGTAAGCCAGGAAAATGCTAGCTTACTCAAGCTGGCAAAACTCAAGAATAAGGAGAGTAAATCCAATCAAAGAAAGTCCCATTTAAACACCGCAGTTTAAAACAGGCATCTGGATCAGGTATGGGATGGGGCACGCTGACATACCATCCTTAAACCTCAGCACAAGCACCAGTGTTGTTGTATTTCAGAAAGGGGGACTCAAATAAAAATGGGACGGCCTTGTAAGAAGGAAGCCAAGAAGAGCAAAGAAAGGGTAAAAGGCTGGTTAGAGGTAGGGGAATTAATTAAAAATATTATTTCAGAGACTAACAGTAAATCTCTACCCCAGGAAACATTAGAAGGACTCCCATGCAAATCTGGTGTGAGTCAGCAATAGCTCAAAGGAGACTACAAGGAGTTAGAAGGTGTCCTTCAGAAAGCTGAAGGTATGTCCACCAAAAGAAAATAGGAAGAAAAAATTCTGGCACCTTAAATCGAAAAACATAACAGGGCAGAAGGAAAAAAAAAAGATTCTGACCCAGGGAATTACAGACCAGTCAGTCTCACCTCTGTGCCTGGCAAAATCTTGGAGCGGATTCTCCTGGAAGGCATGCTAAGGCACATGAAAACCAACAAGGTGCTTGGGGACAGCCAGCATGGCTTCACTAAGGGGAAATCCTGCCTAACCAATCTGGTGACCTTCTATGAAGGGGCTACGGAACTGATGGACAGGGGCAGAGCAGTTGATGTCATCTACCTGGACTTGTGTAAAGCCTTTGACACTGTCTCCCATGACATCCTTCTCTCTAAGTTGGAGAGACATCAATTTGATAGGTGGACCACTCGGTGGATAAAGAACTGGCTGGATGGCCGCACGCAAAGAGTAGTGCTCAGTGGCTCAGTGTCCAGCTGGAGACCGGTAACGAGTGGTGTCCCCCAGGGATCGGTGTTGGGACCGGTCTTGTTCAACATCTTTGTGGGTGACATGGACAGTGGGATTGAGTGCGCCCTCAGCAAGTTTGCCGATGACACCAAGCTGTGTGGTTCAGTTGATACATTGGAGGGAAGGAATGCCATCCAGAGGGACCTTGACACGCTTGTGAGGTGGGCTGATGCCAACCTGATGAAGTTCAACCATGCTAAATGCAAAGTCCTCCACCTGGGTCGGAGCAATGCCAGGCACAGCTACAGGTTGGGCGGGGAGGAGATTGAGAGCAGCCCTGCAGAGAAGGACTTGGGGTGTGGGTTGATGAAAAAATGAACATGAGCCGGCAGTGTGCGCTTGCAGCCCAGAAGGCCAACCGTATCCTGGGCTGCATCAAAAGGAGTGTGACCAGCAGCTCGAGGGAGGTGATCCTGCCCCTCTACTCTGCTCTCGTGAGACCTCACTTGGAGTATTGTGTGCAGTTCTGGTGTCCTCAACATAAAAAGGACAGGGAAGTGTTAGAACAAGTGCAGAGGAGGGCCACGAGGATGATCAGGGGACTGGAGCACCTCTTGTATGAAGATAGGATGAGAAAGTTGGGGCTGTTCAGCCTGGAGAAGAGAAGGCTGCGTGGAGACCTCATAGCAGCCTTCCAATACCTGAAGGGGGCCTATAGGGATGCTGGGGAGGGACTCTTCATTAGGGACTGTGGTGAGAGGACAAGGGGTAATGGGTTTAAACTTAAACAGGGGAAGTTTAGATTGGATGTGAGGAAGAAATTCTTTACTGTGAGGGTGGTGGGGCCCTGGAATGGGTTGCCCAGGGAAGTTGTGAATGCTTCATCCCTGGCGGCGTTCAAGGTGGGGTTGGACATAGCCTTGGATGGCATGGTTTAGTGGGAGGTGTCCCTGCCCATGGCGGGGGGGTTGGAACTCGATGATCTTGAGGTCCTTTCCAGCCCTTACTATTCTGTGATTCTGTGATTCTCAGGAAAAATTGTTGAAGGTGAAAGCAGTGGCAATAAATCAGAGGTAGGAGCCTCTGGAGGGTTTGTAGGGCAATCACAGTGCAATAACAATTGCACTGTCAGACTAGAGTTTCCTCTAACCTTGTACCCCGACTCTAACAAAAGTTGATACCAGATGTTTGTGGAAGCATAGCAGAGCATATGGTGGTACTTTCCCAGTGTCTTTTCTCAGCCTTCACGAATTTGCTGCTTGGAAGCTTCCAGTAGACCTCACCGAGGACTTCAAGATATTCATGATGCAATGGGGATACTCAGGGAAGATAGGGGCCCAGTGGAGAAACGAAGTCATTTTTTCACATCTATATTCAGCACAAAGAAGCCGAGAGACTATCCTACACTTGCAATGTCTATTTGGCAGCATTCAGCAGAAGATAAGTGAGAAACTGAAGTTGCAGTAGGAGAGATGTACAGCACCTTGGTAAAGTAAATATACTGCAGGTATTGGGATGGGATGATCTCCTCTGAGCTGTAGAGGAACGTGGGTGTGAAACTGTTCACTATTGCCTGTGCTGTGCCCTTGCACAAGGTCAGTGTGACTCCTGAACACTGCTCTTGAGGGCATCTGCACAATGACAGTGCCTGTAAGTCTGAGGTATGTGCTAAGCAAACCATTAGATATAATAATGAAAATGATCATCAGCACATACGTAATAGAATACAATGCAGAAGACTGAAACCATTAATGGAAGCCAAGCTTATAAATCCAATAGAGCTCATTCAAGATTTTGCTGAGCCTAGAGGAAAAGGTAATCTGATGATAGAAATGTAAGCTTTCTATGATGTCCCACCCTGGAATCTTCTAAAGCAGCTAAAAGGGTAGGACTTTTAGCCAATTAATAAGTAGATGGAGGAAAAAGCCTAGCAAACAGAGTGTAGGAATACCTTTCACAAGTCACCAAAAACATCCACTATGTGTCTGTAGTAAGATCCATACTGTTCAGCATATTCATGACTAACCCAGGAAGGAGTGTGTATAGTGAGATGACGAAGTTCAGTGATATTATTCAGGTTTTCAGGGTAGTGAAGACAAAAGACAACTGCTGACATTTGCAGAAGTCACCCTAAGTGACTGGAAGGTAAAGAGTAAGTTCAATGTTGGTGAACACAAAGTAGTGCACACACGTGGACTCTGAATTGTCTGTTACTGTTGGGAAGGGGAATTTGGAGTTTCAACAGATCATTTTGAGAAATTGTCAGCTCAATGCTTGGTTATGGGCAGAAACGCAAAACTGCTGTCAACTACTGAGAAGGAGGGAAGAAAAAGGCAGATATGTTATGTTACTGTAGGACTTAGTGCCTCGCTTGCATCATGCCTTTCTGGCCTCCTTGTACACTAAAGGAAGATGTAGGAAAAGATATGAAGGATTATTCAAGAGAAGAAAGGTTTCACACAGGGTGTGAAACAACACTACAAATGTCCAGGAAATTCCACACAAAAAGGTGAGCATGGAGATGGAATTGTATAAAGCCAAGGGAAGTATGTTCTTCCCACTGCACAGCCTATCACAAACAGATGTGCTGGATGCTGAGATTTGATGTGGTTTCAGAACACAATGAAACAAATTCATGGAAGATAAACCCATGTAGGCTTGCTGCCTTCACTTTGAAAATCTCTATGCTGGAAATGCAGAGAATATACTTGATGCAAATGGATTTTAACTTGCCATGTTCTTAAACATGTTTCTAGGCTTTAGACAAGAGTGACAGTCAGAGGCAGAATACTTGGCCGTGTGGTCCTTTGGATTGATGCATCTGTTTATTTTGCACTTTGGCTACAGCAAAATCCCTAATCCCATGGCATCTCAAAAAGCTTCTCAAAGGCCCTGGGCTCTGGACAGACATCTGGAGCAGCTCATGCCTTCCCAACCTATCTTCCCAGGCTATCTGCATACTCAGGCGGGTGCCACTTACACCACCCTATTTCAGGGTCACTTGCTCAGAAACGAAGGCTAGAAATGCACTTCTTAAATGAAAGCTGGGTTTCCTGTGCCTAGTTCTGGGACAGGGTTGTTTCACAGTTGGGGTCTGCCCAAGCATGGAGGACAGATGATCATAACCTTGCTGCAGGAGTGAGTGGATGGGCAGGAGGTTTTGACTGTTGTTGCCTGGTTTATGTGAACAACCTAAACAATGTCTGTATGATGGGTACAGTTGGGTCACCCAGGTCCTTTTGGAACCCTGCTCCCTTCCATGAGAAGAAAGAGTTGGATCCAGCTCACTGCTGGCAGAAATACAGCCCCTACTGACACACGCTCCTGCTGCTGCCTGCATTTAAATCTCACCAACCTTCCTGTTCTACCTTAAACCATCAGCTTTGGAGGTCCCCACTCATCAAACTCTTGTCAGGCAACAAGAGGGGGAACAAGGAGGGTTTAATTGATCAGCTTCGAAAGTAGCCTTGAGAACTTGATTCAGATATTGACTTCCAACGAGCTGGTTTAACTCCAGCTTCCAGAGCCAGCAATGGCTGAACATCAAAACTATTAACCTCTGGCCTTACCAGTTGGTGAGACATCACAGCAGCAGTAATTAGGAAGTCAATCGGAATCACATGTCTCACTTACACTGGCATGTCAATCAATAGTGTCAGTGACAGATTCATTAGGCCAGGCCTTGCAGCACAAGCTAGTAACAACCTCATAAAATACGCTTTTGAGGCAGGGCAAAGAAAAATCTGCTAGGAGGACTTGACTAGATGACAATATGTATTGATTAGGGCTCAAGCAATTTATGAAGTGCTACTTGCTCTGCAACCTTTCTGTCTTGGTGCTAAATTTTCCCAAGTAGTTGCTAAATAAAACAAAATATTACACTTTTTAAAGCCATTTTCTGACAGGACATTTTTTATGTTAGTTACAACTAACAAATAATCTAACAAGGTAAAACTTCAATAGTTACTTAATGGTGAAAGGTACTTTTCATTTCTCTGGCCATCAGGCTCTGAAAGATGACATCCACCTGGATGCAAGAAAAAATATAAAATCACATGAAACATGATTAGGAAACTCTCCAACCTTCCAGAGAAAATTACTTTTAGCATGCCTTTCTTTGGAGCTTTTTAATGGACATTCTTTTTGGAGGGCCACAAGAAAAGTGGATACTTCAGGTTTTAAAACTAAATTAAAACCTCAGCTTACAGAGTACAACCAGATCTCAATTGCTTGTTGCAAACACAGTATTTTTCAAACACAGAAACATTGCAATTCGGGGCTTGCTGAAATCCTCTTTGCACTGATGTTCTTTTAATTAAATCTTTTTGCCTTTCTTTGCTTGTAGCTGGGTTTTGTCAGGATTTTCCCAAGGTTCCTAAGGACTCACTGCCCTCTATTCACTCTGTCACTGATGGTGGGATTTATTTCCTCCTGTCCTTTGTGGTGAGGGAGCACTGTGTCTCAGGGTAAAGTGTCAGTATAGGGTCCTTGCAGTGACAGCTATCTCTGTGGGATTTCAGGACTTGCATGTCTTAACCCTCTTTCCAAGACAAATATCAGAACTGGTGCACTTCAATCTCAATGGCTGAAGGTGCCAAAATGCAGCCATGAGGCAGGTGAGACAATTTTCAAGGGCATTAGAGAAAAGGGATTATTCAGAGACCCTCTCAAAACCCCTAATGAATTTACTGTGTTTGTTATTATAGATATACCTAGCAAGGAGAGAGTCTTGCTAAGGCTGAATAAGGACTTGGGCATATTCTTGTAGCAGAAGAAAACAGAGATATACTTTGGGCACCTAAATGCAAATGGACAAATTCCTCTTTACTCTTTCATCACTGAAACTATTTGACTCCACATTTTTTCAGGCCCTCTGTCAGTTATACCCACTTTGTGGTGTCGAAGGTTGCCCAAAAACTCAAAAGGAAAAGATCATCAGGTTTCAGCAGCTGCTAGGAAAGGGTATCAGAAAGACACACGAGGGAGAATCTGAGTAGTTGTGAACTCAACCCTTCCCTTCTTGCATTCCTTTCCCTTCTTTTCTTTCCCAGTGCAGCTCCTACTTAATTTTCCAGCAGATACTTCATTGCCATCAGAACAACCCTAGTGTCTAACAATCTATGGCTTTGCAAAGAAAAGCACTTCAGCATCATCTTCACTTTCAGATGGATGTAAAGACACAGCATAAATGCTTTATGGGTCAGAGTTTAAGCACTCCTGGTTGTAGGGGAGGTTTCTTAATTTTTACCAAATATCTTCAGCTCTGAGGTAGCAAAGGGATCTTTCCCAGCGTGGAAAAGCTGAATGCCTGCACTAACACCTTGTCCAGAGAAGGCCCCAGACTCTTATTTTCATATCAGATTAATATAGCAGCCACTGTGAGGCAAACACCTAATATTTTGGAAGGACACTGACTGAGGGTTTGATTATTTGTTAATAACAAGAGCTTTCTGGTTAATTAATTTAGGAGCGTTATTAATGTTAATAGTACAGCTGGGCCAATAATTTATGAAGATTAATTTCCTTGCCAAATTCAGATTTTTTTTTTCTTTTCTGCTCTTGAAATGTTCAGGAACAGACTGTAGTTTTCTCAAATAGATTCATTACTTTCAATTATTTTCCAGTTAACTTCTGCATATAACTCTGGGTTTGGGTTGAGGTTACAACCGGTTCAGTGGCATGCGTTACATGTGAAAGCTGAGCTTCACGGTGGAACAGGTAAGTCACGCTGGGAGTTTGGCTTTCCAGTTTGTGGGACAAAATATTTTAGCTCACTTTCATTGCCAAATGTCTACACATTAAATTGTCCTCTCTCCAATTCCCTCCAACACTCCTGCCAGTGAATAACTCATTCCACCAAACAACCCTGCCAGTAAATTAAGCTTCTTTAGAATAACCAAGAGAAGGGCCATAAACAGGGGCTAAATAGAAACAACTTGATTTTAAATTCAGAGTGAATATACATGGCCATTTTCCCCCCATTGTTCTTTATTCTATACCAATTAATTCCTAAAATAGCAATCATCTTTCCTAAAATAATCCCAAGTGGTTTAATAAAATCCAGAGTGACAAGAAGAGTGATCCAGGTATGAATTGTTGAGTGCTGGGAACCCTTTATTTCTAAAATGGAAAGTTTTGGAAAGGTGGGGTATACGCTCCATGTACAGGCCTGGAATAAGGTCACTTGGCATGTGATTTCCTCTCTAATAGCAGAATGCTTCACATACTAAAGTGAAAGCTTTAATGAAGAAGTAATAACTGCTTATGTTGGCAAAAAATAAAACAAGCTGTGCTTTTGCTACAAGCTGTAAAATGAGTTTGTTTCCTCCAGTAGACTCACTTTTTGGAGACTTCTGAAAAGCTCTTTAGTGTTATTCCTCAGTTAAGGTTATTTTAATGTGTCTAATGAGAAGCCCAAGTCCAGCTCATTATAAACTTCACACATGAGGAGAGTTAATAGTTCTCCCTTCCCTGCAGCCTCCCCAGGAAACTCAGGGTGAAGCTAATGGAAACCCTTGGCTGATCCCGTGGCTCATCCAATACCTCTTGGACACAAGTCCTGGTGGCAATCACCTGAGGCTGAGCTGACAGCAAGTGGTGGATGTGAAGACGGTCACCCTTTTTCCAACTCTTGGGAGACTTGCTTTTAGCCAAAGCAATCCAACTTGTTGCCACAACTCAGAGCGTCTGGTATGGACAAACTGCTGGTCACTGCAATTTTAATTGTCCGGCCATGGTGGTGCATTTGCATGGTGTCAGATAATGTGCTTTTTCCACGCCTGGCAAGACCCTGAAGCTTTCTCACACTTCAGCTAGCACTTTGCAAGGATGATTTACCCCAGTTTTGTCAGCTACTAGAGCTGGAAGAGCCAACTATTAAATTGATATCACAATTAAATTTCAATCAGTGCAGCACTTGGTTGAAATCTCTGAATCAACACAGTAGGTCATGAAATCAAATTAACAGATATTAGAAGGAATGGCTTGTTGCAGTCTTGTCTCTGCAAATTAAACAGGAAAACCTTTGCTGTCCTGTTGGTATACTTCACAGTCATGGTTAGCATAGGAACACATGCATCCATACAACACTAATAGTTAAATTTTCACTCTGAACTAAGGCAATTTTAAGTCAGTACAGCAAGCAAGAAATGCATCATGCTTGTTCATGCACATACCAGACACATAGCGTGTGTATGCAAATGGCTCTGCTTTTTGCATTTCAGAGTTGCCAATAACTGGAGGCTTTTGGTGTTGATTCTTGAAGCATCAGTTGTTTACTCACCATCATTTCAGGACTGAAGATGCAACAGAATGATGGTACTATAGCAGAAACTTTGTGCCTGCTGGGTAGATGGGTCTGTACCCCTGCATCCCCAGTGCCTGCGTCTTGGTATCCCTGCATTCATCCTGGTACCTCTACCCTGCAGTTATGGCTGTGAGCCTGCAGGAGTACAGAGATCAACAGCAGAACGTGTGAGCCTTCAAAAACATAGAACCATAGACTGGTTTGGGTTGGAAGGGACCTTAAAGCTCACCCAGCTCATCCATGGGCAGGGATACCTTCCACTAGACCAGGTTGCTCCAAGCCCTTAGGCTGTTCTGGTGCCTCACCACTCTCACAGTAAAGAATTTCTTCCTTACATCTAACCTGAATCTCTGCTATTTACTGCAAGAAAGAGAAAGAAAAGAAAAGAAAATCTTTGTTCAGAAAATTGATCTTCACTTTGTGATAATGGATGTAAGCACCCAAATCAGAAATAGCAGCATCTCTTCAGAAAAATACCTCAGTGTAGACAAGATCTGCAACCCACATATATGTTTTTTCACAACATTGTCTCAAAATGTCCTAAAATGTTCTGGACTTTAAGCTGACATAGGATTGGGGAAGGAATCCACAGTTGAAGTATATTTTACCAGAATAATTTAATTCATAATTCAATTAGCCAAAGTTTCCTCAGTCTGAGCTCAAACCTGGCCGTGTGCTTCCAGCCCTTCTGTCCTTTCTCAGCAAGAGGGTTGCCTGCGGACCTTCAGTACTATCCTTTGTGTCATCATCAAAAGGAAAGCAAATGATGGGGAAAAGGAGCAGTGAGGGCACCAGTCACTCACCTGTCTAACTCTCCAACTAGGGAAAACTTTTCCAGACCTTGCAATGGTGGTATTTCCATGATCTTAAAATTTTCAACATAAAGCTCCAGCTGGTCTAAAATTCCTTGGATGTAGGAAACATCTACTTTCCTGATCAACAAGCCTCTAACCTTACAGCTCATGTATCTGTTTGCCAAGTATCATATGAGAATGTGTTATAGCCCCTTGGAAAAGGAAAACCTTAACGAATTCTCCTTTTAGACATCTGTGCGATTCTGGATCTGTGCTGGTTAAAATGGGGAAAGTGCTGTAAGTAAAGGTATCGTGGACATAATCAAATTATACCTTGTGATTTATTCATTTGTGAAATTCAGAGTATTCCCTGGGGCACAGCAAAGATTACAGAGAGGGGTTAAATTCACAAATCTGCAGTGGTATCAAAGAATAATGGTAATCAACAAAAAGGACCCTAGAGCTTCTACAAGGTATTTTCTAGTGTCCTGTCCAGCTTGGTTTTGCCTATTTCTATTAAAGGGGTTTAAAGTTCCTGTTCTGTAATGTTTTCACTGTCTACCTGAGAATCTGAAATCAGAGCATGCTTTTCACCCAAACCTCAGAGCTTTTTTCCTCACTTCACATTTCTCCATCATCTTCTGTCTCCCGTAATCTTCAGAATGGGAGATGCATCTACGAATGACATAAGGACCTTCATGACTTTTCAATTAGATGCTTTACCTCAACACCTTATGAAGACAGATCAGCCAAGAGACTCCATTTTGGGGTCTAAAAGTTCCAATTTTTAAATGGGGATTTTATCTAATGCAATGACTGCAGGTGAAAGTTTTCGTACTTGTTAGCCAAAAAAACCTTTCAGGAAAGCAGTCTAGGTTGATCTGTGTTTTATTTGCAGAGTAAAATGTTGTGGGCTTTTTTTTCCTGATAAATCTAAAATAAAACACTTCAATATTTTGTTTTAAAATTAAATTAAAATTTGAAATCGTGTTTCAAACGGTTTAAAATAAGAAATAAGATGTTTTATTACAGCATGGGTATTTTGACTAACCCCAATTAATTTTTTGCTTAGCTTTTCATTTCTACAAAAAGTAAACAAGAAATAATTTGCAGCCAATACTGAGCAGTCTCTTTCCCCCTCTTCAGGCTTCCATTCCCCAAATACTACACTTTCCCCTAGATCTTGGTAAAAACAAATAAAAAAGTTACTCCTATTTCTTTCGGAAAAGCTATCATCTGTGCTTACAGCTACAGTTTGACCTTGGGCATGCTGCTGGTTTGCATATTGCATGGAAAGCAGTCTATATTTAAACTGTTTAAGGTATGCGGTCTTGGGTGGAAGTCTGGCATCCATGAGGCATCCAAATAATATGTATGGCATCCATATGAGACATCAAATTCATAAATAAATACTCTGAAGTTTTATTTATTATACCCATAGAACTCTGGAGCACATTGGTCTTGGTGTACTCAGTACCTCCCTCCAAAGCTTCAGGTTTCCTATCTGTGCACCCTTCATCCCACAAATACCTCCTCTATCACACAAATTCCCCATGTTACCACCTCACCAGAATACTGCCAAGAGGTCCTGACAAAAAAGGGCTCAGTAATCCAACCGCCAAACAGTGAAACAGAAACATGAGCATAAAATTGCTCTAGAAAGGTGTCATTGCATCTGTCAGTGGTGCGCTTGGGGCAGAAGGAAGACAAATCCCCCTCACCCACACCTGCTTGACTGAAAAAAAGCAAGGTTTTGATCCTTTTAAGACCCTGCAGACCAATGGATAAACTCACAGCTCCTGCTGTGGCAAAGGCATGGGAAGCAGATGACTCTTGGGTGAACACCATACCCCACCACGATACCAACCAGCATGTGCACAAGGCTTCATAACCAGCTCTGGATCTGACACTTGGCTTTACTCTGCATTCATTGGATTTGAAGCTTCTCAAGAGTGAGTTGATGCTCTGGCTCCAATACCAACTGTCTCATCCAATTAGGTTTCAAGCATAATGATCCTCAACAAAGCAAAATCCAAGAGAAAGGCTGTAAAAAGCAAAATTTGCTAATGGAGGTAGAAGGATTTAAGGCTGAGGCTTTATTTCCATGACAGAAGGACATGGTGAAAATCTCACACTCCAGGTTCCCCCTCTGTTTCGTGCCACTGCTTTGCTTTTCGTCTGTGGGGGCTGGTCCAGGGTCCACAAATGCATGGTCACCAGGGTCCTGGGCTCTGCAGGGGCACATAGCAAGCACAAGGAGTCTGGCACTATGATAGCTTTTTCCTGTTAACGAAGGATTGGATAGGGAACCCCTAACTCTTGGGTCCTTGCTATAGATGACAAGTTTATGCTCGTATTCCATCAATACCAAATTCATCAGCATTCCCTGGAAAAAAAATTACAAGGATCTTAATTTTGGCTTAATCTGCTATACCCAAAATAAACCTGCTTTTCTTAAGGCAATCTCCCAGCCCCTTTTCTGGGTCTTCCCAATAACTTCAGCTGTTACCACTTCTGGGCTTGTGCAAACACCATAAGTGAAATTAATATGGAGGTTTTCCCCCAGAGAATGATGTTAGAGACAAGAGGAACATTTTTTATCTGTGCAGGGGGTATCTTGTGGCTGGTTTAAAAACAAATGGCAGAAAGATTGTTGCTTAAAACCAGCAAATCAACACTGAGTAGCAAACCAATAGCCATGTGGCTTCACCTCCTGTTGGAACTATTTTTATCTCCACTTTATGCTTCATTGACCAATGGATATTTTTTCTTCAGCTTTGCACTTTTTTCTATATTATACACACACATGACTATTATTTTTATCTTCATCATTACATAGTGCTGCTTTTTGTGCCATTTAGACATGAACCTCATTTGAACCTTAAAGCCCCATTTGTGACACACAAAAATACTGTCATTTACATTCTGTGCCTAAGTATTATATAAAAAGCATCAAATGGGAGGAAAGGCAGAAAGCTGGGAGTAAAGATATATAGTCAGCAAAGTATATAACTTCTGGCATATTACTGCTTAATCCTAACATAATTATTCTCATCCTTTTATTTGATTAACTTCTAATGGTTCCTCTTGGTGTTAAAGGTCCCAGTCTGATCATTTGATTTTAGTGTCTGCTATAATTACCGATAATGTTCTTTGCAAGACAATTTAATGATAACCGCATAATGGCCTATATGAAGAAAGCTGCAGGGTTTCAATGCTTTTGAGTAATATAAAATACATTAGACTAACACAAGCTATCAACATGACAAGGAATGTTTGATTTACACCAAGGACTACGTTATAGAGTTGTGGATTTTTTTCTTTTTTTTTTTTTCTCTTCTTTTCCCATTTTTTTTCCCGCAACCGTTTACAATAAATGACAGAACAGTTGGACAATCTGCAACTTGCTGAGAGCAATAAAATGTAACACAAAGTTAGCAGTGACATGGAGCAGGGCCCAAAGAGCTGCACTGAAGCATCCTGCCAGTCTGGTGTGGCAGCAGGGCTTACTTTGCCTGCACTGAAGAATGGCACTGTGAGAGAGGTCTTTTTAAACCCAACTTCATTAAAGTTTCCAATCTCCCTTAAATTTTCTGGTTAAATGTGGTTTGGACTTCCAGGTGGCTTTCTGACTGTATTTAAAATCACTGAACAGCAACCAACTTGCCCCAAATATTTATGGACGCGTCTTTATCTCCATTTCCCAAACCTGATGTTAGAAAAAAATCTGATTTCAGCACAGCCAGCCTGTTATTTGCATCCATATTTTGCTTCACACCATTGTATTTTCACAGCTAAATATTCCACTGAGCTAAGTTGCTAAAGCTTAGCAAACACTCCTTTGCTGTAAATTAAGGAACAGCTCATGGTTTTGGCAAAATGCAGCATAATTCATAGCATGCACATAAGAGAAAATTTTCTGTCAAAAAAAGGTTAGCAGTGGACATATTACATTTGCGGTTCTTTTTTATTCCAGGATAATGGCATTTGGACAAAAGTAGGCCCGTCCTGTTTATAGTGCTTTATGCCCCATTAGTATTATTGCAAGTCTCTGGACGCACATGTTAAAGCACTTAATCAAAGGCAATGGGTTGAAAATCATGTCCCAGCACTTCTCATATTTGATTTGTTCCTCCCAGATAGAAAGAAGTAAAAAAACCATTACTAGCATCAAAACAGCACATGCATTATCTGCTAAGCAGTTGAGAAGCTATCATTGGGTTTTATCCCTTTGGGTACTAGGATGGACAGGAATTTTCCCCACTCATCCATTCAGAGATCTGAGACAGCTATTTTTCATTTTTCACCCTTTGACAGCCTATCCTTTCGTTTTCCATAGATCTCTATTTTTAAAGACACCTTCATGTCAAGTATTTTAATTGCAAGCTGCAGGCATCAAGCCAAAAAAAAAAAAAAAAAAAAAAAGGAAAAAAGGAAAAAGAAAACGAAAAGAAAGAAAGGCTTTAGGAAGACAATATTTGAAATAGTGGTACGTTTATGAAGATCCTCCAAGGATTTTCTCTGAGACAAACCTAATAATGGGAGAGGAACATATCTTAAGGGGAGAATTAATTTATACATTTAATTACTTGGGATCCACTCCACTTCTCAGTGATGCATTTCGATTTTCCATGAGAGCCCTGGTGACTACAACTCATCAGCCTGGTGCAGATCAAGGGAGGTGGCAAATGGGGTGGCCAGTGCAAATGCCAACCAGGGCTGCTGTAGCATTATGGTATTGATTCTGGTGCATCTGGTTGCAGCTCAGAGAGGCGCTGGTGTTTTTTTTTCTCCCTTTCTCCAAAGACAAGCACAATGCTAAACCCGTGTCCAGTGAATTTACAACCTGCAGTCGCGTCACGCAGCCTGAGCACAAAGGAGGACAATAAAGCGGTGAGGGAAGGAGGCAGCTGAATGTGATCGGTTGAAAGAGGTGGGGTTGATGCCTGCACGATGAAGCAGCAAAGCTCTGCCAGATTCCAAGGAACAAGCAGGAGATGGCAATTATAGTGCCATTCCTGGTATTCTCAAACCATGAATTTGATTTTATTTAGGGATTGTTCAACCACAAGGACTGAAGCCTACACAGATGCTCTGCAGACGCAAAGTGAACACCAAGCATGTTGGGGCTGTATATTCTGCCTTCAGTAGAAGCAATCATGATTTACAGTGGGAAAAGCTTAGGGCACACCAAGGGAAAAGGAGGAAAATATAATCCAGAGCAATGCACAAAAGCTGTGGACGCTCCCAGGCCCGTTGCTGACATAGAAAAATTTTTCGGTTCAATGACCAAATATAACTTGATAATACATAGAATCATAGAATAGTTAGGGTTGGAAAGGACCTTAAGATCATCTAGTTCCAACCCCCCTGCCATGTGCAGGGACACCTCCCACTCTCTGTGCTTGCTTTTCTGGACAGCCCCAGACCCACAGTTGGCTTTGCAGTGTAATTTCTTTTACAAAGACCAAAAATCCTTGGACAGGAGCTTTGCTTTTAAATATGTTGTGGTTCCTGTAGAGTCCCAAACACATTTTGGTTTGTAAATATATTAATAGAGCTCATCAATGAAAGCCCCTGGTTTGATTTGTACAGGCTGATCACCCTGTTTTCATTTTCATTTATGAGAGGAAGTAAAATGAACACACAAATATTTGACCCTTTGATTTTCTTCCTCAGTAAACTGTTTTGTGCTTCACTCCTGAGTGCTGTGAACTCCAGGATATTGTTCCATGCCTATGAAACAAAAAGCACAGAGAGGAAACTTGGTAATTTATTTAGGACATTTAATAGTTACAGGGTTTTTGCTTCTTTCTGTCAATAACTAAAGGAATGCAATGTCACCATAAATGGAAAAAAGAATTATTTTCCTGGAAATTTAGCACTCCCCCATCCTCTTTTCATTTTGTGAGCAGATGGAGCACCTGGACGGCTTGTCTGAAGATATGGAGGGATTCTTTCCAGAAACAGGGAGTTCCTGACTTCAGAGTCCAGATTATGTCAACATTTTCCCCTTTACCTTAAAGCAGAAACTTCTGCCCTAGAACCTGTGGTCTGTATGTTGGGCATAGGACAATGACCATCAACTATATACCCTGATCTGTGTGCTAAGCTCATTCTTTGGCTGACACTGGAATTTCATTTGAGGTTCCCCCATCCTTGAAATCCCTGTGGTGTTAACAGGCTCTATTCCCTGTCCTGCTCTAGATAACTCCAATTTCGGGCCAGCCGGCAAACAAAAGGAAGTTGCATTTAAAACACCAGCTTAATCATAGGTGCTTGCAGCACAGCCACAGCCTTATGTTTGCTCTTTATTCTCTCTCCCCTTCTAACAGATCTTATTGCCTTATTTACTTCTTTGACCTCTGCTGCACATTGAGCTGTCAGTAGTAACACCTAAATCTTGTGCCTGTGAGTTACGACTAATTCAGAACCCATCAGCATGTACAAGTAGCTTAAACTGTTTTACTTCCAGCATGCATTACCTACACTCTGTGTTTCTCACCTGCCATTCAAATACCCAATTATAATTTGGTAGGGCCTTCCAGCAATCCTCCTTCATCCTCACAATGCTTAACAACCCTGGGTGCTCAACACAGAAATCCAAGAAGAAGGAAGAGTTTATTAATTGTAGAATCATAGAATCCCAGAACTGCAGACTGGTTTGTGTTGGAAGGCACCATAAAGCTCATCCAGTTCCAACCCCTGACATGGCAGGGACACCTTCCACTAGAGCAGGTTGCTCCAAGCCCCTGTGTCCAACCTGGCTTTGAACACTGCCAGGGATGGGGCAGCCACAGCTTCTCTGGGCACCCTGTGCCAGTGCCTCAGGACCCTCACAGGGAAAAGCTTCTGCCTAAGAGCTCATCTCAGTCTCCCCTCTGGCAGGTTAAAGCCATTCCCCTGTCCTGTCCCTACAGACCCTTGTCCAAAGCCCCTCTCCAGCTCTCCTGCAGCCCCTTTAAGCACTGGAGCTGCTCTAAGGTCTCCCCTTAAGGAGCCTTCTCTTGTGCAGGCTGCCCCAGCCCAGCTCTCTCAGCCTGGCTCCAGAGCAGAGCTGCTCCAGCCCTCGCAGCATCTCCATGGCCTCCTCTGGCCTCGCTCCAACAACTCCAAGTCCCTCTTGTGTTGTTGCCCCAGAGCTGAATCAGGACTGCGGGGGGGGGGGAGGGTGTCCCTGGAGCGCAGCAGAGGGGGAGAATCCCCTCCCTGAGCTGCTGCTCACGCTCTGGGGGTGCAGCCCAGCACACGGGAAAGTTCTGGGCTGATGTTGAGGTTTTAGCTAACCAACACCCTTTTTCTCAATCTACTCTTTGTTGTTGCCAAGAAAGAGATTTTTCTCCTCTCAGCAGTTCGCTGACACAGCTTTCTGGCAAAGGTGGGATATAATCAGTTAATCTCCTCGTAGTTCAAGATCCCAACTGATCTGTCTTGGTTTCATCTCTGGCTATTGAATTATGAGCTGGATTGAACAATTTCCAATGCCAAAACAATGTGTGTATCTAAGAGATCAGCACACCCAGTTGTGAAGTTATTGTCGGCTGTTTCAGTCCAAGTTTGCTGTTCTTCAGGAATGTCAGTAAGGCTACCTGAGAATTGGAGGGTTGCCTTCTTACTTCAGTCAATGCTTTTGCAGCTCTTTGTTTTTCCCAGAAATGCATTTCATTTTCCATTCACTTTTTCAAGTGTGGTGGGTTCTAAAACTCACCTGTGATTCAGATTTACTCTGAATCTAGAAGTCATGGCTTCCACTTCAAGGAGACTGATTTAGAGAGTGGCTCATCCCTTGGGAGAAGCTATATAAGATGAAGGGAGGAACAGCTATCCAAGGAGGTTTCCTCTTCACTGGCTGGAGGAGAAATCTAAATAACTACATTTGTTGACATAGAGGTGGCTAAGGCCAGATGAGGACACCCTTATTTGTTGCTAATAGAGCATCACCTCCCTACAATAGTTTTTCATTCACTGACTCTAAGTAACCACCTCTTATTCTTTCTAAGGTTTCTTATCAGCAATTAACTTCAAGAAGAATGCTGGAAATTGGTTCCCTGAAAGGTCCCTGAGATGGTCAGCCCAAGGCACACAGCTACAAGCAGGGCTTGACCAAATGTTCTTATTTGGTCCAGCGAAGAGGTATTTCAAGGGGAAGTCAAAGTGAAGATTAAGGCTAATTGAAAGTTTAGTACAAATAGCTGTTGGTAATGATGAATGGGGAAACAAGTTGCACCTAGGCAGGTTTTGGGCTGGAAAATAGGTAAAAATACTTCCTCTGAAAATGGTGAAGCCTTGGGCAGTAGTGCCTAAACTGTTGGATCTATTCCACATCTCTGGCAGGTTGAGCTGATTTCAAAGCATCCTCACTTCTGACGCCTTAGCAGGGTAAATCCAGGTTTCTCTTCTCCTGTGGAGGCAAAGCACCCTCTGGAGATACAAAGACAACTGAGCAACCCTCCGCACAACCTGGATGGTTATTCAAACATGAGATCATTAAGAGATTCCCTACACATACTCTAATTAAAAACTCTGCAATGCAAATAGCAAGATAAAGGGATTTCTGACAATAAGTAGGATGAAGTGCCACTCAAGCACTAATTAAATATAAATGGCAGTTAATCAACATAGAGTGTCTTGCAACAATTTGATAATGATGATGGTGGATTGACCTTGGAGGCACCAGGAAATGTTTCTTCAGAATTCCCTTCAAATATGTCAATAAAGTTGTTGAAAGTAGGTAGCACTCAATAAAAAATATTTTTTCTTCATAGGATTTATAGCAGGGTTCACCAGGTCTTTAGGTCCCAGGTGTATTTGAAGGCTCAGCACCATTCAGAAAATTGGCTTCTTTGTTCATCCTGGGTAGATGACTCCTGGTTTACCTCTTCTGCTTATTCTGAAAGGTGGATGATGCATTAAAAGCTGATCTTCACAAAGCTCCAGTATTATCAAAAGGGAAACTGGACATCAAGATGGTCCCAGTACCTGCAACACAATACAGAGATGAAGTTTCCCTGTGAATTCCTGCAGCAAAATGGTACTTAAAGGTGGCTTAGATCTAAAAAAGGAATCTGCAATTGGGGGAGAGGGCACAGGGGGAATTTGGCATGAAACTCCCTTGATTTACAAATACAGAAAGAGGTAAAACATTTGAGTGCTCAGGCTAAAACCTGTATGGAGTCACTGATGGTGCCAGTATTTATATTGCAGCTTCATCAATCTGTAATTGTAAGAATAGGCAATTAATCAGTACCTTTGAATACCCCAGGAGCAGATGACATCTCTGGTAAATCTGAATGGTGTGTTGTAGGTCCATGCCTTAAATACTCATCACTCTGCCACAGCTGAGGTGTTTGACTGAATCCTGGAAGGTGCTGAGCGCCTGCAGCTGTCAGGAGGTGGCTACACTCACTGAAATCTCTGTTTCACTGCTAGTAAATGTATGTGTGTGTTTTTCATATGGGCAAATACAGTAGAAACAGATGCTATGACTGTGATGACCTCTTCCCTGTGCTGTGCTGCTGAGTATCCTGGTGGCACTGCATTTCAGAGAGACCATCTCTATGAGCAGAGCTGCCTTCTCTGCTTTGACTCTATACAGAGAGTCTATGTTAAGTTAACTTCACAAATAGATCTGTAGGTATTTCCCCGCTGGAATCCGACTGTTTCAGCATCTTTCAGGAGGAAGGGCAGCCACCCCCAGGATGTTCTCAGCACTGTTCATATCTTGTTGCTAATTCAGAAAACAACCTGCAGCGTCCACAGGCAACAGCATCTCTGATTAATCCAAGTTCTTTATCAAGACGCTCTGTACTGTGTGAAAATCTTACTGAACAGTCTTGTACACAACATAAGCCCATTAAAATGATGGTCTGATTCTCTAAAGGTTTGGCTATATGGCTTCCCATAAAAAGTTTCATAAACCACCCACAATCAGCCGCCTTAATCCTCAATTCCTAAAAGCATATTGTACGCAGAGTGACACGCTGAAAAATGAGTGGAGTTCTCTGGGCACAGCACCAGAACTCGACTGCTAATTGTGGAAATAAATAACAAGAGCTCCTAGAGGCCCAGTGTTTGGGTTGTTTGGTTGGTTGTTTGTTTATCCTCCCTACCAGCAAGATTTCTCCATGGGTGGAATATGGAAGTATGAAATGAAATAAACAAACCCACCCTCTACTGCATAAGTTTGATTAAATGCAATATGTTGTGTGTGGGTTCTGGTTTTTGTTTTTTTTTCCTTTGGAAGGGTCACTAGGAGATGGAAAAATCAGGCTGCTTTGAAACTGAAGCTCCCTTCTACATCCTTCCAACAGTGGCCAGCATCTTGATTTCTCTGAGGCCCAAGGGTGATGGAGCATTGCAAACAGTGCATGGCTTACAATGACACATTCTGCAAATCGAGCTGTAAAACCCTCCTCTATTCATTGTGTAGACCATGTTTAAGCTCAGGTCAGATTGTATGGGGTTTGGAGCAAACTGGTCTAGAGGAAGGTGTCCCATGCTCAGGGGTTTGGAACTAGATGAGCTTTAAGGTCCCTTCCATCCCAAGCCATTCTATGGCTTTCTGAGTCCCAAGGACCCTGGAGGAAGGCCATATCTTTCCACTCTGTAAAAAAGGGGAGCTGGATGTAAAAATTATTGACTATCAAGCTTCACTGTTTGAGTTATCTATTTTAATATATTCATTGGGATTTATATAAACTTCTATATGGATCTGGACATAGCTTTAAATTTTATCACACACTGAGCAACTATATGAATCCTTCTCTTGGCATATACCCCCTCACTTTGACAGTAGCATCATGGAGTGTACGGAGTCCTAATTGCCGTCAGATCACCCTTTGATCCATTCCAACAGTGTTTAACTGGGTAAGGGCTGCAGAAAAGTGCGCAGCAGACCTTATGCATGCAAAAGCTGATGTTTCCGAAGTCTCTTTGCCAGTGCATGCAGGTGAGGGAAGCTGGAGACATGGGACATTCCAGCTATTTATTCTCTGAAGATGAGAAGAAAAATCTGGTGCAACTTATTCTTGATGGAACTCCTTACTTTATGTAGATCTGCACACTTTTAGCATGGAGAGAGTTTCCGAACAAACCCACAATTGCATCCCCATGCCCTGCATAGGGGTAATAAGGCTGAAAACACAGACTTTGGCTGAAGGCATCTATTTTAGTATTGGCCACAGACTGCAGTCTCAAGGACAATAGCTGAGAAGGGAAAGCTTTAATTTTGGATGTCTAATACTGACATTCTTAATAAAAGTCAACTTGCCCATCAGCAACAATCAGTGAATAAGTAGGATATGCTTGGAAAAGAGCAACAATTTTTCACACACCAAATTAAATATTGACCATTGAAGCATTCTTTTATGTCAGTGGAATCAGTCATTAGATTTTTCCTTTTTTACATCTAACTTATGTGTATAAGCAGAGCATCTGACCTTACACACAGGCAGGGAGGGCTTGGTGAGACCAGTTTGTGGTTACTTAAAACCCAGCTAGTCATTGACTTTTGAAGTGGCAATTTTCAGAAGATGTGGCCAAGGCTTATCTGGCAGGGTTAGAAATCCAGTTAGTTCTTTATTTTGTCTCTGCCTGTGGGCAATAATAGATGCTTAGGGAAGAAGTCGGGAAAAGGAGGTCTAGAGAGTGTTTATTCCTTTGGCATCTCCAAACTTCTGGGAAGGAAATGCTTGAGTTGAGAGTGCATCTGGACTGCAGAGACAGTAAACCACGGAAGTACTTTCCCTCTGTGAATTTATTTACTCTCTTTTTAAACCCCTTTTAAACTTTTAGCCTCCAAAATGCCCTGGGGCAACAAGTTCAGAAATTTAGTTGAGTTCCTTGTGAATACTATTTACTTAATCTAATACTGTTAGACAGCTATGACAATTAAAGGCCATAAAATTTTCAGAAGATTGTAATGTATAGTTCTCAATCCTTCCACTGTAGCTTTTGAAGCTTCCTCTATTCTGGAGAAACAAGCAGTGAAATTTGCGACCACAGTCAAGACTTACTCAGTGGCACAAGAAATCAGCAGTAAAGCAGAAGCACAGCTCCAGGTACTGGTTCTATCCTGCATCCAAGCACCTTCTCTCCAAGGTTACAGCCTGAAAGGCTTACTGCTTTTCACATCTGTGTCTCCCTCAATGTGAAGGTAAGTAGTCTCTTCATAGCTTCACCTCCAAGTACATCCAAGAAAACTTTGCTATTAAAAAAGAGAGCAGCTTTAGTGCTCTGACAAACTTTGAGTTACCAGGCTTCGGTGGGAAAGAGAAATGATCAAAGAAATGCTAAACCACTAAAATTTTCCATTTAACCACATCCCTTGTAGAGTCAAAACATCAGTGTAAAGCACATCTTGGTAACTCTATATCATTTCCGTCTTAGTTCCAAGCACTAGAACATTGTTCTGCATGGAAGAAAATATTATAAATAGGCCAGGTTGCATTAGTGAGTGGGTCCCATCTGTCCCCTGCTACAACTCAATTTGATTTCATCCATTCTCTTTTGTCTATTTCACTCTGGAGCAGACTTTTGAGAATTTCACAACAGGCACCAGGGCAACTGCTTAGTATTCAAAATTGCCATTAAGAATCCACAGAGATTTCTCACAAACAATAGGACTGGCCACTTTCTCCAGGTATCATTTCATCAAGCTCTTTAGAATGCCAAAATAGGAGGCAAAGACATTTCAAGCAGTTTTTTTTAGTGAGGTTAAAATATCTGCACAGGTTGCATCTGGCCAATGTCAATGGGATTGTAAGGGCTTCTTTGAGCTTTCACTTTTTCTTTTCTTGTGACAATATTAAGAGGGTATAGATACAGAGGGAGCTATTCTGTCTCTTTAAAAATTTTGAATAGTCCATAGAAACGCTGCTGTGTACAATTTGATTCAAATTGAACTGGATGAAACCTCCTTCCATTTTTACTCATGTAAACTGAGACTGCATGCTGATAGAGGTATCATTCATGTAATACTCTATCTGTAATATGTATATTCAGAAATGCTGATTAAAAATAAGCTTTCCACTGGTGTAAATTTAAAGTTCCAGCAGCAGCTCTCATTTTTATGGTGTCAGCAAGTCACTCTAGCTCCATTTCCCTGTACATTGCCACCAACAAAAAGCACAAGAAGTTGACCCTTAATGTGGAGTATTTGAATCGCAAAGACCAAGAATGAAGTTATGTTCCCACTGAAATCCATGCAAAATCCCCAAGTTTCATGTAAGTCACTATTTCTCCATAATTACACCACTTCAGTATTCACAGTCCAAGCTGCACAGTGACCTTGACTAAGCCAAGGAATGAACCTTTCAATGGTCATATCTTCACCACTGCTGAAAGGAGGCACACGACTTAATTCAGCCCTGACAAGTCCATATGCATGGTGGCAGTTTCTTCACTGATGTCAAAACCTGTCACATGACCCCTCCAGCAGCAGCATCACGCCTCTTGCACTACCTCTTGAAGCTCTCTGAGCTTCTCGAGGACTTCTGCCTTGCCTGCATGCAGTGGTATGATAGCCTAACATTCTCCCACTCTCTTTCAAACCTAAATGAGGAGCTCCATGTAGGAGCTGATTCAGACCACGATTCTTCACTTACTAGTGGAAAAATAGGAGCTTATCCCTTGGTTTTCTCCAGATCGGCCAAAGTCTGAGATACTCTTGGAGAAGCTTGTGTTCCCACTAAGAACAAAGAAAGTCTGCTCTTCAACCTATTCCTAGGCACTGCTAAAGGTAAAACTAAGTAGGATGATGTCCTCAGCTGTTTCAGACCCTCAGCAGCAATGACTACAGCCCTCCAGTTCCCCCAGCTCCAAGTTAGCTCAGGTGAGGAAACTCTTGTTGTTGTTGTTGCTGAAGATTTGAGTTGTGCTTCATTTACCATTTTAATTTCTCTTCCCTTCAACTCTTCAAAGTGACTTCAAAACCCTGGAAGAGGTCGTGTGGTACAAGGGAATAGTTTTGTTACGATGGTCCACAGCGCACATGGCAACATAGGGGCTACATCATTCCCTACCACTCTTTGGGGCTACTTTAGCTACATCTGTATTTCACCCTGCAAGATGGTGTTGTGAGCCCCAGGGAAGAAAAGATGTATTTGTCTTTTTGGCAGTTCTCTGGCTAGATATTGTTACCTGTGAAGTTTGCTGCTGTCCTTGTTGCCGTTAACAAGAGGTTGCTTCTAGTGATCTGCTTTGTTTCTTGCTTAAAAATGTAACCAGTACAAAACTCTAAGCAGCGTAGAGGTGGAAAAGCCCAGCTGTCTTGGCTACTAGATGTGAATGCAGGGAATACATCAACAAAAGGATTGATATTAAAGACTCATGTCTTGATGATGAATGAATGGTAGTTCTGTTTATGTTCAGCGCATGATATCTGGGAAATGTGACTTGTTTTCTCTTAATCATACTTGTTCCTCTACTGAAAAGCCAACCACAGACCTACAAGGTTTCCTGGCATAGCTGGAATTTATTTAAAAAGGAAAGAAGGTGCAACCAGCTGGAAAATGATGTGAAATCAAATGGGAGATTGTCCTGTGGCTGCTCAGGAACCTGTTGGGTGGCATACATATGACTGGATATCCCTCACTCATTAGCTCCAGTCAAAAGTACATTCCAAGTTTCAACTCCCCACAGATCTCTGTGGTGTACACTTAATTTTGAAACAATTAAAACAGCTGGTTAGGAAGTTGAGCAGCAGTAGAGGGCGTAGAAGCTGCAAGGTCATTATTTACTTTTTTTAAGAAACTATCAGTCCTGTCAGAGGGAAGTTATGTCTGCAACAGCCTGGGCTGTTGTGATAAAAATGAGAACATATGGGAAGACAATATTTTATGGTTTAACAGCTTTGCCCTGTGGATGAAGCCCCATCTAGTACAGTCCAGGAATAATAAACAGCCAGCAAGACTTGACTCCTTCTACAGACCACAAGGATGGAAGGTGATCCATATGGCTTGTAGCCCTCTCCCCATCCCTAATGGCTTTGTTGTCTGAGATGAGTTCTCCCCCAGTCATGGGGCAAACCTCTGGGCGTCAGAACCCACACTTTTACTGTCCTCTCTTGACATTACACTAATGCAACTCTCTGTCCAGGCTCAAGGGCTCTGGTGGGCATCCAACCTTGCAGTCTTGCATATGTTTTGTATAGTCTGCAATATGATGTATCTCTTGGTTCAGGGAGGGAGCATGCCAGTACGGAGTAAGTCTAGACCGGTGAAGTGTTCCTCCTACCATTGCTACAGAGGGAAAAAGCTAAGCTGAAGGAAAACCACTCACCAGCTCTCTACAGGAACAATATTGCCCATCCCTGGCAGCTTTCAAGGCCAGGTTGGACAGAGCCTCAGATTTTACAGTCTAGTGTGAGGCGTTCCAGTTCATGTCAGGGGGTTGAACTGAATGATCTTAAGGTGCTTTCCAACCCAAACCATTCTGTGATTCTGCTATTGATTCTTCTTGAGATGGTCAAACCTCTTCATTGTAGCTCCCCAGGGCTTTAGAAAAGTGGCTTCAAGCAGGGAATCTAGCTCGAGCTCACTTTGGTGTAGCCAACCAGTCTCCACCCACACTGCCAAGTTGCAGGCACTGATGATCACAAGTCATGTCCTTTGGTAAGTTTGTAAAGATCTTCTCAACCATGTCTGTTTGGAAAAAATTAGGCAGAAAGCTGACGTTATTATCCCTAAGTTGCTACTAGGGTAGAGCAAGTTGCAATGCAGCTTTTGAGGCCAAAAACATGGTTCTGGCTTGCAGAGCATCATCTCCCATCATCACTATTTTGCCCCTTCAAATTTCCCTACTGTATATTTATAGCTTTACAGATGAACCCTGCCCTGAGCTTCATTTCCTTCTTCTAGATTTAATCTCTTTTTATTAAGACCATTTAACACTGATCTATGTATCAACCCTATGGCACCCTGCTGACACAAAAAATGTTGACACATCAAGTTGAACTGCTGGAGCCACCATTTTCCAGTGACTTTTTGAAATTATAACAAGCAACACTTATCATTTGCCATCCAATCCACTTGTGCAATAAGCAGAAAGCCGAGCAAACTGCTTTTCCCCTGCACAAAGCAGTAATTTGTGTGGCACAGTCAGACTGACTGAGGCTGCACAGGGAATGAAGATCAAAGGGGAAATTCACCTGCATGTCTTGTTTGCTATTGATCTGAATCGTAGCCACTTTATCAGTAGCACTTTGCCATCACCCCTCAGAGATCAGAGCCTCCTATATCTTCCCAGCTCTTTTATTTATAGAACCATTTAATAAATACATTTTCTTTCTCTAGTCTCCTTTCTCTAACTTTTTTTTTTTTTTTTTTTTCTCTTGATCTGTTTTGTTTGACCAGCAGAAACAAAGGGTTGCCCTCAGTGTCAAGGAAAAAGAAGGGTATATGGCCCCAATTCAGCAAAGCGTGTAAGTACGTGCTTGGTTTTGAACAGGGCAACAAACACATGCCCTTCCTCTTAGAGGCATGTAAATATGCATGGTGTTTCAAAATGCAGCTGCATGACACTGAAGCAAATGCCACAGGGCGAAGAAACTGTCCACCTGGATATTTGTTTTCTTTCTTTGCTTCCTCCCTTCTCTCCTGGTTCATTACTGTTAACTACTGGGGTTGATTGGAGCAGAGCAAACAACCACTGGACAAAAGCAAAGGGGCTAAGGAACCCTAATGCATTTCTTTGTTACCCTTTGAATGGTAAAAGGGATAAGGAACACCAAAAACAGAGATGAAAAACGAAATCCCAAACCATACAGCTAAGAAATGAATAAATGACTCTTCTCTTCACACTGCCAGTGTTACACAACCTGCCTGCATTGGATTGAGACCTACGTGATCCTCTTCTAATTGAAATCACTTTACCTTGACCTCCAATGGTAAACTGAAAGCTTGTTGCTCTTGCTGCCAGCAAAGCATCAGCACTATGTTGTAGGAAATCCCAGCTGGGGACATGAGCTGCATTCGCATGGCATTAATCTCACACTAAGTGGCACTAAGTCAGGAGGTACCAGCAAGCCTGTAAAATAGCCATTGTGCCTGTCAGATGCTGCTGGCTGTGCATCTACCCATGCTGATACCTCCCTGGTTGCTGTCTTGTGTCTTCTGCTTAAAGTTATAGAAGTACACCAAATAAGGTTCGGAGGAATCCTAGAAAGTAACTTAATGCATGCCCTTTACCTAAGGTGAGATGAGCTGCACCGAAACCATGACTCTGAGGTATTGGTTAGCCAGTGCTGAAGATCCAACAGCCCTGTGCAACCTGCTGCAGGACTTTGAAAGTGTTTTCAATGGACCCCTTTTCAGAGAGTCGAGATGGCATGGGAACTCGATCAGGTCTGCTGGATTTGCATGTGCGGATCTGAGTAAGATTCATAGGATTTTCTGAAGGGTTTTTATGGCATTGTGACACTACTGATGGGCAAATGCTAACCTACAGGGAAAAGGAGGGACTGAGTAGGTTATCATAGCAGTTGCTTCACCAGCTCTGGGGAAAACAGATTGTTTTATTTTTAGCACTACCAGCACAGGACTCCTATTAGTTCAGGGAGTGCACTTTCCAAAAAGCACTCCAAAACCAGAGTCCAAGTTCCAATTTGATGAGTCTTTGAGTACAGTAGCATGAGAGCTGCCTTGTCTTGCCTTGCCTTGATTTTGCCTTGCCTTTGCCTTGTGTTTGCCTTGCCTTTGTCTTGCCTTTGCCTTGCCTTTGCCTTCCCTTCCCTTGCTTTCCCTTGCAATGCCTTGCCTTTCATTCGCTTACCTTGCCTTGCCTTCCCTTGCCTTCCCTTGCCTTGCCTTATCTTGCCATACCTTGCCTTGCCTTGCATTGCATTGCCTTGCGTTGCCTCGCCTTGCCTCGCCTTGCCTTGCCTTGCCTTGCCTTGCGTTGCGTTGCCTTGCCTTGCCTTGCCTTGCCTTGCCTTGCCTTGCCTTCAATTGTCTTCAATTGTCTTCCCTTGCATTGCCTTGCCTTGCCTTCCCTTCCTTTCCCTGGAAAAGATGAAAAAAATACTTTGGTGAATGAAGATAGGCTGAGAAAATTGGGGCTGTTCAGCCTGCAGAAGAGAAGGCTGTGTGGAGACCTCATAACAGCCTTCCAATACCTGAAGGGGGCTTACAGGGATGCTGGGGAGGGACTCTTCATTAGGGACTGTGATGAGAGGACAAGGGGTAATGGGTTTAAACTTAAACAGGGGAAGTTTAGATTGGCTATGAGGAAGAAATTCTTTACTGTAAGGGTGGTGAGGCCCTGGAATGGGTTGCCCAAGGAAGTTGTGAATGCTTCATCCCTGGCGGTGTTCAAGGTGGGGTTGGACATAGCCTTGGATGGCATGGTTAGTGTGAGGTGTTCCTGCCCATGGTAGGGGGGTTGGAACTCGATGATCTTGAGGTCCTTTCCAACCCTAACTATTCCATGATTCTATGATTCTATGATTCTAATAGTTTTGCTTTTAATGGTGCACCAAATTTGACAGAGATTTGAAGATGGTCTTGTTCCAACCAAGAATCCACAGGGAAAGAGACAGAGGATTTACCAGTCCCTGATGAAATTCAGTCATAGAATCATAGAATAGTTAGGGTTTGAAAGGACTTTAGATCATCTAGTTCTAACTCTCCCTCCTGGCCCCCTGTGTGTCCTTCACTAACTGGGATTATCTTTAAGCATTTGGTTTTATGAGGCAAGAATAACTTAAAATAAATAGAGGTGAGTATTTAATGAAACTGCAATTCATCTCTTCGTAAACATGTGATTCACTTTAGGCCAGCTGGCTGATATTGACTGGATTTGCAAGTACATCTCAAAGAAGCAAGGTCAGCTCTATAAAATGAAAGCACAACAAATAAATAAAAGGAAAGCTCCATTCACATCTTAAAGTTCCTGGTGCTGCATTGTGGGAGTTTTGTGGCTAATTCCTGGAAAAAGAAGCTTTTATTGGTGATCAGTTGCTTGGGTTATGCCTGAAGTATCTGGTGCAGTGTATTGGACCAAATGGTCCAATGTGAAGTTCAGGGTGGAAGTGGTCCATGGCCAGAGAAGCATGAAGCTTATTGGATATCATCACTCCAGTCCTCACCTCCATGTAGTGATACAGGCACAGATCTACCCTGTCCCCTTTGCGGAGGAGAGCAAAGCTTTGAGACAGTGTAATGCATTGGCTTGTAAAGCTTGTATTCCAGGGGAAGTAGGAGAAGAGGTGGAGAAAACAGCCTATGAGGATGAATTGGGGCTGAAGTTTCTTAGAAGATTAAGTTAAGAGTTGGGGCCCATAGAAGTCAGTGAAGAAATTCCCAGTGGGTTTCTGATGATGCCTTAGAGCAGGAGTAGGCTTATCAGAGCCAAAAAACCTTTGCGGTTCCCCCTGTCCTAATTACTTTATAGGGTATTATCATACTAATACGTGAGCATCAGATCTGTTGTTTTTTTTTAATCTAAACTTGTGAAAACAGTGCAGCATTAGGAGTGTGGTAATAAACGAAAAATGTTAACATGCAATTCCCTTACGCTTTTGAAAAATTACTTCATAAATGCAAAGTAAAATATTTTCCTTTTTATTACCTGACAATTACATATTAAGAATTTCTTTTTATGTTTAAAAACATATGCAATACGGGCAGGCAGGCTCCAAAATGTAATTGCTTTCTTTCTATAAGAATCAGATGTCATTTTCTCCAAACTAAACTCTGAAAAGAGATAGGGGAAGCAAATTGTTGTATGCATTAAATTTTGAAACATCTGATAGCATTCCTCAATTAAACTATTTAAATGAAAAAAGATTGCTTTACAGCTCTATCATATCCACTGAATAAAACCTCTGTTGAGGCAAATTGGCAGTGGCAGGTACCAAATGCATTGGCCTTAATGAGACTGGACAACCTAATAGAGGTCATTGGTAATTGTTATTATATACAATATTGCACTGTCAAAAAAACCCTTTAAGCTACGCACATTGCTCAAGACATCTGAGTTTCATTGCTGCAAAGGAAGGCTTTTATCTTCTGATGTAAAGAAATATTATTGTTGCTTTTTATCCTGAATTACAGGATACTCTCTCAAGGTGCTATAGCACCTTTAGGAAATAGGGTTGGTCACCATCGCCATCTTGTGAAAGACTTTCTGGAGGAAATAGGGAGCCCACTTGGAATGTTTTTGCACCAATTTCAGTGGGAATGTGGTTTGGGTTGTAATGATGCGTCATTGCCCAAACCCGGTGGGTCCACTGGAAAGAGTCCTGTTGATTGATCTGTCCCGGGATCAAGCTCTGTTGGGTCTTTTTTGGTGCACAGCCATGGCAGAAGCTGAAGGACTAGAATTTGCCGGTATGATGATGTTAATTCTCTGCTGCTTGCTAAAAATGACAGCTCTTAAGATTTAATTTGTTGGAAGGAAGAATTAACTGTTATTGACTCCTTGGCCTGCTGCGCTAAGATTAAAATGAGGTCTTGTAAAGAGAGGTCACATTCCACTTCACAGTTTTTCTGTTCCCAAGATGCTTCAGGTTCCTACAAGCATTCCCAAGCATCTCACTTTCCAGTGGCTAGTGAGCCAAATTTTCTGTGCTATCAGAAGTTAATCCAAACAGCACCATAGATCCTCTCCTTTTGCTTTACAGTGAATTATTATCAAGATTTGCCTAAATAATTATGGATTATTTCTAACAATCTCTGCAACAGGGATTCACCAATAAATGTTCAGGGGATTTCAGCCCTCTGCGGTGTGGGCTCACATGTATTTTCTGACACACCCATGGCCATGTAATCACTTGGTATTTTGCCTCCCCAGCGCCCCCTGATGAGATCCTGAGTTCTCTCTGCACACAGGGAATAGCTGATGGCTTCACATATTGCTCCATATGGCTGGACATTGCAGAGTGTTCTGCCAGATATTGGGGGACCAGCCAGGTGAGCATGCTTTCTTGGGTCTGTAATACTAATAAACTGTTTTCTCCTGCTACAGCTGGTGTTCCTTGACAAATAAAAAATAACCTCTTGACTACTGGGATTATCTTGCAGTTGGTAAAATCATGATATGGGTCCCGCTGTCTTCTCCTTTAAATGCTGTACCGAAATAGCTAGTCTCTGCAGAGTATTTTACAAAATACAAAATGTGTGTCCATTTAACCTAATAAAATATTAAATAACATTAAAGCTATGATATTTAGTTCTCCATTTTCCCTGCAGCTTACTTAGCCTTTTACGCTGGGGATAAGTGAGCAGAAGACATCACCCTTTCTGATTCAGTAATGCTTTGTGCTCAGCTCTGCACCCAAGCTTAGAGGTGTTCCACCAGTGTGAAATCAGCTTGCACTTCCATAATGTCCTGTGTTGGTTAGTGACGGGATCTTCTCTGGGACCAAATCATTGCCCAGCCTAGTCCTACATGGCTGCATTAGACTCTTACAATTGTCTGACCTGCTGCACACCCATGTGGCCTGGTAGGACCTTATGAACATATAAAAAAAGGTTGAAATTACATCATGATTGTTAGTTTTCTTCTGAGACTTTAATTCTTCTTAGATAGATTTTGACTGTCTGTTTCACTGCTATTTTAGAGGCTTGAGCCCCTTAGCTGAACATTGCAAACCATTAAGGTCAGGACTACAATATTTTAATGTTGCTAATTAACAGAAGCAAGATTTTTATGGCACTGAAAACTGCTGCAGGGAAAATAAAGCACTATGCAGACATCTCGCAGACAATTGCAGGTAAAAATCAAACAAAATTTTGAAATAAAAGACAAATATCTTTATGAACTTAATGCTCATACTGGCAGACTGATTGAAATAAATCACTTTCTTTCTTTCAATGTGGGAGATTTCCAGGGAAGGACAATACAAAAATCCTTTCTGAAACTGAAAGAAACAACATTATCTTACATTTTTTTCCATACCATGCTTGCAGCTGATGCACAAAAAGGTGTAATTACAATCTGACATGGAAGTGATTGTCTGAGCCTGAAAATCAGTAATGTTAACCTTCTCAAAATAAATTTCAATTTGATCCTGTGAATTTTACATTGAAATGAGTTTTTTCTTTAAAACCCTGGAGAAAACAGCTCTGTATGTGAGCATTAACAAATAGCTTTGCAAATCTAGGCTAAAGTGAATATTCAATTTCAGGAGGTCAAATTGAGATTCACTCTCAACAATGAAACGACAGAGCCACATGAGCCAAAGTTAACTCTCCTGTAGACATGACAGAGATTTTTACATGTTACTAAGGTGGTCATTTGCCTTTAAGTCTCCCCTTTACAGACTCTTGGACATTGATATCCAAAGCCATATCCACATGAGGTTGGTTAAATACCCAGTAGTAAATATCCTGAAGAAGGTGTTTTTGCAGTTTACCTTCAAGACTAGGAGACTTTTCATGTGGTTTCATAGAATCATAGAATGCCAGGTTGGAAGGAACCTTGAGGATCATCTGGTCTAACATTTCCAGGCATAACATGACCTATACTAGGTGTCCCATTTCCTGTCCAGCTGAATCTTAACAGTGTCCTATATTGGGTATCCACGAGTTCCCTGGGGATGTTATTCCAGTTGCTGGTTGTTCTCTTTGGGAAAGATTTTCCTCTTACATTCAACTGAAATCTCCCCAGCAGTAACTTGCACCCACCATGCCTTATATTTCCATGTGAACTCTTGTGAAAAGGGAGTCTTCATCTTCTTTGCAGCCATCCTTTAAGTACTGGAACATGGTGACAAGGTCTCCCCTAAGCCTTCTTTTCGCCCTGCTGAACAGACCCAGCTCTCTCAGCCTTTCCTCACATGCTTCCCAGCCCTTGGATCATTTCTGTAACACTTCTCTGGACCCTCTCCAGCCTGCCCACAGGGATTTTTTTTGTGTAGTAGGGACCAAAACTGAGCACAATACAAAGTTTCAGGATATCAATAAGCAGATTTAAGCTGTCTCTGGCTTTTCATCTGACTCCTCAACCCCTGTGGTTAACAGCCCTGATGCTGAAGAAGGACTTCTAGGGGATGCCCACTGGGTAGTAGAAACATCAGCCTTATCCCCCCAGACCTTAAAAAATCTCAACCCCACATGATCACCGCCAAGTCCCAGATAGAACTTAACTCTAGCACTGTGCTGGAGGCCTGGAATCTGCAGGTTCCTCTTCACAGTAGTTTTGGTGCTCTTCCATACACTGCACCTGGTTGGGAAGTAGTCCTTGGCTAGGGAGACGTTGTCTACTTTTGGGACCTCTACTGCAATTAAGCAATGTAGACAATCTGAGGCCGGTGCCCAAGTCCTGTTTCCTTTTTTAATATATAACTACTTGAGAAAGTGAAACCTCTCAAAGCCTCTCTGCTCAGACAGCAAAGTGCACGCATGGGCTGAAAGCCATCTCCTTATCATTTTTATTCTCTGAGTCTCATTTTGGCACCAGTGATCACAATTTCTGGATGTTCTTGCTCAGCATTCAATAATCTTCAAAGAAGATGCAGCTGGGGAGACTGCAAGTTCTTCTGTTCTTTCTTCAGGATCTTCCCAGCAGAGCCACAAGGAGAAACTTTAATAAAACCTCTGTATTCTCCTACAAGAAAAAAAAAAATAGAAGAATTTCTCATTCTTTTCCTTCAATTTCCCCAGGTCAAAAGAACAAATCCCGTTCTGCAGCAGGGTCATTAGGTGTATAATGATGGGTCATAGACCAGCACTACATTAATACCATGACTGTGAGCGCGTCTGATACAAACCACAAGAACCACATGCTGCTACCAGCATCCGCACAGTGGCTTTGAGTTTTGCCTTATGTTGGCTGTCTCTGCACATTGCCTTCACTCTGTGGCTGTGCATGTTTCTGCTCTCTGACTCTGTCTGCTCCCCTGAGAGCCCACACTGTGCCATTGCATGGTCTCTCTGCTCCAGCATGGGCACAGTCACTTTGAGGATGCAATATCTTGTCCTCTCTCCAGTAAAATAGAAAGAGTGAGGGGGTAGCATCTCCCAGGAACTCTCCATGAAAGCCACAGTATCTATACTGTTGTGGATGGTGCGAGACCTGTGATATAGTGATACTCTTCTTAATGTTCAGATGATGCAAGTGCCAGTCCTGGAACATCTGTTATTGTGGCAGCCGACAGATACCCTCAGAGAGCAAAGAAATTTTCTCTTCCCTTTCAACCTAACAATTACTTTTTTTTTTTCAGATATATAAAGAGCAAGACTGAAACTAGAAACCTCTGACTACTTAATGAATACCTGAATAATCTGTAATACAAATGCTACAAAAACAGAAGTCGGGATTAGTAGTTCAGCGTGGATGGCAACACACACCCCTGATATGCTAGTGGAGAAGATCTGGTTGCATGGAAAAAGGCTGAAGCTACAAATCTGTGTGCAAAATATATGTGGCTTAATAAAGCATATGGCTTCAGCACAACATGGATTACTGAAGGAGGCTGAAAGCCTTCACTTGAAGGGAAAGGGTTAATCAGATAATTTCTTTTTAGGTGGATTTCTAGAGCCCTAACTTTAAATAATTATGAGGGGAAATTTTAGCTGAAGTAATGTGGTAGAAGTTACACAATTTGATATTTTTGTTTAAATAGTTGGGAACAAAATTCTGTATAGTATATAATTTCCCCAAGTTAAATGGGACCATAGTGATCTGGTAACCTTTCACATACACTTCGCCCTGTGCAGGGCAATGAAAGCTCATGTCCACAGAACTGACCACATTCTTTAGCCCATCAGTGGCTTTCCTTTCGAAGATAGGAAATGTAGATATGCAGAGAAACCAGAGAAGCTGTGGCTGCCCCATCCTCGGCAGTGTTCAAGGCTGGTTTGAATGGGGCTTGGAGAAACCTGCTGTAGTGGAAGCTGTCCCTGCCTGTGGCAGGGAGTTGGAACTGGATGAGCTTTAAGGTCCTGTCCAAACCATTCAATGGGTCTGTGATGTTATAAGATTGACAGGTCCCCATGTTTACTTGCATATGTTTCTTACCCAGAAGACAAGGGTTATTGAGGGCTAATGACAGAAAACCTGCAATAGCTGAAGCTGAAATTCTGCAATCATCTTAAGTAAGCAACCAGCAAGTCAGGGCTTGCAGATCTCTTTCAGGAGCACAGAAGACTACTTCTTTGTAGTTTCTCATGAACATAAGCCCCAGCATGGTCACTATCCAACTCCTTCCAAGGGGATGAAGTGCAGGATATAAGCCAATGCAGACCTTTGGGTGTGGAGAGAAACAAAACAACAAAACAAGGTCAGCAGGATCACTGTTGCATTTCAATACGTTGTAACACTTCCGGCAACCACCTGTGCAGCGCAGGATGCAGCGCGGTGGCGCTTACCTCTGTGACACAAGGTGAAAGCTGGAGCTGCTGTTCATGACACTTACAGTACAATACTTTAAAGTGTCTTACACCCAATAATGACCAAACCCTCCATGAATGGATCATGCTACAGTCCTGCAAACCAGACTATAGGATAAGTTTCCAATTTGGCCTTAAATGAATTTGCTGAATTTGAACCACTGACGTCAAGTGGAAGTGGATTCCGCAAATCTCAATCTATTTTATAGGGAAGCGCTATTGATTTTTTTATCGTCTTTGTTTTATTCCAGCTCTCCCTTCCCAACTCCCACCTTCAGCAGGGTTGAATGCTTTGATTTAAGAGAAGCTGTTTAGTGCAAGAGACCCTCTTGGTGGCGAATTAGAGGATGGCTTGCCCTGTACATCCTAGCAGTCAGACGGCAGAGACGTGCTTATCTATCACCTGCGCACACTGCATTTACAATACAATTATACCCTTCGAGCTGGTAGCTGGTAGCTGAGGCTGACGACAGCCTCCAGTGCCACCCTGGTGCCAGTCAATACATGGATCTCACCCCTAAGAAGCTGAATCCATCAGTGCCACTCTGCATGCAGTGTGCCATGAAGGGAGCAATGTGAGCCATGCCACAGTTTAGAGTTGCTGTGACAACATGGAATCCCTGGGGTTTGAAAGGCAATGGCTAACTCTGTGCTTGTTTGGTGCAAGTATCCCCCCTTTTTCTCTTTTTGGCTAAGAAACAGAACAGGACTGTTCCTAAAGAAATGATTTGTAGTTTCTCTTACAGCCTCCTCTACCTACAGGAAAATCACTCTGACTGGAAGTAGCATCTGCTCCTCTAATGTTGTTCCTGTCCTACAGCAAAAGGCAATGGCTTTTATGCAGAAACAATGAGCTTGTCCTTGGTGGTTCCCCTCATTCTGGTAGCTTAAGATGGGGTTTGGAGGCTTATAGTGATATCTTCACTCTATGTCTTCAACACAACCTCACTCTCTGATGGAGTAGTCTGGCACCTGCAGGTGGCCATGGCTGCATCACCTTTGCCTGCAAACTCCATCTACCACAGCAAATCACTTCTGGCGTCACTCTGGGGGAAGTACCCTTTGCTTCTGTGGCTTCAGGTAACTGTGTTAATAATGTCATTGCTCAGGCTTTGAATGCTTAGTGTTTGATTCAAACAACGTTGAGTTTCCAAGAGTCAATGTGTAATCAAGCAGGAGAAGACAACACAGGTCTTCAGATGTTGTAGTGGGAGATACATGCCAAGCACAAAAGACTTTAAACAAATGTGTAGAGTTATAGAATTGCAAATCCATTTCCTAAAAGAAATGTAGTCTGTCAATCTCTTTTTTAAAGGAAATTCCGATACACTCCTTTGAGATCCAATAAAAAAGTTAAGCAATTCCCACCTTTATCACTCCTGGAACCAACTGCCTTTTTAAAGCCTTCTGCTTGCTGAAGCTGACAGAAGAATGAAATTTCATCTTCTAGGACTGAAAAAATGAACCTTTGCTACTTGGAAATAAGTCAAATCTATAGCTGGAATAGACATATTTGACAAAAAATAATTTTACCGGAGACGAAAATTATTCATGTTGTCAGGAAAAACTGTACCACACATATAGACAAAGGGAAAAAAAGCTCAAACAATCTAGTTGAAAAAACTATTTCATTTTTCATTTTAAAATCACATTTTTAGTCTCTTTCTTATGGAACCTCTAAAGATTTCATTAAGATTAAATAGCTTCAGAAATAAACAACTCATTTTGGGTTGATCAAAATATTCTGTCTCAACTTCAACCGGTAGCATGCCTTTGCTTCTATTTAATCGAAACAATTTGGAAAGCATTCCCTTTGGTTTAACCTGAACAGGAACTTTTCCCAGTATTTCTACTAGCCAACAACCTTAAACCAATTATTTGCTCTAATTTTGTCAAGTAGCAGGGAAGCTACCTGTACACTGGACAGTGAGTGACAGTCTCTATTTAGCCACAGCAAGTTGAAGCCTGGGGTTGAAATGTTACCTCCTGGGAAGCTCATGGAAAATTTGCCGCTAACATCGGAGGAGACAGAACATCACCACCACCTTTAATCTTTGTCTTTGATGTACAAAAAGCTCTTCATGCCATTCAAAACAGTTAGTTTTCCCCACAGACTTCTCAATGAGACGGGCCTTGCAGTGAGTTCAAGGAAACCCTTAGCATCTCCCATCTGCCTTTTTATCTGTGTGGCTTAGTGAGGGCTCACCTCTGAAGACCATTGTTCAAAATAGACTTTAAATGAAATCTAATGAAACATTTAGATGTTTCATAGGAATCAAGTATCTGGAAAGCAGCACTGGTATGATCACCTGCACAGCTCTAGTTCCAACACTGGATAAGTAGAGGATTTTTTAGCTCTGGATATTCATTTGTGTGATCCTAAATATATTATCTTCCAGTGCTTTTATTCTGAGCATCTTAGAGTTTGCAAAAAGTGATAAATTAAGCCTCACATTTTCTGTATCCTTAAGTATCTTAGATATCGGGTTGCTCAATGCTTGTAACAAAGTCACTGAAAGCCCTAAGGCTGTTTCAACCCAAATTGTTTTCCGTAGAAGACTGATTCTGGAATAGGAGTAGCAAGCCAAAAGAATAAAAAGCCTTAAGTTTTTTATGGTAGTGATCAGACTTAGTGTTAAAGAAATTAATGTTTGTTAAAGTAGTATGGACAAGAAAAACAACTGTGCTTCAGGCTAACCAAACTCTGAGGTGCTTTTACACCACCTGAGCTTTGTGATACAGACAGCCGAGACCCATTGGCTTTTCTGCCTGAGACTCTGCTAGAGCCACTCAGAAATTGCTACTACTGTCTTTGATGTGACTCTCTGCCTTTGCTTTTTGCTTCCTCTACACTGTCATTTACCTTTAGAGATGTATTTATATGTGTGCATGTAACTGCTTATATTTGGGTTTGTGGAACCAGTATTGCCAATGACACCATCCAACCCTAATTTCATTCAGTCTGAAATGGAATATCCTCCTCTGCAAAATTAGTGGTGTGACTAATTTCTCTAATAAGAAATACCAACAGTTACCATTCAAGTTGTCCTCCCTGATGACCTCATGGGATGTGCTGGGGTGGGGGAGGAGTGCAGCCTGCACACCCAACTTATTAAGTACTCCAGTTAAAAGCACATTGGAGAGCCGCAAAGGTAGAAGATGCAGTGAAAGGACAAGAGGCAAATGGCTTCTAGCTGAAGAAAGGTAGATACAGATCAGATAAAATTCTTCACTTCCAGAGCAGTGAGGTGCTAACACAGGTTGCCCGGCAAAGCTGTGGCTGCCCCATACCTGACAGCGTTCAAGGCTAGTCTGGATGTTGCTTGGAGCAACCTGGGCTATTGGAAGTTGTCCCTGCCCATGGCAAGAGCCTGGGACTGGATGATCATAAGGTCTTTTCCAACCCAAACCAGTCTGTGATTCTATAATTCTAAGATGATGAAGATCAGTAGGGTGAAAACCTGTTTGCGACTCAGTTAGTCAAAACACCCACCTCTGGATCTCAGGTATGAACACCTGGCAGACTGCAGGGGATTGCAGAGACATGCAAGCCAATATGAGGAAACATCTGCTCAGACACCAAAAATGGTGTGGTTTTGGCAGCAGCGGGTTTCATTGGGGCTGGTCTCGTTTCCCGAGATGCTTGTATACCAGGATTCATTGCTGCAGACTGCTCAGAAATGCTTTCAGAGATCTTTCCCTTTTCCCACCATCATCCTTGTTCTTCAGATATCCCTCTCTGAGCCCTGGACCTGGCTGCAGATCTGGAATATTGCAAGGCTGCAGATAAAATACAGTGATATCTTTAAAGTCACTGTAAAGGCACGAGGAATGGCAGAAAAGTTGAACCCAAAAGCTGATAGCATTCATGCAACCAGCCTTCCTGGGAACTGCGTTGATGGGGGACTTGGCTACCAGCAAACCCTTCTAAGGTACGGTTTCAGGTACTGCTGGGTGCTGGGGATCAGATAGATGGGGCAGGAGACCAAGCCAGGATTTTCCCAGATCAGCCCTCCTGCTCTAGTTCTGCTCTGTTGTAGCTACTACAAGTTTTGCCAGTCACTTCACCAGGGAAAAGCATAGATACTTTTGTTGGCTGACATTGCTGGCAGTAGTTACAAATTGTCTTCTGAAATAGCTGGAGAGGTGTAAGGTCTCAGACACCAAGCCATTTGGTGCTATTCCTTCAACTGAGACCCAGGACTTGCCCTTGGGAGTGCTGCCGGGTGGCTCTGGCACCACAGGAAGTGGGTTTGCTCCACCTCCAGACTCAAGTGTCAGCCTTCCCAGCTCTAAAATCAGTTTCAAATCCTTCACTACCTCCCAGAGATCAAGTGGCACTTAATAATTAATACTCTGACTGCTTTCAAATCATCTGACAAAAGAGCCAGCACAAAACCAAGTTGTTACGGTCATTGCCACTGTTTGGAGTTTGAAGGATGAGTCCTGCCTGATTGCAGACTTTCCAGAGCAGATTAGACTTGACACGGGGGAGTTTTCTGTATGAACAAGTCTTGTTGTCTGCATGGAGCAAAGCTTAAAAATCATTATTTACTTTGTACTATTTCGACATTGCAACAGAGACCTGTACACTTAGTCTCAACTGTTGTAGAGCAGAAGAATAGCCTGTTTTGCATGATGAAGAAAACCCTCTGTAACCATTTGCATCTCTGCCAGTCTTAAGAATACTGCTCCCCAGTGACAGCCACACTAACCTTAAACAGTGTGAGGGATGCTCGGAATTAATTTATTTTTAATTTGTACTAAAGGAATACATGCTACCACTTCACTCCTCCCGTTTCGTCTTCCTCTCCACCCTGTGAGATAAAGTTATCAGGAATAATCAGATTAAAGAGTGGGGGCTGGAGAGGAAATTGTACATTAATACTAATGCATCTGGCATTGCAGGAGACACGAAGCCTGCTGTTCCCTCATTGGCCTGGGAATGTTTAACAAGCTCACTACATACCTTTACTTTGCTTTGCAAAAGAAGAAAACCCTACACAGCTCCCCATGCATCTGACAAGAATGCATAGACATAATAATTTCTTTGACCTCAGCCACATGAGTTTCTGAAAAGAACAAAACAGCACCATTTCATGGCATTTACAGTTTAAACCTTTCCTATTCAAGTTTCTAACAAAAAAAGCCAACAGCCCATTCTGGTCATGATTAAAATTCATAGGCTTGCTGCAGAGAACAGATGCAGAAGCAATTTTAGGCCAGTCATATCCCAGCTCTGCAAAATTAATTTGACAGGTTTGCATTAAAGCACTGATCAATATCCACTTTAGAGCAGCAGAGGCTAACTGAGAAAAAATAAGTGACCGGAGTGCTACCAGACGAGAAAAAATGAATCTCTGAGACTTTTTTCCCTCTAAGCTTGCACCTACATCAGAAGTCCTGACCTCAATCCATTGATCGGTTGCAGTTAACATGACAAAAGGCCTGGCGGATATACCAGAGCTATACCTACCAGGGAACAATCAACCCTGATACACTAAATGTTTGACAGAGTGACTAGACTGCTGAATTAGTATTTGCTTTCTGAGGTCTGGCAGGCAACCTTTCCGTCCTGCAGTTTCCTAGATGCTTACAAAAGGGATTATATATAGACATGGTTTATAGAACTTCTCTTAAACTTTTTTAAAGAAGCGCCTCTTGGTATTTTAAGTTGAGATCAAGATAATAAAACTCCACAGCCTTGTGCCGTTCCAGTTATGTCTCCAAAGGGGGAAAGGTGTATTTTCATTTTCAACTTAATAAGGACAAACTGTTACATTAAAGTGCTCCAGTGTTTCTTCATCTGTGGGAGAGAGGAAATAATATGAGGCACCAAACCTACCCCAAGCCTTGCATAGGAGCAGGAGTGACAATTCACATTTGGGATTGATTACAGGAGAAATGGCTCCACTACCCTTGTGTGTGCAGGTCAAATCCAGCAAAACAGAGCATTTACATAACCCCATACACATCAAGGATATAATAGCACATCACAGCAGTAGTTGTAATGCTCTTGACTTGCATTGCCCATGAAAGGAAGGTGAAACACTAAAGGCACATCCATGCATTTTACAAGACGGACCCTTTATCTCATAAGTGGTTCTGCAGCCGTAAGGAGTGGTAATAACTCACTAGGCATGGCTCTACCTAACTGCAAATCTCTTTTGCTCCTGTGGGACACTGGCTATCCCTGGATGACACGAAGTCTAATTGCTCCTACTGAACCACATGCCAAGCTGATTGCACTGATCTGCCCTGGGAAGAGGAGGAGGTAGATTGAGGATTTGAAAAGAAAAGTTGGTTATTTCCAACCTGCCACTCCTGCACCAAATTTGTGCAGCATCTCTGAGTGTTTCAGGCAAGGATGGGTCCTGGCCTGAGATGTGGTGAGGTCTCTTTAAGGCCACCTTCTTCAGCTATGACTGCTGCACCCAACACTTCCAACAGCAGTGGGAGGGACTGGTCACCACTGGCTGAAGTCATGAACTTCACCCTGGGATCACAGAACATAGAACTGTAGAATCAATAAGGTTGGAAAAGACCTTTAAGATCATCAAGTCAGACAGCTACCCAGGACTTCCACCACTAAACTGTGTGTCTAAGGGTCTCATCTACATGGCTTATGAACACTTCCGGGGATGGTGATTTCACAAATCAGACACCTGAATAAAAACCTCTGCATAGATTTATTCCTCTCTGCCACTCTGGCATGATGTATAACCTCATACCAGCCCACAGATCCTGCTTTACCCCCTGGAAGAAGATATGTTGTAAAGATGTTTGGTTTATTACAATGGCAAGAAGATGGATCAGCCTTCTTTATTTCTATTTCTGATTATTTTGGGATTCCTATTTAGGGCCTTTAACATAAGCACCACAATTTCCTGTTATAAACCTAAGAACAGTTCCACTATAGCTACCCTTAATCATATGGTAATTACCTGACATCACTCCACAGCAATTTGTGAGTCTAATGGATAACGTTTTGCCAGGAAAAAAAATGAGGTAGAGTGTTTACTGACCAACTGTGAAATCTCCACTGTGCCCAGTACTAGGCACTGGAGCAGGATATTTGCCAACTTCTGTTGATACTTAACATGTTCCGGTCCCCAAAAGGAGCTAAATTATCTGCATAAACCTCATAAAAATCAGTGGTTTACTCCTGCCCAGGACAGTCAGGGAACAGGACAGCAGAGCCATGACTGAACAACCTGCTTTTGCCATGGGAAATACAAGTTCAGTTCCCAGCATTAATCCAGACTTCACTCAAGCCACCAAGGACCAGATTTCTTTAATCAGAGGTGCCTAATTACCTCTGAGTTCAATGGAAAACTGAAGCCTCTTAAATACCATTTAAAATCTGTCCTTGAGCCACTCGATTGGTCCTTTGTCAAATGACATCCATAGCTTTCCATAGATTCCCAAGGAGTAACATGGATATGTGTATCAGTCAGTCCCCCACTCCAGTGATGGAGGGCATGAACAGCCCACAGAGGGACACCTAAACCTCACTACTTCCAAGAAGTGATTAAAATCTTTCATTACCAGTTGACATGTCTGCACCAAATATTTATATGCAAAAACAGGCACAGCAGGCGTGTGGACACCAAGTGGTAAATCAAATTGGCTTGTCCCATGCTAGATGCAAGCGCTTCTAGAGGCTTTGCAAAGTATCACTGTCATGGATCCTGAGTTAGCATGCACAAAATTCTGCTATTCTGGGCATCAGTCCTTTGATCCTGACACCTTCCTTCAACTTCTGTAAAGCTTATGTAGACATGTGAAATAAAAGTGCCTGTTAGGATATATGTTGTTTGAACCTGCGTGTGCAGGGTAGGATAGTGCAAACCAAACTGTTGCATCGTCAGTGCCAATGTAGGACCCGGTGCTTGCTGTCAAGCCAGATTTCTGCTGGTGTAACAGCCCAGACTCTGAATTAAACACACAACCTTGAACAATGTGGTACCTGTGATGCAAAATGTGTGGCTGTGACCCATGGAGAGGGACACAAGGAGTGACATGCCAGGTCTGATACCATCACATCCCCAGTCAGGTGCTGAGCACCTTGGCACTGTTTCTACTAAAGATTAAAGGTCTCAGATATAACCAGGATTTTACCACGTTGTAAAGCAAAGATCTATTTTACAGTGCAGTGTATATCCCTAAATGTGTGTTGTAGCACATCAATAGAACAGGCCAAAGTTCCACCTCATTTAGAGCTGTGTCTTTTCTTTATCTCTCTGCAATATGTTAAGCTCTTAAATATTACAACATGCTGTTCCTTATGTCTCTTAAATATTAAACAAGGGCTGCACAAAATAGATTCAAGAACACACAGTAATCAATAGCAATGATCATGAGGGCAGGAAAATGGAACCATTTAAGGATTTGTAGTCTAGTGAATAAACCTGGCATTTTCATTCAGAGAAAACAATTCAACCCAAATCCAGCTAAATCACACACTCTCTAACAACACAGATTTCTCTCATTTCTCCTGCTTGGCACAGCTCACTTTTGAAAAGCATAAGAGGTCATCAAAGAAAAATACACACCAAAAATAACCCCAACCACAAAATATTTTGTGTAGTCGATAAGTAAGTCTGTGCTTCAGAAACGGACTGAAGGATGTCTTCCATGAACCCCTGACATATATGCATTTCTCAAATCGAGCAGGGTCTTCATTTTTTCAAAGTCCACTTTTATTATACTAGCAATTGCCCTTCTCATATAACAATTGAAAGGCATTAATGCAGTTTTTATGTATATAAAAAAAAGAGAACTTTATGGTCTCAGCTGCTTCTGATACATATCTGCAAGTGAAATGTTTGTTTAGACATAGACATATTTGTAATATATCTTCTATATATGTCTCATATATATATGTCTTATAAGGTAAAGACAGACATTTAGATTCAGTTCAGATTGTAAACACCTCTTAGAAATTATATATAAGAGAACAAAATCAGTTGCGTGTGCATCTATTAATAATAGAGGGTCCATGACATCATTTTACTAATTACCTGGTTGTAGTGCACTCCATGTAATGGTATTTATTTTACTTTTCTAAATGTAGTCACTCTTCTCTGAACAGTTCTTCTGGGTTTTACTCTCGTGGTGGTTAAAGAGAAGTGAAATGAAAGTGTGTCAATAAAGAGGTCATTACATTAATGCACATACCTATTAACCTCCCATCTAGGGAAGAAAGCAGCTGAGTGGCATTAGAGGGGCCTGGGATCCATCAGGCATGTGAAAACCTCTTTTTAAAATAATTTTTGCAAACAGGGGATCGTGTCACACGCCTGCTCCCCCAACATTACTGAAGTAGCTGCTCAGCAGCTTCCTTTGTCTTGGACATGCACAGAAATCCTCGTCTGGATCACCAGAGTGGGCTTTTCATCCTGCATTTGTATTACCTCCTTGGCCTCATGAGCCCTTAAGAAGACCAAATACCCTTCCAAAAATGCCCATTTCCACCAAATAACAGATTACAACAGTGATCTCCTGCCTTTCCTGGACTGAGACTTCCCAAAATGATTAGCATGGTGACAATCAATTTTACTGTGATAACTATTATTTCTTCACTCATTTCTTAATTGTGAGCATGGTGATAAATGGATTGGACAATTACTTAATCTCACATTGGAGCCCATAAATATTCTTTGCTGGAATGTTATTTGGCAGCTTTGACAGCAATATTCAGTCACTGCCAACAGATACCTCAAGCCCCTTGTCCATGTGTCAGAAAGCCTAAGGAGTGCTGGAAGCTCACAGTTGAGCAAGACCAGGGAACTCAACTGAGGTCTTTTCACTCCAGTAACTCCAGGTCTTGTAACTCTCTTTACCCATGGGAAATGCAAGCACAACTCCACTATAACTTGATCAAAACATCTGTGGGTTTCTTCCTGTCACCAAGGAGGATTACATGGAATAGAGCTGGAGGGGTTTTGCATCTTCAAGGGAGCAGGTGCACCTGCATGGGGCTGGCTCACAGCCTTGTCCAGCCACCCTCCAGTGGAGAGGTTCACTTCAGTAATGCTGTAACTTCAGCAGCAAGAGACACCTGAACAGTTACCATAAATTAGCTTCAGTCAATGGAAAGGCGAGCACTTTGCAACTGTGATTCACTCACTGAACATGTCCAAGATAGGTCAGAGTCATGCCCTGAGGTCCTTTTTTCACCAAGTAAAAGGGTGCCAAAGGCAGGCTGGGGACACGTTGCAAACCAGACCTCAATCTTGTGCAGCTCCACTACAGAGCTAGCTCCTGAAGCTACACACCTGAGGGTCTCTGTCCTTCCCACATGGTTTTTGAAGATCTTCAGCTCTGGAGAGCACAAGAGCATTCCCAGCATGCCAGAAAAGGGCAGTATTGAGAGTATATATGAGGACCCATCTGCAGCTGAGTACACACCCCCAGTAGCTCCAGGCATCCACCACCAATGCTTGTTCATCTGCCCTTGGAGGATGATCATGTTTTATGGCTGGAGAAGACCATGCCATTGCCTGCACTACCCCCTTGCCTAGTAAACCCCCTATTTTGGTGCATGTAATCCTCTAATGATTCTTCCCCTGGGATAACTTGCTGAATTGGGTTCAGCCCATACATGCAATTTTCCAGTCAAACCATGTTTCTAGAAATTCAGGGTAGCTGTTGTTACCTTTGTTGAACTACAGTAGATGCAGGAGAGTTTATGTACTTGTTCTTGACCAGTCTGAGCTTACTCTTTTTTACTGAACAGTAGATTTAATTAACTTAGTTAAATGAGTCATCACCTGGGTTAGTGTTTGGTCCTCTGCTTTCACCTAGGATGCCAGGTTTGGTTTTCCAGTGTGCTACAAGTGCCAAAATTAATGGGAACACCAGTTTGTTTTTTTTTTTTTCTTTTACCAGGACTCTTACTATTGTGAAGAAAGAAGAGTCAGAGTTTCTATTTTTCTAGATGAAATAAGAAGATACTAATTTCATTGCCAGAGGTGTGTTGTAATGTCTTTTTAGATGTCTTCAGTAAAAGTCTCCTTGGCTCCTGTAAGTTAAAGAAAATGTACAAGCTGCCACTCTAATGCTTTCTGGAAGAGGGAAAGGGATAGTATAGAGACTTTGATATTAAATTTTGCCTGTCACTGCCTTATGGGAACTTGAAGCATACTTGGAGTATTGTGTGCAGTTCTGGTGTCCTCAACATAAAAAGGACATGGAACTGTTAGAACAAGTCCAGAGGAGGGCGACGAGGATGATCAGGGGACTGGAGCACCTCCCGTAGGAAGATAGGCTGAGAAAGTTGGGGCTGTGCAGCCTGGAGAAGAGAAAGCTGCGTGGAGACCTCATAGCAGCCTTCCAGTATGTGAAGGGGGCCTATAGGGATGCTGGGGAGGGACTCTTCATTAGGGACTGTAGTGAGAGTACAAGGGGTAATGGGTTTAAACTTAAACAGGGGAGGTTTAGATTGGATCTGAGGAAGAAATTCTTTACTGTGAGGGTGGTGGGGCCCTGGAATGGGTTGCCCAGGGAGGTTGTGAATGCTCCATCCCTGGCGGCGTTCAAGGTGGGGTTGGACATAGCCTTGGATGGCATGGTTTAGTGGGAGGTGTCCCTGCCCATGGCAGGGGGGTTGGAACTCGATGATCTTGAGGTCCTTTCCAACCCTTACTATTCTATGATTCTATGATTCACTCTAAAATGTGGGTTGCTTTAGAACATTACTCCCATTGACTCTGCCTTCCCTCAATCCTGTAAGTAAAAAAAGAGAAAATCCAGTAACCCTGTTGTAACCTCATGTTTAATGACAGATCAGGCAGAGTTAATACGACTGTTGGCCAATAAATATATAAATATATCAACCCCCCTGAGTGCAGAGGAAGCCTGTCAAACTTTGACACCTCTGGCTAAACACCTGAAGGGGGAAAAATGAGTCGAAAGAAGTTAATTCAAAAAATCCTTTAGGCCACATTGTTGCACCTTGCAAGCCAGTGAAGTTGCAGACAGCTATGAAGAGAAAGACATCAATAAACAATCAGGGGTCTTAGGCTTTTAAATGGGAATCTGAGCATGCAACCCAAAGGTAAATTGAATCTTTCCCCCATCTTCCTAGCAGGTGCTCATGCCTGTGTAAGCTATAAAACTTTGCTCATTGTAAATATAGCTTGCCCTTTCAACAGACATTTTTACATGGAAATTGAAAGTCTTAGCTTGAGACTGCTCAAAGGCATCTTTGCCTGCAGCAACTTCTGGTTTATATTTTGCAAAGGCTTTTTTTCCCTTCACCTTTTCTCTTCTGCTTTCCCTTTTCTGAGGGATATCTGAATCCTACTTAAACATTTTTCTCTGGTAAACAGCTTAAAAAAAGCAAGTTCTGCAACACGCAACCAGCCAGTGGGAAGGATCCTTGCCACAATGGTATTGAGGGTGAAACCTGCTGGGGCAGTCAGTGATGAAATGGGTTTTATTTATCTTTCATTTCCCTTCCTGACAAAACTGCAGTGCAGACTAAGCCAGTCCATAGATGCTTATCTGAAAGATGCTGTAAACCTGTTTCATCAGTTAATTAATGTTTATAAACTATTAGATGCACCATTAGACAGTGCCCTTTGTAGCTGTCACATGTAGATTTTGCCTGTAAAACAGGACCGTCTGTTCTTACTCTCCTCTTCCATAGACTGTCAGAAGAGAAAGGCTGTTTCGCTATTGATATACTTAAAACCACAATATGATAAATAATATTATACTGAAAGAATACTTTTTTGATTGCCAGTACTTGAGGGACATGCCTTCGTGAACTCTGGTTGTTAAGCCTGGCTCATGGTGCAGAGTTGAGCCACAACAGAATGGGAGACAAGGCAAGATGCTCTCTTGTCCTAAACCCTCCACTCCTGAAAAAGAGTCATCTGGCATGTGCATGAATCTGTTAAAATCCAAGCTGAAGCTATAGTTATGAGGCAGTGTGGAAACTGCAACCTTCCCACCCCACACACTAGTTATCACAACTGAATGTTAACTCTGAAACCTAATGATGTATTTCTGAGGATAAGTTCACTGTTTTGCAGCAAAAATCTCTCCTGTGGTATGCATACACACTGAGGTTAAGGGTAGGTCCTTGTCATGGGTTCAGCAGTAGCAGCCATTTTTTCTCCTTCTTGGTAGCTGGTAAAGTGCTGTGCTTTTGATTTTGGGCCTGGGAACTGCGCAGATAACACCGATGTTTTCAGTTACTGCTTGCTAATGTTTTGGTCTGACCAAGGACTTTCTGAGTCTCATGCTATGCCAGGGAGGAGGGGAAGCTGGGAAGGAGCAGAGACAGGACACCTGACCCAAAATGACCAAAAGGGTATTCCATACCACAGCACGTCATGCCAGGATGGAAAAATGGAGGGAAGAGACCCAGAAGGGTGGGGGTGCACTGCTTGGTCTGGCTGGGTATAGGTGGTGAGCGATTGTATTCTTTCCTTGTATTTGCCTTGTACATTATTATTGGTGGTAGCAGTAGCGGTACTGTGTTATACCTTAGTTACTGAACTGTTCTTATCTCTACCTGTGGGAGTTGCATTCTTTCGATTCTCCTTCCCATCCCTCCGGGAGCGGGGGAAAGAAAGAGGCGGGAGTGAGTGAGCAAAACTGCGTGGCTGAGTGGATTAAACCACGACAGTCCTAAACAGAACACAAAGATCTTTAATTTCAAGTCCCAGTTTACAAGCTAAAACCTCCATCTTTTACAGTAAAAGGCTAAATATGACCTTTAAATGAGTGGCTTTCCCAATGCTACAATAAGTTTACAGCCTGTGATTTGTAGAATTAAATGTTGGTTTTCGTCACATCTTTACTGCCAAGGAAATCTGCACTTATCCGGTGACTTCAAATCCGTCAGCTACTGCTGAATCTTCTTCTGATTCTGACCCAATGAGAAAGAGGAATACAAGTTCAGAAGCACTACTGTGGGACTGACCCCACTTCCACCCACAGAAGGAATTTGTTCATGTTGAGAGAAACCTATACTTTAAGATCAGTGAAGATGCCTTGTTCAAAACCTTCACTAAGGTTCAAATGCAAATCTAAGCAGCAGGTGACTTGAGTTTGCTGTTTCGACTTATTTTGAGCTAGATCCCACCCTGCTTAGAGCAAAATAAAATCTATAATTTTGCCAAGGTAAGAGCGATCTGAATCCTCTATAACGTTAGATTTTTGAATTCCCTATGTGTTTTTTGTTTGCTTTGAGCATCTGGTAAGTCTGGTATCCTTCATAAAGACCTTTTTTGGAGAAGAGGACTGGGTAAGAAAGAAAGATCCTCTGCCCACCTCAACACTGTAGGTCGCAGCATCCCACACATCTCTTCTGGGAAAGTCCTTGGTGCAGACATCCTTGCAGTGCAAAAAAGAATTGAAGAAAAGTATGAAGCAAAAATCCGTTGTGAGCTTCTGTGTGAAGTTACTACTACCAGACATCGGCCCTGATTCAGAGTCCTGCGCCATGAGCTGTTGAAGGTAGTGGAGGTAGGCTGAGTAGCATAACACACTTATCCTTTTCTTATATCCTGCCCTATTGGGATGTTGCTGGCCACCATTGAAGTCAGGATTTGGACCAAAAGGGGCCTTTGTATGCAGTGTGATGTTCTCATGCTTGCATGTAGGTACCTACAGAAGATCAAAGATTCAAACTTGATAGACCCTTTCCTTGTCTACTTCTGACATATTACATCAATACAAGTTGCACAAAGAGTCAGGCAGCAAACCACAAACCCAACCATTATGTTTCTCTGGGCTTCCCCTTACCATCCATGACCTTCTCCTTTTTTTGTAATGACCCACTCATTTCCCATACAGCCGTGTCTTGGGACTCCACAGGCATTAGGTCTCCAAGCGAGCAACAAGCAGCAGGAACAGATGAATGTTTAAAATCCAAAGATCTTATTTTCATGCAAATGTCCTTAGCAATAACAAAGAAACGAAGACCAGTATCCAGTGTATTGGAGACACAAGCAGAACTGTTTCTAAAAGTAGACTGTCTTTCAAAGTTTCCCATTAGGAGCCCACTCCTTAAACACTTTCTGTGCACAGAGCTCTTCCCCACCTGAGGAGGCAGCCTGGTCCATATTCATGACAAATCTCTAGCAAGAGATGCAATCTGCAGATCTGCATCTCATTTGCACTCACTGTGGTCCGGTGAGCATCAGCAAGGAGGCAGTGCTTGGTGAAAATACGCCGCAGATTGTCCATGAGCATCAAATCGAAGAAAATACCTTTGGAATAAAGCAAGCCAGATTGAAAGACAGCAAAACAAGGACACAATTGAGGCCAAATGTGGCAGTTTGTAATTTTGTCCATCAACATGTGAACCTTTGCAGTGCCAAATGTTTTTTTTGTTTTGTTTTTTTTTTCCCCTTGGCTTTGAGACTATCACCCTTTGAAGCAGCTCCAAAACCAGATAAATTTACAGAGGGGTGAACATTGCCACAGCCATATCGCAGGAAAGACAGATCCTCTCTTAGGTTACCCAAGACTGTAAAAGGGGTTTATGCAACTGAATGAAGTGGCTAAATATTTGTAGGTTTCATGTCAGCCTAATAAGGTCCTGGTCCATGTGCATTGCCAAGCTCACCGTATCCTAGAAATTCTGAGTATTACAGGAGCACTCATGGAGCTAACTGTTCAGGGCCATGTGCACAGAGACACATATATTTAGCCATTGGTATAGCAAGTGAAAAATCATATTATTCCATATTCTTTCAATCACTCTATTCATTTGAATTTTTTTGGTTTCATGGACTTGAATCACCGTGTCACATAAAATGCTGCACACAAATGCAGCTGTAAGCAATGCCCATAGGTCATCATGCATCACCTCTGTCACTAACCAGTCCCTAACAAAGGCAGCAGGTAACTCCTTGGAACTAGAGGAACTTGAACCACGGACCACTGTACGTGTTTTTTTGTGCACTGATACCCGTAGAAAGGCACTTCAGATCTGCATCAAAGGCAGCAATTTGTGGGGTTTTGACCAGAAATAGTATTTATCACAAATGTTTCACTGATGCATGATATTTATTTGCATCACTGCATGCTTCACCCCTTTCCCCAAGGACAACTGCAGTTCCCTACATTGGCCTTATTCTGAAAGGACCTTGTTGCTCTCATATCCTTCTTTTCCCTTCCATTTTTTACATTTAAAAGATATCAATTTGGGATTTTGACCATAATGTGACTGAAGCAACTGAGGATGTTGTCCTCATTTGCACTTCTGGCCCAGGAGAGTCAGAATATGGCACAGGGCGAAAAGAAGCAGAGAGAAGGAAATTCTGTAGTCCAAAGTAAATTTTCTTAATTGCACCTTGAAAGCATCCCTACAGGCTCCTATTTGTATCTGCAAGAAGCAAGCATCTATGTGAACGCAGCCAGCAAACCTGCATTTCTCAAAGGTGCTGTCTCCTGCAGGGAATTGCAGCCAGCCCCTGTAATTTTGGCTTCATCAGAGAGAGAGCCTGAAGAGCTCTTCACTTCCCCTTGAAACTTCTGCAGAGACCTTGTTCCAGAGCAGTGTCACCACTCTGTCTGCTCATGCAGCTTCCATAGTCTGCTTTTTGAACAGCAAGAGGCAAGGACTATTACCCAGTGCTGGGTTTGAAACCCTAGGGCCTATGAGATCATCTTCAATGCAAATGTGGCATCATCACGATTGTTCACATGAAACATCATTGTACTTTGCAAGTCATCCTAATAAATTCACTCATCTGCCTGAGGAGGAGAGAATCGTGCATCCTAGAGAGCGTTCACAGATCTGGTCTTTGACCTTCTCAGAGTCTGGGAAAATCTTTTTACCAACCTAGTGTGTTTGACTGTGGAACTCAAAGTCACAAGATAAATTTGGGCAGTGGTCATTAGAGGTAACTAAGAAGCTAGTCTATGTGAACTAAGTCAGGTACATTAAAGCAACTCCCAGATCAAACTATAAACCAAAATGTCAAAATCCACTTTTTGGAAGTATCTGTTCTTTGATTTATAAGGGCAGAAATGGATCCCTTGCCAGTTGGACTTTGCTGGTGACTTCTCCCTTGGTGTGGGAAATGGGGCTTTTCATGGGATTTCCATTGCTGTGTGAGCAGGAGAATCTTTTTTCCTAGTTCAGGTTCACATCTCCGGAATACTGCTGACCCACAGAAGGTGACTATCCAGTCTTGGTTTCTGGCAACTGAATAATCCAAAGGCAATTTTTCTGCATTTCCAGGAGTGTTCAGGGAAGTCACTCCACAATCACTTACAGCTCATATACTGTGGTATTGGAGCAGACTCACTTGCTGTTCCACTTACTTGATTGATAAGTCTCAAAATCTCTGAAGAATCATAAATTGTAGAGACAAATAATCACGTATTAGGGGGAAAAAAAAATCAATGCAATCCCTGTTTGTTATTTGCCTATCACCATTTTATGTAATTTTACTTTTACAGGCATACAGTTGGATTCCAGTTCCACTATCATATTTTGGGGACCAGTTGTGGATTGTACAAAGGGAGCAGAAACTCTGAACAATTCATAACTGACTGACTGGAGGAAAACCTTTTTCTGGGCATTTTCAGATGAAAATTTATCAGAGAAACAGGATCCTATGAATCTGCATTAAGTAATGAACAATGGAAAGGGTCAAATAAATTAGACCTGCTGTGAATGAAAAATAATTGCCAACACCTGCATCAGCCAAGTTTTAACTGGGTTTTGGCTAGTTTTTTGATCCAGACTGTGGAGAAAATAATTGGAGTCTTTGTTTTGATGTCTCCATCCCTGGATCAGGCTCTTTTTACTGCAAAGTTTTCCTCTCCAGCACAACTTGGCATGCAGTGTACATTCTCCACAAAGCGCTTAAAAGTGAAGGTAATTCAGCTGGTTTACTTTCCTGCCTAGTGGGAGCTCTGCTCAGCGCTCAGAAATGTATGCAAGTGTGTGACTAATGTACAGCAAAAAGACTCAGGATGGAGCCACTTTATTCATTGTTTGTTATTGTTCTTTGTTGCTCAGTGCTTTGTAAATCCCCCTGGTTATGGAGGCGTTTTTATTAGAGAATACATTTTTGAAAATGGGGTTCCGCAAAAATGAAATTTCAGAGGTGTGTGTCTCAGCATTGATTTTTCTATTTGTAATAACACACTATAGCATATCTTGGTTTATATCAAGAGGATAAAATGTCCCTAACACAGTGATCGCCATTCTGTGGTAATGGATAAAGCCTGTTTATGAGATGTCATTTATTCCACAATAGACAGTAAATAAAAGCCATTTCAAGCTTCTGTTAAATCAAAGCTTGTTCGGGATTTCAGCAGATTTGCAAATTACCTTTGGGACCATTTTCAGTTTCAGTTGTTTTCCCACATGCTATTGACTATCCATGTTTTACTATAAATACTACTTCTTGCCCGCTCGCTCTCTGTCTCACACCAAACCCTGGGATTGTAGAGTGATTTGTAAAGACAAGCAGATAAAGTAAATACACAGTACTGTATTAAAATTTCTTTCCTGTCAATGTAACAGAAATAAAACAACGAGTTTTGGTCTCAGACTGAAAGCCAATGAAGACAATTCTGGACACAGATCTCTGGAAAGTCCAGAGACCTATGTGAGATCTTACAAAGGCACCAAATGAAATAATGCAGAAAACCAGTTTTTTTGACAAAAAGTTATCTACTAAAAACCTCATACGGCCTCATATCATCTACTTCAGCTTCGTGTTTTACTACTGATACTGAACATAGTCATAAGAGTGTGCTGGGTCTGCATGCCCCTTTTTAGCTCTGCTTTGTAGATGGAAGAGTTAATGTCAGCACACAAAGGATGAAGGGTCTCTGGCCTCTGGCCTCGGAAAATACCTCACTGGCCTGAAGTCATTATACAAAGACATAGAGTTTAAACAGAATATCACACATATGGTACTTCATAAACACTGAGACAGTGGCAGCAAGTGTTTTAATTTTTCTGAAATTTGAAACAAAAGCACTTCATCAGTTCTCCAGTAGGTTCACAGTGGGTATAAATAAGCATATATAAGGACAGATGACTTGCAGCCCATTAGTTAGGGCATAGACCTTTTTGCTTTAAATACCATCTCCACATACACATTTCTTCAGCTTTTGTTAGAAAATTTTCCATAGAAGCAAGACATTTTAGTTGAGAGTCTTTAAATGCCCCATTTGACCTAAACCCTTATGATTTCCAAGCTACTGAATGTTCTGAAACATACAGGATGGAATTTATATTCTCATAAATTCTGTCCTTCCTTTTAATAGTTGAGTCAAAAACCCCGTTATTCACAAAAGTATCTTGATGAATTATTTTTTTCCTTCAAGCTGCTTCTTGTTAGTTATTCCTGCATTCATTTTACTGCCACCTTCAGAAATTGTTGTGGCTGTCACTAGAGGGACAAATAACACTATATTTTATATCAATAACAATTTTCGAGAAGCAAAAATTCTGAGCACAAGTAGATTTTACGCAAGCCCTATTTAGGACCTCAGTTGGACAGTGGCACTGATTTCAGCTCTGCCTGTTTTAGCCTGCTGAGAATTTGAGCCACAGTCTTTATCGTAGACCTTAGAAGCCTCTGAAGTGTCCTTCAGAGATGCCCATCCTTGAACAGCGTTGAATTTTAATCCGAGCATGTTGGAATCACATGCAGAGGGACGGAACTCTTTTCATCTCTGTAACCACTACAGGAATAATATCACCACAGGAAAGCAAGCCTGATTATCTTCTAGCTCATATCCTGCTGAGAAAGAGTCACCAAAAAACATCAGCTCAAGTAACTTAATCTTGAAGAGGAAACTTAGAAGCACCATTCTATATCCAGTAGTATGAATGCCATATTGTGGTCGAGGAAAGCAATAAAAAAGAGCTCCCATCCTCCGTGTAAAACGCTCCACTGCAGGATCAGCAAAGAGACAGCCAGTTTAAATACCTGTAAAAGGTTTGGTATTATAAAAAGTGGGCCTGCATTACCCTAACAGTTTGGATACAGCATTGACTCTGTGTCTTGGCTGCCTTTAATCCAAAAACTCCAAAATTGAACTGAATTGATCACCACAAAAAAGGTTAATGAGGTCTTTAGGCTACTTGGAACCATATTTCCAAGCATTTTCCCAGTTTCTGAGTTTGAAGAAACATGGTGCTCTATCCTTTAGTTGGCCTTTGACCAAAATTTATGCAGAGCATAAAAGAAAATTGATTTCAAAGGCCTTCCTTTCACAATACTCAGGAAGATTCTTTGAAGCCCTCATGGTGATACATGCTTATATTACAGGCTCTGAGACACAGCAGTAAACTGGTAGGGAACCCACAGGTTTCCAATGGGAAAACCTTCTTTCGTTTCAGTGGAATTTCTCTGAAAATGAACTGGTTCTCTGAGAAATATCTCTGTTCAGAAGAATCAGGGATTCTTTTTATTACTGCTGGGAAATTTCCACACACCATCTGATGGGGTGTAGTTTTGAGCAGAATCTTTCTGATAGTCCCAGTGCTTTTTGAGAGTTTTCAAATTTTCACCAGAATCCTAATTTTCTTTCTATTTCCAAATAAACCCATTTTGAACTGCCACAACATGCCAGCTGGTAGAAAGGGCTCCATAGGTCAATGTTCTTTGAAACCTCTCTGTACTTGGGCAACCCGTAATGCACAAGTGGCTTCCGTGGGACCACTGATGTTCCTGAAATTTCATCACTCTCTCGTATTGCTCGAGCAGGATCCAGCTCAGAGTCTCTCTGCCTCAAAAGAGTCATGTGTTTCCAGAAGACAATTGCCAAATATTCATGGAAATGTTTTGTAGTTTCTTTCAGATTTCAAGAATGTTGGAGCAAAAACGTTGGAGGTTGCTGTACCTCAATTTTGGGACAAGAAAATGGTTTTGATCATTGGTTACTCTTTTTCCAATATTTTAAAGATATCAGTTGTCCAGTCAGAGAGAAAACATGACACTGAGTGATCTGGGTAGCTGCTTACACACAGACCTATTACTTCATAGAGAAATAATGAAAAAAAATAAAAACCAACCATTTAATCTCTTGACATTTATAAATAAAGCATTCATATTTTAGAATTTCACTATGTATAACAGATACCTACATTCTGCGTTGCATGATGATTACACTGACCCTCAGTGTTGCTCTGATACAGAGAAGTACTCACGAGGAAGATTAAAAAAAAAAGCAGTTCTGGATATAACACCAGCATACTGAAGGTAGGACTTTAATTTCTTCACAGTTTTGCCTGAAAGTACCGTTACAGTTAAAGTTGTGTCAGCACGGTCATTAGAAACCCAGTTTTGATTTATAACACTGTTTGCAAGAATTTGCTGCTGGCTGAAATTCAGGGTAAAGTCTCTGGTCAGGGGAAATGTTTTAAAAATTTTATGGAAACATGTTTGAAATAAGTTCTACTACACTGACATTACACAGCTCTCCTTAAATTTTACCAGGTAAAACTAGATTTTTTTTTCTTTTAAATGGACAGAACCAAAGGGTTGTTTTAAGAGATCACCTTGTTTTTTAAGTTTTACCTTTGGACATTTTGAAAGATTCCCTTAGAAATTTGTTTTTTCTACAAGAAACCTTACGACTTACATTAAGAAGTACCATCAAAACTGACCAACATTTAGAGCAGATCATCAGCAGACGTGTTTTGGTGTAAGTGTTCCCAGCCCATTACACCAGACTCTGATAGGTTAATGTACATTTAAAGCATTTTATGAAACAGTTCTCTGCTATTCCTACTTTATTAGCTAGGCATTAACAAACTCTAGCAGTACCCGTGTTACACACTGTTGTTTAGATTAATTTAGGGCTGGTGAGTGGTGTCAGGCTGACAGCAGCGGGGATGAGAGATTATTTATCACCTGGATGGTTACAACACAGCAGCTCCCGCTGCCTGGAGGCACCACATTGAGCAACAAGAGTGTAACTTAAGCCCGTGTCCATTCAGACCCACAGGCCTTCAGCAAGGGAAGATATTGTGGACAACAATTAAACTATTCCTGCAGCAGACAATCACCAGAAACCTCCCCAGAATGACCACCGAAAAGTCCTGCAGGCTTCCGATAGAGCAGTGGCAAAGGCAGTGGTGACCCTGAAGTGAAAGTCACTGTAGCCTACTGCAACTACTGCTATTGATCCACACAGTCCTTCCTAATCGGGGGCTAGTACTAGAAAAGTCCGCTGCCTATGGAAATATTTAAGTTATGCTCTGGCATTATTTTCTAAACGAAAGGAGTCCATCCACATTTTATATGCCTGCCTTCCAAACCATCCTTCTTCTAGGTGACCTAATGATGCATACAACAGAGCCTGTACAGGACCTGTAAGATTTTGAGACTCAGTCTGTTTCTTCCCTCCTTGTCCAGCCATTTTCCCCCATGCCGACCCTACTTTGGCTGGTGAGATCAAGAGCATGCTTGCAGGCCGTGCCATGCCATGTAGCTGCAGTACCAGCAAGCAGCATCAGTTGCGTTTAACTTAATATATGGTCATTTATTAAACACTATGGACTCTGGGTTAGGAAACAAGAGCATGCTGCCATGTCCACCAGATTCTGACATCTGCTGTCCTGACACACTGCAGAAGAAGATGAATCTACACTAGGGCAAATAATTCCATGTTGCTATCTAGACAATGTGATGTCTGGGCAGGTGTTATATCTTATAGAGAGTATATACTGCAGCTACCACAAGGGTACACTAATCTCAGCTGGGAACTAGAGATGTTATAACAGTGTTGAAGTAAATTAGCATAATCTGTCAAAGTACTTTTTGCAAAAGTGACAGAATAAGTATAAATACTCTTGAAGATGCAATGGCAAGTTTACTGTGCTGCCTACCAATATTCCCCACTCAAGTCAAGATGCAGAAAATAGGTAAAAATTCAGAGGAGAGGTTAGAGAGGTAAATTTGAGCACACCATCCACCAGGGACCTGGAGGTGCTGTGGAGCAGGGGAAGGTACTGGTAGTCAGGGACCTGGGGGCTCTAGGACAAGGCCCAGTGTGAGGAGTGTAGCATCAGCTCCATAAGGCATGGGGAGAGTGTAACCCCCTTTTCTTCCCTGTATGAACACCCCCACCCATCCCCATAGCCTTGCACATCTGAGGGGTCCAGTGCCATGCACAGGCAAACAAACCACATCCGACTTCCATGGCACGGCTGTGCTATTGGGGCCTTTCTAATGCCACAGCTCATGTAAATAAAATCTTTTTACTGTGAATCTTAATTAAGGGAATGATTGTTCCTGGCCATCACTTGAAAGGCAAGTGTTTTAATTGATTCTGATGTCTTTTCCTGCAAAAGCTTTTCTCCCAGAAGCTGTATATGCCAGGAAGATTGCTCTCTCTCGTTGCCTGTCCTGAAAGAGTCCAGCAGCAGCAAGGAGAAGAGCCAGTTTAAGGGGCTATCAAGTGAAACACGCACATGAGTTAAGGAGAAGAGCCAGTTTAAGGGGCTATCAAGTGAAACACGCACATGAGTTAAGGAGCAGGAGCCGTTTAAGACCAAGAAGTGCCATTAGCAGTAACATGTCACATAAAATGAGGAGCAGATTTCCATTTTCATTTGAACTTCAGGTATTTAGTAATCCAGAAGCTTTATTTAAGGACTGACCTTTAACCTGGCCTGTCATTCCAATTGCAAGGAGTTGATGGCCACTGGGAATCAATGGGCAGCATGAAGGTCACTTCCTAGAAAAACTGTAGCTATCAATGTGTCAGTTCCAATGAAGTATTATAACAAAACAGGCAAAAAGCCTATCCAGGTCTACAAGGCACCAGCTTGCTCTGAGGCTGCCTCTCTGCCTGTCTTCAGCTATTTTGTGAAGACAAATAGAAATAAGCTGCTATTAATGATGTGTGTTTCCGAAAGCATATGTACAGGTAGCACAAGCAGGGGTGTTTAGAAATGCAGCCCTCAGTGGTCTGGATGCCAGCAGAAATCCCCTTCTCCCTCCACACTAAGCAGAACCCATTATAGAGGCACCGGTCCAGTAGGACTTGGAGACCCCCTTCTGTCATGGCAATGCAATGTCGTGACCATGCAACTGTTTCCATCTTCATAGAATCATAGAATGGCTTGGATTGGAAGGACCTTAAGATCCTGTAGTTCAACCCCCCTGCCATGAGCAGGGATGCCTCATACTAGACCATGTCACCCAAGGCCCTTGTCTAACCTTGGTGATTGTCACCCTGCCCATGTCTTGATGTCATCCAGGATTGAACTCAAAACCCCGGGCAGGATCTAGCTGCTAGCAGCATCTCCGAAGTGGACATGAAGACCACCCTGTGCACAAGGAGAGGAAGGAATGTGGCAAGAGCACACGTGCTCCTGGGGACAGGGCAAGAAAAGCAGCGTGTTGGGATGGTGTTTAAGTCACATTGAGCTCCATTCTTCCCTGAGCCTGAAGGGGAAGAAAATGCATCAAAAGTATGGTCAGCCAGACTGGATAACACTGCTGTTAGTAAAATGCTCATTTACTGAAGCAATGATTTGCTTTGGAGGTTAGCACAGAGATTCACATTTGTGTCCTGGCCAAAATCTGTCCTGTCTGTGCAGTAAGTCCTGCTTGCAATCATGTAAAAAAAAAAATGGTTTGATTTCAACTGAAATCTAAAAACTTGAGTTTCCAGAAGCAGATCCCCTGTGTAAGCGACACTCCAGCTCCTACTGTGGATGGCTTCCGACTTTAGGGTTTGGCCTGGGGAAGAGGAAAGGGACTGAAGATACATGTGTCTATTGTGAAGGCCAAGTGAGGTCCCACCATGAGTGCTGGCATGTCAAATCCCAGCCAAGGGATGAGAGAGCAGCCAGGAGCTCATGAGATGGGCACTGTAGCCTGCCCCAGGCACACACACCATCCTGCCTCATCCCAATGCACCTGGAGGGGAGAAGTAGCCTCTCTCCACCTCCTGACCTCTCGTGGACCAGCAAAGATTTTGACTTGTAGGGTCAAGAATGAGCACAAGCATTAATCGAAACTTGTCAAAAGCCTTCAGTGTCTCTGGAGGCTGTGAAATTCTCTTTTAGGAAATTTATAGGAAAATCCTTCTTAAAGACTTTATAATTAATAATTGCAGTAATTTATCATCCTTTTTGTACTCTTCAAAGCTCTCAATATCTTCCCCATAAATTTGTAACAGTTTTGAGGGATAAACTCATTCTTTGGAAATCCTGCAGAACAGAATTTTAATTTGAATCTCTTTTCCAGTCACAGGAGCTAAAAAGAAAAGATCTTTATATTATTGAACTTGGTGTTGATCCATTTAGATCATTGAGCATGCAGATCCTCTGTACAAAACGAATGTGAAGTCTGTGCTTGTCTACCATGTGGATGAGAAATCCTATGTAAAAGTCCAACTTGACAGAAATTAATGATTTACTGAACAAATTCAAGGTTTTTGAATTAAAAACTGAGAAACATGACAAAAAGAAAAAAAGCAACAAAAGGTTTGGATTTCATGTAATAACATGTAGCTATAAATTGGAGCAGAATAAGAGAAAGAGTGTAAGAACATGTCCTTCACAAGGATAATAAAACCTGTGCAAAAGTGAAAAAAATAAAAACCCAAAACATTGATACCTTAAAGAGGGAATGTGGTTTGTTAAAACGTGGTTGATAAAAGGCATGCTGTCCAGTTTAAACACACGTATAAAGTGAAGTGCCAACACACATGGAGTCAACTTACTTGTGATTTTGGACCAAACCCTACACTCCATCAGCATCTAAGTATTTCAGCTACTGAAGAAAGGAACAGAGTCTTTCTAGGAATTTAAATGCAAGAGTCAAATCATGTATGGAGACAATCTACCGGGATATTGTTTATTATTCATAATGCTTTCTTTTAAACTCCTTTATTTCCTCTTATTTCCATTCTTTGCATTCTGTTATTTAGAGAAAGAAGTAATATTTGCCATGCAAAGGGGCTGTTTTAAAGCTTTCTACAGATGTCTCCCCACATGTCAATTATAAATGGGTTTATTAAATTGATTTTAAAATACAGTTCTTCCTATTCCTTTCCCCTCGTTTACAGATTGAAATATTTTATACTAAACATAAAGGTGAGCATATTCTTATTGCAAACAGAAAAAGAGTAATTCCTACCCGGGTACCAAAATCGAACTAAATTCAGATTTTGGTGATCCCAAAATACATTGAGATTAGCATCTCAGTTTCAGTGTAATTGCATGAAGTGAGGCAATTTCCATATGAGGCCCTATGTGTTTATTCAATTTGCTTTTTTTTCAAGCTACCATCATGTTAAAGGCTCTAGACTGCCTTCACCTTAAATGTTCTTTGCCTAATTTACACGGTGATAGTTTCCTCTGTGTACAGGAGAATAACAGAAAAAAACACTAAAAAAGTAATGAAACCACTAACTACAGAGCAAATAAACCATAGGAGAGGGGAAAGTCCTGTGTGCTGAGGATGCTGCTACATCAAGGAATCAAGATAATCCGTGCTGGTTATTGTTATGATTATTTTTTTCCCTTTCAGAGCTGGAGATCCCCTAGCAAAGACCTGGAAGCAGCCTGAGTTTCCATGCAATAAAGCAGCAGTGAAAAAAGCTCAGAGTAATTAAGTGGCTGACGCACAGAAGAAGCCGTTACAAAGATTTGACTAAATTGCCCATTCATTAGTAGCTCGGCATGGAAGGAGAATTACAAATAGACAATAGAGCCTGCAGTAATTCAATCTAACCTTGTACTTACAGAAAACAATGAGATAATGAACAGAAAAATTACCAGGCACATATTGCATTTTGTTGAAGGGAGGAAGAGGGAGGGGGATAGGACGGGGACTGGGGGAGATGGAAAGATGGAAGTGGGGGGTGCTGGAGAGAGCGGCCTGGCACATGTAACACTAATGGCATCGCTCAAGCTGAGCAAACATTTCTCCAACACAATCATAGTTCTCAGTCTAAGGGCCTCTGGGGAGCTGAGATGAGGCTAGATCGTGAACAAAAAAATGTAATTTATAAGGCGTCTGTGGACTGGAATTTATCATCGGATCCGCTCGCCGCCGCTCAATTGATATGTAGTTGATTTCAAACAACACCCCCCAGGCACCCACAGGGAACATTTTTTAGATTTTACGCTTGGATATATCTGTTTAACTCACCATTTACCAAAACAACGGCTGATGACAGCACAAACAAGTCACTCTGGAAAAAAAAAACCACACACACACATGCGCGCTCCTCTAGATAGGACTAAACCGCAAGTGTGAGGGCTTTGCTGAGAGTGTGGGGAGGGAGGAAGCTGAGCTTGGAGTATATTTTTCAGGCAAGACATGGATGAATCATCAACTCAGTTTTTAAGCCTATGTTGGAGCTCCCCACTGGCCTTTACTGCATTTGTTTCCCCAGCCAAGCATCGCATGGGGCTCATAGCCTGGAGCAGATCTCGGGGCTGATGGCTCTGGGAGGCGGTTGTGGGGTTGAGGTGACCCTGGGGTAGGGGTTCAATGTGACAGGAGGTTTGCAAAACACAGCAAAGGGTGTCCATACTGTCCTCGCTTCAATGGACAACGAACCACAATGTCACGGTCCTTCTCATTTGTGAGATGTTACTGAGGTCCTCCTGGCACCAGGGAGAGAAACTGGGATGCATCAGTGGGAGCATGGAGAAGAAAAGTTATCATCCCTATATTTTGGTGCCATCAGAGATTCAAAACCACCACCCTCATTGCATAAGGGAGCTCACTGCCTGGTTAACAAAGTGTTTCTGATTCCCATCTTGCAAGAGAACTTGTGAAATTCCCACAGATGAATTTTATTATGAATAACAAGAAATCTCCCCTGAAAGAGCAGGTTCATGTAATAAGTTCTGTTGCATTTACTCTTCAAAGGAGGAAAACCAATGCTGACCTAAAACTGTATGTTGCAATTCCCTCCCAGAACTTCTTGGAAGCCCTAGACTCAAACCCTCCATGGTGCCAGGCACTGTACAGGAACAGGCTGGAGGTGACCCTGACCCACAGAGCTCACAGAGAAACCAAAAAGAGGAGTTTCAAGAAAAGTAGGTTTTGTAGTGAAAGTTATGTTGTGCCACAGCACAAGAAGCCACAAAATATATTACCTTCTTCAGGATGCTCATTAATCAATAGTCAAAATAAGTACCTCAGTAAGGTAAAGAACTGGTGTCAACTGGAAATGGCATGCGGCTACTTTTACTGAGAGAACTAGTGAGCATGGAAGAGCCTCTTCAGGCACAACACGCCACATGTGAATTAAACAGCTGAGGTGTTACTGCTGCTATGGGACAGCAGTGATTGATGTCCTGGTTTTGTACATCGCCAACACAAAGCAAAACATGCCACTTGTTGAGAAGTTTTAGGGGCACTAGTAAGGGATGGTGCAGGGCTGGATGTCCACCAAGGGTGAGGGGCAGCTGGGGGAAATCAGAGGTGATGAGGGGTAGGAAGGAGCTGGGGTGGGAGAATGTGGTACCTGATGTTGATGAAGTCCAGCATGGACTCACTTATAGCTCTGGAACAGACCCACAAAGCAACTCAGCAATGTCCAGCCACCAGGCATTACCCCAGTACAGTAAAACCAAAGATCATTAAACAAAAAAGTTGTTTTTGAAAGGCCACAGAATCAGCACTCTATCTCAAATGCATAAAGTAAGTATTTTGCCCATATGCGTATATTTCCTGACTACTGGTATCCTTCATGACACCAGAACTTCAAGAGAGCTCTGACATTTTCACCAGGCTGTGAATTAGTCCTTCTTTGCTAGCTGAAAAATAGGTCTTTCTGATTCATGCGAATGAATGGGATGTGTTTGGCGTGTATTTGTAAAAATTCTTTCGAATAATCAAAACCAAGCCTAGAGAAGAGAAGGCTGCATGGAGACCTCAGAGCAGCCTTCCACTACCTGAAGGGGGCCTATAGGCATGCTGGGGAGGCACTCTTCATTAGGGACTGTAGTGATAGGACAAGGGGTAATGGGTTAAATCTTAAACAGCGGAAGTTTAGATTGGATATAAGAAAGAAGTTCTTTACTGTAACGGTGGTGAGGCACTGGAATGGGTTGCCCAAGGAAGTTGTGAATGCTCCGTCGCTGGCAGTGTTCAAGGCCAGGTTGGACAGAGCCTTGGGTGACCTGGTTTAGTGTGAGGTGTCCCTGCCCATGGCAGAGGGGCTGGAACTAGATGATCGTAAGGTCTTTTCCAACCCTAGCTACTCTATGATTCTGTGATTCTAATTGCTATGTGGCTCTTTAGTACTGGTTGTAAATTACAGCAATTTCACCTAACTGCTTACCCACTGAAGACATTTACTTTTCACTCCTTAGGAAGTATTTCACAAATTTTTTTTCTGACTTATGCAAAATCTTTCCCTCTCAACTGAAAAATGTGCAAAAGGGTAATACCACCAAATGCAGCGCGGGAGCCCTCTACAGCCAAGGGCTGTGGAGGCAATTAGCGTTTTCTTACTACACAGAGGCTTTCTAATACTAAAGACAATAAATGGTTGCAGAGGATCTGAAGGATTGTGGTTAGGGCTGCATAAAATGATTTGAAATAAACATTACCCATGGCAAATATCATGTAACTTAATGAACCAGACATGAGCTTTCAGTAGGAAAAGCAAAACTACCAACGTATCAAGCTTAGAAATGCTGCCTTGTGTTTGCTTTGGGTTTTACCTCCCCTCAGAGTGATATATTTGCAAACAATGCTTATTATAGGTTTTGTTGTACTCTAAAAAAATGTACATTCATGCCTGGATTCATGACAGCATGGACTATCCTGTGTCTTAAGCTGGAGCTCGCAGGATTTGCTGGCATTTGTGTCATCTGATATCACTGGGTCTGAACAATGGGAAGTTTTGGGTGTCTGTTTCCAGATAAATTTACACCACACACCCAGCCTGAACTCCCTTCTTAAAGACATGGTCCTTCTTGGATGGTGTCAAAACTTCACTTCTGGATTTAAATTTCAGAGGCCAAGATCATAGAATCACAGAATCACAGAATGTTTAGGGTTGGAAGGACCTTGAAACTCATCCAGTTCCAGCCCCTTGCCACAGGCAGGGACACCTTCCGATAGAGCAGGTTGCTCCAAGCCCCTGTGTCCCACCTGGCCTTGAACACTGCCAGGGATGGGGAAGCCACAGCTTCTCTGGGCACCCTGTGCCAGCACCTCAGCACCCTCAAAGGGAAGAACGTGTTCCTAAGAGCTCATCTCATTCTGCCCTCTTCAATTCCAGCTCTCAGTTTATGCAATAAAAGGTGCATGATTTAGTATAAAAATGGATGAATACCTGGGGAATTTACCCATTAAACTCTGCAACTAATAAATAGCTTTGTACTATAGCTAATTTTCAGAGAAAATTCATAGTAGTATTACTCCTATGTTGTCACAGTCTATCCTGATTTCTCAAGTAAACCTGTATTAACTCACTATCTACGTGTCTCCATCTGAGTTTTTCTCTAGTACATTCTTTATTGTATTTCTTTGTTTCATCCAAAATTGAAAATAAGATAGACGTTTCCAAGATTTTTCAGTTTTCACAAATTATGTGAACACAAGCAGGCTGAGGGCAGAGAATTTACAAATTCCTTCAAATACAAATACCTTTTAGTTGAATAATTTCCTCTTAGATACCAAAGACTGGCAATCACAGGACACAAAACACCACATTTCGTCAGTTCCGGTGCAATGAGATGGTTGTTATTAATTGCATTCAAAAAGCACAAGAGAAGCACAATTTGTCTCTAACCAAATTGATTTCAGATATAAAGAAGAGGAAAGCCCAAACTCATTAGCGATGAAGAACAGTTTTTTAATACTTTCAAATGTTCATTTTGAGTATGTTGAAAGCCTCGTAATGAAAATGTGGTCCCCAAGCCCACAAAATACACCCTGGACAATGCAAGGCAACCATCCGCAGACACATGCTGGAGCTTGCAATCTCCCAGCATGGGGCTTTGGGATGTTGAGGTATCTCTGTGACACTCCTTACCGGTGATGGGACCCAGGCAGATCTGGTGGGACACCTATGCTCTTGCTTTTGTTCTCATTAATGACTTGCATTGATTTTTTTGGCAGCAGCCCTAAGAAACTTGGTCCTTACATGGGACAACCCAAATCAGATGTGAACATGAGTCACCACACTAACCGAAGTCTACTAACCTTTATTGGAGTATGCCAGGATGCTTTTACTGGTCTCTTTCTCTGGTGCCTGGGCAGGACCAGACCTTTTCACCACCAGGTTTAAGCTGTGGGATAATCAGAATGGATGTGGTTTAGTGGCGGACTTGGCAGTGCAAGTTAACAGTTGGACTTGGTGACCTTAAGGGTCTTTTGCAACTTAAATGATTTTATGATTCCAGCATGTTGTATAATGCCTTTGCCACCAACATCACCTGAGTTGGCGTTCAGATCACCTCTCTATGCTGACCCTGATCTGGAGTTAGGAGATGAAATGATTTTTGCTATGACTTTCCCTTCTAAGTGAAGTAAATGTAAGCATTGCGTTAAGTCAGCCACTGCCTGTCAGAAGAGCAACTATTTTCACCATGGCAAAATGCCTTTTTTCTTTCCTCCTGGATTGCACAGTTCCTTTGACAAGGAAGGGTAAAGACCCTCAAGGGTTCTCAGAGAACATCAATATGTTTTGTATTTAATGTGCTGGCTCGGTTACAACAAATTAAGGATAGTGGGCCTGGTACAAGATAATGCAGCCTACAGTTCCTCACTCCCTGGCCGAGTGGTATACACTGAAAATGATACTCCAGTGTGGAGAAATACTGCACATTACATCCCCCTGCAGTAACAGAAGAGACATTAGGCAAAGCCCTGAGTCTTAATGGTACACATCAGGAAAACATCTGAGCTTGGGCCTTCAATCACAAACGCTGCAGGATTTAAAAATGAATAAACTTCACATTGTGATTCTCTTATTTATCCTTTATGCAAATTGTCCCTGGGAGGACACATTATGTTCGCTGCATGGCATGGTGCAGGCCCACATTAAAGCATGGAGGGCCACTCTTATGTAATGTGTAATCCTCCCGGCCCCTTCATGTGGTTTGTGGTGCAAAGAGAAACAAACACACAAACACAAAATCAGCCTCAGCCCCCCAAACGTAAAAATGTATTTCCCATTGGCTGCTGAAAATATCCTCATGTTAAGCAAATAAACAGCGCAGAAAATATCCCCCTCTCTTCCTGGTTATCAGCCTGTGACAGAAGGAGGTGACAAGACTGGAAAAATCTCTTTGGAGATTAAAATATACATAAACAAGAAAAGGAAATATTCTAAAACCCTACATCCCTAAACGGTATCTGAGAGGTTTGCTTAGACAAATACAATTCATATGGCCACAACCCTTAAAGCCATTTTGTTAGCTAACCTTTCTGTTATTAGGTCCCTCTTCTCAGTGGGACAGAGACACAATAGAGCTGATCGACATTATTTTTCCTGGGCAAAATCTCTTGCCCCCTTCAAGCTTTTCATTATTAGTACAAATCTTCCACGGTGTCCTTGAGCAAGCATTCGCAAGATGACTGGATGGCAGAGAAGTAAACAGCCTTACATGTGAAAAAGGAATGGGAAGAGAGTTCAGGGACTTGGCCACAAAATTAACTGCTTGAAAAGACACAGGGAAGACCTGTTAAGTAGAGCTCCAAGGGCAGACTACCAGCTGGGTCAAAACATCATAATCACAAATCCATCCTCTTTAACATTAACCAAGCAGTTTCCTAATATGCCTCCTGCTTACCCAGGCTGCAACAAAGAGAAAGAAGGGTTCTGTGTTTAAGTCATCTCTGTGCTATGTAATTATGGCTGGCAAATAACCCAGGCTGAACAAACCTGTGGTGTCAGTGAGAATATACATCAGCTGTGATCAAAGTCTCTGGAAGAGCTTCTTCAGAATTCAGGATCTAATTCAGTCCTTTCTCCTCTGTTCAAGTTGCACCCCAAGCAGATGCTGAGGGGAAAAGGTGTGTGACGTAGATAGCAAGCAATGGGCATGGGTGTTGAGTCCCACCCATGTGCATGACACAGTTTTGCTGCTGGTTGGAACTATAGAACACATGTGCTGCTTCGGCACACTCTACCTCTTGTCCTCAGCATCTTTTGTCTTGTTTTCAGTAGTAAAAGCTGGTATCAAAGGCCAAATCACTGCATTCAGTAAGACAAATGAGAGTGAATGCCAGAGATGGTGAGGGCCTCCTCCTTACCTGTCCTTGTTCTCCAATTTTAATCTTTTTCCATTACTAACTCGAGGAGTCGCCAACTGCATAAAGATAAAGCTCCATGCAGTTATGCATATGCTTTCCTGAAATCACTGCCCTCCCTCATTTCATCAGCTTTACAGGCCCATCAATGCTGCTCTCAGAAGGGTGAGCAACCCTGTTTTGCAGGCTCCACTGCAAATTTAGGAAGTAGGTATTTGCTGTTATTTAGTGGAAGCAGGATATTTATGTTCAGGCAACCAGGAATCTGGAGGGTGAAAAATCAGCCAAGTAAGATGATGTGGTAGTTGAGTGTGTGGTATTATAGAAACAACCCTCAAAAAAAATCCCTCTGCTCTTTGACGAGACTGCCTGATGGGTTGATGAAGGTAATTGCAGAGACACATCAGGCTGAGAGTTCAGCACAATATTTGACTTTTCCTTACAACACTGATTTAACAAGCCTTAAGCAGCCTGGAAACTGATTTCTGACATCCCACTTCCTGGGATTAGAACATTTCTGATTTACTTTTCTGCACAGATTTTTTGGAGCTCAATCTGAGTATTTTAATAAAACTTTCAGGAAATGGTGGTTGAAAGTGAGCAACAGATTCAAAAGCAGCCATAGAAGGGTGGGAGATTCATTTGCAAAAATGTCTCCTTTCCTTAAGAATCCAGGCTAAAACCACCACAGAACATTAATAGATACAATACAATAAACAGAAAATTATTTCTGATGTATCTTACAACTACATCTGGTTCGGGACTTAATCTTCAGTCAGACGGGCGCTTGGTCTGAGCCAGTACAGCCACTCTTAGATTATGGAAGGTAGTGTAAGAGTCTTAATTTTGCAGATAACTGCAAACTGGGAGGCATCACAGAAACATGGTGGGATGGCTCCTATGACTGGAGTGCTGGAATGGAAGGTTACAGGCTCTTTAGAATATATAGGCCTGGCAGACGGGGCAGGGGAGTTACTGTTTATGTTAGGGATAGGCTGGAGAGTATGGAACTCTGTCTGGGGACAGGGAAGCAGTTAATAGAGAGTTTGTGGGTCAGGGTTAAAGAAACAACAGCATTGGGAGACATAATTGTGGGGATCTGATACAGACTACCTGATCAAGAGGAGTCTGTGGATGAAGAACTCTATACACAGATAGGAACAGCCTCACGCTCGCAGGCCCTTGGTCTCATGGGCGACTTCAACTCCCCTGTTACCTGTTGGAGGGACGGTACTGTCTGGCACAAGCAATCCAGAAGGTTCCTTGATTGTGCAGAAGACAGCTTCCTTCTGCAAGTAATAGAGGAGCCGACAAGGAGAGGTGCCATGCTTGACCTCATGCTCACCAACAGGGAGGGACTGGTTGGAAATGTGACGCTCCAGGGCAGCCTTGATTGCAGCGATCATGAGATCCTCAGGACAGTAAGAAGAGTGTGCAGCAAGCTCATCGCCCTGGACTTCAAGAGAGCAGACTTTGGCCTCTTCAGGAACCTGCTCAGTAAGGTTCCATGGGATACACCCCTAGAGGACAGGGGGCCCAAGACTGTTGGTTAATATTCAAGGATCACTTACTACAAGCTCAGGAGTGTTGCATCCCTACTAGAAGGAAGTGCAGCAGGAGGGCAGGGAGACCTCCTTAGATGGATAAGGAGCTGCTGGGGAAAATACAAAGGAAAAAAGAGGCTTATAAAATGTGGAAGCAAGGACAGGTGGCCTGGGAAGAATACAGGGATGTTGTCCAGGAAGCTAGAGACCAGGTTAGGAAAGCTAAGGCCCAGTTAGAATTAAGCTTGGCTAGGGATGTGAAAGATAACAGGAAGGGATTCTATAGGTACATAGTGAATAAAAGACAGACTAGCGACAGCGTGGGACCCCTCCAGAAGCTATCAGGAGAACTGGCTAGCCTGGATTTGGAGAAGGCTGAGGTTCTTAATGACTTCTTTGCCTTGGTCTTCACTGGCAAATGCTCTGACCACACTACCCAAGTCTTGGAAGGCAGATGCAGGGACTGTGAGAATGAAGACTTTAGGCCCACTTCAGGAGAGGATCTGGTTCAAGACCATTGTAGAAATCTGAACGTATGCAAGTCCATGGGACCTGATGAAATCCATCCGCGGGTCCTGAAGGAGCTGCAAATGAAGTTGCTAAGCCACTGTCCATCATATTTGAAAAATCATGGCAGTCAGGTGAAGTTCTCAATGACTGGAAAAAGGGAAATATAACCCCATTTTTAAGAAGGGGAAAATGGATGACTCAGAAAGCTACAGACCCATCAGCCTCAACTCTGTGCCTGGCAAAATCTTGGAGCAGATTCTCCTGGAAGGCATGCTAAGGCACATGAATAACAACAAGGGTGGTTGGTGACAGCCAGCATGGCTTCACTAAGGGGAAATCCTGCCTGCCCAATTTGGTGGCCTTCTATGATGGAGCTACAGAACTTATGGACAGGGGTAGAGCAGTTGATGTCATCTACCCAGACTTGTGTAAAGCCTTTGATACTGTCTCACATGGCATCCTTCTCTCTAAGTTGGAGAGACATCAATGTGATAGGTGGACCACTTGGTGAATAAAGAGCTGGCTAGATGACCGCACGCAAAGATTTGTGGTCAATGGCTCAGTGTCCAGCTGGAGACCAGTAATGAGTGGTGTCCCTCAGGGATCGGTGTTGGGACCGGTCTTGTTGAACATCTTTGTGAGTGATATGGACAGTGGGATTGAGCGCGCCCTCAGCTAGTTTGCCGATGACACCAAGCTGTGTGTTTCGGTTGATATGTTGGAGGGAAGGAATGCCATCCAGAGGGACCTTGACATGCTTGTGAGGTGGGCTAATGCCAACCTTATGAACTTTAACCATGCCAAGTGCAAGGTCCTACACCTTGGTCAGAGCAATCCCAGGCACAGCTACAGGTTGGGCAGAGAAGAGATTCAGAGCAGCCCAAGGAGAAGGACTTGGAGGTGTTGGTTGATGAAAAAATGAACATGAGCCAGCAGTGTGCGCTTGCAGCCCAGAAAGCCAACCGTATCCTGGGCTGCATTAAAAGGAGTGTGACCAGCAGGTAGAAGGTGATCCTGCCCCTCTACTCTGCCTTTGTGAGACCTCACTTGGAGTATTGTGTGCAGTTCTGGTGTCCTCAACATAAAAAGGACATGGAACTGTTAGAACAAGTGCAGAGGAGGGCCACGAGGATGATCAGGGGACTGGAGCAACGTCCATATGAAGATAGGCTGAGAAAGTTGGGGCTGTTCAGCCTGCAGAAGAGAAGGCTGCATGCAGATCTCATAGCAGCCTTCCAGTTTCTGAAAGGTGGCTTATAAGGATGCTGGGGAGGGACTCTTCATTAGGGACTGCAGTGATAGGACAAGGGGTAATGGGTTCAAAGTTACACAGGGGAAGTTTAGATTGGATATGAGGAAGAAATTCTTTACTGTGAGGGTGGTGAGGTGCTGGAATGGGTTGCCCAGGGAGGTTGTGAATGCTCCATTGCTGGCGGCGTTCAAGGTGGAGTTGGACAGAGCCTTGGATGGCATGGTTTAGTGTGAGGTGTCCCTGCCCATGGCAGGGGGTTGGAACTGGGTGATCTTAAGGTCCTTTCCAACCCTAACTATTCTATGATTCTATGATTCTGTGATTCTGATCTCACCTGTTGTGAAGAGAAAGCTGTTCAGAAATAGAAATGGTTAAGGAGAAAACAAAAGCAAGGATAAATTATCAGAAGAAATATGGAAGAAGAGAGACTAGACTATCTCGGCCGATTAATACCTATCATCAGGGTAAAAAACAGTATGACATGCTTTCATAGTAGTATTTTTAACTATGTTGCTTAAGGATATGAGATTGATAACTTCTAAAGCTGTTACACACTTTCAAACAAATATGACCGAAGGTTATCACAAATATATCAAATCTATCAAATAAGTTCTTGTAAATTTTCTGAGGAAGAAAAAGAAATCAAGCTAGCGAGTTAGAAAAAAAAAGAAAGGCACAGAATAATGTTCTTATCTTGGAAGAATGGCCCAAGATGAGCTCAACCACATTATTAGACACAGAAAGGAAAACATTAGGAATGAAAGTTCTGGGCTAATAGGTTTCAGAAGTCCTGCTGCTCAAGAGGCAGGGTAAGTGCAGCCCAAGAAATCACAGATAAAAATGGAAAACTGTCATGAAATATAATTTGGAACAACATGGAGCCCACACAGCTTGAGGGCTGCTCAAGTATGATATAAACACTGACAATACTTAATAGAAGATGAGGGGCTGAGTCTGGAAATACATTGAATGGAGAGTGATCTCAAAAACTCTTTCATGGCATTTTTAATTTCTGGATGGTACTCAGACATCTGAAGTGACTTGAATCAAAGCAGTGGGTAGCAGTGCAGTGATTCCCCAGCAAGGACTGGATTCCCTGAACTCGGCTCTGTCACATACCTGCCAGCATGACATACATTTTGGAAGTGCGAAGGAGCTGAGTGGTTCCTCAGGCATGACAAATCTCATGCTCTTCTTTCATCTTACAAAGAGTTCCTAGGTTACAAGTTTCTCCAGTGTATTTGTGAGTCAGAATTAGCTGCCGATGCGTTTTGTGCTTTATAATTTGGAGAAAAAAAAAAATCCAACTTGTTCTTATTTGTCACGCCTGGCTTCCTTAAATCACACTGGATGCTCTAAGTCTGCCTGAACTCAAGGGGAGAGAGATGAGCTCATGGAAGGGAGGTAATTTACACAGAGCAACTCTATTTAGCTCAGATCACACAAAAATGGAAATTCTGGGGAGATGGGAGAGAGTCTGGAGGAAACATCACATACTGAATTAGCCTTAATATGTTTTGATATTTTAAAGACAAAAGGTGGACTCAAATCCATTGACCTTTGAGTTTCCATAGCTCTCTTTAGTGATGGGAAGTGTTGTGGGAGAAGACTTGTCCTTCCTCTGGTGGTGGACATTTTTTGCTTCACCCAGCTTTCTTGTGTGAAAACAACTGCTGGCTTTCCTTCATGGAGCTCTCAATAATTTTGTTTATTATTTGTTATATTTTGGGATTTGCAATTTTAATCCCATTTTGGATGCTTTGTATGCTATCTTTTATTGCAGTTTCTTCCCTAGCGAAACCCAAGCTTTTTCCATGCTATGGGAGATTTGGTTTTGTCTTAAAAGTGGTAGAAGGAAACTCAAGGTGTTATAAGTGAATTCCCAGAACATTTCCAATTTCCATGAGACTTTTGATATACACTAGCAAAAAAACATAGCTAGGAAATACCATACATGCTCACTTTTCCACTGAACAGACTCCAAACATCCCAATTTCTTCTAAGCACCATCTCCCTCCAAGGCTGAAAGAGACTACTGTTCTGATGATGCTATGGACCTACCTGGGGACATGAAGAGCATCCGAGGTGCTGAGAGGGTCATGTGAGATGTTTCAGGCACCTGAAAGTCATATAGCTTCTCTGTCCTGACCCACAGGCAGGGCAAGACATGGAGGAGACCACTTGTTGCACAGGGATAAATTCCTTCCCTAATATTAGAGGAACTCTACAGTGCAGTTTTCATTGTATTATCCAGATTGTCTTTCATGCCTGAAGAGCCAAAGCAAAAGTTGTTTTACTACTGCATTCCCCATCAAAGCATGTTTTCCCCAAGGACAAGCCTCTAGCTTGTCACCCACTTGGAAAAATCCCTCCTTTGAGGCCTACACCAGTCCTTCTCTAAGGATATACAATACAACACCAGATGCCATCGTCTTTCCTCCCAACAACCTGCTGGAGACATGCCCTTTGTAGCATCTCCCCTTCTCCCTGCAAGCTCTGCAGTAATGTGCAAGATGAGGTTTTAAAAGAAAACCCACAAGTATATGTTGTCCCCAATAGGAAGCTTGAAAAGGTAGTTCTTTTCCAAGATTATGGGGGAAAAAAATGAGGCTGGACAAATAAAGTAGTAAGAATGTAGCCAAAAAGCCAAAAAAATTTCAAGAAAACTTGGTATTTTGCACAGTAAGTGTTCTGAAACGATAAAATCCTACTCAAAAAAAAAAACAAAAAAACAAAAAATAAATTGGACAGATTACCAGAAGTCCTGCAATTTAGGATAAAAATAAGCATACATGACATCTTAGTCAGCACCTCCTAAACAAATATTGACACTAATTACCCCAGAGATACCCGTCACCATCCCCATAAAGCTCTCCGAGAGCCTTCAGCCAAAAGGGGATGCAAGAAACAGCCTTGATAGCAGCCCAGTGCCAAGCTGTGCTCATAAGAACTTTTATCTTATTCCTGAATTACTTCATGGGCAATACAGTTGCTTGCTCCTAAGTAGATAATGGGAGTAATTTAGCTTGTAGTTATTCCAGTAAAAATTCCCTTAAAAACATCTGGGGAGAAAAGAAAACCTCATTCATTTTTAAGTGAAACCTAAAATAAATGGTTATCTCCTCTTGGTGGTTTTTTGTTGTTGTTGTTGTTGTTGTTGGCTTTTTTTGGGGGGGAGGGGGCTTAATTTCACAAAACGATACCTTTACTTTGGTTTTGCATCTACAGAATTGCACTTTTTGCAGTGTCTTCACAGAGAATAATAAGAAAATCTTGTCTGTTCCTGGTGGTTTTACATACTTGGACGGCTCTGAGTGGTCAGTAATTTAATCATCTATGAGCAAAGTCTTGAACGCTGGGAAGAAGGTTTAGATGTCATCTGACTAATGCTGGACCTGAGCTTTGGTGTTTGCAGGGAGCACTACAGGACGTATGGTGGGCTTTATCTGTTCTAAACACAGGTCATTTCTATGAATAGTAAATATGATTCTTGGGGAATATCATGTACATCCTCATCGATCCCTTTCTCAGTACTGCCAGGTTCCTGCCAAGCCTATAGGAGCTCATCTCCTTGCTCTCCTCATGCCCAGGAGTTTCTATAGTCACTAACAAAGAGAAAATCCTGTCCTGCCAATGCCAATAGGACAAGACGTTTGCTGGTCTCTTGAAGCCAGCATGGTGCTGCTTTTATGTGAGCAATACTTTTAGTAGTCAAACGCTACAGAGCTCTCTCTGGTCAGCTTCTGATTCCCATTTAAGAACAAGCCACTCTGGCAAATGGTCCTATTGACCCACACAAATGTCTCACTTACTCCATCCTGCTTAGATGAAGTCCCAGAAATGTCCTGTGAAATAATACGCGCATGGTAAATATTTAACAAAGGGAACATCTCTGGCCTTCTGTGTGCCCTCCATATATTTAGTGCTTTATTTTGGGAATGGAAACTCTGTTCTTCTGCTCATCTCCTTTCCTCATTTAAAACTTCTCTTATGAACTAGCTTGTCCCTCTTACGGAACCATTAATGATTTACTCTTGCAGACTGCTGAGTCAAAGCTGATATGTATTAGGCCATAGACATGAAGGCCAGTCATGCAATTTAGCTAGCACCTTTTATCTAAATGGAGCCTCCTTCTTTTAACAAACTGATTCACAAATGAGTGAGCTGGTGCTGCTCCAGTAAAACCATTTCCCCTTATTCCTGCTTTTGTTTGTTTTATTTTACTGGAGTAAGAGTGAGAGAATGATGCTAGATTCAAGTTTTCCTTAGACTTGATTATGAAATACGGTTCTCACAACTGAGAGGCAACTACTGTGGGATATAACTGAAAATTCTGAGCCCAAGGGAAGCACCTACATGGAGAAGACACTGAATGGGAGATGCTTTAGCAAAGTTATCCAGGAGCAGATACTGGCTGAGTAACCAGATGGGGTGCAGTCAAGGTATGAATATAAATCCCACGCTGATGAGATGAGCGAAGGAGGCAAACAGTGATTCTCTATACCTTAATGTAAAGGATGCCAAGAAGTCCCCAAGCTCCAGAGCTGACCTAAGGACAGCTTGTAGCCTCCTAACTTGCTGTGATGATACAAATGTTTATTTATTCCAGGTTTCATCTGACAAAACAGTCAATTAGTAAAAAGACATGAGTGGGTCAAAGGACTGAGCAGAACAGGAACTGGGAGGCTGCTGTTTTGTTCCATTACCTGTAGGCTGTCTCCAAGCAGCCTGAATGATGAGATATGTCCTGAGCAAGTGCTGAGTGACATCTTTTACCCTGGAAAATTATTCCTCTTTTGCTTTGGGTCCCTGCTAATAATTTCTCTACTTGTGGATGTGTTGCTAAAGACATAAGCATCAGAAAGAAAGTAGAAAAGTACAGATGAAAAGCACTCGGGTATGAGGCTTCTCCAGTGAAATGCTTACTCTAACGCTTGGACTGGTACTTTAATTTGGAGAGAGCATCTGGACCACAAGCAGAGCTCCAACAGCCAGGAGGCTGTGCTACACAGAATACCTGATTCTCCAAAACCATTTATCCCTCCCCTTCCACCCACCATTAGCCAGACAAGATAGGCTCAATCTACGTGGTTGACTTGATAAAGTACCCATTGTGCTTAAACCTGCCAGTATCCATGATATATGACCCAGGAACAAATATGCAAACACACTGGCAGAGAGACCTGGTCCTCAAAGCAACTAAAGTGCTGCTAAGCCAAGGAAGGTGTTCAGGAGAGCACAGGATGCTCCAGCTTTGCAGCAACAACAAAATGGGGTTATTGCCTGATCCTGTGATTAGCAAGTGGCTCTAGCTATCATCCGGGCGCATTCTGAGCCCTCATTTGTTTCAAGTTGTTTCAGGCGGGTTGTTGTCTTGGAAAGCTTTTGATTCGATTTCTCCAGCCAGCCCGTTGCTCTTATGGGGAACAGTGGGAGACCATTCCATGCATGGGAAAGTGTCTTTGCTCAGGGCAAAATGTGCTGGTTGGTGAACCGAGTTGCATTGCGTTTGTGTCAGGATGATTTGAGGGCAGTGTTGAAGCTTTAACAATGCAGAAAATAAATTCATATCTCTCTGTGTGTCTTCCCATGCACACACTTGCGAAAGAGGGAACTGCCAAACTTGAAACACAGGGGAGCAGGGGAGGCTTTATACAAAACTTCTGTCTGTGTGGAAAAGTGCTGTTGCTCTAACCCTCAGAGGTGAAGCAGAGAGAACAGGGGATCCCTGTGCTGGAGGCCACCATACACTAGCAATTTTAACTGAAATGGAAAAAAATAATTTAAAAAATCACTTCTTTGTTGGCAGGGAACAAAAATGCGCAGCTTGAATCCTTGCTCAGAAGGAGAAGGGGAGGGAGGAGAGCAGCCTTCCACAAACAGCACAGGGATAACGGCAAAACCAGCCCTCCCCATCCACCACAGTACACCTCTGGGCCCTGTGGTCCCTTGGCTCAGTGGCCTGGGGAGGACCAGCCTTGTGGTGATCAGCCAGGAACCTGCAAGATCTCCCAGTGAGTGCTTTTAGGAAACTACTGTGACTACTTCATCCACACCTTCGCCTGCAGCCCTTTTGGGGGTGACGAAATTTTCTCAAACCCTTGTTGGTGGTTTCTAGTTACTGAAACAGGGCCAGGAAGCAGGGTACAGACCTCACTGTGGTGTTAGAAGACTTATACTAGAAGAGGAGGGAAGAGGGCACTGGTGTGGATGCAAGGCATATCACAGCTTGCCCTCTGTGTTGGGGAGTGGGTCTGGCCCCCTTTACTTACTGCTAAAGACACAGCCACAAACCTTGGTGATGTTAAAATAATTTACATGTCTGTCTATGCAGCCTGTAGCTCTGGGCTATAAGAAGATCTCCTGAGGTACATGGCCAAGTTTTCCATCTTTCATTTATTTTGTTCTTGTTGTTTTGGGCTGTTTTTTTTTAATTATTTTTTTATTTTTTTTTTAAATACAAAGTGAATATCCTCTCCAATGATATATATGTAATTTTTTTAATATCCTAGTTGAGTGGTGGGGGGAGAAACAGGGGGAGGGGTGCTTGTGTTTTTCCTTCAGCATGAGCTCCTAATTCCCATCCATGCTAATGGGACTGGCACGCATGCATCAAGGGGAGAAAAGACCCCTGAGGGTTCACAAAATATGCAGATGACTGGTTTTTAATGAATGCAAAATGTAAAACAAAAGAAGTATCACAGTCAAGCTGCTCATGCATAATAAAGTCAGTGAAAAGGGAGCAAATAAATAGAAAAGTCTTCCTGGCTATAACCATCCTTAATATGCAATGGACAATTGGGAACAGCAGGCCTTCTGAAGCCCACATCATCAAATAGCAAGTATATTTTGGCAACATGAAACCATCTACAGCAGCATTTCTCAAGCTCCATACCATCAAGTTACGGGAAAAATATTCAGGCCTCTCTCAAATTACATTTTTAGGGAATCATGGAAGTCTCTCCAAGGAGGCTGGAGAGCTCTGGCAGGATATTACAGTGGTGCAGTGGAGCTGAAGCCTGCAGAAAGGGTGGATACTCATTTCTCCTTGTTTGGGAGGGGTTTCACTATGAGTTTAGAGAGGCAGAGCCACTGGCAGAGCAGTCACGCCGCGGGGCAGGATGAAGCGAGGGAGTCATCCCACCAAAGTCAATGCAATTTATTCACTTACTAATTTGATGACATTCTGGGCAGCAGACTTAATTAGACATTATTTGAGAAGTCCAGCATGGGAAGCTTCTCAGTAGGATGCTGCTCCCTCCTCCTCCTTCCCCCAACAAGCCTATCCCCTTCTTTGCACTGCAAAAACCTCTGCACTGCACAAACCTCTGCACTGCACAAAGCCCCTTCTGAAATGGTACTTCATGTTGTTATTGAAACTGAACACACACCTACACAGTAAAGGTGTTTTTCAGCCAGGTCCAGAAATCCAGGTCATGTCTCCCCCTGCTTTTGTGCCCATCTCCAGTCTCTGTATCCTTATTCCCCAGTTTGACTTGTTTAACCTGAACCCAGCTGGGACAATTTCGTCTTCAGTCTGTGTACATATTGTCTATCCAAGCATGGGAACATCCAAGTTTTTGGAATTAGATTTGGCTTGTTAGAGGAATGTGTTTTGTTTTTTTTTAATCCAGGTCCTGACTAGATGTTGCTGGTAGAGCTTCAATATGGTTCAGCTCTGCTCTTTGTCTTGCCCCTCACTTGAAGGAGTGCATGGGCACCTAAAAGCTTCCTAGGGAGCATCAGATGGAGGATAACGTTCCCTCTACAGTAACAGCACTTACCAAGTGATAAAAGTATCAGTGAAAACACAAGGAAGACATACCACACCAAAGTACCATGCTGCTGAGCTGTACTAGTAAGCCTCAAAATAAAAAATTAAACCTTAAAATAAAACCCCTAATAAAACAGTTTTCATCACTTACAAAAATCAGAAAAATTATATCTGTGCTCTGTACCAGGCAACTAGGGGAGAGATTAAAGAGAACACATGTATAAATGGCATTAGCATGCTAGTAGTGACATAAAAAACCTCCAACTTTTAAAATAAATGAGCTGCTACAAAATAAACTACCTTACAACAAAATGTACGTAGGGGATATACAAAGTAAATTAAAAAACAGATTAAAGCAACATCTGTATATTAACATCGTCATAAAACAACGTAGTAGTAATAGCAGTGGCATGCAAAGGTATTATAAAATTATAATCTATCCAAGATGTTGTATCATCTTAATGAAACTGTACAGCCAATACATCTCAAGTATTATTCCTTTATGGTTCAAAAACATCCTTTGCTGCAGCTTTGCAGAAGCAGGACAACCTCAGCCTTGGTGCAAGGTGCACACCTGCTAATGCTTGCACAAGTGATGGTCATCATGGTGCACTACTGCGGTGATTTGCTTTCAACGCACTCTTTTGCCTCTACAAATCCCATGTTGCCTTTTTCTTATGCTCCTAAGTTGGAAGAGACAGAAAGTGTCTGTTTGTCCCTGAGTTTGCATCAGGACTTGCTGGTCACAAACCGAAGTCCCACTCCATTGATGACTTCTGGAGAGGACTTGGGCACTGTTTCCATCTCTTGGCAGAAACCTCTGCTGGTTGGTAAAGACTGTTTTCTCAGCATTTCCATGACATCCAAATGAATTCTCAATGATCTTATGAAACTATCTGTATATATTTCAAAAGCATTGTGCTGCTTTCTCTAGTGGGGTTTGCTATTCCAGGCTTCCTACCGTTTCATTGAAGGACTATGCAGAGTTCAACCGCAGTGAGATGTGGGATTCCTGGGACGAGGGGGCTGAACATTTTGGCATTCTCCCTCTTGTCCTTGGACGCTGGTCCTTACACAAGGACCATGTCAGGCCACAATAGGCCTTCACCCTAGGCTTCCCTGCCTAGAGTTTGGTCAGCTAAAAATCTTGGATTTACCATTTTGAAGGGAGGTCCCAACAGGAAGAGGAGGTGGAAAACGTAGCATGGTGCAAATGGGAATCCCTAAATGCCAGGATGAAAGCATGTGCATGTGACTGACTTGGCCATATATAGGAAACATATGTATACAGATTCATCACACTGAAAAGGAGGTGTTTACAGGAGATAGCTTGCTTTGAAGCCTTACTGTCCTATCTCCATCCTTCTTTGACAGTCAGAGACATATAGAATGTGACTTGGTCTCACCAATGCTCAGTTTTCCACCAAGTGCCCCGAGTCTTTCACCAAGTGTCTCATGACAATGAGATTTTCTAGCACGGATTTATGGATGCACCTAAAAACCTCAGTGTTCCCATTTATCTAACAATTACTGGCAGCTCAAAGCCACCTAGAAATTGCCATTGGAGAGATATGGACACTTACTGCCTTTTTCTGTTATTTACCAGCTGAAGCTTTGAAAGAGAACCTTATGTGAGTTGAAAAGAACCTAGAAAAAAATTACAGAAAAAAAATACTTTGGGACTTATTGAATATGAAGATTGGACCTGTGGCAAGGAAGGCCCCAGAGCCAAAGGGTTTTGGAGGCTGTGAGAGTATCCTGGTGTGGAATACCTTCATGCTCATCCTGTTCCCACACCTTCCCCAAGGAATTGAGTGTTGGTCAGTGTTTGATAGTGGTTTGGATAATCTGTGTTCTTTTGCTCTTGTGCTGCAGCCTTACAAGCAGCATGGCGAGCCAGCAAGACACCAAAACCTGCTCATTCTGCACTTGCAACTTCCCATTAATTTTCCATTACACGGAGCTATGGCAGTAGAGGGCTAAAAATGTCTCGCTGGGCTAGGACTAAAATCTCATAGATATTATTAGCATCACACAGCACAGGAATCTACATTTGCTGCTATCACTAACATAGCACATTAATGACTTATGTAGCAAGGATAATGCTAGAAGAATTATGCAATATATAATATAATTGCTGCAGCAACTGCTCAAGGCTAATGAGAAAACGGAGAGTCTGCCTATGTGATATGAGGATGGAAAATCTTGATAGCATGTGCCTACTAGTCTTTACCTGCCTTGTTTCCCTTCCAGTTGTCTTCATTCTTGCTCCCAGAAAAAGGGCTGGAGGAAGGAAAGTGAGGAAAAATGACAGAAGAACATAGGTGGGACTAAGAGGTTGTGCATCTACTGTAAATATGCTTCTGCATGGGTCTGGCTTGCAGCTCATTCTCCCTGTAATGTTCCCTACAAAAGTGGGTAGAGGTGGAAGAGATGCTCTGTCTTTGAGGAAACATGCTTTGGTTTCCCTGTAGTTTGGTTTGTTGCCCTGTAGTCCTGCCTTGGGTTGGGAAAGCTCTTCCTGAGCTGTTTTTGACTCCACATGGAGTATCTGGGGTGGACATGGAAGAGCTGGGGAGGGACGAAAGTCCCATGAGGCTGTGCAAAAGCCATGAATGACAGGGCTCATGCCCAACACACACATCTTTAGCTGCTAAAGCTACTTCTGCTTGTGACAATGTATTGAATTCACACAGATGCCATGGCTGCAAACCTTGGTGAGGAGTGAAGTTGTGGCAACCTATACCGACAATGGGAAGATCCTCACTGCAGCAGGTCGCTCAGGCCTGGACAGATGTTTGTCTTTGGCAGACAGCTGACCCATCTCAGGCAAGCTGCCCTTTGCATTAGGCGTGAAAAACTGGAACAGCGAAGTGCTACTTGCTTACCAAGAAGTTTGAATCCAGACTGTCTCCTACTCAACAAAAGGGCAGTACCCAGTCAACCTTGTGGATGACTATAACTTGGTTCACCTCTGTTCTACTCTGCAGTGGTGGCTGCAAAAGTAGTTTCCCTGCAACCCAGAGCCCAATAACCACCTCTGTTATCGTATCTGCTGTGTATAAGAGCCACAGATATATTTAAGTGCAGCTCCCTGATGATAAAAGGAAATATGGAAAGTTCAATCCAGATCAGCTTCAGCTTTGGCCATTGAGCCATGCCCCACTCATCCTCCATCCACCATGGACTTTGTGACCATCTCTGAAGCAAGCCTCTCTGCTGATCTCACTGTTTTGTTGCTGCTTTGGATCTTTGGTTTGGTTTTGCTTTTTTTTTCCAGTGCAATACCTCAAGTGAAATGCAGAAGTTTTAATAACAGAGGAACGATCATTCAGTGGCTTTCACTGCAGTGAGAAGAAACCAAAAAGGAGGGGTAAAAAATGGGAACATTCACAGCTTATGGCAAGGGAAATGAAATATTTAATAAGCAAAACGCTGTATGTGCAAGGAGGGCTCCCCCAGCCCCCTGCTTTCTTCCTTGGCAGAAATTAAACAACTTTTACACACCACGTAGTCTTCAGTACAGTATGCTAATGATGTCCCTGATGCCCTCTTCATCTGATCAAACTTAATTGTCTGTGTCAGGCTGCCAATTAACAAAAGGATCTCCTAAAGTACCAACTTCCAGAGCTACCTTAAAGGTTAATTGAATCATGTAAGCCCAATGCTCTGGCGGACTCAACTTCAGGATCCTATTCTAACCAGGGGTCTGTAGGGGTAACAAATAAAGGAAAAGTTTAATTGCTAAAGCAGCCAAATCTAACAGTCGCATTAGGAAAGAAATGATCTTTCATTGCTCTCCCTCCCCTCCACCTTCCTTTTTTTTTTTTTTTCAGAGCTTTGAAATAATCTTGGAATTTTTTATATGTATCAAGCAGTTTCTTGATTTCACTAGCAGGGGGTAAATAGGAAGAATCAAACTTTGCTCTTGATGCATATGCAAACTGGGTCAAAGAAGATACCCAGGTAAATCCAAAAGTACGATATATGCTTTCATTCACCCACTGTTCTCTGAAATGTTCCCCTACCAAATGCAAAGTGGCAGCTGGTGGAGGGTCACATCATGAGAGCCGTGGTGGTACTGAAGCAACAAGCATTGTCATCACTGAAGGCATCAAAACCCAGCTAAAGCGTGTCCCTGTTTCCTCTCCATCTGCCTTATTTTCCAAGGTATTCATTATTGCTCATTTCTGCTGATTTCTCACTTTTTTGTAAAGACCCACCTAAAGCAGCTGTCTGGCCATGAAAGACTGTTATGGCTGTTTCAAAGAGGGTGAACTGGAAAACAGTGCCTACAGGAAGTGTTCAAAAAAATAAAAATAAATACTATGAATAGTATATAGCCTGGGTTAATAGTATAGACCTCAAAGTCTGGCTGGAGTTGGGGTTCACCATCCTTTTGGGACCATTTACTTTCAGGGGGAATCCTGCCATATTTGAACCAACTGTGACATCATCCTAGTTTATCCTGGTACTCCAAAGCTTGCCTATGAGCTGGGCATCATGTTTTATTTGTCTGGTCCAAAAATGAGAAGGAGCCTTTCTGAGCCTGAAAGTGTACAAGACCACAAGGGAAGTGGTGAGAAATGGAGGAAATCCTAATACATTGAAGGCTGGTGAAAGCAGTGGCCAAACAGCAGTATGAAAGATGAGATAACCAGGAGGCTGTCCAAAGGTATAAATGAGTGTCGTGGTTTAAGCTGTAACTCATGCAGTTTGCTCACTCTTCCCCCCAAATCCGGGGGGGGGGCGAAGGGGGGAGGGGGAAGAATCAGAAGAATGCAACTCCCACCAGTTGAGATAAGAACAGTCCAGTAACTAAGATACAACACAAACCACTGCTGCTACCACCAATAATAATAATGACAAGAGAAATACAAGAGAAGAGAATACAACCACTCACTACCCGACGACCGAGCCATATACTAACTCTTCTGGGTTCCTGCCCCAAATTTTTTACATCCTGGGCATGACGTGCTGTGGCATGGAATAACCTCTTTGGTCAGTTAGGGTCAGGTGTCCTGTTTCTGCTTCCTCCCAGCTTCTCCTCCTCCCTGGCAGAGCATGAGACTCAGGAAGTCCTTGGTCAGACCAAAACATTACTAAGCAGTAACTGAAAACATCAGCCAAAAGTCAAAAACACAGCACTGTACCAGCTACCAAGGAGAAAAATGACTGCTACTGCTGAACCCAGGACCCTGAGATGAAAGTAAATTTAAATTAGCTCCACAAATTAGTGAACAGTCTGAGGATCAAACAGAAAAAAAGGCATCTATAAAGAAGTAAGAAATAACATAATAAAATATGCCAAATGAGAAATAAAAGTACCTTGTCAGGTGGTGTTCAGTGACAGTGCTTGGCAGAGATGGTTTCCTGCTGATCCATTGGGTCTCCATGTGCTTCTCCCGTCTTCACACCAGAAGGCCAGTAAAGTGGTGACACCTGTCCTGGGTTCAGCTTAAACCACAACAGTACCCTTTTTCCATAGCCAAAAAAACCTGAGGTGCAGAAGTTGGCAGTACCAGGGGCAACAGTGGTGTTATGGGACATGCCTGGGGAACCCTGACCCTGCCCACCATCCCTCCACCCATCTCACTTGAGGGGCTTATTTCACCACTCCCCATATGGAGGGGTGACCTGAGAAGGGATGTAAGGATGCTCATGGACCACACTGCCCAACAGCTCAATGTGGAGTGGGTCATCTACAACTGCTTTAGAGTAATTCCCCCATTTCCCCCCAATGACTCAGAAGGTTGACGTGCCTTACCCATACCCCAGATGTGCCAAGTGTCCCTTCATATTCTGAACCATGGGTGATTTAAACCAAGGGAAATCTGCTGTATCCACCAGCAAAAAAAATTCTGCTTAGGAGGAGCAGACAAAATATCACAGCCAAGATCTTAGGAATGCATTTTGAACAGCACAGTCTAGGATAAAAGGACTGTAGAGCTAACCTGTGTTATGCTCGTAGATGATATGATCATGGAGATATTTATCTGGAATTCACTCCCAAACTTCTTTTATCTTCAATTTGACCTCTCCACCCAGTTTTCATTTAAACATATATCACTTTAATGGCCTAGACTTGGTAAGGTTTCCCTTTCTTAAAAATTACACTGCCCTTAGCACATAACATTGCCTTTCCACTCCTAAAGTGGTAAATTAAACATCACCACATTCCTCTTGTTTTGTTGTTCTGCCTTTTCCAGGGATGCCCTTGCAGGAGCCCTGTCCCCTCCTGTGGCTGCTCCTCGCAATGATGTTGGTGGTTTGCACTTAACTGACATTGTTTGCATGTGAGCAAACAGAAGCCGACACAACCGCCCCTCTAACAAACTCCTGCAAACTGATCTATTATCAACGGCAGGGGCCTGCTGTACCGCTGGCGGGCACAGTAATTAATTTCCATGCATATCATTGCCAGGATCACTTACTGATCCAGGGAGCAAGATCAGAGATGTCACACCATAAATTGAGTCAGAGCCTTCACCTCTGTGTTCAGCGTGCAATTTTACACGCGGTTGACAAAGTAACAAACAGGGGGTAAAAAAGGCAGCAGTTCCCCAGGGTGATGGACGGGGGGAATTGGCCCAATAAATTGTTCCCTGTAAAAAGCAATGTTTTCCTCATTAAAAGGCAGTGAATTCTCTATTGCTTTTCATTAGTTGTGGCCTTGCTAGACGTGAGGTTTAATTGGCAGTGTGTTTACAGGACGCCGGCCCCAGAGGTGAAGGAGACAAAGAGGCTGAAAAGAGATTCTTATTTATTAAGGAGAGGTGACAGGCAGCTGCTTAATAAGTTTTTGTGTGGGTCCTCAAAGAAGTTTCACCATGAAGAATGGCTGTGCAGGTGTAACCCCTTCTGGACCACTGCTTTGTCCGTATTTACTATCAGAATTTAATATCTACAGCTCTCCCCTCTTGCAAGGATAATAAAATAAAAAATACATTTTAAAAATAATACAATGATAGCATAATGAGAAAAATACACCTGCATTGGTTTCAAAGGCTCTAATGACCACTCTGCTCTCAGATTCATTTGAAGCACCTTCATGATGTTTGGTGTTTGTAATGTATTGGGATTATCCAACTCCTCCTTATTTACAGGACTGTATGGGTGCAGGGTCAGTCCCTCCACACCCCGATAAAGCAAGAAAATCCCAGGGAAACAGAAAAATGCCCATATAAAAAAGATGAACCTTTTGTGGCTGTCCTCCATGGGCAGCAGGGTCTGCAGAAAGACCCTCAGTGGCGCCAAAAACCCAACAATAGTAGAAAAAGGAAATAATTCACAGGTAGCAGTTCAAGGCTTAAATTAGCTCAAATAGAAAATGCAAAGAGCAAGGTGTTCTGTAGGAGAACAGAGCCTGTTTCCATTGTCCAGCAGAACTGGTTTTAGCTACAGATCTGAGCTGAATGGAAAAAAAAAGGCTATGACTTGGCATGCAGTGCTACCTATGACATGCTTTTCTCCAAAAATATGCATCCATCCTTGAAAATTTTACATATAGTGAAACAAACTTGCCTTTTAGGAAAATTCTGAACATCTGCCTACCTATAAAAATACCATACTGGAATTTTGTAATGATTAAACATGTGACAAAGGAAAAAAATAAAGTGCCACAAGTTCTTGAAAAAAAATGAAGATCAGAGCATCTTTCTGTCTAAAGGAGCTTGAATGCTACAGTTCATTCCAATTTAGCAGTCAGAGAAACCCCTAAGTTTAACATACAGTATGATTTGAAGCCCATCGCCTGTCACCCATGATGTTTTTGTCTTGCCTCCCAACAACGTATGCAGAAGTGCATCTCTTTAGCACATCATTGTCCATGCTTTGAACTACATCCACCAAAGAAAAGGATTTATTGGGATCTGCCTGAAAGCTTGTAGATGAAGAGTATCACAAAAACCATTTTGCTCTGTTAATGTGGGTCTTTCCTTCTCATTATTGAATGAGACATAAAATAGGGTGGAGGGGCTGGAGCTATGGTGCAGACTTTGCCGTGCTGGCAAATCCAACTTGTAGAGCAATGTGGGGTCCCCTTGCTGGGATAACAAATGGAGGGGCTCAGATTCTGGGTGCTATCTAAGCTTTTATTCAACTTAAGGAAGCAAATGGCAAAATGCAAATAACAGCTCCGAACAATATTGCAAATCAATGTTCCAACATTTATCCCCATTTCATATTTGTCTCTAATCAGCATATTTAAAAGCAATATGGCTATCCTGGCACTCCACAGCTTGTTGTGCTTACAAGAAATACTGGTGGAATGGGAGCCTTAAAATTAAGTAGCATGGAGTGTCCGGTAATTAATTTGGCTTTTACATCCATTCTTTATTTAATGCAACTTTAAAACTATGTTAGAAGCTGGAAATGAGCAGTGTAGCATGAAAATTAACTGGCCTTGTTCCAAGTGAGGCAGGGATTAGCATAATGTTAAGTGTCGAATATTGTCCTCATCACTGAGGTTGGGGAGGGGGAGTCCAGTGGAGGGAGAGAACATCCATGTGTCTATCATCATACACTGAGAAATCACAGCACAGCGATTTGCCATGCAAAAAGCCCAGTCTCTGCTCCAATCCCAATGGAAGAGAGGGGAGAGATGAAGAAAAGACCAGGGCTTTGACTGGAGCTTGGGAGGAGACTAATGTCTGGCTGGGAATGCTGGAGCACCCAGTTTGGGATCTGCTCCAGGGACCATCAATACTGCACTTTGCTCTTCATGATTCATGTTGCATTTGTGTCTTCATGAATTGCAGGAATGGTCCCATTCCCAATTGTTTAAATGATATTTGAGGGGGTTTCCAATGTTTGGGATTTGAGAGCATGGTTTTCCATGGAGCAAAGCCAAAACAATCCAGAAAATCTGGGCTTTCAGAATAATTTAAAATCCACAGAAATGCAGGCTAAGTTGCAGCCAAATATTTCTTACTTCCATGTTTTTCTCTATCAGCCTACCTACCAGTTCCTTAGACAACCTGTGGAACTTCAGCATCATCTAAGACTATCACGAAGAAGTTGACAGCGTAAATCAGTTTTCCCCACTGAGTTCCATGGGGTGGCCACCATCTCTCTGAGCTCAAACAACTTGTTTCTCCAATCTTCTCCCTTTCCCTTTCAAGGAAGTACAGTGAGAGGAGACTAAGTGATGGGAAATCTCAATCAGGGTCTCAGCAGAAAAAGTAATATAAAAATTGGAACTGTTTTACTTGGGAATATCAGGCTAAGGAAAGCTGACAAAATCATGTAACTTCAGCAGTGATTGACAGATTGGACAAAACAAACACAAGCATTTGTTTGAGGAATGCATTTCTGCTGTCTCTAGGAAAAAAAGTTCAATCAGGATGCATTTCAGTCACTAGCAGAGCTTTGGGACTGAAGGATATAAAAAAACCCCAGTTTGCACTACAATAGCCAAACAAGGAACTTTGGATCATCCAAATTCAAACCCTCTCTATAAACTCTGCTAAAGTATTTCATCAGGTTACCTTGTTTTGGTAGCAATGAAAGGAAAAGCTGGAAACCAGGGCCAGATCTGTGGAAAACTAGCCTTGAGTGTTATCACCCACAACCTTTCAAACCATCAGTATTGGCCTTGATTCACTGACTGTGAAGGGATGCAGCTCCCTGGCTAGAGCTGCAAAAATGTTATTTGTTCACAGATGCCACTCCAAAGAAAGACATGATGGCTTATACTTACATGAAGGCTAAGGAGCTGGAGGGTTTAGGGATGCCCATGCTCAAGCCTCCACCCCCATAGTGTAGGAGATAAATTTATCTGCCGGAAAAACAGGAGTTACAACCATAACATAACATTGTAGCAATTCCTCCTAGAGTTTGTTTTCGCTCTTTAAGGTAACTGTATGTTCTCTAATACCCTGTGCGCCCCTGCTCTGCATCTTATTTGGGTATCATTTTCTCTATTTCTTACCAGATGTGAATGCCTTTTGGGCCGGATTTGGTCATGTTACAGCTGCTGCTGTCTGCTGCCAAAGCACCTACTTCTCAGAAGTTGGATGCTGTCAGGTTTGAAGCCAAGTAGGCACTGGTGCTAATACACCTCTCTTGGGTACTCTTTGGTGTGTTAGCTCTTGGAAATGGGTTACCTCCTGCCTGCCTGTGCTAACTGAAACTTAGGATTGTGCCTGTCCAGCCCTGATGCCTCTTCCCGTGGCCAAACCCAAGACTCAAGGATGAATTAATATCTTCACTTAAAAAGTGTTGTCCCCAAAGCACAAGGCAGTGTCACTGTGACTGCTCTCAGCTGTCTTGGCTGGCAGGACTGGTTCATTTTCTCCATGTCTTGTGGCTGGCCTGGCAGGCCTGAGGGCGCATTTTACCTCTCCTCTTGCTGAGGATACTGTGCCCAGCAAGAGATGACCTGTAGATGGGAAAGCACCAGCAAGGGCGAATGCCAATGATGGTCCACCATGAGCCCCTCCTAACCCCATAATTACAGTCCCATTGTCACCCTGTCTCTCACTGAAGCCAGCCACAGCTCACATCTGCTATTTGGTTCCAGCCATTGGGTTTCCTATACCAATTTCTAAGAATAAAACATTAAGGTACTGAGTACACAGAACAGACCTCACAAGCCATTACTGCAACATGCCCACCTTTTATGTCGGCTTTTTCTGTAGCTTGTATACATAGTAAATGCCATTAATGTTAATGTTAATGGGTGTTACACTTAAAGAGAAGCAACAAAAGCCCTGAAGAATGTCAACCTCTATAGCATTGCTGCTTTCTTTAAAGAGCATGTCCTGGCTTAAGGTTATCAAAAAACTCTTCAGGCTTTCGTAATTGCAGTGAGTGGGTTTCAAAGCCAACAGGAAAAGCACCCGCTGTCAGATGGACAATGCTCATTTTACTCAAAGTCTGATCCACATTACGGTATGTAGCAGGTAGTGAAGTGGAATCCTGGCACAGGAAAATCTATCAGACATTGAGAAGATTGTTTCTTGTGGATACCTGGATGGAACCCCTGATGGACTTCTTATGGACCTTCCGTCTGAACACCTTGGTGCCTACTTAAAAAGATGCCTACTTTTAATGGGCTTCTGGAATAACTAGAGTGTCTTCTTCCAGCAGCAGCATGGTTGCTTGTTGTTGGCTGATGCATGGGAGCCAGATTAAATACATGACTGCCCCAGTGCTTTATGGATGTGGCAGAGGTGGCAGCATATAGAATTATTTTTGAAGTTATTTCTCCCTACACAAAGGGCTGATTATTTTCACTCCATTCTTGCCTGCTGCCCAGTGTTTGTTGCTCTGCTTGGGTGTTCTGTTGTCCAAATCTTCACACTGATTTTAGGTTTGACTTAATGGAGTGATAAAGTGAGGCAGAATGGCTCCTGGACCACAGCTGACCCCCTTCCCTCATGCCTTTCCAAAAAACTGACTCCTGGGCAGAGCTTCAGAGCAGCTTTCCAGCAAAATGTGGCTCCACAGCACACCCAGGCATCACCTCACAAAAAATAGAAGATCAGAGAAACTTTCTGTCTAAAGGGCTGTCCTCATCCTGAATGAACAAAAGCAAAGCCCATCAGCATCACAGAGATAGGTCACTTATTCACGTGATGCTCATTAATTGAATTAGAAGAAAACCAAAGGTGTTTGTGCACAGCCCTACCTGCCTGGTGGTGTACATCGGTGTTTTCCTTGGAAGACACGAATAATCCAAAGGGAAACCTATATTTACAGCTGTAGAAGAAAGAATCACTGACATTGCCTATGAACACCCAGCACAGCCAGGACTGAACTGATAAAAAAGTTGCCACTGGCTTCCAAGCTCAGCAGTACTCATGAATCAGAGGAGCACTATGTCCCAACAAAGATTTAAGAAGGAAGTTAATTCATTTTATAGCATTTACCAAATTACCCCAACATTTATCCCAGGTGTCAGCCAAAAGGGTTCCAGCAAGGATGTCCTGGATCTGGTGCAGTGGAATGAGACAAGTGAAGTTGGGGTTCAGCTGCGGGCTCTGTCCTGGGGCTTTGCCACGGATATCCACTCTGCAGCTAATCCTGGCTGAATGGGGTTAAAACTTCTCCATGTCAAAAGAACATCCTGTGCTTAATACCAAGATGCTGAAGGATTCCTTGGCATCCAGGAAAATGCCTTGTCTTTGTTTTATTTTTAAACCAAGAGAGATAAATCTGTGTTGTTTGCTGGGGGTTTGTTTGTTTTTCTCTCTCATGCACCCATTAACATGTAAGGACATTTCATTTTTTTTTAACAAAAGTTTTAACACAGCAAGCGGTAGGATGGCTCTACACTGCCACCAGTAATGAAAGCCAGTCTTGCCAGCCAGGAAGGCAGTTTAACCCCTTGGTCACACCTCGCCTTTTAATTCCCTTTGAATAGGCCTGATACAGTTTTGATGGAAAACGCAGCCGGTGCATGGTTCAGAAGGCTACAGAATTGAGAGCTATTAAATACTAAAAAGACAAGGTGAGAAACAATTTGCAAAATCTCCTCTTTTTATAGACTGCAGCTATTGAGAAAAATTGAGTAAATTCCCCAGCTACCAAGACTGCAGTCTGTTTCAAGATTCCATCAATTTTTTACGGTACAATCAATATTTATGAATCCCCAAAGAAATATTGCAAAGAGAAACATGGTGAAACATTTTCCATGCAGTTGCAAAGATGTAACACGGGGACCTAAATAACTTTTAAAATAATCTCAATGACAATCAAAGTGCCTTACATAGCCAATATGGTTTAATGTCAGTGTTTATATTAGCTCTCTTCTACAGAATAGATGGAAAATGGAAAAAAAGTAAGGAAAATGTTTGCAGTTTAATCTCTCCTAAAGAAGACATTTTGCTATAATAAGTATTCTGTAATTTGGTCCTTAAAAAATCAAGGGAAGTGTTACATTGAAAGTTCTTTGATTTTTTTATGCATTAAAAATATTCACCATCATGCAAGCAATGGATTTTTCAGTCAGCTGGAAAAAAAAATAAAGATTTCTATAAAAACTAGGCAAACAAATCCACATTCCTTTAATGGCTACTTTAATAGGTAGGTTTAATATCTAAACTTATTTAAATAACTCTGAACCCTCCTGCTGAGAAATATTGAAAGTAATGGATTCCTTTGTGTGTAATCTCCATTTACATGTAGAGTTTAATTTCCCTCTGGGCTGAACCTGTGTAAAACTTGCCTTGAAATGTCCCTCTGTAAAAACATGATGTTTAGGGGGATGCCTTTCATTTTATTTAAAATTTATTTTGCACATTAAAGAGCAAACAGCCAACTTGCCCATGAGCTGCCAAAATGGTGACTGTGGTATGGAGCTGAACATCAGTGATTGTGGGAAGGGTCACTGCGCACCCCACATCACCCAAAGTCCCCCCATAATCAAGCTCAGCTTTAATCTGCTCATCACATCAATGACAGGTCTTTCCAGTGATGGCACCTCCAACCCGCCTGTGTAGTGGCAGCAGGAGGACTTTTGTCCAACAAAATCAGATGGAGCTTGCTTTTGGGGTGAAATGATTATAAATGTTAAGCTTCTCCCTTGGTGTTCAGAGCCTTATCTCAGTCCTGTCCCACCTGGCACCTTGCAAATTTTAGCTGCAAATGGTCTATCATGCACCTTTTTATTTGGTTGACATCGTCTCTTTTTAATTTATTTTTTTTTTAACTCAAAAAAGACAATGCGAGGAGAGATCCCTGTTACTGAAGCAGTAACTCAAAGCATTTAATTACCTAAATCAAAGTCTCTGCTTCAATGCCAATACTTTATTCTTGAACTTTAGTGAGGGCTAAAGAAGTAAGCGAATCTGATGAATCTGCAAAACACTTTCAGTGAAGCTGATTTCCTCAAATTAATCAGGCAAGTTGCAGTCCCAGCTATTTATAAGTCTAGTTAAGTGTTGCTCCCTTGCGAGGTGCCTTTTCTTTTAACTCCCCTCCCATACTTACTGAGGTGTCTCAGTAATTCAGCCTCTTACCTAGCTATCTCATCCGGAGGAATCTCAGTGGGAAGAGCTGATATCTGATCTGTTTCTATATTTAATGGCGTATTTCATCAGGGGGGAATACTTATTGAACCATCTCCCCTGAAACTGTATTTTTGCCCTTTTTTTTTTTTTTTTTTTTTTTTTTTTTTTACAGAAAGCTACTGTAAAGTACTACTCAAAATAGAAATATTTTAAAACATTTTTGCTGGAACACAGAAAAAAAAGGTTTCTGCTCTTCTTACTGAAAGGATTAAGCAGGATCTGCCATAGGGAGAGGAAGAGACAGCAGGAAAATGGAGTTGTCCCCAGAAAACTTTGGAACATTAGTTAATTAAAAAGAAATTAAAATCTCTGAAATTAAGGTACCTGAGTAGGGGGATGATGATGATGGGGAACATCCACAGCAGGGTGATCCATGGGCACTTCACTGCAATGGAGATGGGGGCACCCCATCCGTTGGCACCATCTTCTAATAATAACACCAGAAAGAGTTAAGTGATCGAACACTCTTCAACCCCACAGAGCTCTCCAGTTTATAAAATATGTACTTTTTAAAATGCCATCCCTGCTGGGACAGAAATACCCCAAAAAACAATAAAGCTGCGAACCGATTTTGTGACAGAAACTCCTCTCTCCAGCCAGGCAGCCAGGGATGACTTGGCCAATGTTTAATGAGTTTACAATGTTACGTTTCTCTTTGTCTTTTAATTCATTTAATCAACAAAATTTCAAACAAACAAACAAACAAAAAGATGAAACAACAACAGTAACAAAAAAACCCACAGTACCCCCAATTTGTGTTTTGTTTGACTGCGAGTAATATTCATGTCTGCATGAGGATGGCATGTAATTAACATGTCATAATCAAAATGACTAAGTTTGACACATTATAATCACTGCATGGAGATTATAGCATAGCCACAGGCGATCTGCACAGCCTATCTTAATATCATTTGCATAATGAAAGCATGGTGGCAGTAATAGCTTTTTTCTCTTGTTATCATAATTTCACCCAGGGCTGCAAAGGGGTTTGGTACTGTCAGATGTTGGCTGTTAAAAGTCATTGCAAGTTGAAGACTCTAGTCCAAGTGACCTAAGTATTTCTATGTATGAAATCTCCACGTGGATGCATGAAAATACAATGAGATGGGTTTTGCTTTTCCCACTGATTTCCTAGAAAATATGGGTCTTTTGGGGTCCTGATGGAGGACTTGTTCCTTATCTACACAACGGGACTGCATTTTCTGGGCAGCCCCTAAATGTTGCATGTATTGGGAATAACAGGGCCCACTGACACAGCACCTTCCCTGAAGCAGAGTGTGCCTGGATAGCGATGTTCCAGCTGAACCACAGAACCTCCACAGAGGATGCTAGCAGTAGCCTTCCACTCCTACCCACCCTCTTGGAGCAGGACCATGTCCAAGTAGCTTGTCTTGCTCAGGCCACTGACTGTGTCTCTCCAAAGCAGTGCCAGGCTGGAAGCCAACCACTCTCTCTGAAAGAAATGCTCCAGTGACCTGTATGGTGAACTGGTGGTCACCACCATGTGATCTTAGCTGGTTGCTATCCTATAGTAAGGCACCAGCACTGCTTCTTAAACCAAATGAATGTGGGAAAAATGAACCTGGGAGGCTGAGAATTGACACCAGGTTTCACAGACCAGCTCACTGTGATGCCCTTCAATGTTCCATGTAGTGCAAAGGGCTGATGACGAGCAACGCTCTTGCTGTTTTGCATGTAAAATGGGTGGCACACGCAGAAGGCTCTTCTTTAAATTGCACTTTTGACTCAAGAAGGCTGCAGACCACATTCTGGCATCTCAAAGGGTTCCATCATTGGAAGGGTATCAATAGCTTCCAAACTTTGTCCATCCCCCAGAGTCGTAGAGTAGTTTGGGTTGGAAGGGATATTTAAAGGTCATCCAGTCCAACCCCCTTGCAATGAGCAGAGACATCTTCAACTAGGTCAGGTAACTCACAGCCCCATCCAACCTGGTCTTGAATGTTTCCATGGATGGAGCATCTACCACCTCTCTGAGCAACTAGACCCAGCTGATAGGCACAAATCCTCTTCTGCCTGGCCAAACTCCTAGGAATAAATAGCCAACACAGGGAAGCATCTAAGCTGGACATTTTTTCTGGATAAAAACCTTATACTTTCAGTTTTAACTTTGGTCTAAGTGGTGCTTATAGAGTTTGGTATTTTTTCAGGAGTTCACTGGTACCAGTAATTCCTTATTTTGTAACTCACAGTATCAGGCACTTCTATCATTTCTGTATTGCTCCAGCCAGTATGCAGTCCAATCACATTAACACACAATAATCCTCCTGCAGACATTACAGCATTAGGAATTACAAATTTATGTTATAGTAGAGAGTGTTGCAGTAGCTTGTGCAACAAAACCTATATAATCCTCCCAGATATGCTCAGGAAATTTCCTGCAGGGTTTGGAAGAGACCAAAGCTCATGAACCAGGTTATTTGTGCAGTGTCCTAACAGCTGCATAAAATAGTGTCATATGTTCAAAATTAATTATCACAGTGTGTTAAAATGATTATGTTAAGTTAGGTCTTGGTAATAGACTCGAGTTGTTTGCTGAGGTCGTAGCAGAGATATTATGTTGTCTCTTTTTATTTAAGTGGAATTTTTATCATATCCATGTACAAAGAACAAACGTGTTTTGTGAGGTAATTTCAAAATTGCAATGGTATCAGTTAAAAGATCAGCAGTTTTCCCTAATCTTAAATTACCTAACCAGATGTACAGGTCTCTACATACTAAACCCATTTGTCCTTTAAAATACCAGCCTTGAGTATTCACCCACCTAAAAAGGAAATGTAACAACTCCTAAACAGTGACAGAAATTATATAATTTCAGAAGCAACGTGGACTACAAATAAAATATCCTTCATGGAAAAAATCTACCAGCAGCTCTTTTTTCAGCAACTGCCCTGTGTGATCAGTTCAGGCTGGTTGCCATCTTTCATCAGGGGCTTCATGCTTTCTGATGTCCGTTCAGGCATCTGAGGGCTTTGAAGCAGCAGGACCCAGGATAAAGCCCCATTTTTCCTTGCAAGCAGTACAGCTGCCTACAATGGCTTCCAAGGGACAATAGTGGGAAACACTGAGGCATGTCCAAGTGATATTGCTTGTCCCCAAACTTCTTGATGCCTGCAAGGAACACACATTTTCTTGTGGCCAAGTATCCACACGGCGTCATCCCACCTTGCCATGTGGGGACCCCAACAGCATTTTCCCAGCTGACAAACTAGGAACACAATGGCCTTCAAGAGTGAAAAAAACATCTTCTAAAACAATGAGGGTCTTTCCAGAATAGGCTCAATGAGCAGCTTGGAGATAGATACCCCCTTGGGACTTGGCTTATTATAACTCAAAATTGCTTCTGCTCCAGCTGTGGACATCTCAAGGAGACTTCACAACTAGTTGTTCAAGTGTAAAGACCCACCAAAGAGTCTGCAAATCCATGTCAAACCTGCAGCGTCCTACAAGTACACATTCACCTCTATCTAGCCTCTGTTTTTTCCAAATAAAGCATCTTTTGAATGACAGAAATACAAATTCTCACATCCATCACACGTTTGTCAGTTACATCTAACTCAGAGAAATACCAGCTTATGTCTATCATACTGGTAATTTATACGCTATTTACACATATTTCTATCCTGCTGATGCCTGGGACATATACACATAGATTATAAAACATTCATCTTCTCCCATAAAGGGGCCAAGGAGCCATTTCCAGCCTAATTCAAAATCTTTTCTTGTTTCAGTGACTGTGCCCCAGCAAATATTGATATGACAAAGCACACAGTGATCCTGACTGAATTGAATTTGACTCCAACGCTCTGTCTCATAAGAGGGAATTCATGCTCTAGAAAACTGATGTTTTAAACCAACAAAGCCCTGAGATGGAAGGAAGCTGGACCATAGGCTGGCATTAGAGGAAGCACCAGGATCTGGATGGCGCAAGATGCTGTCAGTCACTCTGGGCTATACCCTACCCCTGTCAGCCAGACATCATTCTGAAGGAAGGACAGGTGAAAAATGCCACATTGTCTCTGCAATTAGGATCATTGCAGCCCTTTGCTGAAAATACTGTGCTGTTTTCCCTTCTGGGTTGTCCCTTTCCCATACCCCATTAACAGCAGTAAGTTACTAGAGACAGTGCCTTGGTCTCACATACCACGCACATCCCACACTGAATGAACTGGGATTTCAGAGAGGAGGATGCCTGGACTCTGAAAGCCCCTTGTAGGGATGAGACACAATGTATGAGGGTCTTGCCACCAATTTGGCTTCTCACAACAGAATCAGTGGTGTGCTGTCCTCCCTCCCTTCATGGCTGCCTATTGTAAAGCTGCAACGGCATCTTAAATTCCCATTCTTAAGTCGAACTAAAGTCAAAGCCCATCTCGCTGTCATAATTCCAGTAGTTCATGTGTCTTCTAATCACATGTTTTATGGGTAGCGAAAAATGCCCCATGGGAGCTGATTAAAGGTTTATGAGAACCAAGAAAATCTGATAGGATTTGGTTTGAATACGACCAGTTTTTTAAGTTTTCTATCCATAAGCTTTTAAGTACTTACAAGCCATTATTTCTATCTTTGATGTGGTAGGTTTTTTTTTTTTTTACATTGGGTTTGTTTTGGGGTCTTTTAATATTTTTTTTCCTTCTTTTTTTTTTTTTTTTTTTTTTCCCCGCGGAGGGAGGTGGGGAAAAGCAACATAAATCTCAGAACAGAGATTTTTAAAAATGATTATCAGATTTGGCTAAGATTTATCTTCCTCTTTAAAAAAAGCTTTTCACAATCACAATATAAGTGCATTAGCATAAAACCAGTCTAAACTCACATTCAAAAAGATACAGTCCTCCAATATGGGGCTTCTTTAGTGGAGAGTACCTGGAACATGAAAGCAGCTTAACACACAGACCTTGTCTTGGTTATAGCTGGAGATTCTGAAAATCCAGTATTTCAAGGCCTGTGAAGTTGCCTCAGTGGAAGGTCTTTGCTTGGCCATACTGAGGTTTGCATTGCAGCAGTTACACCAGTTGCTGGTGTATGTGAATTTCAGGATGTCTTCCACACCACTCTTTTCTTTGCACTAATATGGCACAAAGCTTTTCTTGGCTTTTGATGGGAATTGTTGAAACATTGCTATTTCAGCTTGTCACTGCAGTTGGGCAGAGCAACCAGCTCCTGAACAAAGATAGCTGGCAAATATTAATACAAAGACATTGCTCCTGCCCCTTTACTCTGCTCTTGTGAGACCTCATTTGGAGTATTGTGTGCAGTTCTGGTGTCCTCAACATAAAAAGGACATGGAACTGTTAGAACAAGTGCAGAGGAGGGCCACGAGGATGATCAGGGGGTTGGAGCACCTCCCGTATGAAGATAGGCTGAGAAAATTGGGGCCTATAGGGGTGCTGGGGAGGGACTCTTCATTAGGGACTGTAGTGAGAGGACAAGGGGTAATGGGTTTAAACTTAAACAGGGGAAGTTTAGATTGCATATGAGGAAGAAATTCTTTACTGTAAGGGTGGTGTGGCCCTGGAATGGGTTGCCCAAGGAAGTTGCGAATGCTTCATCCCTGGCGGCGTTCAAGGTGGGGTTGGACATAGCCTTGGATGGCATGGTTTAGTGTGAGGTGTCCCTGCCCATGGCAGGGGGATTGGAACTCGATGATCTTGAGGTCCTTTCCAACCCTAACTATTCTATGATTCTATGATTCTATGACATTGGCCCTCTACCTAAACTGTCTCTGACATGACGGGTGCCACTTCCTCAGAAAATGCTCTGATGCAACTGATTAGTTAATCTGTAGTACACCCTCTTGCTGAGTAACTAACCCTAGACACATCACTTCAGCAATCACAAAGGGAGCATCTACATGGTCAGTTCACTTGTTTTCTTCCTTTTTTCTTTCCTTCTCTCAGCAGAGCTTCATATAATCTATGGGTTTTGCTGTACATGACAGATTACTTATTTTCCTTGAGAGACTTGGGTGCTTCATTTTTAGTGGCAATGAAGCACATCTGGTTTCTTCCAACCAAAATTATTTTGTAATTTTAAAGCAGTCCATAGGAGACAGGCTGTATGAGACAGGAGTTGTCAAATTGGTTCAGAGTAGTAACATGGGCATCAGGATGCCTTGGCTCAGCATCCAACCTCCTCTCTAAGCAGTTTGGGGTGAACCTCATTTTATTTCATCTCATATTTTCATCTAGAAAGGGAGGGGCAAGACTGCATAGTTATGAATATTGGTGAACAGAAAGACTACAGCTACTGAAGTGGCAGAATCCCAACTCGTACATATGATACCTATTTTATGTTTTGCAGTTCATGGAAGGTATAAAGGCATGCTGACTAGATCTGCTCTCACTGACTTCAACTGCAATTAAGAGCACCTTCATACTGCTCGCCATTGGAAAGAGCTTTAAAATGCATAGCATAAAACATAGAGGGAAAATATTTGCTCACATGACTGGTGCTTCTTTACCCCTAAGTCCCCCCATCTAACAACAAAAAGTTCATAAGAAAGGGTAGATTGAGATGAGCTCTTAGGCAGAAGTTCTTCCCTGTGAGGGTGCTGAGACACTGGCACAGGGTGCCCAGGGAAGCTGTGGCTGCCCCATCCCTGGCAGTGTTCGAGGCCAGGTTGGACACAGGGGCTTGGAGCAAGCTGCTGTAGTGGAAAGTGTCCCTGCCTGTGGCAGGGGGTTGGAACTATCTTAAGTGATAGTTCCAACCTTGTGATCTTTAGATGATCTTCAAGGTCCCTTCTAACCTAACCCATTCTATGATCCTATGAAAAAATGTAAGATAATGGTCTAATAGGAGAACCTAGAAAAGTGGCTCTGCAGGACATGGGCTTACAATCCCGTGGTGTTTACAACTACTCCCGCAGCCCTTGTGTTGTGCACAGATGTTTTGGGAATGGTAGAAAGAAGAGGGTGGGTTCAAAACATGTCATTCCCAGCATCAAAGACAGAGAAATATTTAAGCTGACACATGCTCTATCCTGGCGTTCAACAGAGAGTGATGCTAACTTCTGGAAAATGGAAGAGCCCCAGGGCAGGCTAATAACAGCACTACTTAAGAACTTAAGACAATTATTACCTCCAACTGTGAAGGAGTCTGAGTAATTAAAAACGGTTCTTTATTTTGATTAAAAAAGATTCCTTTCAGTCTGTTTGACTCTTTAGTAAAAGGCCTGAACAATATTTTTAGATGCCAGAAAAGAGACTCTACAATTGATGCGAGATGCATAATAAACATATGAAAAAATCTCCTATTATCATCATATTGTCCAAAATCAATTAATTTCTCATTCTTTTACCCACACTACTTCCTGAAGACAATACAGGTCTAACCCAAAGCTTCCGAAACCTTCTTTGGATTAACAGAAATCCAAAATTAATTGGGTTTAATTACTATAAATTTCCTTCCCAATAAAATCTCAAGAATTTCCAATCATGCTGATTTATTTGAGTAATTAGAAAGCCATTCACAGATGTCACACTGTTAGGTAGTGTGGATAATGCAGGGTTTGCTTAACTGGATCCCGAGACCACAGCGCTGTGAAGAATGGCAACTAAAAAAACCTTCAATAAAAAGCAGGATATTAAGGGAAGGGAATGACACAACCTCAGGCAGACAATGGCAGTGGCTTCCCATAGGAAATTCCCTCGGGTTTGCCATGCCTCCCTGAGTCTGCTGCTCCCAGATAACTTGCTCTGGTCCTTGCGTTTTACTCCAGTAGGTCTTGAGAGGCTTTGCAACCATCCTGTTTTTACAGAGGAGGAAACCAAGGCTCCTACAGATGATCCATCTAAACTAGGGCCATCCCAAAAGAATGGTGTCAAAGCTAAAAGAAGAGCTGCACTGGGGTTTGCAAGAGTCACAGGGGCTTGGGCTGGTCCTACTTCTCCACAGGAGAAGGTGCTCTGAACAGAGAAGGCCTGTATACTCATAGGTTCATTATTTAATGAACCTGTAGAACCACTGGGATTGTGTTTGCTTGCAAAGATATTTTGAAAAGCAGATGATGTGTGCATGTGCCGAGGTGGAAATCATCCCATATTCACCTTCACACATCAATGACTGCGTTGTTGAGAGCTGGGCTAACCACCCTGTCCATTTGTTGGAGAAAACAGATTCATAGGGGCACATACATGTCCTCGCTCTTCCTGTGAAAAGGCTGAAATGAACAGTGAGTCTGGAAGAGCCCCTTAATTTGCTTTTTCATAGAATCACAGAATGGTTTGGGTTTTGAAGGGACCTTGACCATTTAGTGATCTTCTTCTTACCTCTTCTCAACAAAGCAAACCCTCTGCTCAGCTGGCAGCTGGGCTTTTCCACAGGAGCGAAAACCCTCTGGGCTTTATTGACTTTGTAAGAGTACTGGGAACTTCCAGAACTAAAAAACTTGGGGAGAATAACACAGATTTCAGATTGTCCTTCTCTTCAAGCGAAGAGGCTGATTTAACACTCCCTTCTGCAAATGAAACACACTTCAGTTAATTAGAAAGGTCATTTGTTGATTAGTAAATGAAACAAAAGCATGTCAGGGTCAGAAAACTTGAGACGAAAGATTAAATTTGGTGCTGTAAATATAAATAGCAGTTTATAAAAGGGGAAGTGTGTATTTCTAGAGAGTTGTGAGCTGAAAAAAACAGCTTAAATCTAAGCCTTGACATTGAATTCCCCCTTTCCACCATCCCTTTCCTATCCCCTCAAATTATCTTGGGTTTATACATGACAGTATTTGACTAATAACATAATATTTAAATACCTCAGTAATCTTAGCATCATAATCCTGACACTCACAGGTTATCTTAAATAAGGCTCAGCTGAAGAACATAGTGATGTCCAACCCCCCTGGGCTGTCAGACATCCTCAGCCATAAGAAAATCATCTCTACTTTTGGCTTGAGCCTTTAATGGCTCTGAAAGCTGCTGCTTTTGTCTAAAAACATACATTGTGCAGCAGTTTAGGAAATAGGTGAAAAGGCTTTAATGGGGAGATTAGCGCTAGACATTGTGTGACTGCAACTAGGTCGTAAGAGATTTCAGAGGTCAGGAAATTTTACAGGGCTTAAGTGTTTTGTAATATAGTTTAGGTTACCCCTGGACCAGGACATAATGGATGCTTCAAAACTTGATTTGCATTGATTAAAAATAACCAGGCTGCTACCCTGGGCACTTGACAAATTCCAGCAAGTACCAGCAACTGATCTGGTTTCCACAATCATTTTAATGGGTTGGGGTCAGGTGGGGCAGAAAAGGCATTTCTTGCCAAATACAGGCCACCAAAGTCAGTGAATCAGAAAATCAGACAGTTAACAAAAGCAGAAGCTTTTTGTCCCTCTTTTCAGTCATAGTCTTCCTAGCCTTTGGTCGGACGGATTAGGGGAAAATCTCATTAAAAAATTATATGCCAACCATTTAAATAAGGTTTTCATGGGGAAAGGAGGGGTTTAAGTGCAGAATGAGCCTTCCGTGTAAAATCAATGCTGTTAAACTCCATTAAACTAGCTTTCCTCTGTGCCTAAGCAACCACCTTTCTGACACCAGCCAGAGCATCAACAGTGACCCCAACTGGCACCAGCGACAGGCAGGAAAAGAGAAAAGTCATCTTTCAGATGAAGCATTCCTGAGGATTATTTAAAAATGAATACCTCAAAGACATAAGGTCTTTGTTCACTCCACTGAGAGCTGCTCTTTAACCCCCTGTGCCCAATTTGCCTATTTTCTGCTCTCCCACATTTGTATAATTCAGCAGAGACCTGAGGGAGGGCAACAGAGAAGCACCAGTATGGGTGAGCATAACATAACTGAACGCTAGTCCAGTGGGAAGCTACTGAAGTCAACCAGTAGATGTTCACTTCCCTGTGCATCCCTACTTAGATGTCTGAAATGACACTTTGATGCAAATTTATTTGGGTATATAGAGGATGTGGATCATCAAAAATCCATGCTCATTACACGGGAAGACTTATTCTGAAATATGAGGGAGAAACATAGGCTTTTAGACATCAACAACAGCACTTCTCAGAGTCTCATTCATGCCCAAAGCTGTGTCTTACTTTGGAGCAGTTCCTCAAAATTTTGTTTATGAAAAACTGTGGATTTTATGTTTTAAAAAAGATAATCCTCTGCGAACAAAATTTGTATTGTGTCATGGTCACTCTGGAGGAAGTCTCAATATTGAAAAAGACAGACTCAAGAGGAATGTTTTCCATGCACCAAGAAAAGACCGGTCCTGGAGTATTGAGTACATCTCCAAGCTCTGAAATAGATGAGGTGCAAAAATTGGCTGAGATACAGAAAAGTGCCATGGACAATTTGTAACAAGAGAAACCTTCTGACAAAGAGTAAGAGCTCCATGCATGCAGCACATAAAAAGAAAGAGGCCAATTATTACCTTCCATCATGAGATCAAGAACCTCCCTTCCAAGGGAGAAAGTACAAGGTAGTTGGCAAGATCTGTGAAGCTACCAGGAAAGGCACAAAACAATTCCATTCTCTAAACAGAAGCGGGCGAAATTATAGCATGGCATTAGAAATCATTGGTAATTCTAAAATTAATTAACCATGCATCAAGTAATAGCAGTGTACCAAGGGATATGATTCCCTATTGATTGATATCTTCCAGCCAAAAGCATGGTTGCTTCCCTGGAAGATATACTGCAGGCAAATATGAATTCTTGGCTCAATCAAAGGGTCACTTGACCAAGATACAGAGCAACCCAGACTGGCTGATCCATTCTGGCCTCCATTCATCTCTGAAAATCCTTTCAAGGAGTCTTGCCCTGGGATGCAAAACATACTTAGACTAAGGTCAAAGTGCTGGGTGAGCCATGTACACCTTTGCCCATGACTTCTCTCCCTCCATCCAGCTAAGAAAAAACCATGGAAGCTGTAGCCATCAAGCTGCGGGAGAGTTTGGTTAAAAACACTGATAATGCACTTCCAGTTCTTTCTCTGGGAGATCATGCGGTTTCTCAATGTGTGAGCCCAAAGAAGATGTGTGACCCAGTGCACTCTTGAAAAAACATAGATTCACTGGAGCTTACAATTAATATTTAATACCAACAAGTCTTCTGTGATGCTGCGGATGTAAATAAGTGGAGAGAACGTGATATTTACCCCACCATGAAACATTCATGAGAGCTAAGCTATTTACAAAAGCTAAATATGACACTGTATTTACTGTAGGTCACCTGCTAGGGTTAGAGATGAAAAGTTTTTGGTCTAATGGAAAGCAACATAATACACCATAACACAACCACTGTCTTGTCTGCAAAGATATATCTCCTGGCTCCTTCTTTCTATTGCAATTACAGGTGGGTAAAGCCACTACAGGGGGGGAAAGTAATAGTAGTAGTAGTAATAATAATAATAACAATAATTAATAATACAATGATGGAAAACCCAAACAAAACAAAAAGCCTTCCCAAAACTTTGAAAGGAAAGGGCACCTTGAGACTTGATACTTTGTGTTTGTTCTACTGTGTGCTCTCCATATTCATTGTTAGACATTGTCATGTTCATGTAGGAACTTGGGTCAGTGGACAGCTATGTGGGATGACTTCACTTTAATCGAAGTTATGCTATCCCAGGATTGCCAATTAAATATCAAAGTATGTTGAAGTGATCTGGTGCTTCCCTTCTACTCCAATTTAATTCAAATCGCCCCTGAAAAGATTCCTTTATATGTATCCCAACCTGCAATCGATATCGTTGTTTAAATGGGATGTCAAAACTTAAAATATGCTGGGAGTGAACTCACTTATGCAAATTTCATGGCATTAGGCTCAGGATTTACAGACCAGAATAGTGAGGAATTTGCTTCCACAAACTAACACCCACAAGAGAGCCCCCAACAGCCAGCTGCATTGTTCACTGTAAGTCTCAGAAATCACCAAAGAATTGTGAAAGCCAAACCAGAGTCCTAATTTAGGAAGCATTTGAGTGAAGTTGAATTATAAAGACTAACAAAAAAATTGCTTAAGAGAACACATTTAACTCAGATGTATGGATTAGTGTCTGATTTGACATCCAAAAGCAAGCTGAAAAATTATGTGAGTAATTTCTAAGGTAATAGGCACTTTTGGTGGAGCAGCAAATGGAAAATGGAAAAAGGAAAAAGGAAAAAGGAAAGGAGCTTCAGCCTTTGGTACATATGAAAAGAGAATATGTGTTATTGTGAGAAATTGGAAATGGTTCAGTGTCGCCTCCCTCTGTTTACCCCTTACCCACCTGAGTGTTTTCCATCTGGTGATTGACAGATAGCAGTCTTCAGCCCTTTGAATCTTTTCCAGGTAAGGAAAAACTGTGATGGCTGGATGGGCCGGTTTTTTACTCTTAATTTAACAGGTACAAAAATGATACATAGGGTCAAACCAAAAATTAATAGAATAGTTCAATTGGAAGGACCTACAATGATCAACCAGTCCAGCTACCTTCAAAATAGAGTTAGAACTGCACAGATGACTGCCTTGTGCATTAGAGATGATTTCGATTAAAAAATCATTAAAAATGGAAGTAGTAGCTAACACCTCCCCTCCTCCTCACCTGCAGGAAATCTCCAAGTAAAATGGGACTCCTTGCACATATTTGAAATGCACCCTTTCTCTGTGAATCCATTCCCCACACCTCCCCAAGGCACATTGCTCCAATGGACACCAGAATCCCAATGTTGCTCTAGATACCACCAAGTAGTGATAGGGCAAGGGGTGATGGGTTCAAACTTAAGCAGGAGAAGTTCAGGTTGGTTATAAGGAAGAAGCTCTTTACTGTGAGTTGGTGAGGCCCTGTCACAGGTTGCCCAGAGAAATGGTAAATAATCCATCCCTGGCAGTGCTCAAGGACAGGTTGAAAAGAGCCTTCGGCAACATCGTCTAGTGTGAGGTGTCCCTTCCCATTGCAGGGGGATTGGAACTGAATGATCTTGTGGTCCTTCCCAACACAAAAAATTCTAAGACTCTGTAAGTGATGTCTTGTCTTAGAGCTACTGCGTGAGATCCTGTAGCCTTTCCACTTCCTCTGTTTCCAGTGGGCTGAACCTTAGGAATTGAAAGGGACTCACTGACTACTGCAACACAAGCAAAGGGTCCACATCCTCAAAAAAAACACAATCTCACATCCTCATCAAGTTTGAAGTGCTAATGTAGTTTGGGTGATCTAGGAGCAAGTGACTTGCCCAAGGTGACTATGCCTGCTCAGTGACAGAATCCCAAAATGCTCTCCTTCTCCAGTTATTGAGATCTGCTCCTTACACAGCCATCTATTGATGAAACCAATACTGGGACCAGTGACAAGATAATGAATAGAGGCAGTGGTCTTTCACTAAGGCCTGAGATCTATCTCTGGGGGCTCCTCTTGGGAGTAAATCTTACTACAGATATGCTCAGTGTGCATACTTCAGGACAGATGATACACCACTGTACCATTCAAACCCTTTGTGATATTTACTTACTGAATTCCCACAGAGACTGATGAAGTTTCAATGTGATTGATGAAAGAGATTCAGTAAAAACATAGGGAGGTCTGTACAGTTTCAGAACTTTTTAAGAAAAGATAGCTAAACACATCTCCTAAAAACTTTCCACAAAGATTAGGTTACCCTTCATACCTGGCATTTGGTGCCTCTCAAACCACGGGCAAAGGGACATGCTGTGCTGAGAAGCCAGTGGGAGAGCCTCCGCTATTATTCTCCTCTGCGTCCTAAACATAGCGCGATTTTGGACTCAGCTTCAAGTTTGGTGACGTTTGGGCTCATTGGCAGCATGGCGCAGAAGTTTTAGGTAGGCTTGATGTTTGGAAATCTCACCCACCCTACTGTGAGGTAGGTGAGCTGGATGGAGTCTCAATGAATTTCAAATGCATCCTTCAACCAAACTGCAAAGGAAGTAGGAATAAAGTCCTCAAACACAGGCATCCAGTGCCAGATACCTAAGATTATCCAAAACACTTCAAAGGGGATGGCAGATTGAAGCAATGACCTCCAGGGGACACATGATGCAGAGCAGCTGGTGATCATGTTGCATGCACTGAGACATCTCAGATGTGAGTGAATACATGTTTTCACCTGTATTCAACTCCAGGCCCTTCAGACCATAATCCAGTTGTGGCCCATACAAGTGTGCGACAGGGACAAACTGGGAGCACTCCTGAGACAGAGGATTGGTGGGGTTTACCTTTGAGCAGCCTGTGCCAGAGGAAATAACTCCCTGGAGGCAGAAGGGTCTATGGTGTCTACCTGAAAAGCAGACTGTTCTATAAATTTATTATTAGAAGACAGTTTGCAGAAGCAATGCAATCCTGAGGAGTTTCTCATGTCATGTCGCGAACTGAATGCAACAAGGTTTTTTATGAGGAAATGGAAAAACAATTTAGAATACCGAAGTGTCTCATTTCACTGAATGCCAGACTGGTTTGGGTTGGAAAGGATCTTAAAGCTCATCCAGCTCCAGCACCTGCCACTTGCAGGGACACCTTCCACTACAGCAGCTTGCTCCAAGCCCCTGTGTCCAACCTGGCTTTGAACACTGCCAGGGATGGGGCAGCCACAGCTTCTCTGGGCACCCTGTGCCAGTGTCTCAGCACCCTCCCAGGGAAGAACTTCTGCCTAAGAGCTCACCTCAGCCTCCTCTTTGGCAGGTTAAAACCATTCCCCTGTCCTGTCCCTACAGGCCCTTGTCCAAAGCCTCTCTCCAGGTTTCCTGGAGCCCCTTTAGGTACTGGAGCTGCTCTAGGGTCTCCCCTTAAGGAGCCTTCCCTTGTTCAGGCTGCCCCAGCCCAGCTCTCTCAGCCTGGCTCCAGAGCAGAGCTGCTCCAGCCCTTGCAGCATCTCCGTGGCCTCCTCTGGACTTGCTCCAGCAGGTTCAAGTCCCTCTTGCGCTGGTGGCCCCAGAGCTGGACCAGAACAGCAGAGTGGGTCTCCCCAGAGAGCAGCAGAGGGTGGCGAATCACAATTTCAGTTATTTTCATTTCATCTTGAGACATACTTTATTTCACATCATCTTTTCTGTAGGAAAAACTAATTAAAGTTTAGGGTTTTTTCCCAATGAAATAGAGATCAGACTGATTTTTCCCAAAGCCTAATTTCAAAAATATACCGAAATATTGGCTTTTCATCCAAATTTGGCAAAATGTGAATTTTGACACGTTGAAGTTTTTAACAAAATGATAAAATCTTCTCCCTGAATTGCTTTACGCACAAAGCAGCTCCCTAAAACTGAGAAGCTAAAAAAACTTGTCATTAGAAGTTCTTGTTCCAAGGCCATGTTTTTAGATCTCATTCCTCCCTGTTTGCCATTATTGTCTCAAAAACTGCTCTGAAGCCATTCCTTTTGCATCATTTTTCTCTGCAGTTCCAGCTGTAGTTAGCGGAATCCAAATACAGACACTCTTTGGTGCTGTCATTGCTTACAGTCTTTATTTGGGAGTATTCAGAGCTATTCACAAGAAGGGAGAAATGACCCCAAATGGAGTGGAGATGTTTGGCCATAAGTGTTTTGAAATGCTCCTTCCAATGTCAACCCATTGGGGTTCTCTAATGACAAGTATCTCTGTCAGCCACAGAAAAGTGACACTTCCTGTTCATGATAGGTGAATTAATAGGATGCTGATACGGGGATGCTCATCATCTACTCAAACTGTGGACAGCCATTACTTGGGAACAGCCCCTTAGCTGCCTTTTCTGCAAATGAACCCCAAGCAAATACCAAGACACATGGACGTGGTGGTGTGCCACCTTGTGCTTGCAGATAATTAGTGAAGAAATGATGATAGAGGCATAAAAATCGTCTGCAGAATGTGAAGCTGGATGAAGTGCTCCACAGCTCTGAAGACCCAGAGCTGGGTTGTCCTGCCATGTGCAGCCTGCAAAGATGATGTGCAGGATTTATTCTCACTGCTTTTCTGTTCTCTATCTTAACACTGCACTGCAACATGCACCGATGCTTTGCCACTTCCCTTGGGGAAGATTTCTCCATTTTCCCTGTCCATCATCACCATTAGGTTCATGGCTACCAAGTTCTTATGCAATGAAACATCATCAGAGGAAACAGAATGGAAAAGATGCTCCAGATTCTTGTTCCACCTCCAAGATATGGAAAAACCTTGTGTTTATCTTCTCACCCCCATCTTCCTTGGTTTACTACCCTGTACAAAGATGAAAAGAAAAGCCACCGCCTTTAAAGTGCTGATGACTAGAACTGTGACATGAAATTGATAATGCAAAAAAATGTTTAAATATCCTCCCCGCAGAGCTGTGCTGAGTAAGTCAGGTAATCACTAAGGGGTGCACAACCATTTTATGGGTCATCAAGTGATAAAGCTAATATGCTGCTTAAACTCCGCGGGAGAGAGGTCTCATTTGGTTGTATCAGGCCATTACACAGGGCTGTAAAAAATGCAATTGTTTGATTTGCCTAAATACAGGTGAGATGCAATAAAACCCCTTATTTGCCATCCCTTGCTGTGTTATGGCAATCTCCAAGCAGGGACTGACCTTTTTATTTGTCTATGAAGCATTATTCTTACCTATAGTACTCTAGAAATAAAACTTAAGTATGTGTATGCATACACATGATCTATTAACAGTATGGTTTGGGTAGGGGGATAAAAAGCAAGAGGCCTTTTCAAGATGAGGCCGTGTAGACCTGGAAATGTGATTTCCTCTAGTTCACACCGGTATATTCAGGCTTGAAAGAAGGAAGGGAAGAAGATAGGGGAGGGCAGCATGCTCTTGGTTAAAAAGGGAACGGATCTGAGCATCCTGAACGCCAGAGCAAGAAAGGTCAAAGAGTGAGAAATAAAAGCATTCACCGGTGTGGTGGGGGAGAAAGAGAAAAAGAGAAGGACCCCAACAGCATTACATCTTGATCAAGGAATGACTGATAATATTCCAGCGCACCATCTTTCAGGCCCCTCGTTTGATGACAAAGCACGGCCAACATCCCACATCCATTATCCGCTTCCCTCCCCGAGGCGAGTGCATCAATAACGCTCCCACTGCCTCTTGGTGCTGCTTCCCCCCGTCTGCGCCGCGGCCGCTGCCGAGGGCTGGTGGGCATTTCCATACAGCCCGTGCGCATCATTACAGCCCACCAATCTTTCACCACTCGCGCAGCAGATCCTGCTGCTACACAGGAGCCGTGGTTTTAACCAGTTCCTCTCCTGCAGGGATGCTCCTTCCACCTCAGGAGGGTTGCAGGAAGAGCACAGGAGCTGCTCTTTTGCCATGTAAGGTCCATCTCTCCTCCTTCTACACCTGATTACAGGTGGTGAAAATCCCTCTAGAATTTGGCACAGCCACTTATTTTTAGTTCGGTTTTCTTCCCCCCCCCCCCCCCCCCCCCCTTTTAATTAAGAAAGACCCTCATCTCATCCAGTCCATCCAAGAGGGTGGACAGATTGAATGTGAGCCCCTACATCACAGAATCACAGGATGGCTTGGGTTGGAAGGGAGCTTAAAGCTCATCCAGTTCCAACCCCCTGCCATTGGCAGGGACACCTTCCACTACAGCAGCTTGCTCCAAGCTCCTTCCAACCTTGCCTTGAACACTGTCAGGGATGGGGCAGCCACAGCTTCTCTGGGCACCCTGTGCCAGCGTCTCAGCACACTCAAAAGGAAAGAACTTCTGCCTAAGAGCTCATCTCAGTCTCCCCTCTGTCAGACATCTTGTTGCCATAATTTGCTCAACTGTCTGCTGCTCTGCAAGAGCAGAGTTGGCTCCTATCACACATGGTTCTGCCAGCCCACTGGGCACACTGAAGTGGGGATGACCTTGTCTGGGCTTTGATTTCCTTCCAAAACCCAGCAATGGGCTCCAAGACTCCCAGTAGTCATGGGAACTCATCCTTTGAACTTCAGTCTGGGTGAACACATTATGGTTTGTCTTGGGAGGGAGATAAGTTAGACACAGCACCGGGAGCCTGCTGTGGATCTTTCCTGACAGCATTTCAGAGGGATGCTCAAGCCTGCTAACAGTAACAGTGGGAATTATTTTAAGTAAGTAACTATGGACCCTCTCCAAAGCTGCCAATAGAGCTGCAGCTGAGGTGGTGGTGGTGTAATAGGAACAAGAAGGATTCTAAGGGGAACAGATCTGGAAGATGTGTCGGTCAAAACTCTGACCAGCATGAGGTTAAGGAAAGACCTGAAGCAGACTTGGTTACCTGTCTGTTTCTCAGCAGCCAGGAGTGACTGCTGGCTGCTGCTTCTGTATCTGCATTTTGCTTTTATTCAGGCCAAAAAGGTGCAGCTTCAGGTGTGGTGAACACCAACACAGAGGCAGGAGTCACCTGGCTGGAGGTGTGACAGAGGCAGCTCTTCCACCTCTGCCATGCCCATTCTAAAACCAATTTGTCCCTACAAAACTGGAGCTTGCAGCAACTCCCTTTCTCCTCCTATCAACCACTGCCGGTTCACCCCGGGTGATCCAACAAGGCAGCGGGGGGGGCAAAGCAGAGCACACCTAAGGAAAGCAGCAGAGAGCTTTTCTTCAAATTACTGGTTCAAATCCCAGCAGGATCAGTGGTGGATTTGAAACCAGATCAGGTGTGTTCCAGGCACCTCCATGAGCTGCAGGAAAAGATTGCTCAGTTCAAGTCCTTTAAAAATAAAAACTCAGCAAATTAGGAAAATTTGTGTCTCTTAAACAGAACCCCGCATTCGCGGGGGAGAAATTCCAGGCAAATCAACATCTGTAATGAACCTGTGACAGCGAAACAATATAAAAAGCGATATTTAGAGGTGAAGCATCCACTGTAGAGAGGGAAAGAAAAAAAAATAGTTCCTAAAAGCATCCCAGACCCAGGAGGAAAATTTCCTGTTGTAGGAATGAAGGGAAGCTCAGCCCCTTCCTCCTGCTTTCCCAATCACAGGTTGGAGCTGCCTACATGCTGCGAATAGGGCTGGGACTCAGCCATCACGCCATCAGCTCTACAGACACCAAATCTTTCCCCTCTGGCAGGAAAAGATACGATATGTGGGACTAAAACCTGTGCTTAACAGAGAGGGGTGAGGGCCAGACAATCTCCAACCTGTTGCATGCTCCAGGACTGGCTGGCAGGGAAAGGTCAGCTCCATCAAAGCAGCCAGCATAGTAAGCCAGTTAATAGCAAACCTGTTTCTAATTGCTTGTTGTATTATAGCTACACCTTCAACCACCTGAGACCACCAGGAACCCATTCAAAGCCTTGCTTCCTAGCTTACACATAAGCCTTTCATGTTTTATTATAACCCTGCTGACTTTTGCTTTCATTTATGTGCAGAAGAAAATGGCTGCTTTGCTTTTGCTAGCCTCCACACACAAGGGGACTTTTATAAACCTTATTTCCACATACATTGCTTCCAGATACCCCCAGCAGATCCCCTCCGGATTCCTGCAGTCTGATGCTCAGTGCCCAAATGGCTGCATGAGACACACACCAGTATCCTCAGGAGCAGGTTTTCCACCATTTCTTGCTCCACATTCACATGGGCAATGAAACCACACCAGTGCTCTTCACATGTTGGTTGTGTTAGTTAAGTACGTTCTATTATTTAAGCCCCCTAACCTTATGACTGCAGCAGCTACTAATGCACGGAGGAGATCTTTCAAGGATCTCCACAGGAGATCCCTGTACCAACAGCTCTTTCCACGGCCTCTCGCTCGTGCCCAAATTCATGCAACCTCATATGACACCATGTGTTCGCTCCCTCCATCCCATCCCAACCTCATCCAGTTCCCCTGTGATGAGACTCAATGATGGGTCAGGAAAGGGTTGGAATGCAAAGCATGGGAAGCAGCTAGAGTGTTCCTCTCCCAGATCAGCCCAACAACATTTTATCCCTTGCCCATAGGTGTATGACCTTGGGGGTTTAAGTCCTGTGGGAAGCACCATGAGCTATCTGTGCTCTCCTCCACTGTCCCAGGATACCAACATCTGGACTACCCAAAAGCCTCACAATTCCTTGGTGCGATGGTTGTTCCTGGCCAGGCATGGAAGGGAATTGTACCCCATCTGCAGACTGGGTCCCTGGCAGTGAGAACCTCTCCCTGCCTGAATCAACTTTCCCTTGACAGCCTACACCTCTGACAGTTAATTCCTCATCACTGACTATTAATATTTCATAGCAGCAGTCAGCACCGGGACGCCACTGTGACGGCAGCTTCAGAAACACAGGCAGACCATCCAGATCACCGTATCACTAAAAGGGTTATGGTTAATCAGGCATTGCAGGGCATTTCTTTGGCATGGTTCAAGGTTACAGCAAGGGGCACCTGCTGGCAGCAGCTCCTTTCACTTATGTTTTCAGGCAGACATGGTGGGAATGCACTGAATTACAGTCAAGCCCATCCGTGCTCAGTGTTTAATCCTGGCTCAGCTGAGCCTCAGCCACCTCGTCTCTGCTTTCTTTATTTTTTTCTTTCTTCTTTTTTTTTTTTTCTTTTCCCTGTTATTTAAATGATTTTGAGCAAGAAAGTAGGCCATGAAAAAGGGGGTAGCATTGTTTTAATAATTAGCAATTATGATTGCTGTAATATTAATTGCATATTTCCATAGCAAACACCCCCCTGGAGGGGAAAAGTGAGCGGTGGTTAGAGACTGCCGAAGCCTAAAACTGGAATTCCTGGGAACAGGGAGGGGAAAAAAAAGGAGAGAGAGAATGAACTCCTTACATTCAAGTAAATTACTATAGGGATTCCTTAGAAACCTTTAATTAGCCCTGCTCTGCTGTCGCATTGATTGGTCTGAAACTCATCAATTATTCAATGGCAGCAGCTCTCTCTCTCTCTCTCTCTCTTTTTCTTCCTTCTTTTCATCCTTTAGGTGGAAGAGCCCGTTCTTAACCTGCTGGGGCATTTCTGTTTCCATGCTATCAAGTCTTGGGCCAGGAAACTCAGCTCAATTTCCAACCTCCAACTCAAATCCTACAGGGACCCATTCTGATCTTCATGACAGAGGATCAGGGTCCTGTGCCCTTGTCTTGCTGGGGTTGCCACTCCGCAGCAGGGCTGTTACAGTTAAGAGGTGGCCCATGATGGTTTTTATGGATCCCTCCTCATCCCTGCTGCTTTCTAGCTTGGGTAATTGCACACCAGCTTCCAAAAGTGGGGTTTTCCAGGGGACAAGGTGCTCTTCACACTTGGCAACCCTGTGGGGTGGCTGTCAGCAGAGGGAAAGAAGGTGTCATGGCTCCCAAGCGGGTGATGCGTTTTCATGTGTGAAAGCCATGCTGGGGAAAGCAAGAAAAGGAGGTTTAGCAGACAGCTCTCAGCAACTCTGGAGTAAAGATGGGGCTGACCTGGATTTGTAGTTAGTTGCTCCCCAGATAAATTTGGCCTGGGAAGTTTAGAGTCTTACATGCAAGGTACTATTTACAAGTTATTATTTCACTACCATATCCTGGCTTGTGGCTATGAAATCTGTGATAACCATCCCAAATCATCCACTTACTTGAAAAAGCCACAGTTCCCTCAAGTTCATTTGCCAAACGAGGCCCAATCCTCATTAACAGTTCCCTCTCACTGTCCCTACACTGCCTTGCTGGGCTGATTTATCCCACCAAGTGAGCACCAAACCCCTCCTCAGTCAGTACCTGTTGTTTGGCTACCAAAAGCACTATGGACCGGGTCCTCCTGGCAGCACCAAGCCATGGTGGTAGCAGAGCATCACAGACGAGGATGAACTGCAAAGATCAAAATTCATCCCTGGCTGCCTTGCACTATTTAAACTGCTGGGAGAACTGCTTTGCTCACCATGTGCGCACACACATCAGCCTGTGTATTATTTTTCTATTATTTTCCCTCTTATCCCTGGGAATTTACTCTAAAAGCTGGCTTCTGGAGACCCCTATGTAAAATGCAGCTCTGCAGCTTCAGTGGTACCGGCTTCTGCACAGCCCTGAGGAGCAGCAAGTGCCTGCTTACGGTAGTGCTTGGGAAACATGATGATAAAGGAGGCCTTGGTCTAAACCAGAAGCCTTTCCTTGAATTATAAACTTTAAGAACATTGGGTTAGATATGCAAAATTTGATGGATGCCAAGTAATTTTTTCCACTTCATAAATTAAATTTTAATTTTTTCATTTTAACCCTGGACTCTTTTTAATGGACGAAATGGAGCTGTGGGGTATTTGATTTTCCCAGGCTAAATGTAATTTTCACCTCTTTTCCCTACACAACCATCTTTGGACTCGCAGGAAGATAAAATATGAGATGAAGGATTTCAGGGGAACAAAAAATGGGGAAAACACTAAATTCAAAGCGTTGACTCTGTGGGCAGCTCCGAAAGCTGCCGGGGGTGAAGCAGGATGGGCAGCACCTTTGGGCAGAGCTGTGCCCACTCCTCTTATTGCAAGAGAGTGTAAAAACTGAAGCCATTTGCATGACAAAGTGTCCAGAATTACTTTTCAAACTTACTCACACAACTGAACCCAAACCATTACAGTAAATGGCAATGAAGAGCTTCTTTGCAGAGTGACGAACTCATTCATACACGGAGTTTGTGTTTTTCCCATCCGGAACAAAACTCTGAGGAGACCTATAAAATGTTGAAAAGAGGCAGAAAAATGGCAGGTAGCAAGCTGTCAATGAAACTCCCTTTGTTTCAGGGAATCCAAACCACCTCCTGTGCCTTTTTGTAGTGCTACGGTCCCATTTGTCTCACCTTGCCATGGTAAACCTGGAATGGCTGCACATAGGGCCCTGGAAAATGGCTCATCCAGGAAAGACCTCTTGCATTTTAATGGAAACAGGCTTGGAAGGGTGAGGATGACAGTTGCAAGAATTTATCTCGAAGTGGATGCATGTGATATGAGAGACAAATTCAAATGCCAAATCTCAATGAACCCTCTGAGTGTGACACGTGTGCTTGTACCCTGAAAATTTTTATTTAAACTTTTTAAAGCAACATATTTAAATATGTTTAAATACCAACATGTTTGGCAAACCCAAAATATTTTAACTATTTAAAACAGCAAGGAGAGAAAATTGGGGCAGCAAAACCCCTTTTCTAAGGATGCTGACACAAGACAGAGCCATCCCAGTGTCCATCCCACCCAGAGCACCCAAAGCCCTCCTCACTGACAATCCATTGCCTGGTGGATCGAGTTGAAGTCCTCCCTTATCTGCTAGCACTTGCAAAATTTTGGAGAAAACTAACTGACCAACATATAAGCAAAGAATTTTTTACTTTCTCCTAAAGATCTTTTATTTTGTATTAAAGGAGTATTTAATTTGATCCTAATTGTTCTACTTTTTTTTTTTTTTTAGGTTTTTTTTTTTTTTTTAAGACATCAGTGGGGGCAGGGGCTTCACATTTAAAATTTATGCTGAATAGTCTCAAAACACTATTTAGAAATCTGAATTTCCCATTTAGATTAACTTAAAATGATGCTTTACCTCTAAATTTGTGAGACATTCTTTTTCTAGACAAAATGTTTTTCATTTGATGCTGTTTAGTAAATGGTTTCATTCACCCCCAAGTCCACCTTTTGACATGGGAATGATCTGTCTTCTCCCTCCTCTACCTTTCAATAACCTCTAATATGCACCAAGCTTCTTCAGAGTTCTGCTTGCTTTATATTTTGCTATTTAAAACAAGAAGAGGAATTAGTAAATCATGTTGGAACAAAAAAAACCCAAACAAACAAAACTATAATCCAAAATTAGGACTCCTGATGCCTCAGAGGAGCCCATCCCCAAGTGGTATGGATGTGCCAGGAGATCTCGGGAAGGTCGGGATGCTCCCACTGGAGGTTTCCTCGCTCCTGCTCCCATGTTCAGGGAGAGCTACAGAGAACTCACTGCTGAATACAGGCAAAACAATAAAAAAATACAAACCAAACAAAACCTGAACCCCTTGCCCCAAGAGGGGGATAAGAAATGATCTATTGACTATGAATTTCATTTGTCTTACCACCTTCCTCGGTTTGAGCAGCTGCAACCGTGTCGCTCGCAATGTGTGTACACTTATTAGCCTGTGTATTTCCCATCCTACTTATCCCTGGGAATTTATTCTAAAGCTCGCTTTTTGGAAACCCATAAGTAGGACATAATTCAGAGGATCTGATGTTCTGGTCAATATTTTGTCAAGTATTTATTCTGCAAGCTCTGATATTGTGGAGAAAAGTGTCCTTAAAAACATATGTATGATTTTACTTATATATGCATAAAATCTAAGCCATGCAAAACACAAACATCCAGGAACACACAGGGCATTTGGCACACTGATCTATGCCAGACAAGCATTTTGAGACTTTTTTTACCCTAAAAAAGTCATAAAAGTGTTCCCTTATTCAAAGCAGCTCTTTCAGCTCATGACAGGCAACCAGGCAGCACTTTGCCACCCAGAACTGGCAGAAATGCTGCAGTTAAAAACTTTTTTATTGTGGATAATAATTTACATCCCTCTATTGGAGATCTAGAGCCTACATGTGCATCCTATTGCCTGCGGCAGCTGATGGAACTTGCAGATTCCTCCGTATCCTGTGTTAAAATCCAATCTAATACTCTTAAAAATCCTCAGGAATATTCTTACTAAGTGCTTTTTGAAAACAACTAGATTGTTTTCTCTGATTTTGAGGGTAGGAGAAAGAAAAAGGTGTTAGGTCTTTCCTGGCTGTCCATGTCCCACCACCTGCATCTGCCTTCTGAAAACAAGGGAAGGGGAAAAAACCTGAAAATCATAACTTTTCTCTCATTTTTCATTTTTTCTTTCCCATTTTAATGCCAAATATGGGTGGGAAGTGTTACTGTTTTCTATGGGTAAAGAGGAGGGTGCTTGATTTCTGTCAAAGTCATGACACTACTTGAGAACTGACCAAAAAGAATTGATCCAAAAATCTACAGAAAACATACTTTCCTTTTGACAAAAATTAAAAATCAGACAAACAAACCAACAAAAAACAGCCCTAAACCTCTGAGGTATCTTAAGAACATGCTGTATTTTCAGAGAAAGTATTTAATTGGGTTTTTATAGTATATATTGAAAGACATTTGCTTCAAATGCAGTTTTGTCTTTGCTGTTATCATTTAAATTTCCTGGCTTAGATAATAAAAGAAGTCAGAACTTTGCATTTTTTCCCCGTTTTCACTTTGCAGTACAATGTAATTCCTATCAACTTGTGCATTCAATGTAAACTTTTTTTGCTATTGCTCCATGAAATATGTTCTGAGTGTCCCCAGGGTAAAGATGGGGGGAAAGAATGAGGTATCACCTTGAGCCTGTCTGTCAGCTGCCTGCCTCTGGGGTGCCGCGGAACCCCAAGGAGAAACAACCACTTGCTTTGCTGGATCTTGTCTTGGATACAAACACCAAAGCCATGCTCTCACTGCAGGTCAGCCAACCCCAGATAAAACCCCTCATACTCAGGAGCAACAGCAGGTGAGCCAGCCCTACAGCTGCAGTGTAGGGATCAAACACCGGTAAAGTTCTATGCACCTGGGAAGGTAAATGCGAGCTCTTTAAATCCTTTTTTGCTGCTAATTTTGTAGATATTGGTTTTATTTTATTTGTTGCTATTTTTCTTTAATCCCTTGATCGAGCCACCATTGACTCCAAAGCTTTCCATCTGCATCACTAAAAAGGTAACCCCTTTCCAGAATGCAAGTTTGCCCCACGGCTGCACAGAGGAAATGTTGCTTGGGCTAAGGGCCCACGAAACTTGCTCAAAGGCACTTAGGATGGTGAAAGAGGGGCTGAGAGTGAAAATCACCTTCTCAGTCCCCCCAAAAAACCCTTTTTTCTCAGGGATCAGCCTTGCCACAGCACAAGAGGGCAAGGACAAAACTCAACCTGACTCGCTATTTTTTTCCTTAAGCTGGTGGGTTTAAGGTTGCATCTCTATAGTACATGAGAAAAGGCTTTTTGTTTTGTTTTATTCCTTTTTAGTTCCACACCCCCCGCCCCCCCCCCCCCCCAGTTCCTTGCCTATCACTAAAGCAAACACACGTATGCATGCCCCTGTCTCTAAGAGAGTGCTGGTTACTTCACCCCTCTCCTTCCCTCCACCCCAAATTTCAAGGAGAACATACAGCTCATGAAAATTTAATGCCATATGTAACAAAGCAAAATGAATATTTAATTGGGGCTTTTATGTGAAACCAGATAACGAAACCAGTTACACACAGGGAAAAAGAAATAAAATTAAGCCACTCTAATGTTTGATAAAAACTGGTACTGAAGCAGTTAAGCTATTGGCAACAAGCGGCTCCTAATAAACACTCAGCTAATTCTGTAGGAAAAGCACTAATTAGAAAAGCAATAATAATCGGTGTAATTGCTCTAAATTACCCTCCTCACAGAGAAGTGTGTTTGGGTACTGAAACGCAGCTGCTCCTGCTCCATCCAGGCACTGGCAGCCAAGGATGCTCCGCTTTTTCTCTGCTGCCCTCTCCCGGTCCAGCAAGGTGGAAGAGCTGCTACTGCTCACATCCCAGGGAATGACGGGGAACACCCTGGGCGCCCTTGGGCGTCCCAATTGGCCTGGAATCCCAGGTAACAACACCTGGGTGTCACTGACTCCCCAGAACACAGCGCTGGGCTCCAGAGCTAGATTGGCGTAGCTGAGGAAGATTGGCAGGTCCCTCTGGACGTCCAGCTGCTTTTTTATCTGCCCGAAGAGAAACAACAGAGATCAGTGACTTACACACATTAGACAGGTCAGGGCTTCATAAATGTTGCTTATAGTGATGTAGGGCTACATGCTGAAATGTGGCCAGGGTCTTGGAGCAAGAGCTGGAGAGCAGCATCGCTCCTTGGGGTCACTGTCTCCCTGCATCACCTCGACAAGGGTACCCACGGATGTGCAGAAGTAAAGAAGGGATGGAACTCACAGCTCAGATAGGAAAACACAGTGAAAAGCCCAGAGATCTCAATGTGAAAACAGGAATGTTAACTCCTCTCCAATGCACGTGGTGCCTGGAGGAGAGGTGCATGAAGAATTCATGTCCTCATGGTGTACTCCAGGCAAGTGGGGAGTCATAGAATCATTGAACACCAGGTTGCAAGGGACCTCAGCGATCACCTGGTCCAATGTTTCTTTGCAAAGATGTCCCAGCACCCTGTCCAGCTGAATATTAACAGTGTCCTGTGTTGGGAAACACACCACTTCCCTGGGGAGATTATTCCAGTGGCTGATTGTTCTCAATCCTCTTGCGTCCTGTTAGAATCTCCCCAGAAGCAACTTGTGCCCGTCACCCCTCATCTTTTCCATGGGACTCCTTGACAAAAGGCTTCTTCGTAGCCACCCTTTAAATGCTGGAACATGGTGACAGGCCCTCCCCGGAGCCTTATTTTCTAAAGCTGAACAGTTCCAGCTCTCTCAGCCTTTCCTCACATGGCTTCCAAGCCCTTGGATCATCTTTGTGGCCTTTGTATGGACCCTGTCAAGCCCATCCACATCTTTTTTGTGCAGCGAGAATCAAAACTGAACACAGTATTCCAGATGCAGCCTGACCAGCGCTGAATAGAGCAGGAGGATGACATCTTTGTCTTTGCTGGTGTTGCCCTTGCTGATGTTCCTCAGTATCCTGCTGGCTTCCTTTGTTGCAGCTGTTCACTGTTTATTCCTATTGAGCTTGTGTCCACCAGCACCCCCAAGTCACTTCCTGCAGAGCTGCTCCACAGCTGGGCAGGTCCCATCCTGTGCTGTGCTCCTGGATTGTGTTTATCCACATGCAAAACCTGACACTTGTTCTTGTTGAACTTCAGATGGTTCTTGTCAGTCCACTTTGAATTTTCCCATCATGCGCAAGAGATTCTCAGTGTTTGTTTAAAAACTCCTGGTTAGGAAGATGAGGACACAGAGGATTCTGTTTTTCACAGTTCTGATTACATTTTGGACATTAGGATCCTGCAAATGCTGCCCCATTCTGTTTGCAGAGCATTGAAATTATGGCACAATGATGCTCTCTAGTGTGGTATTTTTTTATTATTGGCAAATTTGTTTATGTTAACTTAAGTAATAATAACAAAATAAACTTTCATTGATTGTAAGTCTGTACCAGCCAGCAAGGTTGCACTAGGGTTGATAATCGGCCTTGTCAGAACAGTAAATTACCTCCCCATGCAGTGAAGAGAAGTTGGAAGTCAAGTTTAGCACGGCTGGAGGTGTCCAGCCTACAGTGGGGGCCTTAGACCAACCTCACTGGTTTCTTTCAGCTGCAATGCTGAGCTATAACTGCTCCAAAAACTCCTAAATCAGTTGCAGGTGGAGAAGCCCTGCAGTTAGCAACCAATCTACACGCTTGTACAAGTCAAAACCATCCCAGACTTGGTGCTTTGAAGACAAATAATCCCATCAGCATCCTGTGGTGCCTTCTCCCTGGTCTCACCTGCTTAAATATCACAGATTAACTTAATTCAACAATACCTAGTGTTGTGACATGCAACTATTATCTGATAAAATAGAAATATCCATCTCTTTGATCATTCTGTGACCTTCATCTGGGAGCTTTGTCTTTCTCAGTACTGGGTTGGTGACTAAAAAATCAGGATACCCCGTCCCCTGGTGACAATGGCACAGCTTCTAGATAGCGTTAGCCAAAACCAGCCCTATGCCAAATTCTTGAATCTGAGGCACAAGGGCAAGTGTGAAATGTTCTCCAAAACTGGTGTGATATTTTGATTCACTTCACTTCCAGGAGCTCCCACAGATGTAGAAAGGATGGCCTTTCACTGATCTTGGTGGAATCATTACAGAGGAAATTATTCCAGGAACAAAGTAAAATGATCAGAGCTGTACCCAGGTATTGTCTTTAAGCATAAAAGAAATGCAGAAACCTAAAGCAGTGCCTTGGAGAGTCAAACCCCTCATGAGCTCAGTTTCATTCCCTTACTTTGGTGATGTTACTCATCACAGCAGCCTTAGAAGTGGACAGTCACGCTCCAAGTTTCCCTGTGCAATTACATTCAAATCCTCATTGCTTCCACGCATGCTTCAGTGTTATTTATATTGGTTAAATGACCCATTAAACAAATACCGTACTTTGGGAAGTGAACAATTACAGTTTCTCCAGCGTTCAGTGGTGCTAAACACAAGAAAGAGGATTATGGTAAAGAGCTGGCTTGGAGTAGGTGTTTGGGGCTTTTGGGGGTGTGGGGAAGGGCTTTTAGCAACATTAATGTAGCATTTTCTGGTTTTGTGTGTTTAAAAAGTATTTTGAGGACATTTTGAAGGTTTTCTTCTTTGTTTATTTTAAAAAGAAATTTTTGTAGGAACCCATATTAATTGCAACCTGATTGCACTCAAGGGAATCCTACCTGATAAGGATTTACTCAGCTGGAGCCCAATCCTGCAAATACTTCCAGAGTTTGGTCCTGTGGACAGGGTCCAGGCAGAAAAGCACATTCCACGAGCTGACCTCATCTTCCCCATCACAGACGCTGCGCATCCAGCTATGCACATGGAAGCACATCCCATTATGAAGACATATTTGGTCAAGAAGGGAAGATGTGGCCCTGGCTCCTGTGGTGAGCAGGCTGGCTCTCAGCTGTCCTCAGCCCTGGTATGTCCATGGGGTGGAAAGGAACCTGCAGATGACCTCCCAGAAAAGTGGAGTGGAACTGGGACCTTGGGAATGTAGAGCAACAGATTTACCCAAAGACAGTATTGGCAGCCGAGAGGCACAATGAAGGAAATCCAAGTGCAAGGGAAAAGATGGGGTTTGGGCCACCACCTTCCAAAGGCGGATTTCAGCTGGATCAGTGCTGAAATAACAGGCACAGTGATGCTATGCAAAACTATCACTTCAGCCCGTTATTAATTTAATTAATTCACAATTTTTTAAAGTATTCTTCTGTTGTGCAGTTGAGCTTATTTTACCCTTCTAGTTTGCTGCACACATTAGGTGAGCCCCAGCACAAGGGAGGAGGATGAAAAGGAGCCAGAAGGGAGGACAAAGAAGATGCAAGGAGGTGGACAGAAGGGATCTGGGGACATCAGGGGGATCACAGGGGCCTCCCCTGATGCTGGCAGCATTCAGGCCTGTAAGACACCATGGTCCCAGCAGCAGCTCAGATCTGGAGGAGCAGGGACACAGTTTTGTGTTCCACCTAATTAAAGTGGCTGGATGTGCCCGAAATGTGTGCCAGCTCTTTCATGTGCCCACTCACCATTCACTCCCTTCTGAAGCGGTCTCTTGTGCATTAAGACCTGTGTTATTGTGCTTGGTCTGGCAGAGTGGAAAATTTAATTTTAAACTAATTAGTTTCTAAGTTGCTGAATATCCTCAGATTACCGGGCATCACCTTTCCCGAAGGGGGAGAACATAACTCACCTGTATCCAACATTTGACACTGCTGGAGTCAAGGGCAAGGAAACAAAGGATTCCAAATTGCTTATTGTCTTGGCCCAAAGGTCGAGAGTCATTTATGACAAAGCTCTAATTAATTGTTTATTACCTGTTAACTGACCATACTCTCTTTTGTTAGCATTTAGAATTATTAGCTAAAGGTTTGCTTTGAATGCAGAATGAGATTACCTTTGAAATCTACTTGTTTGGATTTCCTTGGTCTTCAAACAAGGCTGCCCTTGGCTGCTGTTCCCTGGGCAGCACTACTGGGGCCAGCAGCTTTTCAACTGACACCAAATCATTGACGTGCTGTTGTTCTGATCACTTGGTCACTGAAAGGTCATATGGATATAAATACTATTTTCCAATTATCATCATAAATTGGGCAGTAATCATGCAAAGACCAGACAGCTCTTTAAAGCTAACAGCAGCAATGATTACCATCCGAATTTGTCTTTCAACTTCATACAACAACTCTGCTACTCTGTCACCATGCAACCGTTTTCAAAATACTATGTTGGGGCTCTTTTCCTTCTTGGTTTTTAATTTTGGTGTTTTGAAAGGCACCAGAAGGAGAGCCGAAGTCATCAGGGTGTGGACATAACATCTGCCTTTGAGACGATGACAAGCTTCCAGCCCTGTGTTGATTTTGGGAGGGGCTTTGAGTTACAGCAGCACCCTGTTCATGGAGTTCAAGGCATCCTCTCTCCTCGTTGGTGACCTGAGCTGACAGCAGCAGTGGGGATATCCTAAGGGAACTTAAGGAGGTAAAGGGCAGGATGGGCTTTGCACTGAGCAGTGTGACACCCACTTGGGGCTTTTTACCTTCCTTATGTCTCTGCACAGTCATTTAAGAGTTTAAGGCACTTATAGATGAGTGTTGTATATACCAGGTTGGTGGAGATGATGCTGATTCTTATTTGAGTCCTCCTGCCACGACTACAGCATGTTGTGTGAAAAGTAGTGTGGGAAGGGACTGGGGGGCTGCTTGTAGGGCAGCCTCTACCCCAGAGCCCTTTTCTATGCTAGAAAAAGATCTGACATCCTCATTTGTGCCCTGATGCCATTTCTGCACATGGGACCTGCACAGGAGAAAAATTGTTCTAAGAAAAAAAAAAGAAAAAAAATTTTAAAACCTCTTTCTGTCCTCCCCCCATTGTCTTTTTTCACATAAATTCTCTCCCTTCTTGCCACAATATCTGCTTGTGTAGTGCCGGATATGCCACAAGGTCCCAGAGACAACACTAATCACTGCAGATGTACAGCACATTTTTCATTCTCTAGCAATTAAGAGACAAAACGTAAGTTGTTGTATAATAGCAAAAAGTATACGTTTAAGACATTAAATGTGGGTAAAATTTTTCCCACCTGGAGCATTTAAAAGCAGAATTAAACTCAAAATAAAAAAAATATTTCTAATTGAAAGTTTTTTTGCTTTGAGAGTGTCCCTTTGAGATATTCCCTAAAGCTCTTCTTAAACACCCCTCCTGTGACTCAAGGAGTCTTGCAGAAGAGATGCTAAAAATCATATAATTGGGGTTACCCCTGGTTTCCTTCAATGCAACATGACACGGATAGCCATGACACCATGGGACATGGGAAGACCCACATCCTTGCCTGTTCCAGCCAGCCCTGGAATGACGCTGATGGTGAAAAAATGCCATTTGTGCTGTGCAAAAAGGTGCTTGCTCCAAATTCTGGTCACTGGTAGGTCCCACTCTTTTCCCTTTGGCACCAAGACTTCTCCTGCTACTGAGTACTTCTGTCTCTTGCAAAACAGTCCCCCAGTTTTGCTTCTGGAGTTCTCACACTTGAAGACCCCTTGGTAAGCTCCCAGATTCTCCATTGCATCCATCCATGTCCCATTCTCACTTTCCTCCTGACAGCCACCACCAGAAGCAGTGGTTGGACTGCATTTCTATCCAGCACCATTCACAAAAGTAACCATAGACATCCACCCTGCAGCCACACCATCAAAAACCACGTGGGTTTGGAGATGCTGATGCTTGGCAGAAGCCATCATTCAAGCACACTGGGCACTTCATGCTGCTTATCTCATTGTGGTCCCCAAACACTGCATGGCCTCTTCCTCTGCAGGAGGGCGCAGAGATGCTGGTGTTGAGCTCACCCCAAGACAGGGGATGTCAGCTTTTGCCATGGTAAAGCCACACGACCAAACTACGCTCCGCATTTCAGAAGTACCCAGTGATGTTGAGCACTGGGCAGCCAGGTTGTCTGCTGCTTATGCTGCTTGGGCTCTCACAGCATGTTTCTGGTTGGAAGAGACCTCTGGAGACCATCTAGTTCAAGCCCCCTGCTAAAGCAGGACCGCCTACAGCACGTTCCACCAGATCACACGTAGGTGAGTTCATAACATCTCCAAACAAGACCCCACAACCTCTCTGGGCAGCCTGTTCCAGTGATCTGTTACCCACAAAATAAAGTTTTTCCTCATTTTCCAATGGAACTTCCTTGTGTTCCAGATTGTACCCATTGCCCCTTATCCTGTCCCTGGGCACCACTGGAAAGAGTCTGGCTTCATCCTCTGGACTCCTACCCTGAAGATATTTATATGCATTGATAAGATCCCCACTCAGTCCTCTCATCTTCTGGCTAAACAGGACCCGCTCCCTCAGCCTCTCCTCCGACGTGGAACACATTCCCCATTTCCTGTCCTCTGCTGCCATCAGGTGGATGTTTGGTCTTATTCAGGTTAAACCTGAAAATCCCAGCGTATTTTCCCCGCGTTTAACCATCTCGGCCGCAGCCAGTAGATTCCCCGGCCTTTGGTCACGCAGGCAAAGCCCCGACAGCCTGAAAACATGAAAAGACCCCTGATATTTTTCCTCTTCCCAAGAACAAGCTGATTTTGGAGGCCACAGAGCACTGGCATAGACTCAACAGGCAGCACTGTTGGGTCTTGGTCTTGTCTCTAGGTCAGTGCTCTGAATCCAGCCTCACCTCGGAGACCAGAACTATTCATTGCTCCCCTTAGCCAGCATCTGCCTTGCAAATTCCAACACATGAGAGGCAAGACTTTCAGCAGTGGCAGGAATTTAGCACTAGCACCCACCTTGGCATCATCCCAGGGCCAGGAGATCTCCTTCATGTGTTTGTGACAAGGGCCTGTAGGGACAGGACAGGGGAATGGCTTTAACCTGCCAGAGGGGAGACTGAGATGAGCTCTTAGGCAGAAGCTCTTCCCTGTGAGGGTGCTGAGGCGCTGGCACAGGGTGCCCAGAGAAGCTGTGGCTGCCCCATCCCTGGCAGTGTCCAAGGCCAGGTTGGACACAGGGGCTTGGAACAACCTGCTCTAGTGGAAGGTGTCCCTGCCAGTGGCAGGGGGTTGGAAGTGGATGAGCTTTAAGGTCCCTTCCAACACAAACCATAGGATTCTACGATTGTCATGGTTTAAGCTCAGCCGTAACTCGCCCAGTTTGCTCACTCACCCCCTGCTCTTCCCCCCCCCCCCCCCCCCCCGGCGGGGTGGAGAGAAGAATCAAAAGAATGTAACTCCCACGGGTTGAGATAAGAACAGCTCAGTAGCTAAGGTATAACACAAACCACTGCTGCTGCCACCAATAATAGTAATGATAAGGGAAATAACAAGGGAAGAGAATACAACTGCTCACCACCCAACGACCGAGCCATGTACTAACTCTTCCAGGTTCTTGCCCCCAGTTTTTACATCCTGGGCATAACGTGCTGTGGTATGAAATACCTCTGTGGTCAGTTTGGGTCAGATGTCCTGTCTCTGCTTCCTCCCGGCTTCCCCTCCTCTCTGGCAGAATATGAGACCCAGAAAGTCCTTGTAAACATTACTGCAACAACTAAAAACATTGGTGTTATCAGCACTGTTCCCCGGCCGAAAGTCAAAAACACAGCACTGAACCAGCTACTAAGAAGGAGAAAAATGACTGCTACTGCTGAACCCAGGACAATGATCTTCCTTCTAGAGGGCCTTAGGAGATCCAAAAAGACTGAGCATTTTTTGGTAAACATGACCTATAGTGATGAGCAGGTTCAAAGAGGTCATGGGAGGGGAGACCCCAGACTGACAACATCACAGGAACAATTTTGTAAACTGAAAAACTGCAGGAGACATTTTCAAGTAAGGCAGAAAAAGCTCAAAGATGCAAATCAGGATAATGAGGATATTGGAGAAGGTATCTTCATATTCCCAAAGGATTTTCATCATCTATGTGAGTCATCAAGCACTTTTATTCCCATGTTGTAGGGAAAAGGAGCTGGGAAACAAAGCAACCACAGTGCAAAACCACTTCTTGAAACACCAGCAGCACCTCTGCTGAACCATAAGCAAAGCATGGCAATGGCAATAAGAGAGAGATAGAAGCAACCACTGAAACCGGCTCCTTTTTCCACGTATACAGAGTGCCCATGGCCTGGAAGTCCTCTGTCAGCTCCTGGTTTTCCTCTGTCCTAAAGTAAATGGGATTGTTGGGCATTGACAAAAGACCATCAGCAGAAAGCAAGGTTAAAAACCCCATAATTCAGCCAGTTAACTGCCATCGCTGTTCTTATCTCTGCATTGTTGATAAACAAATTCGTAACAAGGTTTTACGGCTCTGTTCCCTGAAGCAGTCTATTAGTCTGTCATTCAACATATACTACCAGTCGAAGCCGAGGTCTCACAATACAACATCCCTTAAGATGATCTCCTTTGCATGTGCTATGATGCAATTATGCTAATTATCCAGCCTGCTTTAATACCCTCATCTTTTCCAGCAGGTTTATGATCAAACCTGTTCCTTTAATTTACTTCCCTACCATTTGAGCCGGCTTGTTTTGATGCGCTCTGCCAAGTGTACGTGTCTCTATGGGATGTTATGGCTTGTCAAGGCCGCAGGGAGCTTGGACATAACTTTGGTCCAGCTGACAATTTTAAACATTACTTCTCCTAAGTAGCATTCAGCCAAGGTTTGGTGTTTTCTCCCATCTGTAACATTATGACGATAATGCCCACGCATCTCAAAGTTTCAGCTTTTTTCTTTGCAGTGTAGTAAATTTCATGGTAAACCCTCACATATTTACCCTTCCACTTGAAATGAAAGCTTTGTCTCTTAAATTAACACTTATCTGCGGAAAAAAAAGAACCACCCCAAAACCCTAAAAAATTTGGAGATCAGATCTTTACAGCTAGTATAAACCCGATGCATAGTATAAAATCAAGACAGCAACTAAGAAGCTGGCCTTTCAATGTCTGGAATGAACTGCTTTAAGTAATACATATGTAAAATACAATTTTACATAAAAATCTCCTTATCTTCCAGACTGCCTGAAATACAGTTTGGTTCAAACCCTGCCTGTGTGGAAGATGGAAGATCCTTCACGTTCAGTGAGTTCTAACTTAGGAATATTTTCTTTCACATTTATAAAATTTCAGTGAAAGTGCTCTGCAAGATAGGTGTGTTGTAGCTTTTTAGTTGAAGTTTTCATGCGTGCTTTTTTTTTTTTTTTTACAAAAAATGGAATAAAATAAAATTTGAATTTTCATGGCTTGGGGTTACCACAAATTTTTCTCCCCCATTAAATACGATTTAAATACCAGTTGGCCGTAATCATAGTAAAATATCCAAACATGACCCAGGTCCCTTTGATAGAGGTTTTTCTGGTGTGCATCATTTCCATAAATTCCTGGGATGTGTGTGGCGGCCTTTAGTACTTTGTAATTTGAAAGTGCTTCCACAAACTATTTCCTGTTTTTTTTTTCCCCACTCTCTTACTGCTTATCAGAAGGACCTTGTGCCATCACAACAGAAAAATGATGTTCTTTGTAAATCACTACACATTCATTCGTGGGCTGCGCAGAGGGTTTGCACCACAAGTTCTGTGCCTCCCTGCAGCAGCTCTGGTACAGTGGCCTCTGCAGAGCATGAGCCAGCACCAAGGCTACCAACAGCTCAGAGCACGGGTGGGTGAAGGTCCATCAGGCTCTTTTCGTTTCCCTCTCAGATACAGAAACACAGCTCCAGCAGACTCCACACAAGCTGGTGGGAATGGAATAACCAGCTTGTTCCTTGTGTACCGTTGCTTTTTACCCATGCTGGATCTTAACCTTCAAGTGACGACCCTCATGTCATGCCAGTAATTCCCCTACATCATCAATCCAAAGGGCAGAGGGTCTGTCCTCTGTGCCAAAAGGAACTGTGAAGCTGCTCAGCCCAGTGTTGAGGCTGCCCTCAGGACTTGAGAGACAGGATGCTGTTTGGAGGAGATTTGGAAGAGGACCCATGATGTATGCCAGAGAAGGAAGCACCTTGGCTCTTTCAACTTGAACAAGAGCCTAGGGGAGGAGGCATCTTAGCAATATGGCAGCAAGACTCAACGCATCCCCCTCGTCTTTGCTTGGAATTGCTGAGTTCTCGCCTTGTAGCAACAGTTGGCGATGATCAACCAGAAAGACCTTAAAACGGGAGAACTTCCCTGGCATGGAAGGTGTAAAAGAGAGCGCCTTAGAGGTGTGAGGCTTGGGGAAGGGAACAAGATTAATCTCTTGGCTGAATCAGACATAGTCGTAGAGGAAAATGTGTGTAAGCTCTGAAGGAAGAGAGCTCAGCTGTGGAGTCAGGCTTCCTCCATCCTCCCACTACAGGCTAAAGAAGCAGAGGAAGGGAACGGATGCCCAACCAGCAACAAGACATGTGGACAAAATGGATCTCAGAAGAGCCAAAGTGGAAGTCCAGGTATCCCAACATAGTCAGAAGCTGTAACAGAAAGAGGAGCAAAGCTGCTCCTACAAGACTTCCCTTCAGGGGAATTGGAGTTAGCAAGAAAGACCTTGAGAACATGTCAGCTGTGAGGAACTGTTTTAGATTCGAGATGAATCAACTGGACAAATCTCTGTCTCAGATCATGGATTGTCCCATATAGATTTCAGGGACTTCAACCTCTTTGTTGGAGTGCCATATGAAGACTGCCTCCAACCTGCTTCACTGACCACAGCCATCAAAGTGGTCTTCATCATCCTGTCTTCTTCACAAAGAAATAGCGAAGCTCCAGGAGAGTTCAGCTGTGCAATCTGGAACATCTCTGAAAGACCCTGGGCACAAACCTACTCAAAAGCAGAAGCCTCAATGTTTCCCACTCACATGGGAATTTATTTACATTGGGCTAGCCCCCATCGTATGCCTTTGAAACCATTTCAGAATAGATCTCCTACCTGGGGGTGGGGAGATGCAAAACTGAATTCATGTCTAGAGCGTTCAAGGGCAAGCAGGAGGGGAGCTGCTGGGATAAGCAAATCCTGTTGTCTTTACACCAAACCCACAGGGAAATGGGGACTGCCTGACAGAGGAAAAGGTAATCTTCTTGATAGAGCAAACTGTGGTTGACAGAGAAGAAAGCTTTGCATGAATTCCTTTAGAAGAGTCCAGAGCTTTAGGGCATGAATGTGAAATTTCTGTGTCTACCAGCACTAAACCAAGGCTACTGTAGCTGCCTGTGTGAGCTACTCCAACCAGAAAAAGATGGTGTTTGCTAACACTAACCTGAGGAGAGGCAGGCCTTTGTTTCCAACCACAGAACAAGTCTTCCCACAGCATGAATGGTGACCAGGTTGTTGTGGGAAAGTCTGGCAGTAAAGGGAGGCAGCTCCACCTGGGAACACCTGAAGCAAAGCTTATATATGAAACATCATGTGAAGAACAAAGACCATGTGCCCAAGAGCAATAGACACCATCTGACCATGGTGGTTGGCTGGGATGTCAACTGCAGAATCAAGTTTCATAGAATAGAATGAAGTTTAGCATAGTGGAAACCTTGCCCACAGGAAGCCGAGGTTTCTTTCTGGGGAGTCATGAGATGCTCTAATAAACTCCATTCTCGCAATAATACATGACTTCAATCAAGATTCACACCTACTTGAGACCACAAAGTCTTACCTGCAACCACTGTAGAATGCCTTTGAAACAAGTTTGTGCGGCTTTTTCCCCCAGATTCTAGCTGTCCTAGGCATTGTGAAACATACAGTTCTGCACAAACTGTCTTAAGAGGGGAAAATGACTCCTTTCAATGACACAGATCAAGAGACTGCTTCCCCAGGTTGTAAGATAATGAGGCTGGAGAATTAAATAATAGCATAGCCCAGACAATTGTTGGAAGGCAAGATATTCCTGTTGCTAAGAGGTGGGGAGGAAAGCAAAAACCATAAAGGGGTTTAGAAGTGGCTTGAATTCATACAAAAAGTTTGAGAAATGCTCACGTGGAAAGAGAAGTTATGCCCTCTGTAACTGAAGCAGGAGGAACGTTAGAACTGAATGGCCGTCCTATGTGGAGAGCATCAGATCATTTCCAGGGGATCACAGAATGGTTCATGTTGTGAGGGACCTTAAAGCTCATCCAGCTCCAACCCCCTGCCACAGGCAGGGACACCTTCCACTAGGTTGCTACAAACCCCATCCAACCTGGCCTTGAACATTGCCAGGGATGAGGCAGCCACAGCTTCTCTGGGCACCCTGTGCCAGCACCTCAGCACCCTCACAGGGAAGAGCTTCTGCCTAAGATTTTATCTATCAGTAACTCCCTCTCAGAAGTGCCTGGCTTTTTCTTTAACCAAAGCTAACTAAATTCAGTTGTTTCTCTTGTGTAGATTGAAAACTATCATCCAGCACTGTTCAACAAAGGCTTTCTTGATACTTTAAGTTCCTTAAAACACTGTAACCGGAGGCACCTCTCTTTTTTTTAAAGTAGTAATTTTCATAGGATTGAGTTATTCTCAATACAACACTAAAGCCAAAGTGTTAATCTGGTTTTGGCGTTTTATTCAAACTTCTTCACTCAAGCACCAGGTTATATTTAAAACCCTGCTATCAGTGAAACAGCATGTGTCACTGGTCATTCTCACCCACCTTCTCTGTGAGGTGAGAACTGCACAGATGGTTTATCAGATTGCTTTGGAAACACGCACTGCACCGGGTTGGTGCCTAAGGTCAAATGAGCCTGACTTACATAAGGAATCAAGGTCAGTGAGGGTCCTTAGGCCTTCTGCAAAGCAGCTTTACCCTCACAGCGAGCAAGGGTGGCTTGTACTAGTGTCACATCTGCAAATTCCAAGACTACTAAGAACAAAAATAGTCGGTCGACTGATGTACAACTAGTTTCATAAATATCAACACCTGTTTCTCATTATTTTGCCTCTTTGAAGAAGATCCTTTCCTATTTCAGCTGGTCAGAAGGCCACCCCATCTTGAGTTACAGGCTGGTCACAGTACCTCCACCGCCATCTCCTTAAGTAAGGACAAGAGAGCCACCCTGATGAAACCAGACCAATTCCACAAGCCAAAGGAAGGAGGACGCAAAGCAGAACACACCTTTGCAGCCACATACGTGCCACTTCAAAGTTTCCGTGACTCAGAGATATAGGCTGCCAGTGGTGGTACCCAGTCAAAACAAATACTGTGGCTTAGTGAAACAAGCCTGAGGCTGGGAGGAAGGAAGAAGTGGGTTTTAGTGCTGGTTCTGCAAACACACCTTCGGGTAACGGTAACCATGAAATTCCCCAGGATCTTAAACTCATTTGAAAGAACATAGGGTTGACACACACAAGTACCTGCGGACTCCAGCAAAACAGGGCCATAAAACACTACCCACTGGCTGCACTTATCTGCTTTCCATCTGTACATAGATACTGTTCATCATACTCTAACCCTTGGCACTCCTCCACACAGACTTCTAACAGATCATTTTCCCTCTACTCCTCCACAGCTGTGGAGGTTTGATGCCTGCAATGAGAGAATCTGATTCCTCTGCTGAATAAAACAACCCGTGCAAGAACCTTTTAAGGGAGAGAGGCTGAGAAAAGAGATTTTATTTTAACTTCTCAATTTATGATCGTGTTACCTTCATCACATTCAATATCAGCATTTCATCCCTTTTTAATCTTCACACTCACTTAGTTCTTTTCTGTGGGAAAGAGACTCTAAGGGACTTGGCTTGTGATGAAGTTGGCATTGCCTTGACCACATGGATAACAAGAACACAAAGTACAATCCCACACTGCTCAATGCAAGGCCAGGTTTCATCAATGCCAGCTAGAGCACAGAGCATTTAAGAATAACAAAAGAGGAGGAATAGCCCCTGTACACCTCCAAAGGCACATCTTAGATATATATCGCTAGTTTTAGAATTAGCTCAGTCATGGCTGGGGAAAAATCACACAGCCAGAGCTCCATGGCTGCAGACACAGGAGTATTAGCATTTGATATGAGAACTTGGGGTTGAACCGGAACCAACACTTAAACATTCCACACCATGTGAAGAAGTTCATCCATTTACATAGATCTTGGGCTTAAGCTCTTCCCTGTGAGGGTGCTGAGGCGCTGGCACAGCGTGTCCAAACAAGCTGTGGCTGCTCCATCCCTGGCAGTGTTCAAGGCCAGGTTGGACACAGGGGCTTGGAGCAACCTGCTCTAGCGGAAGGTGTCCCTGCCTGGGGCAGGGGTTGGAACTGGATGAGCTTTAAGGTCTCTTCCAACACAAACCAGTCTGTGGTTCTATGAATTCCTCATTGCTCCCGTGTTGTTCTAATCCACTGACATGTTTTCTTAACTGGATGTCTTTCAATTTTTTGGCCTAATGTTTAGGAATACAAATGTATTTCAACACTTGGCTAACTCATTAAGATGGGTTTTGGCAGGGTCATAGCAAATTTAGCCTACCAGCAGCCTCTGCAAGCAGACTGGAGTTTCCCAAGCCAGCATCTGAATCAGTGTCAAAAAAAGTCAGCTAATCCATTGCCATCTGTCTTTATTTTGTTAGCCACCCAGTTGGATGCAACAGTCCCATTGTTAGCAATTAGTGTGGCCAGTGCTACCTGCTGCAGCACTAATTAACAGCACATTAGTTCTTCTAAACACACCCCGATCTTTTGACAGCACCAGACACAGGGGATTGGTTGAAGGCAGAGGGAGAAGCATCTTTTGCTTCCCAAAATTATGCTCACCCTCCCAATCATGATAAATCATTCATTTGAGCAACCTGCTCTAGTGGAAGCTGTCCCTGCCCATGGCGGCGGGTTGGAACTGGATGAGATTTAACGTCCCTTCCAACTCAAACCATTCTGTGGTTCTATGATCCTTTCTGCTCACTTAAGTGTCTCAGCTCTCAGAGCACTCCTGGCTACAAACAGGTCCCACAACTTTAAAGTCATCTTTTGGTTCCCTAGCAATGATGATGCTCAAGAGGTTTGACTCCAAATAGTGTCCACCCATGTGTAAACTTTAGGCCACAAGAAAAAAAAAAAAAGGCCACAGCTCAGGGAGAACACACAAATTATGGTCATTGCCATGTAATTATGGTATTACTACAGCTGCAGGAAAGACTCTTGTTAGTCCCCCTTGATTTGATCAGAAATGAGGTCCAAGAGAGTACATTTGAACACACACACACACACACACACACGAGAAATAGGACTTCTGAGTTGTAACTTATGCCCTTAAGATGGTACCAAGATCAGAACTGCCTTTCCAATGCATCAAGTTCATGTCTTACACCACACAAAATCAATTCAGCTCGTGACTGACTTGCTTCCCAGTGTCTTCACTGAGACAGGACAACTTTGCCATACTGTTTGCCTGCTGAGTGAAACTACACACAACAGTGTCTGCTGACACAGCAATCTAAAAATATAGTAGACATTTGTGATCAAGTGTCTTACGCTCGAAATGAAGCCTCATTGAGCTTAAGTTCAACTAGGCTTCTGTCCATCAGCCAGGCAAGTTTCAACCCAGTGCTCTTAATCCCAACAGAACTGAAATATTTAGACTGTTACCTGCACACTAATTCACTTCCTACCTTCCCCCCTTTCTTTCAATAGGTAACGTTGACACTGTTTCTTCCTCCCCTTTTCTAACATGACTTCTGTTATTGACAAATGAGCATTTTGGGGAAAAAATCCTCTCTCATATTCCTCCTCCAGGCCAGAAAGAGCATAGCGTTTTCTCCATGTTTGATAGGCACGGCTGTTGGTTGCGATGCAAAACTCCACTAACTTGGAATTTCAGCATTTTTCGAATGCAATCAGGAGACAAATCAGTCTTGAAGAGTTTCAGTAAACCAGATTCTGCTCGGTCTCTAGAAAAAAAGTAAACCTTCCTCTCCCCAGAATCACAGAATCCCAGAGTGGTTTGTGCCAAAAGGGACCCTTAAAGCTCCTCCAGTTCCAACCCCTGTCACAGGCAGGGGCACCTTCCACTCCAAGCCCCTGTGTCCAACCTGGCCTTGAACACTGCAGGGACGGGGCAGACACAGCTTCTCTGGGCACCCTGTGCCAGCGCCTCAGCACCCTCACAGGGAAGAGCTTCTGCCTAAGAGCTCATCTCAGTCTCCCCTCTGGCAGGTTAAAGCTATTCCCCTTGTCCTGTCCCTACAGGCCCTTGTCCAAAGCCCCTCTCCAGGTTTCCTGCAGCCCCTTTAGGCACTGGGAGCTGCTCTAAGGTTTCCCCTTAAGGAGCCTTCTCTTCAGGGAAAAAAAAAAACCAACAAAATCAAAACCCACAACAGAATACATTCGCTCCACAGGATGAGATGCACAGTACACCTGCTGGGCAGCGCTTGGAATGCCCCAAGGATTGTCCAAGCATTCTGATTAAAGAAAAAGCAAAATTGCCTTCTTCAAAATCAAAATCAATGGAGACGTTACTGCAAACCTCTTCCCACAGAGGTTTTGAGGGTTTGATCACTATTTACTTGTAAGAGTGCTTCCTCTCATAGTCAGGTTACAGTCTTTTCCATCCAGTGGTGCCAGGCTGCAGGACAAGTTGCATCAGTTCTTCAGCCTTGAACTCAAGCTGCTTCTAAAGGGAATAGGTTGAGCCTGAGCTTTAACAATAAGAGATGCAAAACTAGATTCATGCTCCCCTCAGCCCAATTTCCATAAAGCCTCCTCCTGTGCTCCAACAACTCTTTTGGTGCTCTAACAAAGGAAAACTAAGTTTGATGATCATGAACTAGCAGATACATAGCAAGGGCGTTCGGGTAACTAGTAAGGTCGCTTTTGTGAATGTATATCGCTGCTGAAGCCAAGCATCAGCAACTCTTTCATTCTTTTTCAGCTCCACCACTTTTCCTGTTCTATTAAACCTCAGCATTTCTCAGCCCTGGCTCTTTGCCTATTTTAATTTCATACGCTGCACAAGCATCAAAGTCTGAGTACATTATGAAGATATTTTGGCTCACATCAGTACTAACATCAGTGTTGCTAATAGCCATGGTTTTTCCTCCCGTTGGACTCAGACTTCCGAAGATGTAAAAGAAAAGATAATGTACTTGTCTAAAGCGGATTATTGTTCCTAAATTAACATTATCATTTCCAAGGCTTAAATACAGAAAAAGGAATGGTTTATGTCAGCATATGAATGCCCACCATAGTGCTGTCTGTGAGTGTCTTCTGCAAAGCAGGATCCTATTGGTATGTCCAGTCTGGAGGTAGATGCTGTCCAGAGCAACTACACTCTTTCCCACCCCACCACATTCCTCACTGCTCAACAGTCCTCCCATACTTCCAAGACAGCTTTGCTCCTCAGATGCTTGACAGTCCTTCAGCCAAAAGAGGATTTAATTTGCTCCCCACAACAGATCGAGTTTATTCCAGATCCTTCTCTACCAAAGTCAATGCTCTTTGCTATTCAGAACTTATAAAAACACACGGTAACTAACTCTGAACTCTTTCCTCCACTACTTGACAGCAGTCTGGGTAGTGAGCATCCATCCCATCCTCAAGTGGACCTTGTTGAGCTTTTACTCAGCTACAATTCAAGTAGACACAAGCCCAACTGCCAAAAGCCAAAGCCCAGCTTTGCATTCCTTGGTGAGCTTTGGAAGCAAGCATGTGAGGAAGCACAGCACAGATGCAAAGCACAACTACCTCCACCTGTACACACCTTAGCTGAGGTCCACAAGGTATTTCAGTAGGACCTATACCTAACATCTGCTCTGACAGTGCACACTCCTTCTCTGTGTAGTGTAACCCAGATTTCCCCCAGCTCACAAATACCGGCACTGCCTGACACTGTTTTGTGGCAAGACAAATTCTGCTCTTCTCAGAGCTTCAGTAGGATCAAATTGGCTCCTCTCCTGAAAAGTCTGCCTCTGCTGTCTGAGGTGAGGCATGGAACAGGCTGCCCAAAGGAGTGGTAACTGCTCCATCCCTGGCAATGTTCAAGGCCAGGCTGGACAGAGCCTCAGGTGACATGGTCTAGCGCGAGGTGTCCCTGCCCATGGCAGGGGGTTGGCTGCACACTCGAGGTTTCAGCCTCCCTCAGTAGCTACTGCTTGATCAAAGGTGACCAACTGCCTAGACATCCCCTCTCAAAGGTAAAGAGCTGAGGGACAGCACCCACTTCTTTATCCAAAGATAAACCCCAACTGCCGATAACCCAAGTTTAATAATCTTCTACACTTGCTGCTACAACAACTGTTCTTGGAATCTTAGTTCAAAATGAAAAGCCATGTAGGCCAGACTTTAAAGTAAAGGTGCATTTTAAAAATCAAATGGAATTTGCAGCCTCAGGTGCACATTGCTCATGAGCTCAATTAATTAATGAGGCATACATAATTTTTTTATATTACCTTACTACAGCTTTGGATGAGCAAATGGCTAGATGCTGTTAACAGAAAAATCAAGAGTGACAGCAGCTTTGCTTCCACCTTTCCTGTTACAAATTAACAGAACAACAACAGAGCTGGAGCACCTATGTCCATTGCCACTTAGGATCCTATTCCAAAAGGAACTTGGCTTTACTGAATCCCTCCCAGCTTGATCTTCTACATGGGGGAAAAGAATCAAGAGCACTGAGGTCTGACATCTTTACATATCCACTACTTGCCATTCATTTTTCTTTTGCCAACTAACTAGATTTAATCCTGATTACAGTTAATGAAACAACAGCTAATGTAACATCAAAAGACTGCTCTCAGCTTTGAAGCCTCGATTCCCGTATTTGTAGCTGTGACAACCTAGCACCAGGAACTTACTCCACAAACTGTGCTTTCCCAAGAGAAGGAACAACCTTACTTAGAAAAATTTATACCCAAGAAAGGATGGAAAAGGGGCCAACATGACTGAGGGTTATTTTTAAGTTGCTTCTTTTTATAAAGTTTATTACGGTCATTTACTAGCCAAGCTTAAGTGGTTGGGAAAAAAACATGTTTCATTAATAACTTCGTAACAGTAATCAACTTTCATACCAGTTGCAATTGAATTCCATTAGCAGACCCTTTTAGAAACACTTTCTAACACACCTGTCATGTTACTTGCTATCCGTCTTATTCTTCTAATGAAGACAGCACCCCATAGACTCTTCAGAGAGAGTATTGACGCTTCAGTGTCCCCAAAATCAGGCTATAGTCAAACTTGTTTTGGTAAGAGCAGCACTGCTTTGTACTCAAGTAAAACACTGTGTGGGTGGAGTATAGTGAAATCCTGTATTTCACAATATTTAAAGTCAAAACCCAGCTGCAGTAAAATTTCAGTTTGCAATGCTAAAAAAAGCCGTAACCACAATGCAGTATGACAAGTTTGAAGGTTAAAACAAAACACAGTTCTCTGTGCCAACAATTTAGAGCTGCCGATGATTATCAAACACCCAAAACTTCACGCTCTCCCACTTCAACAGGAAAAGTCAAGTTGGACAGATGAAATTGAAAAGCTTTGTGAAAAACGGTAGTTGTGATTTCTGGTTTTTACTGTGCAAACCAGTTTAAGACAACAGCATCTCTAGCAGAGAGCAATGCAGAGCCCCATATTCAGACTTTACCTCTCCCTGCTGATTCCACAGGGAGTTTGAAGCAAAGCTAGTTAACACTGCTTGTCTGCAGTGTGTCTCAAGGTGGCTCAGTTCTGATGAAGCACAATGTCCTCAGTAGGAATGAGAAAACACCCCAGCTCTCCCCATGTTCTAGATTTGTGCAACAGCATCTGGAAGCCAAAGGACTCTGTGCAAGATGCTAAAGTTACAGCAGAGAATTCTCATTGCAGAGAGCTTACCACCCAGGTAGGAAACATGCATGAAAAGGAAGGAGGAAATACACAGAGATGATGCTTAACTATCAATTCTCACAGTAAAGGTGAAAGAGTCCAGGCATATGATGTTGCTCTCAAAGCCTCAGCCCTAAAACAACGTCTACATTAAGTTGACTTCTTCTGTGGGGGAGGAAGGATTCCAAAATGTCAGCTGTTCATCCAAGCTGCTAAAAGGCAACTCACAGGTAAGTTTTGGGCTCAGCTGTTTACAACAGCTACCCAATTTTTGACTACTTGACTACAACAATCAAGCTCAGACAGGGCTGCTGACAACAGAGAAATGAGAACCCAAGCGCATGGAATCTCAGGCCAAACTCAAGGCAACAGTTACATACAGAGTTCTTCCAGCTTCACAATACATGTAAGCAACTGGCTACCCATACTTAAAAGTATTTCCAGTTCAACACTCCCTTCCTGGTGTTTTATTTAACAAAATCATCTCATAAAATAATCCACATTTCATTTGTACTTCAGACATCAGTACTTTGACTGGCAGAGAAGAGGGAAGAAGTCATTCTCCTTACGTACCACAGGCATTCATTAAGATGCTTGAGCAGGCAAGGGTCAGATTTTGAGGAAGAGCAGAACAATGGGATAAGTCAGAAAGGCACTTAAAGAAACAGGAGTAGGTTAAAGTTACTCAAGAGCTGACAAAAGACATCTAAATGAAATACAGGCAAGCAAACATTCTGAGTGCAGGTAGGTTCCCTTGTTCCACTAAGCTGTGGCTGAAACAGTGCCCTGCATTCACTAGTAGCAGTCATTTTTCTCCTTAGTGGCTGGTGCAGTGTGGTGTTTTTGACTTTCAGCCTGGGAACAGCGCTGATAACACCAATGTTTTTAGCTGCTGCTCAGTAATGTTTACTCTGACCAAGGACTTTCTGAGTCTCATGCTCTGCCACGGAGGAGGGGATGCCGGGAGGAAGCAGAGACAGGATAACTGACCAAAGAGGTATTCCATACCACAGCACGTCATGCCCACTATATAAACTGGGGGCAGTTACCCAGAAGAGTTAGATCACTGCTGGGTCGGGCTGGGTATCGGTCGGCAGGTGGTGAGCGGTTGTATTCTCTTCCCTTGTCATTTCCCTTATCATTATTATTATTGGTGGTAGCAGCAGTGGTTTGTGTTATATCTTAGTTACTGGGGTGCTCTTATCTCAACCCGTGGGGTTACATTCTTTCGATTCTCCTCTCCATCCCTCCAGGAGCAGGGGTGGGAAGAAGTGGGGGGAGTGAGCGAGTGGCTGCGTGGTTCTGAGTAACCAAGTGGGCTTTAACCATGGCAAAGAGTAATGACAGGGGAGAGTAATTCAGTGGTTCTAACAGGAGCCAAATCAAGGTGACTTTCGCAGACTGAGATGGCCTTGCAGGCAGGAAGCACCACAGAGCCACAGATAACATCTGCAGCATCCTTGCATGCTATTAGGAAGCGTGCACCAAAAAAGAGGGGTACAGTCAAGGTTATTACCATGTTCAAGGCAAAGCAAGTAATACTGCCATAACTGAAAGAACCCACACTGAAATCCGTAATAAGTAGGCTACAGAATTTGGTCACCCAACTGATATGAGTAAAGAATGCACGAATGCACAATAAATGCAACTCAGTCTTTCAACATAGCTCCTAAGAGACAAGTGGTTCTTAATCTGTTTCACAGGTGAAAGTAAATATCTGAGCTAGTAGGATGTAATTTTGATTGTGGTAGAAAGAAGTAACTGCTTTAACAAACTTGACCTCAGCAAGCCTGCCAATGATACTAAGCTTCATGGTTCATTTGATACACTGGAGCGAAAGGATGGGATCCAGAGGGACCTTGACATGCTTGAGAGGTGGCCGATGCCAACCTCATGAAGTTCAACCAAGATAAGAGGAAGGTCCTGCACATAGGTCAGGGCAATTCCAGGCACAGCTACAGGTTGGGCAGAGAAGAGATTAAGAGCAGCCCTGAGTGGTGCTGAGTGTGGAGAAGCCCCCCATGACCCAGCTTCAGTGTGCGCTTGAACCCAGAAGCCTCCCATGTGCTGGGCTGCATCCCCAGAGCATGAGCAGCAGCTCAGGAAGGGGATTCTTCCCCTCTGCTGCGCTATTGTGGGACCCAAATTGCAGCACTGTGTACAGTTCTGGTGGCCTTAACGTAAGAAGGACAAGGTGCTGTTGGAGCAAGTCCAGAACACGCCGCGAGGATGATCAGGGGCTGGAGCACCTCCTGTACGGGGACAGGCTGAGAACATGGGCACTGTTCAGCTTGAGGAAGAGAAGGCTGCGTGGAGACCTAGAGCAGCTTCTGGTACCTGAAGGGGGCCTACAAGGATGCTGCAGAGGGACTCTTCATTAGGGACAGTAGAGACAGGACAACAGGTGATGGGGGCAAATTGAAAAAGGGGAAGTTCAGGTTAGATACAAGAAGTTCTTTACTGGGAGGGTGCTGAGGCACTGGAACAGGTTGCCCAAAGAAGTGGTAAATGGCTGTGTTCAACGCCAAGGTGGATGGGGCTTGGAGCAACCTGCTTTAATGGAAGGTGTCCCTGTGCGTGGCACGGGGCTGTGACTAGATGATCTTAAGGTCCCTTCCAACCCAAACCAGTCTGTGATTCTATGATTGGAGTAGACATCTGCATCACTAAACACACACTGATCCAGAACCTCCACTATAGCTGTACAAAGAAGTGTTTTTAACATCTAAACTACACTTTTCCAGCCACAACATGCAGGACACTCATGCCATTTATTTAGGTGGGTTAGACTGATTCCTACCCTTCAATAGAAAATATATACATCAATAATATAAATACTAATAAAACCCCACAACTGTCATTGTGAGAATTAAAACTTTTATTAGTGTGTTCACATATTAGGCAAACGCAACACGCATGAAGCTTATTTCTTAGGTTCACAAGTTCTACCAATACATTAGTCTACTGGTAAAACTAGCACAAACTGATAACTGCTTTGCCATTATTTTTTTTTAAACGTATCTGGCCCGTATTTTCAAGGTCTGGTTTTTGGTATTGCTTCAATGTCCTCATCTTTATGGCATAAACATATTCATCACTATCATCAATTCGGGCAACTGATTAAAAGCTGTAACACTGGCCACATTTTGTTCTCAAAGCTGAAGTTATGACTAGATGTACTTGCGGAGTACAGTGCTAGTGCAATGGATGAAACAATGGGAAAAACAGACAAAGGCAATCCTGCTACTGCCACAATAACAAAAGAATGACAGACAGCTAGATCACAAGATTGTTAGTAAGATGTATATTTTTCAAGTCAGAATAACCCTTCTATACAGTTTCCCAACCCTTCCCCAAAAGACTTACTTGTAGACTATATTTCAGAACATTTTTAGTATGGTGCAGCTGTAGTGTCCAAGGGTTGACAATAACATGCACTGTCATGAGGAACCTGGAAGTCCTCCTTTGCTGCTCATACCTCAGCAACCACTATCCTAGAGGTTTTGCAGAAGCAACTACTTTTAATAACAAGGCCCATTATGACATAATGAATGCGTATGATCTGGTATGTAAGTAAGCTAAACAAAGCCACATGGTTCAAAAATTTAAATTCTATTACTGAAATATGTTAAGAAGCTGCATCTATTTAAAACTTATATGAAAGAGTTTAGTTTACTCTGGGAAAGGATTTTTAAAGGTATTTGGCTTCAAAAACTAAAAATGTTTAATGAAAAAAATACAGATATAAGGAGTAAGCCAACCACCTTGTGTACTTAATCCAGTGTCCAATGCTACAGTAAAATTCTTATTCTATGAGGAAAACATACACTGATTGTAATGAAACTCTACTGTGAGAGTGGTGAGGCACTGGCACAGTTTGCCCAAAGAAGTGGTAAATGCTCCATCCCCGGCAGTGTTCAAGGCCAGGTTAGACAGAGCTTTGGGCGACACAGACTAGTGTGAAGCGTCCCTGCCCGTGGCAGGGGATCTGAACAGCATCATCATAAGGTCCTTTCCAACCCAAACAATTCTATGATTCTGTGACTTCATGATTCAAGGTAGAAAAAAAGTTCCAAATTACATCAGTACAGCTGGCAATAGATGCATCAACGCAGATGAGTAGAGAGAAGTAGACTCTTAGTGAGATGGATAGTCAGAATTTATAATATGAATTCATTTTAGGCCCCATTAAGTATATAAAGTGTCTTAAGATTTTGCAGATGAATCTCAAGACATTTTCTTTTTCCCTTCCAATAGAGGGATTTTTTTTTTTTTTTCTTTTCTTAAGAAGGCAGCAAAAAGTTAAGCTTTTCTACAAGGAAAGTCTGGTTTTTATGTTCAGGACAACTCGAAAACCTGTTTATATAAAAAATACAAAAGAATAAAGGAATAGAGTTTTGGAATTTCATGAGAGATTTTCCCCCCAGACAAAAACCCCAAACTACTATTTATGAGAACTAAAATGTAGAACAGCACAATAGTGTGATATCTGAGATCATGTACGTATACTTAGCTACTCATGTTATTGATAAACCATTAGGACACTCAATTATATACCCAATAAAAACACCATTAAGAGTCTTTATAACTGTCCCTTCTTTCTGAAGGCATTTCTACACACTAAGTTTTCATCTAGTATCAGAATATAGGAAACAGAATCCACAAGGTGCTTTAATTGATGAGACCTCAAGTGCTGTTTTTGTTGTTTTTTTTTTTTTTTGACTTTTTTTTTTCTTGTTTTTGTTTGGTTTTCACGTTTTTTTCTTTTTTTTTTTTTTTTTTTTAGAAACCTTTTTTTATGGATAGTGAAGGGTTCATAGGACCACACACAACTACTATGACAGAAAAGCAGTTATATTAAGTCTGTTGATTGGACTCAGTATTTAGCCCACTGATAAAGGAGGAAGGAGTTTTACGACATGCTGGAGCAGCGTACTGAAGGGGAGCCCATCTGAGTCAACACTTTGTCCAACCATTGCAGAGGTCCATTCAGATGAAGTTCAATCCAGCAAGGAGTACTTGTTACTGTCTGACGCCTACAAAATAAAGAATAGGGAAGTCAGGAAGTGTTGGCTGCCACAACTCCATGCTGATCATAAAGGTCTGGCTTTTTGGAGCAATCAACAAGATAAATGTAGAAGTGCTAGATGTTGTCAGAAACCCTATGTCAAAAGAGACTGTGTGGTTATACTGTGCTAGCTGATGTTATCTCAAAGGAACACTAAACTTTATCTCCTATTTCCTGTGATCTCACACTTCTACATGTGTTCTGTGCAACATCATCACACAAACAACTTCAGTAAAAACTGTTTCCCTCGTCTTCTATATAAACTTGCTCACAATTTTCCCTTAATTAAAAACCATATAGCAAGCCTTAGCAAAGCTGAAGAGCTGACAACCATAAAAACTTCATTCACTCTGCCATATAAACTTGTTTCAGAGATCTGTTATTCAAAAAATCTTCCTTCTCATCTCCAAAGTAAAAAAATCAGTATTGGATATACTCTGCTGAAAAATCCTGTTATTTCACTGTACCCACTCCAGGCATGGGAGTTTTCCCAACCTAGACTGGCAAGACTACTGTTGCTAGGCCAGTTTTTCCTAGTAATTCTAGCCACCCCAAAGTCAAAGCAATGAGGCATTAAGACTCAAAGGCAGCAGATTAGTCAGACACGAACCCAGCCCCTACATTTTTACTGTTGGCACTGTAACCCTTTGCTTTGAGGAAATCTGTTTGTATAAACAGAGAAACTGAAAAGGCAGAAAGATAAAGGCAGCAAAAGCATGGGTTTCAAAAGTTGTGGTTTCACATTTTCTAGGAGAAGAGCTGGGGTCTGCACTCTCAGCACTCTAAAAAACATTGTTATCTCAGCCCCAAATGCCTATGCCAAAAAAAAAAAAAAAAAGTGATCCAACAGAAGAACAATCTAAACCACAGGAAATATAATTCCATTGAGTCCCGAATCCTCTCCCAAAGAAGGAAGTTCATTATTCCACTGCTGTCAACTCCCCTACAATGTGTTCCATAACACACTTCCTCCAAATTTTATAACTGGTTCTGTTCAACAACCTTGGCTTTGCACTATGCTGACAAAGACAAAGGTTGATAAAATAGTGACAGTCACTTAGCAGCCAACTCAAAGGTAAAACTCAGCCTCTTCTACCCCATGGATTTCCAGTTCATGTACCACTAAGTTTCTTTGTTGTAATCACCTTCTACCTAACTTTCTTCAGAAGATGATCCTAGACCTGGATAGTTCCTGTGCCAACGTGAACACCTGGCAGTTAAACTCAGCTTCTACCACCATCTTCAATTCAAGCAATGTATCAAGCAATACAGGCTATTTTGTCCACAAGCTTATACGATGCATCTTGCCATACCTGCACATTTATGCATACACACCATATGACTAAAATGTCAGTAATGCTTTGACTTTGCCAAGGCCTGCTCAATAAGAAACGTTTTTGACATGAGGCATGGAAGTTTTAAGAATGATGGATATTACAGTGCTTCCTGGTCCATTTTGACAACTCTGACTACATTCATTAAAATTCAAGGTTGTGTTCGCAGGAGCAACCTGTTCTTGTTTTACTCCAACAGCAGCATAACTCACAAGTTTACTGCATCAATAATTTATTAGCATCATCTTAAACAGAGATGCAAAGAAACTAGTTCAGCATTATGTTAGTAATCAGTTTTTCTGTTCCAGCAGTGTTTCCACTGCAGCTTTTCCAATCCTATGATTTCTGAATGGTTTATAGACTACTAAGAACCACCATTTTCTCTCCTTAAAAATAACTTTACCAAAAGCTTCCCCACTGTTTTAACCCAGCACTTACACTCCATTCACTTCAAGTTGTCTCCATATAATCTGACTGATTAAGCCTTTCTTCTGTTTGAATTGAATGTTGTATTTAATTATGCCTAAGTGTACACACACTCTTTTAAGCCAAATCCAACAGTTCTTTAAACTTGAGCCAGATTCTTTCTTGTGTACTTCTTGCTAATGGAGAGGTATCAATTTATTCCATTACTCAAATTTCTGATTTCATCTAATTAGGCTTTTACAAAAGTGGCTTCATGTAGCCAAGAAGCCTCCCCACATACTGACGCTGCTATTTACATGTTTTATTTCAAGAGCAGATAAAAGAGTCAAACCCTCAGGATTCACAATGGAGCCTACATGCCATTATTCAACCTCAGAAATGATACAGATTAAAAAACAAAAAATTATATATTGCAATAGGGTATTGATATATTAGACTTCATTCTTTCAGTGGACAGCTTCTAGGGAGGTTTAAGGGCTCTGCTTAAAACCACATTTCCAGCTCTCCAAAGTAAAGAGATCTTTAATACCGCCCAGTCAGAAGTCAATTCCCTTTTTTCCCAAATTCCCAAACTAGATTAAAAACAGGCACTGTCCTCAACTAGAGCTCTTAAGTTTGTGCTAATAGAGAATGCAATCTGAACCTATTCCAAAGCAGATAAAAGACTTATTCCCCCCCCCCAAAAACCTGTTTTTAGCAGTTTATGCATGAACAGTCATCGTACTCCTGCAAAGTTTTTTTTCCACTACAAGTCTCAAAATATTTCCCATCTCTTACATGTGTTCTTCAGCTGTTTTATTCTGCAGAATGCACTCCAAGTGACTCCATTTCTTTCTATTGGGTACTATCAACTACATCCCACACCAAAACCTAATGAACTTTCTTACAGTCCATTATACATATATATGTGTATATATATATGCAACAGGACAGAGGCCAAAATGACTGCACATCCAACAGACAGCAAATAATCTCCATAACACAAACTGTGAAACTTCCAGATGTTGCCAGTGATTTCCCCACAACAAGCAAGCAAGCAGAACCAAGTGAGGAAATAGAACTTTGACGACATTCCTTGAATCAACAGCCCACTTCAATGCAATACTAAAATCAGTTTACCACTTTTTATGACTTAGGAGCAACAAAGCTGAGGGGAAAAAAAGAAAAATACAGGCTCAACTTACAGTAAGCATACCTACAACAATAGCAGTGAGAACTCTCTGTGCATAGGTTTCAAGCCAGAGAGAAATAGTATATTAGTGAAAAAAAGAAAAATTAACAACTCCAAAAGCCAAACTTTTTTTGTGTTTAACTCTTACCGGTATTCAGCTCCCCATCCTTTAACAAAACTCATTCTAATAGTACACATTCTAGTAAGCTGATAAACTGCTTCAAAACCCTGATTCACAGATTGAGCCAGAAGAGCAGCAAATTCTTGGTTATTGAAGATCTTCAGATTGCATCCTATAAAGAAAAAGTCAGAGTACAATCAATGAATATTTGTGTTTGCTACAGAGAAGCCCCAAACTGTGAAGAAGCTATCAACAGGAAATCAAATGTCATCCAGTTGGATGTACTCACTAGGTACTTTTACATGAAACCTGTGGTAGGCTACTCACCCGGAGGAATTTTGCACACAGTTGCAGGATGCCAGCCGTATCTTTGATTACAGTTGGGGCTCTGAACAAAAATCGCGCTATCACTTAGGCACTCAGCAAAAACTTCTCCACCAATGTAATAGAGACGCACTCCCCGGCCTGGAGAAGAATTTAAAGGAACTCTAGTTAAGATATGACCCAAGCAGATTAACAAACAAGGGAGTGTTTTCTTTCAGAGAAGGCCGAGATTTTTCTTTACAGCACAAGCAGAAATGCGTTACCTACAGGACCACACCACTGGGCTCACAGCTGTAGCAGGATCAAAACATGATTAACTGGGGTTTTCCTTCAACAAATACACAAAGTATGAAGGAGAAGCAGAATGATTTTTGATCAAGAGTGAGACAGAATTTTCTAGCCACATAATGACTTGTAACCAAATCCAAGTTAGGAAGCATTTGTTCCTAAACAACCTTTTCATTTAAAGAAGTGCCAGAATTGAAGTTAAAAGGTTAGACTCAGAATTAAAACCTGTGCTAATATTAAGAAGTGTTATATGCGAAGTGACACAGGCCGCTATGGCAAAAAAAGGAAAACAAGTATACCACTTCAACACTCTCAGCTTACATGCACCCACACTATTTCACAACCCACTGCATACCCCTTCTCTGTACTACTTTGACAAAAACAACATGACTTTATTTAACCCTACTACAAAAAACTATCCCTAAGATATCCTATTGTTCATGTTTAAATTGTGATCTTGTTCTCTCTCTCTGAGTGGAAAAAAAAACCCATATGGGTCATTTCTAGCATAAATAAATAATGTACAACTGATCTTTTGATAAAGAAAACTATTTATAAATATCAGGTCTTTTAAAGGTCATAGTTTCTCTTCCCTTTTTCTCTAAAACTATTTTTAAAACAAAATATGAGCTGCTCTATAAAGTAAGTGAGAGCTCTCCTTTCATTTTTGCTTTTTCTCATCATTGACCACTTTGATCAGTCAGCACAGCCACAGCTTGAACTTCTGCACATCTAAAATTTTACCAGATACGCATTTATATCTGGTATCAACAGAGTCAGAAGGTTCTACCGAAGAGATCGAATACTTTTTTTTGCTTTTTTAGTAAAAATAAAAACAAAAAAAAATCTTGTTATTGTGGCTGTCCTTAAGCTGAAAGACCGTAGACTTAGGTTGGATCTTAGGCAGTTCTTCCCTGCGAGGGTGCTGAGGCGCTGGCACAAGGCGCCCAAAGAAGCTGTGGCTGCCCCATCCCTGGCAGTGTTCAAGGCCAGGTTGGACACAGGGGCTTGGAGCAAGCTGCTCCAGTGGAAGGTGTCCCTGCCTGTGGCAGGGGCTTGGAACTGCATGAGCTTTGAGGTCCCCTCCAACACAAACCAGTTTGTGGTTCTACTTAAGTGGTTAAACTCTTTTACTAAAAGTGAAATCAAAAAAGATCTCATGAATGATGTTAAATAAAAGAATCCATGAAAAAACAAAACAGTTAATTGAAGAGCTTAAAGCTAAATTGCTGCATTGTGGAAAACAATATTCTTTACTAGTCACTACAAAGAAAACCTTTATGATGTTAAAACAGCACATCATCGCAATGGCAGCTTTTCCCATTTCAGAGAAGAATTCAAGAAGTAGAATGACCATTCTACATTTCATAAATGAGAATAAACTAAGCAACATGTTAACATTTTGTAATTAAAGCTTAAATTTCAATTATAAACATCTCTGAATACAAATGGTACCTAGGGCAGTGGTCTAACAAGGAGCCTAAAAGCCAAAAACCTACCCCCTCAGGATGCTTTGGTGCACTTTCTTTTTCCAGAACAGCAACATGAGCAGACAAATCCCATAGAGCTGAGTGGCTTCCTCTGGCGCTGCTCTCAGCCTGAGAGCTGCGTGACTGCTGCTGCCTTAAGTGGCTACTGACTGAGGAAAGGCAGCTCCCTTCAGCTCCAGCCATCGCTATAACTCTTCCCATTTGTACCTTGCTACGGCAGCAGAAGATGATACATTTCCTCGCAGTTTCAGGAACGAGGACCTCTGTGGCTTTCCACTACTGTCCTTAGCAAGACAGACAGACCAAGTTCTCCTTGGAAAGCCTTGAGAGAGAAGTTCAGTGGCTGGCCGCACAAGGGTGAAAGGATCCCAACCACAAAGGTCTGCCCATCCTACTTGGATCATTCCTGATAATTCAATGCTAAAATGAAATTAAACAGTTAAAAGATCAGAGATTTTTACCTATATGTCTCCTTGTCATTTCCACTGTAGCATTTCGGTTCACATTGGAAAGCAGACCTAGACAAAATCGCTCCGAATTTGATGGATCTGTAAAGCCATCTACAGTCAGGGAAGGCTGTGATGCATGGAAAGTTTCTCCCACTCTTTGATTCAATTCATAATATGCTATTGAACACCAAAACGCAGGCTCCGAGTAAGTAACTGGCTGCAAGTCTAAAGAAAGCAAAATTAAGAGACAAGCTTAACACAGAATTTGAGGCTGAAGTTTATCCACCCTGCTGTGCATCTCTCCTAGAAATGACAGCAATAGTCTCCTCAAACTATTCACATTATGCTCTGCTTGCTGTCATTTTCACCAACCCCAGTAAACAGAATGAAATTCAATATTCCACAAAGGAAAGGAGGAGGAAGAATGGGTGATCTAATCTGACCACAGCTCATTTAGTTTAGTAGTTGCATCTTGCTCAGCAAAATTATTAAGCTAATGTTGTTATGAGTGCCAGACATTGAGACATTTCTGTTGGCTTTCTATAACTTGCAAACATTTTGGCAATGTTAAAAGATTAAACTACCAGACACCAAACAACATAAAGGAAAAAATGTTAATATTAAAAAGATGTTCCCTTGTATTACACTAGATCTTACACTGTCTCTTTATCTAAATGCAGTTCTAATCTCCTTTTACTCTCCCCTACTACAGCTCAGTACCTTCCCTGGGCATCCTCAGCTCTTCCTGTGCTGCTTCTTTTCACCAACCCTAATTACATACGCAATGCTCCAAACAGCATATTCCTATCATATATCCTGTCACTATTCCTTAAACTCCAGGGAATCTGATCTTCCTGATGCATTTATACAGACACACAGCAATGGCACCTGATCAAAGAAGGTGGGCAACTAATGTGTGAGCAACAATTGTGTTGTGGTTACAGGTGAAACAGTACATAAGAGGAGCAGAACACACATACAAGGGAGACAGCAAGTCTAGGCAGCACTATGGATAGGTTAATGTCCTTTAAGCTATTTCTTTTACAAATGCTATTTCACACACGACTATATTATTCTTTCTATTTGTTAGAATCTCAACAGTTACAGAACTAGAGTACTTGTTAACAAGTTGTTAACCCAGTTCTACTATGTTTATCATCAGGAAGCAAACCCCATCTCCTCACTATATAGCTCTAATTTTTAAAGTACATTCTCATTTTTAATGTAATTATATATATGTGTATATATATACACATTTAAAATACATGTATTTTTATATATATTTTATATATATATAAAAAGTTACCACACACAGAGAAACAATTAGATGCATTTCCAGCTTACCCAGGCTATGATTAACTGGAGAAAGAGTACTAGGAGACAGCTCTGCTGGAGATCCTGTTGAAGCAATACAGAACACATGATTTCAGCGCAAATGATTCTTGTTATTTCAGATGGGTAGGTATAACCATTATCTAGATACAGTTTAATACTGAAATTCTTTGGAATAAGAAGTCTCAGAAATCCTACAACCAATTTTCTGGCATGTCTGAATAAAGATTACATTTAATTTTCCAGACTCTTGGGAACCTACACCTCCTCATAAAGATTTAATTAACATCTTAGTATTTGTTGCATTTGGCAGAGGTCTCACTTCTTGTGCACTCTGTGACCATGACTTTTTTTATGCACTTCTCCAGTGAAAATGCAGTGATTTCTTCCAAAATTCCGTGGGGAAAAAAAAAAAAAAAAAAAAAAAAAAAAAAGATAAAGTGGGTAAAGCAAGTGGGGTATTTCCTCTCTGTTAGAATCACAGAATAGTTAGGGTTGGAAAGGACCTTAAGATCATCCAGTTCCAACCCCCCTGCCATGGGCAGGGACACCTCCCACTGAAACATGTCAACCAAGGCTCTGTCCAACCTGTCCTTGAACACCGTCAGGGATGGAGCATGTATGTTCTCAAAGGAGAGGGTTTATCTCTACAAAAGAACAAGCTGGACTTCCTCTTTTGAGGAAATTATTCTTTCTTGGGAGGAGGAATGAAAAAAAAAATAAATAAAACAGAAAACCATGTACTCTCAACATGCAGTTTCCACACTAGCAGGTAAAATAAAGAGAAGCTTTGCACAGAAACATACAACAGCTGCTCATGTGAGGCTTTTTTAATTAAGGTACCTATTGTCAAATAGTGAGAAAATACTGTAGCTCTTACAGAAACTAGTGCAGTTGATTCCAATTAACTGAAAGAGATTGATAACATTAGCTACCCAAACACACACAAGTCTGACAGCACATAGCAGGACATTCTTACCCTGCACATTAACTGTGCTTTATCCAAGTCTAAGGCCAACCAAATTATGTAGAAATCCTTTCACACAAAAAGCACAAACACTTAATGTTTCTACTCCTCTTCCAATGGGGCCTTCGGTAAAAGAACTTATTTAAAACATGGCAGAAGTGGTAAGGTTGTCAGGACACAGGTTCTCAAGATGTGGCATTTCTGTAACTTGTTTAGGCCAGCAGACCCTTTGTTTCAATAAGCCTCTGTCCAGACAGTAAAATCAGGGGTAGGTTGAAACCAACTAGCTATTAAAATCTATTTTAAGCCTTTCCAATGAAGAACTAAATAGACCTCTATGCTTTTATGAAAAAAATGAAATACACTTAATATGGCACAAAATATTTTAAAAGCATTTCCTTAGCAGAAATTACTTTGTTCACAAAAGACTGGAAGTGGCATTTTAAAGAGAAAACACCAGGTTATACAGAGGGTTACTGCCATCAGCATTCAGGCTGAATTCAGTCTGCTGTGCATAGCGTTCACAACTATTACTACTAAGTCTTGAAAGTAGCAAAAATTAAATATTACCTGTATCCATGCTTTGGTTCAACTGCTGGTCACTTGTTTCTCCATCTTCACTAATATACCCTGGCGGTGGTGTTTCTGTTGGGGAAAAAAAACCAACCAACCAAAAAAAACAAAGAACCAAACAAAAATCCACCTATCTGGTTAATAACTGGGGAAATCTGAGGGATGTAGAATCTGGCGTTCTTGTCCTCAAGCCTTCAGGAGCTCCATATCATACCTGAATACTGAACTAGAATTTCATTTTGCTGTCTCTCTTCCAGTGGGTTAAATGTATTACCTGCCTGCGTAAAATGCACCATCTCTCGTATTGCCAGTCAACTGCTCAAATATGTTACATAATTAGCAGATAATTCTTGTTTGTTCCATTACTTTCACTACAGCAAGTTATAATTTTGCAATTGTAATCATCAGATTTCACATTTAGTAGAATTACAAATGAAACACCCATCTGGTGACTTCTATAAAAAAAACCCAAACAGCCACCTGAGCTGTCTTTATCCAGCATAACCATCAGATCAGATGCCCTCTCACACCTTATATAAGTTTCTAGATTTAAGTGTTATTTTTTAGTTCAGTCCCCAATCCATTTTATCTTTACTACAGAACAGTTGATTCCACTGATTCATTCATAACAACTATGTTATCTAGCTGGTCACACTACAAAGGCTCTATCATCATCATCATCATTACTACCTCCAAGCTCTATGAAAACTACAGTCTAGTCTTTTAACTTGATTTCTTTAAGATGGAGTTTGACAAACCAAAGTAAGCTCAGTAATAAGTTTGAAGCATTCTGATACTAGAAACTGTGTCTAATTCCACAGAAATACCTTCAAAACCCAGGAGAGAATGGATGCTCCTCTTCGCCATTCAAAATGTACTTTGTAATCCAGATAATGAGTTAACCAACTGCCTTTCAGAAAACAATTTTCTTTGAACTGAGCAAATGGCTTTTCCTATACATTAAAGGTGAAACCTGGATTTCTTTAGTGAAAGTGTTTGAAGCTAACTATCTCCACAATCACCTCAAAATTGTCTCCAAGACATCTGAGGGATTAAACACATCTAATTACATTATTACCAAACAGCAGAAATTTAAAGATGAAGCCTTTTTGCTTAAGAATGACAATCAAATTATATCAAATATCGTGCCTGAGATTTACAGCAATATAGTAAGATCAGAAGGAAGTCAGCGAGAGGAAGCCAGATTAAGTCAGTTAAATAAAAATGAACCAGAAGAACAACATCTTTGGTTAATTTTGTAAAACTAGTGTGCTAAATATAGATGTGACAAAATTCAAGTGAGCGTTTGAAAGGATGATTAAGGGGAATTTTTGCTCGGAAAAAGTTTAATGACAAAAATCATACTTATTTTGAATTATTCTTATAGAATTTATTGTGATAAAGTAGACTCCACATATCTACAAATCATTGTTATAGTAAAGCTCACAGCCATGGTAAAAGGTTAATAGCCATTTCCAATCCAACTCATGCCTTCTGTTTCCAGTTGCTAATATAGGCTCTCTGGCACAGATTATTTTCCACATGTAGTCTGTCTGAACAGAGAAGATTGCCTCCACCTAGTATAATTAATACTGTTTTAGGGTCAGAGGTTGAGCACCACCACAGCTGGAAATAAATGCACAAGCGCAGCATTGGGAACTCTTAGCACAGCTTGAATGCTGCCAGAAGTCAGGATGACTCAGCGCATCCATAACCTGAAAGGGAATGTACAGCCCCAAAGGCCATCCTGCATCTTCATGACCATCATCTTCCCAGCTGTAGGTAAAATCAGCCTCGCTGTAGACCAAGTTCTGAGAGAGTGCTGTGGTGAAAAACTACCACAGTTGTGGCAGCCTACAGCTAAGGAAAATGGTTCTCTGAAGCAGGCTGTCAAGACACACAAGAGTTACCAGAACGCAGCTAAGTACTCAAGATTGAGTTAGGGAGGTCAAATAAAGTAAGATGCCATGATATGAATACAACAGGAGGGTGTCAGTGACAAAGAGGAGGAAGCAAGGTGTGGTTAGCTGCATAAACATTGCAAGATCACATGAACACCTGCAATCACCTTGAGCAGACTTCCTGCAAATAACTACCTAGCTGCTTTAGCTCATTTCCACTGCAATGGTTTTTCAAATGGTGGCTTTCCCACAAGTTGTTTGCAAATACCAGCAAAAGCTCTCACACTGATTCAAAAAAGTATACATACATTAAGAAAGCAACACCAGCTTCTAGCACCTTAACCTGCTCTTTAAAGATTTGTTGCTTCCGAGCGGCAACAAATGTGGCACAAACTAAACAGATAAGATCAAATTAACTGATTTTTTTTTGGTGCCATTTCAATTCTTGGATACATTTAAAGAAAACACAAGTAACATTACAAGATGTTTAGATATATCTCAAACTTGTACACTGCATGTACTTGAATTTCAAGGCAGCCATCCTATCCTTAGAGAGTCCAGATTTGAATTCTCAGCTTGTTCATAACATAGCAGCAATAAACATTCATGAGTAAACTTCACATTTGCTTGGTTTTACACTCCTGACAACTTCCTGTAGAGACAGGAAACAGGAAGCTGGGCAGGAAACAAAGGTCACTCTTTTTATGTTTTAATAAGGGTACAGACTTTCGGGTGCACTGTAGCAGATTAGCCTGGTTACTTGTTTTGGGGGGGGAGAACAGGGAAATCTTTAGAGTTCAATATCGTTAGGCTGTCCTTTCATACTGAAAGGACAAGACTGCACACAATAGAAACAAATACATAAAGCAGACCTTGATCGATTGTGAACTGCAGATAAAAGCACTTTTAAGTCACTGTTTTGCAACTTAAAGTTTTCTCCACATAAAACATGCAACAAGGTCAAGCAGCACTTTGCTACTCAATCTCCAACAGACAGCATTTGGCAACCCCTATATGGCTATAAAACAGGCTTAAAGCATAATGTGAAGGCCTACTTCTCACTCATTAGAAATCTGAATCTTAATTAAGCTATTGAAACCAATTAAGCTATTGTGAAACCACAGCAATATGGTTTCACACAGGACTGTGTTCTGCAAGCAACACTGTTCAGGTATTTCCATTGGAATTAATACACATTATCTAGTTGATTTAATTTACTGGTGCATCTTTCAAGTAATTTGATCACTTAGAAGGATGAAATTATCTTTGCACCAGTGACACAATGTTAAACATACTGTGTACAGTGGAAGCTAAAAACATACCTGGTATGTAATTGCTCTGTGGCTCAATTCCAGCTGGAAAGTTAGTGTTTTCAGGAATGGAATGGGTATAGTCGTCAAGAGGTGGAAGCTCTGTCAGAATCTCAGTGTGCCGCGGCACTAGCACAGGAGGCAAAACTGGAAAAGCAAATTTCAAAGCATGAGTGAGATCCTCAAAATACGCACTTCAGTGAGCTAAAAGGGAAAAAAATCCCAACAACCAACTAAAACCTCTAAAAATTTCTTCAGATATTTTTAGATTTTCTAAATCTCAGTTCTGCTATTACTATAATTGTACTGCTAGTTCCTGGTAGAAACAAGTTTCTGAGGTGCATCTTGAGTAACACTAATTCCACAAAGTAAGTTGCCTCTATTCTCCTTTTCAGTCTGGATCATACTTAGCCAGCTGGAAACTGCTAGCAGTATTGGAAGGGTTTATCTGGAGTATTCAACATATTTGTAAAGATTTTTCAGTAACTTTGCTATTAAAAACTTCCAGGTGGATAGTATTCTCAAAAGCTGCATCTTTAAGAATCTTGTACCTTTGGCAAGAGAAAGCATCATCTTCCTTTATTTTTCATTTAAAACATCATGCTGAACTAGTATAGGTGCTGCTATAGAAAGTCAGAAGGAGTCTTCCTACCTGGTGTCTCCACTCTCTGGTAGTGATAAGGGTTTACACATACTTCATCCTTTTTAAGATTAAAAGCATATTCACAGTTTTCAATTGCTTTAAGTTCATGGTGGCTGTGAAGATCTGGCCAGCGCCATAAGCGACAGTAAATAACATGCGGTAATCCTTTACGATGAGATACCTGCAGACGGCCATCAAGGGATCTATAGGGCAAAGATGTTGAGAAGTATTTACAGACTGCATGCTGCCTTGCAATTGCTTAAACAACAGTGTACACAAACAGCATGGGTTGTTTAGGTATTCTGGGAATTCAGCGGGTTGACACTGCTGGTGACATCTATACTCTTATTAAAAGGCTTCAAATGGGATAGAAATGATGGTATCAAGCAGTGTTTTAACTTATTTTTGAGCTGCTCAAATTACTGCCACTGAATTTAGACTCCATTAAAAGCCACTTTACCTCCAACCAAGTATTTAGGATGATTGCTTCATACACTTTTTTTTTAATTCAGAAGACAGTTGTTAGAAAAATAATCACACACTGTAACAGTCCCTTCCATTGCTAAACCTCAAGGCTTTGCTGTGGCATGGATGTTTTACGGCTTTAAGCATAAGAATTCCCACAGTATTGCAAATAAGCCTATAAGCAGTCAGCTGCCCAAGTGATCCACATGACAGTATAACACAAAAAGCATGAATGCACATCGTGTAAGGGCTGTACAGTTTATCTTCTTGACTTCATCTGCCTTGCTACCAGCTGAAAATGTTTTGCTAGTTTTAAGACAGACTGCATATGCTTACACAAATGCAGATGTTTATGACTGTTATGGGATGGGAGACAAACCTCAATACACAAATCAAGTAATGTGACATGAAAAAAAATAAAGACCCTGTTTAGAATTTGCCCACATTAACTACTGAAGAACTTACAAACAATTTTCTAGTAGCTTGTATCTGAGCCAATTAGCAAGATTTAACTGAAAGCTTGTGGCATACAAAGCAGTTTAAGCACTTTGTAAGATTAGGTCTAAAGAATTAAGTTTCCCAACTTTGTTAATATAAATACCAGATCACATTAGAGCTTGCATTTAACAAGTCTTCCCATTCTTTCAATGGCACTGGTGTGAAACAGGAATATTGCAGAATTAGAGTTTCATTGGTCAAAACATCAGCTGAGAACACTTGGATTTCTACACTGGCAAGCAAGTATTTTAAAATGCTGTACCACAGAGGCCCTAGGAAGCATTTTTGTGTTATTTTACAACTAAATCATCCCATTACAGACCCTCCAAAGCAAACCCCTCCCACAAGATTTCTATGATGCGAGAGAGGGCAGAATATTCACCTGGTTTGTTCACAGAAGCTGTAAAGGCCTGCTGTATCCCACTGATCTATCGTGTTTGGTGTACTCAGTCCCCAAATTTCAGAGCAAGTGCTGTGCATAAATTGAAAACAAAAACAAAAAATTGATATGAATATGGAACATGGTTATTCAAAACACCATGATGTCAAACATGGAAAAATGTACAGAACACTTCCTTTCACATAGAAGATAGAGCATTGTTAGGCTTGCATTTAAACTGACATATCATGCTATATTTTCTATATGAAGGAGGCTATCAAAATGGAACACGTGATTCAAGGTAAATGGTAATGTTTTAAGAGGTGAACAAGTTCTCTGTTTTTAAGTAGTAAATACAGTTGTAATGTTCCTTAAAACAGGCAAAACTTCCTCAGCCCAGGTCTTAACAAAATTCAATTTTAAAGGGCAGTTTCTGGGCTTTTTTTTTGTTTGTTTGTTTGGTTTTATACATAAGTTTCCCCAAGACTTCAAATAAAGGCCACCCAAAACTGAGTGTCGCAACCTAACTCTCAGGTACCACCAACTTAATCATTACTCTTCCTTCTCCATGCACATACTCATTTGCTGCTTTTCCCAAAACAGGAAAACTTCGGACTCTGAAGAAAAGCACATTACATCTGATACTTCTCCCCATTTTCTGTACCCTCCTTAGTTAAAGAACTACATATTCTTTTCCACAGTATACAAAACACAGTGTTTAACACAAGTTTACAGCATAGTATTTTAAGACTCAACTGCAGAATAATAAAATTTTAATTGCTAAATCAAACAGGACGAAAGGAGAGAAAACTAATTCTTTCCCAAACCAATGCAATGACAAGATCACAACAGGAAACAAAAGGGAGCCTTCAGTCACAGGCACAAAACAAAAGCAACAGCAGATTTAAGCAAAGCATGAAAAACAGCATGGGCTTACAAATGGGCAGGAGACTTTCAGAAGCATAAATCAAGCTCAGCTCTACCATATACTTGCTCTGCAACCATTGAAAACTGACAGTTTATTTTATATAAGTAATACACAACTAGACTTTGCACCTCAAATTGAAGCTGGTTCACAAGAGATTTCCATCTCCACTTCGTCATTACAAAGCCTGAAGTTTTGACTGACTGCTACACTGTCTTCAAAATGAATAACCTCTTTAAAGAGGAGGCAACAGAAAGAGAAGGCTCTAAGTTCACCAAACTCCTAGTTTTAAATATAGGCATTGAGTAAACTCCTAAGCTTGGCAGATACAAGTTTGGATTGAGTCCTTAAGAGAAGAGGGGTGAAGTAGGTCTTTTTATTTCTCCTCCCTACACAGGGAGGATTTATAGAATCATAGAATAATCAGGGTTGGAAAGGATCTTAAGAACATCCAGTTCCAATCCCCCCGCCATGGGCAGGGACACCTCTCACTACACCATGCCGTCCAAGGCTCTGTCCAACCTGGACTTGAACACCGCCAGCGATGAAGCATTCACAACTTCCCTGGGCAACCCATTCCAGGGCCTCACCACCCTTACAGTAAAGAACTTCTTTATGTCCAATCTAAACTTCCTCTGTTTAAGTTTGAACTTGTTACCCCTTGTCCTATCACTACAGTCCTTCATGAAGAGTCCCTCCCCAGCACCCCTATAGGCCCCTTTCACATACTGGAAGGCTGCTATGAAGTCTCCACGCAGCTTTCTCTTCTCCAGGCTGAACAGCCCCAACTTTCTCAGCCTATCTTCACACGGGAGGTGCTCCAGTCCCCTGATCATCCCTGTGGTCCTCCTCTGCACTTGTTCCAACAGTTCCCTGTCCTTTTTATGTTGAGGACACCAGAACTGCACACAATACTCCAAATGAAGTCTCACAAGAGTAGAGAAGAGGGGCAGGATCACCTCCCTCGACCTGCTGGTCATGCTCCTTTTGATGCAGCCCAGTATACGGTTGGCTTTCTGGGCTGCAACTGCACACTGCCAGCTCACGTTCATTTTCTCATTTGTTAGTGGTATGAAAGAAAAGAGCAGAGAGCACAGCACTGTACTTAAAACCACGTTCAGGGCTGACACCCATCTCAATTCCACAGTGACTTTAATAAAACAGAAGTGTGGGCTATTGATGAAGAGAATCAGTGGCTCTTGTTCCCTTCTTGCCTGTCCATGAAAGGTCTCATTTCTAATACCATCCCAGGGAGGATGAAGTGTCCTTACAATCGAGCAGCAAATCAAATCAGTAAATTGGCTATCTGACCACAGAACATAACTGATAAAAATGTATGTTTTGAGAGGTAGTTTTCAGCCACATCAGTTCTGCTGTTCATCAGTTCTTCTGTGAACAGTATAACTACACAAGCACTACAAAGGCGGAGTGAGAGTGTAATTTTGGGCAGCAGCTTGCATTTATCACAAGTACAAGTATTTCATATAATATGGCCTTTGACATTTTACTGATTATGTACACAAGTAAAACCTCATACTAGATGGATGGCTTTTTGCCTAGAGAGCAGCAGAGAGCCACAAGCAGGCCCATCCTCTAACGTACATTCAGCTCTCCAAACAGCCAACTCTCCTAAACAAGCCACATCTTATCTCAGACGCAGGCACCATCACAGCTCTCCAGAAAGAGTGGGATGAAGACAGATACTGACCATCACTGTATCACTGAAGCCTGTAACCTCTTTTCCATATTTCCAAAATGCTCCCATGACAGTGGGTTGCCCGAAGCTGTGTAAGGATTGAAACAGTTGCCCTGAAGGCAGGCAGGCAGCCTGTGGGACACGGAGGAGCACCCCTGCACTGTATTCAATCTTTATATATGCACCGCTACTGCTGGTAAGACAGATCAGCATGTACATTAAATAAGAACAATCAGCAGACACAAAGCCTGCTGCATATTAATTGATACAGTCAGCTCTGACAGCATACTACCTTTGAGCAACGGATCCTTTATACAAAGCAGCACTCCAAAGCTGATGCTGTCACTCAGATTACACGTTCCCCAAACTGTGGGGTGCATCACTGGTGCAAGCATGACATGTCACACATTTGCTTCACAAGACCTTTAAGACAGCACGTGCAAAAGTAAAATTTCACAGCCTCTGAGAAAGCATAATGAACAGGAACAGTATTTTATATTGCTAACTTCTTCTCTCTATAAATATTCAAACTATCAAAGCTGACAGCAGATTCTACAACCTATGGAAAGAACACTACACTGAAGTGGCTATGTGATGAAGCTGCAGCTTGCAACGAAAACTAGGACATCATAGAGGGAGGGCAGGCCAGGAGGTACAGAAAAAGCAAGCAGAGCAAAACTGCCCTCATAATCAGCAGCTTGTATGATAACGCTGTCTTCCAGGATGCCTGTCTCCTTTGAGCTCACATAAATATCAGTGTTTTACTAGCTCATCTACTCCAGGACTATACTCCAACCTCCAATAAACTGCAATCAAATACTGAAAAGCGTGCGAAAAATCATCCAACATGATCAATAAAGTCAGCTGAACACAGCTTTTACTGTTCACTGGAAAAAAAATTGGAGGAAGTAAAGTGGTCCCCCCACTTCCCTGCTCACATAAAAGATTCACTGCCTAAAAGATGCAAGACCATTCCCCCCACGTCACCCAGACCGTAAAGTAGGGCTCTGAATATTCACACGTACACCAAATCAAAATGAAATGCCTCACAACTGTGAAAAGCGTATTTCATACACAGCACTCCCATGAAAGGCCACAGTATGCTCATTCATACACAAGCAAAAGGCTGATAGAGGGCACACTCACCTACTCATCCCTGGCAGCTAGAAAGGTGACTGCATTCTGAATGATGTTCAAACCATCTAAAAGGGAGGTACAGACTTTTCAGTAGTATGGAATTACTGCGCCAAAATAACTAGGAGGCATTCTCTCCTAAACCTCCCATTCTGAAGCACACTAAGATGTGAAGAGCCCTTCTATGCCTTAGTCCATAAAGAATTCAGAAGATTTAAGGACTAACATCTGCACTCATAAGTTAAGTCTTGCCTGGAAACATTCCCAGGCCCTGGGAACATGATCATGTATGCTAGAAAGCAGTTAGGACATTCCCCCAACACTGGGCTGTGCCAAGTCCTGTTCTCCCACACAATTCCCAGGTTTGTGAGTTGCACTCCATCGGGATTCACACAGGGCAGTTCGGATGCAGCCACCCTGGCCTGGCACCTAAGAGTTTAAAGACATGGACAAGACAGCCCTGAGCCAGTTGGCTACAGTGCTTGGAAACATTTCCAGGCACGTTTAATTTATTAGGAGGGAGGCAGCCAAGACATACCACCATTTCACCTTTAGTAAGCAGACTGCCCTCAAACTGAAGTCAAGAAGCACCCTTCAGGCTTCGTATTTTACCAAACAGGGGTGTTTGGTTTAGAACTCTCTGTATGCCACAGCACTGGTAAGCCACCATTGTTTCCAAAATACAATTTGGCTCCTGCATCCAAGCTGTACTTAAATCTTTCCTGTGTAGACAGCACTTAAATGCACCCCAAAATACAAGTTTAAAGCTAATATACTTCCCTCTCACCAGAGCAGACACTTTTATTCCAAGAAGCATTACCACTGCTGTTCTCAAAACAATTTGTCTGTTGACAAACAAAGTTAATTACACAAAAGCTAATATTTTCATCCTTTCAACACTACCTCCGATTAGCAAAATCACCATGTTCTGTGGCCTCTAGCAGCCTGAGAGCAAGCCTCCTTGAATATCAGATTGCTGGTTTTGCAGACCTCACAAAATTAGTAAGTTTACCACCAGGGACTTCAGGGATACAAAGCATCTCACTGGCTCAGCTTCCCAGGTGTTCTTAAGTTCTAACAAGGGAAAACGATTTCCTGAAGAAAGAAGATATGCACAAAGGATACTTGCAGGGAACAACAACTGCTCTTTGAGACCCGGGGAGAAGTTAAAGTCTAGCAGATACCTGGTTAACCTGCTACACACTAACCTGGGGCAACTCAGTCCCGCTATTCGTATCTCAGAATCTCCTAGAAAGAGTCATACAAGTTATTACTGGGTGGAACCAAAGATGCTTCTGTTGGAGCCCTTCCCTAAGTGGAGAGGGCTGCAAGAGCTAGTGCATCAACCTGAATTTTCATCTTCTTTTAAACAGCAGCATCTCAGATCATACTGTACAGTTCTGGCAAGAAGACTCTTTAATGTGGCTACCATCATGCAGCAGCCTTCACCTCTTCCATTTCATCATTTCCTTTAACAGGAAAATCTGAGTTCCAAAAAAACCCCTTGAACGGCAGCATTCAAGGCAAGGTTGGACAGGGCCTTGGGCAACATGGTCTAGTATGAGGTGTCCCTGCCTATAGCAGGGCAGGGGTTGGAACTACATGATCTTAAGGTCTTCCCCAGCAGAAATCATTCTATGATAAAACTGGACTATCAAGTCCCTATTCAAATACAGATGAATTCTTGATCTGCACATGTAGAATAAACATTGAGAAACATGGTTTGCACCACACTCCTAAGTGAACAATTTGATTTGCTTTGCTTTAATGCATTATATTCCTCTGGAAGGAATTGAAGCCCATATCAAAATCTGTAATAACCAGATATAAACTACATGGGATGATACAGTCTAAAGTAACACGCTATAGTCACGTTCAAGAGTCAAAAAATACAGATGGACATCATCCCAACTGGAATACACCGCCCAAAAATAGATTCCTGTATTTGCAATATGATTAGGTGGTAGAGGAGACTGACCATCTAGATGAAAAAAGGAACAGGATATGTTTGAACAGGATAAGATGATCATTGCCAACCAGCATATTAATTAATGTTAGCCTGTGACAGCATGACCTCACCTTACTGAATATAGAAAACCACTTGCATCCTGGCTTGCAGCGGTAGAAATTCCGAATTAGAAACTTTAGTAGTTGGAGATGCAGCTACACAGAACAAATCATAATCCCCTCACCAATGTCCAGATGCCAACTAACAAAGCCACCTCAGGTTGGTACTCAACCTAGAGTTGGTTAAAAGCCAAATGTACAATCTGCAGATCCACGCAAGTATGTGCAAGTACTGTCCAGTCATAACCACAGCATCAAATAAGATGGTGCCTACCTGCACATACTCCAAGACATCCAAGATATCCCTGCACTTTCTCCAAGTGTATTTGCAAAATGGAAGACATAACCAGGGATAAAAGCGGTAGGCCTCATCAGTAATACCCAGTTTTATACAGATGTTGTTTTATTTGGGACTATAGTTGAACGACTCTGAAGCCAGCAGATTAAAACTGTACCCTATGTGCACTACAACTGTTACACACACACTTAAGCTGGTATCTGTTGGCCTGGTATATTACTGGTCGTTGTTACTATTAATATATTACTGGTTTTTAGTGAGACACAGAATGAACAAAGCAACTATCCTACCATTAACACTATTTACAGTACTGGCAGTGCTCATTGTTCTAGGTACTTTTTGTACTAAATGAAGTGCTTGCAACAAGTACAACATCAGATGAAAGTAGGCAGAACCACTTCATAGATATTTACGTATGAAGCACCAGAAACTCTATACAGAAGGTGTTAAATATTGTCACAATTCCTGCATATCTGCAATTTCACTTTCTTCTTCAAAGCCTTGCAAAGTGGTACAGCTCTTAGAGGAGCTAAAAGGCACAGAGTTCAGTTGACAGCCTCCTCATCAACTGAAGTGGTAGCACGAGAAAGATGACAAATAAAACCTGAAATGCAAATAGCATCATGCTATTAAAAGCCTCTGTTTTACAGGAATCATTATGGAATGGTCCTGGACATTTAACTTGCTTATTTGTGAAGTATTACACGGAACTCCTAACATCTTTCCTGAATCTTTCACATCTTTCAGAATCTACAGCCACTAACATATTTGCAAGTCCATGTTCAAGGCTATCTTCTCCATTTGTCTTTCTCCTGCACCTTGAAATCATGAGCCTTTCATCCACTGAATCTAATTTGTCTGCCCCTACATTTTCTGAGGCATTTACAGTGCTGGAGTTGCGACTCAAAAGTTATTTCAGTAAACTGACAGTACCCCCTTTATCCATTTTAAAGTGGGAGATGCGAAAGGAGTTTTCAAAATCTAGAATTCTTATGCAAAGCCTTCCCTACAGAGACGAGCCTGACATTTGTCTTCACTCCACTCAAAAAATTAAGAAGAAAAGCAACAGAAGAAATAATTGGCTTTTCACTTGAACTAGAGAAAGTATTTATCACAGGCACACAAACAGCTTTATAGCAGCCTAAAACTTACAGGACTTACTACCTTGACAGTTATCTTGCCAAGAGGGCGGAAAAAAGGTGCAGAATTTGCTTCAAGAGCTACACCAAGCTGTCCAAAACGCAGTTAGAGTAGTAAGAAGTGGCCACTAGATTCCTGCAATACGATTTTTCTCTTTTGAGCAAATGCCATTGCTTTAACATTGCTCATGGCTGCTTCTGTTAAATTTGTCTGAGAATACAGGTTAAAGTTTATACATTGAAGATCTCAACCTTGCATACTAACTTTTTCACACAGTATTGTATTTAGCACAGACAACAGCTCCTACCTAATCTGCCTGATCATGGTTTCCTCAAGTCTGGGTTTCAAATGAAAATATGTTAGCTGCTTTTCTATTCTAACTTGACAGTTCTTTCCATACGCTGGCAGTTAACATTTCTCCCTAATACAGCCTAAAACATCTATATACCATCCAGCAGCAATGCTAATTTTATCACCTGCCTCTGCAAACAGTATCTCATCTAGCTGTATAGCCATTTATCTGAACAAAATCTTACTGTAAAATGTAGCTTGGCTGGCTTAAGTGTCTCAGTTACTGAAATGTATGCTGCTTGTGGTTTCTTTTCCCTGTGCTGGGGGTGGCAGGGGAAAGGTTATTTGTACTGAGCTTACTTAGAAAACATTAAAGAGATCTGCAATAACAATGCAAATGTTAAATTACTCCTCTATCTGCCATGCTACTTTTTGACTCTTACATCACTTTGCATCCCTGCAGAACTGACCAACCTTTTTACTTGCACCTCCATCATCTTGTATTACACTGGCAAAATACTGTCTACTCACTTATATCTGTAACCAGGAACACACATTTATCAAAAGGTGTAACTCAAAGCTACAGCTGTTCACCCCTGCTTGTGAATTATGTGAAGTAACACAAAGGTCCTGATCTCATTTCCTTGCATTAGAAAATGTAAAGATTCTCTAATTCAGTAAGAAATAATTGTTCTTTTTCTGAGTACTGCTAGAGGGATGAGCTAATACCTTACCCAATGTCAAATATAAAAGCACAAGTATGAATTCTTCTTAAGAAGGATTTACACAGATCCACAGGGTCACTCATCCTCAAGAGGAGCTGGACAAGATTCCTTCTCGGGGAATTTCTGCTAAAAGGTAGTATTAGCAACCAGAATAAATGGGTATTTACACATGTCATAAGTATAGGTGGGCAGTTAGTCTGTTAACAGATTCTTTGTTTCTTCAAAGGAGAAAGAAATCCTGTCAAGCCTAGGAAAATTAAGCAACATCTAAAAGAGCTCTAAACTCCAAGAATCTTACAGAACTGAAAGCACAGGTTTCTCTTTCAGAACAAGCTCAACAATAGTAAACCTGGCAGCTAGGGCATTTGGCCCCCACAGTTGAGTGCTCCCCCAATTGTCTCCAACCCTAGATTTAGGCTTATCTAAGCAAAAAAGCTTGGTTTTCCCTCTTTCCCCAAATCCAGAAACAGACCTTTTCTTCTTTGAGCATATGCAACACAAAGATTACTGCTGAAAACAGTAACCATACCTTCTCTCCCTGCCTTCTCCCCACACAGATATTCAGGACATGCTACATCCAAGAAAGAAATGTTTATGTATGTGCATATTTACTGGAATATGAATCAGGAGCCATTACACAATTTATCATCACAACCCTTTCAGGAATAAAGTTTACATAGAATTTCATACAGTATATCCAGTATCATTACATCAAACACAAAATATAGCATCTGAACTGAGGAAAACGACTTAAGTAACCTTCCTTATAAATGGATGCATGCTAAAAAATTAACACATCAAAATAGCCAGAAAAGCAGGAGGCACAGGATACAATTAACCTCTCTAACACTGTGGGAAAGAAAAAAGTCATTGAACAACTCCCATTTACTTCAGCTTGAACTTTAAGAATGTCCACAGGGGATGCAGAAGTGGAACCTGAGGTACAAAAGACACTCTGTCACGGCCCATTATCTTAGCTGCCCATGGCTCATTTCAGGGATCGTAGTTAGTTTCCTCCAGTTTTGAAGAGTGCCAGGCCAACAAGTCATCTTGATGAACATTATAAGCTTCTGTTGCCCTTTCTAAAGACACACTTCTTCCTGGTCACATGTGCAACAAACTGCCTACAAAAGCAGAAATACAGATACAAGGCAGGTCCCTTCAAAGCACTTTATCCTCCTCTTTTCTCCTATATATCCTGACATGCTAGCCCCATGCTGCCAGACAAAATAAAACAGTCAACAACAATCAGTGTTACCTTTATTCTTCTCTCGATGCTATGAGGCGCTGGAAGGATAGCACTTCAAAGTTCAAGAGCAATTTTTCCAGGATGCCATGGAAACCAAGCAGAAGTAAAATATTCCTTTTGTTGTCCAAATGGTCTCTTCAGATGCAGATCCTACCAAAAAGCCTTTACTCCCTGTTCAAAGTTAGGTGGAGAGCAGCCTGCAAACTTGCAGGTTTCTAAATGGCAAGGTCAAGTAGCACAGAGATGGTGACTGAGAAATAAAGGCATGCAGTACAGCTCAGCTTCGGCGGGGAGCTGGCCTCAAGTCTCACGCTCAGAGACAGAAGGCAGGGAGCATGCAAAAACAGCCTATGGAAATGATGAGCTAACAGCTTCCCTGGGAAATGCGCCCTACAATTCCCTGCTCTCAATGTAACACCACAGCCTTCAGCAGCTATAATCTGCAAATCTCAAACTCTGAAACAGCCTTACAGGAGACAAGATGAACCACAACACAGATTTACTCCCCCTAATCACATGTTCAACAAAACCCCATCAAAACCAGTGGCTTCTAGATGCCCTGCATCTAGTGAGGATGACAAGTGCACAATAGGATTCACAACAGCAGCTCCCCAGAGACAAACCAGGTGGTGGTGAGGGAAAACCCAAACAAAAAAATAGGGAGAAAAAAAATATGATCATGTGGACCCCACAAGCTCTGAGGACATGGATTCTTGTATTTAAGATGACACTCTTGAAATGATAAATTGGAATCCCTAAACTACTTTCATTGGTTATGTTATTATATCCAATAAAGGTTGTCTGACTGATGTATTTTAGTTTCTCCTAGTAACTTTAGAGATGTAAACACTTCAGATGGCATTCAAGTTTGCAAGTTTGAAACTCCCGTAACCGGAAGTACCATGTTCATTACCTATCTTCAACATTAGTTAGCTCAGACATGTTACCTGTATTTCACCCAAGAGCACCACACTGGAAAATGTCCTTGGACTTTCTGACAAAAGCTTTCCAGAGAACAAAAGACTAATACCTCCTATTGGAAATAAAGGATCAAAACTATATTATCAGAGTAAAGGAAGCATAATCAGAACACATGCTCCAAAAGCATCCATGTAGAAAAAGAATCAGAGCTCCATGTAGCTAGTGAGACATTGCAACAGTTCAGGTAGAAGGCAGCTATGAAGCAACTATGCTCAGCAACTCACTCTAGCTGAGAAATCGCTTCTGTCCTCTGCTCTCATTATATGAGAGCCCATGAAAACAGTTGATCAAGGAATTCCTTTCTAATGCTTAAATTACCACTGAAATGCTCACACTAAAGAGACAGACGACTAGCACAATCTTTCAGACTGGGAGCAATGTCAAGCTGTTAAATACATTCCTTTTACTTACAAATTACATAAGAAATGAAGAAGCCAACAGATTCATCTCAATTTCATTTCACATCATATGTGGTTACTGTATCTTTTTTTCTGTTTTGCATTAGTAAGCAATACTATGTGGTGGGTTCAGATGATACCCAATGCAATTTCACAGATTAACGCTCGGTATCATCCTAAACAGACCTCAACAGAATCAGAAGTACTAAAGGACAAAGTATTTTTATAGGAACGCATACCCATCAAAATACTGACCGATCTACTCACTACAAATTGGTTTGTTAAGATCAGATAGCAATCTCCTAGAAGATCATACTTTCAAAAAGACATAAATGCAGCTCAGCATACACATTTCAGGACGAGCACCAGACAGACATTAGGAAAAAAATGACCTTTATCTCAAGTTCTCTAACCACTATTAGTCATAGTAGGTGCGGTGAAAGCTCTTCCCACAAGCTCACAAGTACAGCTACCAACGGATAAGGCAAATAATTTGTCCTAAGCAGTCCATCATCCTCCAAGTGGGTGAGCGGCTGATGCTAATGCATGAGTGGGCTGTTTTGCAACTGATGGACAGCTGAGAAAACGTGATTTTTTGATCAACCTTCTCAAGCTACTGGGTATTCGATGCAGTGAGGGGGAAGGATTAGCACTGCAAGACATTCATCTTGTCCACATGCCTTCAAAATATGCTGAGATAGCAAAAGAACAACAGTTACAGGAACTTTTAATACCTCATTTCAGACTGAAGCTGCCTGTGGACAGCTTCCCCTATACACCCATCTCGAGAATCCCAGGAAGACAAATGAACACAGGATATATAAAGTATTCAATGTTTGGAATCCTCTACACCCAGAATGGCCCCTACTGCAGCCCAAGCCATTCACACCCAGCAGAAAATTGGTGAATTAGAATACATTAAACTTGATCCACAGCCCAAAACACAGACTATCTCTAAAGAAGATAGATACAAAAATTCAAAGAAACAGCAGGTATTATACTACAAAGGTGTGCAATGTTTCCTGTAAGGTATTTCAAATGAAGTTAAGGGTTAAGCCATAGAGGAAGCTTCCCCAAACAATATACTAGCAAAGAGAACTGGATGGTACTTTGCGCCATGACTGCTGTATTATTTTTCTAAATAACAGAATCACAGAATGCTTTGGGATGGAAAGAATCTTAAGATCATGGGCAGGGGCACTTCACAGTAAACCATGACACCCAAGACTGCATCGAAACTGGCCCTGAACACTCCCAGAGATGGGAGCATTTACCACTTTTCTGGGCAATCTGTTCCAGTGCCTCACCACCCTCACTGTAAAGGACTTTTTCCTTATATCCAACCTGAACTTCCCCTGTTTCAGTTTAAACCCCTGTCCTATCACCGCGGTCCCTGATGAAGAGTCCCTCTCCAGCATTCAAATACAAAAATTAAATCAGACAATGACATCATCATCATTCACAGAAATCTCCATATTTTATGAGAACTATTAAAGCAAGTTCACAGTTAGAAAGAAAGCCATAGACGCATGAATAGTTTCATTGTTCTGATACAATAACACAGTATCTTATTTTCAGAACTAACTTACTGGGTTTGCTGAGATATTATATTGCCTTATGTGCTTTACAGGGGCAACAATCTAGAATAAGCAACTTAGTACTAAGGTGTGTCCTGTTGTGCCTCTGCTCTCAGGCTCAGAACAAAATACAGGACCCCATATTAGACACTATTGACAGAAAAAGTGTATGCAAGGGACAACTTCTGAACAAGAATTGAAATCTATTCCTTGAACTTTGCTGCTTAGAGCAAGACAGAAAGGATGTTTTAAGATCACAGACAAGTCCTGAAGTCTTCAGCATCTTGGTCATGATCCACACCCAGAACACACACCTGAAGACAATGCCCACAAGTGCTCTTACCTGACATGCAATTGCTTAACAATTAAAGCACTTTCCGAGGACAACCAACAGTTTCTTTTCCTCGCTCTACCTAACACGAGTCAACCCTGATTTACTACCATCTGCCCGCTTCTAAGGTGGCAGTTACCCTGCTCTCTTCTCTGTCTTATTCGTGGATATCCTTCATTCTTTGTCAAGGCAAGGCTGGATGGGTCTTGGAACAACCTGCTCTAGTGGAACCTGCCCATGACAAGAGGTTGGAACTGGATGAGCTGTTAAGGTCCCTTCCAACACAAACCAGTTCTGGGATTCTACTGTAGCCAGAAAGATGAGAAGAACGGGCTTGAGGAACATAACCATTCAAGTAAAGGGCTATGTGGCTTCTTGCTGTAAAGAGAGCTGCTTAAATCCTTCTTGGAATGCCTGTCATTATTGGCCAAGATGTTGAAGTGTTCCCACATAATGAACAAACACACTGACACTGTGTTCTTGTGAAAACATCTTCCTATCACAGAACAGACTATTACAGCCATTTTAAATTAAAAAAAATAAAAAGAAGTTTAACATGGCTGCCAGCAACAAAGCTTGCAACAGGCACAACCACTTAAGTGAGCCTTTTGTCCTCCTACTATACTCCATCTGAGAGACAAAGGCGACAGCAAAACATAGATTTTGTTTGGTTACTAACTGTGCTTAGACAAGGCACCAGTCTGCAAGATAGGTACACAGGGCACAAACAAAACATTAGACACTCAATATTTAAATATAAAGGAATTTAAAAGTGGCTTTGTGGAATTCATCAGAATGGACATGCTTGAATTCTTTCCCCGATATGGCTGTTAAGTTCACAACGAGTTCCCCCCACTATAAAAGAAGGAGATATTTATTACAAAAAGACAGCAGTTACAAAAAGACAGTAAAGAACTGCCAATAAGCTTCAGTGATAGGAGGCTGTGCTGCTGTAGGCTTACAAAAACACAGCAAGGTTCACAAAGCATTCTTGGAACATGCAGTCCAAGTCCATGAAATTAACATTTGAGTTACTTATTAAAAAGACTTTTTTGTCCAAACACGAAAGACTCAGACTCCATTTCAAACATGACTTCACAGAATCACAGAATAGTTCGGGCTGGAAAGGACCTCAAGATCATCCAGTTCCAATCCCCTGCCATGGGCAGGGACACCTCACACTAAATCATGTCACCCAAGACTACATTCAAACTGTCCCTGAACACTCCCAGAGATGGAGCATTCACAACTTCCCTGGGCAACCCATTCCAGGGCCTCACCACCCTTACAGTAAAGAACTTCCTCCTTACATCCAATCTAAACTTCCTCTGTTCAAGTTTTAACCCGCTACCCCTTGTCCTACCACTACAGTCCCTAATGAAGAGTCCCTTCCCAGCATCCTTATAGGCCCCCTTCAGATATTGCAAGGCTGCTATGAGGTATCCATGCAGCCTTCTCTTCTCCAGGCTGAACAGCCCCAGCTTTCTTAGCCTGTCTCCATACGGAAGGTCCTCCCACTCCCTGATCATCCTCGTGGCCCTCTGTTCCAACAGATCCATGTCCTTCTTATGTTGAAGACACCAGAACTGTATACAATACTCCAAGAGAGGACTCACAAGAGCAGAGTAGAGGGGCAGGATCACCTCCCTCGACCTGCTGGTCATGCTCCTTTTGATGCAGCCCAGGATACGGTTGGCCTTCTGGGCTGTGAGCACACACTGAAGCCGGCTCATGTTCATTTTCTCATCGACCAACACCCCCAAGTCCTTCTCCTTGGTCTGCTCTGAATCTCTTCCCTGCCCAACCTGGAGCTGTGCCTGGGATTGCTCCGACCCAGGTGTAGGACCTTGCACTTGTCATGGTTAAACTTCTTAAGATAGGCATCAGTCCACCTCACAAGCATGTCAAGGTCCCTCTGGATGGCATTCCTTCCCTCCAATGTATCAACCAAACCACACTGCTTGGTGTCATCGGCAAACTTGCTGAGGGTGCACTCAATCCCACTGTCCACTCCTGAGCTTGCAGCAGGTGATCCTTGAATATCAACCAACAGTCTTGGGCCCCCCCGCCCTCTAGGGCTATATCCCATGGAACCTTACTAAGCAGGTTCCTGAAGAGACCAAAGTCTGCTCTCTTGAAGTCCAGGGCAGTGAACTTGCTGCACGCTCTTCTCACTGTCCTGAGGATCTCAAACTCGACCATCTCATAATCGCTGCAACCAAGGCTGCCCTGGAGCGTCACATTCCCAACCAGCCCTTCCCTGTTGGTGAGGACGAGGTCAAGCATGGCACCTCTCCTTGTCAGCTCCTCCACTACTTGCAGAAGGAATTTGTCTTCCACACAATCAAGGAACCTTCTGGATTGCTTGTGACAGGCCATACCACCCCTCCAACAGATATCAGGGTGGTTGAAGTCCCCCATGAGGACAACGGCCTGCGAGCATGAGGCTGTTCCTATCTGTCTATATCTTTTTATGCCACAAAGCTGCAACAGTCCACATCAGTTGGTATCAGCCTTTCTTCATGCTCAAAACATCAAAGCTACAGCATGAACTAATTTTAAATATCAGAGGAACTTGACTTGAAGACTCCCACGGAAGAGGAAGTGGAGACCAGTTCTAGGATCCAAGTCACCAATTCATCTAACAGCAACTTAAAAATTCTGCATTAAAGCAAAACTCAGTTTACTGCCTTTGCATCAGGCAAACTCTGAAAGTGAACTTTAAATTGCTGACCTACTGAAACCTCCTTGTACATTTCAGAATCAACAGCCACAACCTGGGGAATCTCTTCTGAACGAACGCTGAAGTCAGACCACTGGGTAGCACTTGTTCAAGGGGATTTTCCCAATCTCGTTGTTCTTTTGCCAATTTTGAAGCATATGCAGTGAGATGTGAACTCACTCCAGCTGCCGATTGTTCTCTTGTATCCTGCCGGTCTGCTTCAAACAATGCAGCATGACAGAAGCCAACGAAAGCTGTTCATGATGAGACTACAGCATTATACACTGTAAATTTTAGAAGTTTTCCACCAATCAGCACTGAAACCAAGTCAGAGTAAATGAACAGAAACAAGTAGTAAACAAGACACAGGAAATTGCTTTTATTAAATTAGCAGGTGTAGATTACAAGCAGGATTAAATCAGTAGGGAGCCCATTAACTAGCTATTTGTGTTCAAAGCTGCAGCTGTAAAAGAACTGCAGCATGTTGTTTATCCTATAAATTCTTCTTAGACTAACAGGCTGAGCTACACCATTGGGAAGTTTCTCCTGTAAATTGCTCTGGTTGTCATAAAACATTCACACTAGTAAGAAGAGCTCTCAGGTGTTTTGTTATAGAACCAAGAAAACTAAATTGGCTGACTTCTACAAAAAGAATATAATAAGGAGAGAAATCATCATACTGAAGAGCTGGCCTGATATAAAGATGCTAATTACCACAGTAAGCCAGGAAACAGTTTAGCATTGACTTGGGCTGACTAAAGCTCTGATTCTATATTTGAAGAAAAATAAGTACTATTTATGAGATAATTTGGGGCTCAGTATTAACAATAAAGCACAGTCAACATTTTTCTTGAGTGACCAACATGTCTTCTTAATGTGCCAAATACAGGTATTATTCTTCCTGGTTATAGCTTTTTACCAGGATCCACCAAGCAGTTTAAATCACTAAAGTAATCACAAGCAGCTGTTTTTCAATTTGCTTAAAATTCAACAGCCCCAGCATCAGTTGTAACCTGACAAACAATTAATGGCAAGTAAGAAACAAGCTTTAAGACTTCTTGTTCTGACCCTTCCTGCCTTTTACCTAAGGCAATCCTAATGAGGAGTAACAGCAACTTGAAGATAAAGAACTTTCACAAATTCCAACAACTCACCACCCCCAAATTTGCTTCCACATCACTCCAATGGGAATGATGCCTTAAGCTTACATTCCCTAACCAAATAATACAGCTTACACCAGTGAGGTGAAGAAGCAGCATTACATACGCCTTACAAAAATTAATCTCAGTTTATAGACTGAAAAATGACAGCAAATTAAAAACTTGTATGGTTACCTGAGAGAAAGCAGCAGAGCAAAGCCAGAATCCATATCCCCCAAGCCTCTACCCAGTGCTCCAGCTAGAACACTATACAGTCCCCAGAATTCAACAGGTTTTCCTTGTGACTAGAGAGGAAAGCTCCTTTGAACTATGCAGCATTTTGGCATTGCCTAAGTATCTTGCTCAATTTGTGTTTTCACATGCTGGCCTGCCTCATATGACATGCCAATACTCTCTGCTTGGCATACCATCTCTGCAACAAATTATGTGGGTAAGTCACGTGGCTTCCTGAATTGCACGAGCTTAAATCTGGCAGCCCTAAGTATCTTTGTTTAATACTCTAAGACTTCCTTTTTCAGGATGACATCAATATTATAAGATGCTATAACCTGAACTACATCTACACAAAAGCTTAACCTTAGTAACAGCAATGAAGACCTCCACATCAGCCACAGCTATGCAACAAACCAAGCTAACAGTTACGGTTTAGTACTTTTAATAAAACCCCACTCAATTACACTTGAACACAATCACTACTTTCAATTTCAATCAACACTGCATTAGAAGGCTAGTCTTCGAATTAATTTTTAAATGCAACTAAAGAAAGGCCTCAGCAGCTGTTATATGCAGCATCTGGGCAATGCCTTCTCATTGATGCACATGTATTGTTCTGTAAATACCAGGAATAGGGTCTTGCTGCTTAGTGCTCATTCAAGTAGGAAGCACTGGTAGAAGAAAAATATGCTATTAGGGAAAAAAAAAAAAAAAAAAGGAGGCATTATCTTAAACTCATACTAATCCTTCATCCTACTCTACCTATAACATACACTGTTGCTATGAATCAAATAGGAGAAAAAGAAAAAAAAAATGAACAAATCTACTCTAAGGCTTTATCATGGAAATTATGTAGAAAGGGTTAAGGAAAGAGGGAATAACAGCATTTAACTTCTTGGCTTACTCCGCTTTAACCATTCACTGTACTCTGTCACACCCCCATCCACAACACTTCATCCCAGTGAACAGGACCTCATGACAGCATTGACTAGTTCACAAAACTTTTTTAGTAAGAAAAGCTCCAAACATTGTTTTCACAACCAAATGTCAAAAGATATTTGTTTAAAGTCAGTTTCTGAAGACAAGTACAACAGAAGCTGCACAGCTGTCCAGATCCTTCCCTATGTGTAATTCAATAATATTAACACCAGACAGGCTGGTATTTCCACATGGCTTGTTTGCCTAAACATACTTATTTTTCTTCAATCAGCTGGACAGAAACTGAGAAGGTTCAGACCACCAGTTACCTCATCATTACGTTTAGTTTTGCGATAAAACACCAGTTAGAACTATTTTTAAGACAGCTCTGTAGTTAAAGGAAATACCTAACAGTAGTTTTCAGACACAGGTAACGTCACTGGCACTGTCTTACTGATTGCTAACCTCAAGTTCAGAAGTTTGAGACCTGAAGTCAAATTTGGCATGAATTTTTATCTCCTATTGTCCAAGCAGCACCTAAAGGCTGCACAGGCCTCAAGAGCATCAAACTCTGCAACCTAGAGTTTGAACACTGCACTTTACATGCAGAGAATTAGGGCCAGTATCCTTTTGTCTATAAAAACGTTATCCTAAACTTTCAGAAACAAAGAAGAGCTGGACACATTTGTCTTTGGGCAGGAGATGGTCCTGGAAAACCATGTGCCAGCTTCTGCCACACCAGCTGTAATAAAGGCTCTAAGGAAATTAGTGCAGCCTCTCAGAGCTCTCGGCACACGCTAATTCTGATTGCACAATACAGCACTACAGAACACATACCAGGTGAAAGCTGTCATTATAACAGTTGAGTAACTCTGAATACAGGCTAAAAACACTGCAAAAGGTCAGAAAAACACCCCTAAAGTCAACTGTTTTGCACTTGCCACTTTCAGCAATAACAGTTTCTCTTGTAGGATCATATTTTCACAATTTATATTCAGGCAATGCAGGCGGACTCTATTCACCTGCAAGCAGCTGCTTGGCTGTTAATGTTCAAGCAGTGCAGGTAGACTTTACTCACCTGGTAAGCAGCTGCCTGGCTGCTGATGCTCAGCCAATGCAGGTGGACTCTCTTCACCTAGCAAGCAGCTGCTTGGCTGTTAATATTGAGGCTGCAAAACACGATTTACCAAGAGGAAGCTACACTGCAAACTGCCAGAGGATTATGTACACACAGCACCAACTGAGGTATAGAGATGCCATACGCAACAGGAAGCCACTGCAAAACACACAACTGCTTTGTCCGTACCACCCTGCAGCATGTAGCCTCTCACATGCAGAAAGGACCAAGAACTTCCTCTAGTCTTTGACAGAATGCAGAGACAACATTCCAGTCCCACTACAATTAGGAGACTGAGAAGAGCAAGGGCAATTTGATCGTACTACTAGACCTCTCCAGGTAACACATCCAAAGCCTTCACAGCACCAAGTATCACAAGGAGCATCAGAATATGTCAAAGCTGTCTTGGCCAACAGTCTCTGAAATCTCAGCCATCTCTTGCCATACTTTCACAAAGAAAACTCTTTAGATTTGTTCTAAAGTGGCATTTTTGTGAAATTCCAGCAAGAGAGAAGCAGAGGGGGCTCTGCTTTATCCTCAGGAATCCTATATTGAGAAAAAGGAGTCAGCTTACCAACAAACAATTTACAGGCACACTCTTCCTGTAATCTCAGCAATAAAAATGGTGCTTTAGTGTATTCAGATGTACTGTCTTAAATACCTATACTTATTTTAGAAAGCTTACAGTGTTCCACTATTGTCTTCAAACATTTATAGAACCAATTTAGATCTAAATGAATGCATCAAGACTGAAATACAGTGTATGGTTCGAAAATATTCTTTGTACATAATAGTTCTCAACTTGTGAGCTATGATTAAGAATCAATGTTCATCCCTAACTTGAAAAGTGAATTATTGCAGCTACGCTACAAACTAACACTGCCAAGTCCTGTTTCTGGGAAAACAGACTTCACCTTTGTCTGGATTGTAATGTTATTTTAGGATCTACTGTGCCAACCCAACTGCCTGCTACTGTCCTCTTCGCTAACCCACTTATAGCTTAGCAGCAGATATTGGGAACTCTCCTACAACAGTTTCCAGAGGAACCTCCCTGCCCTCAATGGGCACCTCACAAGACTGTTGAAATCACCCATCTCCTAGAGCTTTAACCTGAGAAGGAACAAAGGAATTTCTGTATTGTTATCCTCTGAAATCACTTACTTTGAGGAAAGTTCTTAAAGCTTGGAAACAGTCTGTTCCAGAAGCCACATTAACTTGACATCTCTACTTGTGATCAAAAGCATCCTTAAAACTAGGTTACTGCATACAGCTATGCGATCACTTACCTGACAAATATTCCCAAGGAATTAAAAAATAAACAAACAAACAAGATAACTGGTAGCATAGGTTATAGTCAAGAAAAGCTGTGTCCTTTACACCTAAGTGTCACTCTCCAGCATCCTTTTAGGTCCCCTTCAGATACTGGAAGGCTGCTATGAAGTCTCCACACAGCCTTGAAAGAGAGCCAAGGCTCAAGAAAATAAATTTCAGCTCTCAGAAAACAATTTGAACATCTGCTGTAAGCTGTGCTACTTACTTATCCATAGTGCTAATCACTGCAGAGTTTAGAGAATTATGACCACATCAAATAACCCAAACCCTTCACATGCTCAATGAACTTTCACCAGATTCGGCAGTTTTAAGTATCTGAATCCTTGCAGAATACACAAGAAATAAGACAAAATTAAGGCATACTGGATTTCCTGGACACTGTAAGCAAGTGTGAGAAAAGTGTCAATATCATTAGTCACTTTAACACTCAGAGAAGCCTTTTAAGCTCAGAAGTCACAGCCTGCCATATTTGCAAAACCACAGAACCCATTGCAGGGTTTCTTCACCTCTGGATGGTACAGAAATTCAGAATGAACCTCGTATCTGAAGCAGAAGAAAGGTGCTTAAGCAGTCTAATTGCTGACTGCAAATTCCACAAATCAGCTACATTCTGCAAAAAACTACTGTCTCACTTAAGCCAGAATTGGGAGGCTGCAGAAAACGAAGCAAAAATAAGCTTCTGAAAACCAGGGGATATAGCACAAGGACGCTATTCTCATGTTAAGCAAGAAGGACAGAGGGCACATTTTCAGCATACATACTGAACTGTTAAGCAAGGAAAAACCTTTTTCAGATCATACCTTCTAAAACTCCAATGGCACAGCAGGCTGCAAAGCAAAGGTTTGACAGGAGTATTAGCCTTCTCTCTGCACTGGAAGCAGATGCTGCATTTCACCTAAGACTCTAAAGCACTTGCATGGTACTAGCACCACAGCAAAGTATCACTGAATTGGCATTTAAGGAAGCTGGTATTAAACATTACTACAGCCAGTAATCTTCCAGGTCACTCTTTATCAGCATTCAACATAGCTTTGCTTTTGCACTGTTGTTTCCCCTAATACTTGAGTAGAAATAAAATTTAACTCCTCTGCAGAAACTCAGGACTTCCCCTTAAAGCTAAGATTCAAGGGTTCAGTAGAGTTCCACATATGGTATCAAAAGCCAGTTTACACAATAACTCTAACACTACTGTAATACTAACTGTAATAATACTACTACTATTAACATCAATGAAAAAAATCACCTGCTCAAGAGGAAAGTTTGCTAGGTATAATCAGGAAGTTACTTGACACTGTATTAAGCCCTTCTACAGCATTGAGATGAGCACATGAACATCCTGGAAAAAAAAGCTAAAATGAATAAAAGCTAGAGATGACGAGACTGATGGGAGGAACCTGTATCTCCTTAATCCTCCTGTATATACTGAAAGGGAAAAAAACCCCAAAACAGTGGTCTCGTACGGCTCAGTTCAGCACTGCATCATGCAGACCATGTCAGCAGCAGAAGGGAAACTACCAGCAAGGAGATGAGGTACAGCACTGCTCTACAGCTTCAGCAACAGTTAAGCGAAAGTACAGTGCAAGACAGAATCTTCTGGGGAAGAATGAATGTATTACCACATGCAACAAATAAGGACTACAGTTGTACCTGCAGATTACTCCCACATAGGCAGATTATATCCATTAGTACTCATCCTTTGTAGAAAATATACAGCTGTCACACTACTCAAATGCCAGCATATAACCTGAATTCAGCATGAGAAATGGACGCATCCAGTTACAGCTCAGGAAGAACAGCTCTGCATTAACTTTCAGCTACAACAGAATGCCAGACTGGTTTGGGTTGGAGGGAGCTTAACGCTCATCCAGTCCAACCCCCTGCCATGGGCAGGGACACCTTCCACGACAGCAGGTTCCTCCAAGCACCATCCAACCTGGCCTTGAACACTGCCAGGGATGGGGCAGCCACAGCTTCTCTGGGCACCCTGTGCCAGTGCCTCAGCATCTTCACAGGGAAGAGCTTCTGCCTCAGAGCTCATCTCAGTCTCCCCTCTGGCAGCTTAAAGCCATTCCCCTTGGCCTGTCCCTACAGGCCCTTGCCCAAAGCCCCTCTCCAGGTTTCCTGCAGCCCCTTCAGGCACTGGAGCTGCTCTAAGGTCTCCCCTTCAGGAGCCTTCTCTTCTCCAGGCTGCCCCAGCCCAGCTCTCTCAGCCTGGCTCCAGAGCAGAGCTGCTCCAGCCCCCCAGAGCACTTTATTTTTTTTTAAGAAAACTTAAAAAAAAAAAAAAAAAAAAAAAAAAAAAAAAAAAAAAAAAGAGCTACAACAACCTAGGTCAACATTGTCCCAAACCTTCCCCCACTTAACTCTCATTAATAGTACATTATCAGGCATTCTACAAAAGCAACTCCATTTTGCTAAGTCTTGTTTAAGAAGCATGAAGAAAGCATGAAGTATAGCTATACTATTTTTAAGCCAGAAAAAACGCCCAGCTGATCACGCCAAAATACTGGGACACTGAAACTACTGATTTTTGTTTCCCTGCTTCCAATTCCAATACCTTACTGCCAACACTGAAGTGACTTTTTAAATGACAAAGACTGTGAACATGCCATTTGACTACTTGCTATGTGGCATGGCTTTATTTGTTAAAGATTGCTTGGATTTTAGCTATCACTAGTTGCAAAGTATTTGTTTCTACAGAGCAATTCATACTCGTAAAGAAGAAACTGCTCCAGTGGAAGACAAACTGTATAAATGGATGCTTAGGCTTTATTTCTTCACTGAGTGCATCTTGCCCCCCATTTGTGTCAAAACTGCAAGGGAGAGCATAAAGACAGGATCTCAAATTCTACCAAGTTCATTACATATTTTAGAAAAGTGAACTCATGTGCCAACATTTCGTTTCAGGATACACAGGGATTATGTGATTAGAATCCTACTGGCTGGCTGGGAGGATTCAGCAAGATAACTACAAATTACCCAGAGGGCTAGTGTCAAAAGGACCTCTGTACTTATTTAGCCCCTGCTCTAGATTACTGACCCACTTATGAAGAGCTAAGCGCCCATGCTGTGCAATGCCAACACCAACCCACTCCATCTGTTTGTTTCTGCTTTCTCAGAACCTCTACTAGTCTAAGAAGTCATGTTAATTACCACATGAGCAGCTTTTGCATAGTACACAGAGCATCAGCCTCACTTCATAAATAGTCACCTTGACAAACAGCACAGAAACACAACAATGCTAATCTCAGCACGACTGTCAAGGACATAGAGTAAATATATGCATATTTCTGATGGGCCACTGTAACTTAACTTTTGTCCAAGCTGCTCTCAGTTTTGAGAAAAGCTTGTAGGTGTCTAGCTGCTTTGCATTTCAATGATGAAAGAGTACATTAGAGTTAAGTACTGTATCATGCTCTCTGCAAATCTTGAAGGGGACTAGAAACTTGTGGAACCGCAACTGAAACTCCTGTTGAGGCAATGGTGGCAAACAGAAGAATCCAACAACACTTGTCAGTATCTACGCTGAGTTAAACAGTATTAGTAAGTAAATCTAAAGCTAGTTAAATAAAAGCAAACACAATCAAACAAAAAGCCCAGCTGTCACATCAGAACTGCATCTCAGTCTGCAGAGTAGCACCTCAAACTTCCTGCTGACTAGGAGTTTCAAATTCAGCATTTTATTATTTATCCCTGCTGATCAGCAGATCTTCATGACATTCATTTAAGTGGGTCTCAAGCAGCAGCTTCATTAACTTATTAAATCCAAGAACAAGAATCTCCAAAAGTCATTACAGTACTGAGCTGACATTTGTTCTTGGGAATCCAGACTACTGCTGTCAAAGTGAAATAATATCAACAGTCCAAAAGCCAACTAGGACACTCAAGAATTCTGTGCATTGCTGCTGGCAACCCTGATACCATCTAAACCCTTAAAGCCACTTCTTATTTTAAAATTAAACCTTGTATAATAGCCAACATTACTCAAAGAGCTATCCAGCTACCCACTTACTCCTAAAGTAGTCAAGAAATGTAAAACCAAGTTCCAGTCCTTTTTATAGCTGACAGGAGGACAGAATCACAGGATGAACCAGGTTGGAAAAGACCTTTAAGCTCATCAAGTCCAACCATTCCCCAGCACTGACAAGGCCACCACTAACTAATGTCACCAAGGACCTCGCCTACACAGTGTGTGAACATATGCAGGGACGGTGACTCCAGCACTGCCCTGGGCAGCCTGTTCCAATGCCTGAGCACCCTTTGGGGAAGGAATTGTTCCCCACCTCCATCTAAACCTCCCCTGGTGCAGCTTGAGGCTGTTTCTTCTCGTCCCATCCCTTGTTCCTTGGGAGCAGAGCCCAGCCCCCTCCTGGCTCCATCCTCCTGTCAGGCAGTTGTAGGGAGCGATCAGGTCCCCCCTGAGTCTTCTCTTCTCCAGACTGAACCCCCCAGGGCCACCAGCTGCTCCTCATCACACTTGCACTCCAGGCCCTGCACCAGCTCCTTCTCTGGAGCCCTCCAGTAAGAAAATACCTCTCTTGTAATGATGGGTCAAGAGCCGAACTCAAATGAGAACAGTGTATAAAGAACGGCAGGTCACAGAGTTCCACAGAGTGTAACAAGGGCTACACAGAGTGTAACAAAGTATTTGTATATTTAACTTCATATTGTTTTAAAGAATTATTTTCTACTTGACATGACATTTTCTACATGACAAGAGGTCATGCAAACAGGAGGACAAAACAGACCAGGAAAACAAAGATACAGAACCACAGAACAGTTAAGGTTGGAAAGGACCTTAAGATCATCCAGTTCCAACCCACCTGCCATGGGCAGGGACACCTCGCATGAAACCATGTCACCCAAGACTGCATCCAGCCTGGCCCTGAACACTCCCAGAGATGGAGCATTTACAACCTGCTTGGGCAATACAATCCAGTGCCTCACCACCCTCACAGTAAAGAACTACTTCTTTATATATAATCTAAACTTCCCCTGTTTAAGTTTGAACCTGTCACCCCTTGTCCTACCACTACCGTCCCTAATCAAGAGTCCCTCCCCAGCGTCCTTATAGGCCCCCTTCAGATACTGGAATATTGGAATACTGTTTCTATCTTCTAACATCATCTTCAAAATTAAATTTAGACAACTATTTTTCTGAACTAGCAGTATTTACTGCCCCAGTAGCCCTAAGAGAGAGCTCTTGGAATCCTTTTAAGAGCTTGAGCTCTAAAAGTTACATGCACAAAGTGAATCTCCATATGGCATATTCAGCTTCTGCTTTTCAAAGTGCCTTCCAGTTAAGTATTTGGTCTTTGTCATGGTAAAGCCTTGCTAAATACAGTCATCTCATGTCAAGTCAAATATTATCCCTAATCTTCAGTCTACCGATACACATTAAGACAAGAATGCTCCAATGTTTTATTTCTGATTGTTTTCCAGCTGGCAAAGGAAAAAAGCAGGAGGAAAACTCAGAATTTTGGGACTGCTCTAGGGAAGAAAATATAAGCAGAGGGCAGCATTAGAAACAAAAGGTGAACACAAAAGATAAAGGACAGAATTAAGGTAGTCATTCATTCACAGCATACTCATGATTTTCCCAGAAAGCAGTGTCAAATCTAAAAGAGAATGCTAAAACCATTATCAGGTAACAGCCATAACATATTTAATATATGGAAATTATTACCAACACCAGTTCAATCTAGTTTGTGCTATGATTAATACAAAGCCTAAAAGTAGCTGGACCAATGTGCTAATTCAGACATTAAGGTCATAAACCAGATGCAGGTTCACTCCCCTAGAGATTAAGTGTCCAGGGTCAAAATGCCCAGAACACTCCTGTGCCACCAGATCTTCTACTTTTGCAAAGAAAAGCAAACCTGTGAAGTGATTTGATACTTTTATGTCATGTAACGTGCTTATACAGGCGCCTTTGTGGGATTTCTGTACATGAACTGGGAGCAGACTTCATTGTACTTACAAACGTAACCCTTGCCTCTCGCACAGCAGTTGCTATGAATTAAGTTGAGAAAGTCAAAGGGGTAGAATGCAAGTCATTCACCTACACGTAAATATGTATCAGGAGTAGAATCGCAGTACTAGAAATTTTCCAAGTTATTAAATAAAAAGCACTTTCATTAACCAATAATATATTACAGTAAATAAACTGGTCTTCAGAAAGCCTGCCTCCAAACATAAAATTCCTCTTCAAAAGGGAGAATGGATGCAGCTTGTACAACTTAAATGAAACTACCAGACACAACTGAAAATAATTAGATGACTGAAGTGTTGACCAAGGAAAAACAAATCTTTTGTGTTTTTTTTTTTTTTTTTAAGTGGAAGTGTAGGGTCCATTATGCCCCTTCAATTATAGACAGGGTTATTAAATAAAAGTATAAGGCAGCGCTACAAACAGAGTTGTGCTAGGCACCACCAGAGTACATACAATCTGGAATCTACTTAGAAATGAAAATTTAAATGTAAAGATGTTATTAGAAATTGTGACTTCACAAAGCATTGACTCAGTTGTAAGCAAGCATTATAGAAAACCAAAATAGGTTTTAAAGAATTTCTAAAGAATCAAACGCATGGAATTGATTTTTTTTTTTTAGCCATTTGTTTAAAGGAAAGCCTAAACATCCATTTAATCATCTCTGAAGGGGTTGTAACAATTTCGAACACAATGGCACTTACCTTGGTATTGTCACACATTTCGTATTGCAGTTCTGGGTGGTAATTGCCTTCTCAAGCTCATCCAGCTGTCCTGTTTTCTTGAGCTTCTTGACCAAGCTTTTCACTGCTTTTTCACACCACTTTTCCTCCTGACCATTCTGCTCACCACCACCAGCCCCTCCAGAGCTACCAGCAGACTTTTTCCATCCCAGAAGTCTCTTCACAACTGGTGGAGTGAATGGCAAAATGGACATGACTTTCACCAGACAGGACACTCAGCAAGCAAGAGACTCCCGTTTGATCCCTGAAAACACAAACCAAAACAGACATTAGCACTGAGCTTTCATACGAAACAAATTCCTTGCTTAGGACCTTTAATTACCAAATGCCATAGGACACTGCACCCTAGAGCACAAGTCAGATAACAGCTCAGAAGCTGTCTGAGTCATGGTTAGGTACTTCTTCAAGAAGGTTCAAACACAAGTTGGCTGCAGACTCTTCAACAGTTAGGACAGACTCAGGTTACTGTTGGATTAAACATTGAATTTCTCCTCAAGACTTCCCTGGCTGAAGTCAACTCCAGAAAATACAGAAGTTAACTAGAATCTAACTTTGCATCTAGGCTGCCTGGTTTTAATCACTAAGATTTTCCACAAGTGATTGACAAATCACATACACATATATACACACATTCTGCCTATCTCCAAATTAACTTAGCAGGCAAAACCGTGTGTGGAATGTCATTACAGTTTGACAGAAGTCTTCCAGCAGCCAGCCATTTCACAAGCCTTTTCTCATTTCGTTTGTCAAGTTTTCAACAGCTACCAATTTTTGTTCCACAGGGGACAATGATTTGAAATTCACTGAAGTATGGCAATAAGGTCATTCCTATCTTTCAATCTTGAGTTAAATGGCTAACAGATAATGAATCTTATCAACTGGCAGTACTTAAAATCATTAAATACTTCAAAACTCATTAAAGGATATTTAAAGCCTTAGTTTGCAGTTACCTAAGTAGTAGAATTGTCTGTTTTCAATTTTAATAGCCTTCGTTCAGTATCTTCTGAATAAGGATGTTTATACAAAATGAAAGATAAGAATGGATGCTGAAATTATATATTTATATATATAATTATATCCACCTGAATGAGGATGTTTATACAAAATGGAAGATAAGAATGGATGCTGAAATTTGGCTATGTTTAGCATTCACTGCAATTTGCACTTCAAATCAGTTTAAAGAGGAAATGATAGCCATTTAGAAAAAAAAAAGTTTTGGTTTTGCAGCTTCTATTAGGCTAGTTTTAGGTATTAAAACATAAGACCCAAATCAACCATATCATTTCAGGCAGACAGCTGTTAGAAATAGCCTCCTAATACTCCTATGGATAGAACAAAGGTGTGGCTTTGTTTTTTGGGGAGTTTTTCTTTTTTTTTTTTTTTTTTTTTTTTTTGGGGGGTGCGTTTTTTTGTCGTGAGGGTTTTTCAGTGTGTTTTTTTGTTAGTTTTTGTTGTTGTTGTTTTTTTTTTTCCACTACAGTGCCATATTTCCAAGCAGCAAATGGGTATTTGAACTCCAGAAAGTTACCTTATTTCCAAGCTGTTCAAGTTAGTTCAGTCAGCTGAAAATACCTTGTTTCAGCTAAGATTATCATGAGGCTACTCAGTTTTAGCTTTCAAGGCAGCCTGTCTACCTCCCCATGCTGCAGAGGCACACCCCTTGCTTCCATCCAAAATATACCAACTTCATCTTACTGAAATTTCCAATCTGCAAAACAGCATGGTTGATTTGGGATACTTCAGGCTACAGTAATCATGGCTAATTTATGCCTTGTCATGTCTCTGCAGCCTCAGAGAGGACCAACAAGTCAATAAACACTAGATTATATTGCACAGGTAACTTTAAATCACAAATTCTCACCTTCCACTAAACAGAATATTCAGTAGGAATGACATTTCAGTTTCAACTAAATTATACCTCCATATAACAGCTTCTGAAAGCACCTAAAAACAGGACTGAAGCAAGAATGGTAGGTTTGGGGGTCAAGGAGTCAGGGGTTCCAGTAAACAGGGACTGAACTGTTCTGAACATGTTCTGAACTGTGTAGGCGTGGGAGCGAAACACATTAGACCCCTACTACAGTCCACTGAGTGGCTCCAGGGATAAAACAGGAGGCTTACACTCCCTCTGCCGTCTTAAGGGGTCCAAAATGGGGAACAGCAACAGTCACTCTGAGCTTTAAAAAAAAACAAAAAAAAAAAAAAAACAACACAAAGACTTCAGCTTTTGACCAAGGTCATTAGATGTTTCAGAGACATACAAAAGAAATTCAAAAAGACTAAACCAAAAAGGACAACCTCTTCCGATTCAAAGACCACATTTTAAATGCTAGAGGTTGATGATGTAGTAACTAAACATTAAATTCAGTGCTAACAGATGAAGGCAACCAAGTATCACCAACACTGCTTACCTACAAAAATTCTCCCATTTACAGAGCTCACCAACACCTAAGTATTACCTGTTCTTCAGCTTCAAATTTGATAACTTTCAATACCCCAGAATTCTCCTCTGTCAGCCTTATAAAATAAACACATCAGCAGGGTTTCATTTACCACCCAGGCAAACTGCTTATTCTTCCAGGCCCTCATTCTTCAGCTTTGTAATACTTCTCGTGATGAGGTGTCCAATTTTGCAGTGTTCTCTCCCTTAACACATAATACAGATCCATGCATCATTTTCTGTACCTTTTGGTGCTTTTTTTTCCGCCCTTATTTTTAACTATGATTTGCCTTTCTGTTTCACATGCACACCGAGTGATTTTAAGTCTGGCAGCAGGGAAGAAACCCCATACATTTCAGTTTTCCTTACATTTGAACTCTCATACTATTTTGACAGAGGCAAAAAACTACAACAACAAAAGAATTTTTCTTTTCTCATTTCCAAAATATTATGAGCTCAGACCTAGCTAATCAGAAACTTCCAGGTATTGTCCTTAGTTTTGACTAGTTCCTCTACAGACATGCTCATCTGTACCTGTAAAATCACAGCCTGGTTCCCTTATCCCCGTGAAGATTAGCTTTTTCCAAAACACAAAATAAAACATAAAGGCACACATTTAAAGAGCCCATTATGACAATTATTGCAGCTTAGGAGCTATTTAAAAGAGAAATACAACACACACCACAGCTGCAGATTAAGAGTCTGGGAGGCTTAAACTACCCTTTTCCTGCTAGCTATTGTTTTGCCACATCAGGGACTTACCAGAAGTATCAATAAGAACTTCACTAGTTACTTCAGTAGTGGCCCCATATCTTTTAAAGAATGGGCAGACAGATTGTGACAGAAGTAGGACAGAAATTCATTCAGCTTAATACTTCAGCCAATTGTGGTGAGTACTCATAACAGAATATTTCAGCCACCTTGACTTATGGAGAAACAGCACCCTGCTCCTAGCCTAGAGGGGGCATCTGCAAAAAGCAAGGCATGGTTAGGCTGAATTATGAGCAGTTTGGATAAATACAAAGTATGCAATGAAAAAAGCCTCAAAATACCCTACTAGGTCAGAAGAGTGCTGCATATAGCCTGGGGCTAAATCACCTTAGGTGGCAAAAGGACATGCCACTCAAGGACATCACAAACCTGGCTAATTTATGTTGCCCACTCTCCCCATAATCATTCAGCATCTTCAATTGCTACAGCATGAAATTAAAGGCCACATTCCTACCTATTCCCTTCAGCAGCCATTTATGGACCTGTTGTCCACAAATTCATCTAACCACTTTCTGAACCTGCCTCCCACAACCTTCTGTGGCAGACAGCACCACAATTTAACTGCCCACTTTTGTAAAGAAGTACTTTTAGCTATTTTAATTTATTCCCTTCCTAGTCTCAGAAAGGGCCTCTTGTTCTACCACTGCAAGCTTTGTATGAACAACTGTTTCTACTCATCTTGTCTGTTACAAGCTTCATGATTCTGTACATTTGAATCACATCCCTCCCTCAAACAGAGGGCTATAGGCCTTTTGTCACACAGAAGTACCTGAATGAACATAGCTCATACAGTTTGAGAAGCTCTTCTGGGCAGATGCCAAGCCTGAAAGCTTTACTACTTCAATTAAATTACAAATACTCTAAGATACTGTGTAAGGACTGAGCCAAAGTCTACAGGAAAACTGCATCAGCCTATCGTTATCTTTTCATTTATCTTTTTGGTCATAGTACCCTAACATTCTCAACATTGTAATTAAAATACAGAAATCTGCACCTCACAAGGTATTTGGAGATGGAAGGCAGACACTACATGTCTGAATATCTTGCAGGAACTCAAATAGAAATGAGGACCCCTCCACCTGCACTGGATCCTGACTATATCCACCTAGACAGACCCAGATACCATTTTTTACACTAGTGGGTTTAGGAGTCACTGTTGCAGCTCATTTTTGACCAGCAAATCCCTATTTCCATTATAACACTCCAACACACTGGGACTCTGAGCAATTGCACAGAGACCCCCCTTCTGTGCTCAACTATAGCTGAACTATTAGTATCAAGGCAGCAGTGCAATACAAAGCAGAAAGCTTCCACTATTTTTTATCCCTTTCCATGTTCTCGTGTGCCTTAAAACTGTAGCTCTGAATGCTCAAGGAGTACTCACTGCTGCTCAGAGATATGACTGCTTCTTTAGATAGCTGGAACACACGGAGCACGTGCTGTTACTCCCAACAGATTAATACTGGAAGACTAACAAATTGCCTAATTTTGGTGGTATTTGTTTCATCTCTGCCCCCGTAGTATCTCTCTGCTTCCCTACGCACGCATGTTTCTAGAGTTGGTCAAACAGTGTCATAGTTGGCAACTCCTGAAGTCACAGTTTGAGTCATGTCTGCTATTATTCCATTCTACTATGGCTCTCTGGAACAAGTATTAAATATTAAGCCCATGATCCCAGCAATAACTAAGCATAAAAGATGAAGAAAACCTTAAGGGCAGCATGCTAGCAGAGTAAAATCTTCAAGGGAAATTCTTCTTTCCTGAGTGTCTGGAACATGCTATAAACACATTGGTGCTACCAAAAATATCAAGTGATTTCTGGCTAATTTATTCTAAAGCCTTATGCAGCATATTTCATATCAGTCTGACTATTCATCTTAAACTTGAAATAAAGAAATCTGATCTCTCCTGGTTTTACTACAAGTATTCTGGCTTACAGGAATTTCATTTGCAAGAGCTCTTCTGGAATAAAGAAGACAGAAGTTAAGCTTCTGAGGAAAGAAGATCGAGGAAAATAATTTGTGGTATTTGAGAGAGTCTATGAGTTCACTTCCTCCATATTTTAGCCCTGTTTTCATGATTTTTTTTTTTTAAGGCAATATTTTTTTCATTAATCCTGGAATTCTGGCAACATTCTTTATCAATTTCACCAAGTGCACAATGTTTCAGGATATTTTAGAAGATAGGGGAATATCTACCATTTCCCTTCACATGCAGCCCTGTGACATTATTGGCTTCACTATAAGATAACATAAATTGAAGCCTAATCTATTTAAGGCAGCATAATAAATTAATTATTTCAAAAGACCTTACATTAGTCTAGACAGTAGTGAGATTGAAGTTTGAAAAGGCATAGCTTGTCCAGTACTGCATGTCTCCTATATTAAGCCAAAATCATTAATACTTAAAGAAACAATAAAACAAGTATTTCATATTGCATTGAGCCAGTCTTTGCCCTTTCAGGAAGAATACACTCTAAAGCACTTGGTGAAAACAGAGAAGAGAAGACATTTCACTTCTACTGCATCCGCAACCCCTCCAAAAATTGCCTTTAGAGATTCCAGAAGGGCTAACTCCTTCCCCTACAAATGCATCTTGGAGACACCTGGTTTTGCCATACTGCAGGAGCTCAAACCTACTGCCACACACAAGACTTTTCTGAAGAACACACCACCATGAGATATTAAGATGGTGCCCATTCTTCTCCACTCATATTCAGGTCAAGGCAGGTCAGCTTCAGGTATTCCCTTAGTGGATTTGAGGTGTTAGCAGCTTTTTGTTTGGAGAAGATGGTGTCTAGAGCTGGGGAAAGGGGAATTCTGCCCTACTGAGCAATGCCCTCAGATCCACCCCAGTTCAGCTTTCTAGCCAATTAGGCCAGTACTGGGGAGAGTCCCTAAAGAGCTCCCTCCCAAGGGGCTCCATCTGGCCAGCTCACAGGCCAAAGCTCAAAGATATGAAGCCAAGGTCCTGGTTCAGCTTTGACACCAGCCAATGAAGATCAAGGCAGGCTGCTTGTGATCTGCAGGGACAAGAGCAAAGAAAATTCCTCCTCTGGGTCAGCTCTGGAATAGGAATTTGAAACATGCCTATACAGAGACCCAATGTACACATTAATTTTTATTACTCTTAAGTATCGCCATGCATTTTGAAACTCTGAATAACTCCACTATCTTTATATAGCTCACTGAAAACAGAATTACCCACTCCAAAAGTAGACTTTTTTTTTTCCTCTTGCTCGCTTCATGAAGTTTGATTATGAATCAAATGAGAAAACTAATTTCTCATACATGGAACTAAAATAAGGAGGATCATAACGCTATGAAAGCTTCAGAAGCTGGGGTTTTCTCTAATTACTACAAATCACAGACAAATGCAGTAATGAAAAGCTATATTGCTGCTAGAAAATTAGCACAGTCTATGTAACACATTCATTCATGGTATACTAAAATTGCATGCAACTGAAGAGAAAGAAGAAATGTTCATTTTACTGACCTTTGATTAAGCTACCAATAGGACTGATTATTTTAGCAACTTTTCTGGAATTGCAAAAGAGGAAAATAACCACAACTGCAGTCAGCCAATCCACCTGCCTCTGGCAAAGCAGCAGACTGTTTCCACTGATTATTATGAACTTTGCAGCATTGATCCTTAAAACTGAAAGACCTTTTTTAGACCTACAAAAGCACAGAATAAACACTCCAAACCACAGCAGTTTAAGCCCTTTTTACTTTCTTTGCTTTCACTAAAATTTTCCATGTGTAACAGGCAAGTTATCAGTTTCATTATTTTAGAAAACAAATACTCCTGGGTTAAATTTGACAGGAATATTCACAGAACTGGTTATCAGATACCTAGTTTTGTTCTGCAGAGCCCAGCAGCCTCTCCACTTCCTTAAACCACAAACAATTGCATTTAACAATTAGTTAATGCAAATTCTCTTTCAAGATAGGCCTAATTTAAATGTTCAACAGGCCAGACCCCCACAGGCCCTTGACATGCAAGAGCTCTCTCTGCAATGTCTTAGGTTAACCTCTATACCACCAGTGTAGTTAAGTCTAGCCTGAGCTAGACTAACCTGACAGGAGACTCAGGAAGTGCTCTCTCACAGTCTTCTCTTGGCCTCACTTCACACAATGGCTGTCAAACACACATAATCATCATAAAATGTCATCTGGAATGAAGCCTTACTGTTTGTAGTACAGATTCTCTGCTGCGAGTGGAGAGCAACATTTTAGGAAGGTTTTCTGCAGTAGCCAATTTCTTCTAGCCCAGAGAGTATTGAACACAGGGCTGTCTGTACTATTCTATTACAAAAAACTAATCCCATCGCATGACCTGCAGCAATTCAGTTTAACAAATCAACAATTACAAATATTTTGGCAAAGTAAGCTTAGGTATTGTTTGCCTCACAGCACAGTTCACAACCAGTTTATGGCTTTATGATAAAAGTCATTAAATCCAATCTGAAAAGCAGAATTTACAGCTCACTTAGCAAGTCAGGCCCATAAATGGATGCTTTCAATTACAGGGCATTTACGTGCACAATCATTAAGGCAGTGCTGAGTACATTTGGAAATTCTAGAATACTTTTTATAATAATTAAAACTTTGCGTACTATTCTTTATATAAACAAAACTTAGGAATTCTCTTCAGTCTCAAGTAGAGCTCAGATTCATTGTTATCCAGAACCTACTACAAAGCCTGTTCTCCCAGTGCTTTTGTGGGAAACAGATTAGAGAGGTGGAAACAAGTTTTGTTTTTTAAAGTTGCTTTTAGTAGCACAGATTTTGCTGAGCTCCAATAAACTCAATTATATCAACTGGTGCTCAACACTTCTGAGACATCAAGTGGAACAGGAAGATGGAGGAGGACCCAGGAGGGCCTTTCATTTGGAGATTTACAGAGTAACTCAAGCCTATTTGATTTTGTTTGTGAATCTACCCTCTGGGCGAAACAGGAGATCAGTCACAAGACAAATTTTAACCTCATTTTTTTTACAATTGCGTTGTCCTTTTTGCCATCAAACAGAACCTCAGGGAAGTTGACAAATTCTTCAAGATTTATTACTCACACCCAGCTTCTTCCAGAAAAAAAACTGGATCTTCAAACACTTGTTCTCTTTGGTGACAGCCAGTGTAGTCGGGGCCTGACCCACACAACTGCAGAACAACAATCAACTACCAGGTTACTCTGTTAAACATCCCAACATATTGTTAAATATGCACTTAGACTCAGCTTTGAGATAAGTTTAAACCACCTTAAACAAGATCCTCCCCTTCCTCTAACAGCATTTGTAACCAACGTTATCTTTCATCATGATAGTGCTAACCAAACGGGGAAAGGGACTTCAAAAACCTCCCCTTTACCTACATTCCCATTCCCCTCCAATTCACTAGAGATTGCAAACGTTCACATTTTAAAGCTACAACTTAAGACAAATAACCTGCACCAACACTGCAAAAGTCTAAACAGCAACCTGGTTCTGCTAAAAGAAGCTTCTCACAGTAACAAGAGGTGAAAAGCTCTTTTTTTTTTTCAGCCTGAAGAACAGAGCAAAGACTGATCAGTCTCTCACTACGGAGTTCAACCCCCTCAGAAATAATGTCATGAATCAGTCTTGAAAGTACAGTTCTCCAGGCTAAGAGAGGAACACTTAAGAACAGACTAACCTGCTGTTATGTGCGGTCTCCTAATAAGCTGTCATTATAAGCTCCCTGCTATAGATGGAATCTGGCTCTTTTGTAACTGTGATAACGTGAGCTCTGCACACAACATTCACAGGTTGCAGCATTTACTAACAGCGTTTTCAGCAACATTCCTTTGGTAAACTCACTTTTTCTTACTGTTATGTGTTTGTAAAGACCACAGCACACATGTGTTGGAATCTAGGGGCTGTCCGGTCAAAAACTGTGACAGACAACCAAATCGCACGACTAGGCTGCAGTCTAAATCCCAGCTGTTCAATTAACAGCTCTCCAGGACTCTTTACTCGCCCACTTGTTGGGGGTTTTCTTCCCGTCCCTTTTTTACTTCCCCAGAGTAAAGACTAAGAACTAAAGTCACACTTTTTCTCTTCCCCTCCACTCCACATGAGCAAATTACACACAGGAACTCTACAACTCTGCAGTACCCCCAACTACTTGCATTTTTCACGCACAGCCTCTCCCATGCGCTTATCTAGCTAGATGAAGCACTCAACAGACTACGTTTGTTTACATCTCGCGGCACACAGATAGCTACAGCATCAAAACTAGTGCCATGAAGAAAACCACTAATCTTAACTCGCTCGTGCACACGTCTCGTGTAGGTAGCGTTTATTTCACGTCCGTGGCTCTGCACCTACGAGGGGAACAGACAAAAGGGCATTGACTGAAGCGGAGCCTAAACACTTCTTTTGCAACTTGCACTTAACTTTCTCCACCACCCCGGCGCGGAGTGCTGCACACCTAATCTCTGCAAGAGAAAAAACACTGGACAGAAAGTGAGGGGGAGAGGAAGGAGAAGCACAATTCTGACTGATACCCGTCCTCCCCTCGCCCCCCGGCCACACAGCGAGAGGGGCATGGACCGGCCCTTCCCACCCCTCACCGCGGGGACACCCCGGCGCGCTGCCGGTGCTGCGGTGACAGCGACCCCGCACCCCCCGCCCCGCTCCCCCTCACACACCACCAGCGAGCACCTCCCCGCGGTGCCGGCAGCTCCCCCAGCCCCGTCCCGCCACCGCCGGGGCCCTCCGCAGCCGCCCGCCGCGTCCCACCACAACAAAGGGGGAGGAGGGCGTGGAGAGGCGCCCCCGGCCCCCGCCGCCACCAGGCCCGGCCCGGCTCTCACCCAAATCCGCAGGCAGGCGGCGGGACGCCGCTTCCCGAGCCGCGGCCGAGCGGTGCTCCCCGTCCCGCGGCGAGCTCGAGTCGGGCTGCGGGAGCACCCCGGGGACCGACCCCTTCCTTAAAGAGGTTTGAGCCAGCTCGGTGCCCCAGCGCCGACTGCCCCGTTCGCCGCCTCGCCGCTTCCCTTTACCTCTCTCGGCGCCCCGCCCCGGCGCTGGGCGGGGAGGCGGAGCACTGGTTCCTCCGCCCGTCTCTTAGGAAAGGTGAGAGATGATTGGTCAGAGGGCTCCGAGGCCTGGCCCGAGGAGCCAATCGAGTACCCGCAGAGAGGCGGAGAGAGACGGGGCCAGGGAGGCGGGGCTTGCGTGCCCCGCTCTCCGGGGGCTAAACGGCGCCGCTGATTGGCTGATCCCGCTATCACTCCTCGGCATGGCGGTTGACCGCGCGAGGGGAGGCGGAGCGGAGGTTTGACTGACGCGCAGGCGCGCAGCCGCGCTGGCGGAGTGATACCGTGAGCTCACTTCAGGTACGTAGCGTAACCTGCCGCGATAGGGCGCGGGTGGGAGCTGAGAAAAACTAGTGCGCGATATCCCGCCGGGAATTGTCACACCACCACCACCCCCCGCGCCCTCTGGCTGCCAATAAAACCGTAATTAAATCGAAGTTTAAATGCACCTTGTACAGGAGAGGGCAAAATCTCTCCCCTCAGGCATGGACTCACTCCCCACCCTTCCCTGCTCCCCTCATCCCAAAATGGATTTTAACGGCCCCAGGCTTCATCGCCACGCAGCAGAGGCTGGAATGGGCACTGTGATGCTGACACAAGGCTGAGGAAAGGCTGCCCCTCATCCTCAGTGGCTGCTCAGTGTGGTTTTCCCCTCATGTCATTGTCTCGCCTTGATGTCAGCCACTGCCTTCAGTGGACCTCGCAGTGCCAACCACCCGTTTTGTGGTAATGGTGTAATACAACCGAATTCCTAAGTCTAAGTGCCCAGGCTCACCACAGGTAAATTAAGAGCCTACTGTCCCACAACATGACCAGGATCCATCAGCACCGAGAAGCCATCACTTTTCCTTATCTCTCCACCTTCCATATGTCCCAACCGCAGACCATTTCTCTTACACAGAGTCACAGAGGGGTTTGTGTTGGAAGGGACCTTAAATCTCATCCAGTTCCAACCCCTGCCACGGGCAGGGACACTTTCCACTGGAGCGGCTTGCTCCAAGCCCCTGTGTCCAACCTGGCCTTCAACACTGCCAGGGATGGGGCAGCCACAGCTTCTCTGGGCACCCTGTGCCAGCGCCTCAGCACCCTCAAAGGGAAGAACTTGTGACTAAGTCTAAGATCTAGAACTAAGAATCTAAGAACTAAGATCCCACCTAAGCCTCTTAGGTTCCATCTCACAACACAAGAGCTTGCTTCCACAGCCGTGCTCCTCTCCCAGCCTGAAACGCTTTCTGTCTTGGAACTGGATGATCTTAAGGTCCTTTCCAGCCTTCACTATTCTATGACTCTGTGTAGGTGTTGTGATTCAGTGTCTTGGGCACGTGTCCCATCTCAACAGGTTTAGTGCTGTCCAGAGCCGGGTGAGGCACCTCTCCCATCATCTGTCCCTGCTGACAGAATGCTAGATGTCAACTCACATAAATCTCCCTTTTGCCTTTTTTGTGCTTGGAATTTCACAGCTTGAAGCACATGTGCAGCTTTATTCCAAGTTTTTGTTGTATTTTTTTTCACCAGTTTGAGTTTCAAACTGGTCATAAAATAAATACTAAAGTAAAATGGAGGAGATTTTGCCCGAATGCAAATGGCATTTTTCAAGGCCAGTTTGATTGGCTTTGGGAGACATGGTCTAGCCTGAGGCGTCCCTGTCCGCAGCAGGGGGTTAATACTGGATAAGCTTTAAGGTCTCTTCGAACCCAAACCATGTTGTGATTCTATCATTCTAAGATACCCGCTGCAGACAACGCGGAGCTGCTAACAGATTATCGTCGTGGTTTTGAAAGATAAGGAGGTGTTCCAGTCATATTGTACCTGAAAACAGAGACTGGCTGTTCAGCACAGCACTTGCTTTTGTGAAGGTTTCACTGTGTACAGAGATATTTCATTTTTCTATGAACACCAAGTTAATTAAGCGCAGTTTTTCTGTGGATTTACGTCTTCCATTCCCTTCACCTTTCCACTGCATTAAATCCGCAGCCCCGCTCTAATATCCCAAAGGCTGGCTTCTGATATATCCAAGGCTGACTTCTATGTCCCAAACCGAATTTTACTGGCTTGTAACATAGGCATGGAGTAGCACATGCTGGTTCAGGGCTATGTGTGCCCTGGCTGGCCAGATGCCCTTTGATTCTCTGCTGCCAAGGAAGCCAAACAGTGCTGATAAGGGGTGAGCTTTCTCTGCTTTCCTCCAGGGCAGAGCGCTAACAAGGTTTTTTCTCTTCTAATGCCAATGAATCTTGAACGACATTGTGTTTCCAACAGCCCTGTGCCGCTGTTAGGTTTGGTTGAAATAGAACAAAAGGTTGGCTAGCTTATATTGGGGGATGCGGACACAAGAAACCCATCAAATTTGTGTAAAACTCCTTTCTTTGGAGAGGAAATTGCAAGCAGTAGAAGTAAAGCAAATGGAAGAAGGTGGTGTCAGGGCTGCAAATCACAGAGCCCAGAAGCTACCTGAGAAGCATGGTTGCCGTGGAGAAGCCAGGCAGGGATGTGTTCGTGCAATATGAATACCACTAGAGAAAGGGCTCCCACCCATGCAACTGCAGAAATAGCACTTGATTTGGTGAAAAACAGCAGAACTCAATCCCTCATACCAAAGCAGGATAATGACAGGTCGTGATAACTAAACCACATAGCTGAGCACGTTTTGGACCTGACTGGTTAAGTATGGCTGGGTGGCAGTCCCATTCGTATTCGAACCTGAGTGGGAAAGCATCTCTTGCAAGGTTTGCTAACGTGTCGGGGGAATCGGCATCTTCACAAACAGCATTCTTCTACAGAGAGACAGAAGCAGCACAGTGGTCTTTCACAGTCACCTGTCTGCAAAAAAGAACAAGGGAAATCATCTGAAATCTGGAGGAAACATGTTGGAACAGCAGCTGGCTGCACTATGCTATAGAGAGTACATGTTGACTTCCCAAAGGCTGTGACCAAATCCCCAAAGAGGTAAAAGAAACACAACGCTGGTATCAGATAACTTCAAAAGACACCTATGATTTCTAAATGACCCAAAGCTATCAGATATTGCTAGGTGAAGTTGGAGCAAGTGTAAAGCGCAAGGCCAGGAAGGCAGGGCTTGGAGGCTGAACAGATAGGGTTTGTGTTGAGGGCATTATTGCCAATATGTCAAAATGATCTGTTAAACTAAAAAAAAAAAAAAACAACAATAAACAGAAAAGCTTTGAACAGAGCAGTGACACAAATAGATCAGCCAGCATGTTTGAGTCAGGAAGTAATGTATGACAAAAATGACCATAAATCCATGGAGAGCTGTTGCTAAATGATCCCAGATTTCATAGCTTGTTCCATTGAAGCAGTACCATACAGTTCAGTAGGTGCTTTATCGCTTACATCAGCGACTGCAGTGCTGCTTCCCTTCTTACTGTAAATGCCATTTCAGCATGTTATTTTCTCTCTGAACTTACATGAAGGTAGCTTTCATCTTCCACAAATCTGAGAAGATTATGAAAGGGGGAACGGCACACAGAGAGGCTGGGTCTGGAAACTGAAAGGGACAGATTCCTTTTCATGCCACATTACTTCATGGCCAAATGGCATGAAAGCAGCCTTTCCCTGTCATTGCAGGATTGCCAGCCACAGTGATGAAGAGTTCAGTGGTTGCAAAATCATCCCACCATGGAGGTAACAGCATGAAAAAACTTCTCTAGGATTGAGACTGTGTCTCCCTCAGGCTCAGAGGGTTAAATACCAGCTAAACCCACTTCTCTCTACATCACATGAAGTCTGCAAGCAGCTTCACACTGTGTCCCTTCTTGTGGCAGCATGAAGAGAGTTAAAGAGGAAACCACGCTATGCTTTTCCGATCACACAATGAGAGGCATGTTAGTTGGTTTTCGAGACAACTAACTGCTGTCCTACTGTCCAAACAGGCATTACATTAAAGCGAGTAGAGAAGAGCTTTAACATCGTAAATGAAAAGAAAGCCATTGCGTGAGGCATAGAAGTCTCCAAATGAATAAGAACTGCTCAATCATACTGGCATATAGTAGATTAAATATGTGCAAAGGGCCATGTACTCCTTGAACTTTAAAAAACACTGTAACTTCAGGCTGTGATTAACAGCAAAATACGTAAAAAGGTGTTTTATATTTCTGCTCTTCTATGTTTCTTTTCAGTCATGAAATTACACTGAAATGTTGAAACTCAAATCTGTTCACTACCTCTTCTGAAATGCAGAAGTGTGTTTCCAATATTACATAAATCCCTGTCGTTTCAGACTGGGCTGTTAGAAGAGTTCTAGGCAAAGTGAAAAAAAAAAAGGGAAATAGACCACAGTGCAAAAACCAGATTGCCAGCCCTTGGAGTCTGCAGTGTCTGTCCTGTACCTTTGTCAAAGTGAACTTAAGATATAACTGGTATTCAAAATAATGTGATAAAAATGAAGATATGTCTTTCTGGCCCATCATGGTACAAACTTGTTTGTCTTATAAAGTAGTTATATTTATCAGCTGGAACGGAGTTAGACAGCAGTCCTTGTAAGTGATACCTCCTCTAAGAAATTCATAGTGCACTGAGAAGATGGACAGGCTGGAGAGCATCCAGAGAACAGCCATGAGGATGATGAGAGGACGGGGCAGCATAGGTGGAAAGGCTGAAAGAGCTGGGTTTGTTCAGCCTAGAGAAAAGAAGGCTCAGGGGAGACCCTGTCAACATGTTCCAATGTTTAAAATGTGCTACAAAGACAGTCTCCCTTTTCACAAGGAGTTCCATGGAAAGGACGAGGGCAATGGGCACAAGTTACTCCTGGGGAGATCCTGGTTGGGCATAAGCAGAAAGTTTTTCCCAATGAGAACAATCAGCCATTGGAATAATCTCCCCAGGGAAGTGATGTGTTCCTCAACATTGAGCACTGTTAAGATTTGACTGGACAGAGTGCTGGGTTATCTAGTGTAGGTCATGCTGTGCCTAGACAGGTTGGACCAGATGATCCTTGAGGTCCCTTACAACCTGGGATTCTGTGCTTCTCCTGATCTATGTGTCTGCTCACATTCCTCATTTACACTGCATAATTCTGATGAGTGAATGATTTAAACACCTTATCTTAACTCCTAGTGCCTCTTTGCACATAAACCTAGTTGCCCTGCGTAACCGGAAGCAGAGCAAATAGGGAGAGACAACTTTGGCATAGTCAAGCAAACACTTGAATTTTGAACTCTTGCTGCATTAACTTACTTCACTTTGCACTGAAATGGTTCAAGAGCTTTCATACAGCTGGGCAGTAAGGTCTTGCGACAGGAAAATCCTGAAGGCCTAGATCCATCTAGGGAGCTTGGTGGCTCAGATGCAATCATGGATGGTGTACACAAACTCAATTTCATACTAGTCTCCTGGCTTCAAAGCCTCGGTTTTACACCTGACTTTAGGTGTGGTCAGCCACACAAAGGAACAGTGGTGTCTTACTGTGCTTGAGCTCAAAACACATTTTAATTAGGCTTGGCTGGCAGCGGAGGCTGCAGTTCAGCAGGCTGCGGAGGCTCTGAGATGGTTCTGCAGGACCTGCCTCAGGACCAGCGCCACCAGATGAAGAGAGGCAGGGGCTCCCGAGGGTCCATTTGGACAGATACCCTCTACTCCTAGGTAAGGGATGTCCACTCTCCACTGTCAGTTGTCAGTGCTTTATTTCCTTCTGTTTTCCCGATTTTTATAGATTAGAAACATTTCTTGTTGTCAGCATTTCTGTTTCTTTTCTTTCTGTCCTTTCTTGTTATTCCAAGTACTGCACCATTCATCTGCGTACATCCTTTATTTTGAATTAGTTGATTAGAAACACATTTATGCTAACCCCAAATAAGCCATCATTAATGTGAAATAGCCTTGTTTACAGAGAGATTTACACAAGTTTATCTTTATTGACTTAAACAAACAAGTGTAATTTGTGAGTAGGCCTGGGGGACAATTGCTTTGTTTCTGAATTAATGGCAGGCCCTGGTCCAGCAAGGATTTGTGTATGCGTTTAAATCTGTGTGGTGAATAAGCCAGCTGAAGGCAGTGGGATCAGTCCTAGGAACAAAATTCAGCATAAATGCAAACCTTGGTATGATTAATTTTTCATCATCTTTATTCCATTTTTTTCTATTTGCTTTTTCCATCAAGCAGGCATTAATCCATTACAGCAAACCTGCAAAATAATAATAATAAAAAAATAGCTTGTGCCTCCCTAGGAAGGATCAAAATAAACCAATTTATGATGTGATCAGTTATTGCAATGCAGTCTGTTTCTGTTTTACACTGTGTAAGACGCACTATGCTAATTAAGCATATGTTTGTATAGATTAGTCTCAAGGAGATTTACCCCAGTTTTCTACACCATCTGTGCAAGATTGGTAGCCGAGTTGGAAGTGATCTCTGTATATATTGTCTGTATTAATTGAAGAAGTGCTTAGAATCCTTTGAGGTAAAAGTTCTATTTATGTTATTATTGGTCTTGTAAAGCTTTAACTATAGATTTTGGTCATTCTGTTTGTGCTTTCAAAAACTGGCTGTTTAAGACAATATCACTTTAAAAAAGTTATTGTTACTCTGATGGACAGAATAGATCAAGCAAGAATTCAAAGGGCCTGAAAAGTCCTTTCTTGCTTAGTCTTATTTAGAGATATAAAACGTCCATTCCTATTTATGCAGGTGAAGGTATCACCAACTAAAAATGTTGCCATAATGAAAAATTAACCTTTAAAAATATACTGGGACTTTATAATTAAAAACTGATGTGTATAAACATATAAAAACCATCATGTTGTTTATTTCAGCTCTTGGCATTTATCATGAAGAATAACTGATGCAAAAAATCTCTGTTCTTCTAACAACGCTTGTAGCCAACTGATGGCTTTTTCTGTGTAATCCACAGGGAAGTCTGTGTTGGAGCCTCCATCCCTGGCACTCTGCATTACCAGCGAGGCAGGCTGATTTCATGGCTCTGGACAGCCCTGGTCTGGCACTGTGGCAGCCTCGTATTTACAGAGAATACTGGGGAGAACTCAAGGAGTTATCTCTGCCTCTGCTGTTCCATGTAAGGCTCAGCTGGTTTTGTTCTCCCCCAGTTCAGAATCAAGCTGGTGCAAGGAGCTGGTGCTGGGCTCATGTTCTCTGTCAGCACAGCGGAATCTCCACTCTGCAAAAGTAGGTTTTGCCCTGTTGTACTTCGGAAGTGCCCTTCTGGCAATACAGACGAGTTTCTCACCAGTATGTGGGAAGATACTGTCCTGATGCCATGTTCTGGCTGCAGGATTTAAGGCACTGAGAGGTTAAAAATCCACATTTTACCAGAATCTTAAAATTTATGATTAAGAGGGACAATTACAACCATATATTCTTATGTTATTCTCATCAAAAGCCAAATAATTTCCGCCACACAATCCTTTTTGAGCCTGTAACCTTTGCAGCTCTGAGCTATTGAATATCTGCCATGTAAAAGGCAGCTCAACTCCGATTACAAACCTGTGTTGGAAGGGATCCATCAACAGCCTGGTAAGATGGTGTGGTGAAAATGAGAGCCTTTCTCTTTTATCTGTAAGGGCTCTGTTTAGCTTCAACTTAATGCTGTTAGATCTCATTATTCCTTTTCGTTGTTTTTTTTTTTTTTTTTGCTAGACTGATGTCTTTACATAGACATCTTTATGGCATACAAGTATTTGGCAACTGAGAGCTAGTTGCACCTCAGTGTTTTTCTTAAATAAACAAACTAAACTGAATTTCTTTGGTCTTTTGCCACAAGGAGGGTTTCCAAACTTCCAGGTTTATCCCTCTTTACCTCTACAACTTGCTTTTTGAAGTTGAGACACTAAAACCATGAATGATCCTGTAATATATTTACAGTGTTAGAACTTTCTCTTCTTTTATACAGTTGTCTTCTGTTTATGCATTCAGAAGCCCCATTTCCTCTCTTGGCTTCTGTGTAAAACTGGGAGTAGATACAGTGTTTTCAACAGTGACCTGTAAATCCTTTCTAAAGTCACTGCTTTCCAAAATGCAGTCCCCAGTTTTTAAAGTTGAGATGTGCATCCCTGATTCCTTGAGACAGCTGTCTTAAAATCTCCAATGTGAGTGACTACATTTACTGCACTGTGCAGATCTGTCTATAAAAGTAACTTGTCAATATGTATGAAACATGGCAGTAGGAAAAGACTTACAGTTTACAGCCACAGGCACGGACAGCTTCTGATTTCTTAGACCTTAGCATTTACAGGTGAAGGAAGGCCAGGCAATAACGACATCTTAAATGCTTTAGAGTAGCATCACTAGTGAAAATGGAAATGAGAGGTATGTCTTCTGATAGATGTGACCAAACAGAATCCAAACCTGCAGTCTGGCTGGGTTAGTTTCTTCGTGAAAGTTTGACACTACTGCAGGCGAGCATACAGTAGATCATGTAGATTTAAGCACTGAAGGTAAGGAAAACACAGCACATAGACTGCAAAAGTCAGATTCAGAACTTAATCAGCCTGTTGATATATGCCACAGAAAGGAGCAGAGCAAGAGTTATAAAAAATGAGAGCCTCAGAAAACATGGAAAATGCATACTATGCACAAATAAATAGAAGCAGCAACTGCAAAGAACAAGAGGCAAATGAAAGAGGCTAATGTAGTTTCTACCTGAAGCAATGTCAAAATGTGACGTTAGAGATGCTCAAGAATATTGTTTAAACTTTGGATTTTGCAGAATGGATGCAAGTGTCTTGCACAAAATGAAGAGCTAGGTCTGATGGTAAGGATTTAAGGCAAGTTTGGGCAGTTATCTTTGGACTTGAGGACCCAGCTACTACAAAACTACTCTGTGTGTAGTTTTGACCGTAACTGTGTGGAGTTTAATCATAGGCTTCTCCTTAGCTAACACAGGTGATAGATGTTTGTGCTTTTGCAGGGCAGAGGCTGGCAATTATGGCTCTGTGAAGCCCTGAGTGGTCCTGATGGATGACTGTCACAATACAAAGCCTTGAAGGACCTTGAATTGGGTGCAGTTATTGCCATTAAATTTTGCCTATGAAGCTCAGCTTGCCTCTGGCCCATCAGTGAGATAAAAGCCCTGCTGAAGTCAAAGGAAAGAGAAGAATCATCTGGAAAGCCCTTTCCAGGATGTACCTATAATTTAATCAGACTTGAAGTCATCTTGATTGAACTCAGTAGCTCAGGGTTTGTGAGCACCGTAACCAGAGCAACACGGAGCTCAGGGCTGGCTGCTTACGCGGGTCCTGGGTGGATTTTGCAATGCACCAAAATTGGTGTTACAGGTGACGATGCTGTGTGGGGAGAAAGACAGTTGGGGAATGTCAGTCTGAACTCTGTCACTCCAGAAACATGGTGAGGACATGCATCAGGTGGGCTTGGAGTCCAGGAGTCATTCTGCTCAAGAAGAGCACCCAGCACAAACCCTTATGACTGCTGATGGGCACTGCCAGCTATGATGCTCCGTGTGTGAATTGCCCTCTCCTGGCAATGCTCAGAGGAGCGACAGCCGGTGTGCTTGGGCTTCTTTCTGATTACCCATTCCTGGCTGCTCCCTTTTCATCCTTCAGCTGATGTTCCTGTTACTTCTCCTTCAGTTGATCCGGAGGAAAAGCATATATAGCGTCTCACCTACCACGTGTCAGCGCCAGACAGCTGATTGTCAGGCTACCCGTGAAACTGTCTAGACACAATGATGTGCTGTCAAAAGCACAAAGTTAAGAGAATGATAGGGGAGAATATTTTCCCTGTGAATCCTCTTTCAATCATCATCTTGGAGGCTATTTCTGTTAGTAGCAGGTACAACATTTTCAGATGAAGACATGATTTGATTAATCATCTCTGCCTCCTTAAGTTATTCTGTGTGTTTTTCCAAAGTCCATCCCTGGCATCAGCTCAGGCTTACATGAATTCCCCAGGCACACGCAATGCTGCAGTTGCAGGTAGTTTGCGCTTATTTAAAAGGTAGTATCAGCATAATGGTCTCCTGCTAGATAAAGCCAGAAGGAAAGCCATGACATTTTACACTTGTATGCATTTAAAAATGAAGGCTAGTGGCTTGAAAAATACATCTATTTTGGAACAGAATATCAGTTTCTCTTCTTAGGTTTGTTCTCAGCAAAAGCACAAGGAGTGGAGAGGAGCAAGAGAATCATCCCAGCTCCGTTTATAATTCTAGGTAAGATTGTTGGCAGTAAGGGATTTTGTCATTTCCCTCTCCCTGTTTTGAGCACCTTTTGGTGCCTGAACAGCGGCTGATATGACTCAAATCTGTGACATGGCCTGACTGCAGTTTCAGCTGGAAACATTGGCGAGACGGTCAGGTCGCTCATAAAATGAAATACCTGAAAGATCTCCGTGTTCTGAGCCAGGAGATGCATTGCATGGCCACTGCCTGGGGATTAAGAACAAAGCCTGCAGAAGGGAGATCAGAGAAACAGGGCCAACCTCCCTGTGCCACTGTACTTATGGTTTCAGGAAAGAATATTTGGAACACAGTTTTGCTCTGTAATATGCACACACAAAAAAAGGCATTTTTGGGTTTTACCGGCTAAATCTGTAGTGTCTTTTGAGGGGTGCCTTCAGGCTACCTCCACACCAGACCCTTATCCCTGAAAGCAGATGGTTAGATACACTTCACCAGATGTTAGAAGTTAGATGTCATATTCTATGTTGGTCACCCTAAAGTTTCCACAGCCATCAGGAAAAGAAGCCCGTTTAGAAGAAAGATAATCTGGTGCATTTCGGAGCTTGGTTTAGGGTGGGATAAATGACCCTATGAGCACCGTATTACTCTGCACTGACTATAAAGGGAGTCCTTGCATTTTTAGGCACCTCAAGATGCTTCAGATCTGCCAGCCTGGCCCCAGACGCACAACAGAGCACGTGGGATCTAGCCCTGGAACCTCTTTATGCCTGACCACGGCAGTATCATATTCTCTTTCATGAAGCATCCTGAGCACATCTGGTGTACCAGTGCAGAGCAGTGTATGGTGCTCACGCTATGCCAACTGGCCGCAGCCAGAGACGCCAACCAGCGTGGAATGAGCAACGCCCAGAGTACAAGACTTTCGGCTTTCAAAACAGGGCGGGCACATGAAAACTGTTATTGCAAATGGTCCCTGGCCTGACCTAAATCCCAAACCTTGCCTGAGACTTGTCTGGAAGAGTGCAACTGGACCGTGGCCAAGCCTTTGCTGGGAACCGTGGCAATCAGGGAGCATGGACAAGGGGAGCTATGTGTGCTGGGATTTCCCTGGGACTTCCCAGCTGCATCTACATGGTGCTGGTATCAGAGCGAGCTGCCCCAAGGCTTTGGCATGCTATCCTTCTGCTGCGGAGCAGACCTGACATCCTTCTCAGAACGACTCAGAGCTATCCGTCAGTTTGTTAATGTATGCCAGCGGCAGGCTGGGGCACAGATCTTTATATTAGTGTTGCTTTTCTTTCATGAATTGGTTAAACAACCCTTGCTGTTGCAGACTTCCTCAGCACGATTGCAGGATCAAACCTTAGTTCTCCAAAGGCATGCAGGTATATCAGCATGGTGGACTGAAGAACTGAAATACGAATCTGCCGACTACTGACACATCTATCAGGCATGTACATCTCTGATGTAACACCATAGTGCCCAGCTGAGCTGGGAAATCTGTATGATAAGCTTGGGACAGGGTTTGATCCAGGGGCTCTGGCATTCCCTTCCCTGCTTTTGCACAACATCACTACTTGCCAGTTGTCGCCTTTGTCTTCCACTCTTCATCCTACAAATTCTTCCATCTATTGTACTTTTGTTTTGCAGTGTTTTCAGGAATAGAAGACTAAGAAACACTGGCTAAATTTTTTTCACCCTATGGTGCTATTTTGTTTATATCGATATATCTTAATATCCAGATATTAGGTATGCTTTTATAGGACTGCATAGGGGTCCTGTGGGGGGATTTTGGATTTATTTCTGCTTCTATCCAAGGTAACTCCTATTTTGCTGCCCTTTGTGCCAGAGGACAGCAAGCTGTGTCTGCCAGTGTTATCCGCAACGGCAGCTTCATCCTGCTCGAGGTGGAGGAGCCACTGTGTGTTTGCACCTTGTGTATACCCCCCTTCACAAAGGGCCAGTAATTGTTAAATAAATTATATGCTTTAGTGTCCGCATGTTAATAACTCTAATCCTACCTCCAACTACCAGGTTTAGAAATGTGATTAGGGAGGATTATACCTCACCTAATGCCTAATTGCTTGTCTGTTCTTAGCTGGCCTTTTATTTCCACACACACAGCATAAGGGATCTAATCAAACATCTCGCACGCATGGAAAATGCCAAGTGAGTTAAAAATCAGTTGAGCGAGAGCAGGTAACAGCTAGAAACCAGACGTGACTGAGCACTGAGACACTAACCAGTGTGGTTACTGCTCTGGGCAGCACCCAACCACTCCCTTTGCACCCCAACCATTTAAACACATGAAAACCCGAAAGGGCTGGAGGTACATCTCCACCAGACTGAGGCTTTTTTTTGCAGACAAAATGTGGGGGGTTCCCCATACAATTCTTCTTTTCGTTTTATTTCACTTTGGAAAACATGGATGTCTTTTCTGGAAACACTAATGGCCAGGTTAGTGAGCACCACACGCGACTTCATTAACTCCATGCTCCCCGTCTTGATGTAAGATTCAGTTGTTAGGATGTGGCAGTGAACATGAAATGATGTATTACTACCCCAAAGTAGCAGTCCACAAGCTGAACATTGCTGAACAGAATTAGGGGACATGATGCTTTTTCTCTTGACTGTGCAAACTGAAATCACCAGCTACTCCATCTTATCTAGTATTCAGTTCACACAAGAGCCTGGAGATAATACACCTCTTACACCTGTTCTCCTGACAGTGAGGAAGACAGGCAACACCTTCAGGAGTTCCCCAAGTACCAACATCACCAAGGAAAATGGGTGAATAGGAGAACCAGTATGAACAGGGTCTAGAAACCCTCTTTCAATAAGAAGGACCAAGTCCTTCCCTGACATAAGTTGCCATAGCTCTGTTGATGCCATCAGGGCTACCCTAATGGACCTGCTCAGGCTTAGCTCCTACAGTCCCTCTCCTTAAGACAGGGACTATTTAGATGGGCCTGTAGGGACAGAAAAAGGGGGAATGGCTTTAACCTGCCAGAGGGGAGACTGAGATGAGCTCTTAGGCAGAAGTTCTTCCCTGTGAGGGTGCTGAGGTGCTGGCACAGGGTGCCCAGAGAAGCTGTGGCTGCCCCATCCCTGGCAGTGTTCAAGGCATCAAGTCCATTTTCTCCCCTCTTCCTTTGCCACATCCACATACTCAGCAGCAGCTCACAGCCAGACTGAGCCAAAAGGACTGAGCAATGGAGCACGGGTTAAATTTCATTTCTGGTAGCAGCAATACAAACAGCAAGGTTTGTCAAGTCTCTGTACATGTTTATTGAAGGTTTGGAGTTTTTTTAAATATCACTTTTTTAAGTGGTTTCATGTCATTGGCTTCTTTTGTTTCAGTAAAATTAACTATCATTTTCTTTTCAGTTTGTAATTACAGCACCCTGCTGATCTGTGAAGTGTTGGGAGCCTTGAGGAATCTGGGTTGATGCTGTTGTTTTGTCTGCAGTGTGTGCTATCAGCAGAACATAGGACTGTGTTTAGGGGAGCAGAAAGGCACAAATTTTTGGTAGAGAATTGAAATTGTGTTCTGAGTACAAATACAAACAAAAGCATGATAATGAAGAAATGTCTAAGGACTCAGCAATCTGGGATAGATAACAAGGTGGTGGGGCCCTGGAATGGGTTGCCCAGGGAGGTTGTGAATGCTTCATCCCTGGCGGCGTTCAAGGTGGGGTTGGACATAGCCTTGGATGGCATGGTTTAGTGGGAGGTGTCCCTGCCCATGGCGGGGGGGTTGGAACTCGATGATCTTGAGGTCCTTTCCAACCCTTACTATTCTATGATTCTATGATTCTATGATTTCAGTATGTACTTCAAATCTAATCTTGAGTGAGCAAATAGTCTAAATCCTCCTAATAACAGTGCATTAAAGTGTAGCTTTGCTAAGTAATTATTCCTTTTTTTTTTTTTTTTTTTTTCAGAGTAAGTGTATCTTTCATTGGGCCATTACTGTAAATTGCAATGATTTTAACTATTGAAGTTTAAATATCTGTTCTCTTGGCTGATTGGAACTAAGATTGGTCTCCATTTTTAGTTTTCAGTGTTGGAAACCCCAGCAGCACAGCTTGGTGCTAATACAACCACAGCTGTTTCTTTACTAGACCTGCATCTGTGAATTTGCCACCTTGGTTACTTCAGAGAGCTCTAGGTAGGCACTAAGTATTGAGTATTGAGGCAGTTGGACACGAATGAGCTGTGGTAGATGCTGTAGGCACACACCTTTCTGATGGACACCCCAGTCTCTTCTAATGTTTAGTCCAGTGAGACAGCACATGGCAAACCCAGGTGAGGACCAGTACAATACAATAAAAGCTAGGAGATGCTATACTAGCAGTTGAGCACAAGACCAAGCTAGTTTATGCTTGGGTGCAAAGTTAGACCAAGTTCTGGAGTCATCAGAGGAAGAGAATTAGGGCATATCTTAAGATAGACCCACAGTTCTTATGTCATAGGTGAGCTTGGATCACTTTTTTGGCCAAGTCCAAGCTGTGGCTTTGGCTGGACCAAAATTACACACTTCTCTGTGAATGAGTATGAAGCTCTTGTTGCCCTACAACATAACTGTAACTCCCAGTTCTTATTCAGTGCCTGCAATAACTTTAGGGGTTTGTTGCAGTCTATCAGACAAGATATCATGCAGCATGATGTGGCTGTCTTGTTGGCCATTGGTGGCAGGGTCTGCAGCTCTGTGTCTCGCTCAGTACAGTCCTGATGTACACAGATGGGCTCAGCCCTCTCAGCTACAGCACCTTGAAGAGCCTCAGATGGATGTGAGCAAATGAAATCCTTTGTGGACCTACTCCATGGCTTTGCAGGCAGAGAGAGGCAATGATGGGGCAGAAACAGGTCTAAGGTTTGCTAAGGAGCACATGAGCCTGAGTCAGAATGTACTAGAATGGAGTGAATGCACTGATTTGCCTTGTAGGTGATTTCAGGCTTTGGGAAGGAAAAAGAAATCCTAACCCCAAGGGTGTGCCTATGGTCTGATGCTTCCTATGGCCAACATCTGCTGGGGAATGTGGCCGCTACACTGAAATCTAACCCTGCGGTAAACTGGCATGCTCACCCTCCTGCTAGCCTGGAGCCTCTGTGTAAACCACAACCTGCCGAGACAAGGTCGACAGAGATCTTTACCCTTTTACCTGTGGTGATTGATACCTGCCCATGCTCTCCAACCTGATCCGTCCCCTGCTGCAGGCAGGGGGTAGGTCTGGCTGCCCAGCTGCAGCACTAGCCTGGAGCCTACAGGAGCAGAGTTATGTCAAACCTTCCCTCCAGCTGGCTCAAAAAGTTGCGACCTACCGCTTCTAACCAATGTAACTCTGTCTTAGATGTTCCTGTAGCCAAGGTGGGGGGTAATTGTTGGGTTTGAAGACTGGAGTAAATGGGAGTGAAAAATACTGATCAAAAAACTGAGGCAGGGGAGAAGAAGGGAAGGCAAACAGCGTGAATGAAGCTAGCAGATTTGGGAGAAACACAGTTTAGAGTTTGTTGTTCAGGTCATAGAATCCCAGACTGGTTTGGGTTGAAGGGTACCATAAAGCTCATCCAGTTCCAACCCCCTGCCATGGGCAGGGACACCTTCCACTAGAGCAGGTTGCTCCAAGGCCCATCCAACCTGGCCTTGAACACTGCCAGGGATGGGGCAGCCACAGCTTCTCTGATGAGGTGCTAGCACCTCAGCACCCTCACAGGTCCTGACATATGTTAAGCTTTCACCTCAGAGCCACTTCAGAGGGCAGCATCAAATCGTGGAGGAGCCAGTGCCCTGGTGTTTCAGACTTCCCACCCACTGAAATGTGTTCCATGTCCACGTCCAAGGAAGCCAGAGAAGCCGAGGGGTAACACACTTCAGCAGCTGATGAAGGACCTCTCCTGCCACAGAAGTTTCCAGCAGAAGCTAGAGACCGTCTCACCAGCTGTTTGAGAACTCAACACTGAGGAAGGGAAAAGCTGCCTGCTGTTTGGTCACTTCTGACAGTGAAAATGGCTCACCCAGCAGCCTCCATCACTGCCTGTCTGCCCGTGACTGATCCACAGGTGGCTTTTTAGTTATCAGACTTTTATTCCTTCTCTTGGTGTCTGTGACACCTGAAAATTCAACTGATGTAGGAATGCTGACCTGCAAATTAGAGGGAGTGCATGGCAAGGAGGGAGAACATGCGTGTGCCTTCCTTGATCTGCCAAGGGAGAAAAGCAAGAACAGCAAGCTTGTACTTTAAAAGAAAAAGATAGAAAACAAATTATCCCCCCCCCCACCCCTTATTCATATTTTGCTTTAGCTGTATCTTGGATGTGAAGATGGGTATTAGAAGCAAGTACCTTTGAGGGCTTCAGGACATAGTTCAGGCTTGACCAGATGAAGGGCAACATGTACCAAAAGGCGCAGGTCTGAGTTACTGAACTGGCATTGCAGGGACCACACTTCAGGTAGCTTTTGACAAATCACTGCCAAATCAGGCAGCCAAATCCCAGCCAAATCAGGCAGCCAAATCCCATTTTAGGTGTTCACACCCATAATCCAAGCCCTGAATATCAAGTTTCAGCCACTGTCAAAGTTTGCCATCCTGTGTCAGACTCCATCCAAACCACAAAAGTCACTGAAGTGGCAACATTTCCCTGCAGCATGTTCAGCACTTGCTGTTCATCAGGCCTGAGTTTTCTCTGCCATCCTGTGGCTTGCTCACTCTACTCTGTGACCTTCTGGTGCTTTTTGCATTCGGCTACCCTGAAATATATACAGGTTTCCTGCAAATGACTGTCCACATATCTTTCATGCTCCGAAAGGACTTCTGCCTATGTTGAATGGTACGGTGGCCAGCTGAGGTCTGCTGCTGACCTCTCTTCAGACTGGAACATCTGGACAACCACCTTGCAACTGGGACTTTCAGAGCAATGTTAGATTCTGTGGAGACAGCATTAGGCTGCAGAGATGTTGTCCATATCCCAGTCCCCCTTTTTAATCTCAGTTTGATACCAGAGCCCTCTCCTCTGCAGAAGTGGCAATGCATAAAAGGTCTAGCTAGCATTCATCTATCAGGCCCTCTCCATGGCAGGATTTATAGACCTATTTCTCAGTTGATTAAAGTAAATAAATAATTTTTTTTTTTTCTCCCAAGATTTAATAGTTTTCACTAAGAATGACAGTATCCCCCACAACTGTCCTTTATTTGATGAGAAGACAGCTTGGGAAAGACATCATTGTTCAGTCTAAGCATGTGTTTTACCTTCTTGCTAATCAAAACCATCCTTGTTTTTCCCTCTCATAAGCTGGCACATGCTCCTGTCCCAGCTTCTCTTTGAAGTTACAGTTTCTGATTTCCACTGTCTTTCCTTCCCACCCTCCTTGTTTTGAAGGAAGAGATCATCCAAGGGACAGCAGTGTGTACACACTCCAGAGCCCTCCAGCTCTGCTCCAGAGCACAAACAGGCAAGACAAATAAACCAATATTCCTCCACTGTTTCCAAGACAAAAGCTCACAAAACCACCTGATTCCCAGCCTGGGAAGCAGGACATGTGCCATCTACACAGTGGTGTGGGATACTGGTGCGGTGAGCAGGGAGTGGTGCCCATCCCAGAGGCACTATTGATCTCAACAACAGATCTGTCCTCTTTGGAAAAAGTAGATATTAGAGATATCATGGACTTCCTGGGACACAAATCCTAATATTCTTTAGGAGCCACAGCCTGGGGGAAAGTCACTTTGGGAAACAAACCACCATTTCCTAGTAAGATTTGGGAGGTTTTTAGTTCATGATGTTCAAGGTATCGCTCCAAAACCCTCTCCTCCAGCTCAACTAGAAGTTGCAGGTTTGATACATAACCCCGTCTTGGCAGATGGGAAGTTAACCATCAAAACCATTTGTCAAAACTCTCTCTATAATCAGTTGTATGGTTTATTCTGCTCTAGATGTCTGTCATAGGACAGGATGAGTTATTCCGTGGATGCACCTCTCACCACTGCACACAGAAGTAGCCTGCATGCCAACTCTATAGGTAGCCTAAGCCACCCTGCAAGGGAAATTCTATGTTTTGTGTTACAAAAGTTGAGCATCACAGTGATAGGAAGGTCACAAAACAGCAGTCGCACACAGGGGTTAAAGCTCCATCTCACTCTCTGGATATGGGAGGAAGCAAAATCAGTCCTTCGAATTTCAAAGTTCTGGTGAATTTATGACATCAATTATTCATTGCCCTAAACAAAGACATTCCCTTATCTACCTCATCTCTACTTGCCTAAGCTATAAATATGGCTGCAATTAATTATGGTACAGAAGAGCCAATAAAATTAATTATCTCCCATAAACCTTTCCTTCTGCTTCCTATTTTAAGGGCAGTAGCCAAAACACATTGCCGGAAGCTTGTTTCAGACATAACATGATGAACTATGAAGACGCACATGCACTTACAGATCTTCTCAGGCTCTGATCCTGCACCAGCAGAGAGAGACATAGCTCTGTCCTGGTGCCTTGACTAGGTCAGGTCTTGAATGGCTGGATTGTTGGATGGCATGGTTTAGTGGGAGGTGTCCCTGCCCATGGCAGGGGGGTTGGAACTCGATGATCTTGAGGTCCTTTCCAACCCTTACTATTCTATGATTCTATGATTCTATGATTGTGTCTCTCATGCAGGCAGGGCTGGTGCTTACATGTTCATGGTGCCACAGGGACGCTGCTTCCCTCCATACTTGCATATGCAAGTCAAAACCACTCAGCTGGATCCTTTAGTTTACAGGAGGTGAGCTCAAAATGTGAGCTACCCCAGTTGCATGGCTCCCGTGGCAGTACCCCAGGCACTTCCTTACATCTTCAAAGGGGTCCCGAGCTGAAGCAGAGGACAAGGTTGAGGTTGGACTAAAGTTCTTTTACTGAGGACTGTTCATTTTGCCATTGCAGATGGTCAACCTGAAATCAGGGTTGGTTTTGGTGTCTACAGTATATAGTATCCATCTCCGTTAGCTTTAAGTATCTTAGTAAGGAGACCTGCAGTTGAGACTCTGGGCTCCTGTTAGAATCAGTTGGGAACCACAGGCATGTTGGGGCATGATCCATTTGTGACATCTGAAGAAAGATGAGAAGAATCGTTCCCTAAAGTGCCTGTTTATCTGCAGTGACTACCTGGAGATGGCACAGCAATGATCTGAGATGGTCCAGCCCCACTGTCAACCCAACCCAACACCACATGGCCAGACTGTATTGTCCTTGTTCGCTGTAGGTTAACACAACACAGCCCATCTCACACTGAAAGTCTGTGCAGGGCTGAGAACTGAGCATGTTATTTTACACACCTTGGGTTAACACATTACCAGAAAAACACCTTCTCCTTTTGACCACATTTCCAAACCTAAAGGAACCTATTATGGGGTCACTCTCTGCAAACTGCCCAAGTCCCAAAGCACAACCAACAGCCACAGCTTCACTTAGTGGCACACAATGGCATTGCTAGGATTTTAAACATCTCCTTGCAATTAACAATCCTGAAGCAGGCAGAGCTTTTTCCCTTGGATGCAACAGCAACAGGAGCAAGGGCAGATGGAAGAAAAGTGATGAACAGCTGATGGTGGCTTTAAATATTGAGAAGTCCATGGGCAGGGTGCTGGTGTGGTGCATCTAAACTGCTTGCATTCTGGATATTATCAACCATGTTACCTACAATAACTGTGTTGGAAAATACATCATTTTTTAAGCTTAATCATTTAGCTGGAAATATTGTCAGTAATAGAAAGAAAAGATTAGATGTCAGTCTGGCATGTTCAGGGGTATTTATGCTCCCCCTTCTGGGCCTCATCCCCTGCTAGCTCCTGTCCTGCTCTCATCATCCCAGCTCACTCGGCCCTCCTGTGCTAGTGCTGCGTCTGCTAGATGCATGCATCTTCTGGGGAGAAATGAGCAAACCAGAAAGGGCTTTCTGCTCATTCCGAATCTGACATCTGTCCAGCAGGTGCCCTTATAGCTTCTCCAGGACATCAGGGGACAAGATTTTATATTGACTTGAGCATTAAGCTCAGGTGTGTGCAGTGAAGAAGGCTGAATTTGTGGGGTTTCTTACACTATCAGATTAACTCTCAGCTGAAACCCTCTTCTGAGACCAAAGCACATCCCTGTCTACTTAAACTTGCTGACCAGCACTTGGCAGGGAGGCAGAGAGAAGGACTCGGGATACTTTAGCTTATGCTTTCTAGATGGATCAGGGACACGTTTCCACCTGGTAATCTAATATTTTCTCCTTTCCAGGCTCCGATAACCCCTGCTGCCCCAAAAGATCCAATTTCCTTTTTTATGGCTCCTTTGTCACCTCTTTACTTCAGCTTTGGGACTTTTCATGCTTTTCAGTGCTTGGAGACACTTCCCATGACTTGACCAATAGTGGACCCACGCATAAGAGCATCAGTATGTGCCCAGAGGTTGAGGGCACAGCAAGACTCCTCAGTCCTTACAGTTAACATGTCCCATCTCTGCCTGAGCAAGCATCTCTCTGGTTGCCAACAGGGATGAGCATGTAACTGCTCACCCTGACGCTGAAATTAGCTCCCAAATCCCCCTCTCCCCTTCTCTATTCGCAAATCCCATCTCATCCTTGGAGCGATTACAGCCATAGCAGGGAAGCAGCATCCCAATCAATACAGCTAATACACACTGTCACACCAGGCTCCCTCATCAGGGCACAGCAGTCTCAGATTAAGCAGTAATCCTCACTGCAGCCCACAAAGATGGATAAAGTCATCATTTCTATTTTACAAATAGAGGAGCTAAGGCAGAAAAGTGCTGCCTTCCCCCGAGGAGCCCCAATTCAGTCCTGAACTCAAATGAAACGAGGTTCTCTCTAAGCAGGGAGACGGGGCAGGATGCAGCTCTGGGCTGGAAATCAGAGCGTGCCTGGTGCAGGCTGGTAGGAGAGGACACAAGGTAGTTAGTTTATTAAATGTGATGGGAGAGCTCTCCACCTGGCTCAGGACCCCTGCTTTATTTGAGGCCAAGGACCCTGTTTGTCCAGATAAATCGATTTTTCAAGTGAAAAAGTGGCTTTTTGAACATTTAAACCTTTTGCACAGCGCAGGTATCCTCTCTCACCTGCAGCTGGCTGAGGATCAGAAGAAAGCCCATCCACCCCACAGCAAGGCATGAAGAGGTGCAGATCCCACCATCCCTTCCCTGGGGATCTAGGATTAACCCAGCAGAGCCTAAAGCCCTTTTTCAGTGCTTTGGGCATCACCTCAGCAGGTGGTGGCCCTTGTTAACCCTTCATCTTGCACATAGCAAGCTGAGGGCACACACACAGCCTCCTGCCTCTGCTCTGCTGAGGCACAGAGGGAATTTTGCCTTTAGAACCGCACTGAATCGCATCCTGAGCATTTAAATGTGTCTGGCTCTTCTGGGGTGGTTAGTGAAAGCTTTGAGTGAAGAGCGTGGATAGTCTGGTAACCTAAGGGTCAGTGCACAAAAGGGAACACTCAAGACATACATACTCCTTTCCCCACATTTGGAGGGCAACTTTCATGTCAAAAGTGAGGTTTATCTGACTCATTTCAGATGTTTACCTTGAGAGGGATTGTTCTCTCCTTGACTACTGGAAAAGTGCAGACAGCAGCATCTCTGCTGTGGGTGTCTGACCTAGATAAGCTGGTGTCCTGGGTTCAGCAGGAGCAGTCATTTTTCTCCTTCTCAGTAGCTGGTGCACTGCTACTGCTGAACCCAGGACAGCTGGCCTTTCCTTCACCCAGCCCATTGTAGGAGACGCTCCCAATGTACAGAAACATCCATCACCTTCAGATTACCAGTGTCGTATTTTTCATATCTTGTTGATGTCTTGAAAATCCCTGTTCATGATGTATTTTTCTGAACTAGGTTAGAGAAAAACATCACAAAGGGTAAGTGGTGTCCTCCAAAACCCCCTCAGCATCCTACAGCTCCATTTTAGGTGCTTCACATCAAGGGCCCGTTGCTGCTGTTGAGCATGGCTGCTCACCCTGTTCCTTCCTGCATTGGCTCTTACACCCACCGAGCATCCTCCTCTGGTCCCCAAAGCCTCTCTAAACCATACCTCCTCCAGCATGCTCAGATGTCTCTCTTCAATCCCTCAAGGTCCATGCAAGCATCCGCCCGACATGGATTGGGTGTATGGCCTGGCATATGGGGCGTTACTGCAGCAGTTGGTGTGGAGCAGTGTGGGCTTCACCGTGGCAGACGCACACATTTGCTGCAAACAGGAAACTCACATGTGTGTGATATGATCATGTTCTGCGCTTTGGGCATCCCTGCCCATTAGGTTGCTTCAGAGCATCACTAGGTGGGACATGGTTTGGGTTGGAAGGGACCTTAAAGCTCATCCAGTTCCAACTCCTTGCCACAGGCAGGGACACCTTCCACTGGACCATAGAATCATGGAATCAGCTCAGTTGGAAAAGACCTTTAAGCTCATCCAGTCCAACCCTTACCCCATCTCTGCCAAGGCTACCACTAACCCATGTCACTGAGGGCCTTGGCTACACGGTGTGTGAACACTTGCAGGGATGGTGACTCCAGCACTGCCCTGGGCAGCCTGTTCCAATGCCTGAGCACCCTTTGGGGAAGGAATTATTCCTCTTCTCCATCTAAACCTTCCCTGGTGCAGCTTGAGGCCATTTCCTCTTGTCCCATCCCTTGTTCCTTGGGAGCAGAGCCCAGCCCCCTCCTGGCTCCATCCTCCTGTCAGGCAGTTGTAGGGAGCAATCAGGCCCCCCCTGAGCCTTCTCCAGACTGAACACCCCAGGCCCCTCAGCCGTTCCCATCACACTGTGTTCCAGGCCCTGCACCAGCTCCCTTGCCCTTCTCGCCCCACTCCAGCCCCTCAATGTCTCTCTTGTAGTGAGGGGCCCAGAGCTGAACACAGGATTCGAGGTGCAGCCTCATCAGTGCCCGGTGCAGGGGCACAATCCCTGCCCTGTCCCTGCTGCCGCACTGGTGCTGACACAGGCCAGGATGCTGTTGGCTTCTTGGCTGCCTGGGCACAAGCTGCTCATGTTCAGTTCCATCAGTCAGCACCCCCAGCTCCTTTCCCATGAGCAATTTCCAGCCACTCTGTTCCAAGCCTGGAGAGTTACAGGGGGTTGTTGTGTCCCAAATGAGGCACTCAGTACTTTGCCTTTTGAACCTCATGCCATTGGCCACAGCCCATGGATCCAGCCTGTCCAGATCCCTCTGAAGAATCTTCCTATCCTTCAGCTGATCAACACTCACTCTCATCTTGGTGTCTTCATAGCCGAGCTGCTTTGGTGTATCTCTGGTGTTGTTCTCTCTGTTATTTTGGGATGGAGGGTGGTAGCCTTCCTTGGAGACAAACCTTTACCACAGATGTCTGCTAATGCAGAGTGCAGTACCCTGAACCACCCACTGCTAAGTGGGTCTCTTATGGCTCCTGCTGCTCTCACTGGCTTATCTTGTCGCAGCCTCTGCCAAAAAAGTCCTCTCTTGGTTACTTTCTCTTCCCCCCTTTCTCACTGACTGGCTAGTATCAGATGGGGATGCTGAAGACAGTGAGACACGGTTGCATAGGGATGCTCCTTCCTAGTGTCAAATTAAACAGCCTGATGAAGCCATTGCCAAGGTTTACTACTTCCAAGTGATGATTTGCACTCATGCAAGGGCCTTGTGTAAAGGGTAGGCTGGCAGTACACACTCAGGTACCTGTGTGCTGCAAGAGATGCGTGAATAAATCTCTGTGCCTCCCCGTGCCTCAGTTTCCCCACAAAAAGAAGAAATAATATTGAACTCTATCTGTGAGGATAACAGCCAAACACATATACATATGTAGGTGTGCTTATATATTTATACATACTTCAGGGTCATTGAATCTTGGCTATTTCTGCTCCAGGGAAAAAGCATCCCAAGCGCTTGGAGCTACAGTAATCTTTGTCATGGGCTGAGCTATCAAACACAGAAGAGGAGGATGCCAGGCAGAAGGATGAGGCTTCTACACATTTACATGCAGCTGCTTCTCCAGCAGCTCTACCTTTTCCCCATGGGAGATGAACTTCCACGTGCTGTGGAGCCTCTGCTTGCTCTTCACTTTCCTCTTCCAGTTTCGGAGTGTCACAGCCCAGCTCTTCATCCCTGCAGCAACACTCACAGCAAATCACTGCTCACCTCCACTTGAGATCCAAGGACCGCATCTCAGAACAGTTGTGAGTACTGATGGGTGGCAAGGTGCCTGGGAGAAGTTTGTTTTTCAAACTGATTTTTCAGTGATTATCATCAAAACCTCCTGGCAACAGCAAGGGCTAGAAATAACTCCTGAAAGCTGCTTAAATGAGAACCCAGGTCCGGAGAACTCAAGGGCAAAGCCTTAAATATTTCCCAAATGATGTAAAACTCCAGCTAATGTGGCAAAAGTTGGTCCCACCGAGAAAACACTGTCCTGTTTACTATAGAAGCTGAGTTAACAGCTACACCTGAAAGGCAGGCAGGTTTACAGCCATCCATGTAAGGATTTGCTGGAGGCTACTCAAGAGCAGAGGATGGTTTTAGCTGAAAGCCAGGGTCTGTCCTTAAAGCCCCAGACCTGCCTGGTCTAAGCAAGCCAGTGCTTTGTGTGCTTTGCATTGCCTGCCTGCAAATTGGCTACTTGAATTTAAGATGACCCCTGAGGCTTGAGATGCTGCATGAGCTATTAGGAAGCCTGATCTGATTTGTGACATCTTGGTCAATGTCATCTCCATGGGAAGAAAGAAAGAAAATAAAACTTCCAATTATAAAGGGGGATGGTGGGTTGGCACTGCTGTTTGGCTTCTTCTTTTGTATATGCTTTTATGGGTTGGTTTGGTCAATAAGGAAACTAGCTTCATACAGTTGCATAAGGTTTGTATTTGTCCTCTATACTCACACGAACTGGGTAATATTAGTTGGACCATGAGGGAAAGAGGGAAATACCAGCTAGAGCAGTGTTGGGCATTGGAAGGTCCTGTCTTAGCTCACCCTTGGGCTGCAGGGAGTAACTGTCTCAAAAATAGCACCATGAGGTCACTGATGGTTGTGTGTGAGATGTTCCCAACCTCGTGGCCTAATTATTTGGCTATGGTTAATTGGGGTGCAGAAAACTATAACAGAATAAATTCTGTTAGAAAAGACCCTTAATATCACGGACTCAAACTGTAATATTCCATCTTAGAGGAGGCTCCGGAAGACCTTAGAGCAGCTCCAGTGCTTAAAGGGGCTGCAGGAAACCTGGAGAGGGGCTTTGGACAAGGGCCTGTAGGGACAGGACAGGGGAATGGCTTTAACCTGCCAGAGGGGAGATTGAGATGAGCTCTTAGGCAGAAGTTCTTCTCTGTGAGGGTGCTGAGGCGCTGGCACAGGGTGCCCAGAGAAGCTGTGGCTGCCCCATCCCTGGCAGTGTTGAAGGCCAGGTTGGACACAGGGGCTTGGAGCAAGCTGCTCTAGTGGAAGGTGTCCCTGCCTATGGCAGGGGCTGGAACAGGATGAGCTTTAAGGTCCCTTCCAGCACAAGCTAGTCTGTATTCTGTGATCTCGATGTGGTTCAGGTTTGCACTTCCTGTGCTTGGCAGGTAGGTGCGGTAGGTTGTGAGGGGAGGCGGTGGAAGATCGTGCCCATACTGGTGCAACCGAGACCCCAAAACACCTGCAGATACAGCCACTGCACCGCCGATGTCCCCAGCATCGTGCCGGTGGCAGAGCTGCCACCAGGCCACCACACGAGGGCAGTGCAAGTTTAAGTATGCCGCAGGGAGCCGCGGGAAGGAGATCAGTAGAAATGTGTAGAATAGCCCCAAATTTCCTTATGTTTTTTGTGGGTTTTGTTTTGTTTCTTTATTATTTGTTTCTGAATGCAGACTTCATGCTGAGCGGGATCAGACATCACCAGGGGTTGCTCCTGAGCCCAGCCACCCTTATGGGGACAGACCAGATGCCACATGAAGTGTCACCCTGGAGGGCCACCATCACCACTTGATGCCATAACTTCTCCAGGCCCCATCCCCACAGCAGCATTAAAGATACACGAGCCACTCACTGCTTCAGGTAACAGTTTATTTTCTCTAGGGGTGTAAAATGTGCAGCAGGTACATCTACAGGACTGCTGTTTTCTTAGCCAAGAGGAGTCGCAACCACACAAGAGACAGAAACAAAGAAACCTAACAGTATTCTGCCCTACAGCGATTAGTGCAAGTCATGTAAGACATCAGTTCACGCAGGAAAACAAGGCAAAAAGAAGGCATTTCCAAGCCACAGGTATTTTCTCTCCTGACATCAGGATGGGGCTGGGAGGTGGGATGGGGCTGTTTTCTCTTGGGCTATGCAGGGACAGTGTGTTCTACTAGAAGGGTGTTTTCCCTTTTCTTCCTTTTCTTTTTGGCTTGGAAAGAAAGTCACACGTGGAGCAAGGAAATACAGGCTGTCAGAGGTGCCAAAAGCAATGGCAGACCCTAAAAAACGCCATAGGAGACTTGATGCAAAACACAACACTTTCTTCAAATGAGATGGCTGGGGTCTTTGCTTCATTTACTCTCGGACATTAAAACTTCCCTCTGCACCCACACAACCTTCCAGCTTCAGGGCACTGTAAATAAAACACTAATCCCCTCCAAAATGGATGTGAAAATGCATAGGACTGGGGGCACAGCAGGTCCCATAGAGCTACAGGCCAAGATGGGACAGTGTCAACCGCCCCACTGGTGTCACTGGGAGTCCCGCAGACGACCACATGTTAGTTGTAGAGCATTTAGGAGCCATTTTAAGAAATTACTCACTGCTTGTTTTATGCAGGTGACTGCCAAATAGAAGAGCCTTTTGCTTCCCAAAGTGCAGGCACTTTCTTTCCTGGTTTCAGTATCTTTCTGGATGTTCCATTTCTCCTGCACAACTAGAGGAAGATGCTCTTGCCACAGGGTTTCTAGCCAAGGGCAAAGAGTTGCCCACCCAGCTCCGTGCTGCTCGTACACAGGAGATCCTCCTTCTGCAGCAGCACTCGGAGCAAGCAAATGGTGTGTGTGCAGCATCAGCCCGGCACCATTTCCCCCACCATGGTCTGGATGATCCAGCAGATAACAGCAGCTGCTCAGGAGCAGGAACGCAGCCATATGTTGCTGCTAACAAGCATTTACTGAAGCTGGTTTCGCTCTGTGATTCCCATGTGTCTGATTAGCGCACAGCTCTCCTGAGCAGTTTCCAGATTTTTCACCCTCCCCTTGCAAATATTATTCTTATTTTTTAAGGCATTATAAGCAAACCAGAAGATGAGCATAAAATGGGGTCACAAACCTGAAGATTTTAAAAGAATTAAAATTGTTTAAATAGCTAAAAAGTGATCCACTTAATTTTGCTTTTGTGTATGCTTTCTGCTCAGAAACACACTGCTTATACGCTGTGGTCCTGCAGGCTGTGAGCACAGACGAGATGCTCAGACACTGACTGTCTGCCCTGAGAGGGGGATTGGTATTTCCATCTTCTCAAGCCACATTTTTGGACAGCGCCCACAAGTCCAAACCCCATCCTGAGCACCTAATGCTGCAAAGTGCTTCTTGTGAGCATGAGGAGAGGAAAATAACTGGTTGCTGTGACAGCTTGGGATGCTCTGCTGAGATTGCAGGGGATTTTATGACCCATTAGCCTAAATCCCTGGTCCCCAAGGCTGGGAGGATGGACTTGGACCCTTATTTCCCATTGTATTCCCAGTGAAAACAGACTGGGAAGAAGGCAAACTGACTGAGCTGGGAATGGCCCCTGAGCTGTGTCAGCATCCCATCCTCTGAAAGGTTTTGCCAGGTGCCCCATCAGTTGAGCAGAGAGGAGGGAGCTGCAGTGATGGGAACATCCCTCCCCATGGTTAAGCTTATCTCACTGCACCTATGGGAAAGGAAAGCAGTTTAGTCCAAGCTAGCTCTTCCAAACCATGCTGGTAGGTAGGAGATGACAAGTGCCATGAAAGGTGATTCATCCCACCCTTGGGAGGTCCAGTGTAGGTGGGGTGAATCACCCTCCAGCAGTACCTGCCTCCCTCAGAGCCAGGATGGCTGCAGAGGAAATCACATTGCAGGTTAGGACACCCAGAACTGGAGTGTCAACACGCAGGTGTCTCAATGTGCACAGTGTCTGTTACTTCACTTCCAAACATGAAGTCTGGAAGTTTGAAGTTTGAAGGCTGAACAACGTGCGATGAATCCCAACGTTCCTACCTGGAACCTGTTTTCCAAGGTTTTGCACCACTTTCAAAAATAACAAGCAGCAGCAATGTGAATTACAAGGCTCACATTTGTGTCAACTGTATTCACAGAATCATGGAATCAAGGAATGGTCTGGGTTGGAATGACCTTTAAAGGCCATCCAGTGCTAATCCTTGCCATGCACAGGGACACCTTCCACTGGAGCAGCTTGCTCCAAGCCCCTGTGTCCAACCTGGCCTTCAACACTGCCAGGGATGGGGCAGCCACAGCTTCTCTGGGCACCCTGTGCCAGCACCTCAGCACCCTCACAGCGAAGAGCTTCTGCCTAACAGGTCATCTCAGTCTCGCCTCTAGCGGGTTAAAGCTATTCCCCTGTCCTGTCCCTACAGGCCCTTGTCCAAAGCCCCTCTCCAGGTTTCCTGGAGCCCCTTCAGGCACTGGAGCTGCTCTAAGGTCTCCCCTTAAGGAGCCTTCTCTTGTGCAGGCTGCCCCAGCCCAGCTCTCTCAGCCTGGCTCCAGAGCAGAGCTGCTCCAGCCCTCGCAGCATCTCCATGGCCTCCTCTGGCCTCGCTCCAGCAGCTCCACTTCCCTCTTGTGCTGTTGCCCTAGAGCTGGATCAGGACTGCAGGGGGGGGCCTCCCCAGAGTGCAGCAGAGGAATCCCCTCCCTGAGCTGCTGCTCACGCTGCTGCTGCTGCTGCAGCCCAGTGCTCGTCAGTACCTTCCGCAGCTGGCCCTAGGAACCATGGTGAGAACAAGAAACCATAGCATCGTGAGCTGGGAAAGAGCTCCACATGCTTCCATCCCCAGGGCTGGTGCTCATCATGCCCATCCTAGCTTGAGAAGAGGAGCAGAATCCTGGGACGGCACCTCCCTGCTTAGCTGGGTTCTCACATGGATACCTGTGGCCTGGAGTCACCACACAACATCAAAAATGAGAAGAATTAGGGTTTTCTCTAGTTCTCCCGCTTCACCCCAAAAGACGATGGCTGCCAGCACCCGGCTCCATCCATACCTACCCAACCCAGCACAACATGGGAAAATCAACCTTAACTAACTCATCACAATGCCAACGGCCCCTTGGGTTGGAGCCCTTACCAGCTGGATGTTTAATTAATGTGTTATTATTTTGGCTTTCCAAAAAGTGCCTTTGGAAAGCACCAGATCTATGAGACCAGGGAACATCCAAAGACCTGAGGCCATAGGGATGGCCACGCCAACCCAAGCAGGGAGGCAGCTCTGTACCTGCAGTGGCTTAGCCTTTTCAGCATGGCCACAGGCAAGAGAACCAAGTCCTGCTAATAATTTAAGATCATCAATTAATGCAGTTTAATAAATACATAAAAGGATCTGGTATCTTTTTTTTCCATCCACTTTCTAGCATCAATCCAAGTTAAGGGTGATTGTCCCATGAGTAAGTAAGGCAAATCTGTTTGTGTGTGTGTTCCTCTCTCCTTTTTTTGTTTTGATTTTTTTTCCCCTACAGTTTTGTACACAAAGCAGTCACATAAAAATAGTTATAAATAGAAAAATTGCAAAGGCTTTTCCCCGCTAGACAAATAGGAAGGAGAAAACAAACAAAGAAAACAACCCAACCAACCCAACAAACAAATCGAGACAGAAAAAACACCTTGCTTCAAGTCCTCATAGATTATACAGTACTCAGCATCTTTGGATACTTTACAATGACTCCAAATCGTAGACAAAAAAACACCTGAAGTAACCGTCCATTTGCAAAATGTCGCTCATGTAAGAAGTTGGCATGGATTAAAAAAAAAAGGTTTGATGCAGTTTTAAGAAGTTTTCTTCTTTTTTTTGAATTCTCTCAATTGACTTGTTGCAGACTGAGTCTTTGCTGATTTCTGCCTGGAGGAGGAAGCAAGCATTGGGCAGCTCCTTGGGATCGTTCCTGCTAAGGATGGTCTCAGAGCAGAAGTCCTTCATACCCTCATGGTGGGCTGTGGATCCCCTGTGCCCCCTCCCATTCTCTGGTGGGGACACCATCATCCAGCCACCGCTTCAGAGCGACACCATTGATGGGCAGGCCAAGAAGTTAACGAACCCATGGTCCTTTCATCCCCTTTGATTCTGCTGATGGTGAAAGGTAACAGTAAAAAGAGAAAGAAAAATCCCTAACTTGTAACATTTACATTATTGGGTGCAGGTTCCATGTAAAACCAGCTTCGTGGGGGCACCCATCTCAAGCTGTCTCAGCCAGTGGTGAAACTGGGGTCCCACCACATCTAGGGGGAGCAGTTGGAGTCAGATGGCCACCACAAGCCTTTATGCTCGAAAGTAGCTCATGGTTTTAAGAGCTGAAGGAGGCTGATGAGGCGATTCCAGCCACTTTTCTAGCCTCAGAAAGTAATATCAGGTAGGGGTGGCAAAGCGAGGCCCATGGAGAGGACCCCAGACCTATTGGCCACCATGGGCGAGCTTCAGCTTGGAGCACCCCATTGTATGTTACCGCCTCATGGTTTGAACCAACAAATGGTGAAGAAATAGTACTTCTCCTTCTTGCAAGTATTCAATCTCATCTGCAAGACACCTTTAGTGGAACTTTTTTCCACAAAGATCCCTTGAGACAAACAGCAGGGATATTTGCACATCCAATTTTTTCCTATCAACATTGCAGATTCAGGGACACTCCAGTGTTTTGTGGATTTCATCATCAAAATCTGTATAGGAATTAGGGGGAAATAAGGACAAAACCCTATACATTTCAGAACAGTCAGCGGTGGTGAATTCTGACTCTTTGGTTTGAAATGATGTTTTCATTTCAAAATTCCCCCATGGTTTATTTTCGCAAAGCAAGGTTTTAATAAAAGCCCAGAATCAAAAAATTTCTGATCCTTCTGAAAGTTTTCCTTCACCTTTTCAAGCAACTGCAGTCAAAGTACTCAAAATAGGCTTTGGTTCTCCTTCCGAAGTTTGAAATGGACAAAGAACCAAAATAAGTAAAAAATCCCCTTTTCTACCCAGCTTTGCTTCTGGGTGATTTTCTCTCTCTCTCTTTTTTTTTTTTTTTTTTAATTTATTTTTTTTTTTTTAGATTTTTTTTATGTTTTTGGTGTCCCACCTCAGGGCTTTCACACCAGCCCTGCAAATCTGATATACCACTGAGAAAGGCAATGACCAGGATTCTTCCCCTCCCAACATGGTTGCTTGAGCCTTCCCTTTACCCCTTGTAGAATGAATATTGTTGCCAGACACGGGAAATAATTAAAAAAAAAAAAAAAAAGAAAAAGAAAAAAAAAGGGAAAAAAAAAGTCTTTTTGACCAAAAGGGCCAACGAATATAACATACCAAAACCAAGTCTGGACGGCTTGTCAGTGTCCCGTGTGTCCCACAGGTGGAAAATGGGGAATATCTCCCCCAAGAAGAGCCATCTCATGGTGATGGCCATGCCCTGGACTAAGGCAAGTGACATTTTTGGGAGCGCTGAAGAGAGCAGCAGTCCTGGCCTGGCCTTCCCAGATGGAGCTGTGAGCGGTGGGTGGTTGAATGGGGCAGTAAGTGCCCCACCCCAAAGCCAAGTGCTTTGTAGAGTCTAAAGTGCTGGGACCATGGGGCACAGGACCCACCTATCCACCCACTTGCCCTGGGGGAGGCCCCATGCCCCAGGCCCCATGGCAAGCCATGGTGGGGAGGGGACAAAGAGCTTCTTGGGGGCCAGATGATGCAAAAGGGCAAGCATGGATGCTGAGAAAGCTGGTCATCCTTTTGGGAAGGGAAGCAGACCCATGGTGGGACCAGACATGGGCTTATTTGCTTGCCTCTGAGATGGGAGCCACATGGCCAAGCCCTGCCAAGCCGCTGAAACCCGTGCTCCATGGATCAGGGAGAGGGAAGAAGGGTTGGGCAGCAAGGTTTTCATTATGGCCCAAGGCGAAGGCGAAGATGCTCGCGTTCCTCTCCATGTCCAGCTGGGCTCGTCTGAAGAGCTTCATCTGGGTTTCTTCAAACTGGCTCTCCAGCTCCTGCAGGCTGAAGGGGGACTTGGCACCGCTCAGAAAGTGCTTGGGGCTGGGGCCAGGAAGGCACATGGCCGTGCTGCTGAGGTGGCCACTCATCTCCTCCAGCGTCGGCGGCATCACGAAGCTCTTCTCCACCGGTGGGCCACCGGGAGCAAAGAGCAAGCCGGCTGCCCTCCATGCTGCGGGCTTGCGTCCTCTCCGGGGCCGCGCGATGCGGCAGCTCTGGCGCTTAATGTGGCGATGGAGGTGGTCGGAACGGGTGAAGCTCTTGTAGCAGAACTCGCACTGGTAGGGCCGGATGCCAGTATGGATGCGCATGTGGTTCTTCAGGTCGTAGTTATGCACAAACTTGGCATTGCAGTGGATGCACAGGTATGGCCGCTCCCCAGTGTGTTTCCGCATGTGGATCTTCAGCTTGTCCTGCCTGCAAAAGAGAAGGCACTTGGTCAGGGATGTGGTTGAGATTGCTCCTTGGATCAGGAGACGGAAAGGCAATGGGAAGGTGAGGATCTCATCCCAGCGCTTCCCCCTGGGTATGGATACTCTTTGGAAACTGGTGTTTGTATTCGTCTCCTTCCAGGGGAGACAGCACCTTAAACATCGCTCAAACCCAGCTCTCCATCTCAGGGGTATGCAGACCATCCCAGAGAGTTCAGAACAGCCTAAATTTGAGGAAAAAAACTTCTGGAATAAACCCCCAAACCATATGCTGATCTCTAAATAAGTACAGCTATATTCCTGCCTGCAAATAAGGAAATTAGTTGAGTTTCGAGAGCCTGGCAATGTAAGGCAACGCCGCCCAAACGAATTCCCGCTCGGAGCCGCTTTTCCTTTCCTTTTATTCTTGAGCTGACCACTGGGTGTCTCCGGAGCTCTGATTTGCAGCAGGAGCACGGCACAGGGTGAGGCAGCGGAGGTGCAGGCAGCGGCCGGCGCCGCTGTCCTTCCATGCCTTGCTCTCCAAGGTCAGCACACATCCAGCCTCACACACGTTCTGGGAAAGGTTGTTAAATACAACCATAACACCCACACCGAAAGCACGTATTTACAAACATAGTGGGGTTTTTTTAAGGGAAACATCTAAAACCAAGAATATTTCCCTAAGCTGGCAGTCCAACCAGGCTTTTTTCCAATAAATGTTTCCTTCTGCAGTCTACAAAAATCACAGCTAAGGCTTATTACTATGAAAAGTGAAGCTGATTGCAGCTGAACCAAGCCGAGTGTGCTGCCTAGGCTGCACCAGTGGAGTTCAAGTGAGTAAACAGCATTCATAGTTATCTAAAATGCTTTCAGTACAGTCCCTCCAAAACGTTAGTAATGTGTCTAAGAATATGTAGACTACACGGAGTCTTCTCATTAATACATATAAAATAAGTAAGCATGCAAAAGAAAAGCAAGACCTACCCCAAAAATCTATTTCTGCTGGCAGGTCAAGCCCTCAGAACTTGCAAGGTGCTGCTTCTGCACTGATTTCTGCCACCTTGCCTTTGTGTATCTTGATATAGTTTCTGGTGATGTGACCAGCAGCACTCCAGTGCTGTGGGGAATGCAGCCTTAGGATGGGCATCCCTCCACACCAGTCACTCGGGATCAAGGGTGCAGAGATGTATCCCTACCAGAACAGTCACTTCTTTGTCAGGTGATGCTTTATTGCCTTTAGGAAACCAGTCACAGCCTGCTCTTGCATCTGCAGCAGCAGCACTGTACAGCTCCCTGCCTGTACAGAGGCTGTAACGAGCTCATATGAGGTTTACAACTCTAGCAGATTTTTAAGGAGACAGAAGAAAAGCATCTCTCGTTCCTCATATGCCAAGTCCAGGGCCATATCCTGACTTCCCACTCTGAAATATTCAAAGATGCTGTTATCCCAAAAACTTGACAAGGGTGCATTTCCCTGAAAGGGCTGAAATCAGTTCTCAGCAGCACACGAAGCTGCATGGAAAATTTCATCCCAAATGGATAATGTGTAGCGAAGTCATAAGCAGATGAACGCAGGGGTTTGCAATGCGAAATGTTCAGAAACTTTAATGAAAAGCAGAGCTACCAGCCCCACCTATAATATAATTTAAACCTATGTATGTAATGTTTAACCTAGCAGGATTGCTTTTCCTAATAAACAAGCAGCGCACCAGGATTACCGTATAATGTAAATACAGGCAAAGCTTTCTTTCAGGCTATTACACATCTCCGGCAGCAGATGGGGAGAAAGAAACTCAATCCTCCCTGCCCCGACAGCATCTCGGTGGGATGGAAGAGAGGTTTTATGGCTCTAACTGGAGAAGCTTGGAGGCTGGGGGTGTGTGTGAGATGCTCTGGCTGCAGTGAAGCACCCAGGGGAGGATGCAGCATGGGGAACACCGGCTTTGTGAGATGGGAGAAAGAGAACCGTGCTCCGTGTGTGTGAATAACCTGAATGCAATTGCATTAGGAGAGCGATTAGGGCTCTGCGAGCTGTCACAACACAAATAATAGGAACAAATAACGTTAACCTTTCTGGCTGGAACAGTTTCTCCTTGAGCACTCCGGGGCTGTCTTGGTGGAAAAACTGAAATATTTGCAGTTTTCTCCAGCGTTTTACCAGGGCAAACCAGCAGAGTAGGAGCTGAGCAGCCTTTGTTTAAGGAAAAAATTAATGAGCTATTAAATGAAGTCCTGCTTCCTGCGATCAGATATCCCTGGGAAGCGGGAGCTTCCAGATCCAGGTGCATGTGGGGTCCTTGCCATGGGATGCAGGACCCACTGACATGAAGGAGAAGGGATCTGATGGGGGAAGGCTGGGGAAGTCCCCACCCAGGAAAATGTGTTCTCTCTCTATTTGTTTATTTGCTTCTCCGCAGTTTCCAGAGCACAGAAATAACGCAAAGGACTGACTTGGTCAGAAATCCCATTTGGGAACATCGGCTTCCCTGCACCCTCATTCACAGGGGACCCCATGGGTGACTGTGTGGGCATGCATGTCCCTGGTGCAGGCACTGCTCACTGCTGTGGGTGCCAGTCTGATGCTTTCGGGAAGCATCAGATTTCCCTCAAGAGCAAAGCATGTAATGTGAGTGGCAGCGCTCAGGAAATCCCGGCAGAAATCTCTTCCTGCATCTCAATCACTCCACTTTGCTTAAATACACTTTTCCCTAGTGGAGAGCTCTCACATTAGGGTAATGCTGAAAAGGGCTAAAAACCTCAACTAACCAATCAAAACCAAACAGCTGCATGTTATCCAAAATGCATTTGAAAATAAACTGATGTTTTCAAATTTCCACTTTGCTCAGGGTGTTAAAGAAATAAACTCCTCCAGGCTCCAGCTCTGTATAGGGTGACCCAAATGAACAGCTTTGGTCTTGTGCATGAATTTGGGAGAACATCACCCACACCACTGGGTTAATCCCTGTTTTCTTTGGGGTTATATTCTTGGATTAATGTCCTCATGCCCCTGTACTTCATATTTAGAAGCTGGTAAGTGTATGAGAGGGTGTCTGATTTAGCCCTGTGTTAGTAATTGGCTAAACCATGCTAGACCACCTCCGTGTGGAGCTTTTAACCTCTGAGATGCTGATTTAACCTGTCCGGATTAGGGGTCAGGATACCTGAATTCCCACCTGAACCCTCCTACTAACCTCAGCAATGATTGTGAGTCAGTCCCAACATCTCTCCATGACTCAGTTTCCCAAAACGAAGCCAATGTTGCTGCCCTTCCTTGTAAAGGACTTCAGGAGGCCTCTGGGAGGGCTCAGATTAATTATCCCCATTACAGAGAAGGTGTTGATGATGGGTCAGACCAAGCTATTTCCTCGTCAGCAATTAGCACCCGCAGCATCACACCTAGGACTGCAGTGGGGCTGTGGGATGGGGCTGTTCAGGTCATCCCTCCAGCCTGGGATGCAGCCACACTCACTGGGCTGAACCCATACCGCTCCTCCTAGAAGAGCCTGCCTATCTGGAGGTGACAACCCAGCGCTAACCTCAGGATGCAGCAGGATCCAGATCTGAATTCCTGCAGGCGCGAATTAGCACCCGGCAGCGGCCTTTCCCCTGCACATAGCAGGGGGAGCCGGCTCACGTCGCATGCACCAGCCCGAGGCATGATGCTTCCTGCATTATAATACGGTGTCTGCTGCGTTAATGGAGAGGAGCATGGAAATTTATTTTCAGGTCAAATCCTCATCATCTGCATAACTTCCACTTGAATATTATCACAGGGATGGAGAAGAAAAGGCAGGCTGAATGTGGGAGCACCCCAGGTGTCCGGACATTGTCAGGAGCTCGCTTTTGCCTACTGTGCATATTATTTTCCTCTGGTTTGCTCGCCCCAGCTTAATAGGGCTCTCTCTCTCTCACACAGCCAGGAGCTGAAATACCATGGTCTTGTCAGAAAGCTTTATTATTATGGTAAAGATTGTACTCATTAGATATTAATTATACCCAGCAAGAGCAGGTCCAGGAATCTATTTGTCTCTGTTCACCGATTAAATTTGCCCAGCTTTTCAGAGAAGGGTTGCAAGCAGTAGCATTAGATTTGTGTAGTCCGCTCTGATTTATTACTATCAAGGGGTTTGCTGGGGTAAAGAGAAGTGCAAAGGCTGGGATTTGGTAGGAGGGGTGGACTGGCTGGTCATGCCTGCCTTGGAGCAGCCCATGTTGGGGCTGGTCTCACATAACCTAGGTGCCTGAAAGGTAGTCGCTTTAGTTAAGCCCTGTCTTTGGGGTCAGGGATGGCACTTTCGCTCATATTCTTCCCTCATCTACCGCTCTGAGGGTGCTGACATCTTTCCACTGACTATAGAGGGAGTCAAGATGCCAGGCTCTTGGGTGGCCAATGTTCAGGGTGATGAATCATAGAATCATTCAAGTTGGAAAATACCCTTAAGATCATCAAATACAATCATGAAGCAAATACTGCCAAGTCCACCACTAACCCATGTCCCCACATGTTTTTTAAACACCTCCAGGGATGGTGACTCCACCACTGCCCTGGGCAGCCTGTTCCAGCACTTGACAATCCTTTCCGTGAAGACATTTTTCCTACTATCCAGCTAAGCCTCCACTGGTGCAGCTTGAGGCTGTCTCCTCTTGTCCTATTGCTTGTTACTTGGGAGAAGAGACTGACCTCACCTCACTATTAACATATAATAATTAAGACTTAGCCTCAGAAAGCCCAGACACTGCCATGTCTAAACATGTGCAACTGGGTTGTGGTCAGCACTGATGCCAAAATGTGCAAACCTGAACTAATTACATCCCGCAGCTAGATGGCCCTCCCAGCTCAATACATCTCCCAGCACATTAGAGATGAAACCTCCTTCACTGTTTGACCATCTGTTTTCCAGCTCCTTCTGGTCCAACTGTGGTGAGCTATGGCGAAGTTGAAAATACCCTGTTGCTTATTTAAGCTTTTGTCCAGTGAGTGGATGGATCCAGTCAGTTGTGGATGTGATTCACAACCTACCAAAATCAGTAGGTTCATTTCTTTCCTCCACCCTCTCTTCCTCCCTTTTTGTTTTTCAGAAGGGATAGAGATCATTCTTTACTGCTTTTTGGGGAAAAATATATGTGTAACTTAGGAATCACCCATGGGTCATGACGTGGCCCCCCAACCACCATCACCGCCCTCCCCACACATGGCCATGCACAGCAGAGGTACCCAACACATACCTGGTAAAGCGGACTTCACAGATATTGCACATGTACGGCTTCTCTCCCGTGTGGGTCCTCATGTGTCTGGGCAGCTTGCCGGCTCCCATGATGACTTTGTTACAGATGGGACATTGCTGTGATGCCTTGGGCTTTATCTTCCTCTCTTCCTCCAGGGGCCATGGTGGAAAAACTCCTCCAAACTGGGTAGCGCTTAAGAAATTGAGATAAGCGCTATACTCAGTCTCGGCCTTAATGTGCCCTAAGGGAGCTGCTGGGGTGTTGGTAAATATGTCCTTGAAGAAGTCATTAGGGAAAGGAGGTGGAGGCAGGTCTTCCTTCTCCTCCTCTTCCTTGATCTTCCTCTTTTTGATCACCAGATCTAAGGGGCCGTTGTCTACTTGTGGCTCCTTGAGCTGGGAGAAGGAGTTAAAATCACTGTTCCATAGATGTGGGAAGAAGGTAGGGGCAAAAGGAGAGAGAGGTGGCCTCCTTTCTGGGATGTTTGACTTAGGGTACAAGTTTTCCCTTAGCAAGGACTCGATGGAGAAGTCTCGTATCACGCCCAAGTGTCCAGAGGAGTTGTTGGCTGGGTAGTGATTTGGACAGTCTTTAGGTGCTTCTGTATATGCTTCTTCGGTAAGATCAGACTTAGAAGGGCTTTGGTGACAGCTTACTTCTTGGACATCAGTTAGATTCTCCTGATTGACAAAATTTTCCACTTCCTCCTCCTCCTCCTCTTCCTCTTCCTCTTCTTCTTCATCTTCATCATCGTCTTCATCATCTTTGTCATCTTCCTCTTCTGCCTCTCTGTCAGGCTCCATGATTTCAAGGCATACATTGATAATGCACTGGATCTCCAGCATCTTGGCAGCGCTGAGGATGTGCTTGACATTTGAGGTGGTGATGGTGAGGGTTGAGGTGTAGGCAAACTCGAGGATGGCAGAAAGTGCTTCAGGCTTGACAAAGTCAATCTCGTAAACATAGGGCTGGTCTGTTAAAGTGCCGGTAGTGAAGAGTTTTTTGAAGTACTTGCTGCAGGCAGCAAGGACGGATCGATGGGTCCGGTACTCCTGGTCCTGTACAATGAGGATGACATCGCAGAGGAGACCGTCATGCCGCTGCTCGTTTAAACCACATAAGACTTCACTGCTGTGGTTTGGGAATGGGATCCCAATAAGATCTTCAATGCCATTGGCCATATTCTCATTTAGTGCCCTAGGACAAAACACAGACAGTGGAGCATTAGCAGGGGATTCACAGTCAATAACGCAGAAATGACCCTGCCCTCATCACCCTTGCCTCACTTAGACCTCTGTAATCACCCTCTGCTTGCACTGCCCCAGCACATCTCCACGTCATCTTCAGCACCTTCCAGGCCCTCTGTGATTTAACCTCTGCTCCCCTCCACATCTCTTCATCTCTTCCTTTGTCTCCATCCTTCTCTTCTCAGTTCCCACCCTATTCACCTTTTCATAACCACCAGAAGCTCTCTCTTCTCTTTCATGTCCCTCCCCCAGGAACCTTGTGCAATGACTTCCCTCCCCGTCATGTTTCTTCCATAGCCTCCCACAGCCAACATCTTTCCAGGCACATGTTGGCTTTGTCCTGCCAGGAGCTATGTGGGGAAAAGGCAAAGCTGTATTGCATCACAGTGCCAAGTGCCAGCTCCTACACCACTTAAACAAGACGAGCCAGGGAGATCCCATCTCATCCATGCAATTGTTTTGGGGACTGGTATAACTGGATGTCCCAAACAGGAGGGATTGCTGGTCATGGCTGTTTGCTGCAGTAGGACAGAGGTCCTTATGGACTAGCAGGTCTCCAGTTCTGTGGCCTCCTGCTACGTCATGCATGGAAGCTATCCCATGTTGCCTTAGCATGTAGACAACCCACACAGGGATGTCTTCCCAAGGGAGCTGGGTGGCAAGAGAGGTGTCACAATGTACCTGTCACTCAGAGAAAGACAACCAGGGACCAGGGACCTGGCCAGAGCAGATGAATGTCTGCTGTCTTCACCTATGGGCTTGCTCCATCCCTAATACTGTTTTGACTTGTTAGCGTGGTATCAAATGCCCTGTTCATTTGGCAGACACCTTCCCCTGCTACTGTAGATCCAGCTTCAAAGGGAAATTTGGAAGCAAAAAGCCCACACCCAAAAGGAAAACCTGATTATTTTTTTCGTTTGCCTTTTTTTTTAGTCTGTAAGATGTTCCCTCTTTCGCATGGCTCCAGCAGCCCTTCCATATGAGAAATCCCAGGGAAGGAGAGTGACTTCCTTCACCAGGAGAAGAATACATTAATCCCATCACACACGGAATACATCAAACAGCCAGAATAACTTTGAATACACTAACCCTTTGGAAACCCCCAGGACACAGAGCATGTATTCATGCGGACAGCTCTCAGCTGAGGAGTTAATCTCCAAGAGAGCCCATGGTTCACGTAAGTAAAACTGCAGCCCCACTCCAGCCCCTTTCACAAGGCTGAGACCATCAGGCAGGTACCCAGTCCCACCCTGCACCACATCCACATCTCTCCTGGGATCCATCGCCATGTCCTGGGTGTCCTTCCCTGCTCAGTTTTTGATTCCAAACCTTTTTCCCACTAGCTGGTGGGACCAGCAGGGACCTGGTCTACCCCATGGCAAGGGGATGGCTCCCACCCTACCACTTGCTTCCAGCCCTTGGGGCTGTAAAGAGCCTGGTGGGATGGAGGTTATCCAGGGAAATCCTTGCCCAGCAAGCCAGTTACCCTTGGGGAAGGCTGTGGGGGGAGGTCAGACTGCAGCAAACATTCCCGTGGGAAGAGGAATGCTGTCTGCCTTCTCCTCCCTCTGTAGGGTCAATCTCCAGCTGAGACCTTGCAGGTCTCTCCCCCAGCACTCCTGCATGAGAGCCAGCAAGCAAAAGCCTTAGGAAGACAGCACAGCATTGATGGATCACACCCCATGGAAAGGTTATGGACCACCAAGAGCAGCATGGGATGGAGGACAAGCTGAGCTTGTGAAGTCTTGCAGGGAGCTGGAGGGCAGCCCCATCATGGGGCCTCCTCTTCAGCACCTTGCCATGGCCAGAGACAGGCAGAGAAACTGGGAATTACACCTCTCTGAGCCCGCCTCCACTCCAGCCACTGGTATTTGTGGCCAAGGAATGATGCTCCAGCCCCGCATCCCACAGTGTGCCCATTAGCTCCACAATAATTATGTCTGTTGTCTGAAACAAATTGATTCATTACAGTGTGCTGTGCTTAACCATGTTAACTAGCTACGCTCCTCTACCAGCCCGACCGGCTCCGTATCAAATCTTCCTTGAAAATCACAGATAAATGGAAGTAAATCCAATGTGTTCTCCAAGTGGAGTGTAAGATAATGAATAACACCTGAGCCAGGGAGGAAAACACAACTTCCTTTTTAGGCCTTTGTATCCTTAATAATAAGCATGAGCAATTAAATTTTTATTGCTGTATTTATCTTCTACTCATTTATTTTTGTTTGGAAGGAGCATTAGTGCTAAAGGAGCTCCTTGCATGAAGGAACATGTCTCCCTGTGAATGTAGTTTGATCTTTTATTGCCAGATCACCCTAAGTGAAAAAGATCAGAAAAGCAGAATATTGGGCTACCCTGCAATTAATCTTACAGAGGTTTTCTCGGGACATTAAACGCCATCCTCCTTGATGGTGGATTATTAACTCAGCAGCAAGAAAGCAAGGAAAAAAAATTTAATTAGGAGATCAGGGGCTATATGTGATTATAAAATGAAATGATGTACAGCTCCTTTCGGTGGAAATGGACTCTTTTTCCTTTCCTCCTCACCCTTTCCAGGTGTGGTTCTGTTAACTGAAGCACTGAGATAAGCTGATAAAACCAGGGTGCTGGCAAAACTGAAGGTGATTCTTGTCATTTAAACGGGGGAAGAAACAGCCCATTCATTTGCATGCATTTGCATTTTTTGAACTCTCAGCCTGGTTTGACAGCTCCAATCTCAGCGAGCCTGAGAAATGACCTTATGGTTCCCATGCCCCCAGGGAGGCTGATGGCCAGAGGCTGGAAGTGTGCTGAGGTTGACATTTTCCTTCTTCCTCCTCCTTTCCCTCCCTCCTCCTGGGCTCCCCTCTTCCCCTCTCTGAGCCAAGGGAGGGGTCCTCAAGAATAACAGGCATAAAAATAGCATCCGATGGTGACAAATGCCACCAGTGCATGCACACACATGTGCAGGCGCTGAGCGGGCACCAAGGAGTTAAACAGAAAAGTCACATTTTATAATAGTTACAGCATTGTTAAAATAAACCGGGGGGGGGGGGGGGGGAAGGGTGGAGGGCACCTAAAATAAATGTATTCTGCAGATGACGTCTCAAAACACTGCATTTATGGGCATGCTTAAAACTCATTCATTACTTTCTTGCCAGGAAAAGCCCCATTTATAAAAGCTTTGTCCCTTTTTTGGGTGAAAATCGTTCCTTTTTTAAGTCCCCAGGTACGAGCCAGGGAACACAGTGGCATTATAAACCGCCTGTGATGTACACTCCCTGGGTGACCCAGAGCTCATCCAGAGCACTCTGCGGCTCGAAAACCCTTCTGGTTTTTATTTTTATCTTTTAGTTGCTTTATTCTCACGTCTCCTTTTAACTTCAAGCCTCATTCAGCATAATACAGCCTCTGAAAACCAGTAATATAAAACTGAAATATCATAGGGAGGTGAAATGCTCATTTAGCATCATGAACAGTAAAAAAATAGAGGTATACTCAATAGGCTATAGAGATCATATGTATAGAATATAGATAAACTGATATTGCCTATATTCATTTATATGAATGGAAATGGGGGACTGACTCAGCTTGGAGGAGCCCTGGAAAAGATGCGCCAGCCCTGAGGTGGGACAGAATCCTGTCCCTGGGGTCTCACTATTGCTCAAAGCCAGCAGCAGGAGACCTGTGGAGGCTCCTCATCAGCACTTCCCTCTCCCATCTCCTTCCTCATCTTCAGTGACACTGCCCTCCAAAGCCCATGGAGGAGATGAAGGCTGCCAGGAAGAGCCCAAGCCTGTACAGTGCACGGCTCCTGGTTCAGGGCTCTGGCTGGGACTGGGGATGTCCCCTTCCCGTATACCTGATCTGTGGGGACAATCCAAGTGTTAGATGGGAGATGGCAATTTTGGCCTTTAATTGTATACTGGCACTTAACACCATTAATATTACATGAAGCATTGATTTATTATGTGTATGCTTTATATATTTCTAATCTTTTACAATCACATATTTTATCTATCTATATGTACATATTTGCATATGTTCATATATTTATGACATGATATCTATACATCAATATATTTTTAAAAATATTTCCTGTATTTCATATTTCTATATTTTGATAATCATATAGAGATTCTTGGAGCATTTTCTGTTAAAATTGCTTGGCCTTCTCTATGCTATGGTTTTCCCCACAGGAAGGTGCTCTGAATCCTGTCTACATTTCTTTGTTGTTGTGCCTATATTCACTGTCCCCCAGAAAGACATGGGGGTGCCATAGGGTAAGCCAGGGAGCATGCAGTGGCTGCATGCTCCTCCCATGCCATGCTCATTCTGCATTCAGCACAGCAGAGGAAGGAGCCTGAGGCTCCAGCTGATCTCTGCCTACTACTGGTGTCAAAATGACATTTTTCCAGACACGTTCCCAATGGTGTCTCCAATTCTTCCCTTCACCCAGCCTGTGCATGGAGCAGGGTTTGGAATGCAAGCCCAGGGGTAAGGCTTGGGGTTGAGCATCCCCTCCCCAGCTGCATCCTGCCACCCAGCACAGCATCCCTGAGGCACAAACTCCCAGGAGGGATTTGAGCTCTACACCTGAAGCATGAGGCCATCAGCAAAGCATCCCAGAGGTGGCTGGACCTGGATTCAGGGTGCTGAGCATCCCTTGCCACCCCAACCTGCTGCCCATGCAGGAGAGGCAGTCAGCAGAGGGTCTCAACAGCTTTCCCCATCGCTATTTATTTCCAACACCAACTGCCTCCCTTCCCTGCTTGGAGCGCTGTGCACCTCACGGTAGAGATGCTTTGATGCTGCTTTACTAACTGCTTCTCTTTCCCAATCCCTGCTCCAGGCTGTGGGAGCAGGATGGGCTGGCTGCTCTCCCACTGCATCCCACTACGGTGCCATGTGTGTGGACCTGCCTGCCACATCCATCAGTCCGTAAATATCTGTGGGTTTTCTTTTTCTCCTGGTTTATTTGTGCCTCTTTGTAATGAGGCAATTAAGATGTGCACGTGAGATTACCCCAATCTGTCAAAATATTACAGCTACTTTCTAGTGGATACGCTGACCAGGGATCGATAGCACCTGCTCCATAGCCACCTTGTTACTTTGGGGGACTGGGAGGAATTGCTGTTAATTTGGGGGGAATAGCTCCATCCCCACATCAGGCAATTGCTCCATGACCTTAAGCAAGTCCCTTGTGACCTTGAGCAAGTCCCTTGTGAAAGTGTCCCTGAGCAAAGCCACCCACATTGACACCCCACCCAGGGACAATACCCTTGCTTTGGCCAAGCGCTTGACTGCAGTTTGCAAGACTCTTCTCCTACCAAGGAGCTTGGATCCCCAAAACCCCATTTAAAAGGCAGGCAGAGAGCTGGGTCATCGTTTTCACTTCTATAAAGAAAACCCCCAACAAACCAAACAAAAGGAATATGTAAAACCCAAAAAGGCAAATATTTCCTTAAGCACACCTCCCCTCTGAACATCTTGTCTCCAGAGGAACGTGTTATTAAACCACCCACCCCAGTACCCAGCGTTCCTCCCCTCCGGCAGGAAGGTGCGGCAGAGCGCACTCCTCGCCTTTCAATCACTTCCCCACGAGATGCCTCAAACGATGAAGAAAAGGTGGTGACACCAACCACTGCCTCCCTCGCAGGGAAATCACCTGGGTTTTAAAGCACAGGAGCCACTTCCCAGACCCAAAGATGATGCTGTGGGAGGGAACTGGCTCACTAGAAGTAGCACGAGGGTTTTATTGCTGGGATGGGCACTCCAGCCTCCAGTAACTGAGACCAGCCTTCCCCTTGGGACCAGTCTTGCTTTGGGAGTACAGGGTTGAGCCGGGAAAGTTGGGGGTGTTTGGTTTTTAAGAGGTACATGATAAGCCCATCCCCCCAAAACTGAGGGTCCCTCCTCAAAAAAAATCAAGGATTTTGCTGAGATCTGGACAAAGTAGAAAAGGGTAGAGGTTTCCAAAGGGATGCTTTGGCAAGGAGGGATGCAAAGAGGGTCACATTTGCCATGGAAGATGTTCACTTGCAGCAAAGATGGGGAGGAAGCACTGTGGGTGGCTGTGGAGGTGGCATCACCCCACTTGGGTCCTGGCAAGGGAGCAGCTCCACAAACAGAGCAGGTCAGTACAAGTTAAGGGAATGCTCTGGAGGACGGCAGTGCAAAGTTGGACAGGGCTTGGAGCAAGCCGCTCTAGTGGAAGGTGTCCCTGCCCGTGGCAGGGGGTTGGAACTGGATGAGGTTTAGGGTCCCTTCCAATACAAACCATTCTGTGATGCTATCAAAGGTTGCCTATGGTGGCCAAATAGGGCCCCAGTCACACTGTCACAGATGAAGACCTCCCACAGTTGCTGGAAGGAGAGGGATGGCCACGGATCCCTGGGTGGACAGCCCAACCCTTTTTGGCCAGCTTCTACAGAGCTCAGGATGAATGAGACAGCTCCTACCTGGAAGAAGAGCCCAGACGTTGAGCATGGTTTGATCACATAATTAAAGTGGTTACACTTCAGGGACTGAGATCACACTGGTGACCTTTACCCTGGTATTTCTCCAATGCCCACTGGACTTCTCAAAATTAATACAGATCTCCAAACGAAATCCTTGGGCATACAAGGATTCATCCTTATCAACAACTGCCTGGCAAGTTAAGCCCATGTGAACCATATATATTTACACATCCTATATGAAACTGGCTTTATTGGGCTGAAACTATTCATATCCTATAAGCAGACCTTCAGGAAGCCATCTTCACCTGAGGCCTCTGGTTCAAGAGCCACTTCTGGAGTGTCCAGCAATCCAAACAATGACATATTTCACGCCTTTCGCATTTTAGTGACAGCCACTCTTCCCAGTTTCCAAAATCCATGCAGAAGTTCAGCCAGCCAAGCATACCTAGGGGACATCAATACTGGAGATCTGTTGTATTCCACTGGGGAAGTGCCATGAGGACTATTCGCTTAACATGATAAATAGTGCTTACAGATGCCACTCATTCACTCACTGAGGTGTGAAAGCCCAAAAGCATCTCCTGTGCCTTTTGCGAACCCATCCTCAGGAGTTTTTAAAAGTTAGTTATATGTTGCAACAAACACTATGCATCTCTCAACAAATCTATCCCTGCAGGTTAGCTCCAGCTACCGAGAGCCTACACAGGGCGCCCTGTACTTTAACAACTTTGTTTATGTACAGGTACAACCTGGTGAAATTGCAAACTATGAATCAAACCTCCCCCAGTGACCTGATTGGTCTGGTGCCACTGGTTATAATGGAAATTTGCTGCGGCTCCATGACCACCAGAACCATGGGGTGTTTAAGTTAAGGCCGTATTTCCTGGCCTCAGCTCCTCTGTAGGCTTGTTGCTTGTATGGCTTTGATCAGCACCTGATGATGAACAGGTTGAGCTCCTCTCCTCTCTCCTTTGTCTCTCATCATGGCAAGCACCAGGTATACAAAGAGCCCCCGCATCTCCTTAGATCTACCCCAAGGTCTCCCACCCTGGCCTGACCTTGATTTTATAGCAAGCTCCCAGACTGTGGTATGAAGTTGGGTGATCAACACCCATCCTCTGGGTGAGCTTGCGGGGACCTGCCACCCAGCATCTCTGTGCACTGTGGGGCAAGTGCTTGGAAGATGCCATCACACCACCAAGACCAAGCCCCAGCCCCATGGTTCTCCTATTTCCTTAAAACCAGTTCTTGGGCCCAAAACAAACACAAACAGGAGCTCTGGCAGGGACAGAGTAGTGTTCAATGTATCCTATATTGAATGACCATGTTTTCACTTTGGTTTCTTCTTTCTGGCTTCTTTAAATTACCCAGCACACTTCACAATTTCAGTTTACATAAATCTCCAAAATCAGGAGCTCTGGGTCATTTCTGGGTGGCAGCTCGATTAAGCCTGCGTGCAGCATGACAAGTCCCATCTGATGTGCTGAGCAGGTTTTGGCAAGGGGGGATCCCAGTGATAAATGGTCAAATAAACATAAACAATTAGTGGAGCTACACTGAAGGCACAGCCTGGCTCCAGATGGTGTTTTAAGTGCTTCACCTATGGACAAAGCGGGGGCAAATTTAGGTAGCACAGAGGGGAGTTTATAGGGTGGTCACATCTGAACATGGTGTTTCCTTATAGCCTTGTCCCCCCTCCCATTCAAGCAGCTACTTGGAGGTCTGGAGCTCGAGAGGGATGGTGTTCTGGGCATCAGCTCCCTTATGAACCTCTCTGTTGAGGTTTTGGGAGGTGCTGCAAAGCTGGAGGTGTGTAACAGTTAGTTATGGGGGTTTTCACTTGGAAATCCTCAGTGGTTCCTCTCTGTATTCCTTGATGCTCTCCTGGACAGGCTCCAGCAGTTAGGGATGTTCAAATGCGCTGTCCCCAGTACAGAAAACTGTCCTGGCTGAATATCTCCCTTCCTTATGTATCTATATGGACACACATACATACACATTATATACATTTGTCTTCGTGTGTGCACAGAAATCCTGTGGAAGGGGGGAAGACGTCAAGTGAAACAGAAGTTTGCAACTACCCTGTGCAATCACCCCACTCTCATGGGAACTTGCTCACACTTCAAGAGACGTGTCCCTCCTCCCACACTGTGCTCTGCAAACAATATAAAATAATAAAACAACCAAAAAGAGCAGAAGAAAAAAAAAAGACAGAAGGAGAAAAATAGCAGAGATTCACCCATGTTGGAGCTGGCCTGGCTGAACATCAGGTAGCTGGTTCCTGCAGCATCTATGGCATGAGACAGAGGAGGGTTCATGAGGTATATGATGTTGCACAGAGAAGCTGTGGCTGCCCCATCCCTGACAGTGTTCAAGGCCAGGTTGGACAGGGCTTGGAGCAAGCTGCTCTAGTGGGAGGTGTCCCTGCCCATGGCAGGGACTGGAACTGGATGAGCTTTAAGGTCCCTTCCAACCCAAACCAGTCTGGGATTCTGTGACTATTGGTGGCATTTCTGCCCATGTCTTTGCAGCCACCTTCCTCCAACACTACCTTCCCCCTTGTGCAAGCTGCCCAGCCCCTGCTATAGGAGGTTATATAGGATATATATATGTATAGGATACATCCCTATGGGTGCACAATATTACAGCCCTGTATGCTCATTGGTGGTGGGTACCTCCTTCCAGCACGGCCTTAAAAATAGCAAAAAGAAAGCCATTTCCTCCCATTCTGAACCTCCTGGGAGAGCAGGCCGGCCCCTGTCGCTCTGCTCTTCTTCGGAGCCAGAAAAAGGAAAAGGAATTAAAAAAAGGCTGCTATTGAATGGCGCGCACACACTGGGTGGGTTTGCTTCCTGACAAGAAAAAAAGCCACGGCGGAAAAATGTGCCCGGCTTAACCATGGAAAACTGGTTTGGCTGGCGTCCCTCCGGAGTGGACAGGATTGCGAGGGCCTTGGATGCGGATCTGGGTACGGCTGTCACCATTGAAAACACAGCTCCGAAATAAAACACACTTCTGGGAGCTCCAAAAAAGCAACGGATGGGGATCCAGCTCTCCCCTCCACTCCTCATCTCTCCCTTTGCCTCCAGAGGGAAAGCCACCGAAGGGAGGGCTTTGGGAGTAAAAATGAAAGGGTCATAGCGCTAGCACATTAAATCAGAAGCAGATGTGTGCCTGCTCGCCAGCCTGAGTCACCGCGGGAGGGTGGGGAAGGGGGGGTTATCGCTATTTTGGTGCTGGGTGTGGGGTACAGAAAACAATGCGAGGAGAAGGCGGTGCAGTGTTTGAGCAGGCTTAATATCGGCTTGGGAGCAGGTACAGGCAGGCTCCACAAGCAGAGGGGTGGGAAGCTCAGCTCCGCAGTGGCATTGGCAGCAGCCACACTCCAGACAGGGCTGCTCCTCCCGACCCTGCCCGGGCTCCCTGCTGCATCGCTGGGCATCCCCAGTTATGCACATCCCATTTTGGGGGGGGGGCGGTGTTCTTGCTGTTCCCCATAGCATCGCCCACTATCATCCTGCCAGGAGCCCCCATCCCCATAGAATCATATAATTGTAGAAAGGTTTGGGTTGGAAAGGACCTTAAGATCATCCAGTTACAACCCCTCTGCCATGGGCAGGGACACCACATACTAAACCATGCCACCCAAGGCCTTGAACACTGACATGGATGTGGCATTTACCACCCACTGCTAGACCCAAGGCATCTCCAGCCTCACACCAGGGCACTGGCAGGAATATCTCATCCTACCTCTCACATGGACAACATCAGGAACTAGCACACCTCTAACTCAGCTTGCTTTGGGGCAAGCCCCATAAGGCAAGCTCAGACTCACCTCTCACCATGCCCTTCACGGCTGGCACCACGTTGGCATTCATTAGGCTTGTGCTCCCACAGGTATTTACAAGAGCAGTACCTCAGATTGGTCTATTTGACTACAGCATAAAAAAAATACTATTTTTCTGCTTGGCTCTCGAGACAGTCTTTGCAGCCTCATTCAATTTTAATTGCCATTTAAGTCCTGGGGCTGTAAGCACACGAGCTCTCCTGCTACGTCTGGGAGAGAATATCTCCCACGTGGACATAAAGTGGCTTTTGGAGAGATGTGTCCATGGAAGGTGCCTCTGCAGAGCATCTCCTGTGACAGCAATCCAGCCTGCAACAGCACAGCTCCTCCAGCACCACCACTACAGCATCTGTACCATGGGCAGAAGTCTAGTCCTGGGCTTGGACTGTGCTGCTGCAGTTACCCTCGACGCAGGATGAGTCAAGTCCCTCCTTTCAGAGAGGGGACCCAATCCACCCACGTTTCACCCATATGGGTGTCTCCTCAAAGCCACATACAGCTTCACTGACATTGTAGAGGGCAGTAGGCAGAATGGGTGAATATTGCATCTCCCCATCCTTTGCTGACCTGAGGAGGAGTATCATGGATGCTCCATCCCTGGAAACATCCAAGGTCAGGTTGGATGCTTTGAGCAATCCTGTGTAGTTGAAGATGTCTGTGCTCATTACAGGGTGTTGGACTAGGTGACCTTTAAAGGTCCCTTCCAACCCAAACCGTTCTGTGATTCTGTGATAGCTTTTCTACAAGCCAACACTTCTCTGAGTCCTATGTCCTGGCCACATTGAAACCCCAGCGAGACGTGTCATGTCTCCAACCTTTCTGCTGTGCATTTCTAGAGGAAATACCACCAAGTTTCAGCAAAGGACAATCAGGGAAAGGGGTTGGGACTTTCATTCAGACTTCTTGTATGTAAACCAACCAATTAACGAGTAATCTGAAGACCACAGGTAATATATCAGCATAATCTTACAGTGTGGCCCAAGCACCAAATATCTAAAGGCAACTCCCTATCTTCAGGGGATGATTTAATCCAGCTCTGAAGGTTACAAAGCAATTTAACCGAAGATCAGGGATCAGATGCAGAGCTCATTTGTATCTCCTTCTGTGCGCGAAAACCTTGGTTTCTCTGCCAACCTGCTAGAAAGGTAAACAGCAGCTGAGTTGTCAGCTCAGCCTTGATCCTGAAAAGCTTCACCTGCCTGAGCAATCTATGCGCTTCCACCCATGTCCTGCTTGGTAAATCTAGTTAAAGCTGGCGGAGAAATGAAAATAAAGCATCTGAACTCCCTCATGGTATAACCTGGAAGAAAAGAAAAGAAAAATATCTTCTGCATGGAGAAAATAATGAAAATCAACAGGATTCCATTTTCAACCAACGCTTCTGCAGGCAAGGAGAGGGGTTGAAGGATCGGACCCCCAAGCGAGGCAAGCCTTATGTCCCAGCTGACAACGTGCACAAGCCAACTCACAGTCTGATTTGATTTAAAACAGCTGAGTTGTAAATGAGGCTTATAATGGAAATGGCAAATGACCTTTCAATACAGAATTCAAAAATAGCTCAGGCTTGAGTCCGGATTCAGCTCTCGGACGGGTGTGAGTGCAGGAACAGGGGCGCATCATGCCATCAGCCATGAAAACAGCCCTGGCAGTGAGGGAGAAACCCCAGCCTCTCTCCTCTTGGGGATTTAGAGGGGTGAACCATCAGAAAGAAAAAAGAAAAGTAGGGGAAAGGAGAAGAAAATGCAGCCCTGACACGTAAAGAGAGACAGTCTTGCCTGTTTGTTTTGGCCTATCTTGAGCTCCAGGCAGTTTCCAGCTGGAACCCAGAAATGCTGATGGTGTTTGGAGTCTGTCCGCATCCCTCTCATGACGTGAAGAGGCATTTAGGAGGGTGGGCTGGGATTTTTATTTTTCTCCTTCATTTTTTCCCCTAACAACTATATTTACTGTTACATTTTGAACTCCCCATGCTGTCATTACAATGTCAGATGAAATTACATGCGTGATAACCATAACATCAATGAATGCACACGTTCGCAAAGACTGCACAGGAAACATTTTCAAGGGAAGCTACTCACACGTCCGGACTCAAAAGGGACGTCCAAAAGAGTCTTTGAATTACAGGGTGCTGCCTACATCCAGAACTTGGCCTTTCTGGAGTTGGACAGACTGATTTTATGCTTTTTCAGGCTTTGCTGGATTAGACGTAGTCTTATTTATTCTGGGGTTACTATGGATTGAATCCAGGGATTTAACTGATTCTGTTCTGGATTTGCACCAGTGTAAAGAGGATGAGAACATTATAGTGCTCTGCCTGTGGATCTGAATTGCACCATCCTGTATTGACCTCCTGTGCTGGTGCACCATGAAGATGCTGGCAGGATGGCATCTAGTTCATCAGTTAAAGAAAGAGATGTGTGGGCACAAGAACAGGGACAGCTCTACCATTGCAAAAGCACCTCCTATCAAGGTGGCTGGTTCCCTTTCACACAAAAAAGTACAAGTACCCCTATACAGCACTCAAAGAACAAGGACGGACACTCTCTCCTGGTCCGAGATGTACTAGAGGTATAAGGATCCCCAGCTTCTCATCCAGTATAAGACCAGAGGTAACTACTCCTCTGAGCTCTGCCTTTGAGGCTGATCTTATGAAAACCCCAGTTTCTGCTGGGAAAAAGCAGAAACCAGGTTTCTTCCAGCAGCTGTGGGCAGCTGAGTGAAGGGAACTTGGCTGGTGCTCCTGGAGGATGGTTCCAGCAGCTCAGTGATAAGAGGCAGCAACCTCCAGGAGAGAGGCATTGTCTTCCATTGGCACAGCTGGATGCATTAGGCAACATCTGTACAGTTCTGATTGCATCTGCTTAGGGGGAAACAGTACAACTGTAACTAGGCCAGTCTAGTTAAAGTGCTACAGGTTCCAGGCAAATCTATGGGGTGTTTGAGATCAAGCTCATGGCGCAGTAAGAGAGATCCATACCTACAGAGGTTTTTGCTTCTAGACAGTATCTTATAAAGCAGCTGCTTTGCTCTTGCTATCTTACATGAAAAAAGAAATGCAGATATCTAACACAACAGCAAAACAAAGTGTCTGTGGGTTAGATATGTTGTCTCCCTAAGACATGCATGAGGAGCACATGGCTGCTGCTTCATACTCTTACAAGGGTGCAAGTTTGATCCACCTCCCAACCAAAGGACTAGAGGATGCTCTGTGTATGTGTGAGTTTGGTAAATACCCCGAAGAGCACAGGCAGAAGTGTAGAATCACTCACACTATTTCAGGATGTTTGTCTTGGCCTGGAAAACATCAGCCTTTCACCCCACTTGCCCATCACTCGACTGTCTGTATTTTGCATATCCTCTCAAAGCAGCCTTAATTAAATGCATTACAGTTAATTCTTTCTAGGAGAGGAAAATTCATTAGTTAAGGGGCCACAATAAAGCAGACATTTGGAACCATCTACCTCCCCATCCACCCACCTCACCTCCCACCTCTGGCATTCCTAATCCACAATATGTTATTTCATATGTGCATCACATCAGCAAAATGCCCTTTGCAGCGTTTTGATTTCTTCTCCCCATTTGTCCGTGAAGACACTGACCAAAAAGTGGCCTAAACACAGCATTTTGCATTTTAAGTGGGTTTTTTATATACCCATATATATATCCATTCAGCCCTTCCTAGGAATGGGCAGGAACCCAGCAGCTTGCCAACGCCGCACTTCAGAACCACACACCAGCTTGATGAAACACCAGTGCCGCAGCATGCTGGGGACTTTCCTTTTCTAAGCCGGTACTTCAAAATATTTATAAAGGCACTTAAACCCCGATTTTGACCACTGCCTCTGTTTGCAAACCCTGCCTTGACATTCATGAGGAGAGTAAAGCTCGCATTGTTGGCATACCTGAGGATAGGCAGAGGGGCTCGCTCCCTGCACACAGAACAAAGGCCTGAGTTATTGCAGAGCTTTGCCTTCCACTGAGAGCAATTATGGTTAGAGAAAACCCTTGTTTATAGCAGAATCCTTCCAGTTGGGGAAAAAAGAGATTTAATTATATGGTAATGGTGCTGTGGGCGTGTTTGCAAGCAGAGCGCAGATGTGGGAGCAGGAGGCTACGAGCAGGGCTGCTCCCCTTGCCCAGGTGGATGCTGGTGGTTCAAGCCTTCATGATGGTGAAAACAGGGATTTGAAGTTTCCCTCTGCTGCTGTTAAATGGTAAGCACTGAATCAGGCATTTGCACAGGGCATGCAAAGCATGGACAATAAAAAAGGAGGCAGAAGAGGCATCTGCCACACCAGGCTAGGAGCAAAAGGAGGGATTTTAAGGGGAGATCGATGGCTGAAATACCCAAACCTTCCCCCTTTCCCTTTCCCTGAGTCACGGCATTGGATACAGGCTTGCTAAGGCAAGTCATGAGCCAGGTTTGGTTTCCACTCTCTCTTCCAAATGGTATTGCAGAATGAGAGCTCAGTGTAAGCTGCTGGCATTTCACACGCAGAAATGGGCTACAGGACTTCATAGAGTCATAGAACTCAACCAGACCTTTATAGAAAGCACCTTATAGAGGAAAAAATATGATCTAGTTAAAGATCCAGAGCTCCTTGGTGCTCTGCATGCCAAGGTACATGCTCACGAAGCACATGCATCAGAGAATATTTTTCTGGCCCTGTCTTTTCTTCCATTTATTTTAAGGAACAGAGTGTGGTTTCCTCTCCTGTGTTTCTCATATTTAGCTTAAAAATAAAAATTGAACCTATATCAAACCAAACAGCTTCTTGCCCAAGGTGGTAAAAAACCAACCGAAAAAAGCACCTCTTCAATGGAGAACCCATCAGGAAAGGGGAATGTAATTCCCCTCTGGCTGTATTACCCCCTGAAGCATTCAGCCCCCAAAAGCCAGTGCAAAATTTGCAGTAGATCCTTTCTACCATCGCACATGACTTCTTGGAAATGTACAAGGCATCTCAGCAGAGCACAGTCTGATTTATACTTAGAGCAGGGCAACTCTCACGGCAGCAGGAGATTGGGTGTAAATCTCCAGGCACAGAAACAACAGCCGCATAGCCCTGGCCCTTTGGATTCACTCTGCTCTTAATGCCACTGAATAAGAATAAGGGTTTACGGTAAAAAACAGGGACATGTCCTTCTGCTGGATAGGGGGGATTTCTAAGGGTACAAGCACTATAAATAATCATTGAAGCCATTTTGTACATGCCTCACGTAACCCATGGTAAGCCACAGAACAGGTATTGAGAAGGCCACAGAAATGATCTGAGGGCTGGAGCAGCTCTGCTCTAGGGCCAGGCTGAGAGAGCTGGGCTGGTTCAGCTTGGAGAAGAGAAGGCTCCTGAAGGGGAGACCTTAGAGAAGCTTCCAGTGCTTAGAAGAAAGATGGGGACAGAGATTTCAGTAGTGATAGGACATGCAGTGATGCTTTTAAACTGACAGAGGGGAGACTAGGGCAGATTCAGACTAGGTAGATGAAATGTTTTTATAATGAGGGTGGTGAAACACAAGAACAGGTTGTCCAGAGAGGGATTAGATGCCCCATCCCTGGCAGTGTTCAAGGCCAGGTTGGATGGGGCTCTGTGCAACCTGATTTAGCTGAAAATGTCCTTGCCCAAGGACAGGGGTTGGAACTGGGTGAGTTTTAAGGACCCTTCCAACCCAAACTACTTTGTGGTTCTACGACTCCATGAAGAACTTTGTGAACTAGAACTGGATGCTGTCATGCACTCTCATTCATCACTGTTTTCCAAAATCTGTAAGCCTCCCGGGTTCACATGCACAACGACAGGAGCACAGGTCCCCCTGGGTGTATTGACACCCACTCCACCATCGACCCTACACACCGAGGGACTATGCACATAAATGAAGCCTCCTCTCCCTGCCCTTTGGATGGGTGAGCTGTGTGGAAGGTTGTTGTGCGGCAGGGGATGATGCCACACTTACTCCCCCACCCATTCCTAAGATCTCATGCCTATCCCAACTCCAGATCTTCACCAAACAAATACTGATATCCTTTTAGGCACACAGGGAGGGATGGCAATGAAGCATGCAGGTGCCTTCACAGTCCAGTTTAATGATTCTTCCTTACTGCCAACTCTTTCTGTTCAGACAAAGTCTGACCTGTCCACAGAGCAGAAATACACCTCTAGCAACCCTGCTGAAGTTCTAAATGACCTTAGTTTTCATTTGATCTTCATCAAAGGCAGGTTGTACCTCTGTTCTTCAGGTGCATTTGAGCTTGAAGGCATTGGAGAAAGCCCCATGTTAGAATAAAGAGGAGACTGCTTGTGCAAACACGTGGTGAAATGAGAAAATGAAATAAATGGCCAGTCCTAAAAGAGAAAACTCCTGCCATAAAGCAGAATTTGAGGGAAAAAAACCCCGGTCGTGCACTGCCCTGCTTTGCTAAACAGGCAGATGGGACCTGTATTTCTCTTCTGAAACTTTAATGGGAAGAACATGATTCTGCTGCAAGCATATTTTATATGCCTGGCGATTAAAGAGGAAGGGAAGGGTGTAATTTATAGAATTGTGAAACACAGAGGATAGCTTTCTGGCTGCAATGTTTCTTTATTTTCTTATTATTCCTTTTATTCTTCCTTTTGCTTCTAGGCTTGTGAATGGTGATGGATGGGCAACAGTGGAGATAGAAATCTTGCTTTTATATTCACTGGGCAGGTACTGCCTCAGCAACCACAGCGGCTACAATGAGTTGCACTCATCTGAACAAGAACAATCCTGAGACCAAGCAAAAGTGCTTCATGTGTCCTCAGGCTTTGTATATTGCTTTCCTGCTCCTACGGCCATTGCATCTCTCAGCTGATAACAGGTTTCACACTTTCAAACAAGAAGGCTGAGCTTTGCTTGCTCTTGCTGTAGCTGGCAACAACATACCATGGCCAAGCTCACACCCTGTCTGTTCCTCCAGACCCTGTATTTCCAGTGTGCTCCTCACCCTTTTTGCTCTGCCAAGACCCTGGTACTTCCCATCGATGCCACCATCGTAGGAAGAAGGAACTACCTGTGTTCGGCTGGAAAGCCACCTTGTATAAGAAGACATGGTGGTCCTGATGGCCAACAATTTGCCCAGGAGTCAGCAGCATGTCTTTGCAGTGAAGATGATCAGACACACACTGAGTTGCATTAGCAAAAGTGCTGCCCACATGTCAAGGGAATCGGTGCTTCCTCTCTATTCAGAACTTGTGAAGCCACAGCTGGAGCACTGTGTCCAGTTTGGGCTCTTCAGACAGACATTGTCATTGTGGAGGCACACCAAGGTGGTTAGGGAGCTGGAGTACTCAAGAAGAGATGCTTGTTCAGCCCAGAGAAGGGGGCATGAAGGAGAAATCTAAGTTTTCAATCTACCTACCTAAGGTATAACTACAGAGAAGATGGAGTTGAACTCTTCCCAGTGCACAAGAAGCGATGTTCAGAAGTTGCAGCAGAGGAAGTTTAGATCAGATGCAACAAAACCAGTTTTTAATAAGAAGTTGATCAAGCCTTGGGATTTGTATTCTTGGAGACACTCAAAACTCAGCCACACGAAGGCATGAGTCTGACCTGCAGTGGGAAGCTGAAGCAAGAGGCTCCGAAGGTCCCTGCTACTAAAACCGTTCTCTGACTCCATGCTCCAGCTTTGCAGATAGAGAACCAAGGCACAAATGAGGTGAAACAATGCAACCACAGGCACACAGGGGACCTGAGGCCACATCTCCAGAGAGCAACCCAAAGCCCTTCCCTTGATACTTATGAGTAAATTAAACACATCACCATAGTCATGCGTGTGTGCTGGGCTTTCTGAGGTCATCTGCTCTCCTTGCTTCCCTGGTAGAAGGTAGAGCTTCTCTAGCTGCAAAATTCTTTGGATTTTCTTTTTTTATTGCTTTTTTTTTTTTTTTTTCATCTTCAGGGCCAATTCAGCAACTCGTCTTTCTGCTGAGACTGTCAGCAAAAGTGTCAAGTGTACGGCTGGTTTCTGTGATGTGGAATCATGCCCACCAAGACTTGGACCAAGACTATGCAGCCCATTTCACATAAACCACCAACCAGCCCACACTTGGCAAAAGCTGAAGAGCATATCAGCCATGCCTGCATGAAACCTGGCTTTGGGCCATCTTTCTCCAACCCTCTGAGCAGCCACGACATAAATCTTGCTCTTCTTTCACTAGTCTTTGCTGTGACAACACAATCGCTCGGCTCCCCGTGCCATGCTCTCTTTGGGTGTTTCAGAGATGCGTCAATGAAAAAAATGAACTCCCTACCCTGGCAAGAAGAGAGCAGTTCTTCACAAAACTAACCACTGCTGCCCTTTCTCAGCTCACACATTTGCTGCAGGAGGAATTCAAGTCCTCATGAAATCACTATGGATATTAACCTGCACCAGGAGCAAATCCATATTCCTCCCGTCTGGGGAATAAGCAAGAAAACCATGCCCAGATAAATTCAGGGTGAGAGTTTTGCTTCCCCTCCAATACCAGCAGTCCCCATCCTCTATTCGGAGATAAATTTACTCTTCAGAAAGGATACTACTTGTCCCATTGAAGTTAGAAGTAAGGAAGAAATGTTTTACTGTGAGGGTGCTGAGGCGCTGGCACAGGTTGCCCAGAGAAGCTGTGGCTGCCCCATCCCTGACAGTGTTCAAGGCCATGTTGGAGCAACCTGGTCTAGTGGAAGGTGTCCCTGCTCACTGCAGGGGGGTTGGACTAGATGGCTTTTAAAGGTCCCTTCCAACACAAGCCATTCTGTGATTCTACAACTCAGCAGAGTCCTCCCATTCACCCCAGTGAAGCTATGGCTCCTGGTAAACACAGGAAACCATGCTCTGAATTGGTAAAATTGAAGCTTTGTGGCAATTTTTAGATACTACTTAAATAATCTTTTCCCCTGGCTGGAACCTCTTTTATTGAATTATTCCAGACTCTGGCTTCAGAGTGTTGCTAAAGCCTGCTCATGGGATGCCGGGACCCCACTGTGTGCTGGACGGTGTAGGAAGGTACATCCCCAGTGACCACCCACGGGGAGACCATGAGGCCAGCAGAGAAGACAATGGGGCTGGACATGATGTGTATTCAGCTCGGGAAGTTCACACAGTTATTACACCATTAGCACGGGAGGGTGGAGTCCTACTTCTGTCCAGAGAGAGCGAAGAGAGCCCATCCCCTGCTGAAAGCTGTGGGTGGACGTATTGCACTTGGCCAGCCAGAAGATTAAGGCAGGTCACCTAATTTAACATTTCCCAATGGAAGGAAGGGAAAAGGCAATCCAGGGAGGACAAAGAACACAGGTAGAATGCCAGCTGGAGAAAAAAGGGTGAGTAGGAGGGGCTCCAAGCAGAGAGAACCTGGGAAGAAGGCTTGCAGGGGGAGAGGAGGCTGCTTGGCCGCACCAGCCACAGAGTGCTTCAGACACGGGGCACAGACAAGTGGAGCCACAGAGCAGGGTGGGAGGAGATGAAAGAAGCAAGCAGGAGAGAAGATCAGGGGAGTGCAAGGCACAGCAAAGAGGAGGAGAGAGGAGAAGGAAAAATTATGCAAGGCCTCAAAGGTCACAAGAGTCAACTTCAAAAGGATTCCTTAAAAGACATAAAGCCAATGTCTTCATATTCAATTATTTAGTTTTCACACAAATCTAAGTAATATGGTGGGGGGGGGGGTGATGCCTCCCAACACTGGCTTTGGCACAAACAGATGACTAAATGGAGGGACGATGAGAGATGTCCGGGACTCTTTGCATTCTTAATGGACCAACCAGGGCTGGGATTGGTGCTACCCCCCTGCAAAGGATGTGGAGCAAAGGAGAGGATGCTTTTGAGGAGGGGGGGGACAGTGGCAGTGAGCAGGACTTCACCTTTCTGTAACTGAAAAATGTAAACCATGACTTGCTTGGCCTGAAACGGAATGCTTTCCCTAAATTCTGGGCATCTGTTTAATTAAAATCATAGCAAATGTTGAGGAAAACAAATCACGTTGCCTGTGAAAGTCAAGACTTTCTCTTTGAAGATGCTGAAATGAAACCCTTCCGTTTTTCACAATTCCTCCATTAACCTGACAAAACTGACCCACACGCACAGCAGTTTTTCTGTCATCAAAAACTTCACTTTGTACTAAAACACTTTTAGCTGAATTATATCTCCCAACTGTACTTCAGGAAGTTGAAGCGAAGTACAAAGCTCAAAGAGCCTGCTCCTGTATCCTGGGGCGTTCAACCCATCAGCACAGTTAAAATCACTGACAAGCTACAGCAAGCTAATGTCAGTAAAATGGTACCCAACAGGAGGTTTGAAGTCAGCACAGTGAGCTCTACAATAAGTTCCAGTCCATTAAGCACCAGGCTTAAGTAAAATATTGCAGCAGGTCACATTTTAAAGCGGACAGAAGAGGTTAGGGAATCACTGAGGGTCCAGGAGGATGCTCTTGGAGGAGAATGGAAATTCTGCCATACCCTTTTTCATCTCCCTGCATTAAACACCATTGTTTTCCTCCCAACCATAGGTGCTTCCTTCCACTCAACAGAATGTTTTCCAGCGGTGGCCGGCAGCAGGGACTTGTGCCACCGAGGCAAAGCCATGGTGCTGTTACACCACAGTGTCCACCAAGGTGATGATCAGCCACATGAGGAAAAATACCCAACAAAGTGACTTGGCGAAGGTCATGTAATAGGTCAGTAGCAGAGCAAAGAGCAGAAATCACGTCCTCTGGTTTCTGCCCAGCTGGATCCCAAGCGTTTAGTTCTTTTCTCTGTTCAGCTTTGACCTTACGAGTTCCCTTAACCTTATCCTGGTAGCTTCCTAATGGGCAAATAAATTTCTGGAGAGTATCTTGAATTCTTTTTTATCACAGACTGTATCAGTGTGATAATAAGATCAGTCTTCAGACTCCCCATTAAGTCACAGAAGGTGTGGTCATCAGTCATGCTTTTCCCAGCCTTAATTGCCAGACAGACACTTTAAGTGGAAAGTCCATCTAATGAGCTCAATCATTAAAACATCCCTGGTTCCTATTTCAGATGGAAAATTATATTACTCTAATAAGGGGGTTGCATGTTTGCCCCCCTATTTAATCATGTGGCGCAGGGAAAGGTGAGACTTCTCCACAGTTCTGCCTTGGATGTGTTTCCTTTAAATACAGCCCCTTACCTCAGGTAAGAAAAAGTAATAAAACCCTTCACAGAAGGAGAACTGTGAGGTTGAAGAAGAAAGCATCAACCTAGAAGTGAATGAAGTGGCTGCCATGGGTGCAGGAGGCTCACCACTAACACCATGGATGCTCCTGCGGGCTGCCCAGGTGGAGATGGTGGAAGAGCCAACACGGTGGCTGAGTCAGGTGGAGAAGATGTGACTTCTGGTGTGCTTATGCAAAAGGCCACAGGGGAGGCATGAAGTGGGCTCTTCAATGGGATAACTCTTTCCTAAGTAGTTTGCAAGAAAAGGCTTAATTTAGAGAAAGAATTGGTTATATTGACCACATGTGCCAATACAGGAGCCTGTACCATGTGGAAAAAGCAATCAGGTAGTTATCATGACCCTCATCTCACAGAGAGGTAGGAAACTGAGGCAGAACAGCACAAAAATTCAAAAGCCCTTGCCTGAGGCAACTCCAATCAAAGCCAGAAGTCCTATGCAAAGGGGCAATTCTCTCCTGCCCTGTCCAGTCCCAATAGAAATACCCACCTTTCCCACTCCTCCATCTCCTACCACTACTCATCACAGAAAGTGCCATTTAGGCAAACTCCTTCTAGGAGCTCAGCCCCTAGGTAAGATCAACCTAAGTCCCTGGTGGTCTCCAACCATGCCTTGGTTACATGCCAACATGACCATCAAGATGCTTCAACTGACCCATTCCCACTGCAAAGCATCAGTGGTGAGAGCTCCTCCGCAGGGAATCCCGGCGGGAAGCCTGGGCAAGCCCAAGTTACGAGCTCCACATCCAACGGTGGTTTTGCCAGGTGCTTGGAGCGCTGGTTCAGAGTGATCCCTAATAAAAACAACGAAGCACAGAAGGGTGTGTTGCTTTTGGGTAATAATACATCTTAGAACTTCACGGTGAGGCAAAGACAACGCCGCACCCTAAGCCACCCGAAGGGTGTGGGCATTATACAATGATCTGCCCACACCCAGAGCCTCCGACGACAATTAACATCCATCCCCGTGCAAGGATCAGTAAATACCGTATCTCAAACCAGGAAACATTGGCATTTTCCTTGTGCATGAAAAAACCCCCAAAGATGTGTCTTAACATGAACAGCACTCTGGGCAGATCTGCACCATTGCACTGCACCATGATTATTTTCTGCCCTTCTTCTGTAAGAAGACAGAGTAAAGTCAATAGCAGTTATATCTTTATTTATATTAAGCATGGATTTTGGCGCTTTCATCAATTTCCTCTTTAGAAAAAAGACCCTAAAACAACAACAAAAAAAAAAAGCCAGAGATGATGGGGAAATTTAAATGTATAATTAAATTCTGATAACGACTAAGTCATGCGAGGTGCTTTATAGATAATAAAATGACAAGATCTCATCACGCCCAAGTTTATTTTCATAGCCGTAAATCTACTTCTGGTAAAGTCGCCGGGAAAAGATTTTACGATTGAATAATAATGGAAACAAAACAGCACTTATTAAAGGGAAACGGGAGCAAGAACTCATCCAATGTTGAGAGACAACAGAGAAAATCAGTTTGTTACTAAGAGATAGCAGAAATAACTCTCTTTTGCCAGCCCAAGATACCAGCAGAGAGACCAGTTGGTTATTGACTGAGATCCCATTATTTTTTGTTCCTAAATCACAGTGCAGTTGCTGTGATTCTCACGAAAACAGCAATTAAAGATGCAGCTCCAGGGTTGCACCTCCAGCCGCCAGCATACCTTAGAGGAAGAACAAAAAAGCAGAAAAAAGGAGAGTTTTTCCAGACCCATTATAATTTCTGAGGTAAAGAAATTTGAGTTGCTTTTCCAACATAAATTCACCTGCTCATTAAAAAAACCCAAACAGATGAAGGTTATGGTAAATCTACCTTCTAGATGATCAGGAAAAAGGCAACACTGATGCTACCGGCTTTGTGTCTTTGTGAAGGATGGAGCTAGTAGAATTTCCATATACCTGCCTAAACCAGGGAGGCTCAAAGCCTTCCCGAGGGACAGGCGGTGCTCCCGAGGAGGAATGCTTGTTGCAATATTAACGAGGGAGGAGACAGGACCGCCAGGGAGAAATAAAATATATCTTCCTGGCTGACACAGCGGGAACAGTTTGGATAGCTCAGGAGCAAGGGGGTTAGGCTGGACACTGCTATTTGCCTGCAGGGCAGTCAATTTGGGCAGATCAGGAGATGTTCGTATGGATAAGAAAGTCCTGATTGCATTCCTGAAACCTGATTAGGGGCAGGAGAAGGGATGGATTTTAATTCTACAGCTTAGATCTGAGTAACAGGAGCAAAGTGTAGCCCTACTACCAGCATTATGTACAGGCAAGGAAATAAGAATATACATTACTTCGTTTGCTGATGACAGCTCAGAGCATCTTGAGATCAGACTAAAGTTTCTACTGTGCAAGGTTTATACTACTATTATCATTATTGTTATTGTGACTGCTATTATTACTGGTTTTATTATTACTGCTACTATTATTACTACTATTATTACTATTACTAATTGCAATGGTCATTTCTACCAAACCAGTGTCCTGCAGCTACAATTGGGATGCTCATCCCCTCATAACCACTGTATAAGCAAGACCAAAGAAGGAGCAATCCATTCCTAAATGCTTGTGCTTCAAATACACTGTGGGAGAAAAAAGATTACCTGGTTTGTACAGATTAGGAACAGAAAGACTTGGTTATTTGCTGAAGACCATGGAGAAAGCCCATGGTAGAGCCCAAATTTGGAGCTCTTCCAAAAGCCCAGCTCACCGTTTTATCTCAACTATCAATCAGCCTGAGCTTGCTCCTGCTTAAGGCTTAGATTTATCCTAACTCTAGAGGAAGCCTAAAGCTCAGAGGGGCTCCAGATACAGGCCACCCCATGCGTTCCGGTGCCACATATAGAACATTGTGCCCACACCTCAAGGTCAGTGGTATCAGCCCAGCAGCCGGCTGGCTCAGCCCATGAAATCACAGAACCATAAACTGGTTTGGGTTGGAAGGGACCTTAAAGCTCATCCAGTTCCAACCCCTGCCATGGGCAGGGACACCTTCCACTAGAGCAGCTTGCTCCAAGCCCCTGTGTCCAACCTGGCCTTCAACACTGCCAGGGACGGGGCAGCCACAGCTTCTCTGGGCACCCTGTGCCAGCGGCTCAGCACCCTCACAGGGAAGAAATTCTGCCTAAGAGCTCATCTCAGTCTCCCCTCTGGCAGGTTAAAGCCATTCCCCTTGGCCCGTCCCTACAGGCCCTTGTCCAAAGCCCCTCTCCGGGTTTCCTGGAGCAGCTTTAGGCACTGGAGCTGCTCTAAGGTCTCCCCTTAAGGAGCCTTCACTGCAGAGTTTTGGCAGCCAGCAAAGCCGAAGGATTTTGGTCTGCAGCAGGAGAGTGTCAATGACCCAAAGGTGCTGATGAGGTTTGGGCTGGTGGCATTGCTGGAAACTCAGCAATTCCACAGCTCACTTGGGATTTTCACTGAACAAAAGCAAAATGATTTTGGTACAAAGGAAAAGTTGGTTTCCAGGGAGGGCCGGAGGAGAGCTTTCACGGGAAATATAGGGATAGTCAGAGAAGCTGGGAATAACAGCTCCTTGCATCCAACACCCAGCCTGGCAGGCCACTGAGGAAAGGCAAAGGCAGGTGGGGCTTTGCAGGCAACCAGAGGTGCTCAAATAAAAGGTACCATCACCAGCAAAGTGGGGCTTTTCAAAACGTAAACAGTTTTTGGGAAGGAACGAGAGCGGCGCCCGAGCTAAAAATAAGCAGCAGCAAGTGAAAAAAGGGATTAAAGGAGCCCTAAAGAAATAGCGAACGGCAAATTGCAGAGAATTGTTCAGCAAACAATAAAAGGCTCCTCACCATCTCCCTGCATCAGGCAGGTGGCACCGGGAGAAAGCAGCCCACGACAAATGATAGCTGCAAAAGGGGAGATGGAGTGGGGGAGAAATTTCAGACCAGGCAGATTTGTTAAGTGGTTATTTTCCCTCTGTCTTTGCAGAAGACAAAGGGGAGGTAAAGCTCCCCAAGACAGGGATTGTATTTCACTCGGCGGTCGAGAAGTCGTTCGAGTGTCTGCAGATAGCGGCAAGAAATGGTCCTAAAAAGATTAGAGCTCTTAAGGTAGGGCAAAATACTATATCCAGACAACACACTCGAGTTTTAATGACAGTGGGGAGAGAATTGAGTGAACCATTGTCTGCTGCCTTTAGGAAACTGAAAACTAAATTTGAAACAGCACAGACTAGAGCTGGACTTTTCTCAGGAGAAAGGCTTTACTCCTGCCCTTTAAGCATCACTTTTTATCCTTCACATAAATTCTCCATTCACTGCTTTCCCACAGCCTACGCAGGTTTAGAAAGGAGCTTCTGTGTTTTTAGAGTGATTTGGGTAGCTTGCCTTTGAGCATCTCCCTGGCTATAATGTATTTCTTCTCACTGAATCCCTCTGTCAGGCTATTATCCGTGTTTACGGATACCCAGCTGAGGGATAAAGAAGCAAAGTGGCTTCCTACAGATGCATAAGGAATGTGCCGGTAAATAAACTCACCCCATATTCCCCAAATCCCAATCCCCATGCCATTCCCCTGTTCATCCTGCCTCTGTGATTCCTGTGTTGTTCCTTGCTAAAGTGGGCAGGCCAATTCCCAGCGCTTGCAAATCAGCAGAGCTTCCCTACAACCCATTTTATACTTGGGATCAAGTCCAAGTCTTAAATCACAGTCCCGTCTTGAATCACAGCATCAGAAAAGGTTGGAAAAGTCCCTTAAGATCATCAAGTCCAACTGGAAACCAAACACTGCCAAGTCCACCACTAAACTGTATCTTGATCAGACTGGAGATTTTGTGTCCTCCCAAAAATGAAGGTGATTGCTATGGATCACACAGCACTGCGTATGTCCATGGGGGTCACCAGAACTTCCCTGCACTACTCTTGGTACAAGGGCAAAACAGGGCACTGCCTTGCTGCCAGCCTCGTGGCTGCATTCACCAGGCTGGAGGAACGTTGTTCCCATGTTGCCCCCAGCCACCCCCTGCACTGATGGGTGACACCGAGGTGGCTCTGCCTGCCCTATCTCAGCTCCTGCATCCCCCATCCAGGGACTTTTGGCTGCAGGGACCCATCCCCCCCGACCTTGCCCAGGGCTCTGTTACTAAGAATAAAACACAGGAGGGCTGTGCAGCACCAGTGTGTGGTGGGATAATTGCAGGGAAGTGGCTTCTGTAGCCCAGCGACCACAGTAATTGGGTCCGGGCCATCCTGTAGCCAGGTTTCCCATGCTATTATCCCCTTATTAATAGAAACTAAATCTACCTTTTCAGAGAAAGCATTGCAAGCCTGGAAATTATGTGGTGCAGGGCTGCAGGAAGGCATCTTTGCAATAGCATCAGCCCATCGCCACCCAAGGGCCGGATCCTGGAATGGGGTGCTCCCACCCAAGTTGTGGCAAAATTCCAGCCATCCTGACCCAAAGTCCCCTCTGGTCATTGGAAAGGCAAACGTGAGACTCAGCCACATGATGCAGAGGCAGGCGAGTGAGTTTTGGTCCATACACTAATTCATCCCAGCAGCATCCCTTGCAAAGTATAGCAGAGAGTATTAATTTCATCTCCCAGTGGAAAATTGAAGGTAAAAAAGGCTTGAATTTCCCCTTGCTCACATGGATAGGGTTTGACAGGGGACACAAGCTGAGCATACATGGATTTAGGGCTGGAAAATAATGAGGAGCATCTTGCCTAGGATACTCCTGCCTGAGTACTGTGGGATGTCAAGTGAAAAAGATGCAGGCAAAACTGACAGCATCTTTTTAAGGAGAATCGGCCCACAGTGCCAGGGCTGTCCCTGCTGGAAGGTGTGAAAGCAAAGTACCAATTTCTGAGAAACCCAAGGACAAGGTGAAAGTCTCTACATAGCATTCCAGACAGGATTTCCAGGTCAATACAACAGCATGGCTTTCCATGGCCGTGACTAGCAAAGGTCCCTCTTCCCATTCCCGTCTTATTCCAGGCTAACTTCCCCTTTAAAGCTCAACTTGGAAACTGTCCTGGAAAAAATGTTACCATGACACTTTTCATCAGGTAAGCAGAGATGAAGGCACAAGGCATGAATCAGTAATAAATCTGGTAGGCAGATTAGGTGCCTCCATTCAAAGTGCAGTTGACAATATAGAGAATGAGATTAAGCTTGGCAAGACAGAGAATGAGATTCAGCTTGGCACATTTGTTTTTTAATGCAGACAAGAAATTCAGGTTTGTGGAGGTCTTCGGGACCATCTGAATCTCCTCTCAAACTTGGGATTTGGTTTGAAACTTCCCCAGTGATGTTCCCTTCCACTTCCCCTCCCAATTCATGGTAGGCAAAGCCTAGCAGATGGCCTCCTACAGTAACGACACATCAACGTTGTTAATGCACTCCAGAATGACAGAAAGAATTATCAGCCCATAGTATTTCCAAGCTTCTCCTTTTTTCTTCACCTCTTTGCCCAGCTTTTAACACTTCGCGTTTCAACGACAATTAATACCAGCCTCTCTGAAGATAAATCCTACAGGCTTGCAACCAAGTCCTCATGGAGCCAAATCAGCACAGATGTGCTAAAGAGCAATGCAGATGGTTTCTCCTTCCCCTGAAACTCGAGACTTTGTGTCTGCTCGACGCTGTGGTGTTTTGCAGGCTGGGGATGTCAGGAGCACGTCCCATCCCCATATGGCAAGTGAGAAGTCATCCCAGGAAGATTAAAGCAGAGAGAGGAGACCTGGGTTGCCTCCTGTATCTTTCAGCCTTTCTCCATCACTCTGTGAAAGCCTGGTGCTGTTCAACAGCTACGTAAGGGATGAAAAGCATCGGGGGAAATAAATAATACATAAATGCCAAAGTGCGTTGCCAAGGCCACTTCCAGGATGGATCTGTACCCAGGCGTGCTCCCCTCTGGACGTCTGCCTGCTCCTGCCCTGGAGACATGTCACTGGGAGTGAAATGGAGCTCCTGGGCAAGATGTTGTTTCAGAGTGATGCATTGGGAAACCTTGCAGGTGACAGAAACTGTAATTGCTGTGATTAAACTTCACCGGCCCATTTCACCCCCATGAAAACCATCTTCCCTGCTGATTTCAGCAGGAGCAGGATTGATGTCTCTACCAGGGAAGAGGTTGGGAGTGCTAGGGAGACCTCTTTCCAACACATAAGCAAAGCCCTGCTGCCAGAGCAGGGGGCTCTTTGTGTCATCTTCTACCCTTGAGGCCTCCTGGATGTTCTGGCTTCCACAAAGACCTGAACAATGCTCTCCAATATCCGTAAAAGCAGTCCAAACCAGGTGCAGAGAGACAGCAGTCTGACAGAAGGGGGCCTCAGACCCACTGTGAGATGCTACAGATGACTGCTTGGGGTTCAGGGCAGCAGCATCTTGTGTCCAGAGGCTGCAGAGACCTCAAGTGAGCTATGCTGCACCCCACCAGCTGCATCCTCATGTCCTTATCTCCACAGCAGCTTGGCCACATCTGTCTCTGCTTTTCTCAGCAAAACCCTGAGAGTTCGATGGCTACATAGCAGTAAGACATAAAGTACTGGTCACTTAAAATAGGTTTTAAGAATATGAAATAAAGATACCCAGTGTACCCCGCACCCCAGGAGTGGGATGTCTGTCCTCCAGCAATGATACAGGAGCATCCAGTCCTGATGCACTAGGAGGCAGGGTGCTAGGACTTATTGGTGAGGAGCGTGGTCTTTGAGGTGGCTGCTTCTAACCTTGCTGTGAAGGATCAGTCATGACAACCCTCCTGCCTCACTGCCCTTGCCTGGAAAACAGCCAAAACATCCCCAGAAAAGCAGTTTGCAACCCACTAACCCCTCTCTCTTCTCCTGTGCCTGCTGCAGAGGGCAGCTGGAGGGGGTTAGGAGATGCAGCACACAACAGAGCACACAGGGATGCTGCAGGGACTGCTCAAATGAGATGTACCCAGAAAGCCTAACTCCTCTGCAAATACCCCCATGTCTGCTAGGATCACAACTGGCTACAAAGGTTGAAGATGTTGCTTGAGGAATATTAGATATAGCTGTGTACATGTATTTGCCTTATTATTTTTTGCTAGTGGAAGATTATAATGAGACCAGGAAAAGAGGTGGAAAATACTCTCCTTGCTTAGCACAGAAATATAGGTAACAATTATTAGGCAATAATTGATTCATCCGATACTTTATTAACTGGAGTTCGGGTGTGCAAGTGACAGGCTCTGCAGCAAGCCTTTCATGTGACACATTATTAAAGGCTCTTTTTCTGGCTCCGAAAGGCAGTGGCTGGTAGATCAAAGGTCAGACATTTCAAGGAGTAAATTGGTTTAATGTGGCTGCAGATAGCCTCACAAAAACCTAATAAATATGCAGGGAAATGTAAGGAGAGAAAATTGTGGACAAGAGAGACAATTACTTTGAAACCAGGATAAGAGCAGCGCAGGCTCAAATTAATCAGCGCACCGGCTTCTCTCTGCCTCAGGGTTTAGTATTCAGAGCAGGAGCCCAGCTGATGATGGGATGTGCTGGAGGGGGACACTGGTACCTGATGCCAAAACCTGCCGGGGGAAGATGCAGTGTGTATTTGAGTCCAGAACCCCCCTGTGTGCTGGGCACTCTGCCATGAAGGCTCCTTAAGGGGAGACCTTAGACCAGCTCCAGTGCCCAAAGGGGCTACAGGAAATGTGGAGAGGGACTTTGGACAAGAGCCTGTAGGGACAGGACAAGGGTCCTGTCCTGCCAGAGGGGAGACTGAGATGAGCTCTTAGGCAGAAGCCCTTCCCTGTGAGGGTGCTGAGGCGCTGGCACAGGGTGCCCAGAGAAGCTGTGGCTGCCCGTCCATGGCAGTGTTCAAGGCCAGGTTGGACACAGGGGCTTGGAGCAAGCTGCTATAGTGGAAGGTGTCCCTGCCCATGGCAGCGGTTGGAACTGGATGAGGTTCAAGGTCCCTTCCAAGACAAACCATTCTATCATTCAACGATTCTAAGATGCTCAATCCCAAGCCACAGCCAGGATGGTGGTGGTTTAGGCATAGCAGGCAGACACCTGTGCCCCACAGTGAAAGTGAAAGTATGTTCACGAGCACCATGAGATTTTGTGGTGGCTATGGAACAGATTATCCCTCCAAGGCTGAATCCCACAGGAGCCCTTGTGTGACCAAGCAGGCTCTTTGCAGCATTGGGACACCAGCAGACAGCGACTCACAGCCTAAACCCCAGTGTGGAGTGGTAAAAAATGAACACAGAGGGGATTAATTGTAAGAATTAATTCCTTTAGCTCATGTCCTTGGTTTTTCACTTATCTCCTGATTTTCTCAGAGGCGGACCTCACTTGTTTTTAAACTCGAGGCAGCGATTACTAAATACTTTGGTGTTTTTGTTTGCATTTCTTGAAATGCATTAACTCAAATGACCTTCCTGCTTGAAAGGCAGGATTTCTTTGCTAAAAAGTCCCAGCTTCACTCCTTTTAATTAAAGGTGAGAAAACACCCACTCCAGTTCTCTAATCTGGAATGGGACTTCCTGCACGAAAACAAAGCGCAATATTTCCAGCATGGCTGGAAACAGGAGTGGAGGAAACAAATCTATAAAACAAAACGTCTGGTCCCCCTCGGAGAAGCAGATAAGGGCACAACCTCTTTGTATTCCCTTCCTCAGCTGAGTCACCATGCTCTGGAGAGATTTATCATGGCCCTACTGGACAGAAAGATCAGGCAGCACAATCTGCCTGCGATTTAGTGAAGCCAAGCCTTGCCTGCTCACCCTCATGGGGACCTTCTGCAAGCATGAAAGAGTTGGGACCCAAAGGCTTAAGTTGGTCCATCAGCCATGTTTTCCCATAGGCTGGAACATCATCGATGAAGGAGATCTGCCTGCCCACTATGTCCATATTGGTGGTTTGTTGCCAGCTGTGTCCCTCTGCCAAGGATGGAGTTGGACCCAGGGCAGCACTGCTACCTTCCTGTTAGGAAACCTCATGAGAAGCCTTGGGGATGGGTCAGAGGTGGAGAGCTGGTGCTACACATGTCCCACTGGCCATGGGGTGCTTCAAGGAGAATCCACATACTTCAAGAGGAATGCACACGCTTCAAGGAGAACCCACACTTCAAGGAGAACTAACACTTCCAGGGGAACCCACACACTTCAAGGATGATCCACACTTGAAGGAGAACCCACATATTTGAAGGAGAACCCACACACTTCAAGGATGATCCACATTTCACACGTCACTCACAAGGAGAACTGATAGGTCGCAGACCTCCAAAACCTGCAACCCACGCGGGCAGCTCTTGCCCTGAGTTACTTGTGCATATATTGCTATGCCATAAATCAGGAGCCCTGACAGTGTAATTTGTGTCTGGGGAACACGAAACAATTACAAAATCAGCCCAAACACTATTTGTTTCACAAGAATTTGCCCTTAGTTAGCACTGTCGTTCTGCTTTAATTACTCTGTAATTAATTGCAACAAAACTGTTTGGAAAGTGCATGTGCACAGTAGAAAGGCTGAAATATCGCAACCTGCCTGCTCCTCTGCAACCACAAGTGTTACATGTCTCATACTCTTTCAATATAAGACTTCAAATTCATTTCATCACCCTATACCCAGAGCATCTCCAAGTCAACTCAAAAATAGACCAAGACATGTGGAAGGTGATTACTGACTTATTTTACATCTAGGGAAATTAAGGCACAGAGAAGCTAATCTCTTCAGACAAGATCAAGAGGGCAGAAGTTGCCAGAAGTGAATCAAGCTTGAGCATGGATGTAAATCACAACCTTTTTCTCTGCCCTGGGATGCTCATATGTTCCCTTGCAGCTTCCAAAGCCAACTAGCACCCTGAAGAGGCTGAGACCTGCCTCCTGTCCGTGGAGAAGGCAGTTCCATCCATAAAAGCAACAATAACCAACACCACCCTAGAGACAGAAGGCTGTAAGACCTGGATCTGATGATAAAGGAAAGCAAATCTGACCCATTTTTGTAGTCTGACCCCGTCTAATATTTCCATTGCCTAGTCGTGGCTTGGGGGCATTAATCCTAGCAGAGGTGGACTTTCAGAGTCCCCTTTCAGCTGGTGTTCAGCCTCTTGGTGCAGACTATACCAGCAGCCGTAATGCAATTGCTAGGAAACGAGAAGCCACTCAATGCATCTGAATATGCCTCGAGTTTCATTCCCTGACCAATTATTTCCCTGCAAGAAAGGCAGCATCAGCAGAAGTCAGCATCCCTGCAAGGCTGGGAGAAGGCCTGGAAGGGATATGAGGGACAGGAGACAGGGATTAGCTGATGTGAATCATCTCCTCTCCCACACCACCAGTGAGTGGTTAGGGCAACATCTTGCTGGTAGCGCAGGAGGGGAAACTTCCCATTTAGAAATTGCTCAATATTGGTAATTAAAAATGTTCTTTCCCGCCTTCCCCCTAAATAAGAACCTTGAAGAAAAAATATGCTCTTTTCTTTCCTACTTGTTGTTCTCTTTTTCAGCCTCCTGCTCTTAATCTTCCCTTCTCTTCTCTTCTCTTCTCTTCTCTTCTCTTCTCTTCTCTTCTCTTCTCTTCTCTTCTCTTCTCTTCTCTTCTCTTCTCTTCTCTTCTCTTCTCTTCCCTCTCCTCTCCTCTCCTCTCCTCTCCTCTCCTCTCCTCTCCTCTCCTCTCCTCTCCTCTCCTCTCCTCTCCTCTCCTCTCCTCTCCTCTCCTCTCCTCTCCTCTCCTCTCCTCTCCTCTCCTCTCCTCTCCTCTCCTCTCCTCTCCTCTCCTCTCCTCTCCTCTCCTCTCCGTCAATTTGTCACCCAATGATGCACCCAGATTCCATCTGTTTCTGGAGGCACCACAAGCCTTTGGATCACTCCCCAGCAGGCCAGAGACACAGCCATGTAGAGAAGAAGGGTCCAAATTTTGCATGGAGGCAGCAGTCCCTGTGCAGGGGGCTGTGAAGCCACAACTCTGGCTGCCCAGCTGGCACCATAGTGCGAGACTGCATAAGTAAGGAAACTCCATAGAAAGGCAAGGATGCACCTCCTTTAAGGAGCTCATGAGCTCATGGCAGGCAGGAGTTGACCAGGGGCTGGGCAGACACTAGGGGCAGGGGGGGAGGGGGGGGGGTTGGTCCAAAGGCAGTGGCAAAACAATCTGGATTATCAGAGCAGCGGTAACTCTGGAAGATCCACCTGATTGAGACCTCCCAGACACATGCCTAGAGAGCCTGGGGTTTGGCAGAGGATCTACTCCATCAGCTTCAGCTCACCTTGGCAAAAGGTGCCCAGATACCATGGTGACGGGCTCGGCAGGGATAAACACCGAACATGGGTGTGGGTTGTTTGCATAGTTAGGAAGCTGGCTGGTCTCCATCCCTCCACCCTGCCTCCTCCCAGCAGTGCCAGGATCTCAATCCAAAGTGATCTCCTACCTTCTCCTGGGCTGGCTCATCTGCAGGCAACACGGAGTCACTTCCCAAACTGGTTCCCTGCTCGGCAGGGCAGGGTTGGGGACGGAAGCACCGGGCTGCTGCCTGGCTCCGCTCCCTGGCAGATAGAAGCCAGTTAGTGGTCCCAGCATCCACGTCCCTGCCTGGACCCACATAGAGACAGCACAGAGCCTTCCCAGTGTGGGATACCCCCCCCCCCCTTTTCTTCTGCAGCTGCCAAGCACATCGAGCCTCTTGCAAAACAACCAGCTGGGATGTGGCATCCTTCCCCTCCCCAGCCAGAAAAGCACTCACACCAAGGACATCTTTTTAGGGAACAAAGCAACCCAAGAGCAGCAAGAAATAAATCTGTAATTAAGGCAAGCTGCTCCCAGGAGTGGGTACTTGAAGATTTTGCAGACCTGTAAGCAGCATTGCCATCAGGAGGGCAGCTCCTCTCAGGTTTCCAGTAAGGAATAAAAAAGCTCTGACTAATCTAAAGAGGCCTCCAAATCACTCTTGGCAGAAAGCATCCCAGCCTCGGATCCCCTCCCTCTATTCATCGCTAAAGCTTTCAGCTAAAAGAAAATAAACCATGCAGCTACTTCGCTGACCTGACCTGCAGCTGGTGTAGCTGGGTGCTGGCTGACCCTTCTATTACATGCCAATATAATAGCACTTAGTACATATACATTATATAGATTTATATACCATGTGCACATTTATAATATATATATATTGCATTTAAAAATATATATACATTGTTGGGCTGCCTTGCAGTCCCCATCCTGCTGGGATGATCCCTCCTGTCGCTGACCGCTTTGCCAAGATCATCCACACACACTTGATAATACCATATTTCACTGTGGTCTAAAAGATCCTCCACCTCTTCTAATTACTTCTAAGTTTATAAAACCATTCCACTGGCGACATTTAATGGGAATAAGACCAGGACTACAAACTTGGGAGTACAGACTTTGGTGTTTTGAACCTATTTCAGTAACTTGCTGTTTAATTAAGAGCAATAGCACTGAAATTATGTCAGTGAAACTTGCCACTTATTTACTAATTAGAGGAGGAATTTCAAAGGTTACGGGAGTTTAGGTGCTGGACAGCCCCGGGCTCGCTGGAAAATCCCAGGTTTGAGCAGCTAATGCTTGCTCAGTGCTCAAACACGCTGGGTCTGATTCCTCATTGCCTGGCACCTGAAGTAAACAGCATCAGCACAAGCGTAAAATGGGTGTTAAGTGCTGCCCTGCTCCAGAATAAGGGTTTGAAATGCCCTTTTTGAGGTGGTGGGAGTGATGGAGGTCATTGGAAGACCAGGGAAAGATGCTAGAGCATCTCATCTCCCTTTCCAAGAGCTATTTGCTGCACTGTCCAGGAACAGATACACCAGGATACATGCTGAGAAGCCTGCGAAAGGTTTGCACTTTGGTGTGGGGTGCTGGAATGCTCAGGGCTCCGATAGACCCAACTGCCTTCCCTGCTCCCAACCTCCACATCCTCCCAGGAGGAGAATCCTCCCTCCAATTCCACTTCCACCAAGAAAAAGGGAAAATCCCACTCGGCCTCATTCCCCCAAATATTGTACCTGGGTGAACTGGAAGGTGGCTGCCACATCCCCTGTTTGAGGGCAGAACAAGCTGCAGCTGCCTGCACAACCACGCTGAGCACTCCCGTCCACCCGACGTGCTCCGGAAAACAGCGCTGGGATGGCCGAGCACTGGTTCCTCCTCTGCTGAGCACATTCCTCCCCTCCTGTTTCCATTCAGCCCAACCTTAAACAAAACCATGGCTGTTGTTTTTATCGGCGGCGCGGCCCTGGGAATTACCTACGCAAGGTCGGGGGTGCTGGAGAGGGGGTTTGTGCTGCTGAAGCAGCATTTAATCTCAAGAAGGAGCTGTTAGAAATATTAAACTTAACTGGCTTAACTAGGTATAACACACTATCCTGCTGCATCCTGGTTCCTAGTAGAGAAGCAAAAAGTTCCAGAGATTAACCTGACATTTAAATACAAACTGTAGGTAAGGGATGCCAAGGTAAAAGATATTCAGCTTTTCCAAGCACTCTCTGCTTACGGCATGGGCAGCGCAGAGTGGGTCATTTGGAGCTGGGCTTAAACCCGCACCAAGCAGCAGCCTTATAACAACCACACCTCCCCGCCTGTCTTTAATAACTACTTCTCTTCCAGCATCAAATTTTAACTATTTAGCACCATCATTTTAACTATTTAAGAGGAGACCAGGTTGTTTTCTGCAAGTTTTCCGCAAAGAACAACCAAAACAAAAATGATTTTAAATCATATACAATACTATGTACATATAATACAATAAATACACATTCTGTTCTATTTTATTATAAATATTAATCATCTGCCTCATCAGAGCCCTTCTGCCTACCAGCAGATGTTAGTAGATGTGTTTTTGCACTAATATTTCCAATCTAAAACAAACAAACAACTAATCGGACTCACAAAAAGACCCGCAAAACTGAGAGGTTGTATCATACAGGTGTTGACACACAGCCAAAAAACTCCGGGCTTGGTAGAGATTCAAGATACTAAGCAAGGAAATCAGAAAGAGAATCACAGGTTCGAGTGCAAACAGCAATGTAAATGGCAATAGATTAGTACAGAGGATACTTACGACGTGCTGAAGATTCCTAACACGAGCACGATCAGCCTCCGAGCACAAAATTCAAGCACCTTCCCCTCCCCTCAATAAACCACTAAAGCCCTAAAAGAAGCAGGGTGGAAATTAAAAATCACCTATTTCTGAAACCAAGAACACAGCATCCAACCCACCTTCCCACTCCCGGTGCCAACACTCGTCCTCCCCTCGCCTGCCGTGGCTGCGCGGGGAATCCGGCTGCGTCGCTCCTCGGGTGCCTGCAGCCGAGTGTAGATTGTCATTGATTTGTGTGCGGAAAGTTAAGCCTTTCTAGGAGCGGTTAGGAGAATTCACTCCCACCACTCCCTCTAAACCAAAAGTATTTGGCAGAGAGCCCTCCTCGTCCACCTGTACTATTAAGGTCTAAACAACACGAGGGAGATGGACCAATTTTCATGTTTTCTTTTTAAACAAGCGCACAAAGCTCTTTGGAAATAAAAACTTCGGGGTTTGTTGTGGTTTTGCTATCTTTTTTTTTCATAATCTCATTTTTCTTACAGCAGATTTATAGCATCCTTTTTGTTCTGCACTTGGCTGGCCAAGCCTTTCCCTGCTGTAACTGGTCACTTCTGACTGTTTGCTGATTTGCCCCAACATAGGTGATTCTTTGGGTGATTTTCCTACCAACCTGATCTCCTTTCCTGGCAAACCGTGCATACCTCAGACAAGATAAACCTGGCGTGGAAACCTTCTCTTTTGAAAAGAACTGGGTATAATTTAACTAAAAACCATGTTGGCACATGAACAACCCAAGCAAGCAAGAAGATGGAGACAAAGCATTTTCAAAGGGGGGTGTTTGCTTATCCAAGTCCTCACTCACTGTCTTGACCAAGTGATAAAACCCTAAATTGGGTGCCAAATCCAAGGAATAAATGATTTTAAAACCCTTCCCAAGAGCCCAGCACAGGCCTTCAAAGCCCCCACAGCACCCAGATTTAGAGCCACATCAGCTGCTTCCATGCACCCAACAACCGCATCCTGCACCCACCTCCTGTGGTTCCTGTCCATGAGGATGTCCACTGTTGGAGCCTGGCTCAGCAGTGTGCTGGCTCCATGAGCAACCCAACCTGGTTAAGCCCAGCTTGCCGACATACGTACAACCCCAAAGGGTTGGCCACTGTGTTGAGTGATAAATGACAGGTCCCTCCTCTTCTCCTTGTTAGGTGCCCTAAGGATCAGCTCATTCTTGTGATTCAGCCCCAACTCAAGCAGCCACATCTCTGAGCATTAACCTAAACACTGCATTTAATAAAATACTATTTCCTTCCTGGAGCAGGTATTACCACAGTGAGGATACACAGATTTTTGCTAACAGATCTGATGAAAGAACCTCAACACTGAGTCCCATGTTACACGCCTTTCTGCTGTATTGCCTTAAAGAAGCACACACACACAAAAAAAACCACCCAAATCACAACCAAAATTGTTTATACAAGGGAAATCTTTCTGAATCCTGAGCAAAATCAAGTGTAAGATAGCCTGGGGCAATCTGGCACTCTCAGACACAGCTTGGAAGAGCTCTGTGCTCAGAGCATGGTTGCTTTTGAAACTCTCATTACACACTTTCTTGGTCTGTAGGAAACAAAAAAAATGCTGCTTCCATCCCCACACCCAAAACACTATCTGCAACTCCTCTGACTACTGGGTTTCTAAGGAGTGTCTGGGTAAATCAGTAAATGAAGTCGGTGAGAACAATATGTCTGGCCCCAGATAAGGGTAAAGCAGAACTTGGGCAGCATCCAGGGACTGCCAAGCCAGCACAGAGAGGAACACCAATTGCCACCCACCGCTTTTCCTGGTACTCCCACAGCATGCATCCCCTGCAGTACGGGAGCACCCATCCAACCACTCACTCACACTACAGACAAGATCCCCAAGCCCAAAACCAAGCAACTCCTCATTTCCCACAAAAGTTAGGGCTTTTAGCTGGCCTCCATCAATCCACCCAAGCCAGTGTGTTGAAGAAACAATTACATCTGGCCCATGCTACTCAAGTGTATTGCTGGTGGTGTTGCTCTCCCGAGGTTGTTGTTTATCAGTGTGTATGGAAACATTCCCAGCACCACTGAGGTGCTGAAGCACACACAGAGAAGAGCAACAAGGCTGGGAAGGGCCTGGAGCACAAGTGTGATGAGAAATGGCTGAGGGACCAGGGGGGATTAGTCTGGAGAAGAGGAGGCTCAGGGGGCCCTTATCACTCTCTGCAACTGCCTGATAGGAGGTTGTAGTGAGGTTGGGTTGGTCTCTGTTCCCACGGAACAAGGGATGGGACTAGAGGAAACAGCCTCAAGCTGCACCAGGGCAGGTTTAGATGGAGATTAGGAACAACTTCTTCTCCTGGAGGTATTCAAGACATGTAGATGTGAAGGTGCCCCTGCCCATGGCAGGGGGATGGAACTAGATGATCTTTCAGGTCCCTTCCAACCTGAACCATTCTATGATTCTATTATTCTATGTGGTGCTTAGGAACATGGTTTAATGGTGGACTTGGCACTGTTTGGTTAACAGCTAGACTCAATGATCTTAAGGGTCCTTTCCAACCTAAATGGTTCTATGGTTAAAGTTGTCCCCAAATTCCTGCAAGCAAAACCCAGTATTCTCATACAGAAGAACACGTGGGGGCAGACAGTGACAACTGAAACATCTCAGCCATTATTGTAAGTCCAAAACTACTGCAGACCAATAGGTTCCCACAGAACCCTGGAAATTATTTGCCGTTTTCCATGTGAAATTGGTTGGTTTTTCGATCACTATTAACAAAGGGTTGCATAGGTCTTCTAAAGGAAGAGAGGCTAACAGGGTGTGAAATAAGAATAGCGGGAGAAAGAAGAAAGTGTTGTGCCAGATATCACCTCAGTTCACAAGTACAGTGGGAAACACCTAGTAAAAGGAAAAAAAAACAATAAAAAGGTCATAATGATTGTTTATTCCAGGTCAGGGTAGCTCTAATTACAAGTATATTGAATGGAAAGCTTTCCAGAAGAAAGAGTACTGGAAAGGTGCGTGTTCATCAAAAAAATAAATGATCATGTAATTGGACGGTTTTCATGAGCAAAATGAGCTTTGACGCAGTTTTTCTTTCTATAGTTTGGGAGTTTTGGACGGTGCTTGTTTTTTTTTTGTGTTGTTGGGGACATTTTTGTTGCTGTTTTTTGTTTGGTGGGTTGTTTTTTTAAAAAAACTGTGTTTTTTTGATATTTGCCATTTTTCTTTTCTAACCTGAGTTTTTCAAGCCAGTTTCAAACTTTGCTATTTGGAGCTCAATAATCCACCTCAGTGAACCCAGCTCTCCAACAGCCAGAGGAAGGTATTTTCTGCAACAAAATTTGCTGCACCAGTCACATTTTTCAAGGGAAAATAGTTTTCTTTCCTCAAACATCCCTATTTCATTGCCAAAACCTGTTGGTAAAAATATTTTTTTTTAATAACAGGTTAATTTTGGTGTGAAATAAAACCCAGCAATACACTTCCTTGCCCCACATCTCACAGAAACTGCTTGCAAATGGGAAACCTGGGAAAGCCCAGTGAGGTTTCAATGTGTGCATCCCACACACCAGCACGTGTTTCTGTTTGTTATGGTGTGTATCCCCTTTAACTTCAAGACCAGTTCAGGCTTCCAAATGTTGACCTTATTTTAAAGATGATAGAGGAAACAGAAGGAACAGATGTGAGACCATGACCTTGACACACACCCTCATCACTGGGGTACCATCAGGTTGGGAGGAAGGAAGATGGGGATGTGACCCATCTGGTTTAAGAAGGTCTCTGTGCTTAGGTAAGAGCTGCTGGTTTATGATCCTGAAAAAGTAATCGTGGATAGTGGGAAAGGGTGAATGGGTGACTAGTGAAAGAGGTTTCCTTGTTAGCAACCCCATGCTCTGCACATGAGGAGCAGTTTCCAGTGAGAGGCTGCATTACCAGCTACACCAAGCCACAGACTGGGCAGATTTGCTGGTCCAGTCTATGCATGCATGCAAAGCTGCTGTCACAATATTTCTGTCCAATCCAGATCTAAAGCAAGTAATTGAAAACCAATGTCAATTAAGCTCTTTGCTAAAGCAATCTAGCCAGTCTCTGTGGTTTCATATTTGAAACCTTAAAGATCATAATTCGGATTGATCTTAAGGGATTTCCAATGCTTTGCCTAAAACATGGATGGTGGAACTCAACCAGGCTTCAGCATCTTCAATGGAAATATGGTCATTTATGCTGCGTAGGGATATCCTTGAGAAAAGTTTGATTTCTATTGAGGAACTAGGCTGAATGTACCCAGGATGCTATTGTACGAGTATACAATATGCACATGTCCATATTCACACTGTATGTAGAGCTGTATGATGGGATATTGCTACTTCACACAGCTTCACTGGGAAGCTCTCAAGAGCAAGAACTGCACTCTGACTTCCCCTCTTCCCCAAGTATATCTGTTCCAGTGACTGGTGCCAGCTCACGAAATGGAGTTATGTCTGGGTCAAGCTGGTTCCACAGCTCCCAGTCTTTCTTGATCCATAGCTTCCAGTCTTTTTCGCTCCCCTACAGCTTCACAATGCCACAAGAGCATAAGACAACCCCATGTTAGCAAGAAAGCAGAAAAACTCTTGCACAGACTTCAAATTAAACCTGTATTTTGCTTGGGGAACACTTATGTTTCCCCACTGGGTCATATTCTCAGTCTAATAAAAGAAGATGAAGCCAGGCACAGCCATTGCCTGTTCAATCTCCAGCTCGGTGGGAGAGAAAGATGCTCTCCAAAGGTGGCAGATTAAGATGTGTAAGGCTTGGTGGCATGGCACCAAGCAGGTGCTTCAGGGCTAAATGCATTAAATCCTCCTCCACCTCCAAAATGAAGCCATAGCCATCTGAGATAATGGCCATTCCCAGCGCTGAAGATCAGAGGCCAGGAACCTAAACTCATGCCTGAAGCCACCAGCAAGGAGGGAATGACACCAGCTCCTGCTCTCCAGAGCATGCACCGCACATGGAGCGCACACACGTCTTCTTCCTTGAACCCCTGCCTATACAAATACTTGATGTATTGCTTGACTACTTGGTTACATGACACATGCCGAAGGCAGTAACCAGGTAACTTTACTCGGGTTTAATGCTTCAGTTCTCCCTTCCTCTTCATCAAGAAATATTTTCGAGTTGGCTTCAGCTTGTGTTTGTGCAGGGCTTGGACTGGACAATGGCAGCTAAAAATAAATGAACATGGCATAAATCTTAAATGCAAAAAGATGCTAATGATAAAAGGCAAGACATGGATCAAAAAGCCACTTTCCAGAGCTTGATGGGCTGGCACAGAGTTTTATTGGAGGTATCTCTCCCACCCTGGGGCAGCTGAAGGTGGGTGAGATGAAGACCTCCAGGAAGGTTCACACTGCTTGGGTCTTCTGAACATCTACACATGCCACCATCCCCGATGCCAAAACACCTTCTCAGCACCCCAGAGCAAACTTGAGATGGGTGGTAAAAGCCACTGAGTGATACATATGCAACCTGCTGGGGAGTGAAAGCCAACCCCAAACACCCCTGTGTGCTGGGCTGCACCCGCAGAGAGTGAGCAGCTGCAGTCCTGATGCAGCTCTGGGGCAACAGCACAAGAGGGACGTGGAGCTGTTGGGGTGAGTCCAGAGGAGGCCACGGAGATGCTGCGAGGGCTGGAGCAGCTCTGCTCTGGAGCCAGGCTGAGAGAGCTGGGCTGGGGCAGCCTGCACAAGAGAAGGCTCCTGAAGGGGAGACCTTAGAGCAGCTCCAGTGCCTAAAGGGGCTGCAGGAAACCTGGAGAGGGGATTTGGACAAGGGTCTGTAGGGAGAGGACAAGGGGAATGGCTTTAACCTGCCAGAGGGGAGACTGAGATGAGCTCTTAGGCGGAATTTCTTCTCTGTGAGGGTGCTGAGGCGCTGGCACAGGGTGCCCAGAGAAGCTGTGGCTGCCCCATCCCTGGCAGTGTTCAAGGCCAGGTTGGACACAGGGGCTTGGAGCAACCTGCTCTAGTGGAAGGTGTCCCTGTCCATGTTCCATGGTTCTATGAAAGTGAGAGCATCTGCAAAGTGATGCCACAGACGCTGGTGACATCTGCAGACTTCAGCCCAACTTCCACCGCAATCACTTTAAACTTTCCTGCGCAACACACAGCCCCAGTGCAGTTGCTACACGCAGCTTTTGAAAGGCATTCCTCACCTTGTAATTTCTCGATGGGTTATTTTTGCCTTGCTCTCACACAAAATGAGCCACGACTCCTTGCTGAGTCTGCTCACATCATCCCACCAGCAGATAAGCTAAGGACAACCACGCAAATTGCTCATTGTAACCGCTGTGCCAGCCTCAGGGTGCTGATAACCCTCTGCCCAGAACACTTGCTTTCGTTTCCACAATCTAGAAAGTACCCTTATCTGGTAATGAGAACTTTAGCAGAAGCTCCTTGATGTAGGTGGAAACAATCTCATTTGCCTTCAGAAGCAGTGAATCAGGCCCCAGCTCCTTGCAGAATATCACATTAATAGTGAAAGGCAAACGAACCATTTTACTTCTGCTATCTGAGAAGGAAAAAAATAAATGCATCTGACCTGATTTACCTTCTTGATAATGTATTTAAAAAATGCTCCCACGCCGAGGACTTCACCAGCTGAGGTTTGATACAAAATGAGACTGTTTCTGTCATGACCGCAACCTTCTGAAAAATGCCCCTTTGGATGGGAAAGCTTACAAGACCCTTAGGTATAATGATCTCAGCTATATCAATAACCACATTTCGGCAGATTCATTATCTGCTCACCGGCCTGCCCAGCCGCGCAGCGAAGCATTGCAGCAGGATGGAGGGAGAAAGGAAAACATTGAATTCAGCTGTTCTTCCCGCAGAAAAAATTGACATTGTGGGTCATTCTTTTCCTTAGCAAAAAACAAGCTTTTATTCCCTCCACTTTCACACCGAACTCGGGAGGGAGGACTTGAGCTACACACAATATTGAACACAACCAATCAATCTCCTTTTAGTGTGTGCAAGAGTATTTTCCCTCACAGATAACATCTTTCCTCCCCAAGCATCCTCATCTCTTGCTGTCCCAGACTTCACAGCAGAATATTTTTTGCCCATTCCTCATAATACTCTCTCAATTATTTAAGATTTTAACATCCATGTTGACACTATTCATGGATTTCAGGCCACACATCACAGGAAATTTAGGCCACAAAACAAAGTTTTATTTCATACTGGTACTTTCAAGCAACAGCGACCGTTATGTTCATGTATTATGCCCTCCAGCTTCATACAAAATACAGTACTTCACCCAGTAATTTTGGCAGCAAGGCTCTTGTTCCTAACTGCCCTCCAGCATTGAAAAGCCGAGGCAATCTTGTCTGAAAGATTTCAAATCAAGGGGGTCTTGCCCTGCTCCTCAACAAGTGTTTCCAGCAGTTTATTAGACTCAGTATAAAAATACTTGCATCTTTTTCTATTATTACTTTTTTGGCTGGACATCTGTAGCTCTGCTTTCTGAGCATCTCATCACACCAAGTCTTTTTGTGCTAAAGAAAACAGCTTGGCTCTTTTCCCAAAGACCTGAAAGCTATGATCCCATACACAAGTATGAGAGCTATGAGCATCTCCCTTCCACAGTATTTCAGCGCTGAGCTACAGACCTCTAATGGCAACGGATGTGGCTGCAGAGAGATTGACCATGGATAGATGGGTGGAGGCTTGCCAAATTAAAAGCTTTTCTACTCTCAAACAGCCCAGGGCAAAAGCACCACCAAATCCAAAACACGATCCTTCTATCTCCTGTCGTGGGCCCACCATGTGTAACTGGATTGTCCTTTGAAGAGCATAAGATCAGACTTACAGTAAGACAAAAGGTATTTATATGACAAACTCTTTTGAATGGCTCTCACAGAGCTGCTTAAAGGTGTGAGTGACACGGCAAACAGAGAGGAATTGGTAAACATGAGTCGTGAATAGAAGTAAACCTGCTTCTTGTATAGTGCACCCACCACCCCTGTCTCACCCATACTAACTCCAGTCCCAGGGCTCTGCTACCTGCTGGATAAGCAACGGAAGAGCGTTTGCCCTCCCTGCCCCAAACCCTGGGATTTATGTTGCAGAAACCTGGAGTAGGAGGGAGCTGGGAAATGGGAGGAAAGGAAGAGGGCAAAGATAATAAAGGCAAAAGAAATAGCAGCTCTCCTCTAGGTCAGGGAAGAGAGCCAGCAGTACCAAACTGCTAAGGAGCAATGAAGGCTTGTACATCCACGGATGACTAACCTAAAATTAGCATGGTAACATGGAAATGTGAGCGGGTAACAGATGTTAATGGATGTTATTGACTTAGAAACATCGGAATGTTTTGGGGGGATATCACATCCTTTGTGGAAAGGCTGAGGGACCTGACGGTTTTGGAGTTCTTGGAGGTGGCCCAACTTCTCAGCAACCCAAACAGGTGGGCAATACTGCAAATGGGTAACTTCTTAACAAACGCAAAGTGATGCAGGGCAGGGAATTGCTCCTCAGGCACCTCTCAGTGTCTTAAACTGTGTCAAACCAAAGAAGGGACCTCCCTGCAACAAAGACAGCACAGCAGAGACCTCTGCTCTGCACACAGCTGTAGCTGCAAAGCTAACAAGATGTTCAGCTGCATATGGAAAGGGACGGCAAATAATCCTGGAAACGTTATAATGCCTTTGTATAAATCAGTAGCACAGCCTCAGATGGGGAGAAAAGTAATGATGCAGAAAAGGCAAGAAGTGTTCAATCAATATCTCTGCTCCGCATTTGAAAAGAAGCAGGATGAGATGCCTGCATCACATGAGGAGGATGAAGTACTTTCCAGTCCATTAGTAACCAAGGAGGTTGTTAAACAGCATCTACTAGCGATAAACAATTTCAAATCGCAGGCCTGGATAACTTGCTCCCAAGAGCCCTAAAACAGCTGGCTGAGAAGCTCTCTGGTCCGTTGATATTAATTTTTAATAGATCTTGGAATATCAGGGAAGATCTAGACAGCTGGAAGCATGCAAATACTGCAGTGATCTGCTAGAAGGGCAAGCGGGATGGCCTGATGAACAGGTTGGCTTGTGCCATCAATCATGGGTAAAATAATGGGAACCCTCCTGAGAGCCACCCAGAAGAGGAATTAAAGGACAGGGTTACAGTTAATGCTCGTTAGAGAAGTTCTGCACAAACACATCATGTCAAACAAAGCTGATTTTGTTCTTTGAGGAGATTACAAGTTTGGTTAATAAAGATAATTGCCTAGAGATAATATACATAGGCTTTTGTATGGCATTTGATTTACTTTGACATGATGTGCTGATTAAAAAATGAGCACTGTATTAGAAGAATAAAGCACATGTGCAGGGGGATTTGGAGCTGATCTCAACAAATAGCTGTCAGAGGGGAATCGGACGGTTTCCAGGGGGATTTCAGAAGGCTCAATCCCAGCCTATTCATATATTCAGCGTTTTCTTATCTGGAAGCAAATACAACATCACTGCTGATAAATCAGCTACGTGCTACACAAACAGGAGAGGCCGAGCCATCTGAGCAGAGTGGTGGTGATGGCAGCCAAGCATCTGGCTGGGGTCATCAGAAGATAAGAGGATGGGGGCAGTGAAAAAAAGGAGGTGAGATGCTCAGAATTGATGCAGAAACTGAGGGGTGGCACCACGGCAGGTAGTGGTGGGGACCATATCCCCATAGAAACACATGGATGCCTGGCCTGGCAGGAGGGCTGAAGCTTGGGTATTACCCAACATCTCCAAGGAAAAATCCTTGGAGTGGGTATCAGGAGGTATATTGGACCTTGAGATAAGTGGGGTTGGGATGAGTGATTCCATACTGCAGAATTTTGCAGCATCATTGCATAGAAGAGGACACATGACCTAGATCAGATCTACTTATGCTTCTCACAGGGCTTAATCCTGACACTGACCTTTGTGATGCCAAGGAAGTCAATTAAAGCTTGATCCGTCTTTTTCTAACAGGAATATTCCATCTGGCCTTTCATATCCCTGAGCCTTAGCTGCCTCTTGGGAAAACACAGCACTTAATCCATGGGTGAACACCTCAGTGACAGCTCAAAACGTGTCTGGCACAGGGGTGCCAAGGCATGGAAGTAAGCATCCCTTCAGGTTCAGGCAGGCTGCCCCACAGACCTGGACATCTAGGTCTTGTCCACTGCTCCAAAATCCAGAAACCCAGAAGCTGAAAGAAATGGCTTTTAGAAACCTTTAGTAAAGAGAAAATGGAAATGCTTAAGCAATTTTCTGCATTACACCTGTAACACACTGTTCCTAGCATCCTCTTAGAATCGCCACTTCTTTTATCCCTGAACAAGTGCCACCTTTCTGGGGAGGCATCATCCGTCTCCCCCTGATGTCATGCGCTACCATGGCTTCACTTTCATTGTGTTTTATTTCTACTTTCCCACCTTAGAAAAATAGAAGTTTTTCAGCAAAGGCAGTGCTGCCTGATGGACCAGGCAGCTGATGTGGCACCGAGGAGGAAGGCTCAGTGATGGGGTTAAGGAGAAGGACAGGGGGCACATGGTGTGCAGGAAGAGCTGCTTCTCTTGGACACGGCCAGCCAACATCCGTCCCTTGCTTGGGTGGATGCTGGAGATGAGATGTGGGGCTCAGCAAATTCATGGGAGACAACTTTTATCAAGGTTCAGAGCAGTAGAGGGCCCTGCAGGGGAGAGGAGGGTGCATACCCATCAGTTGATGTGAGCTCCTCATTCTCAAATACCAAGGGTAGGACCTTACCTTTTGTCTTCAGGGCATCACAGGGCAGGGAAGAGGTCCCTTAGTGATATGGACACTAGATGATCTTAAGATCCTTTCTAACTCAAACCATTCTATGATTCTATGATATGTTCTCCTTTCTGCTGCTTCTGCAGTTGCCTTAGAAGGCACCAGACCTGCTCAGTCACGCAAATGATGAAGGAAACCTCTCTGTCTCAACAATCAAGAAAGAGCTGAGCAATCTCATGATCATACCAGGCACACAAAGGTTAGGAAACCTCATGGAACCTTAAGGAGGGCCCTGGGGCTGCTGTCCTCTCCCTGCTCTCCAAGTCCCGTTCCCGGGGCAGCAAGGATGGGGAGGATGGTCTCCTGCAGGACTGAGCCTGTGGTATCTCCAAGGCAGAATCCAGCTGGGCCCACAGAGAGTGACCTGGAAGGTTTCCTCCCTAATCTCAGCCTAAGCCAAGCCCAAAGGACTCCTCAGCTCCAGATGCACCAACCTGGCAGAGGTGGGCAATGGTCTCAGGGAAAAAGCCTTATGGAAAAGCAAGAATCTTATCGTCTTCATGTCTTTCTGTCTTCCTGAAACCCACTCAAGGAAGAATTTAGCCTCCAACTTAATTTCTTTCATCTGCTGGAGTTCACCACAGGAACCTGCTCCTGTGGCTAATGATGAAGGGTGGCTAATGGCACCCCACTCCCCTGGCCTCCTGTTTCCAATTGACTTTGTCACTAACTAGTGAAGGACAACTTGCTGCTTACAATATTTGTCCAGGACCCCTACTGCTCTTGCTTCAGGGACAGAAAGGGTTCAACAACTCAAATCCCAGATGTTTAACCCAAACAGGCCCCATCTATCAACATCTCAGTAGAGGATTAGAATGCATTGTCATTGCAGAAGGTGAATTCAAGAGATAAGGCATTAAATCAAAGTCTTACCTAACTCCGGACATCACAGAATGTTTAAAACTTAGGGAAAAATATAAAAGGCAGTTTGGCTTGAAGCCACTGAACCCCACCACACATGGTTTTAGAGGGCCATAGAGATGCTGCGAGGGCTGGAGAGAAGGCTGCTTAAGGGGAGACCTTAGAGCAGCTCCAGTGCCTAAAGGGGCTACAGGAAACCAGCACAGAGGCTTTGGACAAGAGGGAATGGCTTTAACCTGCCAGAGGGGAGATTGAGATGAGCTCTTAGGCAGAAGCTCTTCCCTGTGAGGGTGTTGAGGCGCTGGCACAGGGTGCCCAGAGAAGCTGTGGCTGCCCCATCCCTGGCAGTGTTCAAGGCCAGGCTGGACACAGGGGCTTGGAGCACCCTACTCCAGTGGAAGGTGTCCCTGCCTGTGGCAGGGGGGTGGACCTGGATGAGGTGCCTTCCAACACAAACCACTCTGTGATTCTATGATGTAGAGTGCATCCCTCATGATTATTTTCATTTACAGTATCTTGACCTCAAGACCTGTCCCTGCAGGAGAAGATCAGGTGGAAATCATGGAGCTCCCCTGCCATTGCAAAGCTCCTGACTGCGTTTTTGTTTTTCTGCTGGCTTTCTCTGTTCCCATTATCCCATGACGGGGGAGTTTTTAAATAAGTAGGTTTGGGAAGAGCAAGGCCATGGAGGTAAGAGCAGTCTGCAGTGCACAGAGATTCATTACCTGCTCTCGTCTGAGCCAGGAGAGAAGCGAGCCTCTTCTTCTTTTTGTTAATAAAAATATGACATTGGGAATTATTTAAAATCAAATTAAAGCACAGAAGGACTTGAAAAAGCGTGGGGGCTACAAACTAGTGTTGGAGGTAAAAGGACTTATTAAAACACAAATTATTTAGGAGAACAAACTGGAATGCCATTATGTGAAGTGTCACTGACTCATTTTCATTTCACTGAGTCCAGCCTGGGGTTTGGCTGCACATGATAAATGAGTCCATCCTACTTCTTCCTCCCCCCATTTTTTTTCAGTAGGAAGGAGGGGAGGGAATAGGCATTTACAATTACAACCTATTGAAAAAAATCAGGTCCCAGTGAAACAATCGGAGCCATATCTTTTGGGAGCACTTTGGGGAACATGGGCCCTCTCTGCCTGCTGGGATTTGGGGTGTAGCAGTAGTGTGCCAGAACCATGGGTCCAAATCCTGTCCCCCTCGGGCGACTGCTCTGATTTCACAGCAGCACCCAGGTCTTACACATCCCTCTAAATGAGAAATAAACTGAGCACCTGGCTGAGCACTTGGGGTCCCTGTGGCTGCCTTTGGGAGGATGCTGCAGCAGGGTACCCAGACCAACGCTGACGCAGCCCTTGCTTATGCAGCAACACCTGATCATGGTGCCAACCTGCCAATGCTCCAGCTGAGTAAGGGTTTTAAGACAAGAAGCCTTTGTCTCCTGTGGTTATTTAATTTTCTCTCTCTCTCTCCCCCCCCCCCCCCCCATAATTTGCTCTGGCTGCACCATCTCAGGCTCAGCTGGAGCAGGGGGGCTGGAGGGTTCTGCCTTGTCAAGCATTAATTACAGCAGAGGGAAAACACACTGGCAGAGCAGAGAGCTGGAGTTGGGGCAAGGAGGAAGTGGGGAGCAGAGGTAATGTCTTTCCTGGAGGGATGGAGTGCTTGTGGTTGTGGCACACTGCTCACCCAGGCAGCTCCCGGATGTGGGGCTAGGGAGGAAGAGAAGGTGGGAGCGGGCAGCGCAGGGTGCTCCATGGCAGGGCTCTCATCCACTGAGGGCTCTGTGCAAAGCATGGATATTTAAAGGCACATTTGGGAATGATGCTGTGGTGATCCTGCCCCCTCTTTAGCGTGGGGCATGTGTACAAAGTGCCTGAGGGAAGCCACAGAGATTTGATGCTGCTGGTTTCGGTGCATCCTTTCTGATAAATTCAGGACTGCGGCTGGTACCCACTGCATCTTCACAGTAGCATTTACAGATGACACCCCGGATCGTCTTTTTTTAGGTGAACACCACCAAATTTTTACCTTTCTTTGAGGCAGCCCCACGAGATCGCCACAGCTTCCTTGAAGAAGGCTCCACCATCGGTATAGATTGGTTTGCGTTGGAAGGGATCTTGCGTGTGTTTGGAGGTCATTTGAGTTAATGCATTTCAAGAAATGCAAACAAAAACACCGAAGTATTTAGTAATCGCTGCCTCGAGTTTAAAAATAAGGGAGGTCCACCTCTGAGAAAATCAGGAGATAAGTGAAAAACCAAGGACATGAGCTAAAGGCATTAATTCTTACAATTAATCCCCTCTGTGTTCATTTTTTACCACTCAACACTGGGGTTTAGGCTCTGAGTCGCTGTCTGCTGGTGTCCCAATGCTGCAAAGAGCCTGCTTGGTCACACAAGGGCTACCTGTGGGATTCAGCCTTGGAGGGATAATCTGTTCCACAGCCACCACAAAATCTCATGGTGCTTGTGAACATACTTTCACTGTGGGGCACAGGTAGCTGCCTATGCACCTAAGTCACCACCATCCCTGCTATGGCTTCGGGGTGAGCACCTTAGAATATGGGTACCCCGTGCCAGCTCCTCAGCACCCTCACAGGGAAGAGCTTCTGCCCTAAGAGCTCATTTCAGTCTGCCCTCTGGCAGGATAAGGATTTCTCCACATGGGTCATGCTCAGCTTGCTGTGTTGGTGATGGGGTGGCCCAGCCACGCTGGCTGGGAGTTAGACCCAGAATCCAAATATCGGCTGCTCCAGGCTAAAGTGGTGGTCCTGGCCACAGCGGGTCCGAGAGAAGGGCAGTGGGGCTCCGATCCCATAGCAAACGTGTGGACCTGAGCCACAAAATCCAACACATTGACTCACCAAGTTACACCTACACCATGTCCTCCTGGAGGCTGCTCAAGCTAGAAAGTTTGTAGGTGTGGTGAAAACCCACTAGGAAGCTCAGCATAAGAGTGGGAACCAAAGACTGTGGCAGCATCTTCCCCTGCCTGCCTGCACATGCTTATGCTCATAGTGGGACAAGTGTGGTGGACGGATGGGTGGCCCCACACATTGCCGTGATCCCCCCACACTCCAAGTGCTGGAGCAGGCATTGTTCCTTCTCATGGGCTGAGAGGCAATGGCTGAAATGGTTGGGAGGAGGTAAGGAGGGATGAAAGGGGAGCCCCACATGCCCATTCCCCCTCATTAGCCTAATGAGTCTCATTAATGGGGAGGACTTTTCTCTGCAGCTGGGTGGAATGCAGGGGGAGACATAAGGACTTCTGACCTCTGAGGAAATGAGGCACTGAGGAAGACCACGAGAGGACAACAGGCTCTGGGGGTCCTGCAGCCCAAACCAGGCGAGGGTTGGGGTGGCATTGATGAACTGGAGATATATGGGATAAGATGACCGAATCAGTTCATCTTTCTCAGACCCCTTCCTCTTCATATCCCTTTCAGATACCTTCTCCCTCCCCAGTTGTTTGCAGGCACCAAACAACTACATGAGAGGTCAGAAAAGCGGCACCTCCAGTCCACCTTTGATTTCACTGGGACATACAGAGAAGTATAGTTCATAAGCAGGGCTATCCAAAAGGAAGGCTGGCTTAAACCCTGTGAAACCTCAGCAAACCTTATTAACATCAGCCTAACCATGCTCAACCGCAGCTCTCGCCTTCAGTCCGGGGAAACAAATGTCACAGGTTTATGCACCTCTTTTTTTTCTACCCATTTAACAAATCAATGTTTCCCTCCCACCCTCCTTCCCTGGAGTAGCAGCTGCTGCAGCTCAGAGTTAGCATTACTCCTAGCTCCCAAAGCCTTGGAGATACGCTTGACCTTCATTATTGCTGTTTTAATTTGCAGCCTCCCTTTGCTACCCCTCCCCTATGGAGCCCTGCCAGACTTTCTCCTTCCCTTGAGATCATCCTTGCTGCCATTTCACTCGGGTTTTAATCACCTTCTACTTTGATTATTCCACTTCCCTCTTTTACAGCCTTCCTCAGTGCTGTGCCATCTCACCAGCCTTTTTTGGAGCACCAAATGGACCAGCCAGATTTCCCTTAGGAAACACCTACTCTCTTCTTGGTTTCTTCCCTACCCTGGCTAGAGCTTCAAAGCAGCTCTCCCTGCTGGCAGTATTCCCAGGAGCAAAGCTTTGTGGTCAAAGCCAGTAATGATCTGAAGAGGCCAAGAAACCTGGCATTACAGCTTTAGGTCAAATCCATGGTCCACCGATTGCCCTGAACAGCCCAACACCAACAGACTGACGCATCAAACCCCAGCTTGCCGCCAACAAAGTGCTCCCTCAACCCCAACCAGCTCAAAGTTGTTTTAAATCCTGAATAAGGAGGTCTAATCCCTCTTCCTGATAATTTATAGCTTGTTTTCTTTGCCATTCCCAAACAACATCCAAGCCTTATTTCAGTGTTAGGTTCCTGGATTTGGAGGTGAGTTCCGCTACCCAACCCAATGTGAGAGCATTTTCTCATGGACACGGCTGCTTCCTTAAACAGACCTTGTGTTATGAGACAGCAAAATCAGAAACATCTAACATACTTTCTCTGGCTGCTCATTAGCTCAGAGATTCCCTTTTCTCTGCCTCTGCTTGGCTATATGCCTCCCCCACAGCTTTTTCCAGCCTCTCTCGGTGATTTTTTCCTCTGGCTGGTAATTGTTCTCATTGCCCTTCGCTCACAGATGGTCCCCGGAGAGCTCACTATTGATGTGGTGCCAGCTCTCCTCAATCCCAGCTGCTAAAGTGCATTAGAAGACCAGCTACCGCGCAGCAGAGGCTGCTCCTCCAATCCATCTGCCCCTTTAGACCAAGGCCATTGCGGAAAGAGGGCTTGCTCACCACAGCTGCCATAGCTGGACAACCTCTTGGTCCCATCACAGCAGCCAGGTCACCTCCAGCCCCACCGCACCATAGCCAAAGCCTCCCAGTTCTATCTGGATCTCTCTTTCTCCTTGACACCCCTCCGGCCATGCAACTGAGTCATTTCCCCCTTTCCAAACCCCCCCGTTGAAGCTTCCCCATCCGCTTTGGCTTGTGAGAGCCTCTGTGGACCCAGCCCAGCAAACCTGACCCATGGAGGGGTCCTCTGTCCTCATGGAGCATCCCTTGAGACGAAATTCTTTACAATGAGGGTGCTGAGGCTCTGGCACAGGGTGCCCAGAGAAGCCGTGGCCGCCCCATTCCTGGCAGTGTTCAAGGTCAGGTTGGACACACGGGCTTGGAGCAACCTGCTCTGGTGGAAGGTGTCCCTGCCCATGGCAGGGGTTGGAACTGGATGAGCTTTAGGCTCCCTTCCAACACAAACTGGTCTGGGATTGCAGCCTCACTTCACGGGGACAAGTGACACTGCCACCCAAGCAGGATGGATGCTTGTGGAAGAAAACAAGGAAAAAAGCACAGCAGAGCAGACAGGAGGTAAAGGCAGCTCCTATTTTTCACTGGACCAAGTTGTTTTTGGAGGCGCAAACACTAGGCTCATTCATGAAGCAGCTAAGTGCTGGGTTTTCAACGGAAACAATGAATTAGCAAGGATAAGCAGTGACAGGATAAATGACCTCTTTCCTGCCTCTCAAAGTGTCCTGTTTCTTTCCTAACCCAGCGGCCAACTGCCTGTTGAGCTCCAAGGCACAGCCCCAGTGACCTGGAGCCTCCAGGGAAATCCAAGGGCTTGGAGAGGAGCTTCCCACAGAGCCACCTCCTTCCCTGCAGCTCCACACCCTTCCCACCCAAGCCCATGGGAGCTGGGAGCTGGAGGGGGCCCTACATGTTGCTGGGGATGTGAAGTGTGAGCAATGCCATCCTGCAAGATGAGAGCCCTGCGGCCAAAGCCAAAACATCATGAAATGAAGCTACATCAGATTAAGCCTGTCGGATGCTGCTCATAATCATATGGTTTAGTTTTAGGAAGTCCTGCGAGGAGCAGGACTCAATGATCCTCATGGATCCCTTCAACTCGAGCTATTCCATGATTCTATGATCAGTGCCCTGCACACCAGCCCAGTGGGACCCAACTAAACCCATCCATCACTGCTCAAGAGCAGAAAGTATCCCAGTTCTCCAGCGCTGTGAACCCAGTGCCTTTCACCGTTGTGCGAGTTAGCTTCAGAGAGATACAAACAAAGTAGTTTGACTTTCAGTTTCTGCTATCTAAAAATCTATCAGAGGGATAACCTACCTTACGCTAACATAGCGGATTAAAGCAGAAGATAAAATGCCATTCCATTATCTATTTATTAAAAGCACCACTTGAACTGCTTTTATTCGGCATACATCTCCTACTAAAGAGGCACTCCTTGACTGTGTAAATCAGCGAGCAATTGTGTTTTAACAGCCTTTAGTATGGCATTTCCCCACCCTTTTAGATGGACTATCACAGAGAAAGCCTCTTCCAAAACTCACTTATTGTAACAGGAGTGAGCACAGAGCTCTTTACCACTCCTTTACCACAGAGACAAATACAAAATGGGCTTGTAAGGCTCACAAAGCATAGATCATTCCCACCTTTCACCCTGCTGCATAAATATCCTTAATGACAGGTCAAAATAAATAATTTTGTTAGGAGAGAAGAACTATTCAGCTCCCACTGACGGATGGGACTTGTGGTATGTGATGAAATGCAGGCTGCAGTTCCCAACTCACTGATGCTACCTGTTCTGCAGTAATCAGTTCTCACGGAGCCAGAAAGGATGGATCCATTTCAAATCTACCAGTTCTGTGAGCAAAAGGGATGATGCTGGATTTTCAGTAAAAGATTTCAGGCGTGAATATAACAATATCTGTGAATTGCAAAACACAAGGGAGGTTGTTGGATCCTCTCTGCTCCACCAGAATAAACTGAGCTTTTGGTTGGTGGGGGACATGTTTCCAGAAGCATTCCCAATTTGGGTTTTTTTTGGGTTTGGTTTTGTTTTGTTTTGTTTTGTTTTGTTTTGTTTTGTTTTGTTTTTTTGCCATGCTATGCTGCTTTTGTTATTCTAATTTTCTTGACAGAGGTCTGGATAAAGAAACCTGGAACAAGAGTGCTCATGAGCTGCTTACATTTTAAATGGAATGCTGATAGAAGACAAGCATAGCTGGATGGGGTGCTGGAACATCTTGTCTAGGTCATGCTTTGCCCAGAAGGGATGGACCAGATCATCCTTGAGGTCATTTCCGAGCTGGGATCCTGTGGTTCAATGATTCCATAAAGCACACCCTGCACCACGCAAATCACTGGGGGCCCTACCGTTGACATGAGCAAACATCAGCTCTGTTGAGAAAAGAGGAACGGAATGGACCCACATGCATCAGGAAGCATACACATAGTCTGGACACTGAGTAGATGGGTGGGTGAGTGGGTGGGTGGATGAATGGATGGATGGATGGATGGATGGATGGACGGACGAATGGATGGATCCTTGCTGCTATGCTGCCATCAGAAGGAGGTAAGCACACATGGTGGCAAACTCAGTGCTGATGCTCATGTCCTTGTTCCTTCCTTTCCTATGGCCACCCACACTTTCTCCCTTGCTGCAGATAGTGGAGCACTGCTTGGCTGGAGAACGCACAGGGCCCAGCAGAGTCCCATGCAGGGACACCCATACTTGCCTGGTTGGTTGCCCAACCCAATGCACCCTGGACTCCTGCTGCCATCACGTGAGTTCAATTCTGACAGGCTGACAAACCTGAAAGATCATTTCAAACCACAGCTGCTTCAAATTCAGCCTGCTTCAGCCTATGACCCTCTTGGCAGGATCTCCCTTCAGCACAGCAGCCTCAAACAGGAGCTGACAGTGCTCCGCAACCTTTTGAACCAGCACTCAGGTCCCTTGGGTACTGCAAGGAGGATTTCTCTTAACAGCATGCAAGCTCCCAACCCTGACAGCCCTGCTCCTGGGATGCCTGGGAGGGGACCAACATCCCATTCCCTCCATTCGGCAGTGTGAAAGGTCACCAGGGAAGGTGCACTTGTCACCAGGAATAAACCGTTACACAGAGGTTGTGTCACATCCTCTTTCGGGGAGGATGGAGGCAGCTGAAGCAGAGGAAAAGCTCTTCTGCAGACAGCACGGTTTGGGTCTGTCCCATGCAGAAATGCAGAGCAGGAAGGAGCAAAACCTCTCCTAAGTGACCTGGGTTATCAGCTGGCATGGAGTGAGCCTCAGGGAACACCCAGGGCACATCTTTCCCAACAATGTGCCAACCACTGCAGCCCAACCGTCTCTTTAACAGAAATCACCCCCTGACCACACAGCTTGTGAAGTGCCAGCTTCCCAGACAAGCTAAATACATCTCTCCCTTTGCTTCCCCTGACAGTACATATTATCCAGAGCTATTCTGAGACGAGAGCCACTGCAGACCTGTGGGGACTGGGCTTTAGGGCTCCAGCTCAGGAGAGTGTGACCCCCTGTGCTTCTGAGATGTTAAAGTTTCCCAGTAGAACCTCATCACTTCACACATTTTGCTACCTTTATAGATCAGGGTGACATTAGAGGAGATTTTATTTCTGTCTGCAATGGGTAGCAAACTAGAAACAGGACTAAAGCAAACGTGACATACACAGAGAAGCAGCAAGCATCATCTGATCTTCTGGGAGGAATAAACCAGGGCCAGCCAGCAACAGACCCTGCTTGCTTACCTGGCTCAGTGATGTCCTAGGAAACCAAGCGCAGGCCAAAGACCCCCTGCATGGGATGTCCTGAGGAGGAAAAGGTCACATCCTGCCAAGCTCTGCTTGAAGACCAGGAGAGAGCAGCAGAGGGCTGGGACCAAACAGCACCATGAGCCCAACAGCCACCAGTTTGGTGTAACCTCACCTCAAGAGAAGCCTAAGATCAAGTTCTTCTTCCTGGCTCTGCTGCTGCACATATTCCAGGGTGACTCCTTGCCCAAGCTCAAGTTTTAGAGGTTGCTCAGGAGGTCACCAAGCCAGATGCAGCTGCTCTTGGTGCTGCTCCATTGGATGGGAGACCAGCAAGACCAGCTTCTCAGTTCACAGCAATGGGCAAAGGCAAAGGCTGCCTGCACCCAGGCTGATGCAGGCAGGGGTGTCACCATGCTGAAGGACTGGTGAGCCTGCAACCGGCTCTTCTCTGCTCCTCACTTGAATGTAGGTCAAGGCAGAAGGTGACAGAGCTGGCGGAGCTGCCTCTGCCCTCCAAAGGGCTCCCAGCGCTTGTCAGAAACTGAATTGAAGCAATAAAAATTAAAAGAGAAGAGAGTAATAGGGATCATAAAACCCAAGCGCGGGACTAAAATGTCCCTGGATGCTAAGGTATTGGTGAGGCAGGGCAAGAACCTCTCCTTGCAGTGCTGCAAATCCCCTTTCCATGGGAAATTACCTTGTTGTCTGATTGTTGTGGTGCTAAATAGGGGCCAGGCTTTCACCACCTGGATATCTAGATTTAGGGAAAAGGTGGTGGAAAGGCTGGGAAATGGTCTGTCATACTTGTACACCATTTTTTTTGTGCCACATATCCCAGCTGGACTCTGTGGCTGAGACTATCAGCATCCTGAGACAATGACTGAGCACACCCTGTTCATGAAGGATGCACTGAGGAAATGCTAAATAGCATCACAGAATGGTTTGGGTTGGAAGGGACCTTAAAGCTCATCCATTTCCAACTCCCTGCAATGAGCAGGGACACCTTCCACTGGAGCAGGCTGCTCCAAGCCCCTGTGTCCAGCCTGGCCTTGAACACTCCCAGGGATGGGGCATCTACCACCTTTCCTGTAACTGACAACTGAAATAACTAGCCCCAGCCTAACAGATCTGCTGGGCTGCGCTCTGATGAAGGAAAACATCATTTTCGTAACAGCTTTCCATCACCCAGCCTTACAGATAACACAAAGGCACACTCCCCCATCCCAATACACTGCTGTTCTCCCACCCCAGAAGGTCCCACTGAAACAGCAGCCCCAGCACCAGGAGTTTAATAGTGGGGAGGTCAGTTTTAATTCATTTGGATGCAGAGCTGAAATTTTAATCACCCCCGGGGCCTGCAGGATAGTCAGTGCCTCCCCACTGCTCATCATCCCCATCCTCATCCCTGTCTGGCCCCAGTGACCCATTAACATCCCCTTCTTCTTGTAAATATTGCCTGAGCACTCCTGCCTGACCTCCTGGCCTCAATTAATTGTGGCCTGGGGGAGAAGCAGGTAAGAAAGCACTTAAATTTAACTGATCCCTGTAGATGGTGAAAATAGAGCTTGATGTAACAAGCATGGGTAGCGGCAACAGGCAAGGGCAGGACAAGTAGAACACAGCCCTTCTTGACCAAACATCCCTGTAGATACCTGCCTGTCCTCATCTCCCATCACTTCAGGGGATTTGGAGAGATTTTGCATGCCTTGGGGTTTGATTCTCAGGAAAAAAACCAAACTGCTTTGAGGAGGTTATGCTGGTGAGCAAAACCTCCCTTCCACTGAATCCCAAACTCCCAAAGCCCTCAGTCCAATCCCAGCAGTCCCATGGGGTGTAGCTTCCCCAATCACACTTGGTTCTGACCTTGTGTCTCACAATACAAGGCAGAAGTTGTATCATGAGCACTGCAGCTCCCAAGTCCAATGGGAGCCTTGCTGGCCATAGAGACTGCTGCATGAGGTAACACTGCATCTGAGAGACCGAGCGACAGCAAGAAGTATCTGAGGCTCCAAACAGCACTAGGTATTAAGCAGAAGCTCTTCCTGTGAGGGTGCTGAGGCGCTGGCACAGGGTGCCCAGAGAAGCTGTGGCTGCCCCATCCCTGGCAGTGTTCAAGGCCAGGTTGGACACAGGGGCTTGGAGCAATCTGCTGTAGTGGAAGGTGTCCCTGCCTGTGGCAGGGGGTTGGAACTGGATGAGCTTTAGGGTCCCTTCCAACCCAAAGCACTCTGTGGCTCTATGATCCATGGTGATACCAGAAACACAGCTTCAGCACAACACCAGGCTTCCAGCTCCTGCTGGAAGGAGCAACAGGTCACCAACAGAGCAGTCCCAGCTCTATACGAAGGTGGTTTTGCTGGAACAAAAGCAAAGGCCACACAAATAGGTTGATTTTTTTTTTCCCTAAGACATCACTAAGCTCCATGAGGTAGTGCCTCCGCATCCTGCAAGCAATGCTTTCAATATGAAGGAATAAAAGGCTGCAGTGGGGAAGGGAATAGTGGGAAACCTTATGGGCACCCGAGCTTCATTTGAAACCTGGTGTTTGCAGCGCGGTCTGCATTTCATCTTTTCAGAAGTAACTCTTACCAGGAAGCATGACAAAAAAGGGGGCATTTCAAGGCAGAAAAGTTGTTCTCCAAATGTAATTCTTATTTTCATTTTTTTGAAATCTTTTGTTAGCAACTCTTTCGGAGAGTGAATCCAGCTGAGGCAACGGAGTGCAATGTGCACTCCTAAATTAGTTTCCAGGCACTTGGGATGCTTTATTATTCGTTTCCTCCAAATATTAGGTAATGCCTTTCACCCCTTTCAAAGTCTATACGAGGGGTCTTTGATGCATTGTGGAACTTGAAAGTTGCAGGTCTAAAGAAGCATTTCTTTTAAGTTCTTACTTTTATCAAGCATATTCTGTTCTGTTCGCTATAATGCACACAATGGCATGAGTCTTGACCTGCTTCATGTCTGATGAGTTGAAATCTCAGATGCATAGGATAAAACAGCCATTGCTACCAATACAGCTTAAACACTTAGGGCTCTATTCAGGCAAACATTACCCAGGGGTCTGCCACACCACTGAAAAGCTGCAGAAATTGGCTCCGCAGATGGCTGACCAATTCAGCAGTGAGAAATGACCCTGCTACATTAACTCCCCTTTTCACATCACCCTGAGCAAGCCGGGGTCTGGAGGTAACAGCAGCAGGAGGCGAGAGCCGGCTGAAGCCAGATTCGTTTTCTTTTTATAAAGTATTTCTGCGTGTGTGTGTGACCATGAATGTCATTATGTGGATCTGCAAAAGAGGGAAAGTAATGGCATTAGGGCACAGACACAGAAATCAGCAAGGGTTTTGCCTTACGGTTACACAGCAGCCCTGTCACATCTTCTGAAGAAGTAAAATCTGTAGCCTTTAAGACACTGCGAATATCTCAGATAACCAGGTCTCTGCCTCTGCTGAAGGTACATGGACTTTGGTGCATCACTTTACACCGTGCAACATTGGTCTTCCCCATGTTTTAACCAGAATTAATAGTTCTTGCTCCATAATAATTCATTTTTTTATATTTCTACACTGCAAGCTCGCTACTTTAGAGGTGGGTCCTACCCCATATGACATACAGGACCTGGGACAAGGATGCAATGTGGAACTTATCCTTGCACAAGCAAACATGTTTTGGTACAAATTTAGATGGTTTTGCCCTTCAGACAATCGCACTGATGTGTTTTTACGGAAGTACTAGGCTGCTATATTAAGGATATTAATCTGTTCTTATCAATCTCTTCTTGACAGGTTAGAACTAGGAAATCCTATTTAAAGGGTGATCTTGAAACGTAGGGGTAAAATTCAATGTAAAGACTAAAGAGCTCCTAAACAGGTTGAAGCTGCCTGAATTCACATTTGTGCATCTTATACCTTAGGAGCAAAAGATGCCTCTTGGACAAGTAAGAAAAGGAGCGTTCAGACTATACAGGGACATGTTTATCATTCTTTATGACTCCCCTGGCCCACCCCAGTGCTACGGCCTGGTGTAGGCAATCCCAGCCTGCCAGCCCAACACATACACCAGAATCTTGATAACCCAAACATTCCACCAGAAAGACCATTTCTTAAGTTATACGAAAAAGAAGAAGCCAATATTGCATGCACAAACCCCAGATATTCTGTCCTGACATCAGCAAAACACCCAGCAGCAGCCCTGGAACCAGTAAAGCCGGGGTCACACGTGACTGCAGTCCCTGGATCTGGTGTGTGAGATTCCAGCATGAATAGCTCCAAAAGGAAATCTGATCCACAGGGATACGATCACCCACCCCATCAGCCTCCTCCAGGATGCTGCAGGCTCAGCAAGCAGAGGATGGGCCTTCAGAGACGCTGAGCATCTCTCCCATTGCTGGTATGGCAGTAGCAGCATGAGGTACCAAAAATAATATGAGAAAATCCCAGCTCTCACACTACCCACCTAGTTACGAGGCTTTTTAGGGGTCCTCTTGAGTATCTTTGTTAAAATATCATCCAGAAAGACAGAGGTTTTGCCCTGCGTGTGAGAGGTGCAGTGCTGGTTTGCTGGAGGGCTGTTGACAGGTCATTATTGTGTGTCCTACAAATTCTCTGAGCTGATAAGGAAACTCCAGCAGTGTGATGGTTTATCAGTTTGTAGGTTGGAAAAGGAAATTCTTTCAAATCAAGATAACAATTCTATTCCTTTGGAGCATACGAGAGGTTTTTTGCTGGGGGACTCTGGCAGGAGCGGAGCCAGAAGGACGGGACACATCACTCACAAGTCAACAGAAAGATGCTGTTGCAGCCAATGGGAGCATCTGCACAAATTGTAAGGAGCCCGAAACTGCTCCTTTGAGAGAAGGAGAGACAGAAGAAAGCAGCAGAACTGCGGGAAGAACTAAATCTATTTGCAAACCTCAGGCAGAGTCGACATGAGGCAGCCAGCACAGAACTGCAGAGATGATAATGGAGCCTGATGGATAGTACACAGGATTATTACATACCATCCAACTCAAATATGCTGAGGAGCCAATTATTTAATGCTAAGGACAGTGCAAACCGATGTTTAATAAGCTGAATCACTCCAGAATTGTAGAAGCTCAAGGGACCAAACTCCTGTTGGTATAAATCAGAGAAGGCAGAATTGTAATGTGTCAGACACACAGAGGTCCCCATGGTTATTGCTGTCTCTGCCATGAGCTGGGGTGCATGGAGGGGGAGAACAGGCTGGTGGCCTTGCAGCCTGCTTTGTTTACAGGTGAGAAGGTTACTGCTCCTGGGGGAATAGGCTGAGTTTATTTTCTAGCTGATTGCAGAAAGGCAGCAGGGAAGCAGTGGGAGGTGGGGGAGCCAGACAGGAGTTTGGTCTGGGCTCAGGGCCCTGATTAGTGCTTGTTTTGGAGTCACTGATGATCTCTGGAAACAAAGCATCGCTTCTCAAGCTCTTCTGCTGGGAGGGGTGATAAGCAGGGTCTCAGCACCCTACCTGCCCTCCATGCCGAGGGGTGACACTGCAGACACAGCATCCCCTCACGTGCTCGGCTCTGGAAGTCAAAGGAGAGGGACAGGTTTCTAGCTCATCCTAGGGTCAATGCTCAAACTAGATCAGATGTAACACAGGATAAAACCACTCCCACTGACAATAAAGGGCCTCTATATTGTTAAATTTCAAGGGTGGCTGCAAAGAAGCTGAAGTCTCCCTTTTTATAAGGAGAAACACGGAAAAGACAAATGGTGATGGGCACAAGTTACTGCTGGGGAGATTCTGACTGGACACAACAGGAAAATCTTTCACACTGAGAACAACCAGCCATTGGAACAATCTCCCTAGGGAAGCGGTGGGTTCTCCAATGTTGGACACTGTTGAGATTCGGCTGGACAGGGTGCTGGGACATTCAGTCTAGGTCATGCTGTGCCTAGGAAGGTTGGATCAGATGATCTTCAAGGTCCCTTCCAAGCTGGTATGATTCTATGGTTCTATGAAATGCCTGAAGAAAAGCCCTACCTGAATCCCCTTCTCATCTCTGCTTGTGTCACCTTCTCCCTTCATCTAAGCTCATACCTATCTGGTGACCTTCTATGAAGGGGCTACGGAACTGATGGACAGGGGCAGAGCAGTTGATGTCATCTACCTGGACTTGTGTAAAGCCTTTGACACTGTCTCACATGAGATCCTTCTCTCTAAGTTGGAGAGACATCAATTTGATAGGTGGACCACTCAGTGGATAAAGAACTGGCTGGATGGTCGCACGCAAAGAGTTGTGCTCAGTGGCTCAATGTCCAGCTGGAGACCAGTAACGAGTGGTGTCCCCCAAGGATCGCTGTTGGGACCGGTCTTGTTCAACATCTTTGTCGGTGACATGGACAGTGGGATTGAGTGAGCCCTCAGCAAGTTTGCCGATGACACCAAGCTGTGTGGTTTGGTTGATAAGTTGGAGGGAAGGAATGCCATCCAGAGGGACCTTGACACGCTTGTGAGGTGGGCTGATGCCAACCTGATGAAGTTTAACCATGCCAAGTGCAAAGTCCTCCACCTGGGTCGGAGCAATCACAGGCACAGCTACAGGTTGGGTGGGGAGGAGATTGAGAGCAGTCCCGTGGAGAAGGACTTGGGGGTGTTGGTCGATGAGAAACTTAACATGAGCCGGCAGTGTGCGCTTGCAGCCCAGAAGGCCAACCGTATCCTGGGCTGCATCAAAAGGAGCGTGACCAGCAGGTCGAGGGAGGTGCTCCTGCCCTTCTACTCTGCTCTCGCGAGACCTCACTTGGAGTATTGTGTGCAGTTCTGGTGTACTCAACATAAAAAGGACATGGAACTGTTAGAACAAGTGCAGAGGAGGGCCATGAGGATGATCAGGGGACTGGAGCACCTCTCGTATGAAGATAGGCTGAGAAAATTGGGGCTGTTCAGCCTTCAGAAGAGAAGGCTGTGTGGAGACCTCATAGCAGCCTTCCAATACCTGAAGGGGGCCTATAGGGATGCTGGGGAGGGACTCTTCATTAGGGACTGTGGTGAGAGGACAAGGGGTAATGGGTTTAAACTTAAACAGGGGAAGTTTAGATTGGATATGAGGAAGAAATTCTTTACTGTGAGGGTGGTGAGGCCCTGGAATGGGTTGCCCAGGGAGGTTGTGGATGCTTCATCCCTGGCAGCGTTCAAGGTGGGGTTAGACATAGCCTTGGGTGGCATGGTTTAGTGGGAGCTGTCCCTGCCCATGGCAGGGGGGTTGGAACTTGATGATCTTGAGGTCCTTTCCAACCCTAACTATTCTATGATTCTATATAGAACTCGGGTGAGTCTAAAAACCCACACCTCTCCATGATCCACCCAGCACCACTCCTGCACATCCACATAGTCCATGCTACAGAACAGACCCAAGAATAAACACAAGGAAGAAACATTTTACAATGAGGATGCTGAGGCACTGGCACAGGGTGCCCAGAGAAGCTGTGGCTGCCCCATCCCTGGTAGTGTTCAAGGCCAGGGCTTGGAGCAAGCTGCTCTAGTAGAAGGTGTCCCTGCCCATGGCAGGGGTTGGAACTGGATGAGCTTTAAGGTCCCTTCAACCCAAACCATTCTATCATTCCACAATTCTGCGATAACCCAGACCCAAGGTGCCCTCCATCCATAATGCATGTGCAGTGTGGGGCACAGGGGAGATGTGGGGATTCTGTCCCTGATGGATGGGGACCCATAAGGGCTCACAACATGTCTCTGCCAAGGGTTTGGCCAGTGCAAACCAGGCAGGTGCTCATAAGAAGATGCTGCAAAAAGACCAGCCTCTGACCTGGTGCATGCAAGATAACGCAGTTCAGCAGGATCTGGCTCTCGCACACCTGAACAAGCTTAGATGATGAAAAAAAGGATGCTCCTTTCTTCCTGTTCAGGACCCTTGGAAAACACCCAAGCCACAGCTGCAGAAAACAGGTCTGGAGAAGACCCTGAAATGTCACCCAAATCACAGCCCCGTGACTGGGTCTTGCAACGGGGCCAAGCACAACAAAAGCCAAAAGCACTCCAAGCATTAACAAATATTGTTGCTCAGCACACTCCCCTGCAGCTGCCAGCATATCTGCTGCCTGCTCTTTCCAGCACGGCAGCACCGAGAGCGCACGTACTGAAGAGAGCATCTTCCTCCCATTTACAGAAAGAGCAATTAGAGGTTCAGTTGCTGACAACAGCAGAGAGTCATGGTGGTGGTAAAGCTGATTCGTGGTGATCCATCGACACAACACACAACAAATGACCCGCACTCCTACAGGAGTCCCAGTAACAAGATCAGGATCAGACCCTTGAGACCCCAGAAAGATATCAGGATAGCCATTTCGTGCTCTTCAATGCATATTCTGTTTGTGAGGAGCCATCTCTCCCCACAAATCCACCAGCTCAACACGCCCGAATGTGTACTCACCAGTACCCTTGGTTTTGTTTCAAATCTCCGGCAATGCTCCCTTTGCTCCTCTGACCATTTCCTAAGGAACAACGGACAGAGAAAGAAAAAAAAAAAAAAAAGAACAAAACAAAAATCTTCATCAGATCCAGAACGGAGCTTCTGGTTAAGAAGGGCCAGCTTTGGAAAACCTTCTTGACAGAACAATGAGAAATCAACAAACCCTATTTCTCATCACCCTTCTTATATGCCTGTATCACGAAATCACCAAGCAACGCCACTCCATGTAGGTGCAAACACAACCCATCACAGTATCACAGAACGGTCTGGGTTGGAAGGGACTTTCAAGCTCATCCAGTTCCAACCCCTGTCACAGGCAGAGACACCTTCCACTAGAGCAGGTTGCCCCGAGCCCCTTCCAACCTGGCCTTGATATTGCCACGGATGGGGCAGCCACAGCTTCTCTGGGCACCCTGTGCCAGCGCCTCAGCACCCTCACAATGAAGAACTTCTTCCTTATATCTAACCTGAATCTCCCCTCCTCCAGCTGTATCACACCTCCTGCAACAGCTGGGATGTGAACAGTCCAGACACAGATCCCATCAAAACAGCATTGGCTGCTTCACCCATCTGACCCCCCACCAGCTGAACGTTACACCCTGGTCCCTTTGGGATTATCAACTTCCCGAGTCTTCCTACGCTGGTAACTTGGTTGTCAGTGGTAGTTCAGTGGTACCTGCAATAAACCCATGTCCTGTAGGTGATGGGGTGCAGAGGGGGAAAGCACATGACCAGAATCCCCACAGCTCTACCCCTCTCAGTTTGGGAAAAACAAAGTTCTACAGAAGTTCCTGGCCGTCACTTTGCACTTGCAAATGATGGAGGCAGTGGACTGGCTTATCCAAACAGGGAGCTGACACCTCCACACAGAAGATGTTAGGTGAGCAGGACTGTCACCAGCATGTGCCAGAGGAGATAAGGAAACATACCGATTGCTGCTAATGCAGGCTACTGTGTGGCTGATTGGAGACGAAGCGGCCAGCAGCTGGGCTGGAGGTGGGCAGGTCTCAGAGAGCTGATGAAGAAAAATAGCATGAGCATGCTTTGGGGGACCTGACAGCGCACCAGGAACAACATCCAGGTACGAGACTGCCACCATCGTATTAAGAGGGTCCAGAGCCCCCTAGTACAGCTGGGGGTGGTGTCCCAAGTCTCCTGGATAAGGACAGAGAAGAAGACTACCGTGGTTGTTGCAAGACCAGGGCAGCAGAGCATACATGCTATGGGAGTGCATAGCTGGAAATGGCCCGTGTGGCTCAGCAGTCAGCTGGAGAAGCTGTATTTGTGTGCAAAATAAGCAAAGAGCTCATGATATGGGGTATTTTCCTGAAAATGGCAACACCAGCTTACACCTGCTCTTAAACCTGGGTTGGTACCTGAGTTATGGCCAGGGTCAAGGAGCGCCACAAACTAGTGGAAAGGAAAAGGGATGGGTCTACGAAGGTTTAGTGGTGTGCAGTCAACTGGGAGCCACTCGAAGTGAGGATCTGGCCATTTATTGTGTGCAGTCACTGAATTTGCTGTGTTTGACATGGGCAGAGCCAACATAGTGCATTCCCACTCAGCAGGTTTTACAGGAGAAGGCTGAAAACAAGGCAAGGAGACACTTGTTATCATGGGTCAGCTGGAGATGGAGGTGATGCCACCTCTTCCTGGTTCCCAAACTGCTCCTGACAGAATCAATTACCAGAGTGTCTCTTCCTTTCCTTCTGCAGGCAGACCTTACCTGGGTTTACTGGGGCAGAATCCACCAGCACTCATTCCCACCACCCATGACACAGGTAAGAAACTGGGAAACATCTCCCTGCTTTTAGATGGAGGCGCTGATGCTGTGCCAGCCTTTGTGGGATTCTCTCCCAAGGGAAAGTGCCAGCAGCACTGTCCAAGTCAGGTTGACACCTGGAGGAGTGTCCTGGGATCAAGGACACAAGGGGCTCTGATTACCCTACCCATTTTATTGAGTGATAATTGCTATGCGTGCATGCTCAAGGAAAGGTGAAAACCCACAAAGGGTAACCTTTGTGATGGCCTCTACCTTTCCATTTTGTGCTTCTATGACCACCAGTATGAGGACATTCAGGCAGGAAGCAGTGCACGGAGCACAGGTAGAGCACACAGTGCCTGCAGACAGCCCAGTGACTGCAGCCAAGCTCTGGGGCCATGATCAGCCCCAGCAAGGGGACTTCTCTGCAGCTAATGAGTCCGTTTGCTTTCAAGAGCATCCAGCTGCTCTGACCTTGTGCTCTTCAGTGCAGCCTCCTTCCTGCGCCCCGGCCCCTGTTCGGATCATTAGCTGATGAGTAACCGCCTCCGCCAAGGACTAATGGCTCGTTTGCCGCTCCACAGCCACAAGTGATCAGCAAGGGGGCACAGAGCCTCACACAGGCTGTGGCCCACGTGGGTGAGCTCCCTTGCCTTCATTTTGGGATAAAATCCCCCAGGAAAGGCTGCAAAAATCCGGCTTCGTGACAGAGCACATCAGCGCCACAAAGGTCAGTGCATGACCTCCTCCCACCGCCAGGGAAGGGGCTGGGACCATGCTTCCCTTGAGTCATGCTGGGCTTCAGCTTTAACTTCTGCTCAAAGTTGTCTCGCTCTCGCTACACGCAGAGTCCCACACTGCAGCTTCGTCCCATGGCACGGGGAATGTAGGGACGTAACAGCTTGCAACAAAATGACCGTCTGAGGATCAGGAGAATCCTCATGGAATGAGGATATAAATGGGAGTTTCTGAGCTAAGCAAAGGCTACACCTGAATTACAGTTTCCATAACCACTGCCATGAAGAGGAGTCTGAAGAACAGTGCCCATGAACAACTGCACTCATGGTCCATTCTCTGAGCGAGATAACATGGAGATGGAGAGGACGCCCTGATGCCCTTTTATCACTTTTCAAAATAGGATGGGCGCTGCTGGGAGCAGCCTAGGCTTTGTTCACCCATTCCCAAAGCACGTGAGGGATGAAAAGCTGCAAAGCAATCAGCCTTGCCTGTGGCTTTCCCCTCAGCCACAAGGTCCTTGAGGTGGTTTCTGGATGAACGGAACACACCCTCCGGGATATGACGTTAAGATTTCTAATTGCTCTCCCTGGATACATCACTAAGATGCCACATCACTGTGGGTCTGTTCCTCTTGCCATGTGTCTCTAGAAGGGCAGCTTCTGCCTCTATTTAGCACACTGACCTCTCCATCCCCGGTATGAGGGAGCTGCAGAGCTCATGGTTGCCAAGCAGCCTGGTGATGGGCATGCTTGTCCTGCTTTTGAGGTCAACCCCATATGAAGGAACAGCCCTTTTCCAGGTGTCTACACTGGGGATAGCCCTACTCTCAATAGAACAAGGCCTCACATACTCCCAATGGACCATCCCCTGAGAATTCCACCCATGCTCCAGCCCTTACCATCCTGCAGCTTGAATTCAGCTCACACTAAGGTCAGTGTGGCCTTGGTCTGACAGCCAGCAGTACAGGCCATGGGCATGCCCATCCCTGGGTCTATGCCATGTAGTGATCCTTGGGACAGCCTGATGAATCTGCACCAGTCATTCCCTGGCACGCTGGGTAGGACTTAGCTCCAGATTAAGGCATCTTGGCTGGGTGCCCACATGTAGATCCTAGGTTTAGTTGCCTAAATGCAGGTTCCCATTGCCACATTAGACTTCCTAATCTATCCGAGACCTGTGCATGGCTTTGCCAGGTATGACCCTGGACCTGCATCCCTTTTGATTAACAGATGGAGACTAAGCAACATGTCTTAGGGTAAAACTAGACACTTATGTCTAGCAGCTGAATCATGACCTACATGTGCAGTGGCTGTCCCAACTCTTCTTGCAGTCCATGGGCATGATTTGGGCTGTCTGGAGAGCCGTTTTGTTACTTAAACATCAATATATATTTCAGGGTGTGAAACACCATCCAGATTCCACTGACCAAACACACACCGACTATAACAAAAGATTACGCACTGAGTTCACATTTTTAGCTTCCACTGCAGCTCACCTCCAGCTCCTGGTCCAAGTTTCGACAGCTCCAAAATGAAACCTATTTGCATTAGATGAGGACGCCCTCCATCTTTGCACCATCAGGCCCCTGCTGTGATGAGTGTCACAGCCCTGGCACATAAACACTTCCAGGATGGTTCCAGTGTTTGTGTGCCTCCTGCATAGAGTATCAGTGAAGTGAATAAATCTAACGCAGAAAGGAGAACGAACAACTAATATGCAAAATCATGTCATGAATCATTCAGCAAATGGAATTTGCTCTCTAGTTCCCAGATAATCTCGGAGGTTGCTTCCAAAGTGCTGTTTGCAAGCCCTCTGTTAATCTGGGAAGCAGATGCTGCTACAGGCTGTATTATAGCATCTTCAATAAATCCCCATCAAATATTACTTTAAAATGCCCAGGACTTTTGCAATCACCTTGTTTTTCATCTTCTTGGCATATCTGAAAACCAAACATCATAAACCGCCTTTGCTGAGATTCAGCTTTAACAAACCAGCCTTGTGTGAGCTCAACTCACATCTCCTCTCATGCCTGGGTGACCCCAGGATCCTCCAGAGGACTCTGCCCATTTCCTTCACATGACCTAAGAATCTCTAACCTCTCCAGACACATCAGTGAATCAGGAAGGTGCCAGAATCATTTCCCAGCAGCCTTAATAATAGCAAACAAAATATAGAGCTGAAGGCAAACACTGCCCATTGTCAGACAGAAATGAGGCTGACACTGGCTTCAGTGAATATCAGGAGGAAACTACCATGTGATGCCTTCCCATCCCAGCCTGAGGCGTCCTGATAGCAACGAAATGACACAGGCCCCTTTGCCATCTAAAAAAACAAAGCTACAGCTTCCTTTAGTAACACACACCATTCAGGTGGGTAGACCAGGTGTCCCCGTCCCTTCTGGAGGTGTGTGGAGCTAGATAAGAAGATGTGTGACCATGGTTCACAGAGCCTGGCTGTGGGAGAACACCACAGCACACAACATCAGGTGTGCAAACACCATGCCATGCTGCCTTTTGGGGATGATTCTCCTTCCAGCCGTTCAGTTTGATGCCAAGATATTGAAATGTGTGCTGGGAGGGAAACACCCAAAGTCATAGAGCCCTGGTGTACTTGCAGTCTAGTTAGCTATACTAGGCTAGCTAGCTAGAGCCCATCAGTAAAGAAGAGAAACTACTGCAAGATCCAGTTGATCTCAGCAAGATATCAACCTTAGGAGAAGAGAAACTACAGCATCGATATTATGTTTACTGCTCTACAATGCTGTGAAGGCAGGGCTACCATCCAGGTATCTAAATGTGGACAGACGGATCTGAAAAGAACTTTGCCAGAAAACATTTTGCTCACCTGAAAATCCTTTTTCTGTCAACTAACGGAGCCTGAGCCTTGCTGAAAGCTGTGTTGCCTCAAATAGGGCAGTGTCCTGGAGAATCCCACTGTAGTCAATGGAACCAAGTCACCGACATCCCTGTAGAAAATCCCACCTGGCAAAGGTGCTTTGAAAAGGCACTTCTATCATGCCACATGTGGACGTTTCATTGCTTAGGAAAGTGTTTGTGCTGATTACTGCCATTTTTAAAGGCAACTCCTTTTTGTGTGTGGATAAAAGCTGCTTTGGGACACATGATGGCACAGGGCTCTCCTTGCTGGACCAGGGCTTCCAGAGACTGCGTATTCCAGACAAAAATGCCCTGAGACAGCTCACCTCTCCAAACCTGGCACAAAATGAGCACATGGATCACGGTTGAGAGAAGGAGTGGCCTGGCAGCATCTATGGCTGACATCCTTTCCCATCTCCAGCCCCCGATTTTCCCTTTCCTGTGTGAAAATGGAAACAATGACGTTGGCCATGGTTGGAAAGGGCTTTGAAATCTGCAGATGAGAAGTGGTAGATAAATTGGTCCTGCATTATTCTAGTAATGGAGGGAGAGGGAAGCCAGGAAAGGGGGAAAAACCCTACGTAAAAAATAGTAGTCTATAATCTACACAAATTGAATGCATTAAAAGAACAACCCTCTGAGAAGCAGCTGCTTCATTCTTTACTGTTGATAGCATCAACATGAGAGGGAAAATTACCACCTTGTGTTCTGCAACACATCACACTGACTTTCCTTTACAAACTCTAATGTTCGCTGATTGCAAAGTCAATTTGAAATTCACCATAAAACACAGAATCTCATAAATTTTACAACAACACTCAGTGCTCTCGCCCAGATCAAATGCATAGGCACCCACTTTGCACTTTAATGCAGATATACAATGACATGCTGCAGATAATGGATGGGAGAGCAGATCAGGGCATCACCAAGGCCATGTTGGACAGGGCTTGGAGCAACCTGGTCTAGTTGAAGATGTCCCTGGTCATTGCAGAGGGCTTGGACTAGATGATCTTAAAGCTCCCTTCAATCCAAACCATTCTGTGATTCTATAACCACATATATGACCTTGAGTGAAGCTGGGTAGCTGTAGCTCTGGTGCCTCAAACGCGCTGCCCTTGAGGTGGGACCAGCGTCCCATCATGCTGATCCAAACTCCCCTCCTTGCACTGGGACATGCTTAAAATTCAGCTGGGTTTTGAGGCATTTTGCAGACTCTGACGCAAACATCAAAGTCATTTCCCTGAGCCTGGGGTATCTCCAGGAATTTAAACCCTCACAGATCCTATAGTGAAGGTGGCATGAGTTTCTAACCAAGGAAAGGATCATGCAGCTACACCTTTATCAGAGTTGATCGTTCACTAATGCAGACATGGGTTGCACTCATGGGCTGATGAGTGAAAATTAATTAGGCTCCTAGTTTTGCTTCCTACATAAAACTAACTCCTTTTGCTTGTGATTAAAGTGTTGTCATTGTGACAGACAGCCTGAAGGGGTACAAAGGATTTCTGTTGAAGCAAAAGCAAAAGCTGCATATTTCAAGATGCACTTCCCTAGCAGCCTTAAAACACCACTGTGAATGCCTGCAGAACACATACCCCCCACAACCCTGGCTTAAAATTCCCACCAGATTCACTCCTAGCTCGAAATTACAGGATATATTCAGGAAGAAGTGTTATTTTCGCAATCAGCTGCTTGCATTTGCGACTGACTTGAAGTGCAACGAGATGGATGCTTGAGGAGGAAGCAAGGGTTAAACCCATAACAAGGAAGAGGACAGGCAGGACCCAGGGATGAAGCAGTTGATCAAAGGGTAGCTCAGAAGTTATTTAAAAATAAACCAGAAAGTAGAACTTCCAGGCGGGTGCCGCTGTAATTACAATGCAGACAACGGAGCCATGGTGCTCTTAAGGTTACTGGATTTTCCTAGCAGCTGTGTTTAATTTACTTAAAACATGCAAAGCCATCAGGTCACATCCCATTAGCAAAATCACTCCACAGCACTGCATGAGCCTGGCCAGCCCAGCTGCAGAAATGTTGAGGGCAAAACACAAGTGTAAAATGCTCCTAAACAATCATAGAATCATAGAATGGTTAGGGTTGGAAAGGACCTTAAGATCATCTAGTTCCAAGCTATGGCCAGTGTCAACCTGCACTGCCTTCCCCTCAGCCACAGCAGACGCCGGGTGGTTGGTCCCTCTTGCTCATCAAAGGTCCTGTCTCTCTTCCCCCAGCAGAAGCCATAGAATCACAGAATCACAGAATAGTTAGGGTAGGAAAGGACCTTAAGATCACCTAGTTCCAACCCCCTTGCCATGGGCAGTGACACCACACACTAAACTACCCGTCTACCGATGTGGTCTCCTAAGATCACCACTGCCAGAAGTCAGTGCAAATACCTCTACTGACTGCGATGAAGAAGGTACCTGAATAATCTGGGATCCAGTATTTAGGGAAGTCCTTTGAATGTAGGACACACAGGAACTTGTGTGTCCTACAACATGCTTATGAACATGTACAATATCCCACCTGGATCCCTCTACTCTCTGAGCATCCTCCTGACTTTCATGGTGCCCCAAGACAGGAGAACCACTTGTTCCAGATCGTGCTCAGAGTCTGCCTTGAAGATGGGGCTTGGTGGGTTTGTGGGGTCAGGCTTCCACCTCTGGTGCTTTGTTCAAAATATATTGAATTGGAACCACACGATTCATCAGGAGCCTTTACAAAACACAGGGCCAAAACCTGTCAGGAAAAACCTTCTAGAGGTCTTTTGCTGGTTGTTTTGTTGCATTTTTTCGTGCATTGAACACTGGCTCTACACTCTGCCCACTGAAGGGAACATCAAAGTTTTACTCATTATTCATGGCTCTTACCTGCTCAATTCTGTTTCCAAAATTAGCACCCTGATGTACTTACTTGCTAGAACACAAGGTGGTCTATCATGTTTTGGTCCCTGAACAGCATGCTAACTGCTTCTGCAGCCACCTAAGACCTCCTCTGAGTGAACCACAGGCTGAAGCTCAAAATCATCCTGTTCCACTAAGCCCCACCCAGTAAAGCAACGCAGCTTTAATGGTGCTGATACCGAAGAGAGCTGAAGACAAGGACAGAGCAGATATATGCCACAGGCTCCCTTCAGCACATCACCCCATACAAAGCCATACCTGTTGAGAATGGGTAAATAAATAAAATACACAACTAAAATAAATTAAATTAAAATAATGCAAAATAATGCACAGCAATGGGTTTGTTTATGGGAACTCTGAAAACATCTGACCAAACTGCATTACCCTCGTTGACAAGGACTGTCTCTTCTCGCCACCAGAAGCCTAGCACTGTATGCAAGGGACCCCAGCCTGTCCCCGGAGTTGCTGGAACAGCTTAAGATTGCTCTTCCAACACAAACTCATCCCTCATGGTGTAGAAAGGTGCGAGACTGATTTGCATAATAAATGACAAGGCAGGGATACAGATTTCAGACAGATGCCCCCCCTCTTCCCTTTGAAAGAAATCTATTTATTCTGAGTGAATCGGCTCTTCTCTAGATAAATGGTGTTTGTAGTCAGTTTAGCTCGGCGAGATATGCATTCTTTTGCATGCCCGTAATGAATTTTCACAGCTAGAGCCCTAATCCAGTCTAGTCATGGAGGGTTTATCAGGACCTTTTATTTTATTTCTACCAGCAAATGGGAATTGCTTTCCTTATCGCTATCTTGAAGCACCTGAGTGATTTTTGCTTCATATTTCCTATCCCACTGGAATTCAGGATGCGGAGTTATCTGATACTGTACAATTGTCACTCATGTTAGTTGCCTTTTTATTTTAATTTAGGATTTATTGCCCCCGGGTTTTTTTTAAGAGATTTTACTCTGAGTCCCTGTTGTTCCCTGCCATCCTCCTGCTCACATTTCTCAGTATTATCCTTATGAAGGCGGGATCAGGGCTTGTTTTGCCTTCATCTGCCTGATGCCTTCTCTTGGGAGAGGACTCAAACAGCGGGTTTGCCCTGATCCACCCCACCTTCCTCCACTGGGAAAGTGCAAAACTACGCAATAAGAAGCAGAGATTATTCCTAACATTGGGTTTAAAACCAAACAAGCCCAGGAAAGCAAGGGCTTGCTGATGTGACCACTACAGCTGCTGTTACATACCTCTGAGCTCTGCAAAAGTGAACCCACTGTTGCTGGAAAAGCACGAGAAGACCTATAAATCCTGCAGATAATACTGTGATGGATCAGTAGTGGCAAGACATTAACCTTCACTCTTGAGGAGACACCCAAATGATAACACCTGTAACCAGGCCACTCCAGAGTTATCAGTCTTGTCACTTGCGAAAATAAATCTATTTGACCTAAACCATCATCCTACGCCCCTCCGGCTTCCTCGCTCCAAATCCTTGCAGATACCAGCAGGGATCATGAAAATCACACCTAATAATCAATCGAGTGTGTGTAACAGAGCTCACATGGAAACCATTTCCTTCCAGTAGGCTAAAATAATTCCACAGAGCAGGGGAAAAAAAACATGGTAGGCTCGAAGGCCAGCCTGCAGGGAAAGTGCTACATGCCAGTGACAACTGTGGAAGGACAGAAAACAGCTACCAAAACCTCAAGAAGCTGTCACACAGAGGAAAATGTAAGTTAATTGAAGCCACTTAAACGAACACGTCTGGGAGAGGGGCGTGGGATGATGATTTAGGTCAAAGCGGGGGAGAATGAAGTGATACTAAAAGCTCAAGCACATGGTGAATCCCAGAGAGGAGGCAAGGAAACCTATAAGGTGAAATTCTTGAACCAGGAGCCTAATTCTCTGACCACAGCATCCCCTGAGCCTCTAGAGCTGACTTTCCTTCTATGCTCAAAAGATGAGTACAGGTTACTCACACCAACCACTGCTGATGTAAAAGCAAAACTAGAAAGATTTGGATAGGCTTTGTGCAAACAGCACACCCTGTGTGATATATGTATCACAGCTTTGAATTTAGATGCCTTGAAGCTCAACAAGTAAGAAGCTAGAAAGTTGCTTTGAGTTGTTTCATGACATAACCCTCCTACTTTGCTTCGACCTGACGGCTCCATCATTTGAGGTTTTATTTGCATTGCAATCTGCTCCCAAAGGAAACATAAAATATTGGGTCTTCATATACTTCTTGGAGCATTAATTTACAAGTGGTACCAAAATACCCACTCGAGGTTGGGTCATCATGAAGAATCTGAGTCTGCTACCGCTGCCTCTCAATCATCCCTTTGAGACACCCCTGTCTGTAGAGCAGCACTGGCCAGCATCAGTGTGAGGAAGACAGGAAGGGAAACAGCAAAGTCGTCTGCACACCATCAAATTGCTGCTGCAGGATGACAGCACGCGAGAGCGCTGCCTGCAAAAGGAAGTCTTGCCATGACATCAGCCCAGCCCTGTTGCAGCGCAGGCAGCACAGAAACACAGACGGAGGAGGGAGGGGAATCCAGGCTTCCCTTGGTCTGCTTCCCATTCTCCTTACTGGGGAAGAGAAGGCTTCTTAAGTGGAGACCTTAGAGCAGCTCCAGTGCCTAAAGGGGCTACAAGAAATCTGGAGAGGGGCTTTGGACAAGGGCCTGTAGGGACAGCACAAGAGGAATGGCTTTAACCTGCCAGAGGGAAGATTGAGAAGAGCTCTTAGGCTGAAGCTCTTCCCTGTGAGGGTGCTGAGGCGCTGGCACAGGGTCCCCAGGGAAGCTGTGGCTGCCCCATCCCTGGCAGTGTTCAAGGCCAGGTTGGACACAGGGGCTTGGAGCAACCTGCTCCAGTGGAAGGTGTCCCTGCCCGTGGCAGGGGTTGGAACTGGATGAAGTTTAAGTTGCCTTTTAACCCAAAACATTTGATGATGCTATGATTCTCTTCTGGGATGGGGGTGATGCACCGAACCTAATGCTGACCCAGCGCAGTCCTCCAGGAAAGGCCGGAGACTGCTGGAATACTATTACATGGTTAGCAGGGAGCTGCAGTAGTGAAGGACCTAAATCCCATGGGACAAGGCCTGAGATATCCTTTCTCATCAGGAAGCTCATCCAGAGCTCATCTTGAGGTCCTTTCCAACCCTTACTATTCTATGATTCTATGATTCTATGATTCTAACCCAAACCCAAGATTTCCTGCAGATGTTTTTTTCCAGCCCTGGGTACAATTAACTCACCACCAGCGCCCACGGCTCTGCAGACAGCATTGCAGCTCTGGATATACAGCCCAGTTCAGCATCCTCATCCCTGCCTGCAGCTCCAGGCAGGCAGCCAAGGCCCCCCACCCATGCCCCCAATCCCTTCCCTCCCAAGGGCTACTTCCTTAATGTGTCCCAGCTGCCTGTGTCCACTCGCCATGGGATGACAGATTTGTGCAGTCCCCTTAGGGTGGGGTGGGGACCTTTATTTCCTCTTTTCCAAAAAAAAAAAAAAAAGGAAAGAAAAAAGAAAAAAAGGAAAAAAAAAATAAAAAACAATTAACCTTTTCCTGTCCTTGCAAGGGGCAAGAAACATCCCTGCCACAGAAGTGGTGTGGGGACTGAGATCTGCTCATGCAGCTGTGCCAGTGCTATTCTGGCTGAGCTAAAATTAAAGAGCTGAAGTTGTACGTGGGCCTTCATGAAACTGTCATGGAGACCACAAGATTAGAGGACCTGGGAGGCCAAGCTCTACTTCCAGCTGTGCCAAGGGATTGTCGTGTGAGTCACAACGTGTTTCTCAACCACTGTTTCCTCAAAGATAAAAGAGGGGCAGAGAAACTGAGCCCATCAGGAGTGCAGACTCCTGATGTGAAGTACCTGCAGGTCCATAGCATCAGGTGACTCCACAGGCAGGACCAGACATAGAATCACAGAATCATATAGAATGGTTTGGGTTGGAAAGGGCAGGGACACCTTCCACTAGAACAGGTTGCTCCAAGCCCCTGTGTCCAACCTGGCCTTGAACACTGCCAGGGATGGGGCAGCCACAGCTTCTCTGGGCACCCTGTGCCAGCGCCTCAGCACCCTCATAGTAAAACATTTCTTCCTTCTGCCTAGGCTGAATCTCTCCTCTTTTAGTTTAAAACCATCACACCTTGTCCTATTGTAACAGGCTGTACTGAAAATCTACACAGTCTTTCTTATGAGCCCCCTTTAAGTATTGAAAGGCAGCTCCACTGCCCATCTACATGATACCTAGAGATCTAACAGCACTGGAAAAACACGAAAGCACAGGATAACCCCAGCATCCCGGCCACAATCCCTTCTCCCACCAGAGCAGGTCCTCCTCCACCAGCTGTGCCAGCTATTGTTGGGCACATAAAGCCTGCTCCACCAGCCCTGCTGTCAGCATGAAGCTCATTACACTGCAAAGCACTTTAAAACACTCTGAATATGAAAGGTTCTCCATCAGGCCAAATTCAGCTCCGTTTGCTATTACAATACGGTGCATTTCTTTTGTCCGTGCCTTTTGATGATGCCCAATTGTTCCCCTCAGTCAGTATTTCGGAGTCATTAGCTGGAATTAGTAAAGTTCCCGCTGCCGGACTTTTCCAAGGCTCTGTTCTTGGGCTACAAAGAGTCGATGAGGAGTTGTCCTGCTTTCATGGAGCTGCAGATGCGGCAGGGAGCAGGCAGCCCGCTGGACTTCACTTTTCCGCTGCAGGCACTGGGATACGCACACGCTGACAAGATGCTGCGGGTGGTCGCACTGGGGCTGGTGCTTCCCAGCCTGAAGAGAACACGTAGACCCCTTCATTCGGTACCTCTGGTGAGACTGGGTGAAGAGCTTTGCGTAGTCACATCCATATTTCAGCAGCACATCCCACAAAGATCAAGTTTGTCTCCCAGAAATGCCCCACTCCCTATTTCAAGGCATCAGTACTGAAGAAGTCACCTTTCTACGGGTGACAAGACCTTTACTTGGCCACATTCATGGTGAAAACCCCTCACGTGCCTCCAGCCTCTCACTCATGTTACACCTTCCCCACTATATAAGAATGCCTCTTAGACACTGTTCCTTGAATATATTTATACATGGAGCATAACAATTCTTTCTTACCCTGTACCCAAGGGATGCTCACTTGGACTTTGGAAGAATTCGCTGGTAGGACATTTTCAAGGACCTGTGCTCCTGCTTTGGCCAGGCATGCCAGAGTGAGCTGACCTGCAGGGGAAAACTTGCCAATATACCCATGAACTTTACACTCCGTGATACCCAGCTGACCCCTTTGGCAATGTCCAGTCTTCAGCTATGGAAGTGCGTTTGCTATGGGAAGCCCAGGAGAAACAGGCAGCACACACAGGTTTCCTTGTCTTACACCAGCATGAATTGGGTTCAACACCAGAGCAAGCTCAGCACCAGAGCAAGTGCATCTTGCAGCCAGCTCTGAGAGTGAACAAGGAGTGTACAAACAGGGGCACACATGGAGTACCTCTCCAGGTATAAGCTCCTGATGCCCATCGGGCAGCCCAGATGCTTCCCAATCTGGTGGCTGTACCTGCAGCCCTGTGCTAACAGCCTTTGATGGACCTTTTGTCCACAGATTTCCCTAATCGGTTTTTGAAGCCATTTATACTTTTGGCATCCGCAACATCCTGTGGCAAGGAGGTCCACAGTTTAATTACACGCTTTATAAAAGCACGTCCTCCTGTTTAAGGCCTCTGTCCAACCATTTCATGGTTTTTCACTAGCTGCCAGACACAGCAAATAACTTTTCGCTACCCACCTCCACACCACACAGGGCTTATACACCCCACTGAGATACCTCCTCAGCTCCTTCTCCTCCAGATTGAAGGGCTCAGTCTGCTCAACCACTTTTCAAACTGAAGCTGTCCCATGTCATTCATCCTTTTCCTTCTCCCTGTCCTACACCTGCCGCACCACCAGCCCTTGCAAGCCAAATGGGACATAACTTTGGCTCCTCCTTTTCCCCACAACCATCTGTTGCTCCACATGGTGGCAGATCTTTACATCCCAACCAACAGATCCTTGCACCTCCATGCAGGGAGAGGCAAATCCCCAGCCATGCCCTGTCCCTGGCACATGAACCAGGGCGAAACAGATACATCCCTGTCCCCAAAACACGACACCCTAAAACAGGCTTAACTGGCATAGGCACTTATCAAAGGAGGTCCCTTGGAAACTAATGGTATAAGGGGTTGAGAGATACGAACCTCTATGAGCCAACGCCACCGAGAGTAAAGCTGTGTCCCACTGTGTTACACACTATGCAAATACAATGCAGCCTCCGCAAGAGATCACAGAATTATCAGACGGTCTGAGTTTGAAGAGACCTTTAAAAGTCATCTAATCCAACCCCTCTGCCGTAAGTAGGGACACCTTCCACTGGAGCAGGTTGTTCCAAGCCCCTGTGTCCAACCTGGCCTTGAACACTGCCAGGGATGGGGCAGCCACAGCTTCTCTGGGCACCCTGTGCCAGCGCCTCAGCACCCTCACTGTAAAACATTTCTTCCTTCTATCTAGTGTAAATCTCCCTCTTTTAGTTTAAAGTCAACACCCTTTGTACTATCACTAGAGGCACAGTGATTAAAAACCGTCCCTATCTTTCCTCTAAACCTCCTTTAGGCACTGGAGCTGCTCTAAGGTCTCCCCTTAAGGAGCCTTCTCTTCTTCAGGCTGAACCAATCCAGCTCTCTCAGCCTGGCTCCAGATCATTTCTGTGGCCCACCTCTGCCTGAGGCTTCATTCCTGCTCACATGTAAGGAGCTCCAGCAGGTGTACGAAGGGATGAAGCTGTGTGGGCTATGCCCCATCTGATGTTGCTATCTGATCCCAGAGGGACAGCTCAGGTCCAAAGACCACAGCAGCTCCGACTCACACCCATGCTGTCTGCAGCACGGACCATTCCATACCTGGCTGCCCCACCACTATTCCTGGATGCAACATGGGCATTTGACAACTACAACCCTGGAAAAAAACTAGAAGCAAACCAACTAACCTTATCATGGGGATGGAAGAAGGGTCCAGCACTGAAACCAGCTTGTTTTCTTTCACTGTGGATTGTACTTCCATTCCCCAAGGATTTCCTTGGAAACCATCCCAGGTCATCCCCATCTAACATCACCAGTAGCATTTCCATTGCAAGACCACCAAATGCAGGCAATTCACACCTCTCATCTTGCATTTTTTAAGTAACATCATACAATAAAACAGCTTCCCTGGATTCCAGACTAATCTAAAACCAACTTTATGGCTTCTAATTTTAGCACTAATCTTCCTTTGTTATGGTTGTGTGATTTCTAATTATTTTATCCCCAAGCCTTGCTCTGATGGATTGTTGTACCATTTCCAATGCCGAGTGACTTGTAAAGGGCCTTTAAAAAATACGCTGATCATTTCAGGTTCATTTCCAGTTCCCATGCAAATAAGTTCTCATATATGTCTTCACTGGGGAAATATTATTATTGTTATTAAAATTGCTATTAAAATAATAAAAGCAGTGCGACATAAAAAGGAGAGTTCCGTTTCCTATGATGATCCCAATCTGGTACTGCAAACACCGTATTTTCTCTTAAAAGTTGTTAAACAGCATAAATCCATTATCCAGATACAGATCTCTTAATAATTCAGTGCCTTTGGCTTGGCATCGCTCCCAGAACATTCTGCCTTTACCTACCCTCATTTTCAGGTTACAACACATCGGAGAGCAACCGGCCACACCGAAACCTTGGGGGGACTTTGCAAGGGACAGCATGAAGCAGTGGCAGAGACACGATGCTTTGATGTGTCCAGAGAGCTTTGCCTACCCAAATCCTCTGAACTTAGAGCAGCAAAGACCTACCCTCGGCTGAAGAAGTGTTGCAGGGGCTTACAATGAGCCTCCAGCCCAAGCTCCTCGACAGGCAGATGCTTTCTCTCCTACCACGCTCACCTGAAGCAGCTTCTTGGTCCTTCCAGTCTCTGACTTAGATCAAATCTGGATTTGTGCTGTTAAATTCGCACTAAGTTTCATTGAAGAAGGGATGCTGCCTGCAGAAAGTTTCAGGATGCTGAAGCAGGGAGATGCCCAGTAGGGCCTGCCAGCAGCCGCCAGCATATTGAGGTGGGGGATGCAGGCACAGGGCTGGCAGATGTTCGGTGGGTTATTTCCTTCCCCAGGATTTACATGGATCTCCGGTCAATCGGAAAACATCCATTTGACCTGTGACATTTTTGTTTTAGTTACTCTCCAAGCTTTGACAGCAGCAGTTTAAACACAGCACATAGGAAAAAGCACCCCATCCCCACAAATTCAGAGTGGATGGGGAAAAAATATTGTACCACAGCCCTGATGATGAACGTGTTTCTTCTTTCTTATTCTTCATTTTTCTCTCTTTGACTTTCTGAGCCTGCTTCACCATCTGTGTCTTTTCCCTCCCCATTGGAAACATGAGCTGAGCTCCCCACCTCCCACCACAATATTCAAGAGGGGAGGATATGGGTTGTTTTCTTTATTTTTTTAATTCCCTGCACAATGCTGTGTATAGAGTCCTTGAAATGGAGATTGTCAAAACAGGAAACAACCCAGTCAAAGTCCTCAGGCCCGGGTCCTGAAAATGTCACCGTACAGAGCTGCAAGGGATGGAGAATAGCTCTCTGTTCCTGCACGAACAGAGGATGCTCTGGGAGAGTGGCCAGCAACACACAATCTGCCTTCATGACAACCTGATTTTGAGAGCTGGGCTTTAAGCTCTGCTGAAATCAGTGGGAAGCTGTTTTTTATTAACTAATTTATTGGGAGAGAAATACAACAAATGGGGTTAAAAATCACAACCCTGATACTTTTATCAGCATGGAGAATTTCATAAGAAATATCATCTCACTCAGGAAGCCAACCCTACAGGAAATCCTTCATCCTTAGTGCTGCAGAGTAACATCCACAGCATCCTGCTGGCTTCCTTCTTACTCCTCTTAAACCTCACCCCTGCAGACCCTCACTTCTCAAGCTCATGCTCTGAGTTTGAGCTGGCCTTGCTGGGCTGGAAGAACAAATTCTGGGTCAAATCCTGCCCATGCCACTCTGGGCAAGGCACCAGGCTGACCCTGCATCTCCACAAGGATGCACAGCAGCACACAGCTTGGCCCTGGGCTCTTTGATTTCCATCAATCCACCTTGGAGCAAGGATTTAAACTTTCTCAAAGGCACAACTGTGAGGCCAGGTTATGAGGAGAGAACATAGCTGCTGTGAACCCAGGTAAATCAGATTTTCACAGTTTATTTTTCTGCAGAAAATAATTGATAGATTTGTTTTAAAAAGCAGGCTCCTGCAGCTGTAGGTTTTGAGCCCTTCTTAAAAGTCTGACCTGAACAAGCATCCGTGCCAATAAACACTGCTATTCTAAAGCCTTTGATCGATCCTGATGAGAGTGAAAGCCTTTTTTGTTTGTTTGTTTTTACAGCTTTCTGCAAGTTAACTTCAGGAGAACTTTCCAAGCAGAAGAGCTGGTGACCACTGCCAGAACAGGGATCCAGCAATTCAAGTTGCCCAGTGGGGTGGTAGATGCCACATCTCTGGAAACATTTCAGGTCCAGGCTTGGAGCAGCCTGCTCTAGCGGAAGGTGCCTCTGCCCGTGGAAGGGGGCTGGAACTGGATCAGCTTTAATGCTCCTTCCACCTCAAACCATTCTGTGATTCCCCTCTGGAAGCAGAAGAGATATAGCTAAGGCACATGAAAAACAACAAGGTGCTTGGTGACAGCCAGCATGGCTTCACTAAGGGGAAATCCTGCCTGACCAATCTGGTGGCCTTCTATGATGGGGTACAGAACTGATGGACAGGGGTAGAGCAGTTGATGTCATCTACCTGGACTTGTGTAAAGCCTTTGACACTGTCTCACATGACATCCTTCTCTCTAGGTTGGAGAGACATCAATTTGATAGGTGGACCACTCGGTGGATAAAGAACTGGCTGGACGGCCACACACAAAGAGTTGTGCTCAATGGCTCAATGTCCAGCTGGAGACCAGTAACGAGTGGTGTCCCCCAGGGATCGGTGTTGGGACCGGTCTTGTTCAACATCTTTGTGGGTGACATGGACAGTGGGATTGAGTGCGCCCTCAGCAAGTTTGCCGATGACACCAAGCTGTGTGGTTCGGTTGATAAGTTGGAGGGAAGGAATGCCATCCAGAGGGACCTTGACACGCTTGTGAGGTGGGCTGATGCCAACCTGATGAAGTTTAACCATGCCAAGTGCAAGGTCCTACACCTGGGTCAGAGCAATCCCAGGCACAGCTCCAGGCTGGGCAGAGAAGAGATTCAGAGCAGACCAAGGAGAAGGACTTGGGGGTGTTGGTCGATGCGAAAATGAACATGAGCCGGCAGTGTGCGCTTGCAGCCCAGAAAACCAACCGTATCCTGGGCTGCATCAAAAGGAGTGTGACCAGCAGGTCGAGGGAGGTGATCCTGCCCCTCTACTCTGCTCTCGTGAGACCTCACTTGGAGTATTGTGTGCAGTTCTGGTGTCCTCAACATAAAAAGTTCATGGAACTGCTAGAACAAGTCCAGAGGAGGCCATGAGGATGTTCAGGGGACTGGAGCACCTCCCGTATGAAGATACGATGAGAAAGTGGGGCTGTTCAGCCTTCAGAAGAGAAGGCTGTGTGGAGACCTCATAGCAGCCTTCCATTATCTGAAGGGGCTATAGGGATGCTGGGGAGAGACTCTTCATTAGGGACTGTAGTGAGAGGACAAGGGGTAATGGGTTCAAACTTAAACAGGGGAAGTTTAGATTGGCTATGAGGAAGAAATTCTTTACTGTAAGGGTGGTGAGGCACTGGAATGGGTTGCCGAGGGAAGTTGTGAATGCTCCATCGCTGGTGGTGTTCAAGTCCAGGTTGGACAGAGCCTTGGGTGGCATGGTTTAGTGTGAGGTGTCCCTGCCCATGGCAGGGGGGTTGGAACTGGATGATTTTAAGGTCATTTCCAACCCTAACTATTCTATGATTCTATGATTATTTTATTTTGGAGGAAATGGTGAATATTATCGTACTGTCAAGCCACTTATCTGCAGAGTGACAACCTCAGGAGCTAAAAAATTCTACAGATTTGTGTGATGGACAACTAGAAATACCATTCGGGATGCATAGCCCAGAACATCAGATTTCTCCTGTCATCCAGGTAGAGAAGTAGAGTAATTACCTAGGTCCTGATCCTGAAAGGTGCTGAGTGCAGTCAAGTGGTCTCCGCTCCCATAGAGTTCAGTGTCTCAGCGGCTCTCAGCAGAGTCAGCCGTGGAGCCTGGGCAAAACAAGACAGGTTGGTCTTAGTCCAGTCTTTTGTAAGAAAACCTATGCATCCTGTGAGAAAAACCCCATCTCAGCTCCACGTGCAGGCTCCGTACTCCTGTATGGGGAGGTAACACAACAGTCATGCAAAGCATGGCTGGGGAGATGCTCTCCAGCACACAGGCATTCTCTGAAGATCAGGGATGGATGTCTGCAGCACACAGAACACAAATTACAGGTGGATGGATGTGCCCACAGAGCTCTGGTCCATATCCAGGAACATCTAAATGATGCTCTCAGAAGTACTGCTTTATCCAACCTATGACCTGTGGACATGCACACTGTCCTGGAGCTAACACACCTTCCTGGGAGCAGGCAAACTCCAGGCTTCCCTTGCCAAGTGTATGGGAAGGGATAAACCTGGAAGAAAAGAGAACTTTGCCAGTTTTCCAGGGAGGAAGCCTAGGAATACCCCTCATGCTCCTGACGGCTGGCAATGGTGTGCGACATGCCAGCCCCAGGCAGGCATGGCCGTGCCAAACACAGGGTGAAGAGAGGGAAGGGGATGATGGGGACAGGATGACAGCACTTTTCTCCATACAGCCCTTTGTTCTAGGAGGTCCCCCGAGATGCTAGGCTCAGGGTGGCCAAGTCCTCCTTCTCCTTCCCCTATAAGGGGAACAGATGAGGGGAGGAAAACAATGCTCTCTACTCAGCTGCCTAATGGAAAAACAAAAGCACAATGATCCCTTCCAAAAATGTCTTTTGAGGAACAGACGATCAAGCCCGAAGGCCCAGTATTTCTGGTTCATTTATTTTTGGGTGAACTCCATCCTGGCAGGGTCTTCCTGTCATTCCTTCAGGCTCGTGCAGGACCCACCCAGAGCCACATGGATCATGCAGGGCTTGCACAGACCCCAAACCCAGTCAGGGTTTTAACATCCAGCAGCTTATAGAGCTGATGACACCAAAAGTGAGGTTTCTCCACCAGATCCCGTCACAAGCAAGTCTCAGCCATAGGGTGGAAGGTTTAAGGGGGCATCACCCACCCATAACCCTGATCCAGAGCAATATGTTCAGCACAAAGGGTCTGCCCCAGTCTGATCCCACTGGAAACTGGGATCAAAACCCACTAAAGCCAAAACTGGCATCAGGCTTTTCATTGCCCAGTAGTGGTGGCTTCTACAAAGCAGAAGAGGATTTCTGGCGTGCTGATTGCTCACGGAAAGTCCCTGACTGGCCCACAAGCGTGGAAAAAAATGGAGAATGGAACTTGAATACCAAGTTGGTGGCAGGCTGTCTATTTTCCTCTCCTGTGACTAGTTACCATGGATAGATTTCTGAGGTTGAGCATGCAATTGTTCACTACACTGCTTCTATTAGAGGATGAGCACATCATCCTATTTGTACTGTACTTTAATTTCCAGAAATTCCTTGTTCATTTGTTTGCTTGAATTATTTCTCTCATTTAAAGAAACAATGCAGTCTCAAAAGAGAGGGCCCAAGTCTCTCGAGTAACCCTGCTGAGGTTCATTTCTTCTACTCTAGTTACCACGGGCAGTAATTTCCCTACGGTTTAATAGAAAACCTTCTTTCCAGAATGCAGAGAGGGAGGACATCTTAAAAATCTCACTGCTGTATTCCACTTATGTTGTAGGCCAGGAAACCTTCCACTAGGCCAGGGTGCTCCAAGCCCTGTCCAAGCTGGCCTTGAACACTTCTACATATATATATGTGTATATATGTATATGCACTACATACATATATACACACACACATATATATAATAAAATCCTAGTAAAGCTCTATTGAGACATACATACAGGTGAAATGCATCCCACACTGGCAGTGCTGTTATGCCTTATAAGAGCATTTGCTTTACAACTGCCTCTGCATATCCTCAATATTATTTATGCAATAGGATTTGTCAAGCAACAGCTATAGATGTTTGCACAGAGTCTTCTTGCTTATCCAGTGATAATACCACATGCCTGGGACAGCCAAATAAATTATGCCATGTAAATAGTAAGTACATGGTTTGGTTAATCAGGAAGAGGCAGTGAGCAATATGGAGATTCCCACAGATTCCCTGCTGCGAGGAAGGAAACAAGAAAATGCCCTGACCTAAGCAGGGGTGAGTCTCACATACACACAGATCACAGGGAGATCACAGGAGCTGTTTGCAGATCACTTACCAAACATGAATAATTCAAGCAGAAGCGGCTGGAAGAATGAAGATGGATGGGGGCTCACCACTGCTGCTTTGTCAGGTTTTATTCTATTGAGCAAGGCAAAGAAACCACGAGCCCCAACAAAATCCCTATCCCAGCACTGCCAGCATTGTGCTTTTACTGCATATTTCACCCTGTAGAGTGTTCTACCACATCCCCTGCTGATGATGAACATCTTTTCCCTCCCTCTTTGAGGCAGTTTTGTGATTATTTGGCTGAGAAAGTGGGGGAAAATGATGCATTTTTTTTAAACCTTCTTCAAGGTTTAGCAAAAAATTAGTATCTTTGGTAGGAAACCTGTTTCTTATCAAGAGCTAGAGAGGCATTTATAGACCAAGCACAGGCCACACATCTCCACGTTACTCCTAAATAATCACTTGGCCACACACTACATCCTCAGGGCTCTGGGTTCCCCACCCTTGTTTCTTAATTCCATGCAGAAAAATTAACTAATTAATACGTCTCTGCCAGATGTTCTTTGAAAGAGATATCACGTCTTCAAAACACAAGATGATGAAAGGAGTAATTGAATAGATTGCTGACCAGAAAATCAAGGGTTGTAGCATGACAGTGGAAGGCACAGCTTTAAATCTTTCTCTGATACTTATGATGGTTTTATTTGCAAATCAAACTATGTGCCAATTAGCTGTATATAGATCTATGATGAAACTACGCCATGTAGCTCTCCAAAGTGAAGAGAAGCCAGGGCTGGGCTGCATAATCACTCTTAACTCTGCCCCTCCAGGTGTTCCCATTCTAGCTCATGATCATGCTCTATTTACCAACCAAACATTGGGAACCTTTTGCAATTATACAGATGTATACACAACATTTCCATAGACTATAAGCTACGTTGTGTGTGGTGGGATTTCTGTATCTTCCATGGCCAATCCTGGATTGTTATTTGTTCATTCTCCTCCAGCTAGTTACATCTGCCTGTCGCCCGCTGTCTCAGACCGCATCTCTTCAGGGCAAGCTTTGGATCTGTGGAGGCCTTGTCCAACCTCATACGCAACCTTCAGGCAGGGATCCTGCATGAAGTCCTGTAGGTGTCACTGGGATGCAAACAATAATAGAGACTCAAACTCTCACTTTACATATCAAGAGGAATGTGGGGATGCAAAAGGCTAGTCCTGGAGCAGCACTGCTTGCCTCAAGTGTGCACTGGAAGGGGTTGTGCACTTGTAGTCAAACTAGCCACCTCAATGAGGTCTTTGTGCTCTGCCAATTACCTGTAGAAGCAGAATGCAAAGGTGGAGCCTACAGCCCTATTTGCAGTCACAGATAACACTGGTTACAGCCAGCACTGCCTGAAAACTGGGCCAGCCGCCATGTCCATGAAGGCAGGGAATGGTCTGGGGAGAAGGCGTCGCAGAATCATGGAATCATTTGTGCAGGAAGGGACCTCAAAGCTCATCCAGTTCCAAACCTCTGCCATGGGCAGGGACACCTTCCACTAGAGCAGGGTGCTCGAAGTCCCTATGTCCAACCTGGCCTTGAACACTGCCAGGGATGGGGCAGACACAGCTTCTCTGGGCACCCTGTGCCAGTGCCTCAGCACCCTCACAGCAAAGAGCTTCTGCCCAAGAGCTCATCTCAGTCTCCCCTCTGGCAGGTTAAAGCCATTCCCCTGTCCTGTCCCTTCAGGCCCTTGTCCAAAGCCCCCTCCAGGTTTCCTGGAGCCCCTTTAGGCACTGGAGCTGCTCTGAGGTCTCCCCTTAAGGAGCCTTCTCTTCTCCAGGCTGACCCAGCACAGCTCTCTCTGCCTGGCTCCAGAGCAGAGTTGCTCCAGCCCTCGCAGCATCTCCATGGCCTCCTTTGGGCTTGTTCCAACAGCTCCATGTCCCCCTTGTGCTGTTGCCCCCAGACAGCAAGCGGTGCTGATGCTCCATATGGCTTTGTCTAGATAGGAAGAAATGGTGCAGATCCCTGTACAAAAAAATCAGGCAGCAAAATGATCCCAGCATACCCCTACACCTGGATTCAGTGGCTCTAGCCCCTTTCATTATTTGGAATTGAAAATGAGACTTAATATATTGTGTTGTTATGACAGTTCTGGTGCAATTATGGCCCCCTCTCTTGTCCCCTTCGTCACCTTGCCTCTTTTACACTAGGACAGCCACATCATCTCCATTGACACTGTTCAGGGTGTGTGCCAGTACTAAAAGGGTGGCTACAAAGAAGACGGAGACTCCTTTTTACAAGAAACCCCATGGAAAAGATGAGGGGTGATTGGCACAAATTATTCTTGGGGAGATTGCGAATGGAACCAAGAGGAAAATCTTTTACAGTGAGAACAACCAGCCATTGGAATAATCTCCCCAGAGAAGTGGTGGGTTCCTCAGTGTTGGACATTGTTAAGATTTGGCTGGACAGGGTGTTGGTACATTCAGTATAGGTCACGCTGTGCCTAGGAAGGTTGAACCATATGAATTTTGACGTCTCTTCCTACATGGGATTCTATGATACCTACTATTCTATGATTGAGTCTATGGTACTTGGTACCTACATGAGATTGATTCTTCATAGCCTTATGAAACAAATGAAAAAACAAGCCATCAACTGGCTCAACTGGAGTAGCAGTAACTCTGTGGGACAGCTAGAAAACCTAATGTGCTCAACCCTACAGCATTCAATGTGTGTGGGACTCACTACTGAAGGGAAGTAACACTCCTGTTCATGAACTCACAATGCTATTTACCTTCTTGATAATCTTGTGATGACATTTTTGGGCTGGGATCTATACTAACCACAAGAATCTTTCCCTGCAAATGTGCTACCAAGTAGGTCTTCTTCCAGAAACACCCAGACATAAACAAGCTATCCCTAGAGATGACGTGAAGGGGAGCAAGGAATGAGCAAGGACTGAATTCCTCAGGACTGCTTTTTTCAGCCCAACTCAAGTAGCCAGTTTGACTAATTTGAAGTGATTAGGCACATATTCAGACATAAAATATTAATATGAGAACAAATCAAAGGCAGCTTGGCTGGCTGGTCTCCTGCTTTGAATACATTACATACATTAAGAAAAAAAGAAAAAGAAGACAAAAATAAGCAAGGTTTTATCTTTTCAAACACATATGAAAAGGTATAAATCCCTGACCGACTGCAGCACTCAGCCTCGTTGTGCTGGTAATTGGAACCAGCATGTTCTGCTTCCCGGGCGTCCCATTCACAAGCACAGGAAGGAAGCATTCAATTCTTCAATAGGAAATTTCATCGCTGGAAAACAATCCACCTTCCTCGCCTCTGAAGAGAAGCAGGAGGGGGAGTTCCCTCCTTGGCCACAGCTTCAGCTGACTGACAGCCCCGGCCAGAGCTGCCGTGGGGCAGGGGAAAAGACTGCAGCACCCCAAAGCCATGAGAATGCCTTCAACACCACCAGCTCAGTCCCTTTTTTGCCTTGTAAACACACGGAGTTCCTTCCTTTTCCTTTGGGACTGCTTAGAGTCCAGTCTGCCGCTTTTGTCTCCGTAACCACATGGGCTAAACAAGCCCAGATTTTAGCGTGACTTTTTTTCCTTAGATTTCCACGCAGTTCCAGAGCTGGCACTTCATGGAAAGCTCCTGGGTGCATTCAAGGGTCGTGTTAACATGCAAGGGGATATTTCAAACAGAGATTTCCTCAGAGACAGAGCACACTTTCAGACGCAGGTGGTTTATGAGCCCAGGACATCCCCAGCCGTACAGGACAGAGTGAAAATCACCCAAAGCTTTTTTTTAATAGCACTTTTTAAACTTCTTTTTCACTCTCAAAGCTGCTACCTTAGCGGTCCTAGCTGCGCTTCCTCCCACTTCATGTGCCCCTCCTCACTGGCAAAGCATAAGAGACTGAAAAGTCCTTGATCAGGGTAAGTGCTACTGAGCAACAACTAAACCACTGGTGTGTTACCAGCATTGTTCTCAGAGTAAAGCCCAAACACAGCAGTGTACCAGCTGCTAGGAAGAAAATTAACCCTATCCCAGGCAAAACCAGGCCACAGAAGAAACGCAGCACTGACCAACATAAAACTGATGCAAAACAGCTCCTGACAGTGATCATTGTATGACTCAAACTCCAGGTTTAAATGAACTTAGAAGCAGTCGTTCTGTGTTTCTCTGCACACGTACAAATTTAAACATCAAAATCTACTTCTAAAACTTCTTTGAAAAGCTATTTTCCTCCTTGTTATTTATGTATTTTAGAACACTAATAGCTTCCACTGTAATGACTTGTTTCTCTATGTACCTACAAAACCGCTGCATTCTGCAGCCTTCTACACCTGCTCTCCAAGCCAACCCAAGATGGAGATGGGAGAGGAAGGCATCATGCAGTCCTGGTGCCTTCCTCTACCACATCACACCCAGGACCAGAGGACTGGATGAGAAAGCAAACACAGGTATAAAGGAGTTCCTCAGAAATACATCAAACTCCATCGTCAGACCTCTTTCCCCCCAGTACCTTTAGAAAAGGGTTGTTGCAGAGCCATTCTTACCTGATAGATGGAGGCTGGATATCTGGGGCAATGAGCACTTGATATTCCTCCACTCTAGCAGGAGATTGTGCTTTCTCCCCAGTAAACAAGGGTACAGCTCCCCCAGGCTGTATCCTATGTACCCCCAACTATGCTGAGTTGGGCATACGATGCCTCACACAGCCCTGAAGGAAGACATAAATACTATAGTATGAAAGTGCTTAAATAGCCTTCAAGAAGTCTTATGGTTCATCCCTGGCCCAAAGCAGGGATCCCCGAGGATGCATCAGAGATTCTTGTCTAGTTCAGGAATACCATGGATGGATTTGCAACACTGACAGGTCCTTGGTGTTTCACCAGCCTTCTCTTTAGAGATATTTTACTGCCCCAAGGATCTGCTCCCAGTGTGAAGACCGACCCTTGGACCCCACTTAATCCCCAACAAGCCAAGAAAGTCAGGCAAGACTTTACCTTTGCTGGCCTTCATGGTGACCTTGATACATGAGGCTTGGAGCCTTCTGCTGGACGCAGAGTCCAAGCCCTAACGCAGACTTAAACACCTGTGCTTATTATTCTCCTTGAGCATCACGAATCAGGGGAACAAGGAACACATTTCAGAGAAAATGTTATTCAAGCATCTATTTTTGCAAGCCAGGATTGGCTTTGTTGAGCCGCCACCAGAGCTCTTCCTAGAAATCATTAACTGAGATGGCCAAAACATGATTCCACCTTGCACCTCTTCAAGGGCAGGATGGCAGCACTTGATCCAGTACGGTGCTGATTGTCCTATTGTTCCACAGAGTGGTTCCTCTCCAGTAAATTGAACACTGAGAGCCATCAGAGAGAGACCCAGACAAAGGGACCAGTGTCTGTTCCTCGGATTATTAGAGGGAAGCAAAAAGAAGCCTCTTGAAGAATCTCTGTGGCACTTAACGTGACAGCTGAAAATAACGGATAGAACAAAAACAGAGAAAAGATGATTCAAATTAGGCAAGTCCCGGAAAGTGGTGTCCGCTTAGGCTTCAAAATGAGAATTGCCATTTCTTAGATCTCGTAACACTCACATCTGTGTGCCCTCCCCCTCTGCAGCACATGCACATACCCTTATTTAGGTGCTCTATAAAACATTTGATCAATTTGCTACTGGACACTGCATCCCTTCCATTAGGAGATGGAAAAGCGTGAAAGCAACATCATCTGCAGCTCATCAATCCTTACACAAAAACAGCCTTCAGTTTCTATCCAATTTCTATCCTGAAAGTTTGGGGACTTGCAGGTTGAGGTTTAGATACATGTGTTCCAGGAATCATTACACAGCTCTTCTGAAGTCACCAGGGAAGAGGGGCCTCACTCCTGCTCAAGGGGTTGGACCCACACGGAGCAACAAAGGCTCTGAAGAAACTTTAGTGCCATCTTGCGCCAGTCCCAGCTCAGTGGGATCCGTATGGGGCTCAGTTTAAGCAACAGGCATCTCCCATCTATACCATTGCATTGTGATGCTCACCCACACTGCCTGGTAGTACCCTTTGGGGTTCACCCGTCTTCCGATGCCACACCTTCTCCTAGGGCTGGACAGAGATGAAGTCATTCTGAGGAAGTCCTAATGTCAGGAGAACCCTGTACACATGGGTACAGTTTCCCAGCTCAGATGAGGCATTTCACAGCAGCCCCAACCACCTGAGATCCAGGCTATCTTCTCACTTCCATGCTCTCCCTTACAGGAGATTCCAGGAGATGTAGCTACCACCAGCACAGCTGGAGAAACACCACTGTCAAACCAAAGCACTGCCTTGTACCCCCTCTTGTATAATGGCCTGTAGGGACAGGACAAGGGGAATGGCTTTAACCTGCCAGAGGGGAGACTGAGATGAGCTCTTAGGCAGAAGCTCTTCCCTGTGAGGTGTGGGGTCACACAGAGAGAGGCCAAGGGACAACATCCCACCCTCTCTCCCATGGTGGCTGCGAGTGGGGCTGGGTGGCCAGAGGACATCCAAGGCACAGGGAGCTGAGCAGGGGCCCAGCAGCGTGGGTCACAGTGTGGCTGTCACACAGCCCTTCTTACATCATCATCACCTGGCTGCTTGTCTGAGCGGCAGAGACACAAACAAACCCATTTCCCAGAATCTTAAGGCTAAAGCCAGTCATCGGCCCAGGCTACTTCCAAGAGTCCTTCACCATTGCTGGCACCAGCTTTCCTCCTCACCCAGATGGCGGCTGTCACTCCCGTTTTACTCAAAACAAGAGCTTTAGGACATGATTCCCCATCTGGGAGCATGATTACTCCCAAGTGATCGCTCCTGCTTTGTTTGGTCTCTAGAAGCATAATTTCTTTCTCCCCCCCCACCTCTTTGAGAAGGCAGCAATGCTCAAGCCATTCTCATTCTGGCCAAGAAAGCAGAGAGGTGTGGAGAGATATGCACATTGCACAGGGCAGATTAGCTAGCTGCCTGTTTCCAATAGATTTGCTTATGCTGTGGTGGCAATCTGTGTTTCCAGGCACAGCACTTTGGTTTTTGACCTGAAATACCACGCAAAGCAGCTCCTGAGCATCTCGGGATGCAGCCCAGCCAAACCTGCGCTCATTATGAGATGGATATAAGCCTCTTTACAACAGCTCCCAATGCACACAGCCCTCTGCAGGCACCTTTGCAGTGATGGGTGCTTCATACCTTCCTTGTACCCATGTATAACCCAGCTGGTATAAGATTGATGTCCTGTTGGCAACCCAAAGCACTGAGATACCAAAACAGCAGCTGGAGGGTGATGCTGGGACTGATCCTGGCAACAAACACCGCAGGCACTTGAAGAAAGGAGCCTTCACAACAGCTCCCAGGCATCCCACACTGGGACTTGGTCTAGCTGCCCTGAGGTCCTGCTGCAGCACTGGTACGTAATAATGGCTATGGTAGTGGTGGAGGAGAAGGAAGGAACCGAATGCAGGAGGAAGGAGGAGAAGGAGGAAGACAAGAACAAAGAAAAGGAGAAGACGGGGGAAAAGGAGGAGAAGGAAGAAGGCACCAGATGAAGGCAATAAGGAGTAAGAGGAAGGAAGGAGAAAGGAAGGAGGAAAGAAAAGGAGGAAAAGGAGGGATGAAGGGGGAAAGAAGGAAAAAAGGAGGAAGGCAGGAGGAAGAAAGGAGGAGGGAAGAAGGAAGGCAGGAGGAAGGCAGGAAGGAAGGGAGGAGGAAGAGAGGAAGAGGAAAAGGACAAGAAGAGGGATAAAGCAGGAGAAGGAAGGAATCCTCTGAATTCATCCTTAATATATTCAATGGCAGTGGAGCAATGCCCGGATCCATCCAGCACGAAACGAGGCCACAGCACTGTTTTCTCCCCAGGCAGCCAGTAAAGCAGCTCACCTCCTGTCTTCTGGTTGGCACAGATAACCGGCACGGAGAAGACCCGGGAGAGGAGAAGCACAGATGTGTTCTGGGAGAGAAATGCCAACCAGACACTCTCTAACAGGAATGTGCCTGGCAGCATGGAAGGTGAAAACCAACCTGCCCCCATGGACGTGCTGTTCTCTTTCTTTCCTTCAATCCCATCTGCGGAAAAGGTGACTAGGCAGAAATGGAAGAGAAACCATGGGTGGTGTGAAAGCGGGACAAGATACCATCTGTTCTCAAGGCTCGCAGCTGGAAGGCTTATAACCTGCCCTTGCTACGGCTGCAAGGGACACTGGTGTAGAGAGGGTTCGTAGTAGAGGAGTGAGATGCCTGATGGACTCTTTGTCCTGGGATTCATCCAGCACACACACACACCATCCCTGAGCTGGAGGACCAGGGGCTTCACTCTGCTCTGACTCCTGCCTGTGAGCTCCCATGCAACTTCACATCTGGCAACACCTGCTTAGGGCATTCACTAAACACTGCAGTGACCACCATAGGTCAAGATGTGGGCATAGAATCATAGAATGATAGAATGGTTTGTGTTGGAAGGGACCTCAAAGCTCATCCAGCTCCAACCCCTGCTACGGGCAGTGACACCTTCCACTGGAGCAGCTTGCTCCAAGCCCCACAAACAGAGGCTGGGGATTGCTCTGACCCAGGGGCAGGACCCTTCACTTGGCCTTGTTGAACTCCATGATGTTCACTCCGTCCCACCTCTCCAGCCTGTCAAGGTCCCTCTGGTGGGCAGCGGGATGCAGGGGTGAAAGAAGCACCAGTCCAAGAAGCGGATATCCCCACGCGATGCTCTTCTGCTCCTCACTCAAAATCAGCCATAAATCTACTACTGCAGCTTCTCCATGCAGAGCATCGTGAAGAGCAACTCACAGTCAGCCTGCCAAGCCTCCACAAATAAGAATGTGAGAGAGGTAGAAACATTTGGCATTTAATCATCTTCCTGAAGCACAAACAGGGAGGGAGTGCAAACCTCCAGTTTTCATTACAGCTGATAAGAAGTTTGTAAAGTATCAAATGCTGAATATGCTCGTGATGCCAATTCTTACATATAATCAAATCTATTCTCTCTCTTAATGCATTTACAGTACCACAGCCCTCACTATGGATTCAGAGAGGTATTTCAGAGCTGATGTTCACGAGGTTAAGATTGAAAGGTGAGTAAATGCTCAGTTAAACTTGTGCTTCACTGGAAAGAATGAAAGGGAAGGAAAGAAAACAGAAAAAATACTATAAAAAAGAAAAAGGGAGAAGGGAATAGAAAGAGGGGAAAAGGCAGAAAATGGAAAAGGAAAAAATGGAAAGGAGAAGAAGACAGAAAAGGAAAAAATGGAAAGGGAAGAAGACAGAAAAGGGAAAACATGAGAACGGAGAAAAGGCAAAAGGGAAAAAAGAGAAAAGGGAAAGGAGGGAAAAGGAATAAAGGGAAAAGGAAAATGGAAAAAGGGGAAAGAAGGGAAAAGGGAGAGGAGGAAAAAGGGAAAGGAGGGAAAACAAAAAAGGGAAAAAGTGTAATGAGGCAAAACAAAAAAGGAAAAAGGAAAAGAAAGGAAAAGAGAAAAGGGAAAGGTGGAAAAGGGAAAAGAAAAAGAAAAAAGAAAACAGGAAAAATAAAACAAAATAAAAAAGTAAAAAGAAACAAAAGAAAAAAGCAGAAAGAAAGAAAAAGGGAAAAGACAAAAACGGAAAAATTAAGAGAGAGAAATAATAAGAAAGAAATGGAAGGGGGCACGGAGAGAAAAAGAAGTGGGGGAGAAAAGAAAAAAGATAAAGAGGAAGAAAATCCAGAGAAGTGACAGTTTCCAGATATTAAAGGAACAACCTGAAGTCATCGTTTAAAAGAAACCAAGTCCTTCCTAATAAGATGCCTAACAGCCTGTGAATTACACAGTCATAAAACTTCTACTTACATGTGACATTTGCTGGGAGGAATAAATCAGGGCTCAGAGAAGAGGAGACGTTTTGGAGTTCAATGGGTATTATCCCAACTTTAACCGTATTAGCGGTGGTCTGAAAGCAGGACATTGTCATCCAGACAGACGGACGATGCTCATAACCAATGGTAATTTGTAGGACGCATAATTTGCTCCTACCAAAATAGCACAGCATGTGGGTTTTTTTGCCCTTTTTAGTATATAGTCGTGTCGTTTCTTTTGGCTTGTCGAGAGAAATCTGCTCTGCAGAAGCAGAGCAAGAGCTCAGACCTTCAGCAGCTCACACAAAACAGGTGGCCAGGCATCGGGGGAAATACAGCTACTTTTTGAGAAAGCTAATAAAATAAACAGATGATTACAGAAAACCGAGACCAAGCCGGCTTCCCTTGCAAGAAAACGGTAAGTCACAGCCAAACTAAGTTTAGACTAAGCGAGCGCTGATTGAAAACACACCCTGCCACCACCTCTCTGAGTTTTACTAACACAACGAGTTTTCACCTAGAAAAATACTTAGGAAAAGAAGAGTCATCTGCTCAGAAGCTCATCCCCATGCCCACAGCTGGATGCAAAGACAGCTGCCCTTGGCTAACTAGTTAACATCAACCAGGCTTGGGGCTCATGGAAGTCAGGTTGAGATAGACTGGTTGACTTAAGCCTTCATCCCTGCCATCATCATCTCCCCATCAGACAAGAGTGAGCAGCACTTACGTGAAAGTTGAAATTTAAGTCCTAATCCTTCAACTTTCCATGGAGGAAAACATCAGGAGGCATCTCTCCTGCATGCTCCCAGACGACTCCCGCAAATGTTGGTTATTTCATGGTGGAGGTTCACCAGAAAAAAAAACCACATAAAATAGAAGGGAAAAAAAATAAAGCAAAAAACCACCCCAGAAAATAAATGCCTGTATCCCTAACAAAGCAGCAGGGTGGAGCCAGCACACCCTTATATTTAGCTGCAGGCAAAGCCTTAAAGTTATAGTACATTTATTTTCCATGAATCACGTCAAAGCTACAAGACGAAAAAAACCAATCTCTTTGCTATTTGCCCTGCTCCGTTGTTCATAGGGGACACTGAGATCATTGTTATCACCATTTTGTTTTCGTTTTATGAGCTAGGAGTTTAGGGATGGATCAAGAGACTTCAACAAGCTCAGATGAAGTTACCTCGAGCTAAAGTAAGTGCAGTTTCCCACAACCCTGAATTATCAATGTGGGCTTTTTACAGTGGAAAAAAGTTGTTACAAGGCTTAAAACACACCTTGTAATAGTCAGAAAATGCTTAAGGGCTGACGGCTGATCTCAAAGGTTCTGAATTCCTCCTATCTCTACCTGTCCCAGCAGAGCAAGCCTGCATGGCAGCCAAGGTCAAAGCCCATCTGCAGGGGGCACAATGTGCCAGGATGTCCTACAACACGCAGATAGCGAGAAGGCATAATGGGAGCTATGGAGAGGCAACAGGACCTGCCCCATCCCCTCCTGAGGCCGCATCCGCCCTGACCACCCAATCGCCTTCCTATTGGCCTTGATGCTTGCTTGGGCTTTCATGCAGTGCCAACCCCCCCAGGCACCGCAGCAGATGCTGAGCACTGAATTGCAGCTTCCTGTGCCAAAGCCGGGGACAGCAGAAGGCTTTGCCAGCCCATGAAAATCAGCATCTGCACTTTGCCACTTGCACAGCTGTACTGTGACAGCAGGCTCCGGAGCCAGGGTTATCCATGGGGACAACGTGGGGGAAAGGGAAATGAGGCTATCACGCCACAGCAGTGATATGAGATCCTTAGGTAGCCTTCAGGGAAAGATTGTAGAGGACTGAATAGGAAATTTCACCTTTCTCAGTATTTTCCCCTTGACTTTCCAGCAAAGCTGAATGCAGAACAGTGCCTGAAAAGCCTCAAGAGAAGAAATCAATTGTTTGCTTTCAGAGCAAGCACCAACAGAACATGTTTGGTTTGTCATCTGCTTGTTTTCTCTTTATTCCATTAAAAGGGATGTTCCCTCAGCAGTTATAACACCCGAGAGCAGGACAACCCCGAACTGCTGCCATGAGGATCCACACATTCCAAACAGCAACCACCACTAGGTCAAACCTGCCTTAGACAATAGAGCACAAAAGCATCAGCCAAGCCCATGCTCCCCCACGAAAGCACGCCTCCACTTCCAGCAGAGGTCTGCTCTCTCTCACTATTGCTTTATGAATATTGCCACTAAAGTCTATTTTATCTCCAGCATTTTAGAAAAACACTGACAATATTTCTTCTCACATTCCTTATGGGTAGCGACCACCATCCTTCCCTCTCCTCTCACCAGACAACATTACTCTCACCTGCAGAAAGGCAACATGCTGTTGTGACCTCCCCCGTCAGCATCATTTCCAACAGCAGATCAACAGATCGGAATGAAAAGCCATTTTTTCTCTCCACCCTGCATTTTGAAGCTGAGTGGCATCTGGGATCTCCCCTTCTCCTGCCCAGGACCCCCTTAACAGGACCTTACATTTACTCTGTGGGAAAGAAGGAGTATCATCATTGGCTTAAGAGCATCACCCCCCAGCACAAGCTGGAGGACCACAGAATCTGTAGAATGGTTATGGTTGGAAGGAACCTCAAAGCTTGTCCAGTTTCAACCCCTGACAAGGGCAGGGACACCTTCCACTAGAGCAGGTTGCTCCAAGTCCCATTGAATCTGGCCTTGAACACTGCCAGGGATGGGGCAGCCACGGCTTCTCTGGGCACCCTGTAATGATGAGCAGGTTTGATTTAGCACAAGGAGGCACCATGCCACAATGACAGCCAAGACATGGCATGTTAGAGAGCTACACCAGATGTGATCAGAAGCTGGTAATCAACCAATGCTGCACACAGCAGAGTGGCTTTTCTTGCTGCACAGGCCAACTCTGGAGGGACAACCATGAGAAAAAACGTATTGTGTCAATGTACAGGCATTTGGAGACAACCCAACAGCAGATCTCTTGACTGAAAGAGATATTTTTGTTTGTTTGTTTTGAACTGTTGCTTGCCAGTGCAGGACCTCACGTTGGGCATTTGTCCTAGCATACAATTTGCATGCCAGATGCTCTTTCGTCTTGCTAATTGTTGAAACAAAGTGGATACTGAATGAGGTCCTTTGAGGTTGGCAGGGGCTTCAAATACAGCCAGTGTTGAGATAGTTCTGCTTCCAGTGAATAGAATAGCAAATGTACGTTGGCAAAATGCTCTTTGCTGTTTTCTTTATTAATAACACAAAAGCAAAATTGCTCGAACAGTGGTGAATAGCTTCAGAAATCCCTTCTCTGTTCAGGTCAAAACGGTTGCTGGCCTCAAGCTTGTAAAAAGACCACCATGGCACTGAATACCAGAGATGGGCAAGCCACCTTGCTGAGTCAAGTGGTAGCTTTTATTCAGGCTCAGGCAGTTGTGTGTCAGCCTTCTCCTAGTCCACGCATGCTGTGCTCTCCAGCAGAGATAAAAGGAGCTGAGCACCAAGCTCAGATCAATGGGCAGTTTTAAAAGCTGAGCAGAAGACTGGAAATAGCTGGAAAAGATGGGCTCAGGGCCTTAGGAGCCATTTGCCAGAGCTACATGAACCTGGGAAACATGAGGAATCATCTGAAAGACTGAGTTGCACTCCAGGAGACCATGTAAGAGATGGGTAATCAACATGGGATCACAACACGTCAACTCAGATCTGCACCATGGGCAGAAATACCTTCACAAAGGGATGTCTAGCCCCATATCTTGTCTTTCATAGTGTGTGATACAGAATACGCAGGAGAAATGCGCAGAAAGCTAAGAAGGTACAGAGATGCTTCCTTTCCACTCAATCTGACAGCTGCTGAGAGGCACCTAGGCTGGAGGCTGCATCTGAATCCCTGGAAGTGTTGCGCATGTCCTATCCTTGGCAGTGATCAAGGCCATGTTGGATGGGGCTTGGAGTAACCTGCTCTAGTGGAAGGTGTCCCTGCCTGTGGCAGGCGATTGGAACTGAATGAGCTTTAAGCTCCCTTTCAACACAAACCATTACGTGATTGATTCTATGAATCTCAGAGCCAGCAGCTCTCACTGGTCCTTGAATTTGTCTAATTGCTTTCTGAACCCTTTTATACCTTTGGCCTCCAAAATACTTGGTGCCAATATGCTCCCTGATTGAATTATACACCATATGAAAAACTATTTCCTTTTGTTTGCTTTAAACCTGCTGCCAAATAATTTCATTTCACAGCCATTTATTTCTGGGTTAGAAAAAAGGCATTGAATAAACCATTCCCTGCTCCCCTTCTCCATACCAGTCACAGTTTGGCATTTCTGTCTATACGAAACCTCCAAGGACAGGGACTTTTATAGCCTAAGGTGCCTCATCCATTGAGCCTCTCTTCCTGCAGAAACTTCTCTATTCTTCCTACCTCCATCACTCCTTCTGCATTGGGCTGCACATTGTCAAAGATACTCCTCCAAGATGAAGTCCAGACACATGTCTTATATTCTCCTTTTCTTCTCAACCTCCATCCTAACAATGTCTAACATTGAATTTTCCTTTCTGACAGTGACTGAGACTTGAGCCGACATTTCAAATATACATATTCACAGTGATGCTATTTTCCCAACTCTCTGTGGTTTTAACTCCCTAAAGTTCGCAAATATTGTCATCTCTCTGGTCATCTGTTTCCAGACCATTTCTGAACCTCTTGAACAGTTCAGGTACTAGTGTGCATCCCTGTCGGTTTCCGCTGGTATCCACAGTGAAAAATGAGCATTTCCTTTTTTCCTCTGTTTTCTAGATTCTTCTTTGGTCTCCAACCCTCTATGGTTGCTCATCTAAGACCAGCTATGTACATCTCAGCAGGGGTCTCCACCATCCTGCCTTCTGCCCACATAGCCTTGGGCATGGTGGTGCAGATTGCCTTCTCTCAAGCCTAACTCTGAGCCTTCACATTGATGCTCCCCAAAACCTCAAAGCAAAGCTGGAGCCAGAACACTTCATTCCCATAGGATTGCACCAAGCTCCATATTTGGAATCTCAGCATAGCTTCAGGCTGGGATGGCATCTCTTACCACTTGGATCAGGGTCATCTTTCAACAGACACAGTCCAAAGGCCAGGAGAGCCCCAGGCAGTCTGTGTGCTCCTCAGACATTGCACACATACCTAATTGGGAGCCTCAGCTTCCTGGGAGAGGATCCCCCAAGACTCAAGGTTTCCTTCAATTAGAAATTCAAAGCAGAAACCAAACCCTCCATCCAGACACCCATGAGCTTTGGGGCTATGGACATACAGCTTAAGCTTTGCATCTTGCATCTCTGATCACCGCACACCAGATGGCTGCAGTGACAAGAAGTCATCCAAGTCCAAGCCAAAGCTGTAGCAGCAGTTCCCAAAACAGAGGTGGGCAATGAGGGTGGGAGAAGAAAGAGAGGGAGAAACAGCATCCCGGGACACCAGAGAGAGCAACACCTTGGCCAGACCTGAAATGAGCTGCCCAGAGAAGCTGTGGCTGTGCCGTCGCCGGCAGTGCTCAAGGCCAGGTTGGACGGGGCTTGGAGCAACCTGCTCTAGTGGAAGGTGTCCCTGCTCACGGCAGGGGGTTGGAACTGGGTGAGCTTTAAGGTCCCTTCCAACACAAACCATCCCATGGTTCCATGAGCATGCACATGCACATGCGTGCATTGGCCGCTCTCCTAACTAGGACACCACAGTCCCCATCTGCGATGCTCAGCATGGCATGGGGCAGGGCAGTGTCTTCAGCTTCCTCCATCCCCCATGGTATTTATGTTACAGCTATCAGGATCAATTTTTTGCTGACAGCAGTGGCTTGCGCTCCCTCTGCAGAGTTTCATTAATGCTGTTTTGCTGGATGGGGGAGACCAAACAGCCTCTTATTTTTATTTTATTCCTCCCCTCTCTGCCCTTGGCTTCAAAACACTTTCAAGGGCCTCCTCCTATGTACCCACACAACATCCCTCAGCATTACTTAGGGTGAGACAACACTCTGAGGCTAAATGCTGCTCCTAAATCTTAAGCCCTGACATCAAACCAGCAGCACTCAAGCACGCTGGGCACAAGAGACTTGATTGCTGAAGATGAGGAGCCCAGCCCAGGAACAGAAGAGATCCCACTGTCACAGTGCAAACCTCTGCCAAGGGAGATACAGCCCTTGAAGGCAGCAGGATGGGGAGCCAGAGCTGCCACCTTTGCTTCAGCAACCCAAACCAGGTTTTCACCCCCACAGCCATTCTGGGGAGAGCCATTTATACACTGATGGACCTCAGCATCTCTCCCATTGAACACCATAAGCCAGACTTGCTTTACACAGCACTGGCTGGATTATTTTTCAAAGCACAGAGGCTCGGGGGTGATGCCTAAACATTTCAAAGCCATCATTAACAGTGGTCACCATGAAGCCACCCAAGCTCCAGCTGCCTCCTCTTTCTTCCACAATCTATCATTAGAAAACACACACACCAAGGAGAAAGGGTTCTTGGGAAGAAGAATGCGCTCAACTCTTGTTTGCCTGGGTGGGAGTGAGGCACTTCACAACATCAGTCCTCTCAGAAATTCCAGCTTTACACTATAATGAAAAGGAAATATTTTTCTACACGGGGGTTATAAGATGTTGCCATAGTGGCATGTGTGGGTGTGCACTTGGGTATTATCTAAAGGCCCAGATCTGCAGAGATGCACACAAATCGCTTGACTCCCATGAAAACAGCAAGAATGGCCTTAAAATGACCTGAGTGCTGAGATCAGACCCACCCAGATAACATCAACGTGCGCTACTGAGGAGCAGAAAAAGGGAGAAAGGAAAAGAGGTGACACATAAAATCTCTACTCCTCCTCACAAATTGCTTCTGGATCAAGAATGCTTTTCTGTGTTGATATAATGACATATTAAACTCTACTTAACTCCTCACTGGTGTGACGGAAGGTGCTGCACAGATGCTGGTTGGGGTTTCCCACAAGCTGTGGTGTCCCCTTCTCCCCTCGGAGCAGCAGCAGAGACCCAAGCAGTCATTCCAACACTCACAATGCCTTTCCTGCTCCTTTTCCTTCGTCTCTCTCCCACCTTCTCTGGGTGGACAGAAAAGCAGCCAAAGCAGTTGCACATCACTTGCTGATGTGTTCCACAAGCACAGAGGTGAGGCTGGTTTAACCAGGGGTTAAAGGAGAGGAAAGCAGGCAGGCAAAAACCCACGTTACCACGAAATGGGATGGATTGGTTAAGGAGAGCAGAAAGAAAGCGACACACTTGCAAGACTCTCACCTCCCACCCTCAATCAGTACCCAGTTGCCCCTTAGTGCTCTGTTTCTGATGGAGCTGGAGAAGACACTGGTAAACCACCACAGGGATGGGGTCTGCATCACTGCCTCATTACCCAACTTCCACTGTAGCCCTGGAGCCCTCTGGCTTGCTCCACATCTCCACCAGCAGTGAGCTGGAATGAGTTTGAGAGCATGTAGGCAAATAGGTGCCCCTTCCACCCATTAGCACTTAGAGATGGGCTCTGTGCCAGCTGGGAGGGACAGCCAAGCCTCATGTGGCACACAGTGAGATTGACACAAACAAACACTATTTCATTTGGCAAAAAATCCCCCAATATAAAGTAAATGTGTTAAAAAAAATAAGCTGGGCCACCACTGAACCCAAAGCATCCCAGGGCCAGCTCAGAGCTGCAGCTGCTCTGGCACCAACAGCCCTCGAAATAAAAGCTTTTGAGTTGTATTTTATGTTCTTCCTTCTTGTGCAAAGCGATGCTGGCCTATCTGCTTCCTTCAGACTTACAGCTGAAGCACACAAATAACATACACATCGCCTCTGATTGCCTCCATAGCTCCTCCATGCATTCTTTACACACGAATAATGTAGCTTTGCTCAACTCTTCCATTAACGCAAGCAGCCCTTAGTTGTGTCTACTGATCTAAAAAGTTGGGGTTTGGGTTTTCTGATCTGGTTCAAGCCTCATGTCTGCTCAGCTCAGGCAATGCGAAAGGTTCATCCCTCAGTGCCTCACTGCCAAGCACTGGCCAGGCTGCTTCTTACCCCCGCTCTGCAGAAGGCGAATGACTACAGGAGATGCCAGACTGCTTGGAATGAGGTCCAGGATTTATCGTAGGAGTGTCTGGCTGTACAGAGACTGTAGGCACCTGTAGGATTAATTTGTCAAAAGCATCCACCCAGAAAGCCTCTGCAGTTGTGTGGTAGCCACATTGCACAGCTCTACTATCACCAGATTCACCTGTGTCTAATACTACTGCAGGTGTTTCCTCACTTGGCCATTAGTAGGGTCTCTAGCAAGATATTTATTCTCAAGAAACACAGGCAAATTTGACCCTCAGCTACCACATCATTCAGGAATTACTGGAGGGAGATAAATGGAGGAAGATGGACAGATGTGAAATATTTCCTTGGAAGCTGAGGCTAAATAAATGGTAATGTAATCATGGATTCGTACAATCAATTGAACATGCAATCAACGCAAACATGGAAAAGCATGATGTTAACAGGCTTTGGGAGACACAATCCCTTTGCCACTCCAGGCTCTGAAATATCCATCAGGAAAAAGTTAGTCTAGACCAACCAAGCTGAGCTCCCCAACGCATCTGGTAATAGGCGGGGGGGGTGGAGTGGGATTGTGTCCCAGGGGGGTGTCACCCTGGTTTTTATTATCTCAGGCTACCTGCAGACTCAGGAAGGTGTTGTTGGATCCACAGAGACAAGTTTGCAGTCTCAGTGATTAGGGATTCATTCGGAGCTTGGCTTTGTAAAGAAGAAAGTCTCTGCACCTACATATTTCAGCACACCACAAGCCTAGGGCACCATCTCCACTCTAGTTTCAAAGGGAGGCGCGAGGAAGTTATGAAGCTCACAAAGTCGTCATCTCATCAAGCAAGAGCCAGTAAGTGACACCACTGCAAGAAAAGCTGCAATGTGAGCTTGACACCTGACCGTTCCCAGTAGAATCCCTCTCCCGGGAGCCCTGAGCCAGCTCCATTCCAGCTCCCTGCCCAGTAAGCACCATACAGTATGCACTACCAAGCCCAGGTCTTCAGAGGACTTGCTCCTTCAAGTGTTGAACCCAATGCCCATGAGGATGTTTTACAGTAGCAGGCACTGGAGGTGTCCTCAGGCAGGCTCTGTTGGCAGAGCAGAATCCAGCCCTTCATTAACGACCTGCAGCTACACTGGGAACATTGGGGTATAAACCAGAATAACTCAAGAAGAGACAGCCAAAAAGAGGTATTATGCACCACACAGCCCAACCAAACCCCAGCACCTGGAGGGAACAGCCCAAATTTTACCCCCTTCCTCTGCCTTACACCTATTTTACCCTCCTCTGATGCTCTCTCCCTTTGCCTCTTTCCAGTCTGTGGTGGCTGTAATAATGGCTCGCCTCACTTTGCCATGCAGCCACACCACCTCCAGGTACTTAACTTCTTTTAATCTTGCTTCATGTTTCAGTCCCTGCAGCCCACTGATAATGTCTGCTACTCTTCTTCCATCACCCTTAAATTCATCAATAGCCATGTCAGGCTTTGACCTCCAATTTTCTAACTGCTCAGCTAAACCACTCGGCCACTGGCCCCATTCCTGCCTTTGTTAAAAACAAGGGGGGAGCCTCATTTGCTTTCTTATTTGATCATCACTTCACTTCTGTGGTGGGCGGTCTGCTTCCCCACCTCAGAAACCCATCAACCAGCCCCATCCGAGACTGGTGCTGGGGCTGCTGTTACCTTTAATGAGATGAAATTATGGTTAATGCTTAATTTTAATTCCTCCCCCCCCCTTTATATATTTTTAATGGCTTTCCCAGAAAAAGCAGTGTAGCCAGAGCGCTGCCACCTGAATACTAATGAACGGCAAAGGGACCTATCATGTCTGCCTCCCTGCCAGATTCCAAATTGATTTTCAAATTGCTTTGATGGCATAAGGTGGTTGCACAGTTTGGACCCGTGTGATTACCTGAGCATTTATCTCGGTGGGCTTTTCCACTCACCTGCTCTAAAATAACCCAGGCTGCTGGATTACAGCTTCGTGATGGAGGTTGTGGTCCCCCAGTCCACAGGAGCCTGGTCTGAATTTGAATTATTTGGATATGGCTCCTGGCTGCGCCCCAGGAAACTGGAGTGTGGAGAAATACCTGCAGCTGAACCTCAATTACAGCTTTAGTGCTTTGCTTGCAGAGGACAAAAACAGGAAAACAGAACAAAAAGATGGTAGATGCCCCATCCCTGGCAGTGTTCAAGGCCAGACTGGACAGGGCTTGGAGCAACCCGCTCCAGTGAAAGGTGTCCCTACCTGTGGCAGGGGGTCTGGACTAGATGGCCTTTAAAGGTCCTTTCCCACCCAAAACATTCTAGGACTCTATAACATGGATGTTTCAGTGCTAGGGAAAGGTCTTGGGTGTCCAGTGAAATTACAAAATACATTTCTCTTGGCTGTGTGTGGGCCAGGACAGTATCTAACCTACTGGCTTATGTTCTCTTCTTGGCCAAAAGCATGAGGATGAGGAAGAAAGGGTAACCAGGGAACTAGAGGATGTGCTGAGGAGCCAGGAGCTCCCAACAGAGAAATATCGGAGCTCAGGCACACTCATCCCTCCTTCCAAAACACTCATGTTCTGAGTGGATGCTGGATGGGAAGGAGGTGCGGCTGACAAGGGAAACATGATTCAGTGAGGGCTGAGACCTCTCGTCCAGGAGCGAAGACCCAAGCGAGGAGGGAGGGGAACACAGCCTGCCAAAGGGAAATCTGAGCACTGCATTGGGCCAGGCACTGGTTTCAGATCCATGGGAAAGGGCAGAGAAGCAAGGCGGCAAAAAATACGACCTTGCCCCATTTGTAGGATAGATGAACACCCAGTATATCAACAAGCCTCAATCCACTGCCTGGTGAACAAAGATCAGGTCAGCAACTTTGCCCCAGCCAGAGGGATGCGAGGTGGCTGCCGTGCTGGCTGGTATTAAGGACTTAACAGAAATAAAGGCACAAACTGCTGCAGGATGAACTCAGCCTCCAAATCAATGTAGATCAGAGACCAGGATAAGAGGGAGTGAAGGGAAATACGAACTGCTCGCATTAACCTGTGGGTAACATAAGCAGTGGCCTCAAAGATAGTATTTCTCCTATTCCCACGCACGGCTGTATCTCAGTACACACAACAGCTGGAATGAGAAGGGCTGGAGTGCGATTTATGGAGTGCTCTGTGACCCCAAGGGATGAGGGGAACAGCAGGAGAATATTTATTATTACTATTTTACATTAAAAGGAGTCCACCTTGTCCATGGTTTACATGTTGGGGGAAGCTTTCATCTCAAAAGATAACAGAAGCATACCACAAATAATGGAGGGTTAAGCCAAAGCTTCACCACTGGCTCTGCAGAGTGAGAGAGAGAGAGAGAGAGAGAGAGATAGATAGGTAGATAGATAGATAGATAGATAGATAGATAGATAGATAGATAGATAGGTAGATAGATAGGTAGATAGATAGATAGGTATTGGGAACTAGAGAAATTCAGGTCATACCCTTTTGAGCACAGCCTTTTCCAGTATTAGGAAATGAAAGTATCAGAAGGAAAAAATCCTTCTCCCCAGACCTCTGATACCCTACTGTGCCAACATGAAGAAATAATCAGCATTTAGCAGCATTTCCCTGCCTGCTTTTTATCACCATGCAGGCACTCCCCATTTGCACTATATAAAGGACAAAATAAAAATAATGGGGTTATTTTCAGCCAGACAAGCTAGCACTTCTCAGGCACAGATACTGCTAGGGTTGGAGAAGGATAACTAAGACTTAGATAACTAAGACATAGGATGCAAGGAACAGCTCTGACCACCCCAAAAAACACCAACTTGGTGCCCAGGGTGACAGATGGGTGGGAGATGCCAGCATCCATGGTTGCTTCAGGAGGATGCTCCTCTCCTGATGGTATCTGGGGAGACATTGCCAACAGGTCAAGGGAGGGGATTCTCCCCCTCTGCTGCGCTCTGGGGAGACCACAATGGGACTACTATGTCCAGCTCTGGGGCAACAGCACAAGAGGGACATGGAGCTGTTGGAGAGAGGCCAGAGGAGGCCGCGGAGATGCTGCGAGGGCTGGAGCAGCTCTGCTCTGGAGCCAGGCTGAGAGAGCTGGGCTGGGGCAGCCTGCACAAGAGAAGGCTCCTGAAGGGGAGACCTTAGAGCAGCTCCAGTGCCTAAAGGGGCTGCAGGAAACCTGGAGAAGGGCTTTGGACAAGGGCCTGTAGGGACAGGACAGGGGAATGGCTTTAACCTGCCAGAGGGGAGACTGAGATGAGCTCTTAGGCAGAAGCTCTTTGCTGTGAGGGTGCTGAGGCGCTGGCACAGGGTGCCCAGAGAAGCTGTGGCTGCCCCATCCCTGGCAGTGTTCAAGGCCAGGTTGGACATAGGGGCTTGGAGCAACGTGCTGTAGTGGAAGGTGTCCCTGCCCGTGGCAGGGGGTTGGAACCAGGTCCCTTCCAACCTAAATCATTCGATGGTTCTATGCTATCTGTCCCCACTGTGCAAAGTGGAGACATCTCCACTAGTAACCACTTGCAAACCCTGGTCCAGCAGGTACTTGTGCAAAACCACCCCAGTGTGACAACTCAGAATGTTTGCAGAATTAGGGCCACACCGGCTAAAGCAAAACAAACATGTAAGAGGATGTAAACTTTTACACCCTCAGCTATCCAAATCACTTCTAGACCCCATCCAGTGTTTGTTGCTGCCACAGGAAGTCTCTTCACTGCCTAAAATGAATCTTGTCTTTTGCCCCGAAGCAAAGAGAGCTACAAGTCGCCTTTTTCAGACACAGTTGTTTCCAGTATGACTAACAGAAAACATGTTTCCCCACATATGGGCAACCATCTGAAAGCTTGCTACACCAACACGTAGGCGAATGTTTGGTGACATTTCCTTATTGCTGTCTCGCTGTTAAATAAGCTTTAAAAAGAATTACTGCTTTGATGCTTATGTTGAAAGCACAAAAGTCCTCCAGAACTCAGCAGCAAAGACTGAACCAAGTCGGGTAAAAGTAATGGGAGAAGAGAAAATATAAACCCAAACTTCCCCCCTCTTCTCCAGCAAACAGCAACGCCTTGCTGTTAGCAATTAAAGAAACAAAAGCCATGGGGGATGCTGCCATCACCCTGCACATGGTTCTTCCCAAATCTCAGCAGTGGATGACAGCTACTAGATCCACACTGTGCAGAATGTTCCTCTGGAGGTTTGCAACCTCCATCTCACAAGTCATGGCGTTGACAGCTCCAAGTCGCTGTTGGGCGTTGGGATTCTCCAGCGATTCCAGTGGGATCACTCACGCCTCCCGCATCTCAACCTCCTCCGACTTGCTTTTGGGATGCATTTGGCAGCTTTGCTTGTTAATTAGGGTAAAGGAAGTCAACGTGTCCAACCCTGCCCTGCGACGTCCTCAGCTCCTCCATCTGGGGATGCTGCCCTTACAAAAAGCCTTCCAATATTTTGGAAGAACAGGCTGCTTTCTGCCTCACTGGAGCAACCAGCATGACGAAGAATTGCATGCCCTCCCCCCCCCCTCCCAGCCCAGACTGCCAAAGAATGGTTTAAAGGGAGGGTGGGGGCAAAGAGTGCAAAGGATTTCATGCTCGTTAGAAATTCAGCAGCATTTTCAGAGTAATTTCTGGACAACCCTGTTATTTTTTTAATCTCATCTATTTCTTTCCTATTGAATAACACGTGGTTTCCTCCAGAACCCAGAATAAAATTAGCAAAACCAAGCAAAACCTGTTTTGTTTTCTTACTGATTTTTCTAATTGAGGGGAACAACAATAGTAGAAAGGAACCAAAGACAGGAATGATACAGGAAGCTGATCCACAAAGACCAAGTAAACGTCTCACATCCCTCATTTTGATGATGCTCCAGCAGGCAGCATGATGCATCCTCTGCCCAAAATACTAAAGGAAGAGCACACGTTATTGCCCGCAAAGAGGGTACATCAAGATCAATGGCTTGCTGCAGTCCACAGGGTGAGCATGGTCTCACTCCACCACCAGAACGGTGGTACCAAGCCCTGCCAAGGGAAAACATCTTGCATTGCCAAGCCGCCTGCTGAGACTACTGTCCATAAAGAGGAGCCTGAAAAAAGCATAGAGATTGGCCTTAGGTGGGTAGGAAGGTGATGGTAAGAGAGGACAGGCAGTGCAGCAGCTTAGAATGGTAAGATCATGGATGATTTGGGTTGAAAGGACCTTAAAGCTCATCCAGCTCCAACCCCCTACCAGGGTCAGGGACACCTTCCACTAGAGCAGCTTGCTCCAAGCCCGTGTCCAACCTGGCCTTGAACACTGCCAGGGATGGGGCAGCCACAGCTTCTCTGGGCACCCTGTGCCAGCGCCTCAGCACCCTCACAGGGAAGAGCTTCCTTATATCTAATCTAAATCTGCTCTTAGATCTACCACCTCTCTGGGCTTGGTGGGCTCAGACAGGACAAAGCTTCATGAGTGCCACCTCCCCAGGATGCCTCGTCACGTTCTCCAGCTCCACAGTGATCCTGTGATAGCTTTTGCCATTAGGTTGTTCAGGGCCTCATCTGCTTTACCACGAAGGCCAGGATCGCCAGCATGGGCTGGGATGTTGCATTGGGCATCATGGGCACTCTCACAGCTGTTCCATGAAATCCTGTATTTAGGATCATGAGACACTAAGCAGCTATTCTACACATTTCTGCATGTAGTTTCCATTAGTGGTTTTCACCATTTCAGAATCAGCGTACTCTGGGAGCTGGAAGGTAGAGAATAATGCATTTTTTTAATCCAGTAATATTTCCTATTTATGCAAAAAAGTAGGGGGAAAAAGGCTGGGGTCAATGAGAAACTGATTTGAAGGGAAGGCAAAGGTGTTCAACAACATGAAATAGAATAGAAAAGAATTTGCCACCCTCCACATTTGTTTGAATCAGAATGAAATGTCTTCATTCACCAGCAAGTCTTATTTAACCTTTCCTCCTTCTAACTGCAAACTGCAATTTCCAAACAAAAAGTTGAAAACCTTCATTGAGAATGTCAAAAAGGAAATATTTTGGCATTTCTAAAATGACACATTTCATTTCAACATTTCACATGAAATGCCTGGACATTAAATAAAAACTAGCTCCCCCTGGGGATTTGCAATGTATCCAGCTGCCAAATTCAACTTAATCTTATGAATAGCCCAGGCTTTCCCAAATTCAACTTTTCAATTAATTTACACAGGAAGTTCAATTCGGTTTTGGTTCAGACAGTGATGCTTTTGACCCTGTGATGTGCTTATAGATGATCCACCTCTGTTGGATCAAGTCCAGAGGAGGACCACGAGGATGAGCAGGGAACTAGAGGACCTCCTGTATGAAGACAGGATGAGAAAGTTGGGGCTGTTCAGCCTGCAGAAGAGAAGGCTGCATGGAGACCTCATAGCAGCCTTCCAGTATCTGAAGGGGGCCTATAGGGATGCTGGGGAGGGACTCGTCATTGGGGACTGTAGTGATAGGACAAGGGGTAATGGGTTCAAACTTAAACAGGGGAAGTTTAGATTGGATATGAGGAAGAAATTCTTTACCGTAAGGGAGGTGAGGCACTGGAATGGGTTGCCCAGGGAAGTTGTGAATGCTCCATTGCTGGCGGTATTCAAGGCCAGGTTGGGCAGAGCCTTGGGTGGCATGGTTTAGTGTGAGGTGTCCCTGCCCATGGCAGAGGGGTTGGAACCAGGTGATCTTAAGATCCCTTCCAACCCCAACTATTCCATGATTCTATGATTCTATGATTGTGTACATTCCCAAAACTTGATCTCCAGCCAGCATCTCAAGCCTAGAAATATTTATACCTTATGAAAATATATACAAAGAGAACTAGCTAGCCTATGACCCAACAACAGCCTCTCAAATTGTTTTAACATGTGCTTCACTCCTAATATACTGCTGTCATTCATGGGGATTAATAGTTGTTATTAATCACCCGATTTGAAGGCATGGAAGAAAACCATCTCTCCATGCACAAGAAAGAGGGAACATTATTTATCTGCTAGCGCTAACACATAATAAAAACAATTTCTCAGTAGATCTCTGCTCACATACACAGACGACCATGTCACACCAGGAGTGATTTGCAAGGCTTTGGAGGCATGACAACACCAGCCAGCAATGACAACCAAGGGTACTGTCTCACAACTCTTCTTCAGATGAGTAATATTCATGCGAATAAGCACATCCATCAACCAAAGGCCATGGTGAAGGCTTTTGGGGACATAAAACCAGTCACACCCATACTTGTTTTCCATTAGGCTGGTGGTGGGACTCCACAGAGCTCCCAGACAAATGCAGTGCTCACCAGGAACTTGGGCTATCTGACATAGTGGTGCTGCCTACAACCATGTTTCTAGAAGATACCATGCTCAATGATTCCAAGCCAGCTTGGATAGACAGTGGCTAAAGGAAAATTTGCACCATTAGGCTTTAATCCATCACTGTTCTGGTGTGACCCCCCTGTGTGACTGATGGACCAAAGTGCTTCTGATCCACTCAAGGCCAGGAGAACCTGTCCTAAAGCATAATTAGCAAGGTACCAACTTTTTCTGACAGCAAGAAATCTGAATAGGTGTGCCCTGACATAAGCAACACATCACCCTCATTTTGCTGTGATAGTTCGGGGGTGCTGTTTTTCCTGCTTTTACTTTTTAATACAGTAATTTGCACAGGCTGAAAGGACACAGCACCAAATTCAAGGCTGAGAATAGGACAGACAACCTACCTGCCTAGGACAGACAACAAACTTCCACACTCCCAGATTTCTAAAGGGCCTAACCCAAAATATCCTCCATCAAGCAGCCCAGAACAGGGATACAGGAGGTCTGAAATACTGACTCTCCTCCAGCATGAGCTTTTCATTGAACTGCACACTAAAGAATAACTTACATGTTTATACACCTTGCTTGCACAGCACGGTGCTTGTAGGCTGGAGGCTCAAGTTCCTTCTTTTGATTCACTCCTTGAGTGAGTCAACCTATTTATTTGAACTCAAATCCACATGAGGTGCAGAACAGCTCAGACTTCGGCTCAATGCCAACTGCACTCCCATTGTCCACCATATAAAAGCAGGTATCCCAGCACGGTCACGGGAGGTATGAAATACAGAAGACAAAACACTGCTTTTATGATGCAGCTGCAAAAAAAAAAAAAAAAAAAAAAAAAAAAGAATTAAGGCAACAGAAAAAAAGAATTTAGATCTATATTTTGCCTTTTTCTCCTGTTGTCCTTTCTCTGGATCCCTTCAGTTCTTGCCTTTTTGAGGTTAGGGACAGAAGAACAAGCCTCTTCGCATTCAGCCTTTTCTCCATTTTCCACATATTCCTGTATTTAATCTATGCCCTTCTGTAGATTTTTAACTTCCAATTCCTGAATCTCAGCCAACACCCCTTATGAAATTAAGTTGGCTCTTCACCTGTTGAACTATGAACAATCACAAAAACTAGAAAGCAACCTTATTGGAAATACAGAGCTGCTGGGAATACCCCTATGGAGGCTGCTCCTTTCCTCCGGACTCCTAAACTGAAAACCTTTTGGTATAAAGTCAGATCTGGGCTTTTCTTTTAATTAAAGAATCCTCCAGCTGAAAACCAAAGCAGTGAAAGAAATACTACTGATCGTGCCAGCATGTGTTAGCACTGGACCAACGCACTACCGTGGCACCTTCAAGACTTGGTGCACATGCACTTTCCAGACAAGATGCATTGAAGCTTCCTTGACTCTTTTCTGTAACAAGGAGTCCTGACCTTGTTGACTGGCATCGCTAGTAATTCTGGTAACTGTTTTGCTCATGTAGAAGTTCCCTGTCATTCCAGGTGAGTGGAGCATCCTCTGCTTTCTACTGCATGTGGCATCTTCTTCGATACTACATTCGGAGTCACCCCATGCATGAAAACAGACTTACCCAAATGAGTAATGGCAAGGAAGAGCTCCAGGTTTTGGGAAAGGGGCTACTGGATACATGTTTTGAGACTTAAGGTATTATACAAATTGCTTTCTTGTAAGCAGTATTCGATGAGCTCTGTTTTGATTACATCCAAAGAGTGACAGCCCCTGGAGTATAATAGAGTACAAATGGGCTCTAATAGGGTATTTGGCTGTTGCATTAGTATTAATCCACACAGCAGTTAAATTGTGGGAGGCTCATGAAAACTCTCTCTTTTCCCCACCATATCAGTAATTTGCATCCAAACAAATGTGCTTTGTGAATAACAGGACCTTGCATCCGAGTGTAATTTTATTACCTCATTCAAGCAACTTTAGCCAAATTGTGCTTCCTCTTTGAAGAGCTGCTACTGGCGAAGAGAGATTGTTCACAAGCGCACATGCAACAAAATTGCACATTTTTCACTTCAACCACCCCCTTTTGTTCATCGTTTATTTCCAAAATACCTGTTGTCTGTCAGAACTATGCTTCTCCTCTGCCAGAGCCTATAACTATCACACAAAGCCCATGGTATCTCGCAAGGATTTACTGGAAAATGAAAGGGAAAACTCCCAGGGCAGAGATCTGAACCCTTCCTTTGAGGAGGGAGAGTGGATTAACTGAAAAGAAAATAAATAGGTTCTAAGGTCCCAGGTCACTGCTGGTATGAGTGGGTGAACATCCCAACACAGAGGCAAGGCCACATCCACACCATCTCTCTGAAGGCAGCAGGATTATCACTACGGGAAATACTGAGGGCACATTAGGATGTAGGAGAGAGGGCTTTAATCACTAGACTAACAAGGGGCAAAATCGTGGCTAAAATTAAGGTGGGACTGCCGCAGGGCAGGTATAGTGAAGAGGAAACCCAGGAAACGTGGATCTATGCCCCACTGCTTCCCCAGTTTTCTTCTACAGCTGCATCCATTTGCTTGTCTCATCTCACAAGGTGAGCTCTGCAGGGTGCTGACTGCATTTTGCTCCTTGCACAGCACCTAGCTCACTGAGCCTGGACTCTTAGCCACTGCCAGGACGAATCTCCAGCAAAGAGGTTGGCATTCCATCTTCTATCTCCTTCCCAATTCCCAAAATGTATCACCAGATTTTCTCCGTTTCACACCTAGCTCTGTATTGCAAGTCATTCAGTGTAATGTCATTCCACAGTTACCATAAACGCTGACACAAACAAACCCTAAAGAAGGAGAGACAAATAGAGATGGAGAGAGATATATCTCTCCAGCATACATCCCAGACAACTACCAGTACCGTCTCCCTTGACCAGCAGTAAGGTATGTACCAGTGAAGAAGAGACATGTAAAATAACAGCATGATAGGCATTCAAGGGCAAAAAGAGGGGAAAAACCATGGCTATGATACAAGTGACTACTTCGCCAGCCACTTAAGACATATTAAAACATAAGGGCAGCTTCTTGGCTGGCTTCTGCCTGCAGTAGACCAGCAACAGACTTGGACAAGACCCTGGTTGCGTTTGAGCCTGATGCATTTAGGGAAGATGCATGTTATCCCTTGAAAGATCCTGCCTCCCCAGGCACAGCACACCCTGTCACAGACACCCTTTGGCTCTCCTCGTTACTAAATTCACAAGAAAGATTAAGCAAAGCTGCACTTGCCAGCAATAAAACCCTTCTCTGATGGCATCACTGGAGACCCCACTCCTGTATTAATTCAGAGGCTGCCCATTTCCTATTAATTAGAGGACACTATAATGCAAATAATGAAAATTAATTAAGCCCTCACTTATTAATCTAAAACAGTCTCTTCCTTGCTGTTCTGGAATATACCCCAGGCAACCAGCTACAATCTTTTTAATCATAAAAGTGACAACCTATGAGCTGACACTTCTTTAAAGGATGTCTTTAATATCAAAATAAAATAAAATAAAGTAAACCAACCATGTCTACTGAGCAGGTCGGCAATAATGAGATGTTAACCCAATCCTCCCCAGGCTGCTGGTTTCCCTTCACAGAAGCTGTGGCTGCCCCATCCCTGGCAGTCTTCAAGGCCAGGTTGGACACAGGGGCTTGGGGCAACCCGCTCTAGTGGAAGGTGGCCCTTCCCGGGGCAGAGGGTTGGAACGGGATGAGCCTTAAGGTCCCTCCTAACCCAAACTAGTTCGGAATTCTACGATGATCTCTTGACTGCCAGGCGGCTTCTCTTGCTCATGTGTGTGTTTTACATTACACCACAGACCTGAAACACAACTCGCAGACGAATTTTAAGAGCTGTACTTACTGTGATTGCTACAAATCACCCTTCAAGATCCTGGTTTTCCCCTTGCATTTCATTTCCCTACCAGACAGGGTGCTGTGCACCTCGGTTTCCCAGGCTGTCTGTGCAAAGCCAAGGGCACATCACGCAGGGCCAAGTGCGCACTACATCACCGCTCGTCGCGACAATGACATCGACTGCCATTGAGAAGGACAGAGGCCACATGCCTTGTTTTGCAGCTCTTGATGTGACTCAGACTAGATTGAGAATTACACTTGGAACAAGTGATTAACACCCCTGACTACTCCTCCGTTACCAGGCACGGGTGACGTTCCCAGCAGCACCGATTGCAGCTGCATCCTTGGAAATGACAGCAAAACTGAGGATGCTGCCGGGTGAGGATGACATGCACCAGCAGTACCAACAGCTGGGACTCCTCCAGACCATTCCCTCTTAACCCAGGATAAACTCTGGGTGTGTAGAGATGGGAATAAGGACTTGGAAAACCCATTGATGTAAGGGAAACCACCAAGCCTGCATGTAATGATGCTCTCACCCAGCATATTGCAGAATCAGAGAATGGTTTGGGTTGGAAGGAACCTTAGAGCTCATCCAGTCGCAACCCTCTGCCATGGGCAGGGACACCTTCCACTAGACCAGGTTGCTCCAACCCCTGCCCAACCTGGCCTTGAACACAGCCAGGAATGGGGCAGCCACAGCTTCTCTGGACACCCTGTGCCAGCGCCTCAGCACCCTCACAGGGAAGAACTGCTTCCTTATATCTACCTTTATTTAGGGACAGAAGAACCTGTTGCATCTTTTCAAATACCAGGGGACTTTAGGCTGGCAGAAAAATTCAGGAAATAGATGAAGAAAATTTATAGTGAGAAGGTCAACACTGACATTTAAGCTAAATTCTGGTTCTTTTCGTTACACTTTTATGTCTGAAGTCCCTAAAGCATTGCAAAGTAAACGCTGGCATTATGAAAAATTACTTACATCACTGACCTGGTTTGTTGTGCTCAGTGCCAGTAATGCACCCTTGTTGTTAGCTTCTTCAATAGAACTAGCAATGTTCTCATACACAGTTGAAGCATTTATACATGGTCACCTCCTGCAAAGATGCCAGCCTCCTCTGGGCTGAAATCTGCAGGCAGTAGTTATTTGGAGAAACCTGCACAGGCACTGCAGGCATTTTGAAATAGAGGTGGCCCAGACCTTTAATAGTATTTTATATCTATCTCAAGCATTAAAATATGCAGCTTGGATTTCCTTGGTAGGGAGGGAGTCCCAGAGGGAAGAGGGAAACAGGATTTTGGTGGAGGAAACGGAGAGCAGAGGAAGGGTTTGAAGAGGAAGGGAGGAGGGCTTTCAGCTCAAGGCAAGGGTTACAGCAAAAACAACTGCTCAGTTGCTCCCCTGGGTATTTGGAGCCCTGAAACGCCTGCACGAAGCTGGCAGACACTTTGCTGTGTCACAGCCCAGGCAAGAACTTCAAAAGTCACCCTCAAAAGAGCAGGGTGAAGTCAAACCTCCTTCCAGCAAGTGCCAGGCACAGCTCTGAGCCCAAAGAAGGCTGCTTCATGCACTCACTGGCCAATATTGGTTTGGCTCTCTACTGCAGAAAACGTGTTCTGATAGGAGTTTAAATGCATTTCAGTAGCTATGTGCAATGGCAGTGCACAAACAGGCTCATCCCAGGCTCAGCCACCCATGCTATGGAGCAGCCACCGCCACCTGCAGAGGAGCAAAGAGCCAGAGCATCCATGGGACTTGAAAGAAACACTCTCAGTGGTGTGTGATCAGTAGCACATGGATATCAGCCAGCTTTATAAACCACCCTCACAAGGGGTGGATGGCAAATTCCCAGTGTTTTCCTAGGAAGCTCCATGCTGTTGCAACCGCATCTTTCCAGGTGCCTCATAAACCTCCCAGAGCTTGGAAAGAAAACTATCACCTCTGATCCTTCAGCTGAGAAAAAGAGCATGGTGACATCCAACTTGACTTCAATAACAGCAAATCGTGCCTGACAAATGTGATGGACTTCTATAGCGGGGCTACAGAATTGGTGGGGCACTGGCACAGAGGGCCCAGAGAAGCTGTGGCTGCCCCATCCCTGGCAGTGTTCAAGGCCACGTTGCACACAGGGGCTTGGAGCAAGCTGCTCTAGTGGAAGGTGTCCCTGCTCACAGCAGAGGGTCGGAACTGGGTGAGTTTTAAGGTCTCTTCAACCCAAACCATTCTGTGATTCTATGAATACAATTAGCAGACAAACATACTTAAGCCTGAATGCCAGGCAGTCCCAAATGGGATTCACTCACGGCTTTTGTATCTGAGGGTCAGGTCCATGGGACTTTCAGACCTTATTTAGGTACCCATCAAAATCAAGCTCATGTAACTCATTCTGGAGCGATTTGGCCAAGGTCACACACCGAGTTAGAGCAGAACTCACACCATGGAAGTCACCAAGAAATTAACTGTAAAGATCTGACAGAGGATCTAAAAGGGAGACTAAAACCTCTCTCCCTCTGAACTACTTTGCATTAATCCAAGCTCATTCTGCTCTAAAACACCAACCCACCCATCGAGCAGCTGTATCTCAAACTTTGCCTTTTGCTCATCAGCAGAAATTGACACCACCTCAAAATTCAGCTCAAGCCTCCTGGCAGATGGGGCTGAGCTGTGTGCTCCTCCCTTGTGCTGCCCAGTCCATGTTGCACTCTTTCTGGAGCCATTCCTATCTACCACAATTATGCTATCATATCATTTTGAGATGGACTCCTCGGCTATCGTTTGGGTTAACTGGGTGACCAGCAGTCTAAGGCTACCTGACTTCTTTTCACTGCCAAAAGTTCTTCCTTTGACCTCTTTCCTTCCAGGCAATTATCTCACCTATGCAAATTAATCACTGCCGTCTAAAAAGTTTGCAAAGGTCAAAATAACAAACTTGGATTTAAGAACAAAGGAGAAAATCCAAGCCATCTGTAATTTTGAACTTCGTGAGTATTTTGTGCATGTTTTATGAGGCAGCAATCTCAAAGTCTCATTAGTCAGTGCAAATCAGGATTGTTTCACTGCAGACCTTCTGATGTCGCGCTCCTTAAGAAGGTGGAAAAACTTAAGAACCACGAGACTGGCTTTGAGCACATAGCCTTGGATGGCATGGTTTAGTGGGAGGTGTCCCTGCCCATGGCAGGGGGGTTGGAACTCGATGGTCTTGAGGTCCTTTCCAGCCCTAACTATTCTATGATTCTATGATTCTATTATCTGAATGTTGTATCATTACAATTCGCTGTCCATATTACAGAGAGGGCCACAGAACTAGCCAAGAGGGCATATTATCATGCCAGGCATAAGGCACTGATGTTTTACTTGCAACATCAAAGAAGATCCCTGCCCTGGAAAAGCAAAGAGATGCTCCTCTGAAAAAGGGAATAGAAATACAAAACGTGGAGTGACCTGCTGTGGTCACACAGACAGGTGGTGACCAAGCCAGGGAAACACCCAGGTGTCTCCCCAGGGATAGCCCACATCCTAGGACAGACTCCAGTCCCCAACATCAGCTTCCTGTTACCTGTCCTCACTTTACTTCCTCCTGCAAGCTAACCTGCCTGTTCAGCAGCAAGCATGGAGATAAGCAGTGTTCCACTGCAGACAAGAGCTGATCAATGCCATGATCCAGGAGGAATCACAGAATCCCAGACTGGTTTGTGTTGGAAGGGACCTTGAAGCCCATCCAGTTCCAACCCCCTGCCATGGGCAGGGACACCTTCCACTACAGCAGCTTGCTCCAAGCCCCATCCAACCTGGCCTTGAACATTGCCAAGGATGGGGTATCTACCACCTCTCTGGACAACATGTGCCAGTGTTTCACCATCCCCACCCTCACCATAAAACATTTATTCCTTATATCTAGTCTGCAGAAGCAATGGGATCGTCCTCAAAGCAGCAGCTTCCCTGATGATGAAGCTTGACCAAACCCCACAGAGCTGCCGGGGTTGCAATGGCCAAAGACCAACATCCTCTTGCTGATGAATGTCCAGCATCCTGCCCCTCCCTGCCTGCTCTGGCCTGCAGGCAGCTGCACTCCCGCACTCTTCACTCACCACCCGCCACTTCCTCTGCCTCCCGGCTCCCCCTTTCCTTCGCTACCAAAACTTATCACAAGAAATGTGGAGAGGGCTTTGGACAAGGGCCTGTAGGGACAGGCCAAGGGGAATGGCTTTAACCTGCCAGAGGGGAGACTGAGATGAGCTCTTGGGCAGAAGCTCTTCCCTGGGAGGGTGCTGAGGCACTGGCACAGGGTGCCCAGAGAAGCTGTGGCTGCCCCATCCCTGGCAGTGTTCAAGGCCAGGTTGGACACAGGGGCTTGGAGCAAGCTGCTCTAGTGGAAGGTGTCCCTGCTCACGGCAGAGGGTCGGAACTGGGTGAGCTTTAAGGTCCCTTCCAACACAAAACAGTCTGTGGTTCTATTATCCACTGCCCCCAGGGCCACCCTGCTATCACCCCCAGAAGGAAGCCTATCCTCAAGCCATTTCTTCAGAGATGACTTCACATTCAGACTTCCCTTCTGCACCTTTCCTTGTACCCCTGCCTTCCTCATCCCTCCTTAGCTTGTGTCCTCAAGGCCACTCCTCTGCCAGAATAAAACCTGTATGAAGGTTAATCGCCATCAGGCACCGCTGGGACCAATGCAAACAGGCACTGAGCTGCCTGAAGTCCTGTGCAAACTGATCAATGCAGTTATTGCATGTGGAGCAACAGTGATCCTGCTGCCAAGTACTACTGAGCTGCTCATGCTGCGGACAGAGCAGAACACAGAAAACGAGCCCAACGCCAGCCCCAAGCCCAAAACCAGAGTCGTTCTGGACAGGAAAGACTCATCCTTGAGGAGAAGGACAGGCAACACACCAGCATCTAAGCTCCAGCACATGGCAGAGGGATGCATAATGGTCTTTGCTCTTGAATAACGGCCCAACATAGGAGCAAAAATATTGTGTGCAAGTGTGCTTGTGTGCGCAGCCACAGGAAGTTGGAATGGCAGTCACCTCACTGCTCACATCCGCATGCATCAGGCAGCCCTGCATCATATACCACCCCATGACCCTGACTCCAAAGAGCCACAGTGACATTGCTTTGTCACCATGTCAGGTTAACACTAACATCACGTTATCTCCTCCACACAGTGCAGCACTGTCTCCACAGATCTAAACTATCACCATTTGCCTAAACTAGACCTAAACTATCACTATTTGCCTAAACTAGACCTAAACTAACATTCTTTGCCTCTCCGTTGTCATGTTGTACAACCATGTCCTCGCAGGCTTATACTGTCATCATCCCATCTCCTCCAATACCAAGCACAGCCCTGCCCGGATATAATCCAAACCAACTCCAACATCTTCACCATTCGATTCTGTCTTTCTGCCCTTCCACCTGGGCACTACAAAATGGGAAACAGCCTTGAATTAATGGCTCTAATTACAGTTTGTTAGGTCTTCTATGCAGCACAGAAAGACAATCCTCCCCTTCCTGACATTCCCAATATGACATAGAACAACAAATATCCCAATGTCAATCTGCAGAGCTGGATTTACATTTCTTAATGTGCCCATGACAGGGCTTCTCAGTGTTTACTGCCTACTGCCAAAGGAATTGGGCTGCTCACCAAGGCTGCATCACCACCTGGGCACACATCCTCATCTGCTGTATACAAGGAGCCCTGAAAAATCCACCTGCTCTTAAGCATATTTCTGGCTTTCTACTAAAAAAGGGTGATGTTCCTTCCCCTTTCATCAAAAAGTAAAACAAAATAAGGAATGAAAGTGCGGACAGGCAAGTAGGAATGTCTGAGGTTTGACAGCCCATAATCAGAGACGAACCCGACTGCAATAGAAGTCATCTTCCCAGGAAACAAACCCCTGAACTGTTCTCCATTCATTTATAGCAAGCAAACCAGGTGAGCAGAACCAACTGCTAGTTACCCTCTGAGTCACAGGAAGCAGCACCCGAAACACATGCCTTGCCCAAAGCTTTGGAGGACTGAGAAAACACACATCATGCAAATGAATAGAGGCAAGTCTCAGGGTTTGCAAATTCCCTGTGAAACCCAGGCTTTGGATAACCAGGAGCTCCGGGGCTGAGGTCAGGCTGCTGCTGAGCACCTGTGCTTCATAATGCATCATGAACAGAGCTCTCCTTGAGGCATCAAAGCTGCACAAACGTCACTGCCTGCACAGTCTGGCCCTGTAACCTGTAATTTCTTCATAATCAGAAGCAACAGGGTGAGTTTTAGTGGCCATACATAATGCATGTCTTCTGGCATTCCTGGGGAGGCAGGACACGAGCACCACAGCACCAAAGAATGGGATATAGCTCCAAGTGCTCCCTACAATCACAAAGGCGGTTGGGAGCCTATCCCCCCCCTCTTCCTTTGTTCTCCCACCATATCCTAGCTCTTTTTCCACATTTCCCATGCAGCAGCAACACATGGATGGTTTCATCGTGGCTGGTAATTACATGCTGGTGAATATATGCTGCTATTCAGTGCGGATGAGGGCTGAGCATCTTACACACATCCCCCCTCTGTCATCCAGTATGAAAAATCTCATTGAGTAGTTCATTAGCTGTAAGCACAATTGAGTACTGCAGCTATGACATGCCCCACACTCAAATTCTCTGCGGTAGTTTGGGAACACACCATGCAATTGCTCCCTTGCAGCCTGTTGCTGCTATTTTCCTCCTCATTTCCACAGCCAGTCCACCATCAGCCTCCTCCTCATCTCGGCTAGTTTTCTGCTACCCAGCCTCCAGTACACCCCTCTCCAGACTTCAGATCTAGTCCTCACCCCAGGTGTGATGCTCCCTCATTATCCACAGGTCCAGGAAGGCTGCTTCCGTCCCCTCTTCCCTTTATTTCCCCTTGCACGTTCTTCCCTAGCCCATTCTGATCCCACCCTTCCTGTACCCTCAATCCTTCCCTAAAAAACCCAGTAAGTTTTGCACATCCCTGGAAACCCCTGAGAGCATCTTATACAAAGTTTTACACAATTCCCAAATGCTTTTCTCCCTGAAGTCCAAAATAAACCATCTCCACATGGGTCATGCCCATGAGGACAATCATGCCCTTTAGTACATAGGGCTTTCAGGAAAGAGGCTTCTGTCCCTGGACACCAGTGGGTGGGTTTTGCACCTCCATCAGCACAGGGGCTAGACAGGGAGCACATACTCGAGTGTCCCTCCACTGTTTTATAGCAAATCAATGACTGGGGCTAAAATGCCATTCAGGTACAGCCTTCTCCCCCCACCCACAGCACCAACAATAATGTCAATTTGCTCTCTTGGCCACACCATGATGAAGCAGAAGCTGCTGCTCCTTCAAAAGGTCCCCGTTGCTGTAAACTAAGGATGCTCATTGTGGTAGCTGTAACCCAACTGTAGGAACCATCTGCTGGAAAAAGGCAGGGAAAAAGCCAATAAAAGCTCTGCAGACCTCAACACAAGAGGGACATGGAGCTGTTGGAGAGAGGCCAGAGGAGGCCATGGAGATGCTGCGAGGGCTGGAGCAGCTCTGCTCTGGAGCCAGGCTGAGAGAGCTGGGCTGGGGCAGCCAGCACAAGAGAAGGCTCCTTAAGGGGAGACCTTAGAGCAGCTCCAGTGCCTAAAGGGGCTGCAGGAAACCTGGAGAGGGGCTTTGGACAAGGGCCTGTAGGGACAGGAAAAGGTGAATGGCTTTAACCTGCCAGAGGGGAGACTGAGATGAGCTCTTAGACAGAAGCTCTTCCCTGGGAGGGTGCTGAGGTGCTGGCACAGGGTGCCCAGAGAAGCTGTGGCTGCCCCATCCCTGGCAGTGTTCAAGGCCAGGTTGGACAGGGCTTGGAGCAACCTATTCTAGTGGAAGGTGTCCCTGCCCATTGCAGGGGCTGGAACTGGATGAGCTTTAAGGACCCTTCCAACCCAAACCATTCCATGATCCTATGAAAACTTCCCAGAAATGGGAGTTAGCTCTTGCTACAACCGACGTATCTGGTTTTCCCTGGGAGGAGGGCTTTCCACCCGGCACGGTGGAGCACAATCACATAAATATCAGCCCTGATTGAGCTGTAGAGGGCATGACATTTACCTCCAGGATGTAACCTTTGAATATACCTCCTCCAAGTGATTAGCATCGAGCACACTGTGTGCCATTTAGCCATCACCACTGAATGATGATCATATTAAGTCATGACAGAGCTAACAAAAAACATGTGAACAGAGTATGTGGGGAGCAACAGCTGCTCCCTCTCAGCCCGACCACGAGTGACGGGAGCAAGGAGAGCACCAAGACTTGAGTTTGCTTAAGCGGAACACACAAGGCAGTCAACATTGAGCTACGTTTAATACAGCAAGTCCTGCAAATAAAGCAAGGGAAAGCTCTTCTGACAAGCCCCTCTGGCTGTAAGCCTCCTGGGAAGGTCAGGAGATAGAGAGTTGAAGAGAAGAGGGCAGGCAGCAAGCAAGCAACAACAGTAGCACAAATTGTGTCCCGTCAGTAAATCTCTGTGAAAACTGGTTTCCTACAGAAAACTGCATCTCTGCACAGAGGGCTTTCAACACTGCTCAGGAGATCTGCTTTCAAAACCCTTACTAGAAACTGAGGCTTGCTGTCAGAGAGGAAGACTAATGTATCCCAACACTTGCTAAGAATAAATCGACCTACTCAGAGGATGGGAAACCAGATCCTTCCCAGGCCACCAACCCATCGTCGTTTGCATTTTCCATTTCTCCACTCTGAACCTGTGAAACCTGGCAGGCATCTGACACCTCTTCTCCAAATCCTAATCCAGCTCACCCAAGCTGCAGCAGACGGCAAGCCCCACGCATTGACTGGGGTGCAAGACCTTGGGACGATCTTGGTCAGATCGTGTGCCATTGCTGGAGTGGTTTGTATAAACAATGGATGGGTTCCCAAGGCGTAGAAGAAAGGAATTTATAGAGAGAAAAACCCAGCAACAGGTCCTCATCTTGAGTCATCTTCACGAGGCTGCACTGCAACCAGCCAAGGACCTTCTCCTATGCTACGGGGCCACAACTAGCTCTTGCCCTGCATGTTCCTCAGCAGCCTCAAAACCACAGAGGTTTACAGGCACAAACATCTCCAGCTCCCCAGCAAAGACATGACTTGGTAAGTGCACCTCACAGCGATGTGTCCTTCATCCCACTCCACCTTGTGCAGTAGCAGCACCCAACACGCACAAAATACAGCCTTCAAGTCCATTACCTAAACCCTCCATCACATACACACATACAGCAGATGAGAGAACTCTCTCCAGGGCATGTTTAGTACTGGGCTACAAAGAGTTAAACTTTATAGCCTCAAATATAACAATTAAACCCAAAAAAAAGAAGGTGGAGGGGAGGGACAATGTGCCATCCCCCATGCAGTGCTCTCCTCTCTTTGGGGAAATCTCACCTGAATTCTTATATATACCAACCCAAGTCCCCAGACACACCAAGGGAATTAAAATACAACCTAAGAAAATGAAAATAATACCCTAAGAAAATGAAAATAAAACTCTAAGAAAATGAAACTAAAACCTAAGAAAATTAAAATAAAACCTCAGAAAATGAAAATACGACCCAAGAAAATGAAAACAGACCCTAATAAAATGAGAGCACAAACTACCTCCTGCAATCCGGCGGTGCCTGGGTCAGTTGCTGCACGTCCTCAGGAGGTTTCGGGGAGCACAGCTCCACACCAGCACGCAGCTGGCAGCGTTGGCAGGACCGTGCTCCATGTTCCGCCTGCGAACGCCCTGGCTGGTGCGCGGGGTGTTTCTCCTACAGCGGTTTGACTCAGAGCTCTCGCCAGACCAGCAGCTCTCAAAGTCGTTTAATAAACCATCTCCTCACCACGCCCAGAAGCAAAAGGCAAATCTGTGTCTCCCAGGCACCTCCTGATTGGGCTAACGTGCCTCTTGCTAATTACCCTGCGAGGAAGAGTACGGCTCGGGTGACGTGTTTATGAAGATAAATACGTTAACTTCACAGTTAGCGCCGTAAACTCGTTCCAGACAGAGAGTCTCGTAAGTTGATTTCCAGGAGAAAATGCCTCAATAATTAAATTTCTTTAATTTTTTTTTTCCAAGGATATGAAATATTAATTTCAGTGAGATACATAGCGTGTCTTTCAGGTGCAATTAGTAGCTGCTGTTGGAGTTAAAAAAAGAGCTCACTGGTGAAGCCCAGGGAAGGGATGGGAGTGATTTCTCCCCTCGGCAGAGGGAATGCAGCGCTCTGCCCTACCTAATCTCACTATAGCAACGGGAAGACCTTGGCAACCCCGATCCTTACAGTCATTAAGACGAGAGCGGGAAGAGTCAGGAGCACAGCGCCGAGGGATGCTCGGACGAGAAGCTGACCTGGTTCCTATCAAGGAAATAAAGCACCCTGCCTTGCTCAGGGGTGATGGAGGGACTGCCAAGCTCTGGGATGGGTGGCAGTCCAAGGCTGGCTCCCCAAAACTTTCTTGTGATGCTTCTTCTGGGGAGAGAAATATGGCAATAATGAGACTGGCATCTTCCCACCACACCCCGGAGAAGGATCTTCAAGCCCTGCTGCTTGGACCTGTTGGAGCAGGTCCGGAGGAGTCCACAGAGATGCTGCGAGGGCTGGAGCAGCTCTGCTCTGGAGCCAGGCTGAGAGAGCTGGGCTGGGGCAGCCTGCACAAGAGAAGGCTCCTGAAGGGGAGACCTCAGAGCAGCTCCAGTGCCTAAAGGGGCTGCAGGAAACCTGGAGAGGGGCTTTGGACAAGGGCCTGTAGGGACAGGACAAGGGGAATGGCTTTAACCTGCCAGAGGGGAGACTGAGATGAGCTCTTAGGCAGAAGCTCTTTGCTGTGAGGGTGCTGAGGCGCTGGCACAGGGTGCCCAGAGAAGCTGTGGCTGCCCCATCCCTGGCAGTGTTCAAGGCCAGGCTGGACACAGGGGCTTGGAGCAACCTGCTCCAGTGGAAGGTGTCCCTGCCCATGGCAGGGGTTGGAACTGGATGAGCTTTAAGGTCCCTTCCAACCCAAACCATTCCACAATCACGTGATTCCACAACTCCCCGAGTCCCAAGAAGACAACACTGCTCTCAGCACCAGGGGCCAAATCCACACCTGGCTGCTCTCCCTCGGCCCCCCTGATCCCAGCCCCAGCTTTGGCCATGAGGATGCACTCAGATGGGACAGGGACAAGGAGGCTCCCCTGTGACGGCCACCAGACCGGGGCTGCCAGCAGCCAGCACCGCTGCCACCCCAGTGCCTCCGGAGAGCGCTCGCTTTCTCTTGGCTCTCGGCAGATGATTCACTGCAAATGCAAAGGCACAGAGAGCTCTGTCAGCTTCTTGCAAAACACTGCACCTTGGTGACTGCCTGGCACAGAGCCACTTTAGTCCTGGGCTCCTAGACAGCAGAGACAGCCCAGGGGTAGCCTGGCTGCCATAGCTCCTGGGCACAACTCGGTCCCACCTGGGCAGAGCAGCATATTCTGCAATCTTCTGTCAAAGAGGGACACTGAGGCTTCCTTAACAGCACCCTATAAAAGGGGACTTCAAGCTGGTAAGTTCTCCAAAACCAGACCCTACAGCTCCCAGGCCAGACTTGAACATCTCTGCTACCATCTACCTGCTCTCCTCCATCTCACCGTGATGGCCACTCATCAGAACAGGCTACTGACGTGGGAAGGACTGGCCGGAGACCTTGCAAGGCTAAGTTACTACTGCTGCTGCTATTCACACAGCTAGTAGAATAGTAATAATGACCCATACTAAAGTTCCAAGGTAGCATGAGTCAGTCTCTTTGGTGGCAGATGTGTTTGTCTCTAGCACCACTCTTCTTGTCAACTTGGAAGTCCTCAGGATCATGTTTGTCCCACTGCTCATTACTACTATCATGGTTTCCACATAAACTGAGCATCTGGATTATGAAGTACATAATTCCAGCATCTGGATTAGCCCAAAGAAGTTTTCTGACCACCCTTTGAAACACCATCCCACAATCCAGCCCTACCATAAGCACATGGCCCCAGCCCACAGTGGCCAGGACAGCCCTTCCTGCTCCAAGCTACCTTTTGCTCCCCAACACGACCTTCCTCACCAGCAAAGTCTCAGCTGACTCCCAACCGCACTCCTCATGATCCCAGCTCCAGAGCTTTACCAGCATAACAATATAAAGTTGGCAATTCAGCCAATACCAGATAGAATTAGATGCTGCTGGCCATTTCTTCCTCCAAATGAGAGAGGAAGCTCTCACCACTCTGTTGGGTGGATGTTGCCCACCCAGCACCTTCGCTAGGCAGCCTGATGCTGGGCACCAACAGAGATGAGTAGAAACATAGCTCTGTACTCAGGCACTGCTTATGCTCACAGTCCTTGAAGGCAATTAAACAATTGCACCGGGAACATAAATCCTTCAGCAGCAGAGAGGAAAGCTGCCAAGGAAGTTTTAAAGGCCTGATAGTGTTTGACCATGGAAAACATAGGGGTAGACAGTGTTTAAACACCATTATGAACAGAGGAGCAGCAGTAAAAGAGGTTAGGTCAGATAATGCAATTGTGCTTTCACTCAAGAAGGGGGATGGTATACAAAACTTACATACATGATCCCCATCCGTCAGCTAACTATTCAGATGGTGTGTATTGGCCAAGCTCCATGGAGCTCTGCTGACAGACACCCCTCTGGATGGATCCACATCTCTAGGACTCTTCTAAGTGTTTGTCAGCAGTTTTGCTTGCTTTTATTTCTTATTTTTGACTGGGCTGGATGATACCTCAATCAAAATGCACTGTGCCCTTTAGCGCACATTAAAACCGAGAGCTACCAGAGACAAATGTCACGCTTTCAATAACGAGCTAATCCTGATCTGGCCAAAACCAGCCCCCTGCCACACTCCCTGTGCACCCTCCATCCAGGCAGGGATCATGGTGGCCAGAAAAGTGCCAGCCCCATGCTGGCTGTCCCAGGAGCCGGAATCTGGGCGTGCTGGCAGGTAGGATGGCAGCGGTGAGTAAATCAACATACAGCAAGACAGTGTGTCATCCTCAGAGCCCATTTCAGCCTCAAACACCCGCCAGCGTTAGATACCAGGAGGCTCTTTATCTTGTCACCGGTGACTAAGAGCATCCATGGCATGACGGTACCACAAAAATACAGGTGATGGAAAATGGCCCTGTTCCAAGGAGGATGGATCTTTTATTACATCCTGTTTATCTCCTATATTACTAAGGAGAAAGCCATGAAGCATGCGATCCTTTTAGGTTCTCTGAATCCACTTAGATTTTATCTCTGCAGCCAGAGCTTTCCAGGAATGAAATAGCTGCAAGACACAACGTGGGTGAAACAAAATCAAATAGTGAGTCTCTAACATGAAAGGCAAACTAAAAGGATGACAGCACTAGTTAGACAGAGGGAGAAATAAGGAGGAAAGGCAATTAAAAGCAATTAAAGGGAATTAATTAGAAGGTATGATGGAACTATGAAAGAGGAAAAACAGCTATGCAGAGTTCACTATATACCCCAAACTTTTAATTGTTGCACTTGGAACTGCAAGCCCTGGAGGTTCAAAACCCCTCTGGCAGTTTCAAAACAAAAAAAATTCCCATGGCTCAAGCAAATCACTTCTTTGCCTCTAAGTCTGGATGGCAGACAAGATTTGCAGCTTCCCCTCCAAATCACAAAGGCAGTGTCCTGCTCTCCCCTTCACTCCACCGGCCAAAGCAGACAACGCATGCTGGCATCTGATGCAGATGGAGCTTCAAGTGGAGCACTGATGGTGTTGTCCTAAGTGTTGGGCTGAATTATTTGCACCTACCCAATATTCCTGGTAAGGTTTTCACAGGGCCCTGGGGGTGGTGGGGAAACCGTCTGTGCTTGAAGGCACCAGGACGAGACCAGCCGCTGGGTTACTCCTGGAGGAGATGTCTGTCAATTGGAGCATCAAAATGCACTGCCTACAGCTCCAGCTATAGCAGCCCTTTCCATAGGATCACCAAATGCTTTGGTTTGGAAGGCGCCTCAAAGCTCCTCCAGCTCCAACTCCCTGTCATGGGCAGGGACACCTTCCACTAGAGCAGCTTGCTCCAAGCCCCTGTGTCCAACCTGGCCTTCAACACTGCCAGGGATGGGGCAGCCACAGCTTCTCTGGGCACCCTGTGCCAGCGCCTCAGCACCCTCACAGGGAAGAGCTTCTGCCTAAGAGCTCATCTCAATCTCCCCTCTGGCAGGTTAAGAGCTGCTCATAATCCCCAGTTCTGAACTGCAACGAGGATCTAAATTGAAACATTGCCATAAAAAGTGCTGCAGAGAGCAGAAGCCCCCGGTCACTCGGTGTGATCCCTTTGCCAACTGCCTTGGCTTTAACCATGAGAAGTAAGGAAGTCCCCTGCAGAGATCAAAACGTCCTTTATTAAGGGAATAGTGTCAATGGCTGGGAGTAACGACAAGAGGTCATAAAAAAAGCAGGCAGACACTGTTTGTTTTGGCCTGCAGAACACGTATTATTTTCCTGGGATGCAAACTGCGGCCTCACACTGAAAGCAAGGATGCACGGAAAGGAGACGGGGCGGCCTTGCCAACAGTGGGTTTGTTTCGGAAGAAACTCCTCACCCGGCACTTCCGTGTGGGAAGGAGACAGTGGGACAGCAAAGCCAGAGCTGCTGCATGGTGCTTGGAAAGCAACAGCTAAATCCTTCAAGCTTGGGGTGCATGCATGGGGTCCATGCAGCACCCCAGAAAACCCATATGGGGATACCGGCAAGATCTAAAGCTCCTTATGGTCTTCCCAAGGTCTCCATCCATACATTCCATGCTCAGCTCTATCAGCTGATCACGTATAGATACAGGGACTGTGCAGAAGGCTCTATCTCCACCCCCTGCATCAGCATCAGCCCTTCTGCCTCCTCTGCCCTGACACTGCCCAAGCTGCTGTCTTCAGAGACTCACAGAGACCTACAAAGCCTCGATTGTGCTTAATTAAGTGGCCACATGCTGATTTACACAACAATAACCCTGTTCCCAAACACGGGGCTTCAAGCAGCTCCCCCCAGTGACAGAACCATGCTGTTCCTATGAAAGGGAGAACTTCATTTTCAGTTACAACTCGGAACTAAATAAATATCTTTAATTAATAATTAAATATCTCCCTTTTTTAAAGGCACAGCTAATACGACATAAAAATCCACTCAAGCCTCAGGAGGAAAGGCTTTTTTTTTTTTTCGCTTGAAAGAAAGACCATTTTATGCTTTGAAGTTAATTATAACTATTTTGCCTTATACATCACTTGCCCAGGAAGTTACGAGCCTTCCAGATCTCCCTGGTTTATTTGGTACTGAGACAGACCAAGGTTTGAAAGTCACAGCTGTCACAGGCCCAGCTTCCATTAGGAAGATTAATCTTCCCCAAGATGCATCTATGGGAAGGTCTGAATCACAGGGCTGGATCCTCTTGTCAGTTATACGGCGTCAACAGGGTTGCATGACGGAGAGGAAAAAGCAAGGCTGGGATGGACTGGTGAACATCAGACCTTCTGCTGTGAATATTTATGCCCTGTGTAGCCCTACTCCAGTGCTGGGTCCACCATGCACCAGGGCAAGTCAATAACTGATTAGTAGCAATAATCAAACTGTGATTGGAATAGTCAATGGAGCATCTACCAGTGGTCGTGCCTCTGTGGTGGGATAGAAAAGCTTCAGCTACTGGTCCCTGGGGATGTTCATGGAGACCCACTGCTGCTCTGGGGCGTGCCACGGCATGTATTGCAGCCTCCATCCCTAAATCAGGGGAACCTCCCAATTCCTCAGTGCTAAATGAACTCAAATAATGAGGTAACAGCCCATCCCACAGCAAACACCGGGACAAGCAGCTTGCTAACAAGTCCCTGCAAACAGCCTGCACCTCCTTTCTCCCCCTCCACAATTTGCCCTCCATCCACAGGAGCAAAATCATTTAGTTTTGGGCTTTTAATTAAAAGAGGAAAGTGTCTCTCACACTGAATCAGGGTCATGCCATCCTTCCCAAGCACCACGTAGAGAACACAGGCGGTACCTAAGTGGGAGAAATGCATTCAAGCTGCCAGATCACAGGCCAATTCAAAGGAAACCCTGAAGAGTCACCAGGTAGTTCTTAGATACTCCTACAGACACAGACACCAAAGGGACAGCAGGAGCTGCTTGGCAGGGGAGGACCTGGAACTGCTCTAAGTGAAGGGCTGCACTCCTGGTGGAGTTGGTACTACAAGATATCAGCTTGCAAAGCCTCCTGCCCGCAATGCACAGACAGGTATAACCAAGAGTGCGGTTAGTGCTGGTGCAGTACCTGCTGGTGCGTTTCTGTGTGCATCTCAAAGGCAGAGGGCTTTCAACATTAGCCAAGCTGAAAACAGGGGGGAGAATTGTAAGAGGTAAGGTTCTGCTCTAGCATAGTGCAAGAGGTGTCCACGCTCATGGCAGGGGGTTGGAACTGGATGATCTTAAGGTCCTTTCCAACCCTAACTATTCTATGATACTATGATTCTAAGAGCACCACCATGGTCTTGAACCACGTCTGGAAAGAGCTGGTGGTCTTCAACCCATTGCAAGCTGCTGCGACTAGGCTCTGGGGGATGCGCCGCTTGTTTTGGGTTGGGTTTGCTGCCTGCCAAGCCAGGTTGCTTTGTGATTTAGCCTGTCTCCTCCTTCTAGGTCAGGAGCCCATGAGCTGTAACTCAACCACATCTACAGCAATTCAGGAGGTGCAGGGAGATGCTGGCCTTTAATTTGGGGAACCTGCAATGGATTAATGCTACTTTTTCCTTAGAAAAGCAGCAGATTTCAGCTTACAAATTAAAAGGCAGCAGCCAGTGATTATCATACACTTTCTACGGCGTGAGGCTGTGATTAACAAAATAACTATGACCCTTTTTTTTTTAGTAAAAAAGCAGTCTCAACAGAATTATTCTGCCTCTGGGCTCCATTGAGTTTGCAGCGCCCTGTATTTGTTTCCCAGCTGAGACAATTGCAAGTTAAGTGTTCGCTGGTGTTGTTGCTGCTACAGGGATTGTGCAGCTAAATAATTCAGCAACCAATTACTGTTTAACAATATCACTCCCACCATTCGAGCAGTGATCCATCATCCAGGCCAAGAGACTCCAGCAGAATGGAGACTGCAAGAAGCCTTCATCTGATGTGAAGACGTCGACTTGCGCGCTACTTCTGTGTAATATACAGCTTATTGACCCAAAGACGAGGTGTACAGAGCATCTTATCGCATGCTAAATGAGGGATGTAACGAATTGCTGCTTGCCTTCAGGTTGTTTGATTGTCACATAAGCAACCTGGTGAGGGCAAAAAGTCCTGCCCACAGGAGGGTTCCTGGGTGAAATAAGCTGCTGATCAGGTGAAGAATAGAAAGTAGGACAGCCTAACTCCAATTCTGTGACCAGGAAATATGGATTTCTCCCTCATCCCTCACATGTATGAGACACCACCATATTTGATGCTTCCACCATCAGCATCTGGGCCACTGCACCAAGACAGGTCTCAGATTCATCCCACTCAGGACCTGGTCCTCCCAGTCTGCCTCTGTGCCTGGATTGGGACCTAAAAATGCATCTGCCTTCATGTTTAAAGACTAATCAATACACAGCTGCCTTAGACCTTATTTAGGGCTGAACCTGATCATCTTCATGCAGGGCATCACCAGAGCTCACCCATCCCATCTCCATCCCTGCGGCTCGGCAGAGAAACAAGCCTGAGTTGTAAAGATATCCCTCCTGCCTGCTCGGTGCCTGGTTGTGTGGCTTTAAAGCTTTCTTCTGCACAGCTATAAAAGGGTGTGAGAAAACTTGGAAAGGAAACCCTGGGTGGTACAGACAACTGGAACAAGGAGCAATCTGTGCCCAGGGCAGGGGAGGGGGCGGCAGAGCCCACACAGTGCCACGCTGAATGGCTGCTGGGGAGGAAATGACACACTGCACTATCCTGCTTTTGTCCAAATGCTCCAGAAAAAAAAACCAAAAGGAATTATTCTGCCTTGTGCTGCTCCCTCGTCTCCCCTCCCACCACCCCCGTGCAGGCTATGGTGACCACCTCCATGTCCTCACTCCTACTGCAGGGCACCATGGCCAGAGCAGCATCTAGCCTGGGTTAGCACCAGTGTTATAGTTTGATGCTCTGCAGGTTTCTTATTGCTTGCTGCTTTTTAACAGGGATCACGGCCATGAAGTTTGGCTGGACAGCAAAGCCAGGGCACAGGAACGCCCTGCTCCAGCTGCCAGAGAGACACTGTGGGCAGCAAGGAGCAGGAAGGAGGAGACAGGGGCAGGCAGCATCCTCCAGCCCTGCCCATGCTGCATGAGCAGAAGGTGACACCAAGCACACTGACTGTGGTGCCTGTGCTCGTGGCACCATCTCGCAAAGGGCTGTGATTACAGCAGGGTCGCAGATGTGCTTACCCAAAATAAAGTCCTTTAAACTTTTCACCCTAATTATTCCTAAGTAAACATCCCAAACATCCCTTCAGCACAAAGCAGTGCTGAGACAAGCTCAGGGCTGCAATCCCTCTACAGACACCAATGCTCCTCTGCCTGCAGCAGCCATAAACCCACTGCCCACCTCACAACTGGCTGAGGCCCTCAGTGTTAGAGAGTGCAAGCAAAAAATAAAGATTATCAATGGAACTGACACATCTGAGCCATATTTTATTTCTTTCACATGTCAGAACTTGCTCCTTTATAAGGCATTTCTCTCTCAGCTCTCCAAGGCTCCTCCATTTTGCAGAAGAGAAAGAGACAAGGAGACCACAGCATCTCCTGCATCCCAGAGACCCACATCCCATTCCCATCTGCACCCAGCCCCAGCTCTCAGAGCCACCCAGGAACCCATGGAAGGGCATGGCTACATACAGCTGCCTCACATGGCAGCAGCTCCCTGTCAACAGGACTCCAGCTAATTCACCTACATTCATGTGAGCAGTGATAACTACAGCAATGCTGTGCCCAAGTGACCTGCTCCAGTGATAGAGGATGCTTGCAGAAGAGCAAGGTTTCTCCAGACCCAAAGTTTGCCCTTTTATCCCTCTTTCAAATAAGGATTTCTACACTTTAATGCCAAAACAATAAAAATAAAGCCAGGTCTCTACCTCGATCCTTAGTTTAATATAAACTGTAAGACTGCAAGGGCTTTGCAGAGCTGGGCAGTGAATTGAGTGATAGGAATGGTCTGGCTTTTTTCCATCGCATTCAGTTTGCAGGGTAGATGTGCAACCCCACCACTGCCCCCATCTGCCCCAGCAAAGTGGAGAGTAGGCTGGGAGCAAGCATGTAGCTGGCGGATTGCCTTTGGTGCCCTTCTCAGGTCTGACTGAGCAATAGTGACCCTTTGCAAACCTAAACTAGAGGCAGAAGAGGTTCAGGAACGGTGCAGATGTCTCAGGTGCCATCCTTGCCTTGGACAAGGTCATCTTACTGAGTATAGCTCAGTGAGGTGAACCCTGTGGATCAGATCTTGGCCAAGAGGGGTTGCAAACCTCACCCATGGGCTCTGCAGCGCTCAGCCTAGATCAAGGAGAGTGCCCTTTTCCTTTTGCCATGCCTGAAGATTCAACTCAGGCATCTCCAGATCCAAAGAAAAGCTGGACCTGACCATTGTCCCTCCAGCAAACAGAAGGAGGCACTGACACAGCCCCTTCCCAAACCCAACCATACAGCAAAACCACCTACTGCAATCCATCCTTCATCCATGGAGAAAAGATGATCCATGCAGATACACCACTTCTTTATGCCCCTAATGAAATATTACTGTTAGCCTACAGGCAAGACTGGTCAGCCAACCTGCTGTGTCTACAGCAGAGCCTCTTCCTGCTCAGCTGTTGAAGGATCTGACCTCGAGGTGGCTAAATGATGAGCTTCAGCTCTGGAAAGGGATGAGGAGAACTCATGGGAAGGTGGTGAGAGGACCACCCCAGTGATGCTCCATCGCTGGCAGTGTTCAAGGCCAGGTTGGATGGGGTTTGGAGCAAGCTGCCCTACTGGAAGGTGTCCCTGCCTGCGGCAGTGAGTTGGAGCTGGATGAGCTTTGAGGTCCCTTCCAACACAAACCAGTCTGGGATTCTATGCTCTATGGACTCTGGAAACCCCACAGCATGAGACCAGTGCGACGGAGAGGTGCCTAAAATGGCAGAGCAGGAGAGGACATAGAATCATAGAACCATCCAGTTCCAACCCCTGCCACGGGCAGGGACACTTTCCACTAGAGCAGGTTGCTCCAAGACCCTGTGTCCAACCTGGCCTTGAACACTGCCAGGGATGGGGCAGCCACAGTTCCTCTGGGCACCCTGTGCAAGTGCCTCATCACCCTCACAGGGAAGAACTTCTGCCTTATATCCAACCTGAGCATCCCTGAGGGCGAGGCACAGCAAAGGAGGAAGATCTATCCCTCTGGGTCACATCCCCCAGGACATGAGTCACCAGACACTCATCAGCCACCTCAGCCACCTAAGGCATCACCAGCCCCGGGGACAGCACAGTGAGGAGAGCCCTGGGGAAGCACTGAAAGGCTTCATGGATCCACCTGCTTCAGACTGCCTTGTCTGAATGTTTGCATACTTGGAACCACATAAAACCATCCCTAACACTAACGAAAACAGCTTCAGAGCGACAGTGGAGTGCAACTGCAAGTATTTTGTGGGTGCACACCCCACGCTGGACCCACCATGTGGGTTGCCAAAGTGCACAAAGATATCCCTGTCCCCAGGAGCTCATGGCGGAACATAGAATCATAGAATCAACCAGGCTGGAAAAGACCCTGAACATCATCCAGCCCAAACATTGCCCATCACTGCCAAGGCCACCACTAACCCATGGTCACTGAGGGCCTCGTCTACATGGTGTGTGAACACCTGCAGGGATGGTGACTCCAGCCCTGCCCTGGGCAGCCTGTTCCAATGCCTGAGCACCATTTGGGGAAGGAATTGTTCCTCTTCTCCATCTAAACCTGCCCTGGTGCAGCTTGAGGCCGCGTCCTCTTGTCCCATCCCTTGCTCCTTAGGAGCAGAGCCCAGTGCCCTCCTGGCTCCATCCTCCTGTCAGGCAGTTGTAAGGACCTATCAGGTCCCCCCTGAGCCTTCTCTTCTCCATCTGAACCCCCAGGTCCCTCAGCCATTCCCCATCACACTGTGCTCCAGGCCCTGCACCAGCTTCAGTGCCCTTCTCCGGCCCCACTCCAGCACCTCAGTGTCTCTCCTGTAGTGAGGGGCCCAGAGCTGAACACAAGATGAGGCAGAACACGCAGGAAAAGGCGTTCAGTAGAACACAGTTTGCGGTTGTTTTTATTGCAAGCCACACCTGCACATCGTCCATGCATTCATTCCCCTCCAGACTCATCCAAACACTCACCACTTGCAAGTTGCTTCCCAACAAGAATCAACTTTGTTAAGAAAAAAGAACAGAGCCCTAGGCAAAATTAGCTTTTTGTCTTCCAAGCACGCAATTATCTCTTGCAAAACTACGTAAGTCTGAAATGCAGGAGAGGCAATACTGAGCTTCACTAAAATGGTGCCTTTAAAGTAGAAATTGTTGCAACATGTGGAAATAACATGGGGGATTTGCAGCTGCGGAAAACTGGGGCTACTTTTTATTGTATAGTTTCCAGGTATACCAGGCTCCAACAAAGATGACCCTAAAAAATCACAGCTATGACTGTATCACATATAGCACTCCATTTTCAGATCATTTTAGAGGTACAAATGAACTGCTTCCCCATCCCTCCTGAAGCCCTCATCGACAGGCTCTAAATACAACTGAGCAACCTGTATTCCCAAGGTGTACCTGTAATATACATGAAACATATACTGAACAGCCACATAGATCTAATATATGGTGGTGTGACGTGGCTAAAAATGTTCTTGGTGTTTGTTTGGGACTGCCTACAGAAGAAAACCCTGATGCCACCCTACCTACGTGGCAACCTGGGCATGCGAGATGAATATCCAAACATCTTCGGTGCCCACCGTCAATAGACATAGATAGCTATTAAGTAGACAGATGCAGACAGAGATTAGGAAATGTTTTTGGAGATCATCAGAACAGCCTTTGTAAAGGCACAAGCTTCAGAATGCAATGAACTGAAAGGCAAAACAGAGACTTAAGATTTACATCCCAGATCAAGCCCTGGAACATGAAGTAATAATGGTGGTTCTGGATAGAACAGGCAGCAAACTGCATCTAATGTGACTTCTTCAGACAGGCAAAGCAGGCAGGAATGAAGCTGGCACAGGTCTATGCAGATGCCAGCCCATGACACACTCGTCAGAGATTACAAAGTCTAAATGCTTTCTAAAGAACCACAGAAAAAAAAGCCCCTTTGGTCATTAGTTCATTTATTTTCATATGAAAAAAGAAAAGCAGCATCTCCAGAACAGTTTCAGCCATGCGCCTCCTGCATTTCTGCTCTCCCCCATGACCACCAAAAGAATCAAGCTGATGGTAAAGCAGTTTTTCAGGGGCAGGGAAGCGTACGGCTCTGGTAATCCCATGGAAACGGATTCCTCCTCATGCCTGAGCATGTCACATCCTGGACCTCTCTTGCACCAGGAACACCAGCACATCCCTGTTCAGGACCACGGCTGGTATGAAACCATCCCAGCATTTTGCCTGCACAAAACGAATGCAAAATTATGCAGCTATTTTCCATATGTAATTACTATGAATTAGTATGCAATTGGCCAATTAGATTCCCTTCTTGCATGCATCCCGCTTCTAAATTCAGGACTCATTATGGAGCGATCCCCTGGTTTGATAAGCTGTCCAGCCGATGGGCTGTCTCCAAGTTCTGTTCCCAACCTCAAGGTCATCCTCCAGCTCCTCCATGGGTGTCCATCACAAGTAGAGGCTGAAAACACTCGGTGATCCAGACAACTTTCATTACATTCACAGGATTTTATCTGTAAGGAACCTCCAAGATGACCTAGCCCCACATCAACCCGAACAGCAGAGGCTCGTAAAGCCCTCATGTGACATTAGAGCATGTTTTTCCAAGAAGACATCCTATCCTGAACTAAAGACGATGAAGAGCCCATCCCGTCCCTATGCAAGCATGCCAGCATCCTCCCTGGAAGTTTATGCAACATTTGGCACATACAGTTACAAGGTGCAATGGAAAAGCTTTTACTACTCATCCGCTGCACATGTGTGCTCCAAGGACTGAGAGGGTACTGGGGAGGACCTGCCATCACCACCAACTTGGAGGCAGAATGCTTCTTCAAACCCGTTTTTCACAACTGGCATAATCCAGCCAAGGAGGAAATAACAAAGGAAAAGAGCCTCCCAACAAGCCTGGTTTGAAGTCATCCCTGTGGGTCTAGGTGGGCTGCATGGACCTCAGGTAGCAGAGAGCAGGAGAGGGGGCTTGACACCACTGCTCACCCGTCCCCAGGTCCTCTCCTAGGGCTGCAGACCCCAGTGACAAGCAGCCACTCTTTGAGGTAGAGCTGCTTCGGCTCCGATGATGGTGGAGGTCTGGAGTCCATCACAGAGAGAGGAGCCTGCTGAGCTACGAAGCCCACTTTGGGGAGCCGGCAGCAGAATGTGGCTGTGCCAGACTGCCTTGGCTGCAGCATTTTCCTGCTCCTGGGGAGGAGGAGGAGGGGGAGGAGGAAAAGGACAGGAGCAACCGGGAATGGCTAAGACCCATTAGCAGCACTGGGGTTGCCAAGCAACTAGGAGGCACTGGCGAGAGACAGTATGGATCAGGGCCAAAACTGCTGCAGCAGGAGACCACTGGGATGAGCTGGGCAGGAGGAGGCTCCACATCATACACTGGTTAACCCTCATGCATCCACTGGCTGCTCTTCCACCCGCTATCAGGTCCCTGAGGTCCATCTCATGAGGATGCTCATGCAGCAGGACTGCCTCTGAAGGTGAGAATGCCCCTACTCGTCCCACCAAGGAAGGCATCACCATCCAACGATGATGAAAGGGAGTGTTGTCTCCCCAAAATCCCACCATCAGCACCCTCACTCCCCACAGTACCTTTTATCCAGCAACCACAGGCAGCAACAAAGGAAAGTTTCCCCTCCAACGCCACACAAACTCTCGCCAAATCAGAGGACATGTTCTCGAGACCAGAAAGTGGCTTTAATTTCCTCCTCATTTATCATTTTTTTTTTTTTCGGGGGGGATTTACTTATTTATTTTTAACACCTTTGCCTGCCTTTGAGGTACGCCTCCCAGCCTTGGTGCAGCAGCATCTTCCCCACTTATTCATGTTTCAAAATCAGAAGTGCTTTTCCCCTCTATTTCTCCCACTGAAATCAAGCAAACCTACAGTTCAGCTTGGCCGTGGCACAAATAGCTCCAATATTAAACTGAATTTAAACAGAAAGACGAGAGATTGAGGTGAGCTCTTAGGCGCAAGTTCTTCCCTGTGAGGGTGCTGAGGTGCTAGCATGGGGTGCCCAGAGAAGCTGTGGCTGCCCCATCCCTGGCAGTGTTCAAGGCCAGGTTGGACACAGGGGCTTGGAGCAAGCTGTTCTAGTGGAAGTTGTCCCTGCCCATGGCAGGGGATTGGAACTGGAGGAGCTCTAAGGTCCCTTCCAACACAAACCAGTCTGGGATTACATGATTCAAGTTTTTTTTCCCCATCTCTGCAGCATGCACATCCAGAGAAGTGGTCCAGGTCTGCTGTGGATCATGGTGTGAGAAGCTGCTCAGCATCACCAACCCTGAGATGTCACCACCCTAAGCTCATCCACAGCCAGCACTGAGGGCCCTTTGCTCCAGGGCTTTGCTAAAGGCTCTGGACATGTTTCTCTAAAGAAGTCTGAGGTTTGCAGTTACCTGTTGATGTAAATAGGGTGAGTTCCAATGCTACCTCAGCAACTGCTGTGAATACACCATCCTCCTCCTCCCTGCTTCTCCCTAAAACAATGCACACGTAAAACACTCTGCTTTAACACGACAGTTTTTCTAGCTCTTGTTTTCAGACGGAAGTTCATGCTCAAAACAAGAACAAGCAGGTATTTTACAAGGATGGTTGGGCATTTCTTTACAACTCCAGGACTGACAGAGATAATGGGCTTAGAATAACCCTGCATGCACAGTCCCAGAGAAAGTCTGCTCCCAAAATCAATGGACTAGCCAGGCGAATAAAATCACTCACACTTCAAAATGTTACGAGCTCGGTCCATAATAAAAGACATCAAAAAAGGCACTGAAAACACAGGTGGTGCTGCAGGAGTACGTACATACCTGTACAGACAGGTATGGGATACTTAAGTTGCATCAACATCACAAAAAAAATAAACACCCTTTTTCATATTTTGAAGGGTTATCATAAAATGAGTTCTTTGAAAATGGACAATAAGTCAATTTACAAGCTGATGTCTAATTCCAGTCACTTTAAATTTACAACCTGAACCCAGTAAATTCATGCATCCTCCTATTAATTGCACATTATCAAAGGCCTCATTTATAGCCTTATCATTTGAAACAGTGATCGTTAAAGGAACCCTGCTGCTTCCTTCCCTTGTGCAATTTCACATGGCATCTCTATGCTTCTCAACAGGCTGACTGAGAAATATTCCTTGGGGTAAAATAAAAAAAGGCTCTAAAATAGAGTATCAGGGACTAATTTAATCAATCCAGGGCACTGGCCAACACCAGGTCTGTACCAGCGCCTTGTGCCTTCGGATAGAAGAGAAGACGAAGGCCCCCAATACCACATTCCAGCCCTAGAAAGAAACTCTAAGGTGCAAGCATCTGAAAAAGGGATGATTAAGGAAGGCAAGGCTGACAAGTGGAGCACTGCCAGCAGACGGCAATGCAATAACGTTGCCTGCAAATCCCCGCTGAGCAGCTCCAGTGACTATCATCAGTCATGTTTCTCTTCTCCTGTTTAATTGACAATCATGATGCTTAAAAATGACAGCGAATACCCTGAACGTTTTCTCTCACATTGCTGTGATTAACTTCTGTAACTTAATTCTCAAGCTGCAAACGGTCACCAGTTTTGGTGACCCTTCTGGACGTCAACCTCAAGCTGGCTGCTGACCTAGCTGAGGTCACCATGCTCCTGCCCACCCTTTTTTGGTTTTACTTTGATTGTGTGCTCATGACAGAGCAAGGCAACCTAAAAATAAATCCCCTGAAGGGACTTACATACAAAAGTTGCCAATGGCCTCTCACTCGTGTCCCTGTGCCAGGGTACAATATGATCTACAGAAGGGCTCATCTGCGATGCAATCATAGGGTTCATCACCTGCCAATTAGCTTGAGGTCCATACACTTGCTAATGCTGATTTGGTTACTCCCATCAGATTTGATCAAGCATGCAAATCTTCAGGTTTTACGCTAGAAAAAAAAAAGCCTGAAGAAAGGAGAAGGATTCAGACAATAAATAAATAAAACCATCATTTTCAGATTAAACTGAAAAAAGAGGGCAAGAAGTAAACTTTTCTTCTTCTCCCAACCTCCTCCTCTGCTGCGTGCACATAGCATTGGAAAGGCTCCTTCCACCAGGAATGGAGACTAACAGGCACTACAGGGCAAAGAGCATCTTGCAGATTAGCAAATGCTATATGGAATAGAACCAAAATCTGCAAGAAGTAGCAACAACAGGTTGGGAGAAAATACTTCTCTCATCAAATCAGTAGCTTGTGAAGGTACTTGGGTCTTGAGCGTGTTGGGTGAGGAGAAGCTCTCCATGACCCGGCTTCAGTGTGCACTTGAGCCCAGGAGCTGTTGGAGAGAGTCCAGAGGAGGCCACGGAGATGCTGCAAGGGCTGGAGCAGCTCTGCTCTGGAGCCAGGCTGAGAGAGCTGGGCTGGGGCAGCCTGCACAAGAGAAGGCTCCTGAAGGGGAGACCTTAGAGCAGCTCCAGTGCCTAAAGGGGCTGCAGGAAACCTGGAGAGGGGCTTTGGACAAGGGCCTGTAGGGACAGGACAGGGGAATGGCTTTAACCTGCCAGAGGGGAGACTGAGATGAGCTCTTAGGCAGAAGCTCTTCCCTGGGAGGGTGCTGAGGTGCTGGCACAGGGTGCCCAGAGAAGCTGTGGCTGCCCCATCCGTGGCAGTGTTCAAGGTCACGTTGGACACAGGGGCTTGGAGCAACCTGCTCCAGTGGAAGGTGTCCCTGCTTGTGGCAGGGTTGGAGCTGGAGGAGCTTTGAGGTCCCTTCCAACACAAACCAGTCTGGGATTCTGGGATTCTATGAATTCCTGAGCTCAGGAATTGAATTCCTGTGCCATGTTGCTCACCCCCACAACGCAAAAGGACTCATGTCCTTCTCAGAGCGCTTGGCTGACAGAGGTGACAAGTTTCAGATAAGCCATACAGTTGCTGGTTTTGCCACTGGCAGATATATATACATGTCAACATCATGTTCATAGAGGGTGTCCTGTCCAGTTTCCAGTAGGCCTTATGATATTTGTGGGTCCAAATTTTCCCTGCAGCTCCAAATGGAAGCAGTAATTCTATATTTTAGGTCCTGAACCACAGTGTAGTTTTGTTATTAAACATTTGACGCTGCCTTGAAGCCTGGGAGTGCCATTTTATGTGCGTGTGAGAGGTTATAGAACATTTGGGTGTCATTTCTGACGAATGGCCCTGATAAGTGTTAGATCTCCAACCCGTTGCTCTTGCAAACACTATTATTTCTTTTCTTATTTGTTTGTACTGCAGTAATTCATTCAGGTGCCAACCACGACTGAGGCCGTGCTATCAATACATGTCCTGACAGCAGCAGCAAGAGACAGGACCATCTCCACCGACTGCAGACGACAGCAGGAAGCATCATGGTTGGTGTTGGTGGGGAATGGAGGTAAACACGGCTGATTTCCCCCAGTCTTGAGGAAAACTGCAGTAAAGCAAAGAGAACCCTGATCCACAGAGCACCCACCTAAGTGTTTGTTTAACCAGAAGAGGACCACCTCTGGCAGAACAAGGAGACCTTGTTCACATTGAGATGTGGCTCCCACCACAACTAGATGATGACAAGAGCAATTAAAGGCCATCAGCTCATGCCTCTGCAAAGAGTCTCAGATAAAGCTGTCCCAGCTTCCCTACACACCCCAGAGGCCTACTTCCTTGCAGGAATGCTAAGCACACCCAATGAATGCTCCAGACTAGCCTGCATGGACCCGCAGGACAAGATGCTATCAGCCTGTACTGCTCCTCCCCTTTATAGAGTGGCCCAGGGCAGCATGCAAGCCATGCTGCTGGTGAGCAACAGAGAAGTTGTGAGTGGATGTGCAATAGTCCAGCTCTGCTCTGGCAAGGTGCAGATCTGCACCGTCCTTGACAAAGCCAACATGCTGTCCAGATGCAGGCTGACATGGCCCATTGGACCTATGGGGATGCGGGCTAACTTGGCACCAGTGGCCAGGAGCAGTGTCACCTCCTCTACCTGGGCCAGATGTTCGCCCCACTGCATGAAGGACCATGTGTATGGATAACTGCCATGGCTATGGGTGAGAGTGAGCTGCTGCCACCTTAAGCCACAGCAGCCAACGTGTCACCAGGATGGGATGAAGCTCCAAGCCATGGAGCTGAGATCCTAGCCGTGCTCCCTTGGAACCATACCACCATCTGCACTGGAAGCAGAGCTGGCTTCTGGTTCTCCTTGCCACCAGTAACAGGCAGTACCACAGAATCACAGAACCGATGAGGCTGGGAAAGACCTTTAAGATCAAGTCCAACAGTACCCCAGCACTGCCCAGGCCACCACTAACCCATGGCACTGATGGCCTCGTCTCCATGGTGTGTGACTCCACCACTGCCCTGGGCGGCCTGTTCCAGCACATCACTCTCACCCTTTGAAGTCCTTCTCAAGAGCCCTGCTCTTGTAGGAGCTCCCTTTGCTCCTGCAGATCCATTGGCAAGGAAACCAGCATCCTGGCAAGCCCCACTACTCCCCCCGCCTGCTCCTTCCTTCTCCTCAAAAACCAGAATAATGCAAGCCTTTTCATACCTACCAGCTCAGGTAAATAAACCCGCGCACCTCCTCCCAGCGATGATAATGGAGAACTAAGATCTAATGAAATAAATTAAACATATTAATAACAACAGGAAGAGTTGTTTCTTTGAGCTGGTCACCGTGAGATTAAAAGCAAACAGAAAGCAAAGAGACCCTGATCCCTTTTGACCGGAGTGCTGTAAAACAAGTGGCACAGACCCAGCAGGGCTTAAAATACACAGCAGGGCACACCCTTCCCTCCAAACACACCTGCCACTTTCTTTCCTCCCTTTTCTTCTCTCCCACATCCTCTCTGGAGAAGCCAAACTTCATTCATTATGGAACCAAACTATTTCCTTTCTTATTCTAATATTTCTTCTTCTTTTTTTAACAGGCAGCCATGTGGGAGCAGGGAGGGCAAAGGAAGCCCTGGAGCTTTTCAGACACAATAAAGAAAATAAAAATTAAAAAACAAACAAAAAAAATTATTATTAAACCCCAAACCCATAAACAAACAACCACGTTCCCCAGAATAAAGACTTCAGGGAAAAAAGGCCAAAAACATTGTACAAGCTTCAGGGGCGTGCCAGCAGAAGAGAACGGAGAGTCCTCGCTACCAGGGAGAGCAGTGGGACAGCAACCAGGACAGAGGGATGCTCCAGGAAAGACAGAGAGAAGGTTTCACATGAATTTAGCTGCCTGAAAATGTCTTCAGGCACCTGGTTCTGGTCTCTGCAAAGCCCCATTGCAGGCAAACTCAGACCCTTTAGATACGGTCTGACTGCCCCTTTACTGTGCTCTGGGGAGACCCCCCCTGCAGTCCTGGTCCAGCTCTGGGGCAACAGCACAGGAGGAACATGGAGCTGTTGGAGCAAGTCCAGAGGAAGCCACAGAGACGCTGCGAGGGCTGGAGCAGCTCTGCTGTGGAGCCAGGCTGAGAGAGCTGGGCTGGGGCAGCCTGCACAAGAGAAGGCTCCTGAAGGGGAGACCTTAGAGCAGCTCCAGTGCCTAAAGGGGCTAAAAGAAACCTGGAGAGGGGCTTTGGACAAGGGCCTGTAGGGACAGGACAGGGGAATGGCTTTAACCTGCCAGAGGGGAGATTGAGATGAGCTCTTGGGCAGAAGCTCTTTGCTGTGAGGGTGCTGAGGCGCTGGCACAGGGTGCCCAGAGAAGCTGTGGCTTCCCCATCCCTGGCAGTGTTCAAGGCCAGGTTGGACACAGGGGCTTGGAGCAACCTGCTCTAGTGGAAGGTGTCCCTGCCCATGGCAGGGGTGTTGGACTAGTTCTGTCCATATTAATACTAGGGGTTGCCCCAACCCATGTGCCAGACCTTGCACTTGGCTTTGTTGAACCGCATGAAGTTTATATGGGTCCACTTCTCGAGCCTGCCCAGGTCCCTCTGGATGGCATCCCTTCCCTGAGGCACGCCAACTGCACCACTCAGCCTGGGGTCATCTGATAATACAAACCCTTCTGACCAATTCTTGTTTTATAGCTTCATCATTTTCATCCCGTAGTGATGACAAACAGAGTGCACGCAGGGCTGTCAGCACTATCCAGAACCTGGCAACCTGCCAGCAATCCAGAACCTCACGCTCTGAAAAATGGGGAGCACGGAGGGGTGCACATACTGTTCCTGTCCCAGGAATGAAGCAGGGGGAGGGTGGTGGGGAGCGAGGGAATGGCTTCCATTTAGGGGATGGCACCCTGATACAGCACCCCAAAAACAATAGGGTGCAAGAGCCACATGAAAATGAGGAGGAGGAGGGGGACAGTGTGCAGCATAGAGACAGGGCTGGCAGGAAACGCTCCTGAGACACTGACACTGCAGCAGAGAAGACAAATGACTGGCCCAAGGCCACGCAGCAAGGCAGTGTCCCCTCTACATGACTTTCAGTCTCTGCTCCGGCACAGCATCGCTAAGGGATCCTTCAGCAAAAGGTTACATTGGCTTCAAAATGGTGTGATTTATTTTACACCCATACACACACATAAAAATGTACATGCTAAATTTTTGCCTCCTTTCTCCTCTATCCAGATGCACTTAAACACACCTCAAAGCCTTCCTGAATAACCGGAAGAAGTAAAAACTTTGTATCTCTCTGCCATAAGAAAACTCACAGGGGCTGACTTGACTCCAGGAGCATGAAGCAGGATGCTGCTGTCAGTCCCACCTAGCAAGTCACAGAATCCCAGCCAGGTTTGGGTTGGAAAGGGCCTTAAAGCTTCCACCCCCTTTCAGTTCCAACCCCTGTCACGGGCAGGGACACCTTCCACTAGAGCAGGTTGCTCCAAGCCCCCATGTCCAACCTGGCCTTGAACACTGCCAGGGATGGGGCAGCCACAGCTTCTCTGGGCACCCTGTGCCAGCACCTCAGCACCCTCACAGCGAAGAGCTTCTGCCTAAGAGCTCATCTCAATCTCCCCTCTGGCAGGTTAAAGCCATTCCCCCTGTCCTTTCCCTACAGGCCCTTGTCCAAAGCCAACCTCCAGCTTTCTTGTCCGCCCCTTTCAGTACTGGAAGGCTTACAACCACACAATACTGCAAGTATTTCCTAGATGCTATAAAACCCTCCCCAAGGACTGCAACAGGAGAGTGGCTGGACGAGCTGAAGCCTGTCCCTTGGAGAAGTCACGCTGGAGGAGATCCATCCAGGTGATCTATCTTCCTTCTGCATTATACAACCACACAGTAATGGCCAGCTCAGAGGGATTTCCTTCAGGAAACCTCAACTGTTACTAAAATGGCAAGTTAATATCGAGCAAGAACTCAGCCGATGTTAGACCAAAGGATGGGCACGATAGGGAATAAAATATTACAGTCCCCATTCAAATGTTTTTATTTGTAAGAGCGGAAATAAATAGACCTATCTGCAGCCTGCAAAGAGGGGAGGCTAGGGTGAAAAGACAAGAGAAACACTGCACACACATTGATTTGCTTCTTTGCCATTTTTCCTAATAAAGAGCCCGGCATGTCTGTGCTGATGGGCAGCTGGGGTGAAGGAGGGCACGCTGCCCGAGGACACAGCACGCACATCCGAGCTCTGGCTCTGCCCGTTTGTGTTGATTTTATTAAGAAATAAACAAATAAAATTATAATTTAAGAAGAAAGGGAGAAAAGAAGCCGGAAAAGTTATGTGGCTAATAAAGGGCTCTATTGTGCCATCAATTTTTTAAGCTTTAATGATTTCAGGAGGAAGTTCAGCTCAGCGATCAATAGCACAATATGGGCAGGAGGGCTCAGATGAAATCCATTGCCGGAGCTGCAGCGAGGGCTGGGGAAATGGGGGCTCGGAGGAAGGAGGTTCCCCCTGCCTGGGCAGAGGAGGCTCCAGGGGACCCCTGTCCCGCACAGCTTTCCCGTCCTGTCGATCCGGTGCGGTGAGAGCTCCCCCTCCTGCCGCACGGCGGGTGCAGCGGGGACAGCAGGGACGTTTGGAACCTTTGGACCGCTGCCCGCAGAGCGGGAGGTGGCCATGCAGCACGCACATCGGCGAGGATGCTCGCCCCATGCTCTCCACACTGGGGCTGAGCCTGTGCCGTGGTGCTCACCCCATCCTGAGCCCATCCCAGTGGCGTTTTCCTCATGCCGAGTCCATCCCAAAGGTGTTCATCCCACACTGAGCCCATCCCATGGGCGCTCATCCTACACTAAGCCCTCCCAGGGATGTTCACCCCACGCTGAGCCCATCCCATGGGTGCTCGCCCCATACTGAAAACATCCCAAAGGTGCTCTCCCCACACTGAGCCCATCCCGAGGGTGCTCACACTACACTGATCCCTCCCAGGGATGCTTAGCTCACACTGAGCTGGTCCCAAGGGTGCTCACCCCATGCTAAGCCCATCCCAAGGGTCTTCACTCCACACTGAGCCCTCCTCGGGATGCTCACCCCACACTGAACTGGTCCCAGGGATGCTCACTTCACGATTCCCACACCTGGGCTGAGCCCATCCCAGGGATCCTTTCCACCACTCCCACCGCATGTGGGGTGTATGAACAGCCCCCCGTGTCCCTCTCCTCCTTCATGCACCCCATCCTGAGGGCAGCCGTCCCCGCTCCCGCCCGCAGCCGGCAGATAACCGGCAGACATACCGCATGGCCGAGGCTCGCTGCTGCAGCCGCCGGGGAGGCTGGAAGCGGGGTTATCCAGGGGGGAGATCTTGCGCCAGGCAAAAACCTAAGTGGCACGATGATACAGCGTGAAGCTTTCCAGCATCAGCGGGGACAACGCCTCGCCCGAGGTGCCACCCAAGACACAGCCACAGCTGAGCTTACACGGGCTCAGGCAGAATAACCCGAACAGAAACCCACCGAGTGGTCCCCAGCACCGGGGAGAGCGGGGGGGGGGGATCCTGAAACAGCGGCGCAAGGTGGAGGGGCGATGGGATGGGATGGGATGGAGACACCCCCCCTGGATCCGGTCCTGGATTAGAAGGAAAAGCTGATGCTGGAAAGTCAGCATGCACTTCAGCTGTAAGGCAGGCAGCAGGAACTCCAGCGGAAAGTTTTACCACAATGCATAAAAAATAAATAGAATTTTATGATAATAATTTAAAATATTAAATAATAGTTCTTATTTAAGACAAAAGAAGAGGGGGGAATAGCAGACCTGGAAGGCAGGGGTGATGGTGACAGCGGCGCTGCCCCTTCGTGATGCTGCCGCAGGTCCGTGACCCGCCTGTGCTGCGACCCCTCGGTCCCGGCCCCGGAGTGTGGAGGGGGATGAAGGGATGTGGTGGAAGCCCCGCCGCGGTGCGAGATGAGCGCGCTGGGACTGGGATGGGAAGCGGCGGGACGCGTCGTGTGTCCCCGTCGGTGAAGGCGGCAGACGGGGAACCCCGAGCCCCGTCCCCCCCGCTCCTTCCCAACCCCGGTACGCCGTGACCGGGCTGAGGGAAATCCTTTAAAGATAGATTTAATGAAGAACTTACCGTCTGCAGCGGAATCAAAGGGGCCGGAGCCGCGGCGGGACGGGACGGGCGGGACGGCGCAGCGGGGCACACACCGGGAGGCTATGGGGGGGTGGCTGCGGATGGAGACGGGGCGGCGGTGGGGCGGGGACGGGACACACACACCCGGGACACAGACCCACCTGCGTGCAGCGCCCGCCCGCCCCGTCCGGCCGTGGCGCCCGGCGAGCCGAGGTCCCGGATGTCGGTGCCCGCTCCCTCCCCTCAGCGCGGATCGCCGCTCCCCCCCCCCGCCACCGCCGCCGCTGCCGCCACCGCCCGGGGCGGCCCCACCCCCCCGCAGGGGGGGGGGCACTGACCGCTAAAGGGGGGTGTTCTCAGCGTCCCGCCCGCCCCGTCGGGGAGCTGCCACGTGGGACCGGCGGGGGGGGGAAGGGGGAGCCTTAGTCCCTCTCCCTTCCTCCTCCTCCCTCTTCCCTCCTCCTTCCTCCTCCTCCTCATCCTCCTCCCTCTTCCCCCCCATCCCCGTGTTGGGCTTGACAGGTCCACGCGACCAAACAAACCGCGGCGGACGAGCGTACGGCTCAGCCAATAGGCAGCGAGGGAAGGCAGAGAGGGGCGGGGCCGGTGGCCGCCTGAGGGGAGCGTGGGGTCCGCAGGGTCCGAGCGCCGCCCGCCAGCCCCGCAGCGCGCTCCGTGAGGGGACCCAGCGCGGGCCCCCAAGACCCGCGGGCGGGAGCCGAGGCGGGCCCTGGCACGGCATATGGGTAGAGACGGGGGAAACCTGTGCTGTTGGGAACGGGGGGAGCTCCCCTGGCGTCCGCATTCAGCCCCTGGTCCCCGCCTTCACGGAGGTGTGCAGGGCTGACGGGAATGCCAGTCCCTCAGGAGGAACAGCAGAGCGAGCTCTCATGTCCTGGACTATCCCGTAATTACAGAACAATAAACACTTAGAATGGGTTAAAATCCCCAAAATACAGAGCTGCTCCCGCAGGTCCCGCAGGCAAGAGTATGGTGGATGTGGGCATTGCCCCAGCCCTCACAGGGCTCTGGGTCCTCTCCACATCCTCTTCCTAATCCCAATCCACCTGCATTATCCAGTGCGCTGGGGAAGGGGATCTAAGGGCGAAGTTCTCCTTCTGAGGTAAAAACCGGCCCTTGCTGCAAGGATCGGTTTCCATGTCCGTGTGGACCACAGACGTAGGGAGCCAGGAGCCTCGTGTTGTGTCGTGCCGCCTCATCCCAATGAAACCTGGGTGAGTCCTCTAAAGGCTTGGGCTGCAAGGGAATAGAATGCAGGCAAAGAATGCACCTAAATCTGCCTCAGACCATGACATTAGGATAGCAAGAAGCCTCCTCTGTACATTTAATTGAATCACGGAATGGTTTCGGTTGGAAGGGGCCTTAAAGCTCAGCCAGCTCCAACCCCCTGCCATGGATAAGGACATCTTCACCCTAACCCTGAAAGAAGCATGGAGTTTGGCCGTAGGTGGGTAGGAAGGCAATGGTAAGAGAGGACAGGCAGTGCAGCAGCTTAGAATGGTAAGATCATGGATGATTTGGGTTGAAAGGACCTTAAAGCTCACCCAGTTCCAATCCCCTGCCATGGGCAGGGACACCTTCCACTAGAGCAGGTTGCTCTAAGCCCCTGTGTCCAGCTTGGCCTTGAACACTGCCAGGGATGGGGCAGCCACAGCTTCTCTGGGCACCCTGTGCCAGCGCCTCAGCACCCTCACAGGGAAGAGCTTCTGCCTAAGATCTCATCTCAATCTCCCTTCAAGTTTAATCAACTTAGTCCCAAAACTGGTATTGCGAAGGAAAAAATATCAGGGTCCTGACAGCAGTGTTTTTAAATGGCTGTTTTCTTTGGCAGGCTGTTGTTTGGGGGATTTGGGGATTTTGATTTATGTTTTTGTTTAATCAGACCTAGTCAAAATCACAATTTGTTTTTATTCCATCTGGCAGCCTACCCCATCATCAGGCTTCTGGGCTTTCCCATCAGATCCCCGAGTGCTGTTGGCACAGTGCTGAGTCATGGAAGTACATTGTCATCTAAGTAGCTGAGTCTTCACCCTCAGTAGCAGCTATTTGTGGGGATGTTCTCCCTGTGTGCATATAGAATACTTACAGCACACTATTTTCCAAGATCTCTGTGGTGGATACAGCACACTTACATCAGGTGTTTCCAGTGAAACACCATATCAAGCTGCTCCTTGAGGATTCATTGTGCTGCCATCCATACCTTGCAGGTGGAGGAGCCTGGCACAGTGATGCTCCCATCCAGCCTGGGATCTCTGTTCTAACACCGGGACTAACCATTGCTGATGGCTGACCCACCAGCCTAGGATCTGACTCTACTTCCTTACTTCATCAAAACTCTCCAGCTTCAGTGGAAATCCTTAATTACTGGCATGTTTTTCAATTTAAAGGAAGATTTAAATTAGAAAGGGTGGAAGCAGCTGCTGCGACTTTTCTCTGCTGATGGAGGAATGTGTGTTCCCAAAGACAAGTAGAGACAGGACTTGGGGATGCCTCCCAGAGAACTGCAGAGAGCTGTGGCATGGTAAAACTAGGCATTCTCTGTATCACAAGGTTTTGGAGAGAAAAGACAAAGGACCAGCAGCCCTTTTTCATCCAGAGAAGGGAATCAGTCCAGCTACAAAAGCTCCCCATAGGAGACAGAGAAAATGGAAAAATACCAAGCTTTATTTTGTCCTCTAGACCCACAGTTAGCACTTGATTATGTTTAAAATAACAAGCTGACAGGAACAGCGTGATGCCTGATCTTCCCGGTACGCATCCTGCCTTCAAAAACCCATCGAGGTGCTGTAGTCTTCCCAAGCACTCAAACCCAAGGAAGCAAGAGCACCTTGGAAAAAGTGTGAGACACAGGACAGATGTGCCCTAAGGATTCCCACACACCTTCATCCAGCAACCACTCACCAGCATGGCAGGCAAAAGGCTACAGGGGAGAGCAGCTTTAGACAGGGCAGAAAGTGTCTGTTGTATCTGCCTCTGAGTGTTTTCTCCTCCTGTCCCACCACAGGCAAACTTAAGGTGGGACCAAACGAAAGAAGACCTTGGGCTGAGATTAGAAATACATGAAATAGAGACATAGCTTTTCCTGCTCCATTTTGCAACTAGTTGCACCCAGGTCCTGAGTGCTCTAATTGGTCTTAATTGCCCTGACCAACCTCACCTTTACCTATTCATTCTCCATTCATTAGTCCAGAGGCTTTACTTAAGGTGCTCAGGCCTGGACACCTTACCTGAGCTGTGTTATAGGAGTACCTATATGTAGTCCAGCCTGGGGTGCTGTGGCTTGGATCAGTGTCAGACCTACGTTATAGCCTTGTTTCCAGTCCTGCTCCTGCAGTACCCAAGTGGACCCTGGACCAGTCCATCCCCTCACCTTGCATGGGACTCTTGATAGTTCCTTCTTACCAGCACCCGGCCCTGCCAACCCACTTTATATGTGGTGGGGCAGCCAGCCAGCGAGGACACCACTTTGCTCTGGTCATCCTAGGCGCTTGGCTCATCTTCCCTTGGCAGGAAGGATCACTGAGCGTGAACACACTGCAGCACCTGCAAAAGCTGCATGAGCACTCTGCTTCTGGACCATGTTCACTACATTTATCTCCAAGGCTTGTCTGGCAGCTCTTGTGGCTGATGAACTTGTGAAGACTTTGGAATGTGGTTTACAGGGTCAGGAAGATGTGGCCACCCCTGCCTTACTGCCATGTTTGTTCCACTTGTATTTTTCATAGAATGCAGACTGGCTTATCCTGGAACACACCTTAAAGCTCATCCAGCTCCAACCCCCTGCCACGGGCAAGGACACCTTCCACTAGAGCAGATTGCTCCAAGCCCCATCCAGCCTGGCTTTGAACACTGCCAGGGATGGGGCAGCCACAGCTTCTCTGGGCACCCTGTGCCAGCGCCTCAGCACTCTCACAGTAAATGGAGGATTTTGGCCAACTCAAAAGCTCTCAGGCATTTTCCCAGAGAATTCTGACGTGTCTACTTTATCCTCTCCTCAGAGCAGTAACTCAGCTCTGTTAGAGAGAGGTCAGCTCTCGCATTCACTTGTGATGTGATTGAAAGTGTGGAAATTGGCAGGAAAGGTAGGGAGCTACCTCATCTTCATGCACATAATCAATAGCAAATCGTTACTTAAAAAGTAAAGTGGTTGATGGTGGTTTCATAGGGCAAGACATGCCCTGCATTTTCAGTCTTTGATTCATGCCGCTTAATATGCCTTGAGATGGAGCTCAAGGAGTGGCTCACATTGTAAAAGCTCTCCAGTTAGCTTCTGGTGCTACCTCTTACCAAGTGTGTCATGGTTGCTTCAGCCTGTCTGTGGCTATTCTCCATTCCAGCTCCATCAGCCTCTAAGGCCCTGTTAGGGAAATCGGTAAGCCCAGACTTTGGAGTGATGGCACCAAAGCACTTGTGGAACTCTTGCCAGGATCAGGACACTGTCAGTGTGGACCAGGTCCAGTCATCATGGGGCAGAGCAAGGCACAGCTCAGTCCCCCTGCAGATAAACAGCCAGCAATGTGGACAGGGAGCACAAGCTGTGGCAGCCCAATCCATCTTGCAATGGAGAGAAGAACCTTGCTCCTATCTTCCGTTGTGTTTAGGTAAGGCTCTGTGCGTTCCCTTTTGAAGATCATGGTGTACAGAAAGCCTGTTCTCTGAATTAACAGCAGCACATCCCTCACAGGTACACACAAGTGTTTCTGGAGTGTCAGTCTTCCTAAACACTGTGTGCTGTCCGCGTGAGTGTTCCTGCTCAAGTGCAGGATCCAGAAAGGACTCCAGCAGTCCTTCCCCTATTAGTGTAACATTATTAGCTTTACTCCAATAACCTGTATTGATTTTGGTCTGAGGCTGCTTTTTCAGCATGAGACAAAGCTGGGTAGGATTTTTTCCTACATTATTTGTACATTGAGGATGCAGGGACTGTTCCTTCACTGATACCCCCTCCTTTCCCCTTGCACTGACAGCAACCTAATTCTGCTTGCTTCCCTGGAGCTACCCTGGGGTTTCTGTCAGTTGGTATGGGATGGGGAGGTCCTTGGGGAAAAGGTGAAAGTTGAGAGTTGCAGGAACCAGGCTGCTTTACCTGGGAGGAGGGAAGCACAGAGGAAGAGCAGCAACTGACTTCGGGCTTGTGAGATATCCAGTCAATGATGGCTTAAACTACCCCATCTGAGTTTGCATTAGAGTGGAAGCCTTCGCCTGTTGACCATATCTAGAACTGCTGCTCACTGGACAACTACTGGCCAGCAGCATAGAACCCAAACCCTCTTCTATACATGTCTCCCACCTAGAGCCCTCCTGGTCCTCAGGTTTACACAGCCTTAAACACTGCTGACAACTGCTCTGATCCCCTCACTATACCATAACAAAGACTGCCTGGTAGACCTCAGCCAGGTGTGTGGAAGTAAAACCTGCTTGAGGGCTACCACACTCCATCCAGATTCCACGCACTGTGTGGGACAAGGTTTTAGCCATCATTCCTGAAACTATAGTATTGCATAGTGGATGGGAGAGCTGGGATTGTGAAGCTGCTGAGCCAGCATGTCTGTGGCTATTCTCCATTCCAGCTCCATCCCAAGACCTTCAGGACATACAAGTTTGAACTACACAGCCAGGCTTTGCTGGGGTGACCTGTCCCCGGCGTAATGATGCTCACAGGCTAACCATTAAAGGCTGTGCCATAACCAGCTTACTAAACATCTCTGCACCTATCTGCAGAATGGCCAAGTCTTATTTCACTTAACCTCATCTCTCAAATGAGGTGGTAATCCTCTCTTCATATTATCATAGAACCACAGATTGGTTTGTGTTGGAAGGGACCTTAAAGCTCATCCAGTTCCAACCCCTGCCACGGGCAGGGACACCTTCCACTGGAGCAGGTTGCTCCAAGCCCCTGTGTCCAACCTGGCCTTGAACACTGCCAGGGATGGGGCAGCCACAGCTTCTCTGGGCACCCTGTGCCAGCGCCTCAGCACTCTCCCAGGGAAGAGCTTCTGCCAAAGAGCTGCCTAAAGCAGCATATGAAACATCTTCCTCCAAGGATGTTTAGCCCAACAGGTCTGCATTTGCAGTGTGCTATTCAAAGGCTACATTAATGTTGATGATAATAAAGTGTCCTTGGGGATGTAGGAGGGCAGCCATGGGAGTAGCACAGGCTCCAGCGAAGCCAGTCACAAATCTGACCTCAGATGAATGCACCAACTGCTCTGATGCATCCTTGAAGCATCACAGGGCAGCAAGGGACCTAGCCTGATATATGCCATGAAGGATAAACCCTGCAATCATGCTCATGAAGCGGCCTGGAAGAAGGGAAACTTTGCATCCAAGTGTGAGCAGCTGAAAGTGGCTTCAGCAACAAAATGCCAGTTGAGCTCAAGAGGAGCATGAAGGGTTACGGATCCTTGTGCCATGACAGGAGGTCATTGGCAAGGCTGATCCTGGTCATGTCCTGTGGAGTCAGCCATCAGGGCAGACCTGATGTAACTGGGAGCTGAAGCGGGATGCTTAACTTGAAATGGCCCAGGGACTGAACAGATGGCTCCTCTTTATTTGCATGCTACTTGGATTTGTGAGTCAAGCAGAAGAATAACTTAATTTTTGACATTTGCTTCTCCTCAGAGCCCGGCACAATTTACGTTATACTGGCATTTGTGTGAAGGATGTTGCTTTAGGCACAAAACCCATCCTGGCTTTAACCCTAAAAGGAGCCAAATAGGCAGGAACCATGTTCCTCCCCAGCTCTTTTGTAGGCTTTGCCAAGGGATATCACACTTACACAATGACCAAAGAATCAGGAGAAAACAGTCATTTGGGGCTTGTGGAAGGAAGGGGCAGGGTTGGAGTTAAACTGGACTGGAAAATATCTCATTTGTAGCCTTGAAATGAGTGACTGTTTGTGGATGAGGTTTACCTCCTATTAAAAATACCCTTCAAGGGCTGTGCAGTTAGTCTTGAGCGCGGGGGATAAATTTAGTAGAGTCTTGTTCCTGCTGACACAAACTTAAGTGAAAATAATATATATGGCCAGGGCACAACATCTGCAAGCCAATTAAAAACCTGGCTGATGGCACCCAAGATGACAGTTGCCATGACTAGTGTGTCTGCGTGCCACCCCTTCAAGAGGGAGAAAAACAGATCCTGCTTGGCTGTGCAGCATGCTCCTATGCCTGTGACAGATAATGGTGATTGTTTGAAAACTGGAGTCCTAGGAGCCTGTTCCCCTCACTGTCCCTGGTAACCCTGTGTGGTCACATATGTGATATTCATGGGTTTGACTGTAGGTCAGTAGTAAAATTCACAGAGTAGGGCAATAAAGTGTGTTTTCTGGACTGACTGTAAGCTATGAGAATTAGCCTGGGTAAGGACATGTGTGCTTTGGCCAGTATAAACATACACATTTTTGAAAGGCTGTATGTGAAACAGTACACAGAGAGAGGCTCTTGGTTTTCCATTGGACAAAGCGCAGTTATCCTTCACCCATCATTTTAAGCAAAGTATCAGGAGTTGTGGGGGAAACTGGTTTGTGATGGGAAATAAAGCAGACAGAAGAAGGGAGAACCATGCTCAGAAGTGTGGGGCTCCTGCGTGTTTTCCACACTTTTCGTCATCTTTTGCATTCACTGTGATCCCCCTCTTGTGGCTAGTCCAGTGTCTGCAAAATTTCACTGTCAGTGCCTGTCAAGGCTCAGTGGCATTAAGTTCCTGAGCCAGTGCAACTGAAATAGGGTGAGGGAATAGGTCAGCTGCCCCTCAACCGAGCTGCTGCGACTGTGCTGGTGTAAACTAGAAGACAACCCAAAATGCATCAGCTCACACCTCTCCTGTTGACGGTTACCCCAGCAGCCAAAGTTATCAACCCATCCTGGAGATGCTGACCTTGTGTAAGCTCTTAACATGCTCCCGTTGTGAAGTAAAACACCAAATTCATGGCAAGTTCAGATAACACATTTTCCATGAACATACAGATTTAGCAGCCCTGCTTATGGGCCATAACTTGTTATAGTAGAGTAACTTGGTCACATTTAACATGTTTCAGATTTGCCACAAGCCCTGAGTGAATAAGACATGCCTGGAGCTCATTGTGATCGCAGTGTTACTTGGACGCAAATAGGTCTCCTGCACCATCTCTTCTACATCCCATGTTGACAAAATGTCCATTGCAGTTCTGACCTCTTGGAGCTGGTCACTTTAAAAATAAAACCAAGCCCAGTGTTCATGTGGAGGTAGTTGGATTGAGAACTGTGGTGTGGGATCTGATACCCCTGAACGAGCCCATTGTCTCTCTAATGTCTTCAGGGAGCCCAGGATCTTTGAAGATTGAGTTCTGCCACTAGCTATAAAGAGGCCACTGAAGATTGAGACCTGCTCTTCCTTCTTCCTTTGGTGCTGCATGGTGGCAGGACAGATATCCCATAGTCCACCTCCTCTTTAGGATCTATCCATGTGTGCAGATCCAAGTTCCTGAGGCCCAGCACTATGACCTCTTTGAATATCCTTGTAATTTTTCACCTACTGGTTTTTGTTCCAGAAACAAAATGCCTGATGTTGAATTAGCCTGGCATTGTGGCAGGGCCATCTGTTAGACGCGACACAAGCAAACTCTGATGCTTCATTGTTTTCTTCATCATTCGCACTGTGTGAGACTCACCATGGCACAGGACCTGCACCAGAACACATCCAGAGCTGAAGCAGAACTTGTGGCTGATGAGCTGGTGTGGTTAGGAGCAGCAGGGCTGTGCTGCATGGTGAGGACAAGGAAGTACACTCCATCCCATGGCTATGCTCTCCCTTACCTTTTTCTAAAGCAGAAGACCCTAAAGCTTCATCTCATTGCCAAAGCATGTCCAAGGCCACTGCAACTCCCCAGCACATCCAGAATTACCAGCGTGACAAAGCCCAGCACTTGAAGGCACTGGTAATTCAACTTACAGTGTCGTCAAACTGTAATTGTTTGGGCAAAAAGTTTTCCATGCCAGATGTCTGCTTTAGGCTGAAGTTCTCTGGAAAGTTTCAACCAGACTATTTTGACCATTTCCAAGAATGAGGGGAAAGCACAGTGTTTTGCCCAGATCTTGAAAATAAATAATTCCATGAAGCAGTTATACCAGAGAAAAGCCTCCATGCATTGAAGAAAGAGCATGAAATGTGGTTCTGCTGTCAAAAAGTGCCATTTGCCACTTCCAGGAAAATTTGTTTAATTTTGAATTTGTTGTAAGCTCTGCAAATCATGGTTTGCATGTGCTCGACAGATCCAGTCACAGATTAACAACTCTGCTCTCTGAGGACTATCTGCAGCAGGCAAGCTCCAGCCCAGGGCTGCAAAGGCTGGAACATGAAATGGCTGCTTCCAGCACTGGAAATGAGAGCTGGGGAAGTGAAGAAATGTAGAGAGAGCAGAGGGATTTCTGTGGTGAGTGTGGGAGGTGTTGGGGTACTTTTGACAAGGGCCTGTAGGGACAGGAAAAGGGGAATGGCTTTAACCTGCCAGAGAGGAGATTGAGATGAGCTCTTGGGCAGAAGCTCTTCCCTGTGAGGGTGCTGAGGCACTGGCACAGGGTGCCCAGAGAAGCTGTGGCTGCCCCATCCCTGGCAGTGTTCAAAGCCAGGCTGGATGGGGCTTGGAGCAATCTGCTCTAGTGGAAGGTGTCCCTGCCCGTGGTAGCGGGCTGGAACTGGGTGACCTTTAAGGGCCCTTCCAACACAAACCAGTCCGGGATTTTATGACAGGGTCAAAAATGGATAGGTGCTGTTGGAGATCTCTCCGTGAAAGTTATACCATAAGCTGGCCTAGAAAGATGGTTAATGATGAAGTTCCCATGATAGGTGCAGAGCCAGGCACTCTCTCCCTGCTCCTCCAGAAACGCTCTCCCATGGTGGCAGGGACAAGAATGGTATGTGCCCTCAACACTGGGTCACATCCACAGCTAAGCAACCTTCCCATACAGGGAGAGTTTCTTCTCATAGCTGCTACAGGGACAGCAATGAGAGATTCAGAGCTTGGCTGCCATGCCGTCATCCCAGAGGCGATTTCAGTGGGAAAGCTGGGATGCCCCAGGGGCATGTCTAGGGCACTTTCAGCTGGCATGGGATGGAGATGCGCTGCATGATCCCGCAGCGTTTGCCATTGCAGAGACGCGGGGCAGGCTGACTGGAGCTCTGGGCTGCTCCTTCCGGCACCCTGCTGCTAACATCTAAAGCTTGCACTGTGTGTCTGGACACAGCCCCACAGCGTGCCCCGTGGACGCGAGTGCAGATAACATCTGACTCCCTCTTGTCCTGGCAAGAAGACTGTCTTCCTTTATAATGCCGCAAACCAGATGCCAAAAATGCACTTTTGCCATCCAGTGGAGGCAAGGTTGTTAGGAAGGGAGGCGTTGACACAAAGTGCCTTTGGGGTAAATGGCACGGAGCAGCATCCTTAGTTCAAGAGGCTGTCTGAGTTTAGCAATAGTCTCTTGTTCCCAGGCTCTGGGCCAGGGTAAATTGGCTGCAGTGTACTTTGGGAATGAGGATTTTGCCTCCAGGAGAAAAAGAGCTTAGCACAACTCTGCTGAGAGTCCCTCTTAAGCTCATCCATGCAAGTGACGGGTGCCAGTTCCTCGGTTGGGCTTGTTGCTGGCCTTCCCTGGGTGTAGCAAAAGCTGCCGTTAGCAGGTACAATCAAGAAATACAGATGTGAGGGCAGAAAGAGGTAGAGAAGCAGGAGGGGCCTATGGATTTAACTTGCTTATATGAAGTAGCCTGAGTTGATTGAGTGGCATCTCCCCAACGGGGAGGAGAGGAAGGCAGAGACTGGGATGACTACTCTCCATGCTCCGAGCTTTGGGAACACAAGTGCGTATTCCCCACCATGAAAAGTACTTTAATGCATTACACGGTATCTGGGAATAATCAAAGTACAAAGAGCCTCAGCACTACGCCCTGTCCAGCCCCTGCTGCCCTGGATGCATCCCTTCCCCTGGGTCTGAGTAGTGGGTGAGGCATAAGCCGGTGAGGTCTGCTCTAGCTGAGAGGTCCTGGGGTGTTCTCTGTTGTCTTCTCTGTTGTCTTCTCTGTTGGCTTCATTCAGCTGCTTTGCCCAGGAGTCCTTCAGATTTCAGGGCTGTTTGCCCTGCAATGGGAAATGTGGATTGGAACAGGCACAACATCTGGAGTCTCATAACCCACGTGGCTCTCATCCACACTGGAGGGAAGCATGGCTGTAGCTCAGGCTCATGGGCCTCTGGGTTGCCCAAAGAGGGTCTCCTGTGTTAGCTGAGATGTTTGAGGCCATCTCTGTCCTTGCCTTCAGCCACCACCCCATGACATGTCTCCTGTGAGCCCCGTGTCATGCCCGCCAGGCTTTATGTCAGTACCTAGAGCATCTCACATGACTGTGGAGACCTACATTTAGGCAACGGAATTGAGCTCTTGATGGTCATACTATGCATAGGTTGTCCTGGGATGTGCCACTTCTGCTGCTCAGCTCTTGGGCCCTCCGTTCAGCTAGGCTGTCTGGATGCATGCACCATGAGAAGGTAGTGGATATATTCAGTCACCCTTTCCCAGAGGGCTCCAGAGCTGGACCAGAGCAGATGACAGCCCCAAGTTCTGGTTCAGGGAGCAGAACAAGCCTCATTTCCCACCCTATACTTCGACCTTCCCTGCACTCAGAAGAGACATCCCCATTTCCTACTTGAGGTTCAGTAAGCCAGCTGGATAGAGTCCAAAAACAACCCCTTCTCATGGTTTTCACTTAGAGCAGGGTTTTATATTTAAATTACATACACCTTTAAAAACAAAGGGTTACCACTTCTTGAAAGTCTTAGGCTTATAACACTCTATTAAATTTCCTTAATCACCAAACTTGCAAATGCTGCCAGTTGAGTGGAGCAGTCGCAGTCAAGGACATAAGTCTCACATAAACCCCTGGTTTCTTGAGGAACTAATGAATGTTTTGACAGAAGCTGACTTTTCTGCAGATGCAGGGAGACTGTTCACTTCATTTCCATTTGCTTGCCTCACTCAGCTCGATCACTTCCTCAGCCAGGACTCAGAAGAGAATTGGCAATTGAAATAAGCAACAAGGTGTGTTTTAATCCTCTGGGGATAGAAAAAATGAGGTGTGAAAATCCTCTAGTTCTAGAAATCTTGTTTCTGGTCACTACATGCATCTGTCAAGTCAGGTCACTGACAACAGGACTTTCACCATCTAAGTTGTTTTTAAACAAGCTGACGTTTCCCTTTCTATTTATCGAATGCACTCAGGCTTCATCCCGGATAGCTCTGGCCAGGAGCAACCCATGTCCGTGCTGTTTGACTCTCTCATCCTTCAAATCAGAGCGGCCCTCTGCAAACTGCTAAGGCATGAGTCTCAGGCCCATGAGAATGAATTTGAATAAACTCATTAGTAGTTCATTTGTCTACTGTTGAATTCCACTAAATTCTGTGATTTGGTACAAATGAGTAAACAGATGAGCAACACCCATTGTTCTATAATGTAAAACATCCACGTTTTAAAATTCTGAAAAATGGGTATTCATTTATATGGTGACCTAAATATGTGTTCCTGTCCTAGAGCCACAGCAGAATAGAGCTGGGAGGGCGCTCGGCTATTCAGCTCATTCTTGCTTCTACCCAAGGCAAAGTTAGCTCCAATTTTTGGCCCAGCTTCATCTCGTGTGTTATTATGATCTCCAGTAATGGATATTCTACAACCTTCACTTTGATCACACAGCTACCTACTAACCAAAATTTAGCAAAGTGTTATATTTAGCTGGAAATCAGCATATATTAATAGCTACTAGGGAATGTCCTTGGAAAAAGATATATTCTCATTGCAAAACAAGATGAAAAATAATGATTTCAAACATGATTGCATTTGAAAACTTAATTGGACTGAAAGTGTTCTGCACACCAGACCCCACTTCAAGCCCCCTCCCTCTTTATTTTTAGGCTTCATCAGTTCACTGGCTTACTTTAGTTCCAGGACGACTGAAGAGTACAGGATGATAGTACTATAGTGAGCAGTCAGGGTGGGGAGAGCAGAATTCCTTTAAGCTGGCATTCCTGCAAGGGGTAAAGTCCTTACAAATCATAGAATCATAGAACGGTTTGGGTTGGAAAGGACCATAAAGCTCATCTAGTTCCGACCCTCTGCCATCTGTAGGGACACCTTCCACTAGAGCAGGTTGCTCCAAGCCCTGTCCAACCTGACCTTGAACACTGCCAGGGATGGGGCAGCCACAGTTTCTCTGGGCAACATGTTCCAGAGGCTCACCACCCTTACAGTAGAACATTTCGCTGCTGGTTCAGTGCAACTGCTCTGCTCGGCTCCCCCTTAACGCAGCAGTTACCTGGCTCCACCGGCAAGTTAAAGCAGAGATGAGCTGCCAGGGCCAAGCTCAGGGTCTCCTCTTGCTGTAAAATCATAACAAAGCATTTTGCTTTTCAAACGCTTGTCTAACCCAACAGGAATAATTTGTGAAGGAATCCTGACTATACTTGTTGTTCAGTTCATTATCTTTATGATCCTGTCCCTAAAAACACTTAATGGTTAATAAACCTTAAGGAAATACAATCTTACAGGCAAATGTTTTGGCTGAACATCTGCTTCAGTTCTGGAAAGGGCTGGTCTTTTGTCTCTTTAATTTCCTTTTTGACCTTTTCAGAATACAGACTCCTACATTAGCCGTAGGACAGCCGTACAGAGCAGGTGACACTGAACCCCTGGCTACACGTCCCCTACAGATGCTCTTGCTCCACAGCTATTTTGATGCTAACCTTTCTGCAGGTTCTGTTATGCGTCCCAGAAAGGCTCTTCAAAAACCCCAAGGAAGAGTCCTGCCATTTCCAGAATGTCCGCAGGGAGTCCCAGTGGCAGTTTGGAAGAAATCCTAGTTTTGTGATGCCAACTCTTCTGCCTGTGTCAAAATACGACTGCAGAACATCATTTGCATATATGAAAATGCTTTAGAAGAGAGCTCAGCAGTGCTGCACCATGTTTATTGGAGAGCCTCAGCCCTGAGTGAGATGGTCCATGTGGGTGAAGCTGGGCTACACCTATGTCACAAAGGGAAGAGCTTCAGAGGTCAGCCTAATGCCACCTCAGTCCGAGCTTGAGCAGCAAAGACAGTGTGCAAATCTAACCCTGAGACCAGTTTTGGATGTATGCTCAGCTGATCACATAATCTGAGGGCTGCTCATATGAGGTGACTTAGACATCTGCAAGGATATGATGAGACCCTGGGGATGATGAGACCATGAGGATGTTGAGACCATGGGGAGCAGACAGGAAGGAGGTGCAGTCTTACCCCGAGGGGTCTGTGCTGGACCATCTCCTCCAGATTAACATACAAGCTAATTGTTTCTTACAAAATAATGCTCTGGGGAAGCTGTGCCTTTATATTCAATAACCCGTGGGTTAAGACACCTCTGGAAGTGCTTGAGGAGATGATGAAGACCCCTTCCCAGCTTCAAGGAGATGAGCTACATGGCAAGCTGTTCTGGAGTGGGGCTTGTTCAGCTTCTTCCTCTGTTTTGTATAAAATAATTAACTGGCAAAGAGGGAGAGACAGAGAGAACATGTGAGTTTACAGCTCATTGCCTAGGCATTCATCTAGAAGGGGAAGACCTAGTCCCTGTTCTCAGGACTGTTTAAGTTAAACACAAAACTGCGTGTAACTCTATAGACTCTGCCCAAAGACCTTCTTTGTACCCAAAGGTAACCAGAAAGTTAAAACAGGACTAATGAGGAGAGATAGGTGTGGAGTTTCCAAGCCAACAGTGGCCTCCTCTGCCCAAGGATCACTGATGTCTGGAGACCACATAATTCACTGTGGACCTCGAGCCCCGAGTCTGTCCATGGACTGAATGTTATCAACATGACCGGGCATTTTGAAAGTACTTGCCACCTTAACATCTAAATATGAGTGATAAAACTAAAAGGATGTCTGGGGAATAGAAGGCTTGTCTGACTTGGTTGGAAGAGTTGATTCTCCCTAATTACTCACATCTGTTGGTGACAGATTACTTTTTAGGAATGGAGATGTACCTTAATTCTTGCCCAGTTCCTACAGTTTCTAGTGTGGAAGACCCCAGAGGAAAGGTTTGCCCTTATTACAAACATGATTTAGCTGGAGTTGCCTCCTGGCTTTCCATCAATGACATGTCATTGCCATGCAAGTCCTCAGACAGTGAGTGGTGTGTTTAGAGAGCCTTTGTTCCTGTGTTTGGTGAATTGATCTCCATCTGAGAAAGTATCACTCACTGTCAGAAGTAAAAACAGCCCGTGAAACAGAGAAGGAGCAGCCTGACTTCAAAGGGCTGTGGTTCTTCTCTTGTGGCCTCTCCTAACCTGCATGCAGCTGAAAAACTTGTTTGACCCAATTCATTCCAGGCCTCCTTCTTCCCCTCCAACAGACAAAGGCGCACAAACAATGAGTGCATTCAGGTGCAGAAGAGCGAGGGAAACACAGAGAGGCTCCCGCTGCACACACCCAGTTCCCACAGATAAGCACTGAGCCGGAGGAGTGACAGGTTATCTTGGGCAGAACCAGCTGCATGCAAGGTCTCCTTGAAGTCAGTGGTGTGTGTGGAGAGATGCTATCTTTTATTGGGCCAACTGGTAGAGTCAGAAGAACTAGACAAGCTCTAAAGCGCACAAACCTTTCTTCAGGCCAGGGAAATACTTGGGCGGCCTGAAGCCAGGAGGTGCATGAGATGTCCGAGGAGGCACAGAGTGGGGTAGAAGGTGAGCAGAGGTAAGTCATTGGCTAGGACAACCCTGAGCTAAGTGTCTGGCTTGGCAACCCACCAGACACTTGACTCTAAGGGAGTCCTTATAGTGGCCTTCCAGTACTTAAAGGTGGCCCACAGGAAAGATGAGAAGAACTTTTGACACAGGACTGTAGGGACAGGACAAGGGGGAAGCTGTGGCTGCCCCATCCCTGGCAGTGTTCAAGGCCGGGTTGGATGGGGCTTGGAGTAACTCGCTCTAGTGGAAGGTGTCCCTGCCCGTGGCAGGGGTTGGAACTGGATGAGCTTTAAGGTCCCTTCAACCCAAACCATTCTATGATGTGTGACATGTGAGTAATTCTCCTTTTTTTGGACCAATTTAGCTTCCGACGCTAGATGATGACATCTCATCTCTTGGCTGGCATATGGCGAAGAGTGGCACCACAGCATCAACCCTTTCCACCAGTTTAAGCTGCCATGAAAAGGTCCTTCAAGGTCATTACCTGGCATTAACAGGGTGCGTGGCTGGAAGTTGTGACCTTGGAGGTTTCCAACACCTGATAACATGTTCAGGAGACTTATTCCTGCAGCAGAGATACCAAACGACCCCCAGGCGGGGCGGCTGCAGCACGCAGCCCTTTCCTTCTGCAGGAGCACAGCCCTATACTGAGAGAATCTCTGGATTTATTTTTTTTTTTTTTTTTTTTTTGCCTATTTCTATTTTTAAATGAGCTCCAAGCTAGAATTCTATTTTTTATTTCAGGGATGCATGTGCCTTCATTTCCTCAAGCTGATATTTATTCATTCCTTCCTCCCGTCTCTTTTCCAAGAGAAATGTCTTAACATTTGCAAAAAGAAACTATTGGTTTTGCACTTTAGAAATGTGAATGTGTCACTATAGCAATTATCTCTTAAACTTAACTAAACAGGCCTAATGCTGTTAAGCTTAATAGGAACTTTGTCTCCTCTGAGCACTTTTCTCTTTATTAATGACTCATTGTAAAGCACATTATCACTGGTGTCACTTCCTCAGTCCTGCTTCCCTGCAGTTGGATGTAGCATTACCTCAGTGCAAGCAGATCTCAGGCAGGGATCTTCCAGGGCAGCACAAACATCTCTGCAAGTTCTGTGTTGGATGTCGATGATAAGATGCAAGTAGAAGACCAGATAAAACCATCAAGCAGCTGCCAGATGTGCATGGGTGCCACTGCCAGGTGCCTGAGCAGGCTTGGTGGCTGGTTCAGTGCAGACAGAAGTAGACTAATAACATGCCAAGTGGTTTGGGTTTGGAGATAATGCTGCTGGGAAAAAGGCCAAGGGACAAAGCCAAGATGGAAGGTGGACACCTTGAGCTTTGAGGTGGTTCTTCAAGCATGTGCTCTTTGCTGCTACACACAGTATGTGTGGACACAAAAAATACAACTCCATACAGCCTGGACCAGGCTGATACCTCTCATCACCTATAAATCTCCGTGTACAAGAAGTCCTTTGTGAACTTACTTCTTATGGGCTAGAAATGAGTTTGTCTCAGACATCCCCAATCACCCAGATAAACTCTATTCATGGAGGAGTCCTCCAAGCTTATCCAGAAGTGATCATACCACCAGTGCCTTCAGGGAGAGTTCTTTGCGGGCATCAGTGAAGCTCTACAGGAGACAGCACCCTGAGTGATTTTAAGCTCACACATCTGTTCAATCTTTTTAATGTTGAGAAGATGACCCCCAGTGCCGTGGGTTAGTGGTGGCCTTGGCAGTGCTGGGGAATGGTTGGAGTGAATGATCTTAAAGGTCTTTTCCAACCTAACTGATTCCATGTTTCTATGCACAAGTGACAAATCACCACTGGAGCTGTGGTTTCTATGTACATGTTCCCTCTGGTTGGTGACCACTAGTTAGTAGGTTGAAATACCTGACACTTGCTGTGGGCTAAGATCCTGCACTAAGAAGTTACAGATACTCACCTGTGGTAGGATACCGTTCAGCTTCTCTATTTAGCTCTGTCCGCAGCTTTCTTACTTTAAACATTATCACCCTGCAGGTATCGGTATATCCCACCTGTCTATTCCAGTTTAAACGGTGGTGGCACCAGAAAGGGATAGAGAACAAGGTGGGAGAAACTCTCTCTTTTCAGATGGCATTTCGCTGAGCATGGGTTAGGAAGGTGATACGCAGATTTATCTGTCTTGGTAGGAGGTGGTGACAGTCCTTGTGCCTGTCACCTGAAGGTTTCCCTTGAGTCCTGATAATGTGAAGTGTTATAACTCATAACTACAATCAGGCGCTTCCAGAATAGCCGGGGTGGGAAGACCTCCCCCAGCAAGCTCCCTGCTCGCTGCTCCCAGCTCTCATGCTCCTGAAAGAGAAGTCATCTCCTGCCAAGATATTTCACTGAGTGTCAGGAAGAGTTGGGAAGTGCGCAGAGAGAGGTTGATCCTGACATTCATCTCAGCAGGGCTTCAGAAACCCGAGCAGCAGCATGCACAGCTCAGAAAGGTGTCTCCAGGCAGTTCCCACCAGCAGAGTACATTAGACTCCCTCAAACCCAGCATACACATCCCTGGCCAGCCTCTGGGATGGGCAGTGCTATCATCTGCTTCCCAGTGAGCCTTTACCCAAGGTCCAGATGATGTCTCTTCGATCATCGACTCCCAACCCAATCCCACGCCTGCTGCTTTGCAGTTCCTAAGCGATATATCACAGCACATTTATTCTGACACCTTGTGAGTGCACAGGTTAGTGCTGCTCTGCCAGGCTCAGCAAAGGCTTCTAAATATATTAGTGGAGGGAAAGGATCTGGGATGGCTTCCAGTTTTAACCAAGGTCACATTGGCAAGTGCTGGTGTGCAGCACAAGGATGCTAGACACAGCATCTCTCATGTGAGCTGTATTCCAGCGCTTCTGCAGTGCAATAGAAAGAAACGGGGAAGGATGATGGCAACAAGAAGCCTGGGAAATCCCTAAAAACTTGCTGTGGGTATGTTTTGAGCTCAGCGTCTTTGTACCTCTGGTTATTTTTCTACAAAACAAACCCCCAAACTGTGTTACTTACCTGCCTCAAACGGTAGACTTGGGCAAAATGTTCTTCAAAGAGCTCAGAGCTTTGGGCCCTTGGATTCATCCTAGCAGACGATTTTCCCATTAGGAAGCAGCCAAATGCTCCAGGGAAACACACAGTGCTGGAAACAGCGCCCGCATTCCAGATTTACCCGAGTCTCTTGATGATGCATCCTGCAAAGAGCTCTCCTCCTAGCCACAAGAAAGGGCTGGGAAAGTTTAGGCAAGGCCAAGGACTGGAGGTGAGACACATCAGAGATGAAGGTTTGAAATCCCCCCTCTGGCAGGGGTGACTCTGCGACTCTCTCCATGGGAAACGGAAGAGACCTGGACTTGTAAATGCATCCCTGGACTGGAGGAGGACACCCAGGAGGAGCAAAAAGAGAGAGGAATAAAGAAGAAATGCATATTCTGAGACAGCCAGGAAGAAGCAGACTGTGCTGGCTGAAAACAGGGTTCAGCAGGGGCCAGTGTATGAGCCCAGCAATAAAACAGAAGGACGTTTTACCCTTACTGGCTTCCAGTGAGATTCAGTAACCCCTTAAAGCTGGGGCAGCTTTCCCAGTGCTGCAGTGAGTCAGTGGGAGCCCTGTGCTCCCCAGAAAGCAGGCGAGGGGCAAAGTCAGTGGGGAGAAGGAGCAGGTTGGTATAAATTACCTCTCCATCTTTCTAGGCTAGTGACTGAGAGCGGTGCTGGAGTCTCATTTAACCCTGACACGTATGAGCTGGAAAGGATGCGGGGAGCATCCTAGTGCTCTGTAGTGTTGTGTTTTGCCGTGATTATGCATTTGTGGTGAGGAAGAAGGTGGGGTAGGGGTTAGACTTACCTCCTTAAACATAGAATCCCAGACTGGTTTGTCTTGGAAATAACCTTAAAGCTCATCCAGCTCCAACCCCCACCACGGGCAGGGACACCTTCCACTAGAGCAGCTTGCTCCAAGCCCCTGTGTCCAACCTGGCCTTGGACACTGCCACGGATGGGGCAGCCACAGCTTCTCTGGGCACCCTGTGCCAGCACCTCAGCACTCTCACAGGGAAGAGTCTCCCCTCTGGCAGGTTAAAGCCATTCCCCTGTTCTGTCCCTACAGACCCTTGTCCAAAGCCCCTCTCCAGGTTTCCTGCAGCCCCTTTAGGCACTGGAGCAGCTCTAAGGTCTCCCCTTCAGGAGCCTTCTCTTCTCCAGGCTGCCCCATCCCAGCTCTCTCAGCCTGGCTCCAGAGCAGAGCTGCTCCAGCCCTCGCAGCATCTCCATGGCCTCCTGTGGCCTCTCTCCAGCAGCTCCATGTCCCTCTTGTGCTTTTGCCCCAGAGCTGGACCAGGTCTGCAGGTATCATGGAGCCATAGAACAGAAACTTCTGCCTGTCTCCCCCTCTGAAGCTATTAGATATATTTCAAGCTTGCTAAGGGTTATGAGTCCCAAAGATACCTTTATGCCTTAGGTGGAAATAAGGTGATAGGCAGAAGAGAAAGACTACCCCAGTGCCCCAGGAAGGGGAAAGCTGTCAGAGACATCCCTGAAACACTGACAAGGCAGAATAGTGCTACGGAAGTCCTTGGCTGCAGGATGAGCATCAGGCAGGCTGCAGAGAATCCATCTGTGCCACTAATCTGGTTCTCTAAAGCCACCCTTAGTTACTAATGTGCTTTGACAGAGGAGCAGAGATGTTTTGTCTACTTGCCTTTATTTTTAGCTGCCTTGGGTCAGCTACTCAGACAGTAGCATTAGGACACCTGCATCTCCAGATCTGCTCAGTGGCTCTGAGCCAGACCCTAAACAGATAGTGAGCCTGCACTCACTAGTCTCTCCCTTTTCCCCAGCTCACCTTGCTCCCTCTGGTGCCTCCACCTCCTCCTGATGCTCCCAGACGGTGGCTGTGGTACCCTGCCCAAGCCTCATGGAGTGGACATCTCCAAATCTGGCGCTCAAGGTCTCCTCCTGGCATAATCTTAGACTTGGTCCAAGGCTTTGCAGGACAGCTTAGTGGCTGAGCATCAGAACAGAGGCTCAGATCCCTAATGGGGTGTCTACATCTCACTCCTGCCCTGCTGCACTGCCTGTATCAGAAGATACAGCCACAGGAGCATACCTCTTCCTGTCCTTGTGAAACCCACAGGCTTTCCTCCATCATGTGAAGAAATCATTGAATCATAGAATCATAGAATAGTTAGGGTTGGAAAGGACCTTAAGATCATCTAGTTCCAACCCCCCTGCCATGGGCAGGGACACCTCCCACTAAACCATGCCATCCAAGGCTATGTCCAACCTGGCCTTGAACACCGCCAGCAATGGAGCATTCCCAACTTCCCTGGGCAACCCATTCCAGTTGTTATTAATGTGCCACAAGTGCTGGGGAGGGGGCACAAACTTCATATGTATTTGTCCCCAAGTCAGAATGCGTCTGAAATGACCACATGGCCTTTGGAGCCACTACTGTGCTCACGGCCAGTGCCAAACCCATACTCCAGCATGATGTTCTGGGTCTCACTGTCTGGAGGACAAGAGTAATGGCAGGGATGTCAGCCCTCAGTTATCCTATTCTGTTATTCTTCCATCGATTCCTGGACAGAGGTTGAAAAGTCGATGTCACACTCAGAGCCAGGCTGGTCGGATTCTCCAAACAGGAGCATAGCTTTGATCTAGAAACCATCCAGCAGTGTCTTGCAAAACTTCCAGGATTTCATGAGTTCATTTGGAACAGAAATGCCAGAGGCAGCGCTGCCGACCCCAGGCATTCAAACACCATGACTCAGCCCCCTCCTCGACTCTTCCAAGTCTCCTTTCCTCTCTGGGTTTGCTTGAGGTTAAGCTGGGTTCATATTTTCCAGGTTTCCCTGCTCCTCTTCTCCCCAGCTTTTTCAGAAGGCCAGGAACTTAACTGTTCTCTGGGTTGTGGTGGGGTGTTCCTACAGGCAGAGCAGAGGAGGTGCTCTAACCCCAGGAGCAAGGCCCTAAGTAACGTTGTTATGTGACTTATGGTAAATTTGGGCACTTTGGCAGTGCTTCAGTCTGACTCCTGATTTAATTGCCCGCAGATCCTGCCTTCTCATTAACACAAGAGGTCAAGGGACTGGCAGGAGTTCTGTGATTTGCGGATGAGTATTTAGCTTATAAAACACCCCTGTCTTTGCCTCCCAGCGAGCCCTCCTTGCCCATGCAGCTGTTACAGCTGTTCTCCCCTATCCTGAGCTGCTCCAGCTGACTCTGCTCTTCCTTTTGCCTTTGAGAGGTGCCTTACGCAATGCCTCTGCTCAAACACACCTTTGGCCAGCTACGCGCTCACTGCAGCAGCAATCGGGCATCGGAAATGCTCATTAAAATGGATGTATTTTGATAATTGCAGTCCAGGAAATGTTTTCTTCCCCCGCAGCAGGCGGGGGAAAGGAGGCAGACAGGAGGACAAGTGAGCAGAGCCCAGGGAGCATCCAGCAAGTTCTTTGAATGAAGAAAGAGCATCTGCCTGGATGCAGAACGCATGAGTCTACTGAATACTGCAGCAGCTCTTGGCTGCACCATGTTCAGACCTGGGGAATCTCCAGCCTATGTTTATAATGCACACTTTAAAACCAGCTTTATCCCAGGGAGTGCTTAATCCTTCTTTCATAGCACTTGATGGCAGAGATTTGTAACTCCTTAGGGAAGACACAAAGAAAATGTTCCATTCTTCCTTGGTTCTCCCTGAAGACCATGTTTGGGGGCTGAGAATTTCCTCAAAACCATGGGTCGCTCCTTACGACATGCCCGAGCCCTACATGATTCACGTGTTCACATTCTGTGTAGATGAGGCCCGCAGTGACATGGATTAGTTCTGGCCTTGGCAGTTCTGGGGAACAGTTGGACTTGGTGATCTTGAAGGTGTTTTCCAACATCAATGATTCTATGATTTTACCTGCAATTACTCACTACCTTCTGATAACCAACAGGAAAATGTTACTCCAAAGGGACAGAACATGGGTAAAAACCATTCAGCGTAATTCTTTCCTTGTTCCTGTGTTATTGAAGGGCTGACTTGCAACTACCATGGGCCATTGCCCAGTACTCCCCATCCTGCTCTGCACTGAAAACAGTAGGTGATACTCCCAGCAGACCATATCTCAGGTGTTTTGAGCAGCATTCCATGCTCAGCTGTCAGAGCTTGCAGCATCTTAAGGGTCTGCAGCAGCCAAGATGCTGGACCATGACCCATTGTGCTGGAGCAGCAGGGAGGTGCTGTGTGTGATGGTTTGGTGCTGGCAGAGGATGCTGTGTGTGATGGTTTGTTGCTGGCAGTGGATGCTGTGTGTGACGGTTTGGTGCTGGCAGAGGATGCTCTGTGTGACGGTTTGGTGCTGGCAGAGGATGCTGTGTGTGATGGTTTGGTGCTGGCAGAGGATGTTCTGTGTGTGACGGTTTGGTGCTGGCAGAGGATGCTGTGTGTGACGGTTTGGTGCTGGCAGAGGATGCTCTGTGTGATGGTTTGGTGCTGGCAGAGGATGTTCTGTGTGTGACGGTTTGGTGCTGGCAGAGGATGCTGTGTGTGACGGTTTGGTGCTGGCAGAGGATGTTCTGTGTGTGATGGTTTGGTGCTGGCAGAGGATGCTGTGTGTGATGGTTTGGTGCTGACAGAGGATGTTCTGTGTGTGACGGTTTGGTGCTGGCAGAGGATGCTGTGTGTGATGGTTTGGTGCTGGCAGAGGATGTTCTGTGTGTGACAGTTTGGTGCTGGCAGAGGATGCTGTGTGTGACGGTTTGGTGCTGGCAGAGGATGTTCTGTGTGTGACGGTTTGGTGCTGGCAGAGGATGTTCTGTGTGTGATGGTTTGGTGCTGGCAGAGGATGTTCTGTGTGTGACGGTTTGGTGCTGGCAGAGGATGTTCTGTGTGTGACGGTTTGGTGCTGGCAGAGGATGCTGTGTGTGATAGTTTGGTGCTGTCAGAGGATGCTGTGTGTGACGGTTTGGTGCTGTCAGAGGATGCTGTGTGTCATGGTTTGGTGCTGGCAGAGGATGCCGTGTATGAGTCGGCTGCAGACAGGCAGTCTCTGGCACCCCTGTGTGGCCACCGGCACAATCACAGCCCGGGGGACACCGCAGCTTTCCTTGGGGAGCAGTTATTGAAGACCCCAGCATTCTTGCAGGGTCTAGAGGGGAGACTGAATCCTGTCTGTGGAGCAGGTCCCTGTGAAGGATGGGAGCCTTCCTGTCCTCTCTGCAGGGCCAGGAGGTCTTTATGGATGTGGGCACCTCGAGCGCGGTGCTAATGAAGGGGCCAGGCTTTGGGGCTTCAGTGCCTGGACACAGGGTGCGATCCTGACTGCTCTGTTCCTACACCTGATACAGGGGAGCAGGGAATGAGCTTTTTTTACCCTGATTCACTGCTATCAGTACAGATACAAGTTGTATCTACACAGAGAGTTTATGGTGATAGCTCTTATCTGACTTAAACGGCAAAAAACTGGTGTTGAAAGGCTCCGGGTGGTGCAGCAGTGATGCTGTTAGCTGGGTTTAACGCTGTCGTGTGAGCCCTAAACTAACTCTTTGTTAAAACAGCTGAGAAACCAAAAATAACCAAAATAAACCCCAGTCTGCCCATGGCCAGGCCACCATCATAGTGCTCCAGGGAGGTGCCATGAGAAACAGTGAGTTCCTTTCACCCCCATTCATCTGACCTCAGGCTTACCCTGCTGTATAACCCAACCCTCTCATTACATTTGGTCCCCATCCTACTCCCTAATGTAACTCCCATTCCTTGGGAGCTCAAGAAAGCTGGATTTTCCCCAACCCCATTTGCTTCCCCTCTCCATGCCTCATGGGAGAGGTGGGGAAGCACTCGGAGGGGGTATACTCACCTTGCAAAGGTGTCAGGGTTGGGAGCAGGATCCACATCTCTTGCCTCTGAAGAGGCAGCCAAGGGCAGGGTTGGCCTTTGCAAACACTGGTCTCTCCTGGGCCATGTGCAGGGACATGGTGGGCATGCGGCTGTGTCGTGCGTGGGTATCATGCATGTGGGGTGTCCCACAGGTGATGCCAGGAGCAAGAACAGCCTGGAGGGGCTCTTCTCCAAGTGGTGGAGAGTGTACGAAAGACCTCGAGGGCTTAAAGCACCTCCCAGAGCCGTGGCTTAGAGGCCTTTGGAGAAGAAGATGGCAGCGGTCTCAGTGTCACTTCAGTGACACCAAATGCTACCCTCTGTGTGGCACTGTGGCCATCGAGAGGGCATCTGGGCCAAGCAGAGCAGCCTGTGCACCACCCAGACCTCCACCCAGCGCTAAGCAGGGCTCATCCATCGCGGGCGGAGGCAAGGTCCTGATCTTCAAACCAAAGGCCCTCATGCTATTGTGTTGCTGGATGGGTGCACAGGAACCCAGGAGAGATGTTCTGGTCCAGATCCTTCCCAGTACAGAGCTGTAACAATGGGACACAACCAGCTGCCCCACAAGGGCACAGGCACAGCCCAGGACTTTCTCCTGCGCATGGAAGAACATCCTGGTGTCCCACCAGACCTCCATGTCTGAATCCAGCTCTTAGCTGGCTGGCAGAGCCCTGTACTTTGAAACTGTCATGCTGCGAAGCAAGCTGCAGCCACAATTACCTCTCACAGCACTTTTCCCAGTGCAAATGATGCTCAGGGAATGGAAGAGCTCCCCAGGCTATGCCCGTGAAGTCTTAAATCTGAGAGCAGAGAAGATACAGTCACATGGAGGTGTGGGGACGGCCTCTGGAGAGCAGAAATCTCATTACTTCTAGAGGAAGAACAAGACAGCATCCAAAGGGGGTCAAGGAGCAGGTTAAAACAAACTTTAAAGTGTCTTCTTGCAAAGCTGCAGCTACGTGACTTTTCACTGCAGGTTGTCACAGCCTTTTCGTCTCTGACTCTGGCTCCAGGAAGTCCCTAAGCTGTATTCCCAAAGGAAGGGGCTGTTAGAAGAAATTGAGTTGGCAGCTGCATCCAATTCACACCTTTAACTCCTGGCTACTGGAAGCCAGGACACTGCTTGTGCTGTTCCTAACAGCATTTCCCCAGCAGTCTCCATCCTAAAGGGCTGTGTGTAGGAGGTGATGACCGTCTCCACGGCAGGGGCAGAGCTCTGCAGCCTGCTCTGACCAGGCCAGCACCTGATCTGGAGCCGATCTGACCACGGTTACACTTGGAGGGATCTCATAAGGATGACTCTGCATGGCAGGTTGGAGTCCTGTATGCAGGTCTGGAGCCACCAGCGCAAGAGGGATGTGGAGCTGTTGGAGCGAGGCCACAGGAGGCCATGGAGATGCTGTGAGGGCTGGAGCAGCTCTGCTCTGGAGCCAGAGTGAGAGAGCTGGGCTGGGGCAGCCTGCACAAGAGAAGGCTCCTGAAGGGGAGACCTTAGAGCAGCTCCAGTGCCTGAAGGGGCTGCAGGAAACCTGGAGAGGGGCTTTGGACAAGGGTCTGTAGGGACAGGACAGGGGGAATGGCTTTAACCTGCCGGAGGGGAGACTGAGATGAGCTCTTAGGCAGAAGCTCTTTGCTGTGAGGGTGCTGAGGCGCTGGCACAGGGTGCCCAGAGAAGCTGTGGCTGCCCCATCCCTGGCAGTGCTCAAGGCCAGGTTGGACACAGGGGCTTGGAGCACCCTGCTCCAGGGAAAGGTGTCCCTGCCTGCAGCAGAGGCTGGATCTGGATGTGCTTTAAGGTCCCTTCCAGCACAAACCGCTCCATGATGCCACGGTTCGAGAGCAGGAGCGCGGCTGAGCCGCAGGGCCCGCGGGTACCGGATAAAGCGGTGGGTACCGCGCTGGGTACCCGGGAGTCGCCGCGACCCCTTTGTTCCTGCCGGGGTCACTTGGGGTCACGCCTGGGGGGAACCGCGGCCGCAGCGCGGCCCGCAGTGAGCAACAGCCGCCACCAGGGGGAGCCGCGGCGTCACCGCCCGCAGGTACTGTGGCGAGGGGAGACATTGGGACGGAGAGAACGGTGGGACACCGGGATAAAGGATACCGGGATAAAGGATATCGGGATCGAGGGGTAGGAGAGGGTACAAGAATAGGAGGGGTACCAGGATGGGGAACACCGGGATGTAACGTAACGGGATCAGGGGCGGTGGCGACGCCGTACCAGGATAGGAGGGATACTGAGATGGGGAGCACCGGGATAGGATGAGTACTGGATGGGGGTACCAGGATGGAGGTACTGGGATGGACATGCCGGGCTGAGGAGCACCGAGATTTGGGACATGGGGATCGAGTGTGGAGGTAGGGGCACAGGAATGGGAGAGGTACCGGGATGGGGAATGCCAGGATATGGGATATTGGGATCAGGGAGGGGGGATGTTGTACTAGGAAGGGAGGGGTACTGGGATGGGAAGCACTGGGATAAGAGGGGTACCAGGATAGGGTACTCAGATGAGGAACACAAAGATGGGAGGGGTATCAAGACTGGAGGGACACTGGGACTGAGGCGTGGGGGTGGAGGTGCTAGGCTCAGGAGCACTGGGATGCAGGAAGACTTGAATGGGGAGAAAGGAATGGTACTGGGATGGGGAGCACCACGATGGCGTGGGTACCAGGAAGGGTGAGCACGAGGATGGGTGAAGGTGCTGGGATGCAAGCACACCGGGATGCAGGAACAGGGGAGAGTGATTACAGAGGTGCAGGAGCACCAGGACGGGGAGGGGCTGCTCGGATGCAGGAGCAGGGGGGTGGACATGCCCCAGGCTGGAGCAGCACCAGAGGCAAGCCCATTTCCAACCATTTGTAAAGGCTGGATGTAGAACAACTGGTGCAGGGCACAGAGATGGGTTTGTGGCGTGGTCCTGAAGACCTGGCGATGCCCATGAGGTGCCCGGCTGTATGTGTGCTCAGCGAGGTACCCAAAGGTGCTGCTCAGAGGGTACAAATACCATATACACTGATGTAACAGCTGCTTTTCTGGTCTTTCATAGAGAGTCTGGTCTTTCACCTGGCCTTGAACACTGCCACGGATGGGGCAGACACAGCTTCTCTGGGCACCCTGTGCCAGCGCCTCAGCAGCCTCACAGCAAAGAGCTTCTGCCTCAGAGCTCATCTCAGTCTCCCCTCTGGCAGGTTAAAGCCATTCCCCTTGTTCTGTCCCTACAGGCCCTTGTCCAAAGCCCCTCTCCAGGTTTCCTGCAGCCCCTTTAGGCACTGGAGCTGCTCTAAGGTCTCCCCTTCAGGAGCCTTCTCTTGTGCAGGCTGCCCCAGCCCAGCTCTCTCAGCCTGGCTCCAGAGCAGAGCTGCTCCAGCCCTCGCAGCATCTCCATGGCCTCCTCTGGCCTCGCTCCAACAGCTCCACGTCCCTCTTGTGCTGCTGCCCCAGAGCTGGATCAGGACTGCAGGGGGGGTCTTCCCAGAGCACAGCAGTGGAGGATCACCACCATTTCTCTTAGACCACTAGATCGTATCTCTTAGAGACCCTCACCCTCAGCATCCATAGCCATGCCATAACATGGAATATCACATCACTGCCTGATACCCTTTTCTCACACAGATGTTGTTGCCATCACTCCCATCTTCTGTCTGGTTGAAGTCACCAGCAGTGGTGACATGTGGAGCTGACATCAGGACATTTTTCTTTCACGTTTGGGAGAGCAGGGAGAGAAATCACAATTTGGAGGGGAAAAAGGGTTTCTTTTGTATTTAAACCTTTTTCTCCTACTCAGGGGAAGTCTGGTAGAGCCCCCGTTTACTGAGTTGCTCTTTGGTTCAGCACATTCCCAAATATTCCTCTGTCTGCAGAATTGGTGTGCCAGTGTGGGTCTTGGGACGCTGGTTTCTATCCCGGGTGGCATCAGCATCATAAATAGAAGCTTTAGAAATAGAAATATAAAATAGAAATTACTTAATTGCCCAAACATTGCTGGCTTATGCCAGCTGAGACACCCCAAGTCATCTGCATGGGCACACAGGTGACACAGGACCTCCAGCAGCCATCCAGTAGAGCATCTCTGGTGCAGCTGGATACCTGCATCCTTGCAGCTCAACCAGCTCCAAAATACCTCAGTTTGTAAACCAAAATCAGACGGTACAGGCCCAAAACAGATGTTAGGACCACCATTAACTGAGGAAACATGGGAAAGTCCTGCTCAATCTGTACTGAGGTGTGTGCTTTCTGTCTCCACCCTCACCTATTGCAGCCCCCCTGGTTTTCCTCCTGCCTCTACTGCTCATCCGTCCTGCGTGCAGCAAAGGAGGGAGCAAAGATGTCTCAGTGCTGAAGGTCCCAACTCCATCGCTGCACAGCACAGCTTTGGGCAGGGCAATAAACCCTCCTTAGGAAATGCCACAGCTCTAATTTAGGTGTCCTGAGTCCACCCAGGGGTTGGTGGACAGAGCTATCTCCTCCTTTGGTAGGAGCAAGCCTCTCCCTGTGGAGATCCTGGAGACAGGGAGACGCCTGCGAAGCTCCTCTGTTGTTTGCTCCCTGCCCCTTTGACCTCATCAGGCTTTAGGATTTGAGACACACTAAGTCAGCTGAATCCTTTCACGTCCCAAATGCCCGGACCCCCCTGACTATGTTAACAGCAGCACTATTGCACATTTGTTTCCAAATGCTTTACAGCCAGATCAAGGCCAAAGCCCTGGGTTTACTGTTTACCTACAAGTTAGGGGGACAGAAAATCGGGCAAGGGAAATAGAAAGAAACAAGCTTCAATATTCAGTTTTAGACAGTGAGTACTTGAGAGTGGGGAAAAACATTCTTATTTGGAATTAGAAGTCCATGCTTCTCTGTGAGTCTGCCCTTGAATAGAAACGGGATAAAAAAACGCAATTAAATGTAGAATTAATACATCTATATATGAAATAATTCTTAACGGATATGCTAGATATAAGAAAGCAAACTCATACCTTCATGAGAGGTTGCCACTGACTACTGCGCTGAATTGAATGCTCTCTTATTTGAACGATCTTGAATGATCGTGTCTCTCAGGAGTTCAGAACAAGCAGATCTCATGCTCATCTCTCTCAGTCTTGAACTGAAAACTAATGTCATGCTTCCCTGCCTTTTCAGCTCTCCAATTGCTTCCTGCTGATGGCAGGAACATGTTCTCTCTGTTGGCTAAAGAAGCCACTGCTGCCAGGCCTGGGTGCTTCAAACCCTGCGGCTGAGCCAGCTCAGGTCCATCCTTTTTCACTGATGTCTGCAGCAAACACGCTCTGCAGTCACGACAGACACAATTAAAGGTAGACAAATTGCAGTAAGCTAAATACTCAACTCCCACATGAAATAACTTTGGTTTAGGAATGATCCCTCCATGCTACTTAAACCAAAACATCTCCTATTTAACACTCAACACATCTGTGTTTACAGTGCTCTTTCGCCATCCCAGTCCAGAGTGTTATCCTGAAATCACAGCGCTGTTTGCTTCATCTGCATGTAACAATTAAACCCATGGGGTTGCACCTTCCCCATGTTTGCAGCATGGAACCAGTAGTGTGTCCCTACCTCCACCCATCCCTTCTTGTGCACCCTTTGGTTCCCCCATGGAGACCAAGACTTCCCTCTTGGCTACTCCAGTGCATGTCATTTTACAAGGGCCTATAGGGGCAGGACAAGGGAATGGCTTTAACCTGCCAGAAGGGAGATTGAGATGAGCTCTTAGGCAGAAGCTCTTCCCTGGGAGGGTGCTGAGGCACTGGCACAGGGTGCCCACAGAAGCTGTGGCTGCCCCATCCCTGGCAGTGTTCAAGACCCCATTGGACACAGGGGCTTGGAGCAACCTGGTCCAGTGGAAGGTGTCCCTGCCCATGGCAGGGGTTGGAGCTGGATGAGCTTTAAGGTCCCTTCCAACCCAAACCAGCCTGGGGTTCTATGAAATCGTGTGTTTCAGCCGCATTCACGTAGAACTGTGGCTCCAAGTCAGTTTTCTGAAGGTCCAGGTGAACACACCAGGAGCTGTGTTTCTACCTGGGTGTCCTCAGGTGAGAAGGTGAACAATGCCAGCAAACACCCCCACCTCATGAGCAGTAACGTCCAAGGCTGGGACAAGCTGTGCACCAGAACTGCAGAGGAACAACAACTCCTTTGCTCCCGGTGCTTGCTCAGTACCTGAGTCAGGTAGGTCTGGGGTTTGGCCACGACGATGATGGAAAAGGGCTGGGAATAGGCAGCTACTGCTGATCAGGGTGATGGTAGTGAGAACCTACTCCCTTCATGGTCACAAGCACTCCTATAATTTACTCCCCATGCAACCAACTTCTGCATGAAGCCTACAGAAACCAACAAAACATCAGGTGCTGCAGTCAGTGGCTCAGAGGCAGAAATCCAGCTCTGTTTGACTGTGTTTATGTAAACTTTGCTGCCACATTTCACCTGCCATGAACTGCAACAGGAGCCCAAGGCAGCAGTTTCAAATGCTGGTTCCTGCTTTGTCTGCACCAGGGATCAAAGCTGGAGCTGCTGCTGGATGTGGTGCAGGATGTGGTGCTGCTGGGGCAGGAGAGGCAGTCACTTCCCTGCTCCTGGCTCCAATAGGTTGTGATGTTGAAGATGTTGGAAGGGGATGGGGAAGGACAGGGCTGTGGGTATGTAGGACATGTGCTTGAGTGGAGCTAGCTAATCAGTCCAGTGAGACACAGAGGACATCCTCAGTCTGGTCCTTGTTAAAGGTATTGTGCCCCCAGTGACACACTGCTGCTCTGAGATATCCCCCTGTAATTCACATATATTATTAGGAATTACATATTCCCATTATTATGGGGAAATAATATATTCCCATATATTAGGGGAAGGTATACGCTTACAAAGAAGAACATATTCCCCTATTTTACATAAATGGGGTTTATCAACACCTCCTCCAAACCCTGTGACCCCATGGGAGTCAGGCAGAAGAAGGCAAAAGCGTGCATGAACAATAGTTTCAGGCTGAAGATGGGAAACAGAAACCTTACGTATGTTGGAAGTATATTAGCTACTTGGGGCCATCAGATATGTTATCTGATCTTTAGGCTTGCAGGGATGTTGGTGCTGCTGGTGCCTGAGATCTGGTTGATGGATAAATCCTTCGCAAAGAGCCTGTTTCAACTCACACAAACTCAAACCTATTAAAAACCAAATCTCTTGTTTCTACAGACATTTTCCTTCATGCATTTCCTCCCTGGTGCCCTTGGTTGGCTGGTGCCCTCACAGGGTGGTCACAGCCAGGCATGCCACAAGGTTTAACTCTTCTCTTTGCATCCAAGCACACCCAAATAATTCATCCAGGATTTCCAAGGTGATGCCTGCATATGGATGTTTCCCAGCGTGAGCAGGAGCAGACTTGCTGAGCTCAAGGCCAGCAGGCACAGTCTCCTGTGATGCCCTCTCTTATGCAGCCCAAAGGACCTCACCCATTAATCCCTGTACGACGTCCACCGGTTTATTTAAGCCCTAGCACTCACTATTTTAGAAGCCTCTATTAAATGCACACACAAAAAAAGAAACAACTTTGATTAAAGACTGCAGGCCCCACACCCTTAATTACCTTTGCTGTTAAATGCTTGCAACTGAATTTGTCCATCTTTCATGTCCTGCCATGCATCCCTGAGTTTCTTACCAATTGCAATCACTGTGTCCTGGAGAGAACACACTCAAGGAGATTAATTCAGGGCTATCTTTGTAGCAAAGTTCTGCCCTTTCTGAAGTCTAATCCCTCCTAAAAGAATATGTCACTTGGGAGAGGTGGCCAGGTTGGGGCTTTTCTTCAGAACGGGAGAAAATCATCTCCCATCACCTTGATCTCCCACGACTCACAGCATGACCCTAGTGATATTGGGTGTCTTTCCTTACAACTTGCTAGGATTCAAAAATGATTCAAACATATCATCAAGAATTCAAATATATCATTAAGAAAGGATTTTACCTGGTGAGATATCTAAGTGCTTCCTAAGCGATCAGAACTTGGGCAGGAGTGCAGCTGGGGTAGATAACTGTTGTAGGCCCTTTCCAATTGAACTATTCTAAAACCCAAAATCTCATAGTTTCACAGAAGATGCTGAGCATTTTGAGGTCCTTGACTTTGCAATACTCTGCTTCTCCAAATGGCTACAAATGCCTTCCAAGTAAGCTAGACCAAACGCCATGGACCTCTAGTCAATAAGGTTTTTCCCAGCACCAGGACCCAAAAGATGCTATCAAAGGTTTGAGTCTACTATTGCTAGAACTGTCTGCACTTCAGCCCATGCGAATGAAGCCCAGCTGGGGAACATGGGTTTGTTATACAGGAATTAAACATTATCTGCTGGAAATTACATTATCTGGAATCCAAAAGCAGGCCTTTCATTATTACTTCCCTTTCAAGCTACCACTTTCTCTCTGTGGAGCGCACTGAATTGTGTTGCTGGCCCTTTTTAATTAGGATAATTTCAAAATTAAGTTGAATTAAACATCTTATTTTAGCAGTAGAAGAGGAGACACTGGAATAACTGCTGACAGAAGGGCTGTGCCTGTTCATTCTTGGTCCAGCTCCAAAGACCTGCTAGTATGTATTCATAGGAGCAACGCTAAGAGAGATGGGTTCAGCATCTTCCCAGATTTCACTGTTCCTTCTGAAACAAAGGAAATGTCCACACTCAACGAAGGGAGGAAACAGAGGAAAACATCTTCTTGTATCCCATCCCTGGGGAAAACGGTGGAGTCCTGGTACACAGGAAAACCAGGATGCTGTGGGACCGTGCTTCTGCGGGTTCCCAGTTGGATTACAGCACCATCATGCTACATTTCTACATTAGAAAAGCAAGTTTATTTTACAGCCAGAGCTCTGGAAAAGTTTGACTCATTTTCATAGGATTCTTAGGGAAAAAAGCATGTGCAATATGAAAGCCTGTAACAAACCAGGGTGCACACACCATGAGGGATGTCCTGCAGAAACACGTCCCATCCCTGCAAGTAGGAAGTGGCTTCTTGCCTAAGCTGGGAAACCCAATAAAATACTTCGTGACTGTGTGAGTTCAAACATCCTAAGGACAGCCATGGACACAATTTGATTTGCAACTCTCTCATGGCAATGGTCCTTCAGCTGTCTTTTTCTTATCAGAAACCTAAGAAACAGGCAACTTGGATGTGCTGGTGATGGAGGGGGAGGCAGGAGAGGGGAGAAAGAACGCCTGTATCCTCCTTGCGCATGAATGTCAAGGATGTGAAAGCCTTGGTGTTGATGGATCTGCCATCAGGAATCTGGGGCTCATACACTGTCCTTGGCTGATGGGCAGGGAGAGATGTAGAACAGGTATCAGGAGGTGAAGGCTCCTGGTGATCTTCATTGGGAAGTCCCATCCCAGCATCCTCGTAGACATGCTCCAGGCACAGTGCTCCTCCTGTCTCCTCTAGTTGGCACAATGGGCTGGTTTGAGGAGATTCGGGTTAAACAACCTGATTTGGCTAAACCACACATCCAGTGTGCAGCAGGATGTGTTTAAGGACTGCTGAGGCTCTGGGGCAAAAGCTACCCACCCCGCTGGAGATGCAGGGAGCCCCAGGAACTGCCTCTGTTACCCTTCTGCATGTTAGCAATGGTGTGGGGGTCAAATGAGACTTCTGGAGGAAGAGCTAGGAAAAAAGGAAGGTGACAGGTAAGATACCTCTGGTGAGAGCAGAGAAGGATGCAAAGGCAGGGGAAGGAAGATGTTAGCTGAGCAGTGCTGCTCTGCTTGGAAAACAAACTCAGATGTGCCCATCAGCCTGATGTCAGGGTGATGCTGGGCCACTGGAGGAAGGGCTGGGTGGATATCAGCACCTAGGGCTGGTGGGGAGGCAGGAGGTTCCCCCCCTACTCTGGTCCTCCAATGCCCTGAGCTGCAGGACACAGTCCAGCTCATGGGGTGGGAAAGTGTGGGTTGGACCTGAGTGAAAAGATCTTTGGTTATTTATTTCATAGAATGACAGAATCCCAGAGTGGGTTGGGTTGGAAGGGACCTTAAAGCTCATCCAGTTCCAACCGCTGCCATGGGCAGGGACACCTTCCACTACAGCAGGTTGCTCCAAGCCCCTGTGTCCAACCTGGCCTGGAACACTGCCAGGGATGGGGCAGCCACAGCTTCTCTGGGCACCCTGTGCCAGCGCCTCAGCACCCTCACAGGGAAGAGCTTCTGCCTAAGAGCTCATCTCAATCTCCCTTCTGGCAGGTTAAAGCCATTTCAGACTAAACTGTGTATTCTGGGGCACATAAATAGAACTTTTGCTCCGAAAGAGCTAAATCGTTAACCAGTGTCTGTGCCAGGGGGGATAACTAACTTTAGTTGAGCAGGTCAGTACGTACCTTCACGCTGTTTATTCCACAGCTCCAAATTTCCATCTCATGCTATCCTGTGTGTATAAAAGAGGTTATCTGTAGCATGATATATTCCTACCCAGCACGGTCAATATAAATCTGCCCTGCTCTGATTCCTGAAGGCCACAGAGTGATAAAATATCTACTATATGACTGGCGTGCTTGTGGTTTGATACTGTTATCTCCTTTTTCCCCTATTAAAAGCAGGAGCGTGTCAAGCCCTTTTCTCCGAACATCTTCTGCAGCGAGCAGGCAATGAAATCCTTTCCCCCCCAGTCACCTTACTGGGAAGGCAAAGCAGTCTAAACTGGGATACGAGCCTTTGGCAGCTGAGGGAAGGGAGGGAGGACTTCAGCCAGGTGTATTTTTACCAAAGCAATATGATAAGAGGCAAAGCCCACGTGAAGATAAGCTTGTTTGTTTTATTAGCTGACCAAGGATAAATGCTGTGCTCTTGCCATGGCACAGCCTGACCTGCTGACATGTGCGAACCACAAGTTGCCTTGTTCAGTAAGGTTTTATTACACGGTTAAGGGCTATCACTTCACAGTGTGGAGATGCCCAGTGGGAAAAAGAGGGTGAAAGCTTCAGGCGCTCCGAGACATCACCTCGTGGGTGTCAGCCCTCCCCCTTGAAAGAATGGAGTCTGAGTGACCCTGATCGTTTCTCCGTTGCTGTAATACATAAACTAATCTGATAAGAAGTACACGTATTTCCAGTCTCCCCCATGTTTGCTGGGTGCTGGAGTGCTGTTTGCTGCCAACCCTCCTCCCTGTTTGTGGTGGCTGTGCTGGTGGAGATGAGAGAAGACTTGGGGGGAAAAGGAGGATCCGCGTATCTGCAGGTGAGTCAGGGACAGGAAAGGCACCATTAAAAGGTGTGCTGGAGGTAACAGAGGGTGCAGGAAGGTGAGTGCAGAGGATGTGGGCTCCCAGGAGCAGGAGAAGCAAGGTGCTGGGCTTCTGGTGTGAGCAGGCGCATGGTGAAAGGCTCCTTGGTGGGCTTCATGCTGTTGCCCACCAGATTCCGGACTAATCCAAGGTGAAGCAGAGAAGCTGCCACCATCCTGAAGGAGATGAGGCACAGGACTGTAACACCCTGAGACACTTCTCATTGTCCCCAAGAGGAAGATTTTCTCCTAGGGCTTTGTCCCGAGGACCAGAGAGATCAAAGAGTGCTTCTCAGTCCTTACTAACCCGGGGCTGCTCCACAAGCAGTGCTGGTGATTTACACCTGGTGAAAGCTGATTCACAAAGTACATTACCAAGAGGGTAAGCAGAGTTCTGCCCGTTTCAGAGGAGGGAAACTGAAGACGAGAACTGAAGGCTTTCATCTATCATCATCAGTGGCAGAGCCCAAGTCATCCAAACCCAAGCCCATTGAGTCGTGCTGCCTGTCGCCCCTCTCTAGCCTGGGTTGGGCTACCAGCCCCACAGTTGTTCCTGCCCAGGAACCTTTGCAAATGCCCATGTGCTTCCCTGGGGCTAGAACAGTGGCAATCCTTTAAACTAGTAATTTGTTCTGGGCAGAGCCAGATCATAATGCGCAGCCATCACAGCTCAGTGTGGTGCCCAGCCTGCTCTTTTAAGCCTTGTTTCTAATGAGCAGTGCACCCAGGACCAGAGTGCTAGTGCTCCAGCACGGCTTTCCTCCAAAATTTTAGTCTCCTTCTTGCTAATACTTCATTTCAAGTAGCTTCTGGGGCTACAGATTGCTTGAAAGCCAATTGTGTCAATAAACCTGTGGGTACAGAATACAATACAGACGTGCGATGGAAGTTTTGAAAGTGATGAAATGGCCAAGTCACAGAATCCAGACTGGTTTGTATTGAAGGGACTTTAAAGCTCATCCAGTTCCAACCCCCTGCCATGGGCAGGGACACCTTTCACTAGGGGAGCTTGCTCCAAGCCCCTGTGTCCAACCTGGCCTTGAACACTGCCAGGGATGGGGCAGCCACAGCTTCTCTGGGCACCCTGTGCCAGCGCCTCAGAACCCTCACCGGGGAGAACTTGTGCCTAAGAGCTCATCTCAGTCTCCCCTCTGGCAGGTTAAAGCCATTCCCCTTGTCCTTTTGCTGTCCTCATCCTTTCTCTAAGGTCCCTTTAAGTATTCAAAGGCCATACTAAGATCCCCTGGAGAGACAAACAGGAAGAGTGCCTTGCTGTCACCCCCATCCTGCGCCCTGGATTTTCCACACCCCTCACCCTAATGCCAGTGAAATTCCCTTGCTTCTCCCACTGCACTGATTAGCAATTCCCTCCAGCTGCACCTTGTAAGCAGCATCACAATCCTCTGATGCAATTAATACCCACCATAAGGGATTATGGAAAAAATCCCATTTGCAGCCGGAGGAAGAAAGAAATATTTCTGGGTTACTGGAATATTTCCCGGCCAGCTGTGCCTCTGCAAAACGCGCCTGGTCAATGGTTAGCTTGAATTCATCCTCCAGCACAGCCCGAGTTATTGATGTCCCTGTCAGAGACGCTTTTTGTCAGCCTGCGGAGGCATCAGACAGGACCCACCTTGCCTGGTGTGCAAGGACATCCTTCATCACCCATCTCTGCCAGCCCTCAGCTCAGCCTCCTCAGCAGCCTGACCTTTGCAAATGCCCATGTGCTTCCTTGCAGCTGGAATAGTGGCAATCCTTTAAACTGGTAATTTGTTCTTACCTGGCTAATCATACTTTGCATTTGTAAGGTCTCTTTAACCCAAAGATATAGCTGTGAATTAAATCAGGGGAGGAGAGTAATGAATTACGTCCAGGTAGTCTCATTAGTCAGCTGAGTTATGTGAAATACACGAAATTAGGGTAATTATTTTAAGCGATGTGGGAGGTCAAGGAGAAAACCCAAATGTTCTGATCTGCAGCTTCTCATCTGTAGTACGGAGAGCGGCGTCAGGGCTGGATTTCACCCCATCTGCAGACCCATCGCTCTTCAGACCTGTGCTGAATACCATGAATTTAGCCTTGACTTGAAAACAGCCTTGGCACCGATTGCTGCGTTGGATACAAGTGCCCTTCTAAAAATAACTGAGAAGTGGGGGAAGGAGCTTGAATGATCAGCATTTCAAAACCAGCTTCTCTTCTTGCCATAGCAAAGCGTTGCTTCACCCATCGGTACCCTGCTCTGAAGTTTAATTCACATATACATAGATATAAGAAGCTTTGTGCTGTCTCTTTTGCCATAAGCAACCTGCCTGGCCACATCCGTACCCCATCACCTCACTTTCTCTCCAGCTTTGCATTCAGGCTATCTCACCCATTAGATCTGGTGGAGGGGGAATCACTGGAGCCCCACATCCAATGCCATCAGCCCCCAAAGCACTGACAGACGTCTCCGTGCCCAGGAAAAAGGGGAGACCTGCTTGTTCAGGCTTTGTTGGGACAGGAATAAAGACCTTGTCTGTCTGCAGTCCTTGCTCCTACAGTAGGGCTATTATTTGGCTTCTTAAAGGAGGTCTATTTGCTTCCAACTGAACTGCAGCCTGGCCAGAATAATGCTCTCTCTGAATCTAGCAGGAAGATCGTTTACCCAACTTCTTTTAAGGGTCTATTTTCCTGTAGAAGCCTCTGATGAAGCACCCAAGCACTTGATGGTCACGGTGACATTTTGCAGATCGCTCCTTAGAATCCTGCTGAAGGCACCACTGCATCTCCATCCTGGGAGATATTGCCAATCTCCCACCCAAGTACCAGAAGTACTCAGTGAAGAACAAAGGATTTCGCTCCTTCTTTAGTTTATTCTTTCAGCACCTATCTGTGTGTATAACAAAACTTTCCACACAGGGGATGTGTAACTTGAGCAGAACACACCATGTTGAATTTTGCCTTCAGCTACACTCTCTGAAGCCAAGATTTGCCCCAAGCTAGCGAGGGAGCACCAAGCTACCAGCACACGCAGCTATGAGCAAAGTACTTTGTTAATATTCCATATTTCCCCTTTGAAGCAGCAGGTTCCCATCATTGCTGAGCCATCTTGAAAGGTACTGCCAGCATAAGGGCAGAATTTGGCACAGCATCTTTTTGGTTGCAGTTGGCGCTCTCAAATATCTCCGTGTCCTCAGCTGCTCTCTCTGTCTTTTGCTATTTTCCTGGGACACAGATCTTGAGGCTGGAACATTTCCCACTGGCAGAGATCCATCAGTTCCCACTGAATTAGGAGAAAGCTTTGGGAGATTCTTAACATCTTCCCAGCGCGCTTTACCGGGAGCAGCCCTGTGAGGATGCTGAGGCAGGATACAGGTCTGCCTGAGCAGATCCCAGCACCTTGTGCTTGGCAGCACAAGCAGCCAGGCAGCCTGCCTCAATTCCCCGTGAGAAGGCGATGAAGGAACTCTCCTGGCGCCTCGCTACCTTCCTAAACACACACTTCAATAAAGAGCCAATTTAATACCCCGAGCACTGAGTCATCTCGTGTTATTACCTGGCGCACGATACCCAGAACAGCAGTCACAGCAACTTTTCCTTGAAAGAGGATGTTTCATTCCCGCCTCCATCCCCGGATTTTCACAACTCCTCTCCTTTTTGTAATTTCTTTTTTTTTTTTTTTTTCTTTTAAGCACAAACCCTCTCATTTCACAATTTCCCTCCTTACTGAGCTGTGATGAGATTAAGCCTGAAGCAGGGATAAAAGAAGGATGCCAAGCTGCTCAGCATGAACGTTGGAGGGGCTGAGGCAGGATGGAGCAGGGATGCACCCTCATGGAGACAGGATCAGCAGCTCCACTTTGCTCTTTGAACATGGAGCCATTTCCTGAAGAGAAGTCCCTGGTTACTGTAAAGCTGCACCTTCTTCCTGCTGAGACATGTTAATAATGAACACCATGACCAGCATGGCCATGGAGCTTCAAACCCACTGAAGGGTGGGAGCGCTGGGGTGAGATGAGATGTTTTCCTGAGTCCCAGATGATGCTGCCTGGCACCCATCCCATGTACCATGTTCCCTGGGTTTACCTTTAGCCACTCTGCTATCATCCCTGTCCAAATCCCCACCACCACCACCACCCATTAGAGGAATGACTCCAGCTCCTGCAGACACTGCACTTTGTGGATGGGCCATTTCTCCCCACAAAATAATCTCAGGCTGGAAGTTGTGTGCCCTGATCCAGCAACTGTGTGGGCTCCTGAACTGGAGCTCCCCATCCCAAACCCTGCCACCCTCCTGCTTCCAGCAAGGATGGAGGCGAGTGCCTGGTGGTAGTTTGCAATGTGATCAGGCCAAGGATGCCTTGACCAGGTTGGGACAGGAGCAGGGTGCACAGAGAATCCCCATACACCTGACGGGACCTGATGTGCCCACCTGGGAGCAAGACTTGACTTATGCCAGTGTGTTCACATTATTAGTATTACAGGCTGGTGCTCTCCAAAGAGCACCTAAAAGAAACCTGGAGAGGGGCTCTGGACAAGGGTCTGTAGGGACAGGACAGGGGAAACGGCTTTAACCTGCCAGAGGGGAGACTGAGATGAGCTCTTAGGCAGAAGCTCTTCCCTATGGGGGTGCTGAGGTGCTGGCACAGGGTGCCCAGAGAAGCTGTGGCTGCCCCATCCCTGGCAGTGTTCAAGGCCAGGTTGGACACAGGGGCTTGGAGCAAGCTGCCCTGGTGAAAGGCTGTCCCTGCCCATGGCAGGGGTTGGACCTGGATGAGCTTTAAGGTCCCTTCCAACACAAACCAGGCTGGGATCCTATGATTTGTTATGAATAACCAGCTGAGACGAATTATGATCAGATTAAAATTCCCACTATCATTTTGCAAAAAGATCATTGATGTAAAAGCGGATTCTATCCTTTTTTCCCCCCAACCCTGCTTCTGTACACCAGGAGCATCCCTGGGAAATGCTGGTCCAGGGGGCTCTCAGCTGAGGGCCTCAGGGGCCCGAGGGGATGTGTTAGACTGTACCAGGGATGAGACAGGCAAACAGGACGTGCAGAGCCATTGTCTGCCCCAGTGCGCTCTGCACGGCAGCTCAGTGATGCTGTGGGTGCTGGGATTAATAATTAAACTGTAGTAGGATCACAGATAAAAATACGAAAATCCAGGCAGTTCCCTTTGCTTAAAATATGACAAAATAAATTAAAAAATAAATACAATCAGGAGCTAAATTAACAATGTGCTCTCCCAATTATAGCCACCCTCCGGTGAATACAAGGTTGTCATGGCAACCTGCCCAGCAAAGGATGTGGCCAAAAATAAAGCACAGCAGGGAGAAAGAGCTTTTGAATCCCTCTTTGCTGTCAAAGAAGAACCAAGGTTCCTTCTCCGGGTTAATTTATGTCTGCGTTTCTTCCACTGATGTTCATTAACGTGATCCATTTATCCTGATGAATGTTAGGGCAGAGTGAGGTGGGGAGTGACAAGGAATCCACGGCTAGAAATAAAGTGAGCTCTTGGATACAACCCAAACAATGTGGAAAAGGGGAATGATGAGGCAGTTCGGTGTTTCTGAGAGCCTCGTGGGGTGAGGAGAAGGCAGCTAAAATCGCTTGTAGGGACATTTCCAAGTGGCTTTATGCAGGTCTAGACGGGCAAAATGGATCCAGCTGGATAGAAGAGTGTTTAAAAGGTGTTTAAATCGTGTGTTTATTACATTTCTTGACTCAGTTTGGTGGATTTAGATGGAAATGCTTGATTCATATGCAAACACTTGATTTATATGGAAACATTTGCAATTTTCTTCCTCTAAGCTCAGTTTAAAGCCCACCTCCTCAAAACCTGGTTAGATACTGTCTAGAAAAGTACTTAAAGTCACTTCTTTTACTGCATTTCTCAGCTTAAACACACCTCCTTAAAGCCAGGATGGATACTGTTATAAGAGCATTGGTTAAAAAGGTGCTTAAATTTAGGGGAATTTTTATATTTTCCGAATCAGAGTTTTGTGGATTTATACAGAAACACTTGATTTCTCTGGAAATGCTTGATTCATACTGAAACACTTGCCATTTCCTTAAAGCCCACCTCCTTAAAGCCTGGACAGATCCTGGCTAGAAGGGTGTTTAAAATGTGTTTAAATTCTGGGGTTTTTTTAATTTCTCAACTCAGAGTTTTTTGTATTTACATGGAATCACTTGATTCATAAGGAAACACTTGCAGTTTCCTTCCTTTAAGCTCAGCTTAAACCCACCTTCTTAAAGTGGACTGATGCTGGCTAGAAGGGTGTTGGTTTAAAAGGTGTTTCTAAAATGTTTAAATTTGGGGTTTTTTTTTACGTTTCTTGACTCAGCGTTTTGTGGATTTATATGAAAACACTTGATTTATATGGAAACTCTCACCACTTCCTTTAAGCTCAGCTTAAAGTCCACCTCCTTGAAATCTCGATGGATGCTGTTTAGAAGGTAAATCTGGATGGACGCTGTTTAGAAGGTAAATCTGGATGGATGCTGTTTAGAAGGTGTTTAAATTCTGGGTTTTTTACATTTCTTCACTCAGACATTGAGCGTTTATACGGAAACACTTGATTTATAATGGAACACTTGAAATTTCCTCTTTAAGCTCTGCTTAAATCCACCTCCTGAAAGCTGGGATGGATGCTGGCTAGAAGGGCATTTGAAAAGTGTTTAAACTGTACTTAAATTCTGCAGGGCTTTTTTGCATTCCCTGACTCAGAGTTTGGTGGATTTACATGGAAACACTTTATTTATATGGAAACACTTGATTTATATAGAAACACTTACCATTTCCTCCCTTTAAGCTCTGCTTGAACCCACCTCCTTAAATCCTGGTTGGATGCTGGCTACAAGGGTCTTTAAAAGGTGTTTAAATTCTGTTTGTTTACATTTCTTGACTCATACTTTTGAGTATTTATATGGAAACGCTTGATTTATATGGGAACACTTGATTTATATGGAAACACTTGATATATATGGAAAAGCTTGATTTATATTGAAACACTTGCTATTTCCTTAAAGCCCACCCCCTTAAAAGGCTGGATGGATGCTGGTTAGAAGGGTGTTTAATAAGTGTTTGAAATGTCCTTAAATTCTGTGGTTTTCTACATTTCTCAACTCAGGATTTTGTGGATTTATATGGAAAACAGCAGGTCGAGGGAGGTGATCCTGCCCCTCTGCTCTGCTCTTGGGAGACCCCACTTGCAGCACGGTGTGCAGTTCTGGGGTCCTCGATGTAAGAAGGACATGGAGCTGTTGGAGCCAGTCCAGAGGAGGCCATGAGGATGATCAGGGGACTGGAGCACCTCCCGTATGGAGATGGGATGAGAAAGTTGGGACTGTTCAGCCTGGAGAAGAGAAGGCTGCGTGGAGACCTCATAGCAGCCTTGCAGTATCTGAAGGGGGCCTATAGGGATGCTGGGGAGGGACTCTTCGTGAGGGACTGTAGCGATAGGACAAGGGGTAACGGGTTCAAACTGAAACAGGACAAGTTAATGTTGGATATAGCAAGAAGCTCCTCCCTGTGAGGGTGCTGAGGCGCTGGCACAGGGTGCCCAGAGAAGCTGTGGCTGCCCCATCCCTGGCAGTGTTCAAGGCCAGGTTGGACACAGGGGCTTGGAGCAAGCTGCTCTACTGGAAGGTGTCCCTGCCCATGGCAGGGGTTGGAGCTGGATGAGCTTTGAGGTCCTTCCAACACAAACCAGTCTGGGATTCTCTAAGGAAGCACTGGCCATTTCGTTCCTTAAAGCCCGTTAAATCCCCGCACCCCTGGATGGACGCCGCTTGTCTATGATGAGGAGGGGTGTGTGACGTTCCCAGCCTGAATCCCTTGGGATGCCGCCGGGGGACGGGCAGGACGTGAAACGAGACTTACGGCGTTGAACGCGCGGCGCCAACCCGAGCCCGGTGCATGCGGCCCCGGCCGGGCAGGGCCCGGGGCTCGGACTACAACTCCCGGCAGCGCCGGGGGATGCCGCGGCGAGGCGGGGCGGGCGGGCGGGCGCGTCACTCGGGGCCGCCCCGTCCCGTCGCTCCTCCGCAGCCGGTGTGTGCTCTGGGGCGGGCGGCGGCCCCGCCGTGTCTCTGTGTGCGAGTCCCCTCCCGTCCGCCCACCGCCGGACCCTCACCTCAGCGCGGCGCCCATGCGGCTCCCGGCGCGGCCCTGACGGCGCGGCCCGGTAAGGCGGAGGGATGACACAGCACGGGGCGGCGGGGGGGCAATGGAGTGTGTGTGCGTGCAGGGGGGGGCGTCACGTCCCGCCTTTTGTCTCCCTCAGCAGCCATCGGACCCGCTGCGGGGCGGGTGTTGGTGCCGCCGATGGAGCCGGGGCGGGGGCTCGGCCTCCGGGCTGGGGCTCGGTGGCGGCGCTGCGTTGAGCGGCCTCGTCCCGGGTGGGTTCCCCTCCCTGTGCCGGTGTGTGGACGTGGAGCCCCCGCTTCCAGAGCCGGTGTTCCCTTCGGCTCGCATAGCGGAGGGCCAGGGTTGGGTTCGTGTCCGGTGCTCGGCCTCTGGAAGCTTCCCGGAGCGCTTGGTGAGCCCTGATGGAGGGCAGGGCTGGGCTCTGCTTCCATCTCTGCTGGCGAGAGAAAAGAAGAGGGGCGAACCCATCCAGCCCGTCCCTACCGCAGTTATTGGCTTTCCTTGTAGGGCGGTTGTGCACAGAGCCAGAGGTGGCACCTGGGGTGACCCCCAGCAAGGGGGGACATCCCCAATTGGGATGCCCAATGGGAACATCTCCCACCCGCTGCCGGGTGGACGGCACAGGGATGGGTTTGGGAATGGGGAGGGAGGACTCGCCACGGAGGAGGTTTTGTTGTTGTTCTGTGGTTATTGCTTTCCTGCAGAGTCACTCCAGCTGCACGTGGTCTCGGGGAGCGTGGGTGACACCAAGGGACGGCAGATGCCGGCGGTTGCGGGATGGGGTTTGCTGCAGCTGCCACCGGCAGTGCCGCACGTCCGGAGGTGCCGTTGTTGGGCGTCCTTGGCTTCCCAGCGCCTCGGAACACAGTCACTGGGAGTTGTGTTTCCATTAAGATTCATCTCCTGGGGCTGCTCCCTGTGTCACACTCATAGAATTCCAGCCTGGTTTGTGTTGGAAGGGACCTTAAAGCTCATCCAGCTCCAACCCCTGCCATGGGCAGGGACACCTTCCACTAGAGCAGGGTGCTCCAAGCCCTGTCCAACCTGGCCTTGAACACTGCCAGGGATGGGGCAGCCACAGCTTCTCTGGGCACCCTGTGCCTGCGCCTCAGCACCCTCCCAGGGAAGAGCTTCTGCCTAAGAGCTCATCTCAATCTCCCCTCTGGCAGGTTAAAGCCATTCCCCCTGTCCTGTTCCTACATCCCTTGTCCAAAGCCCCTCTCCAGGTTTCCTGCAGCCCCTTTAGGCACTGGAGCTGCTCTAAGGTCTCCCCTTCAGGAGCCTTCTCTTGTGCAGGCTGCCCCAGCCCAGCTCTCTCAGCCTGGCTCCAGAGCAGAGCTGCTCCAGCCCTCGCAGCACCTCCATGGCCTCCTGTGGACTCGCTCCAGCAGCTCCATGTCCCTCTTGTGCTGTTGCCCCAGAGCTGGACCAGGACTGCAGGGGGGGTCTCCCCAGAGCACAGTAAAGGGGCAGTCAGACCGTATCTAAAGGGTCTGAGTTTGCCTGCAATGGGGCTTTGCAGTGACCAGAACCAGGTGCCTGAAGACATTTTCAGGCAGCTAAATCTATGTGAAACCTTCTCATTGTCTTGTCCGGAGCATCCCTCTGTGCTGGATGCAGTCCCCCTGCTCTCCCTGACAGTGAGGACTCTCCGTTCTCTTCTCCTGCTGCGCTCCAGAAGCTTATACAATGTTTTTGGCGCTTTCCCCCATAGTCATTATTCTGGGAACGTGGTTGGTTGTTTATGGTTTGGGTTTAATCATACTCTTTTATTTTTATTCTTATTTTTTTAAGTGTCTGAAAAGCTCCAGGACTTCCTTTGTCCTCCCCACTCCCAGTAGTTGTCTTCAGAACAGAGATTCTCTAGCCCTTGAAGCATCTTCATGGCCTCCTCTGGACTCACTCAAGGCTTCTCTGGAAGGGGTGAGACCCACACCAGTAAGACCCCACACTGGATGAGGCAACAATTCTATTAGCTTGGAAAGGGGCAGGTGTTGTTTCCCAGCATGATGAGAAGGGCTAGAGTGCCCTGTGCCTCTCTGGAGACATGGTGCTTCCTCTAAAATAGGCTATTTCCATATCTCCATCTGTGCCACCTTCTCTCCTGAACCAGTAACCCATTCTCTTCCTCTAGTACTCAGGCAGGTATAGGATGAAGCATGAAGTCACAGACTTGTTAACAGAAACGGAAGAGACAGGAGGAAGCAGAAGGTACACTGAGCTTCCAGATTGTTTTCCTCAATCTAGAGACACCAAAATAAGATCAGGTGATTTAACAGTCCCTCCTCCCCAAAATCTAGAAGGGCTTTTTGGTGGTGGACCATCATTTGAATATCCAGATGCTGTCAGGGAGGTACCATGTGGGATGGGGAGCGAAGCATCCCACTCCACCTATGGCTTAAGTGACCCTGACAAGCAAATATGCACACTTTTTCTTCAGTGAGTGGAGAACAACCCCATTTTATTGTGTCAATCCACGTTATTTTTCCTTTTAAGGACCATAAAGGCTTTGCTCTGCCCTTGCTGATCCTGAGGTCGAAGACCAAACCCTTGTGCTGGATTTTATTCCCTTGAGCCTTGAGTGAAATCTGTAGGCTGTGGTTTCCCCACGTTAAGTGTGTTATCTTTGGCAGAGAGATGAGCGGTGTCTGTTTTGGGAAGCTCAGGCTGTGCTTGTACCTAAAGCTATCTCCCTCTGAGCTCTGTCTGAGCCCTCCCTGCAATCTGGGTACCACACCAGAGGGCTCTGTGGATGTAAGGTTGTGTGGTGGGACTTGTCCAGCTCTTACAGGGTATTCTTTTTATATAATTTATAAGATCTCAGGTTGGTTTTAAAGGAAGGCAGAACAGCAGTGGTTGGGTGCTGCAGGTGAGGGTGATGCAGGGAAGCAACGTGTCTCAGGTGAGCTGGAGGGTAAAGCCCAGTGCCAGGAGCTCCCTGGCCAATGGGAGACGAGAGAAACCATTTGTGGAGGTGAAATGACCACCACCCCTGCCTTTGCAATGTGATTTGGGAATGGAATGAGCTACCTGGGGGGCTTTGCTGGCTTTGACACCTTTGTTCTCGAAGCTGAGTCAACCTCACACACAAGCAGGATGGAACTGATCTATGGAGGGCTCCTGAGATCCATGGAAAACAATGTGCAAAGCATGAAAACAGACTTGTGATAGCTGTTAGCCCTTGATGCAAACTGTGGAAGGGAAGGTGACAAGGCACTGAGCTTTATCTCCAGATGTCCCTCCTTCAGCGCTTGGTCTTGGGTGAGAAGAACACTCCTTTTGTTCTCTCTTTTTTCCTTGTTTTGGGGTGAAGTGCTCTACCCTCGTCTTCTGGTGAGGACAAATTTTGCTATGGTGACTTCCCCCTTCCCTCTCATTTTGGGTCTCTCTGTCCTGTTTTTCCTTGCGGCCATCCTTGCTGCTGCTTGGTCTTTTCCAAGCAGGAGCAATGTGAAATTGTGGTGGTTATCACTGGTTGAGTTTTTGCCTGCAGGTCTTTGCAGAGCAACAAGAAAATCCTCCTGGACCTTAGTTTTCCTGAGTTCCTGCTGCTCAACTGAATCTTTGGGGCCCCATGTGTTTGTGAGGAGCTATACCTGAAAGTACAGCAGGACCCTGCGGTTTCTGTTGAAGCTGGGGTAGCAGCTGAGCTATTTCAGCAGCTCTTTGGGGCACATTTAGCATATTGCCTGACTATTTCAGTGGAGCAGTTAAATGCTGCTAATGATTTTGTTGTTCTTCAGCTTGGCAGAAGCATAAAGACATTTACATTACACATGCCATTGTTAAGTTTCAGAGTTAACAGTCTGCAGGGGTAGGTCATAGTCTTCATCAGGCAGGGGAAAGGACCACTCTTCCTGTCACAAAAATATGGAATCGTTGGGGCTTCTGGATGAGGAATCTCCATAAATGCTTTGGGATGCTCTTGTGAAACTCCTCTGAGAAGGTGTAGTTCTGCTACCTGAGTATAATTAGCACATTACTGAGTCATCCAAAATAAAGGACTAATGCAGCTACCCTATCATTTTGTGTTTGTTTGAGAGACTGGCTGTTTTGTTTTTATTTTTTTATGTGTGTTTGTACATGCATATATATACAGAGAGAGTAATTTACAACATAGGTGCCTTGCTGGTGATCCTAAGAAAAACGTTTCCTGCTCAGTTCAGACTGAAATGGGGATGACGTTGGATGTTCTCGAAAGTTTTGTGTATTTACCCGCCAACTTTCCTGCTGAAGAGAGAGGTTTTGGTTCTTCCATGACTGCCTCAGGCTGTGCCATGCTTGGTTTTGGTGTTTTGGACTCTGCATCATCATTGTTGTTCTGCGGTGTAGAGGTACCCCAACAGTGGCCAGGATTGGGGATGGTGTCTCTATAATGTATTACAGATACCTGTTGTTTTTAATTAGCTTTTGGAGACTCCTTTCAGGCTGTCCAAGGAGTTCTGAGGCTTTAGGGACCACGGGTTGAGAGGAGTAGTCTTATGCTTACTTCAGAAGAGCCATTGCTCCTGTCTCCTCTCCTACACAAGTAAACCGTTCACCTCCCCTGTCCCACAGGCAGGTAGCAGTCATGTTACAGAAGGAAAACCTGGTTTCTTGGGTGGCAGGAGAAGCTGTGGTGACACAGCTAAACTTGTGTCTCTGCTATCTCTGCAGGACCAAATCCTGCCATGCCTGTCAGCCAGGAGCCTGCCACAGGAGGATTTCATAATGTGCAGCAATTTATTGAGGGCGTCTCCTCTGTGGCCACCAGCATTAGCTCAGCTTCACCTCCTTCCCTGACATGCTTATGTCTACCATGCTGCTGGGTGCTGTTGGAAGACATCTGTAGCCCTGAGGTGGCAGGATGGAAAGGGTTATGGGTGGGATGACGTGCCTGTGGGGATGATGTGTCTCAGGGATGAGGAGCAAGGTGTGTGGCTGTGTGCTGTGCACCCTCCCTTGGTGTCCCGTCATAGCCGGGTGACCTGAGGATGCATGTCGGTGTCCACAAGCTTCTCGTTCCCCAGCAGTGATTTTAATTGGCCTTAATGCAAAAAAAGCCCCGACCCAAACAACCTTCCTCCTCCTTCTGTAGCTGGCCCAGCTTGCTGGGACTGGTTTGTACAGCCAGGGAACTGGGAAGGCTTCACCACCACTGGAGCCTGCCCAGCACTGAAGCAGAAGCTACAGGGAGAAACGCAGCAGCCACCAGCTTCCTTCTGCGATGGGGAACCATTAACAGGGTGCGTAATTCATTCTGAAGCATGCTTGTGAGCTCTTGAAATCCTGGAGGAACTTGGCTTGTGTCCTCTGGGACCTTGGGAGAAGCTGTTGCTCACAACCAAGCTGTCGCCATCCCTTTGCCACTGGTTGCATTGAGTGGTAGCTGTCACTGGAGGCGAGTGGCTGGGGTGGCATGGGAAGAGTAGCATGGGAGTCTGCAGTGCAGCACACTGCAGTATTCTGGGTCTCTATGCCATGCGATGTAGCAGTGATGGCACCCAGTCCATCCCAAGCCAGTGTTGGGAAGGTCTTCTGCAGGTAAGTAGGTATGATTCCAAGTGTTTTGCATCCTTTAATTGAATCTCACAAGTCTGCCTTTGCAAGCAGAACACTTCAGAGCTAGAACAGAACTGCACTGCAGATGTTTAAGGTGTCTCAGCCATCATAAGCATTGAGCATCTTCTTTGTGAAGGCAGAGCTTTGCCAACCAGCATGGGTGGCGCAGCCTTTGGTGGGATTGGGGCTGGTGCAGAGCTGGGCTTACACAGGGCTGTGAGCTGCTCCTTCTGCTGTATGGTCCATGGAGATGTTATTTTGCGGCCACCAGCTTCTGCAGGAAGCTTTGAAAGGAGTTCATGTCTGTAAGAACATATTTTGGTGTTTGATAATGGGGGATCTTGCAGGAATAATCATGGGGTGAATTTTAAAGCATTTTTTATCCTGCAAAGAGATTTGCATTCTGATCACTGTTTGGACTATGGCATAGGCTTGGTCCAACCAAGCCAGCCTGAAGCAGTGATCTGCAAATGCTGTTTTGCTTCTGGGTGCTCCCTGCATCACCCAGCCAGAAGCAAGCCTTTGGGCTGGAGGGCTCCTGAGCACTGCATCGAGCTCCAGCGAAGCCAGAGGGGATTTTAATAAAGTGCTGTCAAAAATAACCATTATGGGTGTCTGGGCAAGAGAGGAAAAGAAAGCAGGAAGGGTTGTGGTAGTGCTGTGTTTGTCAGGCGGAGTTTAATAACAGAGGAGTGTTTTATGTTTAAGGTGGTGTTTGCTTTGCATGGTGAGAAGAAACAGGGGTGGATAAATCAGGGTATATTGGTGATCCATATGTCTCTTCCCAGCAGGGTGATTTGCTTGGAGGCATCTTTGATTACATTTTTCCCAGCTCGGGAAGCTGGGCTGGCGATCCTAAAGCTTGCAGCAATAATTTTTGCAGCTGGAGGCTTTACAGCAGCAGCAGGAGGATGCTCGGGGTGCTTTTGGAAATGATATATTTTTTTTTTCTTGACACGTGCATATTTCATCATTGCAAGCTCATAGATGGGTTGTGGAGAGTTTTCAGGGTCCATGGGGTCTCACCACTATAGCTCTAAAGGAAGCCTCTAAATGAGATGCCTGTAAAGGTGGAGGAGGTCACGGATGTGGATGGAGAGGCTGAAGAGCCGCAGGGGACCAGCTGTGATGAGGTGATGGATGTCTTTCTCCAACAGCTTTTTCCCCTTATTTTGAGACTAGCGGTTTCTCACATCCTGGCGGCAGCTCTGCAGTGAAAACACACGCTTCTGGAAAGCTCTGCTGAGGAACGGTGAGTTTTCCATCGCTTCCTGCATCCTTGCTCTGTCCATCCTTGTGCCAGCCTGGTGTAGGCAGAGGATTATTTTCTCCTGCCTTTGCGGATGCTTGGAGCAGCACTGGTGGTGGGCAGGAAGGACATCATGGCCCTGTGGAGCACTTCAGTGTCAGCAGAACAGCAGCATCCTTCCCTGCCTTGACGCTTTTAATACAAAGATTCACCCCAGGGTACTGGTCCCTCTCCCTCCCTCCTGGGTTTTGGAACATCTGCAGAGCACGCATCATCCTTCTCGGAGTCAGCTCCAAGAAAGGGTATTTACTCAGCCTTTTTTTAAATGTATTTTCATTACATGGGGTGAACAGTTTATTTACTGACTCAAACAGCTGCTGTGAAGCTTCTCCGCTTCTCCTGTATGTTTCAGTGCTTCGTTTTTGTTTGTTTGGGGTTTATTTAATTAACAGAAATGAGGCTTATGCGCGCAGACTGGCTGTCGCTCGCTATTCTTCCAGAAGCTTTTGTCACCCAGGGTTTAATTTCAGCCAGATTTGACAGAGGACTGCAGGTCTCAAAGATAAGAACATACAGGCTGTAAGAAAGAGGGTGGAAGAGAGAAATCTTAGTTTCTTCTTCTTTCTTTTCTGCGTGCCTACAAGGAGAAGCTGCAGCAATCGTGAGCTTAAATATCATCTGTCTGGGTGCAAGGGGGTCAGTTAACTAGAAATACCTCCAGTAATTCACTAAATTTTCTATGATCCAAATCATCTTGAACATGGGGAAGGAGAGAACTGGAGTAGGGGTGCTGCCAGGGATGGTGTGATGGGATGGTTCTAATGACTTTTAAAGGACCCTTCCAACCCGAACTGTTCTGTTCTATGTTCCCACACTGTTCCCAGGATTCTGTGCTTGTGCGTGACCACCAAGCGTGCAGTGACAAGCTGGTGGCTGGTTTATCTCCGGAGTCTCCTGCCTGTAACAGTAGTTCAAAAGGGTTTTCCAGCTTTGAGCTTAGCCTCACCACCTACCTGCTGGGATGGATAATGAGGTATTATTATACTATTACTTCTAGTAGTAATGTTTCATGTACCACCTAGAGGCTCTCATAGAGCGTTTGGACATTGAGGAGTGGATAAAATCTGTCCCCAAAAGCTTTCCCAGGCTCTGACCAGGCTCACTGCAGTTTCCCATCGAGACTCAGGTGCTGCTGGCAGCATCCCCTGGAGGAGATGAGGCAGCAGTACAGTGGTATTCCAGCATTGTCCCTCGTCCGTGAGCTTGCCTTGGAGCTCTGTTTAGAGCGATGAGTGAACCCCCAGTTCCCAAAGGTGCTGGGGCTGATGCTCTGCCCCCTCTGCTCCTGACAGCCCTTCCTATTCCAGCTGCGGCACGCGGCTGCCTTATCCATCCCTTCCGCTTTTGCCGTCACTATGTGCACTTTGATTATTTATTTATTTTTTTAAACTGGGAATTCTCTTCCTTTTTTGTCAGCTTGGGGAATGGATTTTCTTACACTCTATTTAGGGCTCTGGGGGAGGAAGTGACTCAGCCTTTCCCCTGCTCCGGTTTGCACCGTCATCCCTTGCTGGCTCTGCCGAGGTTTTCCCTTGAGCACCTCCAGTTACACTCTGCTCATTCAGCAGGAGCCTGTCTGCCTCCTCACCCCACGTTTTGGTGGGGAAGGACACAGTGGCGGGGAGGATGAACCATTGGCAGGAGCTTTGCCTGTGCCAGGAGGACAGTAATGCAGTGAGGAGGACATGCTGTCAGGCCTGCGGCAGTGCCCGCTCTCCTGCTCTGCTCCTCATCCATGAGCATGGACATCTGCAGAGAGGCAGGCCAGTCCAGCCAAATGAAGTCTGGGGAGCTAGCCTAGCCGTATTGTATAAAATGATGAAATTTGGTGGCATGGACTTACCAAGGTGTTGTGGTTAGACCCCAGCCGGTAACTCAGCACCACACTGCATTTGGTGGATAGGGAGGAGAATTGAAAGAATATAAACCCCACGGGCTGAGATAAGAACAGTCCCATAACTAAAATGAAGTACAATAAAGCAATAATAGAAAGAATACCAACAATAATAATAATAGTAAACTACAAGATAAGAAATGAAAGCTCAGGAGCACAAGTGATGCACCATGCAATTGCTCACCACCCACTGACCGATACCCAGCCTGACCTGAGCAGGGATCGGTCCATTCTGGGTGACTCCCCCCAGTTTCTATACTGGGTGTGAAGTGCTGTGGTATGCAATACACCTTTGGCTGGTTTGGGTCAGTCCTGTCTCTGCTCCCTCCCAGCTTCTTGTGCCCCTCCTCACTGACAGAGCATGAGACTGACAAGTCCTTGGCCAGGATAAGTGCTACTGAGCAACAACCAAACCACTGGTGTGTTACCAGCATTGTTCTCACACTAAGGCCAAAACACAGCAGTGTACCAGCTGCTAGGGAGAAAAATAACTGTGACAGCTGAACCCAGGACACAAGGAGAGGAGGTGACTCTGGTCGTGCTGCAGGCCCTGCCGAAGGATGCCATGCTGCCCGGGCACTGATGGGAGAGGTCTGCGTGGATGATGGATGGATGGTGACGCTCGCTCCATGCAGGGCTGCTGCCAGCTTGCCTTTCACGGCAGAGCTGAGCCAGCTGCTAAATACCAGGGTGGGAGCATCGCTTGCTCTCCGCAGGGCTTTCAGGCGCTGCTGCTCAGCAAGGGAGTCCCTAAGTCGTCTGCCACTCTAAATGAAACCAGGCCATGTACTGTATGGAAAACAATGGCATTAGTTTGCAGTTTCAGCTTCTTTTCAAAGGGGAGAAGTGAAAATAAAAAGAAGAAAGTCCTAACCTTTTCTCTCCCCTCTAAAGCCCAGGGACTCAAGCCCTGAAAGCAGTTTTGATCTGCTCAGGAAATCCAACCTGCACCACTCAGTCCTTTGTTTTAAAAAGTTTTTGGAGCAGGGATTAGCTTTGCCTCCAGTTATTCTTCTCTCAAATTTTGTCTTCTCTCAAATCGTTACTGTGTACATGTGTACTGTATATCTATATGATTTGAATGTGACAGGATCGTTGCTGAGGGTATATGTGAGGGAATCCTTGCTGGGCAGATCGTACCTCCACAGCAGCAGTCCTGAGCCTTTGCTGTCCCGTTCTCCCATGTGGTCCTTCAGCTCCTGAGTTGGCTCTGGCTGGGAGCAATGTGTTGTATGTGCTGCGGAAGTTTGGGCACTGGTTTGTTGGGAGCTTATTGTAATAGGTCTATACTCACTGTTCATCCCTGTGGTGCATGCAGCAGAGTTTGATCCCCCTTTGACACGGCTGAATTGGTGCAATTTAGGGTTTCACAAGCCTTTGGTACAATATTGGTAACTCCAGATGTAGCCTTATTGAAGCTCGTGCGCTGTGAGCAGACTTCTCTGGTGGTAACAAGATTCAAGCTTTTTTGTGTGTGTGTATTAAAACCTCATTTGGAATCCAGGATTGTAGCCACCTTCATCGTGACCTTGTTGTGCTTGAGGAGAGCTGAAAAGCAAGGCCTTTTGGCACGGTGGATGGTGGTCTCATGTCACAGGGCTGGTGCCAGCAGAGCTTCTAATAGCTTGGTAACATTAAACTGGCCGAGCAGGGCTAGACCAAGCTTCCACTGTGTGGCTGAAGCATCACCAAGGTACATCCAGCTGAATAGGGGCTACCTGGGAGTCCTCATAGTGAACAGCTAATGCGGTATGCTGGTGGCAGAGGTGTTGGCGTGGAGTGCCCCAGAACAAGGCCTTGAGTAGCCCAAAATCTTGGGGTAAGGAACAGAGAGCCCAGGACATGGAAGTTATGTCTAATCTTCATTGGGATCTTTGTTGAATCAGACCGGTCCAGTTCAGCCAGATGTTTCTGGAGAAGGTGTGGTAGCCTTGCAGGAGGCAGATTTCACCTGCCCCTCGCGCTACTTGCCTTCTCAAGGAGCTGTTTGCCATGGAAAGTGCATGGAGAAGGCTCTGTCCTGCAGTGCCAGCCATAAATGCACAAGGAAAAAGGATGATTGGAAAGACAAAAGAGGCACTTTGGGAGGAATTAATGGAACGATAGAATGGTTTCTGTTGGAAGGGACCTTAAAGCTCATCCAGTTCCAGCCCCCTGCCACAGGCAGGGACAGCTTCCACTAGAGCAGCTTGCTCCAAGCCCTGTCCAACCTGGCCCAACTTTTCCAGGAATGGGACAAATGTGGTAGTACAGTGATGGCTTTGCTGGTGGTTAAGCTGTCTGTTGCTTGGAGGCGTAGGGTATACTGGGAAGTCTGAAGCTGGTCACATAGGAGTGCTTCAGTAACCCCACTTGGGTTTTACCTCCTTGTATTCATCCTTTTTTCTTTTCTGTTAAGAAACACGACCAAATCATGAGCCTGTCAGAGGCCGTTAGTTAACCAGTGTGGTGGTTGTAAAGCATTCAGTAGTGTGACTCTCAGCTCCATCAGACTGGATGTCAAGAGGTGGATATGTTAGCAAGTCCTCCCCTCTGTCCTTTGATACTACTGACCTTTTCACATGTCTACAAGCATTACACTGAGCTTGATGGGAAGTGTCAGCCAGTAACGCCTTCCTCTCCATAGGCCAATAAGCCTCAGACTGTAATTTTCCACGTATTTCCTTAATTCTGTTTATCCATTTTATTACAGTGGACACATCCATCTTGTGCTTTCAGTTTGTGTCTTCTTGGGTCTCCTCCATGTCATCCATTGACGCAGATGAAAAGCTGGAGCCTTGTCCTTGAAGCACCTACACTCAGCTGAGGCCACATTAGCTCTCTTCTGAGCATCTCTGTCTATTGATTACAGCATTAGGAGGAATGTCAGCTTGGAATGGCTTTGATTAGCCAATTTTAACAAAAAAGCAGTGAACTTTGATTCAAAGTGCATGAGAAACTGTAGACACTGATTTCTAATGTGCTGGAGGGAGTTTGGATACATAACCAGATGAAAGCATTGGTGGGGAAGCTAAGGAGAGGAGTTTGCAGGCTGAATAGGAGCAACATGCATGCGGCCTTCTGCATGACCTAGGAGTATGGAAAGATATGTGTGTGTATTTAAGAAGGGCTGCTGTTTTTTTTGGCTAATGAGCTGTATTGACTGCAGAAACATCATGGTTACATGAAGCACATACTGGATGCTTGAGACTCTGGATGCTCTTCTTGTGTGAAGGTTTGGTTTAACTTGGATCAGTCAATCAGTGACATGTTTGTGTCCTGAAGGACTTCATGTGTTGGTGGAGTACTCAGCAGTTGGTTGTAAAAGCATGCTGGTGTCAACACAGCTTGCTGGAGGGACGTCTGTGTGGGCTGAAAGTGTGAGGCTTCACAAGAGCATCTCATACTGTGGGTTGATGTGTGGGCTGTCCTGAGCTGTCCAGGGACAAGATGTGGGTTGTAGGGGCAAGAGGGAGCAGTGGTGAGTTGTTCATAAAGAAGCAGCTTAGAAAACATCTTGGAGAGACCCGTGAAGAAATACCTGCCTTCACTGTTAACAAAAGCAAGTAGGTTCTGGAAGGTGAGGGTTTCATTCAAGTCACCATCTGGAAGGAGACCCTAAAGCCCTGGCAGTAGGTGACTAGAGGATTGGACTTCGGTCCCCAATGTTGGATAGCCCAATTGGGGATAAATGATAGCCCTTGCGTGGTACAGATAGGGAGAAAGAGAGGAGGTCAGGGAGCGCATCCTCTTCTTTGGTATCCCTTTCCTGTTTGCTTGGTCTGGTGGTAGACACCTGGATGTGAGCACAACCCAGATCCTGCTCTGGCTGGTGCTTTTGTAAGTCTTTGAGCCCTGAGGCTGCCAAGATGGGCAGAGCTGATGTCAGACCATCCAGGAAGGAAGAGATGGGTAATAGAAATCGGCTCCCTTTTTACAGGGAAATCTGCATGCATACCCTGTACAGCAACTGATGCAGGAGCCATCCTCTTTGCCTCCTGGAGTAGATGGTTTTGCTTACTGTGGGTGATTGATGATCATGTATTACAGCTTCGTGTCAACCTCAGTTACCTCTCCTAAAGGTCAGCCTGGAATTCCAGGCTGCCTGCTGCTGGGAATAAGTTTCTGCTTCTTTTGATTAAGCTGGAAGTAAGACCTGGTGCTTTGACCTGGAAGTCTGGACTAAGCAAAGGTCTCCCTAGCAAATCCAGAGTTAGTCTGGATTAACATAAGCTCTGGAAGTCCTGAGGTCCATCCCTCTGCTTAGCACAGGGACATCTTCTACATCAAACCTCCCTGCTCTGGGACTCATCCAGGTGTTTCCAGGGGTGGAGACTGCACACCCCCTTGGGTCACCTCTTGGGTACTAAACCACGCTCACACTGGAGTAATTCCCTGACATCCCACTGGAGTTTGCCATGCTGCAGCTACTGATCTCGTTGAGGTGAGCAGCTGCTGTGGTTTGCTGCTGGAGAAGGCTTTCTGCTACCAGCCTTTTCCATGCCCCTGGCATATCACTGTTGGGTTCCTCACCTCCTTGGGGACATCACCACTTTGCGCAAGGCAGCAGCGCCTGCGTGCCTGTGTGCACTGAGGCTTATCGCCGACTGACCTAATTACTATAATCTCACTCTTCCCTCGTCGCGCAGGTTTCCTTGGCTCTCAGGAGGCTCCCCTGGTTTCTCCAAGCTGATGTTTGATTTCTCATCTGCCGTGCAATGATGTTATTCATTCACTCAGCCTGGGTGAAGCCAGGGAATCGGGTTTGTAGCCAGGTACGGTGCAGTGCTTGTGAACTGCCTTTCCTGCTCTGATGGCCATCCTGCTGCATTTGGTGGCTCCAGCCTGCCAAACCTTCCAGGCAGCCCCCCTGCATGCTCTGCTTGCAGCCTTGCTCTTCGTGGGATGCCCTCTTCTTCCTCCTGCCCTGACTGCACGTGCAGCCTCTTTACCGTGGAAATCCGCTGGCTGCTAAAGTTAATGGGTGAAAATTGTGCACTGCCGCTTTCTCCCTGCGCATGGGGGCAGAGTTGATGTCTGTCCCTTTTTTGTTGTTGTTTCCTATCCCATTTTGCTGTTGTTATTCCCTATCCCGTTTTTCCTTCCTTCTGCCAGACCCCTCCTGCTGCCCTGCACTCCCTGCTGCAGGTTCTCCTTTCCCTACCTTTCCACTTTCCTGTTCATAAGGGTACAGATAGAGGCCAGTTACCTTTTGAAGGTGCCAGGTTCTTCCTTCAGCAAGGCAGGGATTTGCAGCATGTTAACAGGATTTAACAGCTACTTCAACATAAATAAAGCCTAGGAGACAAAAAAAAGCCCAAACTCGAGGCAACCCAACAACAGAACATTGCGTCTTGGGGTGATTCCCTCCATTCACAATTTTACTTCTGAAAGTGGAAAATGGGAATTACCCCTGTGATACCCAAAAGTCACTGTGGTCTGTGTCAAGCAGAGAATAACCTGATGTAACTTGGTGCCTCCTTGCATGGACAGGGCTTACTGCTAAGCTTCCTGGTTAAACCACCTGATGGGATCAGCAGAGGTGAGCAGCACCACAGGGGCTTGGTGGCAAAGGGCTTAAGAAACAAGTCAGCATCATTATCCTGAAAACCCATCTGGTTTTGGGTTTACTCTTTCACTCCATTGTCACGTACAGGATCCAGTTTGACCTGAAAGGGAGCGGGAGAGGATGCCGTGGGGCTGCAGGGAGGCTTTATCTCTGTTTACGTTTCTGCAGCCCTGGGTGTTATCTTGCGCGGTACTCCATGTCTCCAGAGAGTAAACATTTTCTTCCTGGGCAGAGCAGCCTGTGGAGGAGGTGGGAACAAGCCAAAGCAGGGGCTTTGCTGAGGGGATGAAGCTGGAAAGGGCTGGCACTGGGGTTGTGTCCTGCGTCACACACTGCCTGAGGAATTGGGGCTGCAGCAGACACCAACCCCCCCCCCCACTGAAGGGATGTGGGTTCCCATTTTCCTTATTCCCCTCTTCTCATCTATATATTCGAACTTCAGTGAAGTTCCTGCAGCCTTCTTACATATATGTGAAATACAGTAATACTTCAAATTATGTTTTCTGTCCTGGAGCAGTGCTGCGCCCTTTGGGTCAGTATCCCAAATTATCCTCATGTACTCTGAATACACCTCAACATCAGCCCACAGGACAAATAATTGATGCTAACTGTATTTTTTTTTCAATGAATTAGCCTGTAAAAAGATAATTTTAGTGAGGATAATTGTGGGCGATAAGAGGCTTTATAGCTGGTGTCAATAAAACCAGGTATTTTTCCTTCATTAAAACAGAAACAAAATAATGGCGAGTCAAAGAGGCTTTTATTCACTCCAAAATGAAATCTGTTTTAAAGTATTTTACACCATAATGGAAAGCTCTGGAAATTTACTGTATGTTGCCATGAAATAAAAGTTAAAATCCTTTGTTTAAAAATAACCAAACCCTAAAAAAAAAAGAGAATGAAATAAATTTTTCCAGCATTTTTTCCCCAGTGTTTTGGCTGCAGTGACCTGACCAAAACTATTTAAGATTCACCAAGCCAAAGCTGGGTTGCTGGCAAGCAAGTGATGATTTTATTAGCATTTGTTTATCTATTTGTGATGGGTTCAGCCTTTTGCTTCTGCAGAAGTGGATTTAGTTCCTTGGGTGAATGTGGCTGGGGAGAAACAGGACCCCTCATCCCACACCAGAGGAGAGGACACTTGGGGCTTGAGTGCCAGGTATCACTTCTGGTTCTTGATGCTGGAAGGCACTGGCCTTCTTCTGGACCTTGTGGAGATGTGAGGATGCTCACCAGGAGCAGGGTGTCCCCATGGACACCTCAGGGAGCACAAAGGTTCTTCAGTGTCCCTCTGGGAGGGAGAAGCCCTGAAGAAAGCTGTAGTGGGTGTGAGGAAAGCCTAACCCAAGCCCCAGCATTCTGTGGTGATGCTGGCATTCATTCCGGCTTCCTCTGCAGGCTCCAAGTGCTTGCAGTGACTCAGGGCAAGGTGCAGAGAGTTCGTTCATGTCGTATAATTTATTCCAGAAGTGCCTCTTCCGGCCTCTTGTTAACTCAGCTACTTAATTGGTGGGTCATAAAGATCTCTCAGATGCCCTCATCTGACTTGCACTGCACAGGCATCCAAGAGCTAGCAATAATGGGCTTCCACCTGCAAGGCCCTTTAATGTGAGTGAGATACCATCTGGGTATGCAGCATTACACTTTGAATTTGATTTATCAAATTCTCCCTTACCTCTTTCCTTTTTTTATCCAAAGCTAAACAGTTTGGGCTCTTTATTTGCTTCTCTGCAGTCAAAGGTATGTGAATAGCAGGGGTCCTGCTATGGTGTTTCTGCTGACACTGCTGATGCTGCTTCCCTTTGATGCAGTTACGAGTCCTCCCCCCATGTCCTCGTTGTTATTTACTTTGGGGCTGTTAATACCTTGGGTGTAAGCAGAGGTTGGCCAGTGCAGGAGGGGACTTTCAGATGCTGACATGGCTTGTCATGACCTCTTTTGGTTGTTGCAGCTGTATTCAGTGGGGCTACCACATGACAGATGTCATTGTGGGAAGACCTTCAGGATGAACATGAATGACCCTTCAACAAAAGAACATAAAACAGTGTAAAACTCATTTGTGGAAGTGTTTCTGGGTTGTCCTCATGCCTGCAGCTCCTCCAGTCATGGGAGGGTATCAGTCCTAGGCATGGTGGGTGGGTATTTCACTGCAAGTGGGGTCTTGGGGTGGACAAAGCTGTCCTGAAAGATGGATCCTATTGGTCTTTGATGTCTGCAGGTCATCCTGGGTCCTACAGTCATCATCCAGCTCTGTAAGAACAGCATTTCCTGTGGGGCCATGAGGAAGACTTACAAAAATAAGTATTTCTGGCATTATTCCTGGCCCGGTTGTGTTCGTGGGGAAAAACCTTCTCTTGGTGCCCTCTTGGCTGGCGTTTCCTGAGCTGCTGGATATTTACTCAGTGTAATCACCCCAGAGGCGTTCTGAAAACCGAAGCCAAACTTCTGATGTTCATCAAAGACCCTCTGGATCTGTGATGCCTTCCCTGCAGTAGCACCTTGAGGCTCCAAGGCCTCTTTTCTCCTTCCCAAGTTAGAAGGGAAAGACAAGCCTTTAATACAAGTCCTAATAAGAGTTGTTGTGTTTTACAAGAAAGGGAAGTGAGGCACGGTGGAGGAGTGAGCAATGCATCCCAACCACACGTGCAGCATGTGGCACACTTGGGTGCACTTGGACACACAGAGCAGCTCAAGGACATTTTGGGATGAGCTTGAGGTTCTTATCCCCATATACCATATACCCATATAGCTGCAATGCTGGGGCTCAGCGGGACATCCAAGACCTGGGGTTTGGAGAAGGGACTGATGTCAAGCACGCTGACATCAGGGCATGTTAGGACATAGGGTTGGTGGATGCCAAGGCTGAACATGAGCTGTCTTGATCTGAGCCAGTCGTCTAGACTGTTGCTGCTGCTGGAGGTAAATAGACACTCCCTAAGCTCGCTTGATCTCGTGTTCATCTCAAAATAGGTCGACTGTCGTGTCCTGGAAGTACCTGCCTCTGTTTGCTTTGTGTTAATGCAAACCCCCCTGTCCTCCTCCTGCCTGCTGGTGCTCAGCCGAGTAGAGCTACTTCATTTACCTCCTATTAATCAAACCCAGATGTCCCCTGGGTGATAGATGTGGCTGCGCAAATACTTGAAGCATCTTTACTCCCTGGAGTTTGGCAGGCTGCTCTTCCCATCTCCATCTCTTGTTATGATTTAGGGGGGAAATAACCAGAGGGAGAGTAGGGTCACCTGGAAAGGGCTTTTGGGGAGCTATGCGTCTATGTCACTGCTGGAGGACATCAGATGAAGCAGAAAGCAGATGCGGGACTGGTTGTGGAAAGAAATGCATTTCATGCCTCCAAAAGGAGCTGGTGGCTGCCGGTAACTCTGAAAATTCCTGTCTGGGGAGGTGCTTTGCTTGGTATTTGCAGGGCTGGTTCCATAGGGGAGGCGTTGTCCTGGGGAATTGGTTCAGGCTGTGTCACGAGCCGCTGGAAGGAGATAAAAGCTGGGGATGGGTTCAAAAGGAAGGTGAAGCTCAGGGGCTTGGTCTGTGCTGCTTGAGCAAAGCAAAGCCTGGGGGTAGGTCTGATCCCCACACATCCGGGGCTGGGCATTGCCTGCTGCTGGGGCCACAAGGAGCTAGAGCCCATCCCTGCTGTATGGTGCCATTCCTTGGCTTGGCGGGACCTGTGTGCCTGAGCTGGGTCTTGTCCTTCCTAGCGAGCTATTGGGAGCCCAGTGCAAAACCTGGGTCTGTTTGGGTATCTCATTTGCTCTCCTAATTGCTATGGGAAAACTACATGGGAGAACATGCAGGAAATCCTTGTAGGCTGAAAAATGGATTTTGGGTCTGCAAGGGCATCTTTCCAAGCTGTGAGAGCTGTTGTGGGTGATACCTTTTACCCACAGCAGCCTCAGGGAGCTGGGTTTAGTTAGGGTGGTACCTCTGGTTGGAATGAGAACCATTTCTCCATGATGCAGTTGATTTGCGGGGTGGAAACTCTGGACCACATTCAGCCCATGGGACCAGGAGCAGGAGCTAAGGGGGGCACTGTCAAGTCCCAGGTGAAGAGAAAGCTTTGGTGGCCAGCTGAATTCTGAGTCAAAAACCTGTCTTATATTGCAAGGGTCAGACACCTTGCTTGGATGTGTGTTCTGGTTCTGTCCTTTCCCAAGCAGAAGCTTCAACACGTAGGTAGGACGTGGGCAATGGTGCTCATGGCTTTTTTCTTGTCTTTCCAAGTGACTGAGCTCTCGTATGGTATATCTAAACCTGCAGGAAGCCAGAAGCAGTGACAAAACTGCAAGAAGGCTCCGCTCTCGTGTCACTGATGTCCTTCCTTGGCCAGCTCCGTGTCATGGTGGACTTACTTGCACAGTGTTAAACATCAGCCCCACAGGGTTCCTTGTCCCCTTTTGCTTCCCCAGGGCTTCATTTGGTTCCCTGCCTCTTAATTTTTATTATTAGACCAGCACTGTTATGCAGGAGGAATTTGTTTTCCTTCTGCATCTACAGAATTGCCCATTTCCCAAATTCTTGTTCTTTTCCACTTGGGTATTTACAACATCTCACTGGTGGTGGTGCTGTGGCTGCTGTCTGTATGGGACCTGAAACGGTCCGTGATTGATGCTCCCAGGGTGGACATGGTGCAAAAGCCAATCTGCTGCTTGTTTTATAACTTGAACATTTGAATGCGGTGGAGGAGCGGGGGTCCAGGATCCAGAGTTTTGGAAATCTTCCTTGTTTGTGGGTGTTGCTGAGTGGGGAATTTTAGGGATTTTTTTAGCACTGAAGGTAATTAAAGATTCAGAAAATCTCTGAATATACTTATCTGTGCACGGGGTTTTCAGATGAGTTTAACTAGCTCAGAGAGGGGCATGGTAACTTGTTTATTTTCCTTTTCCTCTGCAAAATGGCACAAGTTTACTGGGTTAATTTCCTCTCTAGTTCCAGTTGAGCAGCTCAGGTTAGGTGGAATGCACAGAGGTCCCCTAGAAGCAAGCCAGATTTAGGGCATAGGGGATTGTCTCTCCTTGAAATCTGCTCCTTGCTTTGCCCATGTAACCCAAACCCAAGCATCATTGGATGCAGTGCAGGGAAGAATAGGTCCCCTTGGTCAGAGCCCAAGGATGACTTACTGTCCTCCATTGCTGACTGGTGCAGAAGGTGGCTGATGCTTGAAAAAGCATCTTGCATCCTCATTCCTATTTTATCTTTCAAAGACCTGGAATGTGGGAGGCACCTGAGGCTCTCCTACCTCTGCCTTGTTGCGCAGCAGAGCTTCATTTCCACAAAAGAGGGAAACCTGTAGCAACAGAACAAGGGGAGATGGGTTTAAACTAAAAGAGGGGAGATTCAGACTAGATAGAAGGTGGAAATTTTTTACCGTGAAGGTGCTGAGGCGCTGGCACAGGGTGCCCAGAGAAGCTGTGGCTGCCCCATCCCTGGCAGTGCTCAAGGCCAGGTTGAACACAGGGGCTTGGAACAACCTGCTCTGGTGGAAGGTGTGCCTGCCTATGGCAGGGATTGGAACTGGATGAGCTTTAAGGTCCCTTCCCACCCAAACCAGTCTGTTATTCCCGGGAGGAGAGAATAGCTGGCTCCTCCTAGCATAAAATCCCCTCCATCCATCCGTCCGCAGTGGCAGCTCCAGCATTTTGGCTGGCAGCCGAGATATGCATCCTCTGAATGCTGCTAAAAGCCGGCGTACGGGTGCAAAAATGCTCTTTGCCAGCAAACCAGAAGCATGGTTTAATAGGGATTAAGCACCCTCCAGGGCTGCCCTGCTGCTGACCGGGGGATGCCACCGCGGCCCACGGGATGGGTTACTTCAGCAGGTTGACATCGCAACTTAGAGTGGGATGTGTCTTTTAGGATTACAGGGCTTTTCACAGCCCAAGTGCCCATTATATTGCCTGGGTGCCCAGAAAGAAAAGATTTACTGTCTGATAATGGTTTCCTTTCGGTTATTTGCAAAAGGCCAGTATGTGGTGGCCAGCGTGCAGGCAGGTGGTCGAACGTGCAGTTGCATAGCGCGTGGATCCGCTCATTATTACAGGACTCTAATTAGGACATGGGTTGTGCTCTCTGCCTGCAGAGCGCTGCCTGCACTGGGAGTTTTGCACCCTGGCTGCTGCTTCCATGGGATCGGGGATCATCCCTTGGGATTGCAGAGGAGATGGGCAGAATATACGTGTTGGTTGCCTGAGGATTGCTGCCTGTGTTGTGCATCACAGGGGGCACGTGCATGTGCACAGTGTATGTGTGCATGCAAGGTAGGAGAACATGCTTTGTTCATGGCTTCTAGCATAATTCAGGTTGCCCAGAGAAGCTGTGGCTGCCCCATCCCTGGCAGTGTTCCAGGCCAGGTTGGACACAGGGGCTTGGAGCAAGCTGCTCCAGTGGAAGGTGTCCCTGCCCATGGCAGGGGTTGGAGCTGGATGAGCTTTAAGGTCCCTTCCAACCCAACCCACTCTGGGATTCTATGATTCTGTGGTAATGCCTGCAGCCGTCATGTCCTACCCAGGCTGCCAGAGCGATGTTGTGTTCTCTCAGAGGAGAAGCAGTGCAGCTTCAAAGAGGAGATTGTGGACCGTGTGTGAAAGCTGCCCTTTTTTGTTAATTTTTCAAATACTTTTAATTGGTGATGTTTTCTTTGCAAAGGTGAAAAATAAGAACTATAAGGTGTAACATGGGCTCTTGTTGCATTAGCCTTTAGAAGAAGCAGGGGAATGTGAAAATGGATTACATTTTACTCAAGTCGCAGTTTGTAGCATCAGCCGCTGTAGCTATAGGTTATAAAACTCAGGCTGTTCTTGATTCAGGTATTAATGGTTAGGGGTTTTATGAGACCCATTTCAGGTCTTATTTCTAGAAATGACGATCTATTTGCATGAATTGAATATGTATAAAAACCAGGGCACTGGGAGCGTGCCTTGCTGTTGTTCTGCAGCCAGAGCGATGCTCCAGTAGCCTCTTTGCCCTGGCATCCCATCTAGTGGAGCATCCCACGATGGGGTGGGACCAGCATCCATCAGGTGTCCCGTAAACCCTCCTCTGTTCACTTCCTGAAGTTCAGACAGTGGTTTTCTTAGTTGCATGCTGTTTTTCCCTTTCTTGTTCTTGGCAACATCCATCACAAGCCAAAGGTAGCGCATTCCCCCTGTAAGACAATGAAGCCTGTCTTCCATCTCATGGAAAACCGCTTCAACCTTGTGCACAGATTTGGCACACTCGGAGACTTTGTGTTTCTAAAGGATGAGGCTTTGGTTTTGTTTAAAAAGGAAAAAACAAATCCAATTTCCAATGACAAAAAGAGCCTTACTGCAGTGAAGCAAGCCACATAATAAATTACTGTCTGAGTGAGAACAATAGATTCTGGCTTTCTGGTTATTTATCTCCCTCCCTTGCTGTATCACTTTGTCAAGGCAACTGTTTTGGGTTGGATTCTGTGGCCATTTGCACTTGGTTGTCTCTTGGCTCCCCCCTTCTCTCCCCAAATCCATTTATTTCTGTGTTTATTCTAATGGCTCTGTTTCGAAGCACTGTGGTTTTCGCTTGCTCTGTCGCATGCCAGGCTCATGGATGGCACTGCAACATGGCAGCTCTTGGGTTCCTGTCCTGTCACTTGGGCTTTTCTGCATCACGAGGTACCAGAAGCCAGACCTGATGCTGGAGAGATGATGAAATATGTTAAATGCTCAGCCAGCCATGGGTGCATCAGTATCTGAAAAGCCCAAGGCTAGCTCCAGCAGTAGTCAGTCATTATGGTTTCCAAAGATGTTTACATTTTAATTAGAAAAGGGTGAAATCCAGGATATAATAATTTACCTTTCCACGCTTGATGTTTTGGCATCCATAAAGATAACAGCTTTGGAGCAGCAAATCCAAACCAGGCACACGATGCTTAATCTGTGCTTGTGGAGACACAGCAATACCTGGATGCGGGGAGTCATGGTTCATCTCGATTGCTTTCATTTTCCATAGTAACTGTTCCTGTGGCTCGCTGGATAGTAAAGCTGGCTGCCAGCAATAAACTGCTCGTTTCATGCTCCGAGATGCTCTCAGCACCTTAGAAAGACACGTTGCTAATTACTTGTTGTTAGAAAAGGGCTGGATTAGGAGAGAGAAAATATTGCTGCTGAAGGAGCTCATTAAGAGGAGATGGTGGGAAGCGAGCCGTCTGCAGCCGTGCTGATAAGCAGGAGTTCAAGCCCCAAACGCAGGTGGTCAAAGGTCCTTCTGCCTGTACTGCTGCCAGTGTTAACTGTTGGATGGTTGTTTGCAGAGGCAAAGCACAGGGAGGGTTTCAACCGACCTGGATTTGCTGCTAAGAAGCAGATAAGAAGTTGGAAGAGTTGTCCTGCATGAGCTGCTCTGCACTGGTCTGTGTGGCCGAAGCATCCTTCACCTCCCAGGTCTGGGGCTGAAGGAACCTCCTTCCGCATTCACGTTGTGCACTTCAGCAGCCTGGAAAGCCTGGCTCGGGGAAGATAATGGTCAGGCAGCGTGAGGGAGGTGATGGTGGAGGGTTTGTTCATTGCATCATAGAATCACAGAATGGTTTGGGTTGGAAGGGACCTTAAAGCTCATCTGATTTCATCCCTCTGTCACTAGACCAGGTTGCTCCAAGCCCCGTCCAGCCTGCCCCATCTGTACGCTGCCAGCGGTGGGGCAGTCACAGTCACAGAATGGTTTGAGTTGGGAGGGACCTTACAACTGTCTAGTTCCAACCTCCCTTGGATCATCTACTTCCAGTGACCATGCATTGTTCCTCTCTGCCCAGCCCCAGAGAGGCACCAAGGAGAAGAGGATGTCATCTCACTGAGATGCGATGACCAACCGGTCTTCACTTTAGGGAATGGAGAGCAATGGATTGATTCCTGGAGGCTGGACAAGAGTCTTAAAGATTGATGTTGGCTGCTGATGGGGCAGGAGATGGTTTCTCCTGGTTGGGGCTGGGTTGGAGTCTTTTCTTGGGTCTCACTCTGGTACTGTTCAGTTTGGTTTTACCATTATCTCATACACCAGTAAATACATCTGTGGGCTGCTGTGATGCTTTTTGGTTCATGTCTTGGGTATCTCAGAGCAGAAGGGACCTGCTAGATCACAGCAGAATTAAGAATTGATGTATGATAAACTCCCCAGGGCAAGCAAGTGCATGAAGAATATCCTACCACAGGAGACTCTGAAAGGACATGGCTGCTTTGGTATGTGAAGAATCTGCACTGTGGCTGCCTTTTATAGGAATCATCTCTTGTTCCTAGAAAAACCTGGGATGATAAATCCCATATGGCAAGAAAAAGGCTTTCAGTGATCTGTCAGGGTAGGTCTGGAGCCTGTCACAGTATGTGTCTCCGACGGCCAGCCTGCGATGGAATTTATGGGGAATAAATCTTTTACAGAGTGAGGCTGCTCTGTGTTACTTCATTCCTCATGGAGGATCACAGGATTGGCGTGGGAACATTTTTAGCCTTTAGATGGAGGATAAGTAAGGAAAAGACATTGGTTTTCCAACTGGAATGCCTTAAGTGAGTTATTTAAACCCCCATCTAAATAGCTGAGGACATGTGATTGGAAAGGTGGTCTGGGTGTTTGCCATTTGTTGGGGTTTGGTGGTCCTTGGACCTTTTGAGACAGGTGCCTAAATGTGGAGAAGCCTGATGCTAAGCACTGCATTAAGCAGTTCTGCCTGACTCTGTATTTTAGAGATCATTTCCAACTACTTTACCTAGGTGTTAGCGCTGTTAACTCCTGGCCGTGTAGTTATCGGGTACATCGACTTCCAGCTTTCATTGGATATTGTGGCAATCCTGATGCTCTTTGTCTTTGAAGGCCACAGCCTTCAAAGAAGCTTGTCATGTGTGAGAAAGCATTTTAGGCTTTCAGCGTCCATCCAATAGAAGTGAAAAAAATGGCAAAAGCACCCTCTTTATCTTATTTCCTTTGCTAATGCCCAACCAGGTTGGACCTTGGGTGGGAGTGAGAAGGTGTGCGGTTGTTGGCTTAATGGTAGGTTAGTGTGTTGGTTTGCCATGCTTAATTGGAGCAAGAATTGGTTTGGGAAGATCTCTTTGTGGGCAGCAGTCTTGCTGACAAGGTTGCCATGTCAGCATGGTTTTGGACTAAAAGCTCCGCTTCTCACTTCAGAAATGATGTTTGTATGGGGCTGGAGTCCCTGCTTCCTGTCCATGTTTGGGGCACAGGCAGAAATGCTTCACAGAGGAGAACTGCCATGGGATGCTGCTTTGGCACGGCTGGGCTGCTGCAGCCCAGTTCTTGGAGAAGCTTTGTCTTGGTGTGCCAGAGGGAGGATGGCTGGAACATCTTCCCTGTGGGAGGATGTACATATGGGGTCCTGTCACCAAGATGGTGAGCTGATGGACGTGCATTGCTGTCCATGCGTGTTCATTGTTTTCTCCTCATGGACTCACCTTTTCTTGTATCATTTTGGTTGCAAGTTCCCCTGTGCTCTTGCTTCCCACCCACCCTGGCCAAAATGGGTTCCTTCTCCATTGCTGCTCTTCTCCTATCAGAATCACCACTTGCTTCCACAAGTTCAGCAAGCCTGAAGTACCTTTGGGAGAAGGGGAATGAGCATCAGCTGTCATAAAAAGTGCTTGTTCTTACTGAGTTTATTTGCTGATTAAGGGTGAAACTGTATGATTGCCATAAACTATATGATCTTGCTAGAGCAAGAACCCCATTTAGATCACTTTTAATAACCGCTATTAATAGTAATTATACATTACAGTAATGCTGATAATTATTAAGTTATAATAAGCAGTTTGCACATCTATTGACATTTTCTGCTGCTGAGTCCTTGCTTTATGGTCATAGTAATGAGCATGGCATAAGCTGCGCAGGTAAGGTTTGTGCTTAGACAAAGTAGGGGAAGAGGGGGGAACCTGAAGAAAAATACAGATTTGACATTGATGTCTATTAATTACCATTCAGGAATGTGTCTGGGGTCTGGGAATCCTTGGTGGTAGGCACTATGCCAACACAGACCCAAGGGATCACCACTGCCTGAAGAGCTCTCTAGAATATATATTTGCTCAGTTTGGGAAGGCATCAACTGCTTTGATGCTCAGATGTGGATTTGGGGTTTTTACTTGTTTGTACATGTTTTGAGGGTAAGGCAAGATGGAAAAGCTGCTCCAGGCACAGGGGTTTCCTGACATTCGGCACTAAAAAAAGCAGGATGCCATCCAGCCCGTGCCGCCTTCGTGGTGGAGAGGGTTACTTTTGGAAATGGAGAGATACTTTAGTATTAGTGTGGGGAATAAACCTTTGTGGGTGGATTTGAATTGGCCTGGATTTAGGTGGATGCTTCCCTTCCCAATATGCCTCCTGCCAAGGAGGAAGGGACACCATTTGTGCCTCAAAACCTGTCCCTTATGCAAGGTTCCTGCTTGGACCAGGAACCGTCCTGCAGGGCCTAGAAAATGTGCCTCTGTGAACCTGTGATTATCTTGGGTTTGTTTTGTCAAGCACGTTTTATGTGCGTTTTAAATGATAGAATTGGCGTAGAGCCCCAGAAATCAATGGGTAACAGATGAAAAAGCCCTGCCTTGACAAGTGTTCTAGAGGATGGTAACCAAAACCCTCATCCGAGCATTGGGACGTCTCTGGGCAGGCTGGTGGACTTGGAGAAAGCAGTTGCAGAACGGGGCGAGACACATCTGAAACGGGATGAAGTATAAAAAAAGTAGGAAGAAATATGGAAAGTGGGCTGAGAGAGCAGAGGAGGCTTTCTTGAGTGATGAAGTGCTTGAACATCATCCCATGGGGTCATAAAACCATGCAGGTTGGAGAACACTTCAGGAGGTCTCTAGTCCAGCTGCTTGCCCGAAGCAGGGTCAGCATCAAGTGTAGACATTATCTTCCTGTCATAGTGATCATGAAGGCATGTGTGGTCCTAACCATGAACCCTGTAATAGGAAGGGAGTGTGGTTGGAAGGGCAATTCAAAGGACGAATTCAGAAAGCCCAGAGCTGGTCGTTGCCGGGGAGTGCCAGGAGATGCCACAGAATCAGGATGTTCCTCTACTTGCTGAGCCTGTTTTATTGACAGCCTGGGTTGGGGACGGTGGCACATTGGCACAGCCAGCAAGCTGGGGTGGCCATGTTGGTCTCTGTGTCATTATGTGATTCACGCCGACTTGGTGCAGACTAAGCATATAATCATAGAGTCATAGAATGGTTTGGACTGGGACAGACCTTGAAGCTTATCCAGTTCCAACCCCCTGCCATGGGCAAGGACACCTTCCACTAGAGCAGGTTGATCCAAGCCCCAAAGAAGATTACAGACTGTGACTTGCTCATCTTTTATCTTATTATAAGGGTTAGATGCCAGCCAGTTCACTGTCAATGCTTGGACATCTGCTCTGGGGATCTTTGTGTACTTAATCTTTGTAATGATGATCCCATCTCAGGTGTATGTGGTAACTCATCACCCTTAAACATAGGGGAGTTTTCTTTATGCTAAGTTCTGGTTTTTCTTCAGAGAGAGGTGAAGGTACTGAAAGATGACTTGGTATTGAGATTTCCTACTAGAGATCCATCAATATGTCAGATACATGTTTTGTGGGAGTTTGCTGGACCTGGTGACTCCTGACAAACCTGTTGCCTTTCAGTCCACTGTCTCTTCTGTTGCTAATCAGCAAAATGCTGGTTGGACACAGCAGTGAGCACCCCAAAAGTGGAGTCATATGTCAGCCCTTGCTCTGCTTTATGCCTCATCATGTGTATTCAAAGGGGAGCATCCCCTGGGCTTAATTTCCTCCAGTTCCATCTTAACGAAAGATATAGGCAAAAAAACCCTTTTGGATTGTGTTTTGTGGCCCCAGGGGACGTAGGATACTCAAGTGTTGCCCCCTCTATGAGCTGTCCTCTGCCTCTTGTGATCACCTCCCCATGCCATTATGCCTTCCAGGACTCATTGCAGCCACCTATTCGCCCAGCTTTTTCTTTAGCACTTTTCATGTAATAATTGGTGCTTTCCATTTGGTAATTGGCACTAATTAGCTAAAAGGGGAGTAGCATGCTCTCCTCCAGGGCGCCGTGCTCTCTGGAGTGCCTCCTTTTATTTCCTTGTCTACTCTTTTTTCCTTTCTCCTTTTTAATATGCCGCATGATGCCTCTTCAGGAGCTAATGTGTGATATTGATCTACAAAATGAGCCTTTTTGACAGCCGGGGCACAATTGGGAATAATTCCTTGAGCAGATGAAGTCCTTCGGCCAGAACTGCTCGTTCTTGGCAGCTGCCAAATGAAGCCACAATTGTTCAGAAGTGACAGATGAGAAATAGTTTAGAAGCTGGAAATTGCCTGAGCTGGGAACAGATTTTTTCCCCCCTTCCCTTCTGGATGGCATGTGATTCACTCCGAATTTGCTTGGTAATTTTATACTTGTCTCAAAACCGGCTGTAAATACCAGCTCCTGGTGAAGGAGAGGGCGAGGGATGAAGTCGCTGTGTCCTGCAGTGTGGTGGGAGCTCCAGTGTCTGCTCCCTCACAGCCTCAGGGAAGGAGGAATATGAGTCTTTACCACAAGACAGTGATCCAAAGCTTAATTTGTGAGCAGACATGCTCAGCACAGGTACAGGAGCTGATGTTTTCTGTTCTTTAAGGTGTGATTGGCATCCAGCCATGGAGAAATAAGGAGGAAGACAGCATTAAAAGCCTCTGTATCTTCTATAGAGCCATTCTCCTGCTGAGAGAGAGGTTTTAAAAATAGAGTCTGGTGTGATATCGGTTTCATCTCCACGTGCAAACCTCCTCACTGAACCATTTACAGTCCTACTGTTGACTCAGCATCATTTTCTGCCGCCGTCCTAGGGAAGCTTTTCAAGTATCATCCTCTTCCTCACACCCTTGTCCATCATGCCCTGCTTATCACCCTCATCCAGTACAGCTAATGCTATGGGATTTTTAAATCAAGCTTTTTAATTTGGGCTGGGTTTTTTTATTGTGCATGTGTCTGGAGGTTTTAGTTTGGGTTTTAAGAAGGAGGTAGGCAAAATGTCTGTTGTTGTCCTTAGATGTCGGAATATTACAGAAATGAGATGTTACTTGCATACATGGAAACTCTGTGACCACGTGGGATTATTATGAACGTTATTGGAAACGCAGATGTACAGCAAAAGGTATTCAGCCTGTGGTAACTGATAGGCTTTGGCTGCTTTTTATGATTACTGGGAAGTCATTCCTTGCCTTTCTGTGTTTTGCTCTCTCAGGCCCCCTCTGTTCTTGGCATCTCTCCCAAAGGGATGGAGAACTCGTCGGTGGCATCGGCCTCCTCGGAGGCGGGGAGCAGCCGCTCTCAGGAGATCGAGGAGCTGGAGCGTTTCATTGACAGCTACGTCCTGGAGTACCAGGTCCAGGGGCTGCTGACGGATAAAACAGAGGCGGATGGAGAGAGTGAGAAGACACAGTCCCACGTCTCACAGGTAGGCAAAGGTGTCTGTGGAAGGGGGCCTGCGGGATGCTGGTGTCTTGGGTTGGGGATGCATGTCCAGCTGAAGCAGCTTTTCCACATTTGGGATGTGAAGCAGGACATAACAAAACACTGAATTTGGGGCAGCGTGCTTGTTTGGCTATGTATATATGAGGTCTCCAAGCAGTTCGTAGAGATCTCCTGCCCAGCCGGCTTTTGATTTTGAATGGTCTCAAGGTGTGTGCCCAGAAGCTTTGTGACTTCTCCAGGGTTTACAAAGAAATGACCTTTCATTTGTAAATGGAGGAGAAGCCTCTGTTAATCCCAGGCTGGTTTCCCAGGGTGAAAAAGTCCTGGGAAGATTGGGAAGACCTGCAAGGGCTGCAGTGGGGGTATGCTCGGTACTGCGATGTGCTCTGGTCTGTATGCACAGGAGTGTCCATGAAATAATGAAGAGCAGAAGGTCAATCAGAAGCCCCAAATGCTTCCCAAAAGTGTGGGGTTTGTGGGCATTTTTAATACGCGTAATAGCCTTTTTGCTCGTTTCGTGGTTGTTACGCCAAGGAAGGAAACTGCTGTAATTCGGAGTATGGGAATACCCAGAAAAACCAGAGGGGTGGTTTTAGCGGGGATGTGGTTTGGTGTTATCATTAAGGGTAACATATTTCTGATTAGGTTTATTGCTAAAATGGACATTTTAAGTCCAACACAAGGAGAAATGAAACCTCCTGAACTGTTGTTGTTCAGAGGGATTAATTTGTATTCTGGTGCCACAGTGTGCCAGATGTGTGCTGAAGATGTGAACTGATGAAGGAATTAAGGAGCCCATGGGTGCAGGGAGCAGTGAGCTCTGATCTGTGCCCTTGGGCTGGTAAGGCTGCCGTGATCCTCCATTTGTGATAGAAGTGCTTTCCTGCCCTGCAAGGCTGCCGGTAGGATAAAAGAATTAGGTTAGAGACCACTTAGGAGACTGAAATATGAATGGTAAGACTGAAGGTTCATAAGGGTAAGGATATGGCCATCATTAGGTAGCTGAGATGCATTTGAGCTGCTGGAGAGAGCTTCTGGTCTGACTTGGGTCTTTGTCTCTTCATATAAGGTACAAGGGAGACTGATCTTGAGCAGAGATCCCCACACCACTTCACATGAAGCCTTTTCTTTAGTTTAACAGCTAACAAGACTGCCTGGCAAAGCCAAGCTGGGGGTATGGTGATGGGGAGAAGGGCAGAGTCCAGGCTGGGTTTGTCCGGGACCATGACCTCTGTTAGCATGTGGAGATGTTTTCTTCTCAGGTCTTTTAATTGCTTACTGATGAGGCCCTGTCTCCATAGGGCTTCATTTTGCTTTAACTTGGGAAAAATGGTTGGGGTAGTGAGGGGAAGGAGCTCTCCTGCCAACTGCCAGCAGCATCTGCTTCTCCTGTCCCCTGCCCTGTGCACTCCACGTGCTGGTGGTCATGATCACAGAAGCCAATGTCCTCAAGTCCAGCACAGAGGAGCTTTCTTTGCACCCCAGGAATGGGGCCGTGTGAGCCTCATGAAATTCAGCAAGGCCAAGTGCAAGGTCCTGCACCTGAGTTGAGCCTTAAACTGAAAGAGGGGAGATCCAGGTTAGACATTAGGCAGAAGCTCTTCCCTGTGAGGGTGCTGAGGCGCTGGCACAGGGTGCCCAGAGAAGCTGTGGCTGCCCCATCCCTGGCAGTGTTCAAGGCCAGGTTGGACACAGGGGCTTGGAGCAAGCTGCTCCAGTGGAAGGTGTCCCTGCCCATGGCAGGGTTGGAGCTGGATGAGCTTTAAGGTCCCTTCAACCCAAACCATTCCATCATTCTATGTATGCAGGATCCCATCCTTACCTGATACCAGCGGTGTTTTTCTGATTTATCTCATGTATGCACATCTGCAGAGCTGAGGATCTGATCCAGATCTTTGGACCCTTTATTTCTTAGCCCAGTGTAAAGAGATTACCAATCAAAGCACCCTTTTCAAAAACAGATTTTGCTGAAGAGGCCTTTTACAAATTGAGGATCAAAGCTCTTAGAAGTAAGAGAAAATGCTTTTAAAAATCAAGAGCTCCGAAGTACTTTATAGTGCATTTTTAACCTTAGGCTGGAAAATGCCTATGTTTGAAGTGGTGCTTTGGATGGGCTTCAGGTTAAACAGGTAAGTGCTGCTTTATTTAGTGTATCAAGCTTAGAAATACTATTGAATTAGAAAAGAATTGATAGTCAAAGTTTTACAAGCACTTGAAGCCTGTCCACAGCTCTACTCATAAATCCAGGCTCCCTCTGCATCTTAAGGACAAAACCTAATTCTTGTGCCAGCCCATGTGTAAGTTTTGCATTAGGATCTTAGAATCATAGAATAGTGAGGGTTGGAAAGGACCTGAAGATCACCTGGTTCCAACCCCCCTGCCATGGGCAGGGACACCTCACACTAAACCATGCCACCCAATGCTCTGTCCAACCCGGCCTTAAACACTGCCAGGGATGGAGCATTCACAACTTCCTTGGGCAACCCCTTCCAGGGCCTCACCACCCTTACAGTAAAGAATTTCTTCCTCATATCCAATCTAAACTTCCCCTGGTTAAGTTTGAACCCATTACCCCTTGTCCTCTCACTACAGTCCCTAATGAAGAGTCCCTCCCCAGCATCCCTATAGGCCACCTTCAGATACTGGAAGGCTGCTATGAGGTCTCCACACAGACTTCTCTTCTCTATACGGGAGGTGCTCCAGTCCCCTCATCATCCTCGTGGCCCTCCTCTGCACTTGTTCTAACAGTTCCATGTCCTTTTTATGTTGAGGACACCAGAACTGCACACAATACTCCAAGTGAGGTCTCACGAGAGCAGAGTAGAGGGGCAGGATCACCTCCTTCAACCTGCTGGTCACGCTCCTTTTGATGCAGCCCAGGATATGGTTGGCTTTCTGGGCTGCGAGCGCACACTGCCGGCTCATGTTCATTTTCTCATCGACCAACACCCGCAGGGCTGCTCTGAATCTCTTCTGTGCCCAACCTGTAGCTGTGCGTGGGATTACTCCTACCCAGGTGTAGGACCTTGCACTTGGCGTGGTTTATCATTTTCCAGTGATACTCATTTCCCATCTCATACCCCAACTTTGTGTAAGAAATAGTCAGGAAATCTTATTTCTGATTTGCTCTTCCTGATCACTTCCTATCAAAGCAAGGAATAAACATGCATGTATCCTGCAGCTTGTTGGTGTCACCTAGTAGAAGCCAGACTGATTGAAGGTGGCACATTGCCTCTTAATGAGAGCTGGATGAAGAAGGATGGGTTTAGGGGGGAGGCAGTGGACTGAGACAAAGAAGACTTTTTAATTGCAAGGTTCTGCCAGCAACTTAATCTTTACTGTTGGGCAAGTTACTTAATCTGTCTGGGGTTATTTCCTTGTGGCTGTGATAATGTTCACCCTGTCTGAGAGAGGATAAATCCACTCACCCACACGTGTGAGGTGTTTGGATGGTACCATATCCCTGGATAACTGCTATCCATGCCTAGGGAATCTTAGAATCCCAGACTGATTTGGGTTGAAGGGGATAGCAAATAAAAGACAGGTTAGGGACACCGTGGGCCCTCTCCAGAAGCTATCGGGAGAACTGGCTACCCTGGATTTGGAGAAGGCTGAGGTTCTTAATGACTTCTTTGCCTCAGTCTTTACGGGCAAATGCTCTGACCACACCACCCAAGTCTTGGAAGGCAGACGCAGGGACGGTGAGGGTGGGGACCCTGGGCCCACTGTGGGGGAGGATCTTGTTCGGGACCACCTTAGGAACCTGAATGTATACAAGTCCATGGGACCTGATGAAATCCATCCGCGGGTCCTGAAGGAGCTGGCAAATGAAGTTGCTAAGCCACTGTCCATCATATTTGAAAAATCATGGCAGTCAGGTGAAGTTCCCGATGACTGGAAAAAGGGAAATATAACCCCATTTTTAAGAAGGGGAAAATGGATGAGCCGGGGAATTACAGACCAGTCAGTCTCACCTCTGTGCCTGGCAAAATCTTGGAGCGGATTATCCTGGAAGGCATGCTAAGGCACATGAAAACCAACAAGGTGCTTGGTGACAGCCAGCATGGCTTCACTAAGGGGAAATCCTGCCTGACCAATCTGGTGACCTTCTATGAAGGGGCTACGGAACTGATGGACAGGGGCAGAGGAGTTGATGTCATCTACCTGGACTTGTGTAAAGCCTTTGACACTGTCTCCCATGACATCCTTCTCTCTAAGTTGGAGAGACATCAATTTGATAGGTGGACCACTCGGTGGATAAAGAACTGGCTGGATGGCCGCACGCAAAGAGTAGTGCTCAGTGGCTCAATGTCCAGCTGGAGACCGGTAACGAGTGGTGTCCCCCAGGGATCGGTGTTGGGACCGGTCTTGTTCAACATCTTTGTGGGTGACATGGACAGTGGGATTGAGTGCGCCCTCAGCAAGTTTGCCGATGACACCAAGCTGTGTGGTTCGGTTGATACATTGGAGGGAAGGAATGCCATCCAGAGGGACCTTGACACACTTGTGAGGTGGGCTGATGCCAACCTGATGAAGTTTAACCATGCCAAGTGCAAAGTCCTCCACCTGGGTCGGAGCAATGCCAGGCACAGCTACAGGTTGGGCGGGGACAAGATTCAGAGCAGCCCTGCAGAGAAGGACTTGGGTGTGTGGGTTGATGAAAAAATGAACATGAGCCGGCAGTGTGCGCTTGCAGCCCAGAAGGCCAACCGTATCCTGGGCTGCATCAAAAGGAGCGTGACCAGCAGGTCGAGGGAGGTGCTCCTGCCCCTTTACTCTGTTCTCGCGAGACCTCACTTGGAGTATTGTGTGCAGTTCTGGTGTCCTCAACATAAAAAGGACATGGAACTGTTGGAACAAGTGCAGAGGAGGCCACGAGGATGATCAGGGGACTGGAGCACCTCTCGTATGAAGATAGGCTGAGAAAATTGGGGCTGTTCAGCCCAGAGAAGAGAAGGCTGAGTGGAGACCTCATAGCAGCCTTCCAATACCTGAAGGGGGCCTATAGGGATGCTGGGGAGGGACTCTTCATTAGGGATTGTGGTGATAGGACAAGGGGTAATGGGTTTAAACTGAAACAGGGGAAGTTTAGATTGGATCTGAGGAAGAAATTCTTTACTGTGAGGGTGGTGGGGCCCTGGAAGGGGTTGCCCAGGGAGGTTGTGGATGCTTCATCCCTGGCGGCATTCAAGGTGGGGTTGGACATAGCCTTGGATGGCATGGTTTAGTGTGAGGTGTCCCTGCCCATGGCAGGGGGGTTGGAACTCGATGATCTTGAGGTCCTTTCCAACCCTTACTATTCTATGATTCTATGACCTTAAAGCTCATCCAGTTCCAACCCCTGCCATGGGCAGGGACACCTTCCATAGAGCAGCTTGCTCCAAGCCCGTGTGTCCAACCTGGCCTTGAACACTGCCAGGGATGGAGCAGCCACAGCTTCTCTGGGCACCCTGTGCCATCACCTCAGTATCCTCACAGGGAAGAGCTTCTTATATCTAACTTGAACTTCCCCTGTTTAAGTTTAAACCCATCACCCCTTTTCCTCTTGCTACAGGGGAGGAAGGAAAGGCACACTGCACACCGCTTCATCCTTTGTACTGCTTGCAGGTGAGCTGCATCCATCTGCAGTCTAGAGAATCCCAGTGTGGGGGATTCCATGGTGGGATGTCTCCAGCCTTGCTCCAACCAGGGAAAAGAGGAAAGTCAGAGGGAAAATGCAATTTTCTTTTGGCTATGAACATAATAAAGAGTGAGGTATACGTTGGGAGACCTTTCCAGGCACATGGTTGCACTGGAAATTGTTGAAGGAGATAAGGCATAGGTCTAGCAGAAGGCTCTGAAGCATGGCAGCATCATGAGAGTCTCCAGGTCCATCAGCAGAGGTAGCTGCAGTGTGATGAGCAGCTCTTTAACGAGCTCATTGAAGAGATGGATGAGGACCTCCCATCTGATGAGCTAGAATGGGTTCTCTGAGCAAGGCAGAGCTGTGCAGTGATCATGGCAGTTCTAGTGGTGGCTCTTCCTCTTATTTTGTGTTCCTCTTATACCTGTCAAGAAGCTGTCAGGGAGTTGCTGTTTGTATGGAATTGACTTTTCATTTTCTTGGTGCATCAGCTTTGGTGATGGCAGCTGAGTGCTTCCAGGATGAAAGACCTCAGGAATAGGGGTGCTCACCAAGAGTCTAAGTGTTGTTGAGAGGTGAAAAAATTGCTTTGGGATTAAACACCATCTTTCATGTTTGTCTAGTGAAAACTGAGCTTTTTTAATTTTTCCCCCAGTATGATGCAGATTTCTTTGAGAGAGGTAAAAAACCCCCAAATTACCCAAAATTGAATTATCTTGGTGGAGGCACCTTGCTGTCAAACCTTGGGGAAGCTGGCCTGAGCAGCTCGTGGCCCCTGTGGGCAGGAAGTCACCTCGTACCCATGTCCTTCACCATGGGATGAAGTTGGTGTGACAGCAGGGCTGCCATCCAGGCTGCCCATTAGAGCTGCAAAATGCAGCAGTGGCCAAACATGTAGCTTTGAGCTCTGTTTTCTGTGTTGTTTAAAATAGAACCGTGGGGTTTTGGCAGCTCAGGAGTCATATCTGTCCCTGAAGTGAGCAGAGGTGGGAAAAGTGGAAACTTCCCAACTTTCCATAGAAGGCTCCGTGGAAAAGAGTAATCAATTCAAATACCGCATGCCTGAGATACCAGACGCTATTGGAATCAGCAAGGAAATAGGGGGGATGGATTTTATTGCAAAGCATCATTTGAAGTGCCTTCCTGCAATTGTTCCTGCATCTTCTCTCTGCTCGCTGGCATCAGATAGAGCGTTTCCAAGCCAAAGCTTTGGAATCATCCTCAAAACGTGTGGGGGCCACATGCATGCATTGATGCCTGTGGCTGGATGGTGCGTGCTGTGCGCTGTGGACTGACACAGCAGTTTTCCCCAGCTTGGCTATTGTTTTACACGATCCCTGTTTTTATCCCTTTTACAGTGGACTGCAGATTGTAGTGAGCAGCTTGATGGCAGCTGTTCCCCATCCCGAGGGAAGGGCTCGTCGTCCCACGAACACAGTCAGGTAGGGGTTGTGCTTAGCTCTTCCTCACCAGAGCTTTGCTTTTGTTCTTGTACTGCCCGTGCTGCCAGCTTTCCTTCTCCTGTGGAAGGGGAGATGTGTCCCTCTGCTTGGCATCCCAAAGCTCACTCCCACCAAATCCATGGGAGATGGGCAACACCGCAATGTATGTATGGATGGATGGATTATGTGGATGGATGTGCGGATGGAAGGGGAAAAACAGAGTCTTGTATATTCCTGAAGAGCTTCTTTTTGTCACCTGTGTGAAGAGCCTACTTGGAGCTGACTTGGAAGTATGAATAGGAGCTGGGATGCGGGATCTTTGTGTAGCTGTGCTACTTGGTTGTGTGCTGCAGCACAAGGATGGCGTTGAAGGGGAAAAGAGTTAAATAGCTGTCTCAGTGAACTGGGAGAAGCAGCAAAATTGCGTGTGCTGAGAGCATGTGTTGGGTTTGCAATGACAGAAGCCAGATGCGAACTGGTTTTGGTGGTTGTACCTGGTGTGAGCATCAATGTATTTACCAAGTGCTGCTGGCATCCTGGAGGTGGCTGTCCCTGCTCTGTGTGAGCACCAGTGTGGGAGAGGGTTAGGAAGGGTGGAGGCATGGGTTTGACCATTGTCACCTGGTTGAGGATCTGCTCTGCCACCATGAGACCCATCAACTGTGTAAGACCAGCACTGACATGAGATGTGAATTGGAGCTGGCTGCAGGGAGGGGGAAAGCAGCATTTGCAGTTTCTGTGCCTGGTGGATGTTCCAGGGCTGCATGCAAGTGATTGTGCTGCTTTTTCCGTGCTTGACACCTTCCAGGCTTCAGTCCCACACGTGGGATGTATGAGAAGAAGCCTGGGAGCCCTTCGGAGGGTGATGCAAGAGGCCATGTCACTCTGAGCAGTGTGTATTGCAGTTCCCAATTTGGGCGCAGTTTCTTCCCATACAAAGCCATGCTGGAAGCTGCTTGACTGTGGGATAGGGATTCACACATCCCCTCCCTGCCTGGATGCAGAGGTGCTGGGAGCATCTATACAACAACGTGCACACAACAAAGGCAAGACCTTGTTGTGTAGGAAGGTGCATGCTGTAAGGGGACACTGCCCCAGATGAGCTCGGAAGCTGCCAGACAGAATTGTGGATATAATTTGTTATAGCTTTGATCTGCTCCGAAATATTTGGCATCAAAACCTTATCCAGGAGCCCCTCCCAGTGCTGCAGCCAGCTTGAATTTCAGCTTGAAATCCATCTGGGAGACTGGCCCTTTCCATGGAGCCTCCTTGGGTGGCACAGAGTGTTAGCAGGGCTGGGTCTTTTCCCTGGGGAAGAAGGTCCCTGGCTCTTCACCCAGCGGCTCAGCTGATGTGCCAGTCCCTGGTGGATACCACAGGAGGATGCAGGAGTCACGTGCGAGTGATGCTTTCCAATCAGTGCAGCACTGACATCTTCCATCTGCCTGCTGCCGTGCTCTCTTTTGTTTCATCTACGGGGTTTTGTTGTTGTGTTTTGGTTTTGGGCTTTTTTTGGTGGCTTTTTTCCCCTGGGAATTAAGCCTATGTGATCTCCTCCAACGGGGAGCTTGCTTTCTATGTACAAATAACATTTGACGATGCCCAAGCTGTTTGCTCTGCGTTTGGGCTCTCTCCCAGCCTGCAGCAGAGCTAGCAATTATCTCTCTCCATGTTGGGCTTCCTTTGACAGTGAGTAACAAATTTTCCTTGGCACCAAAGAGGAGCTGCAAGCTATTGTTCTTCTGTCCAGGCAAGCGTTTCTCCTGTTGTTACTGATATACGGGTGAAACGCTGCTGGCGAGGACTGGGTTCAGTTTATTACCATTTCTGACTGTGGATTTTTCACTAGTAGCTTTAAATGCTAAAAAAAATACCCCAAATAATAAGGTGTTTGCCTTGAATGTAAATGATCAATCACTCTTCAAACCTGCCAGGGAAAACCTGGCTAATTGTTTCCCGAGGGATGTTAGAGGCTTTATTGTTACGTCTTTTTAAATGGATTTTGAGGGGTTTGGCTGGAAAATCGAATTCCTGATTTCCCTATTTTATTCCAGCTGGGATTTCTGCATTGCCCGTTGTGCAGTATGCACCATCTTAGTTGAAAAACACTTGGATGTGAAATTTCTGCTGGCTTCAGCTACTGTGAAAATGTGGATTATGTACCCGTAACCGTGATATGCCTCACACAGTTCTAACGCACAGATCAGAAAGGTCATTTAAATGGAACCGCAGGTTAGTCCTGGATATATATTCAGTATCTGGTTCCCTTTCTGTGAAGACAGAGTAATCCAGGGCCACATTTTCAAAAGTAATTGGTTACAGGGGAGCCTAGGACGAAGCTGGCTTTCCCATGCCTAAAAATCCCCCTCTGCATCCCTTAAGTATGTGATGCCTTTAAAATTCTTGTCTGTACGATCCAGCAAGGTTAAGGCAAATTAAAAGAAAGATAGTGTGTGTGTGTAGGTGTATTATGTATCTCTATAGACATGTATATATAATATGAGTGCGTATCGACATCCGCAGGATGTTGTGTAAGTGCAGGGCTGAGAGCAGTTCCTGGATAATGTGAAATTTAAGGGTAAAAATAAGGTGTCTTGATGCAACCTGCAGTCCAGGATATTCCTGAATTGTTTTTCCGATATTGTGTGGTGTCTCTGGGAAAGACCACCCCATATTGCCCTGCTCTAGCACTGCTTGGTGAGACTTCTATTAGCAGCAATGGGAGACTAAATGGGGGGCCAGTACCTATAGGCTGGTACTTGTACATTCCGTACAAAGGAAAGGCTTAATGATGGGAAAATTCCCCCTGGAAACCTTTTACTCTGGTCTTTCCAGTTCTCTGGGTGGAAGATGTTCCATCCAAGAGAAGATGTTCTGCTCATGGAGATTTTATGAGATGTATTTTGTGAACTCCTGCTGTGCTGAGAAAATCCTGGCGTCACAATTATGTTCAGCTCATCTATAATCCTCCTAGTTTCCTACTGTGAAGGCTTTCGTTTGTGCATGGCATCGCCATGCTCCACTAAACCCTGCTACACTTGAGCAATACCCCCTAGAAGGTCTGCTGGCATCTCTGGGGTGAAGACCACTCCACCAAGGTACCACAAGATACTATCTGAGCAGCTTATTGCCTCTATAAATGAGGAAAGTTTAGATAATGGGATCATTTTAAATATTTTTATGTTTGGATCTTTTTTTTTTCCTAAAAAGATCCAGTGGGAAGATTTTATGTAATGCTTTATTTGCATTCCTCTTGCAAGGCTGTTGCAAGTAGGAAGTTCTTTGATGCATTTCTGAGAGTAATTCATAAAGTGAAAGGCTTCTGGTATGGTATGTATTTACAGAGCCAGAGGAGCTGTTGGTCCATGAAAGGCCGGGCAGCAGCTCCATCCCAGGCTTCCCTTATGTAAAGTGCATTAACAAAAACCAGAGCAACTCTGCGGGTTTGTCCCATTTCTTCAGGCGGTGGGAGAGGGATAGCTGAAATCCTTCCTCCTGGCCAAGTCTATTCCTTCCTCCATGGTGGCTGGCTGTCACCCATCATCACCAAGCAAAAGCCTGTGTAATAGGCAATATGGGAGACTGCATTTTATTTTACTTCTTATTCGCACATATGTCCATGTCCCACCAGGTTCAGCAGCGATTTGTTGCGTTATTTGGGACGTCAGAGACTTCTCCAGTTGGTGGTCATGTTGCCTGTCTGCAGGGTGGTGAAGGCGCAAGCAGGTTGTATGGATCACACAGGGATTGTCCAACACTCTGCCCCTAGCAGACTTCTTCTTCACCACCCCAGGAGCTGGTGGTGAAGGAGATGACTTAGTTTGCCTTCCCATTACGCCAGTAGAAACAGCAGCACGGCTATGGCAGCTGGCATTGATGGTTAGCTGGCAATGGTTGTAGATGAATAGCTGGCTATGGTCAAGAGCATCTCAAGGGCTGTGCAATCAAGTTAATAGTATAAGATGTTGAGTGTCCTGTGCTGTTTGGTGACATGGAGATGCAGAAGGATTTGCAGGGATTGTGTGCCACCGTCATGTGCCAAAAGATGTCTGAACCCAAGCCCAGGCCTTGCTGATAGGGAAAACATGAGAAGTTCCCACAAAATGAAATGTAGGATTACATGAAACTACCTTTGATGTCTCTGTAACTCAACAAAGCACAGTGCTGTGCTAGTGCCAAAGCATTTCCAGGCAGGAGATGCTTCACTTCGTGTGAGCTTAGGCTGTAGGCAGTGGGCATCTGACCTGCCTGCAAGTGGGGAGGTGTCTTTGCTGTGGGGTGGGAACAGAGCAGACCCACTTAAACCTTGCAGGTCCCTCTTTCATGTGTCTCACCTGAACCTCAAAACCCACTCTGATGATGAGCACTGAGCTTCCAACTGTAGGAGGTCATGGCTGGAAAAGCTGCTGCTTTGCCAAAGCAGAGGCAATAGTAGGGTTGGGGCAGTGTCTGAGGATTGTCTCTTGGGACAGTTTGGGGTTCTCCATCTCATCGACCTGCTTGTGTCGTAGCTCGGGGCCAGTTTGTACACTGAACTTGGCTGAGGTTGCCCACCACCTGAAGACCTGTTGGGACAAGTGAGTGCTGGCAAATGCTGCAGTCGCTGTTGTCTCGTTTCCAGAAGAAAAAGTGAAAGACAGGGAGTTACTTTGAGGCACTGCCAGTGAATACAGGTTGGTGTAGCCCTGCCTGACAGAGGAAGAAATTAAACCTGTAAGTGGGGTGACCTGCCCATGATCAAAGAGCAGCTCTGAGAAAACCAGTCACTTAATGGTTTTCTGCCTGTAATTGCTGGGCGATGCTCCCTCCATGTAAGGAATCCAGACTCTTCAATTACAGTCAGAAAGGACTGTGAGAAAGAAATCATGTCCTTTAGCTAATATATAGGCTTTACTTTCTCTGGGACTTCTGTTCAGGATACACCTACTGAAACAGACAGCTACTTGGGTGCCTGAAGATCTGGGAGTGAAATGCTTCACTGCTTTGCTGCCCGATTGAGGAGAACTGTTGGTGCTTACCGAGGATGGAGGAAGGTGTCTTCTAGGCCTGGTGTCGCTAGTGACTTGTGGGAGGACATCATCACCCTCAGATTCCATTTGTGTAGAGAGGACAGGGTGACGCTGGTCTGCCCTCTGAAGGAAGACCTTCCCACACTCTATTTCCATGAAACTTGCAGTAGCTGAGTTACCTTTGAGGTCTTCATTCTTGTACCAGATTTGGTTGAATAGTTCAACAGGTGCCCAAGTTCTTGGCAAGGAAGGAATGACATGAGCCGTTTCCTCCAAGGCTTGAGCAAGGGCTTGTTGCTGGGTTTCCATGGCACATATGAAGTTGTTGATGCTATTCTGAGTGCTGTCAGTGCTCTTTCTCATTTTCATCCTTGTGCTACACACAATGAGCTATCTAGCACATCCTCGGCTAACACATCTTTTCCTGTATTGTCCAGAAAAAATACAGTCAGACAGGCTTTGACTTCTCCTGGGAAGTCCAGGGAGATCTAATAGGCTTCATATCCTACTTCCAAGTCCATCAGATCCTTTGGTCCTGTATGGTGGGAAGGTGAATATGGACCTGGGGAGGGAAGGAGCAGAGCCAAAGTAATTGGCTTTCTCTGTATGATACTTTTATAAGGAAAAGAGAAGACTTCCAGGAGACCTTAGGGCAGCTGCAGTGCCTAAAGGGGCTACAAGAAACCTGGAGAGGGGCTTTGGACAAGGGCCTGTAGGGACAGGCCAAGGGGAATGGCTTTAACCTGCCAGAGGGGAGACTGAGATGAGCTCTTAGGCAGAAGTTGTTCCCTGTGAGGGTGCTGAGGCGCTGGCACAGGGTGCCCAGAGAAGCTGTGGCTGCCCCATCCCTGGCATGGCTTGGAACTGGATGAGCTTTGAGGGCCTTCCAACACAAACCGGTCTGTGATTCTGTGATGAAATTTTCTGGTTTTCTCACAGCTTTATGCAATACATTGAGGGAAAAGAAGCTGAAAATTTGTAACTACTAGAACGTTTAGAGTAAGTTTTGGGTTTATTTTCTTAAAAGGTGCATGTTAAATTACTGCGGTAATTAAACCATTATGTTTCCGTAGAAAAATTGGAGTGGTAGTTCTTGAATAGGTCTAGAAGAGCAGGGATATACTTGGAGTCTGGTGTCAAAATTCTCCATAACTGGAAGATATAGGTGCAGCACACCGTGAGTGTGTGAAAACCTATACCCAGAAAAACCTCAGAAAGGACCTTTTACTTGATTGCTGTCTTCTTTTCTGACCAGGACCAAGGCTCAAAGTTTGGGAGTCATTTGAAGGACACCCCACAACTTGACCTAGGGAGGTCCTTGTAGTTGTGATGGTGAGACCATTGGTAATGCTGGGGGATATCTCAGAAGCCTTTGTGTCCTGAGAAGTCCTCTAGCTTTCTGTGGGTTTTCCTTTTTCTTTTGGTCCACCTTAGCCTCTGAATGCTGCACACTGAATATTGAGATTTATGTATGCAGTTAAACAGGAATCGCATCAGGAATCAACTGATGTCTTCAGGCCGCTGAAAGCTTGTGGGGTTGCCATGGTTGGTCTACACCTCTACCAACACAGCCAACTTCACCCATACTTAATGTAACTGAGAGGAACCACATAGGTGGTCACCGTGTTTCCTTTTATTGACTGTGCATTGAGGAAAATCGTCTTCTTTTTCTGCGGGTGGGATTTTCAGACTTGCGCTGGAGCGTCAGAAAGTATTAACTCTTGAGCTGGAAAAGGGAATGGGATTAATTAGCTCATGCCTCAAAGAGCTAGCTGAGAAGGTGAAAATTGCAGTGTAAGTGCAACATATGATTACCGCTAATTAAAATGCAAATGTTAGATTTGACAGGTAGTTTCCAAAGGTGGGTGGCTGGCGGCGTTAATGCACGGAAGCCTCGCTGTTCCCAAGAGGGTACAGAGCTTACCCAGGCGTATTGGCATGGATGAGAGCAGCGGCTGGGAATCAGTCTCTGGAGGTGATGATGCTTCCCTCTAAGCCCCATCGTGTGACTCAGAGGTCTCATCTCCTGTTGGTGAGTGTAGACCGTGAATGGTAGTTGGAGAAGCCCAAATAAGAGCTGGCAACAAGAGTCCAAGGGTTGTTTGGGGTATTGGAGAGATTAAGAGAGTCATGGTCTTTTGAGGGCACAGCTGAGAGTAACGGGGCTGGATGATGGGGAATTGGGTTGGCATGAGGCAAGGGAATGGGATTCTGCTGCAACTGTTCCTTTGGCTTTTGCCAGAGCTGCAGACAGGCCTGTTCCTGCTGAACTAACTTGGCAAGAGCACTGTGTGGGACACACGTAGGTGGCCATGCTGCAGGATGGAGGTCAAGCAGTGCCATGTCTCGCCACCGTGGAGCCTCCCTCTGCTCTCTGCTGGAGTCCAGCTGCCTGTATGGGATGGGGCTTTTATGGTGCTGGTGGAGGGGTTTTGTTACCAGGTGGCTGTTTTTTAAGGAATGATCCTTACCTGTGTGTTGTCGCCTGCTTCTCCAGCATCACCTGTGGGGTTGGAGTGAGCTTCCCTGCTCCTGCAGAAAGGTCTGCAGAGGCCATTCATTTTAGCACAAAAGGGCATATTTAGCACAAAAGAGCCACAAGAAGAGTCTGTGAGAGTTTCTGCTGGACTTATTTCTCTTCAGATCAAGGTAGCAGTAAAAAGCTGTTTAGCAATTTGTCAGAAATTTAGGTAAAATATTGAGCTTGGCTGTGCTGGCGAGTTTGAATATGGGTGTATTTAGGCCATACTCGATTGGACTGTTTCAGCTTCAACGGAAGTTTCATGAAGTTTTAGTTCAGTAATTGTTATTTTAAAAATAATTTGGTTTTAAATGTAAAGTATTGTTAGGGTGTGATAAAATTGGGGTCATAAACTGGTTAAGGTTGAAAAGGACGATAAGATCATTTAGTTCCAACCCCCGTAAGATAACGAATGTGAACAGAGTAAAGACCCCAGGCAGTGATTTGGTGGAAGGGTACCTGTGAGTTTTATCTAACTGGTTCGTGCTGTATCCATTGGAGATTGTCTCAGTGCATCTGGGTGTTGATTCATGGTTGTACCAATCTCACTGTTTCCCACAAGGCTTTTATTGTGGCCAGCCATGTTTCTGCAATTGCATAAGCTCAGGTTGTCTGCAGGCAACCGTGACCTGAAGTTGGGTCAACTCAATGTAATGTTTGTTTTCAGTTTGTTTTTTAAAGCGAAAAGTACACACACTGACCATGTCCCATTGTAGCGTTTGTCACAGAAGTTCTTCATATGTGGACGAGCAAGATGCTCAGTGTGCAGATGCAGTAAACTGGTGATTAATCCTCCAAACATCTGGGTGGTGAAGCTTTTTTTCTACCAACCACCTTTCCAGTTGGTGCGCGTCTTTCCCACATCAAATGAGACATTTCTCACTTCTCAGGGTGCCCGCAAGGCTGGCTCTTCCCTAAGGCTTCCCAAAGTGGCCACCTGCCCATGTCTCAGAAGTGGCATAGATCAAGTTGTCTGTTACCTCCGTGCCAATCTAACAACTCCCTTAACTATGTGTCGTAGTTGGTATTTCTCAGCCGTCAGGGGATTCAGGTCACGATGTGATGAGGAGGGAAGAAGGTGTTTTGTGCTGTTGTTGTAACATGGTGGGAATAACCACAGCCTCTCAAATTTAATCTATATAAAACTTGGAAACCAGCTGACCACTTCTCTTGAAGTCAGTGATTTGAGTCTCTGGCAACCTCAATGTATTTGAGCTTGTTTGAGACTTGCTATGTCTGAGGATAGAGAGCATGCAGCTGGAGCAATGCAAAAAGCAGTACTGATGTGTTTTGCTTCCAGTGTTGGGTAAATACTTATATTTCACTAAGGTCAGTGCTGGACCACTGGGTCGCTTAGGGTCTGCTGTGCAGCTGTCTGACTGCTCCATCCGACCCATGTGGCAGTGGTGGAGCTGGGACGAAATCTGTGCTCCCAAATCAGTGACCTGGACTTGGCTGCTGTGTATAAAGGGGAGTTCACACCTTGCTTTGCTGGTGAGTCCTTTTAGCTCTCGTAGGCCAAGGTGTCTCTGCCCTTGTAACCCAAGGCAGTGTCCACAGAGACTCATGTAGCCCCATGAGGATGTCTGTGACATGAGAATCCCTCTTGGAGCATCAGCTCTCGCACCAATCCTGAAACCCAGGCTCCTCTTTGTATATCCCAAATTTTCAGAGTACTTTGAAGAGCTGAATATTCTGCGCTCCGTGATTTCGTGTATTTTTAATGGTCTTAGGTTGCTTTAAAGGTCTTTCCCAAGCCTCTGAGCAAAGCTTTTGGAGCAATTACCTTTACAATACCCAGCTTTCTCCGCACACACCTTGTGGGTTGTTTGGGTAGATGGGGCTGGTCGGGTGAGTTATTCTAGTTTTCAGATGACTCATCTTGCCCCGAGGGCTGCTGGCTGAACAAGAAACCTGCAGGTTGCTTGACAACAGAACAAGTGTAAAGAGAATAAAGGAGAACATTAAGGACAGCTCCTGAAGAGGGAAAAATAGTTATTTGTGTAATGTGTCTCCTGGTGAATTCCATGTGTTTTCTGATATACGAGTGGCTGGTCTCCAAGAGTGGGCTCAGCAAAAGAAAGAACTGGCTGAGGAGTTGATTTGGGGTTGGGGGGTGAAATTGAGAAAATAGGATGGAGGAGAAGCGAACAGAACAGAACAGAAAGCGTAGAACAGCACAGAATAGAATAAACCTATTTCAGTTGGAAGGGACTTAAAATGATCATCTAGACCTGCTGCTTGACCAGTTCAGGGCTGACCAATAGTTAAAGCATGTTGTGAAGCAGTTTTAGAGGATGTGCGTTACTGACTATGCATAAGTGATGCTCATAATGATACAGGAGGCAAACAGTGTTGTTCGCCATGCAGAGACTGGAGCACTAGAGCCAAATCTTATCTTCATTGAAGCCTCCCACAGTGTCATTCGTTTGCAGTATGTAAATAGAATATGCTAAAGGTCTGAGAAATCCCCCAGATCAGGGCATTAGGCATGGGCACGGTTTTGCAGGTGCTTGCCTGTGTGCTCTGCAAGCTGCAGCTCTCCTGGCTCACCATGTCAGTGTGGTTTTGTGGGTGCAGAACAGCATTGCCCTTGACTAAAGCAAGCTGTTTATTGTTTCCAGGAAGAGTGGGATCACAGCAGCACTGGGAGAGCAGGGTCCCAGCCGGGGTCTGGCTCCAGGAGTGGATCTGGATCTGGGTCTGGATCCAGGTCTGGCAGCCACAGGAGAAGCAGTGAGTTCAGGCAATTGAACAAGGTATACCTGGTATCAGCATGCTGAAGTCATGTCTTTTGCTTGCTGTTTATCAGAGGCATCCTTCTAACAACATCTTTTGTGTGCGTGTCTGCACATAGGCTATGAGTGCATGTCAATTATGAAGGACACCTCAGAGACCTGCTAAATTCATGCATAATGTGTGACTTGTCTGCTGAGGGCTGTGGCTGTCCTTCAGCCTCAAGCAGCTGAGGATTGCTGAGTGCCATAATACTGGGAAAGAAGTCCCTAGTCAGCTGTTTTAGTGCAAAGAAAATTAGTTTTTCTTTATTTTAAATCTTGGAGTATTTTAATTTTGGGAAATTAAGAGGTGTCTGTTATTATTTTTTGGCAAGTCTTCATTAGAAGTGGGTACATGAGTGGACACCACGTAGATGGTGTTAAATGGTGACCTTGAGCAGTCAGCAGGGATAGATGGGGAGTTACCTCCCTGCTCTGCAAAACTCTGTAAGGATTTGCCTTTGATTTGGTTTTAGGTCCATTCCTTGAACTCAGACCAGGAACCTTTTATGCATGTTTTAGTCAGCGTCTGCCCTCCTCTCTTCTCTTGGATCTCCTCTGAGTCTGCACGCGTGAACATGAGTTATGCCAGAAGTGGAAAATGGGCTCTGGGGGATCTTGGGCCCTTCACCCATCTTATCCACCCTGGAGTGCTTGAGGAAGTAGCCTGGCCTCCCTCCTGAGCTGTGCTTTGGTGGGAGAAGGACCCACAGAATGATGTTGTTGCTGGGAAGCTATGGTCCTTGTGGCTGGGAACAAACTCGACATACCATTCTTTGAGCAGGGATAGCACTGTCTTCCTTAAAATGTCTGTATTTTTCTCATGAAAACATGCAGTTTTCACCAAGGAAACCTGCAGCTGGAGTTTTTCAGGCAGCTCAGTAGCTTTTTGGTCTTCTACCGAAGTGCAGCCAAGGGTCGTAGGCAGCTGAGAAGCAGGAATGTGAGGGGATCTCCTCACACACAGAGCTGAAAAATGCTGAAGAAGTAACACCTGACGCAGGATAATCCCTGAATTTATACCCCTGACCACTTGACTCATTCTGCGTTAATGCCAAGCACGGTGACAAGCTAACACTGTTGCAACAGTGTTATGAAGAGCATGATTCTGTATTGGTACTGGTTTGCTGGAGGATGGTTATGAGGAGGAGAGAGAGGAACCGGTGGGATGCAGACCTGGGCTTTGAAAAGCTGCTGTGTACATGCAAATGCTGACTTTGTGGGGAATGTGCTGAAGCTGCATGCATGGGTGAACAGTCAGAGTCCACGTGGACGGTAGCGAGGTGCATCCCTTTGTATGGGTTCTGTGGTGATGGGCGAAGGTGATGTGTGCTCACGGGGGCTGGAGGACACACGTTATAGAATCATAGAATCATAGAATAGTTAGGGTTGGAAAGGACCTTAAGATCATCCAGTTCCAACCCCCCTACCATGGGCAGGGACATCTCACACTAAACCATGCCACCCAAGGCTCTGTCCAACATGGTGTTGAACACCACCAGGGATGAAGCATTCACAGCTTCCCTGGGCAACCCATTCCAGTGCCTCACCACCCTTACAGTAAAGAACTTCTTCCTTATATCCAATCTAAACTTCCCCTGTGTCAGTTTGAACCCTTTACCCCTTGTCCTATCACTACAGTCCCTCATGAAGAGTCCCTCCCCAGCATCCCTATAGGCCCCTTTCAGACACTGGAAGGCTGCTATGAGGTCTCCCTGAAGCCTTCTCTTCTCCAGGCTGAACAGCCCCAACTTTCTCATCCTATCTTCATACGGGAGGTGCTCCAGTCCCCTGATCATCCTCATGGCCTCCTCTGGACTTGTTCCAACAGTTCCATGTCCTTTTTATGTTGAGGACACCAGAACTGCACACAATACTCCAAGTGAGGTCTCATGAGAGTAGAGTAGAGGCGCAGGATCACCTCCCTCGACCTGCTGGTCACCCTCCTAAATGGATGTGCATTTAAACCATACCACGGGTAGGATCTGCTTTACTGGATCTCTGATCTGAGTACTGACGCTGATCTTGTCAGTGTGTCTCCCAACCATCATTCCTAGTGGCTTAATTATGTTTCAGCTGTATTAAACCCTTTGTGGTGAAAATGATTATCTGAAGCTGAGGGTTGGGTCATTGGGACCATCATGTTAAAACTTCTTGTGGTTATAATTACAGTCCTGGGGGAACTGTCAGCAAGTCACTTCTTTTCCTAAATACATGCAATTAGGATTATTTTTTTGTCCCCAGAATTCAGAATTGGCTTTTTTAAAGTCTTAGTTGTTAAGTCTTGGTACCATGCTGTGAGCGTTTTACCAAGCACCCTGCAGCCGGTTCACTTGGGCAGAAAGCATGCTCCCAGCCATGTGAGTCGAGACAGAAACCGGATATAAAGACAGATCATCCATTGGAAGACTGAAGGGATGTCTCGAGATGACTGTGGTGACTCATGGCTTAATGACAAGGTGTGTTGTCATTTGGCCATGGTGCCGTCTTTATGCAGTCTGGCTAATGACTGGACTGCCTCCAAGAGGTCATGGGGACATCGTGTAGGAGGACCAGGTTTGGGTGGGAGCATCTAACCGCTGGCTAGATGCTTGCATCCATCTGACATCCTGCACCGTCTGAATCATCGCTGCAATCATCAATCCAGTTTCCTGGGATCTGCAATTTCCGGGGATCAGTGCCGGGGCTGACCTGTCTGTGTTCGCAGCGGAGCACTGATGAGCTGATATGTGAGGAGGTGAGGGGGAGCTAGCTGGGACAGCTTGTGCTGCATCCACTTGTTCTGCAGATCAGGCAGTGTCAAGGCTCTCCATCACATCCAAACAGATTTCAAGCTGAGCATCAAAGGGCAATTGCCTGGTGCTTCGTTTCAGGGCTCAGCAAGAGGCTTTTCGGAAGTCGTGTGCCGAGCTGAATTTGAGCAACAATTTCAGGATGCAACCTTTTGCATTAGGAACCCGCCTTATCTTAAATTTTTGCGATTTTGCGTCGTAATTGCTGCTTTGTCTCAGCCTCATTGCATCTGGTTGTGTGTTCCCAGACTTCCTCCCTGAACCCAAATACTTTACTCTTAGGAAATCCTATTTTAGCTGGCTCTTTGACAGGTACGTAAATATCCAATGTCATAGGAAATGGAAAGAGAAATTGATTTGTCTGCAGGAAGAGGTATCTCTTCTTTGGATGACAGCTATGAAGACCTGTACATGTGTATTTTCATTATTTATACTGCATGAGGATGCTTCTAAAGATTTAGAAAACTAATTTCTCTCCTAGGTAGGAAAAATTTTGCCTAAAATGAAAATCTCAGCTTCCATAATAGAGAATTTTGTATATTTCTGGTAGTTTCTGTGCAGACACATGTTGACCTGCGGACCCCCGGAGGTTAAAACTGTAATCCATAGAGACCTGTTGAAGGAGGCAAAAAAGAGAGCTGTGTGGCTGTGCTTGGAGTGTCTGGTGTCTAAATTGGTTGTTGTGCTGGGAATGGCTGCAAAGCGTGACTGTCTGTATTGTGCACCAAAATGCATGTCCTGCTCATTGGGAAGAGATTGATCACTTTGTGGGCAGATGGAGGTCTGGCACTTCATTAAGAAATGGTCAAATCCTTACGAGTTTTTGTGTCTTGGTTGTTACTAATACTTGAAAATGTCAGGGAAGGTGTCATGGTTTGAGCCCAGCTGAAGGGTGACTCAGAACCATGCAGCTGCTCTGTCACTCCCATACTTCATCCTCCCTCACTTCTGGAGGAATGGGGAAGAGAAATGAAGGAATGTAAATCCCATGGGTTGAGATAAGAACAGCCCAGTAACTAATGTATAGCACAAAACTACTACTGCTACCAACAGTAATGATGATAAAGGAAATAATAAGGGGAGAGAATATGAAGGTAAAACGATAAGGGAAAAAACCAATAAACACAAGTGAGGCACAATGCGGTTGCTGACCACCCCCGACTGATAACCAGCCTGACCTGTTGGCAGATCCCCTAGTGCTAACAGGCTAAGAAATTGGGGCTGTTCAGCCTGGAGAAGAGAAGCTGCGTGGAGACCTCAGAGCAGCTTCCCGTGTCTGAAGGGGGCTACAAGGATGCTGGCAGGGGACTCTTCATCAGGGGCTGTAGCGATAGGACAAGGAGCGATGAGTTCAAACTTAAACAGAGGAAGTTCAGGTAAGATATAAGGCAGAAGCTCTTCCCTGTGAGGGTGCTGCGGCGCTGGCACAGGGTGCCCAGAGAAGCTGTGGCTGCCCCATCCCTGGCAGTGCTCAAGGTCAGGCTGGACAGCGCCTTGGGTGACATGGTCTAGTGTGAGATGTCCCTGCCCATGGCAGGGGGGTTGGAACTAGATGATCTTAAAGTCCTTTCCAACCCTAACTATTCTATGATTCTATGACCAGCCATGTGGCTTTTGCCAAGAGTGCATCCCAGTGATTGACAGTCCCACCACCCATTGCTCTCTGTGTAGTTTTTAACAGCCCTTCCAGGTGACTCCCCCAAGTTTCTATACTGAGCATGACGTGCTGTGGTATGGAATACCTCTTTGGCTAGTTTCAGTTAGGTGTCCTGTCTCTGCTTCCTCACGGCTTCTTGTGCCCCTCCTTACTGGCAGAGCCTGAGGCTGAAAAGTCCTTGTTCATGGTAAGCATTACTTAGCAACAATTAAAAACATCAGAGTGTTACCAGTATTGTCTGATCCGACTGAAGTCAAAAACACAGCCCTGCACCAGCCACTAAGGAGGAGAAAAATAACTGACAGCTGAACCCAGGACAGTAGGATAAGGAATATATGGAAGCCACCTTCTCTGGCACGTTTCATTGGAGTGGGGCCATTTGGGCTGAAATGCTTACATAATCTCAATATGCAAGGTTATGAATAGTCTGAACATGTGTAAGAAATGTCGGGGGAAGTTGGTAATATGGGATTCCCTATTTGTAATGCATTTACTTGTCCATCCTGTAAGAGTCTGAGTCAGGTCTGATTTCTTGAATGGTCTGAAAGGCAAAGTCCAACCTGCTTTACTTCTTTGCTTGTAACGGGTGGAAAGGGCAGCCCTCTTTCTGTAGGGAGGATGTGTAAAGGGGCTATGAAGGATGAGTGTGAGGTCTTTGCTTTAGATGCTCTTGCTTTGGGTCACCAGTTTTGCCAAAAGCAGCTGTAGAGGTAAATTCAGGGTGATTTGCAGTTTGCTGGCGGTTTCTCATAATTCCCACATGATTATACCGTGATGCTTTTGCTTCCCAGAGTAAGGAATCATCACCTTAATGTTGGTGGGAATATTAGTCCTCAAGTATTAGTACTTAAGTACATGGTTATTCTGGTACATGTGCTGGTGTGCATGGCGGAGGTGGAACGGTGCAGGGTTCTGACATCCCCCTCGTGTTGTTAGACCAAGGAGAAGTCATGCCACCATGACTCCTTGAACAGCTTTCACCGTTCTTATTGGTGACAGCAGGCTCTGGTAGCTGTTAGTGAAGAGCATCTCCATCTGTGGAGGTACTCGAAAGCCATCTGGATGTGGTCTTGGCCACCTGGCTGTAGGTGGCCCTGCTTGAGCGGAGAGTTGGACCAGATGAGCTTCAGAGGTCTCTTCCTGTATTAACTGGTCTGTGACTCTGAAGCTGAGCATGTTCATGGCTGGGATGCCAGCTGCCCACTAGACCTTGGTGCATCCTCCAGGTTTTGGACGGTGGGTAGGAGGCCAGGGCTGGAGTTAGAGCTGAGCCTGTGTGTTCTCTGCTCCATATTGTCTGCAGGTTTGTGTCCCCTGTGTCACACCTTGCACACATGAGGTGCTTTTGCAGTGGGACAGGAGACTTTGCATTGCAGTGAGTGTGGATTCACATGGGGTAGAGGAGCCCATGTGCAGAGCTAGGGCACCTCCATGGCTGGCAGTGGAAAGAGACTGTGCTGTGGTCTGGATAACACCGTGTGCCTTCTGGCAAGTAACCACCTTTCCCTTCTTCCTAGAATGGCAACAAGGACAGCAACCTTGACATGCTGGGCACAGATATCTGGGCTGCCAACACCTTTGATTCCTTCAGGTAAGCTGGTCTTAAAATGCTTTGAGAGATGGACTGTGCCCTCTCTTAGCCTTTGCCCACGTGTCTGTCCTGCCGGTACCTAGGCATCAATGAGAATCCTGCTGGTACTCGTGTTGCTGCTCCTCCTCCTCCTCTCCATCCCCATTTAGCCCTTGGTACTAAGCACAGTCAATCTACTTAAAGCATCCTACGTGCTGAGGAGAGGCCGCTGGATGAGTTTGCAGTCCAAACATCTGAAGCTGGTACTGATATGATTAGTTGTAGTCATCTGAGACTTGAAAGCAGCTCTGAGCTACTACTCTAGGATTTTACTCTTCCATTAACTGGAGGTGCAGTTGTGCATTGGCATCACAGCTGCTGGAAAGAGCTCTTCATCTGCCACTTCATCATGGGGAAAGCGGTGAAATATGTGCTCTGTTCAGTTTTATGCATCTCTTTATGCCTGGAGCAGTGCAAGAGTCTGCGGGGATTGAGTTCCCACATAGGACTTGCTTCAGGCCACTGGAGCAGACAGGTTGTGTAGAACCAGAGAGAACATCTCCATTGCATGGACCAGACCATTACCTGTTGTGATACCCCTTTGATATAGAGAACAAGTATAGCTTGCAGTCTGCTGCATCACGCTGCATCATACATCGAAACTAGGTGTTTAGTGCAAGCAACAGGAGCTCTGCATCTCCAAAAAAAACCCAGAAGAAATGAAAAGAAACATGATGTAGCAGTCTGAAGGTTGGAGGCTTCTGTGTGCAGTGCAGCACAGGGAGTGGTGCTTCCAGAAGTACCAGTTTTCCTCATTTGCAGGCCCCAGTGTGCCCTCTGCTCTTCAGCTCGGTGGTGTTTAATTAGTGGTGGACTTTCTTTCCTTGTTTTTTTTCCCTGTTTTTCTCTCCTAGTGGTGCGACGTGGGACTTGCAGCCTGAAAAACTAGATTTCACCCAATTCCACAGGAAGCTGCGAAACACCTCCAAACACCCGTTGCCTCACATAGACAGAGAAGGGTGAGTGCCATCTGTGCAATACCATACTCCCCAGCAAGGTCTCTGACTTCTCCTTTGCTGTAGCAACACTGGTTTGGTGGCATGGCTCATGTGGAGGACATGGGGAAGAGGTGCTGGACCATGTACAGGATTTGAGGATGCCACAATCAATGTGTCTGTCTCTTCTATCGTCCAGTTCAGGGCTGGAGCAGAGTTACACACTTTGTTTTGCATTTCTGGGTAGAATTCAGTCTTTACCAAGCTGTATACGAGTCTTCTAAATCCAAGACTTGTAGATTTAAACATTTCTGAATATTGGAGGAAAGATCCTGGCTTAGTGCTGATCCTGGTTACTGTTACAAGCGTTAGGGCTTCTGCTGTTCTCCCCAACAAGGCTTCAGGTAAGGAGAGAGCATTGATGTGATCCGTTTAGATCCAAGCGTTCATCCTTCATCTGCTCCTTTTAGCTGTAAAACTGAAAACATAAATAACCGCTTTTGGTGGTGACAGCCACAGTATTGCTGGATTCCTCTTCGGTTGTTGGCTGGTCAAGCCGAATAAATGCATACTGGAACCAAGTGGATCACTGATGTTGCTTAGATGGACGTCACTGTTTCTCTGCAGATTAAGAAGCAATCATAGTTGGGGTTTTCCTCTCCCTATCAGGGCAAAGAGGAAGGAAAAACCTCAGAGCAGGTGTAAAAGATTGAGTTGAGAAGATTTCAGATGGTAGCTCATTGCCATGTTGTACGTAGGGATGGAAATCCCCTCTCAGAGTTGGTTTTGCCAAAGTACAGGACAACACCATGTGCAAGTCTTGTGCAAATCATGTGTAAGTAACTCCAGGCTAGCAATCCCACTCCAGCCCAGGTTCAGCATCTATATCTATGCAGGTATATAAACAGCAATTTTCAGAGTATTTCAAACAATATGACACTAGATTTCTGAGTCGATAAGTGCCTTAGTCATGTTTATTCCCATTTCCACAGATGACTTTGAAAAATGAGATGAAGCGCCCTCTGTAGAATGAGATACGATGTGCTCCGTGGGGATGGCCCTTGCCAGATGATCCTACCAGCGACATCTGCTGTGTATAGGGAGGAAGCAACAGGCTCTGTTTTGTCGTTTGCCTGCGGTTCCTGGTGTACTGTGAATGCCCAGGGTGCAAACATGTAGAGAAGGCAGTATGGAGGCGAGATATTTAATCACTCCTAAATACTACAGCTGTTAAAGTGGAGTAGGAAGTAGTGTATGTGCAGAAAAGTTAAACGGATGCTGTTAGCACAATCAGTGCATCTCCCAAGATGCAAATCATACAGGTAACCTGCACTAGAATAGAAGAAGTTGGGTTTATTTTTATCAAGTTGTCTGTGTTGTGCGTTCATCAGCTCTCCATTCCAAATCTGTGCTGAGTGTGATTCAGCTTGCTGAACCTCCAGGAATCAACACCTGCTAGCCAGGCATTTCCCTCTTGCAGGAGTGGGTTTTTTAGCGAGCTAGCTGTGCAATGAAAAAGCTAGTAGAAAAAAAGAGGAAAGATGGTGTCCAGTATGTGTTTTCTATATTTCCAGTACCGGAGGGACCATTTTATTCCTTAGTTCAGTCACTTGCCCAGGGTGGGCCTTGTAGTTGCATCCAGCTGATTGGCCTCAAGTGACTTTTGCTTGGCTGAAGCGTTTTCCTCCAGAAAGACATCTGATTTTATCAGAAAATACTGAGTTTGCTGGTATGCCAAATAATCCAAGTGGAGAGGTTAAGGAAAACCAGGGAACTGTACTTCATTTCTGACCTGGATTTGTCCGCCTTTAAATCCCAGTGTTAGCTCTTGCTGTGCTTTCACTCTTCCAGTTCAAACAACCTTTTGTAGCTGACACTTTCTCTTCATTCCAGGTATATCCCAAGCCTGTGTGTAGAACCATAGACCGATTTGGACTGGAAAGGGCCTTAAGATCATCCCGGTCCAACCCCCTGCAGTGGGCAGGGGCACCTCACACTCTTAGACTATGTTTCCCAAGACTCTATCCAGCCTGGCCTTGGCATCACTGTAGTTTCTGTACCACCTTATTGAAACACGACTGCCAGAGCTGCCTGTGGTCCTGTACCTGAGGCTCAGCCGTGCTGTCTTTAGAGGAAAGCTGCCTTCATCTCCCCAGTCTTTTCCTTCTCATCCCCTGTCTCATACATGTATAAATATACCTATTTTTTGGCATAAATGTATTTTTAATATATATATAAACACACGCTACATGTTTGCCTTTGTAAATCAAAGTCAGTGTTTCACCTATGAGGGAAAGTCAATTGTGAAACACCTCTGAATTCCCATAAATCAATTAGCATGTTAATTGAATTGTTTCCATTCAGCTTGCTTTGGTTTTGAGCCTGGTGCCACTTTTCTAGATTCTCCCTTTCCCTTCACTGTTTGCTGTAATTCCACCAAAATCTATTGTTCTCCCACTTACAGGCGATGATTACCTGGGTCTGCTTCTATCAGAATTTCTGTCTAATGCATGTTATTTAACAATATCTTGTCACTAATTGACAAAAAACCCAATCATCGTTCATACAAAATAAACAGAGGTCGCCTCAATTGTTTATAAATGCAGAAGGAACATACTTAGTTACTCACTTTTTTGTGTCATTAGAAACTCTCTGCATTGTGATTATCTATGGATTGTTTTCTTTTCTTGCTACAAGAAGGTCCTTCAGCTGCCATCTGCGCATTTGGTCTGTCAGTGCTTGTCTTCCCACCCCTATTTCTTTTGCCTTTCAAATTGTATGTTTGTATTTATAACGATTGCTGTTTGCTGTCTTGAGACGTCTGTTTGTGCTTGTTTGAGGACACCTTTCTTAGCAGGAGAACTGGAGCTCCCGTGGAGGAGGAAGCATTTTCCGTTCCATTTTTGTGTCCCTTTTTGCTTTTTTTCCAGGTGGGCTGCGCTTTCTGTTTTGCTCGGTCTGGGAATTGGATCACCCAACGCTACTGCTCAGGACTGCCTTTGGTTTTCTCACTGTTACCGAGAGCGTTTCACTTCCATGGCGGATGGTGCAGGGGGAAAGGGCTGAGGAAAGCATTTAATTTTATATTAACAGCTTTGTGCCCGTGTGGGAGTGTTTTGGAGGCACAGCATACTCTCTTCAGAGAGCCTCTTTGTTTACATGAGGGTCCTGTGCAGAAAGAACTTATTTTCCCCATGTGCCTTAATAGAAAATTAACTCTGGCTCCAGTGAGGTTTCACATGGGTTTGTTTGTTTTCTTCTTCCTCCAGGCTTGGAAAAGGAAAATATGAGGATGGAGACAGCATCAACTTGAACGACATAGAGAAAGTGCTTCCAGTGTGGCAGGTATGTGATGAGGACGTATCCTGCCTGTGGTATGATGGAGACCAGCAGCTCCCTGCCATACCTTTCCTTAGGAAACCCTCCCCAGAAATGGGAAGGCTGCTGGCCTGGATGTGCTGAGCTGTGGTCCTTTGGGGTTTGTGATGGAGAATTGAGCCTTTGGTGTCAGCAAGCCTTGCTGTGGGCCCTAGTGCTGAGCAAGGGCACTTACCATGTAGACTTTGTTTGTAGGTGGAAAGTTGAGGACAGTCTATATACACATATATATATATATACGTACACAGGGCTCATTTATTTTAGGAAAGGAGATTCTGAAAAGCATCAACCCTCCTGGCAGCTGCAACAGAAATTGCTGCCAGGAAGCCAGAAGTGACGGTGTGCTGACCCAGATGTTTCCTCTGTGGGGCGTGCATATGTTTATTTGCCATGCTCATCCACTCACATGTTTTCTCCAGCCTCTTCCTTCTTCACATCTCTCTTTGGAGCCCAGCTTTGGTAGTTCTGGTTAAACGACCTTTGATGCTCGGTGTTGGGGAATGGCAGGGTGAGACCCTCGGTTAAAAAGTCCGGTTGAATAGGTCAGTGTGCCAGCATCATGTAATTCCCCAGATTCCAGAGCCCTTAAAGGAGCTGGGTGTCCTGGGCTGGGCAAGTTTCTGAGTGTTTCTGCTCTCGTGTCCTCTTTGCCTCCAGAGGGAGGACAAAGACATCTCATGCTGTGATAGTGTTACCCTTTTCAGTGCTGAGCAAAGAGGTCGCCAGGCTTCTTGTTTGTGCATCATGTGAGGAAGAGCTTTGGCCATTCTGCAAGCCATGTGATGATCTGCCTCACTGTTTCTTTTGGGTGAGCTAGCTGGCACTAAATACTCTAACCAGTGGAGAAGTGCTGCTGACTTTGGCAGGGAGGAGCCCTGCCTGCAGCTGCTTTCTGCTCCGTCTCTTCTATGCTTGGTATGTCTGGACTTTAGGTCACAGGGAGAAAACATTAAGTTCAGCTGATACAGAACCCAGTAACTCTGCAAAATAAGGTAGTTTTCCATGGGAAATAATTGGAAATAAGGAATCACACCATCTTTGGTGCGAGGAGCTGGCTTTTTTCTCTAGGGTTTAACTTATTTTCTAATCAACAGCTATTAAATGAGCCTGGTCCTCCTGGTCTGCTTGTCCTCTCATCCTGTCCTAACACCTGGTTGAGTCCAATGACTCCAGTGGATTAATTCCAATATATACCTTAGTACCTAGCTTAACCGTTAGTGTGACATCCCTAAGCTGGAAGCGGGAATGGTGGATTTGGTGTTCTGTTTGTGCCTCTGGGCAGACTCATGCAATGCTGCATTATTTTGGAGATGCACTTACCTAGGCACATACAGTCATATATGTGTCATGGGAATCAGAGGCTGGGTAGTTCTGAGTGAGAATTTATCTTGTGCAGCGTTGACAAGTGAAATGCTTGCAGACAGCTGGTTTAATCCTGACATGTCGTTGTTAACCGGATTTGAATGCGATCATGCAGTGCCACTGTGATTTTGCTGGTCTTCATCTCTCATTTTAAAGGGCTCTATGGGGCACAATGCATGAGGGCATAAGGGAAAATATTTATATGGGAGTGTGGAAGAAAAATCCTTCACCTTCCATGGGGCTCTTCCACACTGCAGTTATCTTCATGTCATATCCTGAAGAAGGTGCTTTTCGGTTTGGAGATACATAAACTCTTGTTCTGTCTGTGTTTAAGAGTTCATGGGCTGCTTACAGCAGTTGTGCATGGATGGAGGGGCTGATCTGATCATGGATGGCACTTGGAACAACCTGCTGTAGTGGGAGGTGTCCCTGTCCCTGGCAGGGGGGTTGGAGCTGGATGAGCTTTAAGGTCCCTTCCAACTCAAACCATTCCATGATTCTGTGGTACTCCAGCACAGCTGGGCTGCTCTGAGCATCCTCCAGCATGGCTTAGATGGAAAAATGTTTTGCTTCTGGATGTGCTTCAGCAGCTTTAGCAAGCAAGGTGGAGAGAGGTAGTGAGTCTTACTGCAGGCTGCTTTGGAAATTTGAGTTCTTTTGATAGTAAGGAATAATAGGCATAGAGCATGAATTTAGAACTAATTTCCAGCATACAACCAGGTCTGTGTGTGAATATGTACAGTGGTACACAGTGACCATATACACACACAGTGAAACACCGTGACGCCACTAATGGGTTACGCTGAATATTCTGAATATCTGGATGTTAATACAGATCCATGAGGTTTGCTGCTGGAATCTATCAATAGCATTTCAACAAAAGATTGCAAGGAAAGCCTGTGACTATTTGGCAATTAGAAGGTGAAAAAATAACCAAAACCCAAGACAACTTCCCCCAAACCCTCTTTCTTCATAGCTGTCTGAGGGAGCGGGGCTTGTCGCCAGCCTTTTGTTTTGGAACTGGAGAATTCGAGCATCCCGGGGATGCTGTTGGCCGGCTCTCAGCGCGGCGTGCTCTGCCATCTCGTGGACGTACATGCACGGGCAGGCGAACCCGGCGCTGGGCGCAATTCCTTCAGGACAGCCGGTGTTTGAAGCTTCCTCCAGCCCCATCTTTCCAAAGCCCCTGTGGGGTACTTGTTTTTGCCGGTAAATAGGCTTTGTTTTGAAAGCACCGTGGCTGGAGCTTGTGAAGCCGTTGCTTTGGCTCAGCTCATGAGCCGTAACCTCTTCATCTCTCCTTACCCATAGGAGTCTGCAGTTGGATTTGGGCACTGATTCACCTGAGTGCTGCCAAAAAGTGACTCTGGAAGAAAATAATCTTTTGAAGATAAATGTTCCCCATTCATAATATCTGGTTTGATGGATGCCAGGGAGGATCGGTTGTCTGCTGTATTTCAAAGGCGCAGCTTAGATGCAGAGCCAGCCTTCATCATCCTCCTCATTTTCACCTCAGCTGGTTTGTGGAGGAGACCATGTAATCAACTTGGCATCGTGGAGACATCACTGCAAGGGCTGAGTCAGTGCATTTTGCTTTTACTCCCTTTGGCAGATGCTTGGAAAGGCTTTCCGGGTTGGATTTGTCACAGCCAAATGCCCTGGCCATAGATACAGTCTTCAGACTGGAAGCCTTTGGCAACCCCTGCACTTAAGAGAGAAAACAACCCAAGGGGTCAGGTCCTGCAAGATATCCCTCATCCTCCCTGTGAAGCTGTTGTAGCTCACAAAGGATAGAGGAGTCTGTCTGTCATGGGGAAATGCTGTGAATGCTGCTAGACACAATCAGGAGTTTTGGGACACATCCCAAGTGGTTTCTGGACTGGCTTCTGCAGGTTTTAGCTTTCAGTTTGCTGGAGTCGTGCCTTCAAGATGGGCCTGCACAGTGTGGCTATGCCAGCAGCTCCTTGTGTTTTAGGAGGCAGAAATCATGTGGCACTTTGAAAAGGTGAGCTGGACTTAACTGGTGCTATGGGATAAACTTGGGAGACACCACTGATATTATTTGTTTTGGTGTCTTAATTGCCTTGCAGATCATCTTGTTCCATTGTTTCCTCAATGACTTTTGACCCTTCTTGTTGTATGCTTAGAGTTACAATAACCCACTTGTTTTTCTTCTGGCTGCAGTTGTCATCCAGCTTCCTTGTTGGATTTGAAACAAGGGAACAGCTCCTTAGGCAGAGTCTGTAAGTTGCTCATGTTCCTCTTAGCACCACTGTTTTCCTAACTTTGTCCGAACAGCCTTAGCAGTGGTGGGACTCCTGACTGTGCTGGGATCGCACCTGAATTTAGGCACCTAATGGGTGTTTCTGCCCGCTCTCCTTGGGACTTCTCCTCATTGACAAGTATTTTCAAGTCAGACTTTAACAATTCAGTGCAGAGATTGTGTGAGTAGGGGTGGGACCTATGCATGGGCTGGTCACTTGGAGTTCCTGCCATAGGAGAGGCAATGGGCACGTTAGGGCATGATTTGTTGTATCTCGATGTAGAGGTCTAGAGAAGGCTGGATGATTTCCATGTGAGGATACCCATGTCCTTTCGATGTCATCCCTGCGAGGAGCCCAGAGGGGCCAGCTCACACATGGATTTGTTCAGATAGTAGGTTCCTTAAGAGATATGAAACCAACCCAAGTGTCCATGGGGAGAAGGAGGTGAAAAGAGTGGATCATGGGCAAGCATCTCCTCTGCTGTCACTCTGCGTGTGTGGGGAGGAGGTGAGTGTCCAGCACTGGTGTGAGGGCTTCCTTCTAGACCCTGTAGATTGCTGTCCCCTCCAAGGTGGTGGTGGCAATGGGACAGGTCTCTCTGGAGCTCAGGGATGGCTCTTTGGTGGGCTGGTGTTATTCGCTATCACCATACAGAGTCTTCATCCTCTCCACATCCTCTCAGGCCTGCTCTTTCTGCACTGTGTGTCTGGGTAGTTCTCACTTTATCCAGCTTGTTGGCCAGCCCAGATCCCTCCTCCTCAGAGCTGACTGCAGCAGCCTGACTCTCTCTGAGTAGTCTGTTCTGCACTGCTGGAACTGGGTTGGGCTCATCCCCCTGTCTGGCATCCCATCCCACTGGGAGTGACCTGGTGGTGCACCCATGTGCTGTATGTTTCTCCTGCCACTCACCAGGTCTAACCCTACCATCCTTTTTGTGTCCAGCAAATGCTTATGAACAAGCTGGGGTTGCTCCCTAGGTGCCCCAGACTGGGGGGATTTCTTGTCCCTGACCCAGATCCTGCTGGACTGCATCCAGAGCGTGTAGGCATGTCGTTGCTTTCAGGGAGGGTTTCTAGTCTAAGAAGCCAGCTTCCCATATCCCAAGGGTCTTTCCAATACAGTAACTGCTAAAACCACAGTGGAAAGTCCCTGTCACCGAGCCAGGGTTTACTTGAGTATAGGTCACAATGTATTGGGAGTCAGTTCTGCGCTGCTGAGTATGAAGCTTTTGTTTCGCTGTGACTTCCAGTAAGATATGGTCTTTTTGTGGCCTGTTTTTCGTTGTATTTAACCCAACTGACAACCATCTCCTTGGGCTGAAAGAGCAAACTGCCGTGGTCATCTCTAACCCCTTCAGCATCACTCCCGTTAGAATTAAGGCCACCGTTAACCAAGGAAGGCAAATGAAACCGTTGCTATTTCTAAAGCACTGTAGAGGAAAGCTCTGGACCATGGCTGGCGTATGTCCCATGGAGGTCACCAGCTTGCAGGTTCTTGCAAGGTACATGCCCGGGCTCTGTCAGGGCTCCCACAGTTGTAGTGAGCCCTGAACCATGTTATAAACCCCATGGATGTATTGGACATGCAGATAAGGAGAGATCTTCCAGTGGGCTTTTCAGATTGTGGTGGTCCTGTATATCATATGATAGATTTATTCACTGCACAAAGAAACACATGGGAAATGGCTGAGAGCTTTCGTGTTTCCCTCATTATTTTCATTATTATCATTATTGTTCGGAGCTGGTTTCTGAGTGTAACAACTGAGATGGACTCTCCCTTCTGAAGGCTGGTTTTATTTTTTCTGGCTCTCACCCAGTTCAAGCAGACTTGGCAATTACAGAAAGGTTTGGGTTGGAAGGGACCTTCAAAGCTCGTCTACTCCAACCCCCCTGCAATAAGCAGGGACATCTTCAACGACATCAGGTTGCCCAGAACCACATACAGCCTGGAATGTCTCAGGGGTGGTGCATCCACCACCTCTCTGGGCAACCAGATACTGTACCAGTATTTTACAGTCTCTCGTTGTAAAGAATGTTTTCTTCACATCCAGCACAAATTTCCCCTCTTTCAGTTTAAAACCATCACCTCTCATCCTGTCACAACAGGCCCTGCTAAAAAGTCTCTCCCCATCTTTCTTATAGGTGCCTTTTAAGTGTTGAAAGGCCACAATAAGGTCTCCCCTTCAGGAGCCTTCTCTTGTGCAGGCTGCCCCAGCCCAGCTCTCTCAGCCTGGCTCCAGAGCAGAGCTGCTCCAGCCCTCGCAGCATCTCCATGGCCTCCTCCGGACTCGCTCCAGCAGCTCCACATCCCTCCTGTGCTGCTGCCCCAGAGCTGGATCAGGACTGCAGGGGGGGTCTCCCCAGAGCGCAGCAGAGGTTCAGGATCCCCTCCCTGAGCTGCTGCTCACGCTCTGGGGGTGCAGCCCGGCACACAGTGGGTTCTGGGTTCAAGCACGCACTGAGGCTGGGTCGTGTCTCACCATTCATCCACCAGAACCCCTAAGTCCTTCTCCTCAGGGCTACTCTCCACCCCTCCATCCCCCAGCCTGAGTTGTTACTGGGGGTTGCCCAACCCTGGGGGTGGACCCTGTGCTTTGCCCCATTGAATCTCATGGTGTTTGCACAGTTCCACCTCTGCAGCCTGTCCAGGTTACGCTGGATGGCATCCTGTCCTTCCGGTGTCTCAACTGCACCACTCAGCTTGGTGTCGTCACGCTTGTGACAGTACACTCAACCCCACTGTGTCACTGATGAAGGTACTAAACAGTACTGGTCCCAGTATAGACCTCTCAGGGGCGTCACTCGTCACTGGTGTGCGTGCAGACGTTGAGCCATTGACTGCTACCCTCTGGATGTGATCATCCAGCAAATCCCTCATCCACCTCTCAGTCCCCTGATCAAATCCATGTCTCTCCAGTTTAGAGAGAAGGATGTTGTTTGGAAGTGTGTCAAAGGCTTTACAGAAGGTCAGGTAGACAATATCCGTAGCTCTTCCTTTGTCCCCTGATGTTGTAACTCCATCATAGAAGGCCCCTAATTTAGTCAGGCAGGACCTGCCCTTGGAGAAGCCATGCCGGTTGTCTTAAAACACTTCCTTGTCCTCCATGTGCCTTAGCATGGCTCCTGGAAGGATCTGTTCCATGATCTTCCCAGGCACAGAGGTGACCTGGCAGGTTGGTAGTTCCCAGGGTCCTCCTTTCTACCCTGCATTTCATCAGGACCCACTGACCGATGTATGTTCAGGTTCCTCAAATGGTCACAAACCTCATCATAGAATCATAGATCCTTCGTGTTGGCTCATCACTCACGGGGGTGCCTTCTCAACCTGATGGGCACAGGGATGCCCATGGCAGGGGGGTTGGAAATGGGTGATTTTAAGGTCCTTTCCAACCCTAACTATTCTATGATTCTATGCTTGGTTAGTGTGGTTCCTGTGGCTGATAGAGGCTGCCCTGATGTATGGAGAGCGGCGGTCCTGTCCCGAGCTCCTGCCAGGATGGGAGGCGTTGGGATGAGCGACGCGGGCTTGGGACGTGCAAGGAGGGTCGGTGGGAGGGCAGGGGCGGCCGCGCTGAAGCGTCCGGGTGTTGGTGACCGAGGGCGCGGCGCTGGTGGCAGCGGGGAGCCCTGCAGCGCTAGAGGGCACTGCGGCCCCGCAGCACGGCCCCGCAGCCCCGCGCTGCGCCGCCGGAACCGGAGGCTTTTCCCGACGGCGTTTTCCAAGAACAGACGGCGAGCCTGGCATTGTCCTGCAGCAGGTCACGCTGCTCCCCATGGGCTGCGTCCACCTCGGGGCCGGCGTGCGTGGCCAGCCCGATGGACGCAAGTTTGCAGAGGGGGAAGGTGTTTCTCTGCGCCCGGGGCTGTGTTTGATTATCATTGTGCATTGTTGTGAGCTTCAAAGCAGTTGGAGGCACTGAGCGGTAAAACCGGAGGTGTCTGAACTCCCCTGTTGTTGCCTTGTCTAAGCACCACAGACCTAAGGGGAGCTGGTGCCTCGGGGTTAGATGTGCCCCGCGGCCCAGGTCTCCCTCGCTTGCCTTGCAGCGCCTTCCTGACTCCTCTTGGAAATCCCACTTTTGCAGATGTAATCCTCAGCTCTGCGTGTTTCCTGTAGGATGATCTGGCAGGGCTCAGGCCAAAGCGATGCTCCTCACACCAGGGAGCGGCACCAGATGTGCTGAGGGGTCCTCCCTTTCTTTGGAAGGTGTTGTTGCCCCATGAAATGTAGGATGTTCCTCTGAACACCCCCATTTCCGTTTGTCCGTGTGTCCCTTTCCCCCATCTCTTCTGTTTTCCCCACACTGCTTTGAAGGACATGCCAACCTCAGCAGGAGGGAGATGGAGACCATGGGGGTGACTACTGCTGGACCGCTTCTGTACCCTAGACCACAGATGGGGTTTGTGTTCTCAGTTAGGGACCACAAGGAGAGGAGAGATTGGGAGAACTGGGTGGGTAAGTCCATCCTTAAGGAGGATGTTGAAGAAAGATCCTCTGGTTTGCTTTTAAGGCGTTCACAAGCTTAGACCTGAGAAGTGGTGTTTTCTGGGGAATTAACCAATTTGGGTATGGGGACTTGTACTGAGGAGTAAATGACAACTCAACAGGCACCTGAGTTGGGGGGGTTGGAACTGGATGATCTTAAGGTCCTTTCCAAACCTATTCTATGATTCTATGATTTGAGGCTCAAAAATCTCATCATAAAACACATCAGAGAACAACAGGGGCTCTTCTCAGCCTTACAGTTGATTTTCCTTTCAGAAAGGTTTGCTTTTTGTGCAGCTATATGATATCCAAAGCAAGCCTGAAATGTTTCATTTTGATTCTTTCCCCGTGCTTTCTATAGACAGTAGCACACTCCCTCCCAAAATTTTAACTCCTGAATAGTGTTACATCTCATTCCCCCGTGTTTTCCCGGAGGATTCATTAGAAATATGAGAGGACTTTTGCTGCACTCCCTTGAATTTGCTGAATATTTTCCTGAAACTGGTTGTGGAGTAGTGATTAAGTTAAAAAAAAAAAAAAAGTTATTAAAAGTCGCAGAGGAAAAAAAAAAATCCATATTCCTAAAGATCTGAATAAAAACTCAATGCCTCTCTGGTCAAGCAGCTATTTCTGCTGGCTGGGTTATTTCCACATCGTAATCCCCTTCCCCGCTCTCTGTGAAAGACCTGAATTTTTAATAAAATTGAGGGAAGGAAGGAATTTTCTCTCTCAAAGAAAAGAAGCAGATACACCAGAGGACCAGAGAAGAGAGACGTGAGGATGTCCCCGTTGGCAGAGGGACCTGCAGAGCCTAGAAACACGTTGCTCTCTAAAAACCCTGCTAATGGGGGATGTCCTTGTCCCTCGTCTGACAAAATATGAGGTTAATGTTTCCTGTCGCATTTAACAATTTCTTCTTGAGCACAAGATGCCTCCCTCCCCCTTTTCTGCTGCCTTTCCTCTCATGTTATGGAAACAGAAACTGATACAATAAGTGAGACCAGAAGTTCTTAAAAAGCGAATTTCCTGCCTGAAGGCAGCAGGTAAGTGAATCCTATCCAGCCTGGGGAGATGTATATATAGCTATGGGTGTAAATATAGGTGTTTAGTGGCAGCATAAGTGTTTATTGCAGTCCAAGGTGGTTTGGTCAAAGATTGTCCTTTAAGTGGGAAATTTATTGCTGCGCAAGACGCCTGGATGTCTCTTCCGCAGGGAAAATAAAGACTGTTTATAAAGGGAATTAAATGATGTCCTCGCTTGCAGTAGCAGCCCGAGTCCTGCAACACAGAAGTTTTTCCTAGTCCCACATCCACATTATCCTTCATTTTATGATTTTGAAATTATCTTTGGGGTTTATTTGGGGTTTGGAAGATAACTCCGTAAACTTCTCCACTGGCTCTAAAAATGGCAAGTGCTTGGCTGTACACTTGGTCAGTGAAAGAAAACTCTGTGCCATTCCCAAAATGCCTTTGCTGGATGGTGAGGTTGAAGGATTTCAACAGGGCTAATAGAAATAGCGAGAGGAGCGTGGTATCCATGCCTTCGGCCTCACGATACTGCCCCAGTGTCTGTGTGTCCCCGGGCTTTTGCCCTTCACCTGCTGGTACCACTGTGGAGAAACTCCTCATTGTTGGCTTGCTTTCTATTATTTTTTTTTAATTCCTGTAATGTATGAGCAGAGAAAGCACTGGAGAATGATAAAGCTTCATTTCTTCCTGCTTTTGTGACCCACTTGATTATTTCGTTTCTCATTGTATGTTCTTCTGAGACGCCTTGTCCGGGCGGAAGTGAAATATGTATGCTTATAGGAGGCCGTTTGTTTCCCGCTGGGCAAAATAAGCAGGTATTGCATAAGATACAGATTGCTTCTGCTTGCTGGTCCTGGGGAGGGAGCCGTTGAGAGTTACTCCATCACGTGCCTGTGAGCAGCATAATTTCATGAAGCTGATGGGCTCCTTATGCCTTCGTTTGGACATCCTTCCTCTTGGGGCTGTGAATAAATGCAACATAAAAACGTGTTCCTCAAGTTCTGGTTGCTGCATGTTTTCTAGACAACAGTGAAAAGGCTTTGGGGTTGCTAGTTGCATGGGCATGGTTTGAAGCAGCAGCAGGAGAGATGAGACACCCCGTCCTGTTGTTTCATGATTGCGTTGCAGTGGTAGTCTGGACCAAGGCCAGTTTTTAATATTCAGGTGTGAAGCACAAATTCTCATTTGTTGCAATTTGAAAGAAAACCCAAGTCCAGGATAATCTCCACGTTTCCAGTTTGGTGGTACCCGTAGGTCCCACTGCTGCTGCTGCACCTCCTGGGCAAGCCACGGCATGACGATGGTGTCTGATCTGCTCCAGCCATTGGGCTTGTGGTCAACGACAGCTTGGGTTTTCCAAAAGCATTGGGCGAGAGTGGGCTTTTGTAAAGCTTTCTTCTCATTTGGGTTGTTCCCATCCACACCACTACGTCTGTGGAGCTTGTTGTCCTGTAGCTAGGCCCTCTGGTGTAGACAGTGCTGGGAGATGTCAAGGATTGAGGAGTTTTTGGGTTGCCTGTGGTTGAACAACCAACTCAAACTGAATCAGGAGAACCTGGGGGCTAGGCAGATCGTGGTTGAACTTGCAGGTGCAACCAGCATGCTAAAAAAATCACCTTACATGCAGACTTTGATCTGGAAACCCAGTGGCAGCTTTTGATACCTGGATTGTTGCAGTAGAGTTTCAGCTTGTGCTTTCTTTTGCATTTGGCGCAAGCCAGCCCTGAGTGCCTTAAGGCTTCGGGAACTGGTGCAGTCCCTGTTCTCCCTATGGCATCACTACCTAGTATGCAGTCCCTATTCTCCCTATGGCATCACTACCTAGTATGCAGTCCCTATTCTCCCTTATGGCATCACTACCTAGTATGCAGTCCCCATTCTCCCTATGGCATCACTACCCAGCACCAACAGTGTCTCAGCAAAACAGGTCACCACCCCAACAGGCAGAAAGGCGAGAGGCTGAACTCACACTGAAACAACCAGTTATTTCAGCCAGAAACTGAACAACAGTTATTTCAGCCAGAAAGAGCAAAGGGGGTGAACAAATAATATACCCTGACCGTTAGGGTGCGATCCTGCCATCGCAATATCGTTTTGCTCATTTTTTATCTTTATTTTTCATGGTTGGCTTAACAGTTGAAACGCTTCGGTTTTTCCAGTCTGCTGCATCGTGTGACCCCGGTGACTCTGAGTTAAGCCTCATTATATAATGGCGGGGTGTTTTTTTGGAAAACCTCCATTTAATCCTTTTGGAGCAGAATTTGCTGGAGGGGGGGGGGGGGGTGGGGGTGTTGTTTTGTTTTGTTTCGCATCACATCGTCTTGTTTTCCCTCCTCTCCCCGCTGCCTACCCCTTCCCTGCGGGCGCGCTGGGGACGTCAGGATGGGAGCAGGGTCCTTTCTTCCTTTCTCGGTTTTTATTTTATTTTTTTTCCAGAGAAAGGAAAAAAAAAAAAAAAAGGAAAAAAAAGGAAAAAAAAAAACCCAAGGTTTATTTTCATTTGCTTGGGTTACAGCGCCTTTCCCCGCCGTCGGGGGGAAGGACTACGTGATATGCAGCAGGTATTTTGTGAATGGAGCACAACCCTGTGACTCCCTGTCGCTCGGCCGAAGGGGGAGGCAGGGGAAGGAGAAAGAAAAAAATAAGAACTAAAAAACCACCACCCAGTGACTCCATCTGACTCGTGTTGGCTGGAAAACTTTTTCAGCGCCGTGGTTCTTAAGCCAGGAGGAAGCTTTCTTCTGGCCCAAGAACAATAAAGGGGTCAGCAGCCTGATCCTCCCTCCTACACCCTCTTCCTTCCATTGTGAGGGGTCTGTGCAAATATCCAGGGCTGCTTCTGCTGGGGCCTGAGGGACCTGAGCTGCACATGTGACATTAAAGAGAGGCTCTGCGAACTCAGTAATCCTGAGCTGCGAAAGGAAGAAAAGGGAAGAAAACACAAAATGAAGTCTCTGAGGTGCTCTATTTCTGGTGTAGCATCGCGCATGGAGAAGGTAGCGATGAGAGGTTCTCATGGTAAGGGGAAATCTATCCCCTGACCATGCACAGGAGCTCCTCCATGATGCCATGGCAGCATCTTCCACACTGTCTACTCGACAAGTGGCCAGATCCGCACAGAGAGCAGATGAACCCTCGTGTCTCACCAGCCCTTGGCCTTCGTTTCTCTGGTTGTCCAAGATGGGGAATTTCTGCTGCTCTCTTGTGTGCTGGTGGTGTCTGGTCTCCAGCAAGGATGGGGTTGAAGAAGGCACAGCCATTTGTCATGTTCTGCTTGCTCCAGGGATGGACCACCACCTGGCAGCACCCAGGTTCTCAGGCTGGCACCTTCCGTGATGTGCCTGCTACTCCTCAAATGTGTATCACAGACCATGCAGTTCCGATACAGCAATCCCTGGACATAAAGGTCTTTATAGAGAAGTGCTATGGTGATTTGACCCACAGCAGTGTGCCCACCAGTCCTGTCCGTCATTAAGGCAGCCTGCGTCTCTCTGCTGGGGATGTTTGTAGACAATCAGAGGGCTGCTGTGGTTTCTGTTAATCCAGGGCAGCCATAAAGCGTGCAGCCCCCTCTAGGTTCTGCCACCATGAATGATGACACCTTTCTCAGGTGGTATTTGGTATCTGCCAGGCTAGATGCCACCTATCTTCCCGCAGGAAGAGGTGGGACCTGTGGCCTTCTATGAGAAGGCAATTCAATGCTGTAAGCCGCATCATGCACTGAAGACCTGATTCATTTGCCAGAGGGAGAGTGGACGATGCTCATCAGCTTGTAGGAGCCCACCTCTTTCTATTTTCTCCCTTTCTTTTTTTACACAACCACCAGCAAACAGCAAGTGTGACCTCTTCTCGCTGTGTTCCAGCCTGTTGGACCTTGGCACCAGGCAGTCGCATGAATCATGACGGTGATTCTGCCGCAAGGCAGTTCCTGTCGTTATTATCTCCTCACTGTGTCGATAACGCTGTGGTGGCGATGGTCAGGATTTCCTCGCACTGCAGAGCTTTCCTGAAGATCAGCTCTGCGAGCCGTGGAGGAAGTAGCCGTTACGAGATTGCTCTTGGCTGCTCAGAACTGGGTGGCCAACTTCAAACGTACGTGCGACCTGACATGATCTGAAGAGCACGGCAGCGGCTCCTCTTTCCTCTCGTCCGCTTTGTCAGTGCAGGCGGGTGGGAGCTCCTCCTCTGCAGGTGAAGAAGCAAGACCAAACCTGGTTATGGAGAACTGGCAATGGAGATGGGGACGTTGTCCCGTGTCTTGCCTGCAGTCCCAAGGACATGGTAGGAGCACTTATGGCCCAGGAGAACTTCATGGTCTCACATCCACACCTCTTGCAGTGCCACAGTGTTGGGACTACACGAACTGCAGGGTCCTTTAGTTGAAAAGAAGACTGGTTTTAGTTCATTCATGAATGCTTATGCAAACAGATTTGTTATTTAAACTCATTTACAAATGTCCTTGTTTGAAGGTAAAAAGCAGGCAAGCTGCAAGTTCTCCTTTTAGCCTTGGTGTTACACTCTTTTCTACTGGAGCATCTAGCTCCAGGATTTCAGTGGTGTTTTCAAGCAGCATAGCTATTCAGGTAATAAATTATAATTACATGGGCTGTGTTGACCTTGGTGGAGGGCAGGTGGAGTGTGACTGGCTTTCAAATACAGCTCATTTGCTGCTCTTCCACATCTAGAAGAAGAAATAGTGCCCACCTCCCCAAGGCCAGCAAGCCACGAAAGTATATCACAATTAGCTCCAAGGGGGGCTAATTTAGAGCATTAGAGGTGGAGTTCCTTGACTACTTGACCATCCTGCTGTTCCTGTCTGCAGTAGAAGCAGAGCGCGTTGTTTGGCTTCGTACTTTCTACATCACTTCATGGTGCGATTTCCGTACAAAACAGGATTTGAATGTATTCTGCCAATCCTCAGCTTCTGAGAGCTGCTGGTTCAGGAAGGGCAAGACTGTTGGCCCTGACCTTCGTCTAGGAGGTCTAAGGTAGCTTTCCTGGCACGAGGTTGGATCGTAACAGAAGGTGTTTTGGCAGTGCAGAAGTCTTTCTGCATGTGAAAATTGATGATCTAGTGGTCGTCTACAGTGGGTTTCAGTTTGGATGGAGTACTCCAGGCGTCTTTCACAGGTGCTTTTCCAAAGATAGGTGATTGTTTAGTGCTATTTCTATGGGTAACACAGGTAAATAAGATGTTCATGCCCTGGTGGGAAGGACCTGGCTGTTCAGGACCATATGATTATGCAGCTGAGAATGGTGAGAAGTGAATTAGGTGGGGATGGGTAAAGGATAGGAGTGGGACTCGGTGATGTTCCATTAAGCGCCTGTCAAGTCTGGACAAGTTGCTTCTCCTTGAGGATAGCAATCCTATTGCTAGAGAAATCAACAGGAAATCTTCGTCTTCTATGTCCACGTTTCCAATCTTCTGCTCACCTGTTTTGTCTGTAAGTTCCAAGCCTTGCATGTGTTGCTTGTTCGCAGTGGTTGCCTCTCTCTGCCAAGAGGGCTTTCACTATGCCAGACCTGCACATGTGCCCATAGCCAGCAAGGCCGTACCATTGATAGATGCAATTGAAGTATAGTAAAAAAGCTCATATGGAAGGGCACGGAAGGCAAAAAAACAGTCATGCAGGTGACCTTTAGAAGCTGTTTGGCCTCTTGGAGTATTCCATGTTGAGTGCTGCACTTGCTATGGGGAGAGCACGGTGGTTTCATGGACTTTGTGTTGCCACATGTCTCTTCTTCCCCTGTGTGTCCACGAAAAGGCTGTTCAGATCTCAACGTGTGCAGAGAGCCACATCCAGGGTCAAGGTGGAAGGAGGCTCCTGCCCTGCGAGGTGAGGACTGTGGTGTCTGGGGCTGTAGGAGCCTCTCTGGGTTAGGAGCTGCGTACAGTAGGAGCAGTCATCAACCTCCTCTTACGTGCGCCTCGTCTCACTGGTTAGGATCGTTTCCCCCATGGAAACCATCAAGAATTTCCGCTATTTCCTTTCCTGAGGCTTTGTTTGGGTGGGGATTTCTGGAAGGTATTTCACAGGCAGGTATAATTAAAGAAAGACATGCTTTGCCTGGAGGCTAGACAAGGTTTCTTTAAAGCCAAGGTTTTAGTGTGGTGGCAAAACAGAAACTGTTTGTTGCCTGGTCCGATGGAGGGGAGGTTGGGGAAAGGGGGGAGCTAATCAGCTGGGAATCATCCCTGTTAAACGCTGCACACCGGGGTTAAGGCCCTTATCCAGCAAATCCTTGAAATATGTGCTTAATTTTAAGTCCCCCTGACTTCAATCTGTTTACTCTTGTGCTTAACTTTAAGCATGTGCCTAAGTGCTCGTCTGGCCGAGGGCCAAGGCAAATAGTAGACTTAGGAGCAGATTCACATAAAGTAAATGCTTTACTGGACCGAAGTCCCATGGGACAGCGGATGCTATAGCAGGTCAGGGATGATGGAAGGGGATGGTGCTACATATTCTAGCCCTGTCATGTTATTCGGCATTGGGTACCATGGACCTGGGGCTGTGCTTGACTTATGGGGAGTATCCTAACAGTGTAGTGTCTAAATGGGTACCTTAATTTCAGTGTCTATATTTCACTGTTCTGAAGGCACCAGCCTCACCTTTAGCCTTGTGTATACCACAAACTCAGTCTGGGGAAAAAACGTGTAACTTTTTCCTCTTAATTTGGAGAGAGGAACATTTTGTTGAAGAAAAATAGCCATGCTTTTATCATCATAAAATGAGGATGGTACAACATCAGAAGAGGAAGGAGAGCATGACCTGACTAATAAATCTTCATAGGAATTTGTGCGGCTGCATTAACACTTACAACAAAAAGGATTCCTGTATTAGCACAAGCTTTTATAATGGCTTTATCTTCTTCTTTCCTGTTCCAAGCTAATTCCTGAAAGCCTTCTTTTAATCCCCCTTTTGCTCATCCAGCCTAGACTTCTTAGAATTGCAAAGGCATTTTTATTCTTTATATTCAACCTATGAATGACAGCACTTAAAGCTAATAACTGGAGCTGTGGCAGGCACAAAAATGAAAAGCCACCCTCGGAAAACAAGGTCTGTGTCTTCTGAAAACACCACTACCAGGGGTTAAGGGAAATCTGCAGCTGGAACAAATACAGCGCTCATCTAACTTCCTCAATAACTCTGCTGGAGGAGAGGGCAGTTGCCAGATGAAGGAAGCGTGGTTAGCCATGGAGTCTTTGAATGCTGCTCCGTTTCCCCCTCCAACCCATGGAATTTATATTAACCTCCAGCTTTTCTTAGCTGGTGGGAATTTGTTTTAACTTTTTCTTAACACGAGGAAGAGCCTCGCTCTTGTAGCTTGGGTTTAGCGGCGGAGACGGTTCTGCTCCTCGCACGGCGTTCTTGCTGGCAAAAGGCCATGGATGTTAAATGAATAGTTTTTGGCAGTGATAACGAGAGAAAGGCTGAGGCTGCCAAGCACAGAGACATGGGCGTCTGATGACTTGGTTTTGGAAAGGGCAGGCTTGAGCCATCCCAGCTCACTGGGTTGTCTCTGATTCCTGCAGAGATGCGGGCAGGAGGAAGGAGCACACATGCCTTTAACATCTTGTACATGGGAGTGACTATGCACAGTATACAAAGAGCAGCACATCAGTGAGGATGTCTAAAACTGCTTTTGGTGAGGTATTTGGCTACCTAATTTAAGGCTACCTAATTTAGGTAGAGCCATAGGAGGGCTACCCAGTTGAACATGGAGGATACCATGGAAGACCTCATTTTGACCGGCTGGCTTCAGAGCCACCTTAGAATCATGGAATCAGCTGGGTTGATTCCATGGGTTGGTTCCAGCTGGGCTGATTCAATCATCAAATCCAACCATTCCCCAGCACTGCCAAGGCCACCACTAACCCATGGCGCTGAGGGCCTTGCCTACACGATGTGTGAACACTTGCAGGGACGGTGACTCCAGCACTGCCCTGGGCAGCCTGTTCCAATGCCTGAGCACCCTTTGGGGAAAGACTCTTCCCTGATCTCCATCTAAACCTGCCCTGGTGCAGCTTGAGGCCATTTCCTCTTGTCCGATCCCTTGTTGCTTGGGAAAAGAGACCAGGCACCTCCTGTCTCCATCCTCAAAGGCCCTGAAGACATAGCATCTGTAGGATGCTTATGGCTTCAGTGGTGATGGTGGCAAGTAGGTGTTCTGGTCAGAGAAGAGAGTTGGCTGAATGGACATGGGGGATGTGCTGATTGCCAAAATTCCCATCTTTGGTAGCAAGTGATCTGGTGACCACTTCCGAGTTGCTTATCATGCGGTGCATCTGTGGTTTTCCTGTCATGCCTCTTTCTGCTCATTGGTCACACGACTCTCAATTACTGCCATCTCAGACCCTTCCCAGCTTCTGGAGCTGAGCCCATCACATGGACACAATCCTGCCAGCGAGCAGGGCACCAAGGAAAGTAGAAAGCGGCTAAAAAACCCTATCCTGGAGGGGCAGCATGGCCTGAGACATCCCAGTAAGCAAGGTCTTTGGTGCCCATTGCGTGGCATGTGAAAATATCCAGGAATTGGGTTGGTTTGTTGAGTTTTGGTTCTGATTCTTACAGAATCATAGAACCATTTAGGTTAGAAAAGACCTTTAAGATCATCAAGTCCGACTGTTAACCCAGCACTGCCAAGTCCGCCACTGAACTATGTCCCAGAGCATCACATCTATATGTCTTTTAAACACTTCCAGGAATGGTGACTCCACCACTTCGCCGTGCAGCCTGTTCCAATGCTTGACAACCCTTCCAGTGATGATTTTTTTCCTCATGTGAATTCTAAATCTAATCTTCTTTGTCCCTGCTTGGTTCTGATGGATACGTGAAGGTGCATTCCTCTGGCCAACATGAAATGCATTGGAGGGGCTTCACCCAGCTCCTGGCAGTCATCACAAAAGCAGTCATAACTCATGCTTTCACTGGCAGGAAAGCTGGTATTTGAATGATGCCAGTGCCTTTGGAGTTGTCGTGGTTGAGATTTACAAGACATAGGAGAGCATATATGGCCATTTTTCTGCCTGTTCTGCGGCAGCTTTAGATAAAAAACAAGTTTTTCAGGATTATTTTTTGGTGGAAATGACAGATCTTTTTCCAAATGTCACATTTGGAGACTGCTGTAAGGGAGCTACAAGCATGCTTTCCTTACTTGTCCTTGTTTTACTGTTCAAAGTGTTCCGTGGCTCCCAGAGGTCTGCAGAGCATCAGTGTAATTAATATATGATGTGATATGATTGATACTCTGTGGCAAGTGCGCATGTTTTCTGTGCTTGTCCCTGCATTAAAACCCATTACAGCAGGAGGAATCTTAGTCCTCGATGCATAAAAGGAAAATCCTGGGAGGGAGCAGATGGACATTCAAGCAGCAGTTTTCTTCCACCCAGGCACAAACTGCCAGTAACCTGGCAAGGAGAAAGTCAAGCCCTTGTGTTACACAGCCCACACTCCTGCAAGGGAATGGGACTTGTCAAAGGGAAGAATGAGGCTTTTATAGGATTAAACTGGTGTTTGCACACTAGGGTATTTTTCAGACTGGGGTGGCTGCGACATGGGATCCTCACTTGCTCTTTTTGGGCTGAGCTAGACTAAGCAGAGGCTTCAGAAAGGAGAGAAAACGTCTCTTTGTGGTATAGTCCCAGGGAAAGAGTGTTGGCTGTGTCTTCAGCCAACTGCAAGCAGGAATAGCTGTTGTGTGAATGTATTTCCAGTGCAATACAAGGAGCTTGGAGGCAGAAAAGACAGTGATACACTGCACAGCTTGCTACAGCCACGAAGGTCTACAGGAAAGGTCCACTACTGGACCAAGAGGGGCTGTCACCACCGTGACCCTTTTAAAGCTGATGGCAAAATCCCCTTTTGCTTCGGTGGTGTAGTGTATGGATCACAGTGATATGGATCATGGCCAAAAATGCTCATTGATTTATGAAGTGCTGCCTGCGATCTGAGGATATTGCAGGGTGTCATGCACTTAGAATGCCTCCAGTGGGACATGCCAAGGGCTGAGCAGTGACGAAGTTCTCCCAGAGCCCCTGGATCTACCCACACTGAAAAGAAGGAGAAGCCACATCTTATGTGTAATGTCGTGAAGTTATCACTCCGCAAATAAGAGGTCTCATCACTGTTGGACTGTCCCAGGTCCTGGGAGCTTGCATGAGATGGAGCTGCTATGGGCTGACACCATGGTCCACCCAAAAGAAGATCTGTGGGAACCTGGTTCTGGGGGATGGCACAAATCATAGAACCATAGAATGGTTTGTGTTGGAAGGGACCTTGAATCTCATCCTGTTCCACCCCCTGCCATGGGCAGGGACACCTTCCACTAGAGCAGCTTGCTCCAAGTCCCGTCCAGCCCGGCCTTGAACACTGCCAGGGATGGGGCAGCCACAGCTTCTCTGGGCACCCTGTGCCAGTGCCTCACCACCCTCACAGGGAAGAATTCTTCCTTATATCTGACCTAAATCTGAACCTTAAAGTCCCTTCCAACCCAAACCATTCTGTGATTCTATGATTCTACGAATATGCAGGAAAAGCTCTTCAGGGCAGCGCAGCCCTTTCTCAGGATGAGCTTGGACCACAACCCAAATACCAGGTGTGGTGTCTCCTGGTCGCAAGTAATGTGGGAGGTGTTTATTCCAAATATCAGCTGAAAAAGGCTCCCTTTTCTGGGGAAAAGCAAACACAGGTCACCAAAGCTATTTATTTTAGTGATTCTTAAACGTCCTGATTTGAGGGCTCCAAGCAGTGGTATGGCTATATCTATATTTACTGGATAAATGTATTTATTTATGGATGGGATGCTTTACTGCTGACAGTAAGGTTTGTTTTTAAGCCTGACCGGGGTAGAGGAAATACATACAAATAAGCAATAAACCTAAACAACACTAAAATAACATCAGTTAAAACAATTAGAGTTACTTCCACTCACAAAGTATTGTTCCCATTTTGCTATAACATGGGAAAAAACTCCATTTCCTAACTCAGCTTGTAACTGATTTTGGATTTGCGGATTCTTGTAACAAAAGGGGATTTCTTTTGTCTGTTATTTATACTCTTCCTATGGCACCGTGTGTCCGTGTCGGTGTGTCTGGAGCACCCTGTTTCAATGTGCAGTGTTTCCAGCCTGTCCCCATCTCAGTGGCTTAGACGGGGCTTGGTGGCACCAGTTGGGGTGTTCTTCCTGCCCATCCTGGTTGCATTGATGTGTGTGTGTGTTTGCAGAGGCAGTTCCTCCTTAGGAGACTTTGTCCTGGATTTTAAAGTTTTATTATCTCTGAATTATGTATTAATTCAGGAGCTTAGGGGCCTGGAGTTAAAAATAGACCCCGGAAAACTCAGTAATCAGCAGAGCACTGAGGAAGGTTCAGGGTATGTTTCACTTGGGATCCTTTGCCTAATTATTCTAAAGCTTTAATTGCATTTGCATCCTTCACCCCACACAGGGAGTTTCACACTGGGTTGTTCTGCCGTTCTGTGTGTCTTTTGTTTCATCCTAGAGCTGGATGCAGAGGGATGAGGTGGGATAGCTTAGCTACCACCAAGTATTTAATGCCATCTTAAATGCTGTTTTACCTCTGTCTGGGTGTCCACTCTCTGCCAGGAGCTGATAACAAATGCTAAGGAAAGGCGGTGGGAAGATAAGGGTCTAAATGATACTTCTTCAGGTTTGGAACTGCATGTACAGAGTCATTAAAACACCCGTCATTTCGTGAGAGGAGCCATATCTATAGACCAGTATTAATGCTCAGCAAGTGGGAATCCAGTGGGCTGCATCATTAGAGCATCATGGAAGAGCAAAGCCCTATAGAGAATAGTGTCAGTGATTTTAATGGCAGCTAGAGAGTGGTGTTCAGCTGTGACAGTCCTATTGCTCCCCTGTTCCACCCCTCTTCTTTTGGAAGAAGTCTCCGTTGAGGTGCTCCTCGCCGAGGCGTGCCTTCTGCAGCTACATGCTCAGCCTTTGCTGGTGATGTATGATTTATGGTGTGCTCCTCAAAGATGCAGTTAATGAGGAAATCCTCCAAACCGGGACATCTCCCGAGAAACAACTTCCTGTGCCTCCTCTTTGAGGCATGTTGCGCCATGCCGTGATTCATCGGGCAAGCACATCCTACTGTCGAGGTCCCACGGAGCATCCCTTCTCCACTATGGGACTTGTTGGATCAGTGGTGGCAAAGCCAGGGGAGTTCTGCTCCTTTTCCAGCTCCTGTGCTGCTGGAAGCTAAGTCGTGTTTGCCAACCCTGTAGTTTAATTTAACCTCGGCTCCAATGATTGAAGTTGAAGAAAGAGTCCTTGGAGTTTGCCAGGCTTTGTGCATGCTGTGTTGTGGGTGAGGAGTGATGGAGAGCCACGACAGTGGACGGCTGTAAGGATTTACCTTCGTTTCATCTTGGGTGAGGAGTATTCTGTAAAATTGTTGCCCTTTCCTATTCCATTGATGTTGAGCACCGACTGATTCCTTTTTCAAAAGCAGCTACTCTTACAAGCACCTTCCAGGAAAAAATGAGTAGCTTGCAATTTGAAGGAACAGATTTATCACTTAAATTCTAACAGACAGAGGAAATCACTTCGAAACAGCTTCCTGACATCGTTTTGTGTTCTTCCATGGCTTCCAAAGCAGGTCAAGGCTTTGGTTTGTGCCTCTCCTTTCAAGAGGTAAAGAATTCCCCTTGTCTAAGAGAGGAGAGTGGCCAGCGGACCAGTGGGAGTTGCTGGAAGGGGAAGCAGCAACAGCAAGTGACCTCCAAGGAGATGGCTCTGCTGGAAGTTCCCACAGGACTTACGTGTGTTGATAAATGCTGGCCTTGGGTGGTGGGGATGATACCAGTGGGGAGGTAGCAGCTCCTTTGCCATGTTTTTGATGTGCAGTGGGATGGGTATGCTGAGTATTGGCACATTCAACCCCGTAAGCACCACATGTGCAGGACCTGCACAATAAAAGTTACATGTAGCTGCAGGTCTGTGCTGTCCCAGACTTTCCTGGCATGGGTAATCCATCCTGTAGGCAGATGAAAGCCTTATCTCAGGGTGTTGGAGGTCACCGGGTTGGTTTCTATGGATCATTTCTGGAACCACAATATATTTATTTCTTTTGAGGTTCTTCTGTTGTTCCCTCTGTGCAGGCAGATGGAGCATCCTCGGGGCTGCCCTCCATCAGCCCCACCTCACCCCATCCACCTCCCTGGAAAGTAAATCCCACCCTGAACTTTGTGTGCAATAAAAGCAAGTGAAACTCCCAGTGCCTACCGAAGGCCTAATAACCTGTTTGTTCAGTTCAGGCCTTCTGCAACCATTTGTTTAAGATAAGCAAGGGCGGAGATGTTTCTTAGGGGCACAAAAGGCTCTTGAGTTAAAGCTCATGTGGACTGATCCTGTGATGTGGCCAGATCATTTCTTTTCTTTCTCTCATCAACCCAGCACTGGGTTTTTTTCCATCAGTCCAGTTGCTTTTCTCAACCTTTTGTTCACTCTCAGGGTGTCAGTGTTGCTGTTTCCTCTTCAAGCATCTTTGCCTGGAAGTGTTTCTATGGGGAATGTCTATGGAGGAGACTGAATGAGTGGGTATGAGTGAAGACAGTCACTTTGTGGAGTGAGGTTTCACATCTAAAAGTCAGGCTGCATTAGTCATGAAGATCATGGGGATGAAGCAATGGGACCCAACCTTTCATAGCCCCTAGAGTCTTCGTGAAACACCCATGAATTTGGCCGCCCCAGGCAACAGTCACACTTGAGAAGTACAGAAGTGGGCAAGGAGGAAGGCACAGGTTGGTCCCAAATAGGACCATCCCTTTTGTAAGGCATTTTTTGTCAGATGCTGAAGGAGTCCCGGGGGTTTGCTATCTGAGGGTGGTCACAGAAGGAGCAGCAGCAGAACCCCTGCCTTGTTTCTGCTTATCTGTTAATGATTTGCCGTGTGATTTACTATCACCAGTGAAAGAAGCAATCTGGTGCCTTCCTACAGCTTCTTCAGCTGATGCTGCTGCAGAGGAGGCATGAGAAAAGGGATAGTAAAGCTCCTTGCTCATAGCAGGCTGGTCCTGCGCTTCCTCTTCATGTCCCTGCCAGGCCCGTACCCTGCGGGTTACTGAGCTGAGATGTGGGGTGGGGTGGCTCAGAAGAGGCATGTTGCTGGCCAAGAGGCAGGTATCAGTGAGGGGAGAGGCAGAGGCTTTTAGGTTGCTGCGTATTGCCAACAAGATCTTGAAAGCTTTTTACTTGTTCTTTCATTAAACTTTGATGTAAATGGATCTGGGACAGCCCAGAAAGCTGCCGGCTCTCCGCATTCCAACAGGCAGATGGAGGGGGTGAGGATGGACAGACACCTTTGTTAGGAAGGTAACGCACAAAAGAGTGCACATGGGCATCAAACCCACTCCCCTCTGCTGTCTTGTCTGCAGCAGTTCTAGTAGATGACAGATTTCCCTTGGCTGGCCATATGAGAGTGACCTAAGCTTGCCACACATCACCTTCCTTCTTCTCCGAGAGCTGCTTTTCCCAAAACATCTGAAAATGAATCTGCACATCACAGCACATTTGATCTCTAGGGGGCTGGCCCAGAGAGCAGACGAGTCCTGAGCGCCCCTTGTTTTGCAGAGCGATTGGCTTTTCCTGTTAGGGCGTGCATGTTTATGATTTAAACTTGACTTACGCGTACACGCATTAGAGGTCCCATGGGCTTCTCAGGTTCTGCTCCAAGCTTCCCACCGTGTAAACCGCAGAGTGTTTAGCTCCAAAATTGAAATTACCTCTATTAGCAATCTGTCCTGAGACCATGGGCTGCGTGGTCTTTGGTTTTCCCACACCCCTCGCTCCCAGAACCAGCAGCACTGAGATGTTGATTTGCCATGTTCTCCGGCCACCTGCAAATAAATAGCAAATGAAAACCTATGTGGGAGAGAGACCAAATGTGATTTCTCTGCCCACCGAGAAGTTGCAAACCTGCCTATGAAAGCCACGAGCACCTGGGCTTGGTGGTGTCCTCATGCCCAAGTGGGAGCAAAACCCATCCCTCTTCTAGGATCTTGTAGACCTGCTATGGAGCATAGCATGGTCTTCTGCCTTGCAAGATGGTTCCCTTTGGCTCTGTTGAGGGATTTCAGCATCATAAAGCATGTGTCCACTGAAAAATGGAAGAACTGCATTTCAGATCCATGTTGTCCTCATTGAAGGCACTTCTACTGCTGTCCTGCATGACCTGCAATGGGGAGCAGCCTCCACATGAGCCTAAGAACCATGTCATCACATCCCCAGGACTCTGGCCTGTCACCATCCACCCATCACCCTCTGTCTTCTCCAGCCACTCCACCCTTCTTGCAAGCTGCTGATATTTCCTTTTACATCAGCTTGCTGCACAAAAAGACTCAACTTCTCTCCCTTCCAAATTTAGCTCTGTTTGGGCACCAAAATAGACAAGAGCAGGGATTGGTGACAGGCTTTTTCCAAAACATTGTCTCACGACGGGGACTAAGGAAGGGAACTGCTCAGCTGGAGAAGGGAGATGCTTGATTTTCCTAACCGGGACACAAAGTGCTCTGCTGTTTAGGCACAGGCAGTGTCCAGGAGTTCTCCTTGGATTAGGAGCCTTATTCCCATGTAATTAATCCATCATCGCAGTGCTGTCTGCTGCTGGTGGGCAGAGGTCTGAGGAAGCACAGAGATGCTGTGCAAAGAGGACATGCAACAATGCACCACCACATGTATGGTTTCTGGTTGGAAAGAGCAGCTCCTGAGACTCAAATGAAGGCTTCACGTTGAGGAAGTCAGTGCTTTAGGTCCTTGTGTTCTGCAGAGATAGTTTCTTTTTTCCAGGGCAATTGTATTTGCACGTGTCTGCAGTGCAACTTAAATTCTTAAAAACACCCCAAGCTTTAGCCTGTTGTGGTAGTACAACATTTGGAAACAGCCTCCCTGAGTGTTGTGCTGTGTTTAAGCTGATTGCCTGAGCTAGCTCGGCTGCTGTGATTGGGCTGTGTGTGTCTGCTCCCTCCCTTCCTTTTCTCATTTGGTTTGATGTCCATTGGCCACTTCCAAGTAAACTGTCAGAGGAACGCAGGTCTTGGAGATATTAAGCCCCTCCTATGTATTCAGTGAAAATAAGGGACGAGGAAAACTCAAACCACAGCCCCTCAGTGATGGAGAACACTCAGTATGATTCTAAGCTATTAGACATCAAAGATGCCATACAGAATGAACCACGAGTTGTTTGGCTGCTGGAGAGCCAAGTCAGACCTGGTTAACTAGGTGAGAACCCAACCACCAGAGAGCAGGTAGCCAGCTTTCCCTACTCCCAAACTAACTCTTAGTCAAAGATGGGCTATGTTTGAGCAGTGAGATGAGATGTAGGGAACATGAACTCTTTCTGCTGCTGGGTGCAGGGCCGTGAGCAGAGGATAACAGAACAATGCATATCACTGAGCAGATCCTTGCTGGATGAGCAGATCTGCAAGAAAGCTAAGGCAACTGCAGGTCACAATGGCCCCTGTACCATTGCTATGAGGGATTACGTAGGATGCTGTGGCTGGTGTGGCACCTCTGGATGTTAGGTTGTTTTAGTGGGAGAAGGATAACTTGGCCACTGAGGGTGGGTGCTACCCTTGAACATGCTTTCTAATGTCTATGCTAGACTGTATGATCATGGTGCGTCTGGTTTTCTCTGGAAGAGTTATAAGTGAAGAAGAAAGTTAAAAGAGAAGTGTTCTTCCTGAGACTACGTACAAAGACTGTGTCCAAAGCAAGGTTCAAGTCATAGAATCCCAGACTGGTTTGGATTGGAAGGGACCTTAAAGCTCATCCAGCTCCAGCCCCCTGCCACAGGCAGGGACATCTTACACTGGAGCAGCTTGCTCCAAGCCCCATCCAACCTGGCCTTGAACACTGCCAGGGATGGGGCAGCCACAGCTTCTCTGGGTACATGGGAACGTGCAAGCCAGCAGCAGGACTTGCACAAGGGCTTGGTGAGTTCTGCACTGCTGAAAGTCTGAAAGAGGGAACATATCCAAAGTGGAAGGCTCCAGCTGCTATGGGAGCTGTAGGGTCACTGCAGGTTCTCCAGGCTCTGTGTAGATGGCCAGCATGGATGGTCGCAATAAACCCTGTTGGTCTTGAACTTGGGGATGCCTCCTGTGGTCTGCAAGTCTAAGTTCATTGTCACCCCCAGCAACTCCTCCATTAGATCTTGAACCAGAGAAACTAAAAATGTTATTATCTCACTAACAGCTACTAAACTTAACAGTCATTTTTAAGGCTCTTCGGTGTGTTATGTTGTCATGCCAATGTGACACAGCTGCTGCTCGATGAGATGTGTTCCCACCCAGGGAACCTTGCCTTGCCCTTGCCCAGGCTGCTCCCTCGTGGCCCCTCATGTGTGGTGATTCACCAGCAGCGGCTGGAGCTCCGCAGCTAAGATAGATTGCGATGGAAATAAAAGGAGAGACTTTTACAGGGCTTTTATTGCCAACCGGGAGAGTACAAAGCTGCATAAATAAAATTCATTATGGTTATGACAGCTCTGTGGTCCCTGGAAAATAAATAACACTTTGCACTTGCATAGTGCCTTTCATCCAGGAACCTCAGAGCTCTTTGCTCACGTTAACGAAGCCTCACGTTGCCCATAGTAGGATGGTAAATACAGCATCGCCCGTATCAGATGAGCATACCAAGTCACAAAGTCGGCACCTTCAGTGGAGAGGCAAGTTTGAGCTACACAGAGTTTTTCAACTGGCTTCGCTTGGGCAAGTCATTTAACATCCTTGTCTTCTTAGCTGTTTCCAGTGAGGTGGATGCCACCTGTGCTGTCCACAGGGGTAGCAGGAGTGGAGAGTCTCAATGAGGTGCTTGTGATGCGGTCATTGACTTGCTAATGGCATTGTGGCACAGCCCCAACCGACCTGCAAGCTGTGGCTCATGTTGGCTTGCTTCAGTATCCTCAAAATGCTGCTGAGCATCATCCCTTCACTGATATTTTTACAGCTGGGTTTTAGATAAATATATAAACACAAAGGAAACAACACAGTGAAAGGCAAACAACCCAGGCTGGAGAACAGCCCTGAGGAGAAGGACTTGGGGTGTTGGGTGAGGAGAAGCTCCCCATGACCCGGCTTCAGTGAGCGCTTGAGCCCAGAACCCACCATGTGCTGGGCTGCACCCCCAGAGCGTGAGCAGCAGCTCAGGGAGGGGATCCTGAACCTCTGCTGCGCTCTGGGGAGACCCCCCCTGCAGTCCTGATCCAGCTCTGGGGCAGCAGCACAAGAGGGACGTGGAGCTGTTGGAGCGAGGCCAGAGGAGGCCATGGAGATGCTGCGAGGGCTGGAGCAGCTCTGCTCTGGAGCCAGGCTGAGAGAGCTGGGCTGGGTCAGCCTGCACAAGAGAAGGCTCCTGAAGGGGAGACCTTAGAGCAGCTCCAGTGCGTGAAGGGGCTGCAGGAAACCTGGAGAGGGGCTTTGGACAAGGGCCTGTAGGGACAGGACAGGGGAATGGCTTTAACCTGCCAGAGGGGAGATTGAGATGAGCTCTTAGGCAGAAGCTGTTCCCTGTGAGGGTGCTGAGGCGCTGGCACAGGGTACCCAGAGAAGCTGTGGCTGCCCCATCCCTGGCAGTGCTCAAGGCCAGGTTGGACACAGGGGCTTGGAGCAAGCTGCTCTAGTGGAAGGTGTCCCTGCCTGTGGCAGGTGTTGGAACTGGATAAGCTTTGAGGTCCCTTCCAACACAAACCAGTGATTCTGTTAAAGTGGATGGTTTAGGTACATTGGCACCAGCAGGATGTACAGGTCTGTCTCACTCTGTGCCCTTCCATGTTGATGCCTCCTGTATCTTGGAGCTGATCGCTGCTTTTCCCTCTGTTTTACAGGGCTACCACCCATTGCCTCATGAAGCTGAAATCGCACACACCAAAAAACTGTTCAGAAGGAGGAGAAACGACCGGAGGTATGTGAAATCTCATTGATGGGTTTTTTTTGACCTTCTCTTCTTCATTGTACATCTTCCCCTGCTGTCTTCTGTAGTGCATTTGTACAATACTGGTGTTTATCAGCTCTGGGTTACTGCATAAACCCTTACGTGAGCTTTAACATTCTGAAAATGCAGGGATTTTTCCTGCATCCCCCTGGTTTGTCTTTTAAATCTGGTGTACATCCTATATTGCTCCAGGACTGTCTTAAGGACCTCCTCTTCCCCTTGCACTTATTCCATCATAGTCAGATGCCCCCACTTGTATTAGAAGAGGCAGCTGGCGCAGTATTATCCGTAAAAGCTGAGTCCTTGCAACATGCTTCCTCTCTTCCTATTGAAAAGCATAATTTGCTGACTTTCAGGGTCATCTGCAAAGTGATATGGTTGGGAAGGCTTTGCAGCACGCCTTGGATGCCTTCTTTGTAAAGGAGGGGATGTGTTAAATAGGCAGCTGAGTTCCTGTGGCATTGGCAATTTCAATCCGTCGAGTTAATTCAGTTGGGTCAATGGGGTATTTAATTGTGTAAATTGCATATTTAATTATATGAGGGCGCCTAGAGTCCTTGATAGGAATTGTGACTATGGTTAAATGAGAAAATAAACAGGGAATAAGGGAGTTAGTTGTACAGCTTTATTTTTGTCAGTGGATTCTGCTGTGGCTGAGACAACACAACCACGGCAATAAAGCATTTCTAAAACTAGGAGTTTGCAACATTAATGTGGTTGAACAGGAGGAAAAGTGGCCGATGTTTTCTCCTAGAATGAGCTGACATCTGTGTCTGAGCTGTGATGCCTCCTCACAGGGGGATTTTCGGGGAAGTACTGCAGGCACCTGTAACAGGAGCCGGTGTCCTCAAGTCTCCCCATCACTTCTTGACCCACAAACACTTGTGATGCAGTTAACTCTGTGCGTGGCTTTCCCACATTTTACCCAAGCGACCGAAAAACAGCTGAAAAGAGTTTGCTCAGGCATCCTAGAAACATTCTTTTGTGGGCTGGGCAGTTCAGCAGCAGCAGACTGTTTTCTCTCCACTTTGGGGCTCCCTCCTTTTTCCTGTGCACAATTTAAAAGGCAATTTAGTCTAGTGATTTAGAAATAATAATAATAATTAAAAAATGTCTTGTTTCAGCTGGGTCGCAGCCCTGCGATCACCAAAACATGGTTAAAAGCAGGATGAGGTCTGCTTGTGTTGCAACAGCGAGCTGGGTGGGCTTCCTCACATGCTGGGCTGGGCTCCTCGAGCAAAGGCAGCAGAGGTTGGAGCATCCCACTCCCATTCCAGCTCACTCAAGTCTTCCTTCTCCATCTAAAGAGTGCATAATGCTGTGGGAAAGGAGCCCAAAGGATCTCCTGCCTGAAGACCCATGCCCAAAGCTGTGCCGGACCATAGCCATGGAATTGTGTGTTGGTTCTTGCCTCCCACCTGAAAAGCCATCCAGTCCAAGGGACCACACCAGACGTGTACTTCTGTTTATTTTTCTTCCTGGTCTCTTCGGATAAACCGTCAGCAGACAGAAGTATTCAGCTCCCCTGGGCATCTCTGTCTCCTGCACAGATGGCAAGGATTGATAGCGAAAAAACTGCCTTAGGCTGGGGTTGGAAGATGGTTGGGTGAGATACAGCCCAGACCGAGGAGCACTGGGATAACAACCGAGGAGGAAATACAGAAGCTTTAAAGCCCATTGATAGGGCATCATGCGCCAGGAGACATGAGGCTGTTTGAGCCCTGAGCACTCATGAATGCAGTAAAATGGAAAGAGCAGAAGGTATGCAGTCCTGCCTAAATCCTCCACAGGCATCCATGGTGGTGTCAAAGCTTAGGCACAAAAACATACTTATTTTAATGGCAAAAAGCTAAGAAGCTCAGATAGAGGGAGCTGGAGGGGAACCACAGTCTATTAAATAATTCTTTAAGCAGAAAAGGCATGGTCCCATCCCATAAGCTTTCAGTGGGGACCTCAGCAGCTCCTTCTCACTACAACACATGGTTTGATGCTGAGGTTTTCAGGGTCCCTTTCCCTCTGCTATGTGTTTGGGACTAGGAAGGGAGTTTTAGTCCTTCTAGTGCTGCTTGAGATGGCCCTAGAGAGCACTCCCTCCTTAAAGTTGATTTCAGCAGTATGTCAGAGCTCTCAGAATAGTTATTTTATGAGAAAAATATGGTAGAAATAGGGAACAAAAGTTAGAAATAAAGAGAAAAAAGGGAATAGGAAAAAAAACCCAAAAGAACCCTGTACTCTATTGGAGCACAAACAGGTTACAAAGCTTTTCACACTTTATTGCAGTGCTATTATCTTAATGTTCCAGGCATCATTATGAGGAAGGAGAGCTTCATTTTGGAGCTGGTAGAGCCACATGGGTGGTATACACATCCCTTAAGCTGAGATTTTACGGCCAGAAAAAGAATTGGGCGTTACAGGCTTTTTGTTATAAACCTCATCTGGATACAGAGTGACTCAAAATTGACCGTGGATGAGGCATCGGGAGCAGTGAGGCTTGGGAAAGGGTGAGCAGGGCCATTTGGTGGTACCTGGGTTGGGAGCAGGGTTAGGAAGCAGCTCTGGATGCCTGGACCCAAGGGAGGAAGAACTGGTTTCTCAGAAAGCGGTTGGCAGCAGCCAGGGATGGGAGTAGGGTCGACATGCAGTGGGTTTACAAGATCAAAGGAGTTTCCTGATCCACCAGTTAGAAGCAGATGTGGCCCCAAAGCCCTGCTCTGGTTTTCATCACGGAGCGTTCCCCCTTCTCCTGAAGCAGTGAGCACTTGGCACTAAGCTGTGCCCCATATCTCAGGAGCAATGCCTGTATGTGGTGCACCAGCCCTCCCCTCCCAGGCCCCCCTCATCCGAGAGGGATGCTGACACGTCCTGGGTGACCATGGTGGGCATCCTCCTGCCATGTGAAGGAGTCACCACTCACAAGTACACATTCAGCTTGGGTTGAGGAGTCAACCCAGGCTGACCAATGCACGATGCATAGGTCCAGCTGGCCTTGCCTCATAGCTGACCTTCAGGTTGGCTGGTGCTGTACGTAACAGCTAGCATAAAAGAGCTAATAGAGCACACCGGTACCCAGAAATCTGCCTATTTTGTTTCCATACGGTCTCACTGATGTTGGTTCCCTGCACAGAGCGCATGCGGCTCCTCTCCCCTCCCTGACAGTGACATTCCAAAGGGGCCACGTCTTGGGCTAGCGAAGCACCTTTTGTTTCTCATGCAAAGCGATGCTGACGTCCAGCTGTGCTATAAATAGCGCCCGTCCGGCTTCCTTCCCGTCACCTTTCCTCGGGAAATGCTGTCACCACGTTGTGGAGGAGCGTGGCTCACCTACACTGAGGTCTCTGCCGCGCACCTTTCCCTGCCCTCAGGAGAAGCAGCCCTATGGGCATGCAGCCATAGCTCTCTCCTTGCATATACAATAGCTATTTACATCCCACGAGTCATTTTTCCATGGGATGCATGCTTTGTTTGTTGCATAAGACAGATACGAAGAACAAATTAGAGGTATCATCAAAACAGGCTTCAAGCAGTCCTTCCCAGTTAAGGATCACTATGGGTCTGTTGGACATGTTTTTAGTAACAGTGATCAGCATCAGAGGCACATCTGGTGGAGGGTTTGGTTGCACAGAGCAGTGTAAAAGCCTACAGGAGGTGGTGAGGTTCTTGCTGCAAAGAGCTTATAAGGAGAGCAAAAGACCTGGTGGAGGTATTGCACTTCCCACCTCACCCAGCAGAAATCCCACTCCCAGTGTTTTTTCTGTCAGTTTGACACTTGAGGTGTAAACAGCCACCCCCTGATGAGGGTGATGGAGAGCATCACCGCTTGATGGGATCATTGAAGGAGGGCAGCAGAGACAAGGTTTTTCATAGCTGTCCATGTGTCCCAGTGTTAAACACCAGTGAGGGTTTTTCAGAGGGCTGGAGCAGCACTGCTCGGGAGCCAGACTGAGAGAGCTGGGCTGGGGCAGCCTGCGCAAGAGAAGGCTCCTTAAGGGGAGACCTTAGAGCAGCTCCAGTGTGTGAAGGGGCTGCAGGAAACCTGGAGAGGGGCTTGGGACAAGGGTTTGTAGGGACAGGACAAGGGGAATGGCTTTAACCTGCCAGAGGGGAGATTGAGATGAGCTCTTAGGCAGAAGTTCTTCCCCTTCCCTGTGAGGGTGCTGAGGCACTGGCACAGGGCGCCCAGAGAAGCTGTGGCTGCCACATCCCTGTCAGTGTTCAAGGCCAGGTTGGACACAGGGGCTTGGAGCAACTGCTGTAGTGGAAGGTGTCCCTGCCCGTGGCAGGTGTTGGAACTGGATGAGCTTTAAGGTCCTTCCTGCCCAAACCATCCTATGATTCTATGATTGACCAAAACACTAATCCGCTATTTGCTGCCACACAAGACCCAAAAGTGACTTGGTTTGTCCTCCCATAGGCAGCCACCTGTAGGGAAGGAAGAACCTTCCCTGGGCAGTGGCAGGACCTCTCCTGGCCTTCTCTCCTGTAAGCAGTCAAGTGAAAAGAAAGACTCTGGATATGGGGCACGATGGACCCATTTCTCAAGTTCTTTCCTCCAGCCTTTCCCAACCTGATGCTTCTCTGCTAGCTGAGCACAGGCTGTGCTGGGACATAGTCTCCTTGGGCTGCTGGGCTCTGAGATTGACCCCTTGTGTTTTCAGGAAGTTGCCCAAAACACCATTTCTTATGGTGTCTGTCAAATCACTGCAAGTCAGCTTGGTGCTGCACGGCGTTTCTTCAGTTCCCATGGCATCCTGGTATAATGTGTTTTGGGATGGAGGATCCAGCTGGCCTGGAAATGCATGCACCGGCCTTGTAGGAGTGGTAAAAAATGTTGCCTGGATTAGGTAGGATTTACAAGGAATACAATAAATCACAGTGTGTTCGGACAGGTGAGTTTGTGCCTCTGATGGCAAACTCCTTTTGTAAAGGGTTTTCAATAGCTACGCCACTTAGGACATTGTTCCTATACAATTTCCTTCCAAAAGACCATAAAGGGCACTCTGCCACTTTACCCTGTCATAAAACATCGCAAGGATCAGCTTTGCCCAGCTTGTTCCTTCAAGGGCAAGAGCTCCTCATTCCTTTAATCTTCTGGTTAAAGCAGTACTGAAATTGTTCTGCATCACCTAAGGAAGGGGACAGTTTTGCTGAGGACCAGGAAAATGTTGCTGAGGAAGTCTTAAGAAGTTTGCACTGTTGTAATCGCCACATCTTGTTGGCTTCAGAAGTCAAATCAGGTTGAATACCTTGCCATAAAGAAATCTTCATGTAGTCACATGGATGTTGGATAGAGTCTCACCGGGCTTTTGGTGATCAGTCTGTGGGCAAGAACAGAAGAGGATGATGAGGAAGGGCAGCCCCATGTGTTGGAGAACATGGAGTAGTACCCTAAGTGTTAATCCATCTCCTCATTAAACAAGGCATCTGAATTCGTCATCTCAGTAGAAGAAGGATCCCTTGTCCTTCCTCCATGTGCAGGTGATATATCTCCAGGCTTTGGGATGAGCAGAGGCAGAAGGGGCTGCTCTGCCTATCCCGGCAGGGCTGTTGAGGACCACGGCCAGCCTTGCGTGAAGCACCCTCACCCTTAGCTATGCCTGAGCTTTGTGTCATCTCCTCGTCTCCTGTTGGATGGGGGGTTAAGAGGGCTGTTTCTGCACCTGCGAAATCCATCCTTCATAAAACCCATGTATGTGGGTAAGGAGCTGGAGCAGGAGACTGGCTCATACATGGAAAGGAGGGGTGGGAGCAGAGTGGCTCCTGCAGGCAGGAGGGTTGGAGTAGATGATCTTCAAAGGTCCCTTCCAGCCCTAATGATTCTGTGATTGCACCCTTTCCCCATCTCACTTCATCGTGCCCCAAATACTTAACGCCTTTCAACAGCAGGATTACAGAAACGTCCCCAAGTTGTCCCAGTTTGCTTCCTACCGCTAACTTGGCTTTACACTTAAATGATCAGGAAAAAACAGTCTGGATTATTATTTTTGTGTTGTTTGCTGGTTTTAATTAGACTCAGAGCTGGGGGAGGCAGAAATATCTCCTTCCCTGGAGAGCCCCGGTGGCTGTCAGGGACAGTTTCCTCTTCCTGAAGCAGGGGAGTTGTGCAAGCGGCGCTGACCCGTCCTGCTTGCACCGAGAGCCGGGTTAGCTGGGGTGAGTGCACCCCTGTCCTGACTCCCCAGCCAGAGCCCACCTCCTGCTATGGAAGTGTGGTCCTGCATAGGACGGTCACGGTGGGCTTGGAGCCAGGCAGGGAATGTCCCAGATCCGCCAGTGGCTCCGCTGAGGAGCATAGGCAAGCTGTGATGTATTTCTTTTCCCACTATATTTGATTTTACAGACCCTCGGGGACACTCAGCCACCTACAGTGATTAGTCTGACTGATTAAGCTGCTTTTCCTCTTGTGGCAAACTCCTTTTGTGAAGGGTTTTCAATAGCCACGCTGCTCAGGACATTGTTCCTGTACAATTTCCTTTCAAAACACCATAAAGGGCACTCTACCACTTTACCCTGTCATAAAACATCACAGGGATCAGCTTTGCCCAGCTTGTTCCTTCAAGAGCAAGAACTCCTCATTCAGGGAGAAGATATGTGGTCGGGTGGGAGCTGCAGGAATTGGAGTGAGATGGGGCCATTAGCAAGGGAGATTTGAGGTGAGATATAAAGCAAAAGTTTTCTGCTTTTGGTTTTCGGGTTTTTCTGTTTGTTAATGTGAGGATACAGGGTCACCCAGGGATGCAAAGGATAAAATAAACTTGAAAGCTCAGAGAAGGAAATGCTGCTTCTCACGTGTTGGCTGGCTCAGCCTTGCCCAGCAGAGGCTGGGAGCGGATGCGGATGCTCTGGAGGTACCCGGGGTTAGATGGCACTAAGAGAGAAGGGCTATTTCTGCTGAAGAAACACCCTGCTGTGAACAGCAAGCAGATAAAACTGGACATCTAATTAAGGCTGGAAATCAGAGGAAAGTCTGCCTTGATTGCCAACAAGGGAGTAATAGACATAGGGAACTGGAGGGGGTTGCAGTGGCACAAGGTCTTTCCTCTCTGTGTTTGTAGTTACTCCCATACCCTCTCTTGAGGCTATTGGGTAGGTCCATATGAAGACTTGGTGTCACCGGGACGTGGTTAGTCAATCAGCTGCTCCTGGGACAAGGCAGTGATGGAGCAGGGCAGAGATGGTATCAGGAGGGATCAAGCAGGAGCCCCTTCGACCCGCAGAGCCGGGCTGGCCAGACGCGCTGGCATCACCCAGCCCCACTGCCCTTCCTTCCAGGCGTCGAGGAGAAGGCTCTGCCAGGGGTCATGGCGCTGTTGAGAACAAAGCCTGTACCAGGCTGCTGTCGAAGGAGCAATCCTTCAGTGATCAAAAAGCTGCCGCCTGACCATCCGGCTGGGGTGACTCAGCCGCGGGTGGAGCTGCTGGGCAGCACTGCAGCTCCTCAACAAGAGGGACCTCTTGGAGCTGACATCTCCGTGGTGGTTTGGCTCCATCAAGACCACTTGCTGCCTTTGTGCCCTGCTCTGGGCTCAGTGAACAGGACACAGCCTGGCATGGGGCTGTAGTAGTCCAACGCCATCCCTGTGCAGTAATCCCAGCTCCGGTACCTACAGGACATGAAAGATCAAATAGCTCTGCAGAAGCCGTCTGAAGTTCAGCCAGTTTTACATCTAGCATCGGAGATGGACTGGCTCTTCTACGGGCAACTTGCCAGCCCCAACACTACCTGTAGGGTCTTCCCATTGGCTGTGTGGTCCATGTGAAATAACCAGTAGCAGTAAGGTGGAGCAGTTGGTCTTCAGCACCCACTGGGGTGTTTGTTTTGCCTGTCACCCGCGCCTCAAGCTGTGGCAGGGTGAGTAGAGGTTTTCCACCCAGCTGCTCTTGTTTCTGCCGTTGTGATCAGCGCTAAGCCCTTGCACATTTGAGGGTGTCAGTGAGAATATGCCCAGCCATGAGTCACCCTCAAGGCAGATGGTGCGGCTGCCATCCTGCCGGCAAAACACACCACAAGAGGCAATGCCGTATTTACAGCTCCTTTCCTGATGCCAGCAACAACTAAAAGGGTTTTGCACTTCTTGAAGTGTGGGGAAAACACACTTCTGTAATTATCAGAGCTCTGTGGGCTCAGGACTAATGTAAAGAGAAAGATAAGCCTGCATGAATTCAACAGGACGCACTCCACATGAGCAGATCTTCAGGAGATGTGCATCCGTTATTATTCTCCCTATCTGCTACATCCTCCTTCTGTGCCTAGCTAAAGGCATGGTGCAGAAGGGTTAAAAGATACTCATCTAAGCAGATTTAATCCTTTCCTTTCATTGTTCCTTATTTTTAATGCCAGGAGGCAGTGGCAGGAGAGAGCTGGGTGCGTTTCCCAGCTGCAGGGTTGCCACCTCTATTGAGGGCAGCTTTGTCATTACATAAAAACTCTACAACACAGGACTTCTTATTCCTTTTTTTTTATGAGCATGGCGACTGAAGTGACCCCTGTCCTTCAGGCTGAATTTAATCTGAATTGCCAAGCTGCCAGTAGACTTCGTGGCATCAGGAAGCTTTTGCAGGTTGTTTTCCTCCATCTCTGCAGCTGATTGAAAGACTTTATGTACCACCGGCAAAACATGTTACTGTTATGAAACCTCAATAGATATGTAATGGCCTGCTGGATAAGGTCAGGGTCTTACGATGCTACTTCACAGAAAGAAAAATAATTGCTCCAGCAAAAATATCCAGAACTCCAGTGTGTGACTGTGGTGGAGGGATATCTAATTTATCATCAAAACTCAGTATTTATGAGGTATCTTGTCCCTGTGGGGCAGTAGGGGCTGATGTGAAGGACAGTGAGTTGTTGGCACTGAAACCTGTTCACTCCTTTTCTGCTGCTGCCCATTCTTGTGAGCGCCAGGGAGCAGGAGCAGGAACTCATAGTGGCTCTGAAGCTGAGGACGAGGTTAGTAAAGCAACAGCTCTTGTATATCCAGCCTTGGGGGTGACATGGAAGACCTCATTTCAGTTCTCACCTTTATCAGAACTGCTGAGCTTCACCTCCGTGATCACAGATGCTGTTGCAGATGCCCTCACGTATCATGAAATCCATGCAAGGAGCTAGAGACAGTGAACCTTGTGAGACCTGCACCAAAATGAGGTGGGAGCCAGACAAGATGCCATAAAGCACCTCCAGTGATGCTACCATCAGTGTCACCACGTGTCCATTACTCTGTTAACCATATATGAATTCGGTACCAAAGTTCCCGTTATACTTGGAGATGGTCAGTGGAGTTTGGGGGATGGTTCACCTCAGTGTGAAGCAGCATTTGTCCAGGTGACTCCCTCCCCAGTCTCCCCCTCCTGTAACTGGTTGGGCATTTAGATCCCCACCTCACATTTGGCCTCTGACATGGCAGACACCTAAAATCAAGCAAATTGAACCCACCGTCTCTGTAACCCTTATCCCATGCCTATGTTCTCCATGCCTTAAGCGCGTCTTGCTGCTGTAAGTTACGTGGGGAGCAGTTGTCCTGCACAAGACTGAACTTTGTGAGCAGCCCTGCAATAATCCAGTGCTGCATGGAGAGGAGGGAGGATTCCCCTTCTCCTGGGACAAGGTGAGAATTCCCAAAGGTGGTAATCAGAGGTACTTGGAGAGCCCTGGAGAGATTCTCACTGAGATCTTCTGGCTTTCACATAATAAAAATGAATCTGGCCATCTTATGAGAACAGGTTTCCTTGCTTTATTTTGCCTTCCCATGTTGACCAGAACCAAGGAAGTCTGAAAAACAAAGAGCTGTGGGAGGAGTTGAGCCAAAATGCCTCACACCAGAGGAAGCACTTGGGATAGGGATTTGTTTATGGTCTCTCTTCAGCAAGAACAAAGACCTGAGACTGGGCATCCCGTTCTCTCCCATCTCATGGAGAAATCTCCTCTCAGCCAAGGAAAGCAAGGGCTTCCACCAAGATGTTTTCATGCTCACGGAGAGTGCTGCCTTGGCACTTCTTGAGACTGATGAGATCCTTCATCTGTGTTTAGCTCAACATCTTGTTGAGACTGCCTGGCTTCACTGTCCAGAGGGAGCCCCTCTTACCCATCAGCTGGGTAGGTAGGTAGGTAGGTAGATGGATCAGCTGGTAGCTACCTACCCAGGTAGGTAGATCCTCCTCCCAAGGTCTACCAGCTTAGGTGGCTTGGTGCTGCTAATGAGCAGGAATTGACAGGAATCATTGGTGTTTCATGGGTGAAGTGTGTAGTAGGGTTTTTTGCCCTTGGTTTTTCATACGCAGGTGTCAACAGAGCTGTTGCCAATAGAGGTGGAAGAATTTAGCTCTGAGCCCCTTAAAAGCATTTCAGGTTCCATCTGCAACCCCAAACTTGTTTTTACTTCAAATAACAATTTGCATCTTCTTCTAGAAGGTTTCTTCCAGGAGGGAGCTGATGGTGGATAACCAAATGATGAATCCTAGGGTAGGAGCTGACTGAACGTGGGGGAGTCTGAAGAGATGGTGGCATCTTAGGATGTGCATAGCAGTGATGCCTTTGGTACTTCAATCTCAGAGAAGACATGAGATGACCCAAATCCTTGGTGGGATTTGGGGAATTGGTTAGTGAGCTGTCGAGTCCTCAGATCTACCTAAGATGTGTTGTGGATATGTATATATATATATATGTGCTCCCTTGGATTTGGTCTTAACTATTGACAGAAAAGACATGCATTTGCCTAGGTGTGTCATGAGCACCTGAAATCATGGGACGATCAGGAATGGACCCTAAAGCAGTGTGTCTTGTTTATGTGTGAATTTTAAAGCTATTTTCTAGCTTTTATTTAAAGGACAATATGGCTTTATTATTTTATGTTAAAATCTGCTGTTCTGCATTTGTTATTATCTGATTCTGGGTTCTCAGGCATCATCTTCCTGTCTACTATTCAAATTCTTGTGACAAAATGGTCTTGCCTTTTATTTGCCCTCCTTAACCTTTCACTCACACATATATGTATATAATGATATATATAGACATATGCATATCTAACCAAATTGTATACATATATAACCAAGTTGTCCCAGCATTTTTGTCTCACTAAATGTTTTCTCAGAGAGACTTTACCAACCGAAAACACACTTGTTCCTGCAAGCATCACATTGGCAAGAGGTCGGCATCACACTTGCACGTGTCCTCTTTGGGCCAGGTTTTATCTGGAAAGATGGCCAAGAGAACCCTGACTATCGCTCAGGAGCATGCCATGCAAGGTATTTGTTTGAAAACTCGTTACAATAAGCTGGCAACCCGTATTCATGCAATTTTCACGCTGTCTTGAAGGGTTGCACTATTTCCAGAGCCGCTCCCATGCCGATCTATTCATGGCCAGCTCTAGGCCTCCTTTCGCAAATAAAAATAGGCACAGGAATGGCCCTCACCCTGGATTTCAAGATTGGAAGTTATTTTGGGTGAAGGGGAAGGTGAACGCGTTTTACGGCTGACATGAACGTGTCGCTTTTAAGGCTATGAAATTTTGGAAAAGCCTTAGAAACCCATTCCCAGAGGTCACCGGGAGAAACCTCTCCTGCTGGGCAAGTGAATAGAAATGAGTTCATAATTACAGAGTATAGTAGTGACACGTTTGCTTTTTCACCGTTTTAATTGAGGTTTTCAGAAAGGAAGAGAACTTAAAACAATACAGAAATGTCTTTTGTTCTTCCAGAGCCATTTACTGAAGGCTTTGCAGTGAGAGGAGAGGATGTTTATTAAAGAAAGCAACAATATAAAGATGTTATTTTAGTGCTGAAGTGCTGTTCCTAGCTGGAGCAAAACAGAATGTTTCAGATGGACTGGGTACTTGCTGAAAGCTATCATTGAGCTAAATGATTTGCCATGCATTTACTAAACTCAACACATGGCATTGGAACAGAAGAAAGAGAGAGGAAGGCAAAGAATTGAAAAGGTTGAAACGCTCTTTTCCTTCTCAATAGGATTAATTAATTAGGTTTAATGGTGTTTGGGTCTGAGCCCCTGAAGCAGCATCTGGATCTCATGTTTTCATCCTCCTCCTTATGCTCTTGTCTTCTCCGTGCTGCCCTGGGAGGTGGTGGGTGTTTCTGGAGCCACCACATAGACTCCCTTTGGTGATGCAGAGAGGATGTTGCAAACCCACCCAGGATGTCACAGCCGCTCATGCTGAGCAGGGGGTGGAACTGAGCCAGTGTGATGGTGGCTGTGAAAAGCTGCCATTTCTGGGAGAGCTCTTGTCCTGAGCAAACTCAGGAGAAGTTCCTTCTTTGTAGGGACAAAAGTAAGTCTCTGGTGGTGTACTTGCCTGCAGTGATGAGTGGCAATACTAGCATCTAACTAAATCATCGTGTGTAGGGTGCAACGATGCAAAATACTCTTCTAGGCAGCTGACAGCCCCTAAGCAGAGGTGCTGTTAGAATAATAGTTACTGTCCTGCTTAAGAGTTAGAAACTTCGAACCAGTGGTGAAGGACAGGCCGCGTTTTCAGGAACAACTGCGCTAAACTTGCATCTGAGACAGAAATTACAGAACTTCTCGAGTTGAAAGGATCCCATAAGGATCGCTGAATCCAACTCCCTGCTCCTTGCATGGCTTCCTGAACTAAACCATATGAGTAAGTTGCACCAGCTGAAGCTGAGCATCCTGTGGAGCAAGGTGAGGAACTCAGTAATGTCTCAAACATTAGAACAACTCACACATGTCTCAAAGGTGGTACCCGGAGAATGATGCCAGGCTCTTTCCAGTGGTGCCCAGTGACAGGATGAGGAGCAGTGGCCATGAACTAAAACGCAAGTCTCACCTCAACATGAGGAAGAACTTCTTTACATTGAGGGTGTCAGAGCCCTGGAGCAGGCTGTGCAGGGGGGTTGTGGAGTCTTCCTCTCTGGAGACATTCAAACCAGCCTGCACAAGATCCTGTGCGACCTGCTCTGGCCCCTGCCTTGAGCTAGATGGTCCCTTCCAACCATAGCAATTCTGTGATTCTGTGTCTCTTTATTGGAGCGCTGGTCCGTCACAATGATGCTCCTCAAGGATTAAGTGAAAATCCCAAGTTCACAGTCAGCACTTGCCCTGCTTGCCCAAGCAGAGCCAGCGGTCGCAGGGCATCAGCCGAGGTGTTGGTTACAGGCACTTTAGAGACAGATCATCATTTCTTTCGGTTTGATTGTCCGCAGCATCGCTGGGAGTTATTACACTGAATTAATTCTGTGAACTGCAGGTCCCCAGAGGACAATATTGTCTCGGCGGTTTGTTCCTAAAAGGGCTCAGCTGGGTGATTGCGTTACTGTGGCTTAATGAATTACAGCACGTGAGCCGGGCGGCGGTAATTGCCCAAGCGTGCCGCTGGCTGTGCGTGCAGACAGCCTCGTGCTGCAGCCCCTTACCCAGATGGGTGATAACTCACCTTGTCTTATCATTGCCGTGCCACCCTGCGTCAGCACAGGGCGGGAGTTCTTAGTTTACAATTGGAGGGGCTAATGGTGTGCTGGAGCTGGTTGGGAGGTCTGTAAGGCAGGAAGAGGGCTGCGATGGGTAACGCCAGACTACCTAGCTTGATCACCAGTAAATGGGTACCAAGAGGAGCATGTAAAGAACAAGGTGTGCACATAATGCTGCTTCCCAGCAGTGCTATCCACTTCTTAACTGGACTCAACGGTCTTCAGGTTCCTTTCCATCCAAAATGTATGCTTCTCCAGGAATTTACACTTTGAGGATCTGCAGGACCACATTTGCCCACCTTTGTATCCGGTACATCCTGATGGATTTTCCTTTTATGACTTTGGCAATGTGCGTTTTGAATCCTTGTAAACTTCTAGAACTCACGTCCTCTATAGCGTAGCTCGACAGTTTAATGGTTTAATGGTGGTTTATGTGAATTTAATGGTTTTAATGGTTCATTAAGTGAATACCTCCTTTTGGTTATTTTGAACCATTCTTCTTTTCATGTCATGAGAAGTGCTCACATGGCTGTGCCTTCAGATTAAGTGCCTTTGAGCACTACTTTAGCTCTTCGGTTGTGTTCAGCAAAGTGGGAGTCAGCATTAAAAATGAAGGTTGCCATTTTGGAAACAAGACTGTCAACAGAAGCATCAGCAGTGCATACTCTGGGGTCTCAGAACCATTGAATGTCTGCTCCAAGCCCCTTCCAACCTGGCCTTGAGCATTCTCAGGGATGGAACATCTGCCATCTCTCTGGGCAACCTGTGCCAAAGCCTCACCACCCTCATCATAAAACATTTACTTCCTTATGAATCTCCTCTCCTTTAGTTTAAAACCACCACCCCTTGTCCTGTCGCTATAAGTGCTACAGAAAATTCTATCACCATCTTTCTTCTAAGCTCCCTTTAAGTACTGGAAAGTCTCCCTTCCTGGTCAACCTGTACTTAAAGGTCTCTTAAAGGAGTACTCTGAGGTCTCCGTGGACCCTTCTCTTCTCCAGGCAGAACAACCCCAACTCCCTCAGCCTGTCTCCCAGCCTGGAAAGGTACTCCAGACCTCAGAGCATCTCCAAGGCCCTGCATCCAAGGCACCTTGGTTATCTTGCTTGTATTGGTGTTGCTTTGGTAGCTGAAGATGTGACTTAATTTTAACCAACCTGTCAGGAAAGTCTGCATCGCATGGGCAATGTGTGTTGGGAGAATCAGCTGTAGGAAAAGTCACAGGGAACCAATGCAAGAGCTGTCCCCAGGTAAAACAGCCAGAGATGGACCAACGCTGTGGTGTTTTGTTGTCCATCGACCTCAGGGTGCGTATTGACAGAGGGCTCTCTCAGCATCCCCTCTTTCCCTGCGAGGAAACCAAGGCAGAAAGGAGGGAAGGGGCTGTGAGTGGACCTTCCCCCCCTGCAGACTTTGCAGTGAACCCACGGCACCAGATCCTTGTATGTGTGAGCCCTGTCACCCATGAGGCTGTTCTTCAAGGCTGCTCTTTCAGTGTCATGGAGTGCAAAACACAACCGTCTACGTGATGCTATTTCAGCCAGGCAGAATTGAGGGAAGGAAATATAGCGGCAGGTTCCTCTGCACTAGGAAACCGATCTGTTATTGAAATGGCTTTCTCTTTGGTGGAGTGTTTCCGGCATGGCTCCTCAGTACTGGAAATGGATTTATCCATCTACACCTTGTTTTCCAGCATGCGTTCATGGAGGTGTTGTCAGCGGCCGTTTGCTGGAGTGAATATGAAGTGAATAACTTGTTTATTTCTCCTGCTTTCAATTCTCTTTTATAGACAATTCTTTCTTCACTAGAAAATATAAATGTGCTGTTGCCGGTGATCTCTTGGAACAATTACCAAAGGCTTTCTGCTGCCAGGTTGTTCTCCAGAGTCATCTGCCAACTGAACTGAGGGCAATCAGAGGTTGATGCTTTTGATGGGTAAAAAAAGGTTCCATGGCATCCCCTGTGTCACACAAGGTCTTCCCACGAGGCCCGGCCCATTTGGAGAAGCCCATCAGCGCTTCCAGTGGTGTGGCTGCATGCTTTGGGTGGCGACTTCCAGTTCTCAGCCATGGCAAGTAGCCACCCTCTCTGCAGGAGAGCATTTACCACCCTGCTCTTTCTCCCTGCAAGCCCAAGATGGGGATGTTGGCCCCGGAGACCTGGGAGGGAGCGAAGTGCTGAAGCTCTGCAGGGCCTCCTGGCATGGTTAGTGTGTGAAGAAGTTGCCAGCTCGAGTTGTTTGGGCTCTTGTTGCAGAAACAATATTTCTGTCTGACCCCAGTTAGCAACTGATGTTTGCAAAATAAAGAAGTCAAGGCACTGGAAATACTTTCCATTCCCGCTCTTGTCTCAGCCCAAAATATTAGTATTAAAAATATTGCATCTATTATATGCAGCTAATATCTCTGCTGGCATGTAAATCACCCAGGGATTTTTCATCTCCATATTAAAAAAAAAAAAAAAAAAAGCTAACTACGCTCTATTTTTGGGTATTTGTTAACTGTTTTGTTTCCATTTATTCCTACTAAAGCCACAGCAGTCTGTCTCCAAGGGACCATCTGTGGGAAAGAGAGTGCCCGGATTGATTGGGAAGGTGCCGGGGTCATTAACAGGCATGAAGGCGCTGAGTTTCTGCTCTTTCTCTGATAATGTCTTTATTTAGCGTGACAGCCTCCGGGGCACGAGTGGACAGCAGGCTTCTTTCTTTCATTTAAACTAACATTGCTCCATCCGTTCCCAGCATTGTGCAGATGCTATGGATCATCCCAATTCCGTGATTAGAGCAAGGGCCAGCAGCCACGTGGCGCTGGAGCTGCAGAAAGTGACCCTGCTCTGTGCCTCCCCCCCAAGCAGTGTGCTCCCATTCAAACCGATGATAACTCAGCCAGTAGAAAGTCAATTCTGAGAGTAGATCAGCCCAGTACATCCATGCGAGTGTTGGGGATAGCATGGGAGAAGAGGCGGGAATGAGTTCAAGAGGACACAACTCCTCTTTTGACAATGGGACAGACTTAGGTAAACATCTGGAAAACTGCATAGGATTGTCACTGGGTTGCAGTGAGTCAATGTCCAGATGAATCCTAGCTGTCAAAGATCTACACTAAGCTGTAGCATGCTGCATCAGTTTTAAAGCAATTTATTTAATATGTTGATAAAGGATTCTGGCATGCATTAGGTCTAAAGCATCTCTGCTCCTTGGGTTGGTGTTTTACCAGATCCCCGTGTCGGAAGTAACTGCTTGCCATTGACTTCGGGTCATCTCATATGTCTGGACAGCTGTTAGGAGATCCTGTCAAATCTTGCCTTAGCTTCTACAGGAAAGACAATTCTTTCTTCACTAGAAAGCACTGGTATAAATAGGATATGGAAAAAACCTCGGACGTCTCCTCACTGCAGGTCAAAGAGTCACAGAGGTCTAAGGGAAGACAGCTGAACAAAAAGGCAGCAGGTGGTTGCCTGTACGTACTATTTAGGATGTATCTTGAGGGACAGGACCATGGAGGGATGGTGGTGGGCTGCGTCTGTGCATCTTGGCATGGGTTTAAAGTTTATATCTCTTGGAGGATTATCAGATCTCGAGATAACTGATCAGCCCTGGTGTATTTTTAAAGGAGGCAGCCTGGAGTCTGAGGTATAAGCTCTTTTATTGCAAAGTAGTAAAAGATTGATCTATATTCATTCAAGTCACATTCTTATCAGGATCCACTCGTCAGGCTGTGGGAACCTTTGTGTACTGTGGATGTGTCTTTCAAGTTTAAACTGTTCCATCTAAACTGGATCCAGTTCCTCGTCACTGTATTTTCCTATGGTTTTCATGTAATTTTTGCAATCCTGTTTACAGTACTCTAAGAATCCAAAAACATGATTCCAAGTAATGTAGTTTATGGAGAGAACAATTTCCAAGCAGTTTTTACGTGGAATCACTGCAGTGATTTCTACACCAGTCTGGGCAGTCTGCCTTGAAGACTGGGGGGTGTCTTCTTAGATGGTCGCCCGCTCTGTGCAACAAGGGCCCCATCTGGACATCCCTAATGATTTGTGGGAGATCCAGCCACGCATTTAAAGAGCTGTTTTGGAGCTATCTCACATGCCATCTGTACTTGGGATGTCTTTCCCAAGCTGGTGTTACAAAACAGCTACTTAAATTCCTCCTGAAGATTCGTTTCCATGAAGCTTAGAAGAAAATAGCTGACTCAGCCAGCCTGTGCGGCCAGGCATTGCAGAACATGGGGACTTGCACTGGACTTCAGCAATAGACGTTTCTTCCTCAATGCTTTGCTGAGTCTGCTCCCATAGACTTTGTCTCATGTCCTTTCATCCCAGCAGCGCTGTCTCTGTTCCTGCAGCACAGCCTGCAGAGCGCGTGCTCATCTGGTGGTCCCGTAAGTGTTTTAGGTGTTCAGAAGTCCTCTAAGTGTTCAGAAAAGGTGTACATGAGGCCCTCAACGATATGGTTTAGTGGTGGCCTTGGCAGCCCTGTTGTAGTGGTTGGACTTGATGATATTAAAGGTATTTTCCAACCTAGGAAAGGTTGATTCTAGGATTCTATGTGAATGGTGTGTCCATTACTGTGGTGGGAGAAATAGCAGACACTAGTGCTATGAAGTGATGCTGCAGGAAAGCACAGGGAGAAATCAGGTCCATTTCTGTGTTTGGAAAGGTTAAATACTTCAGCATCTCATTGCATAAGATAGTGCATCCCAAGCATCCCAAGATGAACCATGCTTTGTGCCAGTCCTACACCCATGCATGAGCACCATGGGTGTCTCTATAAGAAGCTCTTCTGTCATAAAATCATAGAATCATAGAATATTTTGGATTGGAAGAGACTTTTAAAGCTCATTCCAACCCCTCCCACAGGCAAGGATACCTTCCACTAGAGCAGGTTGCTCCAAGTCCCATCCAACCTGGCCTTGAACACTGCCACGGATGGTGCAGCCACAACTTCTGTGGGCCCCCTGTGCCAGCACCTCAGCACCCTCACTGTAAAAGTCAGCACTACCATGATGGTTTATAGTGAACCTAGTGACGTTTCAAAGGCCAAATTAACTCATATCTAACAAACAAAGACGGATATTTTGTTGACAACTCTCCTTCGGGTTGTCAGCAGCGGTTGTACCCCAAGACCAAGGTGGTGACAAGAGGAGTTGTGCCTGACTATGCTGCTCGTCTGAAGGTTTCATAATGCTTTTCCCAGCAGCCAGATGCTGCGAGCCTCATCAAAAACATCTCTACCCTCATAGTGTTGTTTTTGTTGGCTGTGCTTGCCTTCTGGAGTTCATTGTATGTTTCCAAGGGTGCGTACATGCAAGATCTAAAGCACGCATTATATCTAAACTGTACGAAGATGATATTAGATCCTAATCACCACCATTTTGACAAGTGAATTTTCTACGCTTCCAAAATGCTGTGTCCGTACAGATGTGTGGTCTGGGGCTGGTCATCAGGGTAGACTTTAACCCTGTTGACAGAAAGGCATAAAAGAAGTGTGAATAATTCCATTTTTGTTCTCAGGAGTGAACATGACATCTTGTTCCCTTCTCATCTGACGAAAATGCAAACAAAAATTAAACTGGAGCCAAACAAAATCAGTTTGAGAGAGAAAGCCAAAGGGAAAACACACAGAAGTCCTGTGTTCTTCATCGTTGGAGCTGGTGTTTGTTGCTTTCTGTGGGATTTTGAGGTTTTTGATTAAATTGTGTGGAACTGTCAAGCTTATTTGAGTGTTTCCCACTCTCAATCATGGTGAGGGTAGAAAATGACCATGACTGGACTGTGATGCTTCCTGCACCATAGCAACACTGAGTTCTCATTATATACGCATGTAAAACACCAGAATACGTTTGATGGAGGTAGGATTGGTGAAGAACAATTTTGAAGGAAGTCAGGCCTCTAGAAAAGAAATTCAGACCTTTCTCCTCATTAGATTAATAGCAATATTCTCCAGACATCCAGGACCAGTTTTAGACCCTATAGAATTGCACCAGCTCCTAACTAGGATCCTTCAGGCTCTGTAGTTTGGACCACAGTGTCCCTTTGATGCCCAAAGCCAGTGATGATGGGTGTTTGACCACAGCAGCACTGCCATGGCCAAACCCCTCCAGCAGTGCCTGTGCCAGTCCAGTTATATGTGGAGCAGCATCACACAAGGTGAAGCAGCTGGTCTGGCTGGAATATGCTTAGTACAGAAAGGCTGGGCCTGGATAAATTGGTTTGTTCAGGGGATGTTTCAGAGGGCTTTGCTTCTTCCTGCCCTTTCCAGGCTGGGTGTCCTGGGAAGAACCCAGTCGCTATCAGTCTCTGAATTTAACTCTTTCAGTGATGACTCAGAGATGTGGATTATTAATTTTCCTACCTCAATGGACAATACTATGGGATTTTCAAAAAGAAGATGGAGAGAGGTGGCCCTTCATCCCGTAGAGCCATCTCACCAGTCCTGCATTTGTGGTGCAGCTGCTCATGCCTTGGGGGTGCTCTGCTCCTTCAGCTTTGGGGATAAGTGGTATCTGGGGTCCTCATGAGAGTGGAAGGTCCCATAGAGTCCATTTCTGCAGAAGATCTTAATCTGGCTCTTATAGCAGCAGTTGCTACTTAATCACAGGCATATTAATAGCAGAGATGATCATGAGATGCTCCCAAAACTTAGCATCATATTCCGGGGCCTAATCTTGGAACAGAGGTGAGATCCTGCCTGGGCAGAAGAAAGGGTGGAGAGGAACTTCTGTCGGCAAAATGCAGTGAGGAACGTTGCCATTCAAGTACCAGAATGATGAAGGGGATGCAGAAGGTTTCGCCTTGGCCATGGCACCAGTCTTCATCCTCAAGCTCTTCCTTGAGTGGCTGCAAGTCTGTATTAGTTGTGGATTGCTGGGTGCCCACATTCATGTCCATGAGGTTTCAGGCACTGCAAAAAAGCAGGACAGAGCCAGCATCCCTCCCCTGTGGGGAACTTAGCATGCCCCAGAGGGTTTGTATCGTGGGAAAGTTGCCTGGGTTTGAGGGCAAGAGTGGCATCCAGTGTTGTTCTTCAAAGGCAGGAGCCAGCACACCCAGAGCACCCAGTCCCTGAGCCCACAGATGGGATCACGATCCATTCAGGCATATGGGATGCTCTGCGCCCCAGGGTGAATGTCTCGAGCGCCACTGGAGTCGTAGCTCTGTTGCTCTCACTCTTTGCAAGGATTGCCCAACCAAATCTCCGTGCAACCACCAGAATGTAACCCCGCGTTGTCCTCCGGCCCTCCGCGTGCCAGAGGAATGGTGGGGGCTCTCAGAGGACTCGTCTCGCTCAGGGGGATGTGAGCAGGGCTGACGGGACGGAGCAACTGTGTTTTAGACCACAGCTGTCCACGTGTCTGGAGTTATTTTCCCCAGCCTTGTGCCTTCCAGCCACTTTCCTTGGGAGCAAACCATGTAGTAAAAACTTGCAGGAATCCTGTATTTCTGAGCACGTAGGCTGGTAATCACCGAGACAGCTGAAGCCTTAGATTTGTTTGTGTAGGCTCCTCCAACAGAGCAGACATTTGTCACATCTAAATTCTGTTGAAAGGTATCTTGTTTAGTTAATTAAATAAAATCAGTGCAGAAACGATAGCAGAAGCGATACCATCCTATTTCCAGCTTGGCAACCCTGACTGTCTCCCCTTGGTTTTTAGTACTTCTGCAGTTTCTTTGTGACTCTGAATGTCTCTTTAGTTTCCACATTGACTGATGGCCAAATCACTGGTCCCTCTGAAGACGGGGAGTTTTGAGCTGAATCAGAATTTGGCCTTTGAAGTAAAAATAGTTATTTGAAGTTAATAGAGTCAAGAGGTAAGAGACCACTGTGCTGCCTAGACACGTTTTCTTGTAGCTGAAGTGCAGTTCCCTGCAAGGCACCATGTTCTTACAGCAAACGATGAGTAGAGGCACAGAAGGAGGATTTCCCCTTAACTGTGGCATTTTTCTGGGGTGAATCCTTGTTTTCTTGGAGGTGTTGGTGTGTGATTCAAGCTTCAGCTGTTCCTCCCTTCAGCATTGCAGATTTACAAGCCTGGGTTGGAAAATGCCTTTGGGTTCCTATATGGTCTGGTTCCCTAAGCTTGGCGAGTCACCTCAAGCCACCGTAGTGGCATCTACACTCCTGCCCTTGAGGAAGCACAAGGTTGTTTCCATCAACTCAACCCACAGCGGGTGCATGTGGTGATGTGCTCTGATCCCCATTTTACCCCTTCCTGGGGCTCTCTATGTCCCTAGCACCTTGGTCGTACCTGAGAGCAAGGATGGGTCATCCCAACCTCCCAGGCTTTGCAGTGCTGTGCATCTAAAGCAAGTTTAAAGATCTGGGCTCCGTTCTCCCTGCTTTGGCTCTTCCTCCCTGCAGAGTCCTATTTCTTCTTGGCTTTTCTTCTTTGCTGGGGTGTTGGGAAGATAAAAGCACACAACGAGTCTTTGCCTGAATGCTGGATGATTGTCTAGACCCCTGCCTGCTGCCAAGTCACGGACGTTGCTCCTTGTTTGCCATTCTCCTTCCTTTGCCTTTTATTTCTTGCATTTTTTTTTTTCCCCTAACTTGTTTAACTCTGGTGTTTTCCGTCCTGTGGTTGATGACTGCAGAGCTTTGGTTTGTGTTTGCTCTGCCCCTTGCCATGGGGATATAGCCTTTTAGCTGTCCTGTACAGGGATGGAACTGCTTGTCTTCTGCCTATGGCAAAAGCCCCAAACTGAACAATTTCGCACATTCCACGTTGGCTTAACTGTTTGGGGTCTTTTTTTTTTTATCTTAAATCTTTTTTCTCTCACAACTCTTAAACAGAACTGGTTTGGTTTATAATACCGTTGTCTTTAGGGAAAAAAAGTGTTCCTGCACACATTTCTTGCAGGAATTTACAGCAGAGGTTGGTTCCCAGCTCATTTCCAGGCATTTTGCCTTACCTCTGCTTAAACTGAAGCTGTGTCTGTGTGCAACTTTTATCATTTTTGTGCAATATTTGCAACTTAAATGCAGTGGCAGCCTGTGTGGCTCATAACCCATGGCTGCAAGCGCACCCAAACAGTTAAACTCCGATGTTTGAGAGGAGAGAAGAGCAAAACCAGAGAAAGCAAACCCTGAATTGTATCAGCAAAACTCTCGCACTCTTAAGCATGTGAGGGCTTAGCGCTCGATAAGGGCTTTAACTAACTTTTATTTTGACATTCCCCTTCTAATAAGCGTTGCCCTTTACAAAGCGGTTTATGTGATTGCGTTACTGAGAGGAAACAAAGAAATGCCAGGAAAACTTGATGTGGAGAATCTGTACTCATAAAATGCTTGTAAGCTCCAGAAAACAGGAAAGCCTCCCCGAGGTCCTTTTTTTTTAGTTCCCTGCCATTCAGCTAGCAAAAAAAGAAAAGAAACCCACATTGAATATCTCAGAAAACTGGATCTGGTGGTCTGAGACTAAACACAAATTCCTTCCACTGCCACAAGAAACGAGCCTCTTCATCCTGCGTTCACCAAACACAAGCCCTTGCTCTTTATGGTTAAGAGCCAGTTGGCCTCGGAAAATAGGTTTTAACTCCTGGAGATGCCAAGGAATACAAATTTGATGGTGAGATTGCTTTGGCAGGCAGGGTTGGAGGCTGTTTAGCCGCTGACCATTGAAATGTATTTGTGAATGGCCACTTCCTTCATTCAAGCACCCTTGAGTGGTGCAGATGATGAAAACAAAATTAATTGCTCTGCGATGGGTTTAAAATAAATGCTGCTATTTATCATAGTGGAGGCAGGGACTTGGAGTAAGGGATGAGGCTGAGCAGGGGGATTACAACAGCTTTAATCAGTGCAGATGCAGACTGGTGTGGTCACCGCAGAACTCACAGTTTTATCCTCATTTTGGGGGCTGATGCTGGGGAGATGTTTCCCAAAGAGGTGGTAAATGCACCATCCCTGGCAGTGTTTAAGGCCATGTTGGACAGAGCCTTGGGTGACATGGTCTAGTGTGAGGTGTCGCTGTGCATGGCAGAGGATTGGAATTGGGTGGTCTTTTCCAACGCAAACCGTTCTATGATTCTGTGTCCTGTGTCAGCCTTCAGTGCTGCTCCCAGCAGCCTCATAAGGAGCTGGGCATTAAGGAAGACATCCCATGTGTTCTCAGAGCCAGTAATGAGTGTTAAAAGGGCAGCAGGCATCCACAGAGTGGCCGCTGTGCTTAGGGCTAGCCCTGTGCTGTCCTGGGTGAAGGCAGCTGATGCCAGGACCATCTCCATCTTAACTGCATCCTTAATGATGGCATTCCAGCTCTGCCTTCTCCACTTGGGAAAGCCATGCTGCAGCCCGTGTGGAAACATGAAATGTTCAAAACTGCCAAAGCATTTCTTCCATTCAACCACTGTTTTTTTGGGGACCTGCCATCTCAGCTTTTGGTTACAGCCAGCACATGAGGGCTTGCTCATCCCTTCTGAGCTATTGTAGTCAGTTCAACAAAACATTTGCAGGCGATTCTTCCTCTTTGTGACTGCTGTATTATCAGTTTGGAGCTGCGTTCACATAGCCTCCTATCTGGAGGTAATGGTCCTGGCTCCCTGTACTATCAGACCCAAGCGTGTCCGTGCGCGCATCCTGTCCCAGCATAGCGATGATGAAGGACATGCATAAAGAAAGGCCAAACAATATCATTGATGTGGGCACCTCTTTTACACAATAATTTGCTTTTAGTTTTTTTCCACTTTGAAATTACTGATGCACTTCAACTGGTTCGCTGCAAGCCAGTGAAGCAATATGCCATGTTGGTACAGCAGAGGTGGCAGCAAGAGGAACAAGTGATGCTGTAAGCCAGGTTTATCAGGAGCACCTTAGGTCTTCAGGAAAAAATATCTCCTTCTATTTCTTGCCTGCCTGACTTCCTGCTGCTCAGCTGGCACTGTCTGTGTCTTCCCTGGTTTAGTGTGGAAGCAACACAGAAAACATAGAAACCTGGGGGAGATTTTCCTGGAAACCAAAATCGTGTTACCTAACTGTTCATGGAAACTTTCAGCTGAAATATGCTTGTTACTGAAAGAGATTTATGGGTGTGAGTTGGTACTAGGTTGTGTTAGGTGCCAAGAAATTGGCTTTCCTTTGTGGCAGGGGGACTCACAGAGCCCACCCACAGAATCACATAATCAACTCAGTTGGAAAAGACCTTTAAGGTCATCAAATCCAGCCGTTCCCCAGCACTGCCAGAGCCACCACTAACCCATGTCACTGAGGGCCTCATCTATGCAGTTTATGAACGTTTCCAGGGATGAACCCACCAAGGTCCAGGCTGCTTGGTGGAACAGATGTGTTGACCAAACGGAACCATGAAGGAAAGGGTGAAGTAATGACTATCTTTGGCTTTCCAGGCGGCAGCAGAGACTTCCTGGTGGGAACAAGTCTCAGCAGCACGCAGATCATCAGCAAGGTGGCACCAAACACAACAGGGACCACCAGAAGCTCTACCAAGGAGGCCAGGCCCCTCACTCCTCGGGCAGGACGGGCCACCATGGCTACAGCCAGAACCGGAGATGGCACCACAACCAGAAGCACTCACCCAACGACAAAGAAACGCACAGAAACGCCAAAGAGACTGAGAATTTGAAAATCGAGGACACCTCCATCTGCACGGTGCATATCCCCGTGGAGACACACCGAGGCCCAGAGGCTGTGGAGAAGCAGTCTCAGCAGTACAACCAGGAGTCAGAGACCAAGCGGAAGGACAGTATTCATGAGCGCACTGGGGAAAGACCCAAGATCAATTTGCTTCAGTCCTCCAAAGACAGGCTGCGGAGGAGACTAAAAGAAAAGGTATTATATCTTAGAGAAATGTTGAGTTTCCCTTTTTCCAACAATCTTTCTGTTGTCCATTCTTCATACAAAGGGTGGTGGGCTCAAGGGACCTTTCCATGAATGCCCCCAAGAGTCTCCCAGCATCAACACTTCTCATGAAGTGTTTTTGTGCTTCTTCAGGAAGCCTTTTATTGATACAGCGCTAAAGCTCTTAGCTTGACTTCTTGGTTGAGGTTGGTACCACCTTCCGTTCTCCAAGAAGGACTGGGAGCTCTTTCCCTACCCACACAAGGACCACTGGGGGAGGCTGGTGCACACATGAGCTGCAATTTGAGGTGCCCCTTTCCTGAAGGCTTATCCCAGCTATCTGCCTCCTGGTCTGCAGAGCTCATCATTGGGGCCGCTTTGCGAAGAGGTCTGACAAGGCAGTTTGCCTATCCACAGCTACAGAGCTAAATCTCAAGCATCAACTTTTGAGTGCTGGATAGTTAGTCAGCTACTTAGAAGTTGATATCCATTTATCTCAGCAGTGAATTGAAATGCCCTTATCTTTTCCTTCCAACAAACCAACAATAACAAAACTATTGCATGCAAGTGACGGAGGAGAAATCCTTTTTGGAAGCAATATTCAGCCTCAGATTTCTGAGGAATTCAGAGATGATATATCCATTCGCCCCCTGTGAAACTCAGACTGTTTCTCTTCAGACTCTCTTTTTCAGACTGGAAAATGCATCCGTGGGGTATCTCCAATGAGATTTCCAAAATACATAGCAAAAATAACCTGAACATATACAGTTCCATGGGAGTGCATTGGAAATGTATACCTTTGAATGCATGTGCCTTTACTATTTATGTATGTAGCATGAGGGGGAGGAAAAGATTGTTTTAGTTACTTTTATATTCTTTAAAGCAATGGGAGTGTAGTAGAGACTTTCAGAATATTAATTTTAATGTTCTCCCTGTGAATTACAGTCTTGTAAGAAACACATCACATAAGCACCCACTCTTGGGTGGGTGCTGTCAACACAACTACCCTCCTGATGAGAGTTTTGGACAACTCCAATTGCTGGTTGGCATTGGGGTTGTCCAAGAGTTGCTGCAGGTGTGTATTGTATAGTACATTTTAAGATCGGAAGGGAGCAATGCAAACTAAGCAAGGTGCATGCCTGACACTGGGTGAAAAGGGCAAATGCATAATTAAATGTTGAAGCAATGAATTCTGTGGTAATGGTGTGAAGTGAGAAGTGTAACAGCCAAGAGATGGAGAAGTTGAGAGTTTTTCTAATGCTGGGATCATGTGTCATTTGATTTCAATTTAGATTATTAAATATATATTAAAAAGACGTTTTTGTAGGGCTGTTATCTGAGCATATTGCGAACATCAGTGCGCTTTCAAAATAGAGACAAAAGAAGTCCATTATCACCGGGGTCGATGGGTGTTTCAGGCACCCCCAGAAACTGGTCCAGGATGCCAGAGGCAATCCGGGGTGGTCAGACCTCAGTATCCCAGCTCAGGACCCTTGAGCACATCTTCTACCTGAGCCCAGGGGGAGGACTCTGGGATTGAGTGCTGTGGGAAACAGAGAAATAGAATCTTCCTGGGTCTGTACTCATTCACTTGTGTCTTTCAATGCTGAGATGAGATCGCTCTAAAAGATGCTTTGATTTTTCTGTGTCTGTTTTTATGTCTTCCCAATCCCCTTTCCCCTTTGCAGTTTGTAGAAGGACATGGGCTGATATGTTTGTTTTTTCCTTGTGTAACAGACGCCTTGTCTTTCCCTTTTCACGGACCAGGACGAAGTCACGGTGGAAACCACCGACCCTGAAAAGAACAAAATGGACAAATTAATTGAAATTCTCAACAGCATGAGGAACAACAGCAGCGACGTTGACTCCAAGCTCACCACCTTCATGGAGGAGGCTCAGAACTCCACCAACTCTGAGGAGATGCTGGGGGAGATAGTCAAGACCATCTACCAGAAAGCGGTGACGGACCGCAGCTTTGCTTCCACAGCAGCCAAGCTGTGTGACAAAATGGCCCTTTTCATGGTGGAAGGAACCAAATTCCGGAGTCTGCTCCTCAACATGTTGCAGGTAAAGAGATAAAATTAATTGGTTGTATGCCACCAGCTTTACCCCGCCTGATCTTACCATGCATTTGGGCAGGAGCTGATCCATTACTGAATTCCTTTTGAAGCCAGTTGATGAGAACAGAAGGGTACCTGCAGTTTTGTCTGTGCACACATTTAATGGTTACCATAGGTAACACGGCACTGAGGGCGATGTCAAGTTGCTCTTCCTTCCCATTTCATGAGCTTACATGGAATTATGGTATCTCACACCTGGGCCCGTCTGTGAAATGAGTGGGCTGCATGTGGCAGCATCCCCATTGCATGAAGAGAAGTGAACTTGGAGGGTCATACAGTGGGGGGTCTTTACTGCTCTTTTCGGCTGAAGTCTGGAGATACCATGTCATGATATTGTAGATGAGCTCTTAGGCAGAAGCTCTTCCCTGTGAGGGTGCTGAGGCGCTGGCACAGGGTGCCCAGAGAAGCTGTGGCTGCCCCATCCCTGGCAGTGTTCAAGGCCAGGTTGGACACAGGGGCTTGGAACACGCTGCTCCAGTGGAAGGTGTCCCTGCCTGTGGCAGGGGGTTGGAACTGGATGAGCTTTAAGGTCCTTTCCCGCACAAACCAGGCTGTGGTGCTACGGTTCTGTGGTCCCTGAGTAGGTTGTTGGCTGCATCACCTGGATGAAGAGCTCACTGCTGATTTCTCATTGCAACCCAGACTACAATAATTTGGATATTTGCTGATTATTGCGTGACTTGTTTATTGGTTTATGCAGCGCTGCTTGATTGTTCTGCTCCAAAAGTGTGAGTAGCAAAGTTTGAGCCAGTGGGGGGATAGCAGTGGCTCTGATAACTGGTCCATGATAGTGGTGGATGATGGGGAAACAATTGTCCTCAGCTGCGCATGGTCTGCTGGGGGAGCAGTGCCACCATCAAAGCGGGTTTGCTTTCTGAGGAGGGTGTCATATGGACCTTTCAGTGTCTCTGGAAACAGGACTTTTGGAGCTGAAACCATTAATTTCCGTCTTTAATTTAATATGCATTTCCATTTAGCTATTCCCTCACACACACATGTCATCTGTGGCATGTTCAAAGCTCTTGTTTCATTTCTCTGCTCTGCTGCACACGTTCAGTGCTCAGCACTGTTTCAGTTATTGGCACATCATCTTATCCTGCCTTGCCCTTGTTGGACATCATCCTTTGGATGCTGTGCCTGGCTGCCTCTGCCTTGTGCAGGCTGAATTGCCTTTTGGGCAACACAGCAAGCAGGGAAATAAGGAGCAAAATAAAACTATAAAAATCAATATTTAGCATAACCTAGGATCATTCTGCAAAGTCAGTGGTCCTGATTTGCTTCTGTCATTGCTCTGGGTATATATCAAACCCAGCATCTTCCCCTGTGCCCACCCCTTCTCTACTTTTCCCTTAGGAAGCACACGCATCTGCCCATTGCATGTACCAGGCAGTGATTTTTTTCCAATCAGTTTATTTCCAAGGTGATTATAAAGCAGAAGGAGAAAAACTGCTGTCAGCATCAGTCCCAGATTTAGAAGCAAGGAGCTGGAGGGGGGCTCTAATCCTTCATGCATCCTGCTTTTCCCATGCCAGCTCATTCTTATGTCTTTCCCCATTTGTTTGAGCAATGCTAATAAATCCAAAATAGAGTCCAGGAGCAATGGCCAGGAAGGAGCAGGGTGTCAGCCAAAAACTGAGGATGATGGCCGTTCTCTTCCATCTTCAGTTTTCTTCTAACTTGCTTTCTTGCCCCAGCATTTCCACCCCTACCAACAGACCCAGTGGACTAACTTACCCGCAGCGTCATGTTCAATAATAACTCACTTCGTATTCATCTCTTCATAGCATGAACATAGGATAAATAATATATATCTCCAGAGAGTCCCAAAGTGCTTCCCAGGAACATGTAGCCAGTCTCAGTGTGATGGGAGAGTGATGTCCGTTGTGGAAAGGTGGGAAGACGTGAAATGCAAAGCGCAAGCAGGGAGTGCGGGTGACAGAGTTCATGTGCTGGAGCATAGAAAAATACACAAAAGGGAATTGCTCAGCCCCAAAATGCACATCCTTTAAAAAACGTCTTGATGGGGCAAAAGGTGACAGATTGCTACAGGTCAAAAGCAAAGTGCAATGTGAGATTAAATAATTTAACATTTCCTTTCTCATAGTAAAGGATTTGACTTTCTCCAAGCACAGTTTCTTTTTCCAACCAAAACAATCAGATATATTCACGCAGATTCATTAAATACTCTGGTCAAGCCCTAAACTGGGAATTTTTGTGATGTAATCAGGCTTGATAGCCCTGGCTGGAAACAGACGCAGGTATGAAGCACAACTGATTCATCGCAGCTCCCTTGGTAAGAGAGTTGGTGGTATTGATATATGATACATTATTCATATGGTATACTGGCTTATATATGGGTATTGTGGAGCAATGTGGATACCATATTAATATATCAATATGATATACTGAGATATGTTTGATGATACAATGTTGATAGATCCATATCAATATGATATATTGATATACATATATATTTATATCAATATGACATGTTGATATAGGGTGGATAATATAACGTTACCCAGCTCCGGTCCTGGCCTCTCTACCATCAGATGTTTTCCATCAGCCATTTCTGGACAATTTACCTTTAATAAATGAAAACAAACAGAACAAAACAAAAAGCCTTTAATAAAACGCTTGCTCCAGAGCAGGATTTATGTCTCTCTAGCACCTTTCAGACTAATCTGATCCCCGGACGTAAGGAGCTCGGCTCGCCGGGCACCGGCGAGCTGGGGAATTACTCTGCCGGGGTGTGATAAATCGGGATCAACGTGATCCTGCCCTGTGCTGCTGGCGCCTGGGGCTGGATCGCTCGCCCCCCCCACATCTGCTCCTGGCAGATGCTCCTGTTTTGTAGGGGCTTGTTTGTCCCTTTCTCTTGGGACTGAGATGGCAACAGCACCAGAGAATCTCATAAATCAATGCATTAACCCATCGAGCCTCCCTACTAGAATGCCAGTACCTATGGACAGCATCCCTATAACCCCACCAGCCCTTAAAGCAAGCAGCAAGGGACTTTCCAGTGGAACAGGCAATAAACTGTCTTTTTAACCTGGCCCCTCCTGTGTTTTCAGCTGTCGACAAGGTGCTCGTCCTCAGGGGCTGCACATGTTCGCAGCTTATCTCAGGGGGCTTGTTTTGATCCCAAAACGGATGCCAGCGCCGCAGGATGGGAATGCTATCATGTCATCCCCCTCTGGGCCAGCAGCTCCTCTAAGAGCGTCCCCCTGGCCAGCGCTGCATCATTTCAGTCTCCAAGGGGACCTATCAGGAAAACTCTGGTTTGAATTTGTCCCTCACTCTGTGTTTTGGTCCCAAATCCTGGGCTGAGCTTGAATTTGGGTGCTGAGAACCTTCTGGGATGCTGAGGGGAGACATGGAAATGTTAGTCATGGGCTGAGCCTGGGGAGACGCTGCCATGCAGGGGCTTGGCACTGAGGGATGGTCATTTACTTGTGTTTGATTAGCTGCTCATTGGGGTTGGTTTGGTGTTTGGTACAAAGAGCAACATTGAGCTGTGCGAGCCCTTGGGATGGACCTGGCCAAATTGTGCCTGGCGAGCTTGGTCAGATGGGGGTACGGGAGAACATCTTGGTGGACACATAGAAATACCTTCTTGACTGATAAATTGACAGTGAGTCTCCTGCGAGAGGTTTTTGCTTGTCATAGTTTCACTCATTGGCATGCCCAGGCTGCGGTGCTTGTATTTTTTCTTTCGGTTAAGCAACGTGCCACAAACCCTTCACATGTAACATAAGTTGGAGTATTCCTCTGTCGAAATGGCCGTGCTCTTTATAGCAGAGCTGTGTCTGCATCTGAGCTATGCAGAGCCAAGTGTATTATTAGAGTGGACATCACTGGGGCTGTAATTGTACACTGCTCCCCTTAGCAACCGCGGCCAACAGCACATCAAACAGAAGGCTGATACCTTCTTTTAATAAAAAAAACAGCCAGCACCACCACGAAATGAGCATCTCGACAGCAGCAGAGCCTGCTGCAGAGCACAGGCTGGCCTGCAGCCAGAGCCAGTGCTTGGTACATCCCTGCGCTTGGAAATGCCTTGGTGCCAGTGCAGGAAGGCTATTTCTGTTGCATACCCTGTTGCATATCCTGTTGGATACCCTGCAGCGTACCCTAACGCATACTGAATACTCTATGGCATACTCTAATGCACGCCCTAATGCATACAGAACCCAGCACCGTGCTCCTACAGTCCAGAACCAACCCCCCCGCCCCGTGTGCTGGGATGCACCCCCAGAGCGTGAGGAGCAGCTCAGGGAGGGGATCCTCAACCTCTGCTGCGCTCTGGGGAGACCCCCCCTGCAGTCCTGATCCAGCTCTGGGGCAGCAGCACAAGAGGGATGTGGAGCTGCTGGAGCGAGTCCGGAGGAAGCCATGGAGATGCTGCGAGGGCTGGAGCAGCTCTGCTCTGGAGCCAGGCTGAGAGAGCTGGGCTGGGGCAGCCTGCACAAGAGAAGGCTCCTGAAGGGGAGACCTTAGAGCAGCTCCAGTGCCTGAAGGGGCTGCAGGGAACCTGGAGAGGAGCTTTGGACAAGGGATGGAGGGACAGGACAGGGGAATGGCTTTAACCTGCCAGAGGGGAGACTGAGATGAGCTCTTAGGCAGAAGCTCTTTGCTGTGAGGGTGCTGAGGCTCTGGCACAGGGTGCCCAGTGAAGCTGTGGCTGCCCCATCCCTGGCAGTGTTCAAGGCCAGGTTGGACAGAGGGGCTTGGAGCAACCTGCCCTAGTGGAAGGTGTCCCTGCCCATGGCAGGGGTTGCAGCTGGAGGAGCTTGAAGGTCCCTCTCCCCTTTCTTCATTGTCTCAGTTTAATCTCTTGGTGCCCCAGAAATGGCTCTTCCTTGGTTCAGTGCTGGCCTGTGCTCTGGTTGTAGAAACCTGAGTTAATCCTGTGGGTTTTGGTAGAGGTTGTACTTGGGTTTCAGTGGATTCCTCTGGGTTTAATATGGGCGCTGCAACCACTTCTGGAGGGGCTTAGCCAGGAAGGTGGCCAAAAATATGTTGTTGTAGCTCAGGTGGAGGAAAATTTAGGTGTAATTCCTTCTGGGATTTAGATACTGTGGCATAAGGTACTAGAGGATTGGTAGATTCCCTTCAGTAAATCAGGGTGCATATCAAGTGTTTACCATGCTGAGCATGAAGCTTTAGGAGGAAAGAGCTGAAATCCCTCCTTTCCCATAGGCTTCCTCAAACAGCCTCCCGGTGATAGCAGCCCTTTCTGTGTCATAGGGGTTGTGAGGATAAAGACACCAAGGAGATACTGCAGGAATTGGGATGTGGAGGTAATACACATGCTTAATGCTAAAGGGCAGACTTTTTACTCCTTGACATGATGAAGGTCTGGGTCTTCAGTGGGGAATGGTTTGTGGTTTGACAGAGGTGGAGGCAGGAGAATCCAAGTGCGGCTGGAGAGCATCTGACCTGTACCCTGTGTCCAGGATTGGCTGCAAACACATTGGCCCTCATTCCATGGCTGCTGTTAATGTAACTACAGATGATCCAGATTCTATATACGCAAGACAGGGGATACCACTTGCCTGGGAAAAAGCATTGCCAGGAGAATCAGAAAGGTTGTTTCACTGAAAGACAGGGAAAAAGATGTCCCAAGGTCGCTGGATCAAGCCCTAAAGCTGTAAAGGTGTGCGTCTCTAGGAGATGCATCACCAAGGTGAGGTGGTGATTCACTGGGGAAAGCTTCCTCAGCTCAAGCTGCTCCCCACATCTCTTCTGGGGGGATGAGGGACATCTTGGTGCTGAACCTCAGAGCTGATGTGTGCATGGGCCACATCTGCCAGCCCCACAGGAGCCCGTCACAGGCAGAGAAATAGCAAATGATGTTGCCTGTGTCGAAACACCTTCATCTGGGGTTTGCAGGAACCTCCAGAGCTTAGAAACCCTTTTTGCTTACATTTCTGCACTAACAGCACTGTGTTGGTTTTATAAACCACTGAGGGACTCACTGTGAAGTGGGGGGATTTATTTTCTGTACACCCAGGGAGTTCACAGGCAATTCTAAATCCATGCACACACATATATACATAGTGTATGTATGGGGAGGAGGATGGGGAGCCCAGGCATGGCTCTGAGGAGCATCACCAGCTGCCCGTTCTCAAGCACAGAGAAAAGGAGGAGCGGGAGGGAGACACATTCCCTCTTGTTTGCCCCTGGTTGTGTCTCTGAAGATGCTCTAATTCTGTAACAGAGTAGTTATTATTGTATTATTATGGTTATATTTTAATAATTTTGTCTATATTTTATTGTTCTGTATTTTATGGGTTTTTGTATTTCTTATTATAATTTTGCATTGCCATCAGAGGCAGTTGTAACCCATGCAAGTGTTGGCATTGGGCAGGAGAGGGAGCCAGGGGCATGTGCCAGCAGGTGAAGAGCAGAGCCAGGCATCAATTGGAGCCGGACCTGTGTTGCCTATGGGTCTGGCCAAGCCATTGCGGTCTGCCCACAGCGGCAGAGCTCGGCTTTGCTGGTTGAGGTTACGGGAGCTGCTGGCAGACAAGGTCCCATGCGGGTCTGTGAGCTATCGGAGAGCCCCGGATTAAATATCGGGCTGCGTGCTTTAAACTTGCCGCTTTTCCCAAGCGGAGCCGTCTGGCTCCTTCAGAGCCTTTCCATGACGTGGGAATGTGGCGGCAGCGAGGGAGCGCCGGGTATCACCTCCATGGAGGGTGATGGTGAGGTGGGGGGGGGGGGGATAGTGGCGTGCAAAGGGGGGTTTTACCCAAGATCTGGAGTTCTGATGGAGCACAAACAGGGGTTTAACTCAAGATCTGGGCTTTTAATGGAGTGCAAAGAAAAGGCAACAATTTCCCACTGATAGGAAGGAGCGCATCGGGACAGGAGCTGTGCCCCACAAGCAGCAGGAGCCAGATCCCAGATTAAATCAGCTGTGGGGTTGCACTGCACATCAGTCCTCAGCCCAGTCCTGGGGGTGGGTTTTGGGGCTTGCAGCCCCTCAGGCGTTTGAGTTGCATCTAGAGGTGGCCATAGGGCCAATGCCCTGCAGGTAGCAGGGGGCTGGAGTCCATCCAATGCCACTATGCTCATGGATCTGCACAGAGAAGGTGTTTAATGTTGAGCAGCAGGGCATTGTGCAATTGAGAGACTGATGGGAAGCAGGAGTCAGTCTCAAGAAAAGCCTTAAAGTTTAAAGAATGACATATTTGACTTGAATTTAATGTGCTGGTAAGATTTTATATTGCAATGCTCAAGTGTGTTGTGGAAAAACAGCCATCGCCTTTGCTCTGTGAATGTGCATAGTATCTCTTGGCTCCTTTCCCCCTGGAGGGACCGAGGCTGCAAGGCCAAGGTGGGGACCAGCCGCTGCTCCAGTGTGTGGTATCCTCAGGGATGCTACTTGCTGTCCCACCATCTCCACTGGCCCATGGATGCCTTCTCTGGGCATCTCCCCATGGTGGTGAGACTTAGCGGAGGCCCCTTGTGGTCCTGCAGGCTTACGGTGAGCACTATCAGGAGCATCTCTGGCTGCCTGCTGCAAGCACTGTCATGTTCAAACCAGGGGCTGTGGGACCTGTGCACGCCTTGCGCGTGGGCTGCAGCGTGCCGGCGACACGGAGCAGCCGCTCTGCCGGGCTCTAGGTGGAGACTGCAGACTGTGCAGCCTGCCTGCAGCCTGCTGCAGCTCTGGGACAGATCCAGGCACCGAGCTACCCGTGTGGTGGGCTCCTGCCTCCTCCCAGCCATTGCTTGCTTGGTGAGGGGAGGATGCTCAGGTCCCCCTGAGGCTGTGGTAGGAAAGGCAGCAAGACAAAGAGCCTCAAAGTCCATTTATCCCTTGACTGAGAGGTGAGGAAATGCCTGAGGCCCCCCCCTACCTGTTGTGCTGGAGGCAGGGCAGGCACTCTAATGTTGCGATCCCCTCAGACCAGGCTGGACCGGCATCAGCTCCATCTCTGTTTTCTCCTGGAAGGCTCAAATCCAGCCCCAGGATGCAGGAGCATGTTCCTGCCAGCCCAGGGACTCAGCCGGCCTAAGGCACCCTCCTGACAGACCATCTGCTCCTGCCTGCTCCAGCATAAATCCGGCTCAGGGTGGGGATTTCGGGATGCTGTGGGGTTGAGAGCTCCCTGCTGCCGGTACCCACAGTCACCGTGCCATCCCCAGCCCTTCTCTCAGCTGGTTCCCTTCACCTCACCTGGGGACAGGATTTAATGAGGCTCACTGGGACTCTGCAATGCATCATCCTGCCTGGGACCCGTCTGCAAACCCCTGCAACCCCCGGTCACTCTGCAATGGGTTGAAGCATCCTTCTGGAAGGGGGAGTATGCTGGATAAACAGGACATCACCTCCTGAGCCAAGGCCAGAGCAGATGCAAGCACTAGGGTCAGCACAGAGCTAGGATTTGGGTAGAAGAGAGGGCAGCATCTCTTGTTCTTTCTTGGGAAGGGGGAATGATGGGGTAGCTTGTGCTTTGCCTACGCCTGGCATCACTCGTCCGTGGGCACACAAGATACAGAGGATGTTCTTGTACCGACCCACAGGAAATCTCTTTTTTTGGGAGACTTCTAACTGAGCCACAAGAATTTGTACCAAATTCAGTTTCCATCCGAGTGGGCTGATTGATACGCTCAAGCACAAGCTGCCCTTAGCAGATAATTGGCTGTTTTTTATAGCCGGCCTGCTGCAGTGGCCCCGGGAGGGACATGAAAGACCTGCAGCCTTGGTGTCACAGCGCGGTCACCCACAGGCAGGATTAGGCTCAGGGTTTTTTCCACTGCTGGACGTTTCAGTGTGTACCTACCTGTCAAAACCTGGATTTGGAGGAACAGTGCTGCCATGGACCTTTACCTCCCCCGTGGGTATTGTATTGCACAACCTCATCTTTTTAATGCCTTTGACATTTAAACAAGCAAATGCGAAACAATGGTGGCTTTAGTGGGACAAGTCCTTGGAGCGGAGGAGCCAGAGGATACGTGGCAGGTGAGGAAGGAGACACATGAGAATTGCTTCAGATCCCTGTCCCATGCCTGGCCAAGGCTGATACCAGTGTGAAACACAGCATCTGGGTCTTGAGGACAGGAGCAAATGATGTGTGGCTGGATGGTGCCACCCCATCAGTGGTCCTGCCACCCATGGAGCTCCCCCATACTGTCCCCCCTTGATGAGCATACAAACCCAATTCTTCCTTTTCCCCTCCCAGGGGTAAATTCGACTTTGGTTTTTGTTGTTGTGGCTTTTTTTTAATTACTATTGCTCTACGTACTGGGTTTTTTTTAAGGAAAAGGGGATAGAAGGAGCATCTCTCGCAGCTCAGGGAACCCAAATCCAGTGACATCACCTCTGGTACAGGAGCAGCAGGAGTTGAAAACAATGGCAGTGAGAGCAAAAAGTGCACCAGCTAAGGAAATAGTATGAGGCTGGAAAAGAAAAACCTATTGATTTCTGCGTCATTAATAAGAGTAAGGTGTGTTACCTTGCATCTCTTTTAATATTCTAGCCATGATATCGGATGGTGTTACATTGTGATGCTCACAGTCAGCTCCTTTGCCAATACAGAATCATAGAATCACACAGTGGTTTGGGTTGGAAGGGAGCTTGAAGCTCATCCACTAGACCAGGTTGGTCCAAGCCCAGTCCAGCCTGGCCTTGCTAGTGATGGGGCATGTGCTTCAAAATATGCCATGGTAATCATGAGCATCCATTTAGAGACAGGAGGTTTGGAGGGATCAAGGGGGTTTGCAGGTTAATGATTTTTTCTGTCATCTCAGCTTTTCCAGCATGGATGAGCAACTTTAGAGGCATTGTGAGGTGCTTGGTGCCTGCATGCTTCAGGGGATGAGCAGGAAAGATCAATGCATCTTTTACATAATTTAAAAACAAACAGCCAAGTACAACGTTTGCTATAGCAGAAGCTGTCTGGATTCATAGGACTGGTAAATATTAGCCCCCGAGGAAGATTTTCTGAGCTCTTTTGTGTAAATAACATCTTTTAGCAGACTGGTACTTCCAGTCCTATCTTTCAGTGGTCACTTATCTCCCATCCAAGGGACCGCAGACCTGCGTTTCCAGTGCGGAGCTTCAGTCTCCAGTGCCCATCAGATAGTTGGCCACGGCAGCGGGAGAGACAGGGTGAAAGCAGACGGAGGAGATAAGAGGGTTGTCAGCCCCTTTGCTTTCCGGCATGTTTGCTCAGCGATGTCGAGTGCTGGGCCAGAGCCACCACCTCCCTGCAGACTAAACAGTTGCAATGTTTTCTCCCATGACCGAAGGAATTTAGAAAAGGGTCCCGGTATGAAACTTTGCATGAACTCTGGGTGCCACGAATATCTCTGGCTGGGAGTCTGTTAACTCCTCTGGCTCCCTCCTCGCCCGTGCGGTTCAGTCTCTGGTCAGATGGAGGGCAATCTCATCCTATGATGAATCTGGCCGTCTGCCTGCACGACCCCCGTGCTCTGCCACCTGAAACGCTTCCATATATCCATCTTTCTGGGTTTCTTGCTTCCTTTTAAAGGAGAAAGACAAGATCCCTGGCCATAATAGAGCTCTGGGGCCCCCAGTGTGAGAAGGATGTGGACCTTTTGGAGAAGGTTCAGAGGGAGTCACGGAGATGCTGCGAGGGCTGGAGCAGCTCTGCTCTGGAGCCAGGCTGAGAGAGCTGGGCTGGGGCAGCCTGCACAAGAGAAGGCTCCTGAAGGGGAGACCTTAGAGCAGCTCCAGTGCCTGAAGGGGCTGCAGGGAACCTGGAGAGGGGCTTTGGACAAGGGCCTGTAGGGACAGGACAGGGGAATGGCTTTAACCTGACAGAGGGGAGATTGAGATGAGCTCTTAGGCAGAAGCTGTTCCCTGTGAGGGTGCTGAGGCGCTGGCATAGGGTGCCCAGAGAAGCTGTGACTGCCACATCCCTGTCAGTGTTCAAGGCCAGGTTGGACACAGGGGCTTGGAGCAACCTGTTCTAGTGGAAGGTGTCCCTGCCCGTGGCAGGGGTTGGAGCTGGATGAGCTTTAAGGTCCCTTCAGCCAAACCACACCATAATTCTATAATGCCCAATGCTCTTGGACCTGTTTGTAGCCATGTGTACACTGAGGTCCATCCACTTCTCGGTGCCACCCAGCTCAGCAGCTTCCTATTCAGGGGCAGGTTTTGGGGTAGCCATTGGGGCTCTATTCCTCCATCATTCCTGGCTTGTGGAGAAGCAGAAGTCAAGCCTTGGTGTCTTGCAGTCCACAGCCAGATTGATGGTCCCACCACATGGTGAAACATCACCAAGTATATATTCTAGAAAGCTCTTTGCATCCCACAGGGAAAGCATCCAGGTACCCACGAAAATCCCTCCTTGCACTGAGCTGTCCAACCCCAACCCTAAACCAGGAGCGCCCTTGCAAAACTCCCGATGGCAAACAGGATTAGCTGCCTGCTTTTTTTCGCTGCCTGTTTTCATTCATCCATGGGCAGGCTGGCATTTCAATGGGCACAGCTTCATTTTGAATGCAAGCAGAATCTCTACAGCCGTTGAGCCTGGATGAAGCAACACCTGCTTCCGCAGCCACTTTTCCTCCTCTTATGCAAACTTGTCCCATCCTCACTGATCCCTCTTGCAAAGAGGAAGCATTTCATGGGCAGAGCTTAAAATAAGAGAGCAGTCTGCTGGCAAAATCCAGTTCCTTATGCATTCCCTCTGGGATGCAAGGCTGAGCATCTCCAGCAGAGGCATCTGCAAGTGGGATCCATCCATCAGCCTCTGTAGGAGTCCCTGTCATCACCCCAAGTTATCATTGGCCGTGAGATTGGCATTTTTCAGGCACAGAAGTGGCCTCTGAGCAGATACTGGGAATGGTGCTGGGGCTCAGACCTTGCCCTGAGGCAGGGAAGGGCTTGAGAGCTGCCCATCAAACCATCCTTGCACATATAAAACAGCTCCTATACGCTTGGTTAGGTAGGGGTTTTCTTCAAACCAGCATGGTTTTACACTGAGCTCATGCTTTGGGGAATGCAGCCCATGGGCTGGGAGGTTTATACTAATATGTTTTTCCATGCAGTGGGGATGCTAGCACTGCTGCGGATGCTGGTATGAGCAGGGATCCACTGTGCTTGATCTCTCTCTTCCTACCACCTCCATGTAACAGGCAGGGGACTGCTGGCCCAGGGACTGGATGCTCTTGGGCTCACAGAATCGCAGAATGGTTTGGGTTGAAGGGACCTTAAAGCTCACCCAGTTCCAATCCCTGCCATGGGCAGGGGCACCTTCCACTCGAGCGGATTGCCCCAAGCCCCTGTGTCCAGCCTGGCCTTGAACACTGCCAGGGATGGGGCAGCCACAGCTATGGGGTGTCCTCAGTGTAGGTCAGACAGGCGCCCCGGCTGCTCTGACAGCTACCCAGCAAGGAAATCAATCTGTGTTTCTTCATTTGTCTTCATTCCTTTGTCTCCCTGCCAGTCCTTCTCCACGGGACTGAGAGGTTGAGTTCTGGCTCTCAAAGATACCATTAGTTCCCTATATCCATGTGTGCTGCTGTCTGTCTGTTTCCCTCTGCTTGCTGTAGCGTCTGGCTGGAGAACTCAGTGACGTTTTCCTGTGTGGTTGTGTCTGGGTTCATGGGATAACAGGGCTTTAAAGTGGTGATAAACTGCTGTTATCCAGCTGAGCGGACATGCTGGCACGTGTTTGGGAATCCAGAAAGGTGCTAGATAGGAAGGGCGGCAATAAAAATTAAGTAATGAGGAAGACAACTCTGTCACCTGGGTACTGCTGGAGGAGGTGCTGGCAAACATCCTCTGGTGAAGCAACCAGAGCTCCCAGAGCATCCCACTCTCTTCTGCAGAGTATTTCTGCTCTGGATTGTCCCACTTGATAATCATTAGGAGAAATAGTCCTGTGATAATATAGCGTAAGCCTTGGTAACTGCTCCTGGTCATCCCTGGCAGTGTTCAAGGACAGGGCTTGAAGCAAGCTGCTCTGGTGGAAGATGTCCCTGGCCATGGCAGGGGGTTGGAACTGCTTTAAAGTCCCTTCCAGCCCAAACCATTCTATGACCCTATGTTAGAGCTTCCACTCAGACAGTGCTCGAAGATCTCTAGCAACCACTAGGTCAATAGCAACCTTTCTGTTGGCACATCCGTCATTATGTTCCCACCTGAGTGCTTTAAACCTCACCTAAGTCAATAATTAACTGCTTGCACCTCTGCAGCCCCCAGGGACCTCAGAGGTGTTGCTGGCTCAAGCTGTGAGATGCCCACATCGGGTGGGTAATTGCTGATGATCCCAGATTTGGAGCCAGACAGAGAGGTCATGGTGAGGCCTGGGGGCAGGAGGTTCAAGTGGCCACTCACTGGGTCACCTTAGGGTGTTTGAGACATGGGTTTGGGTAATACAGGTTACTCAAACCTGAGGAATTTCAAGTTCAGGGATGTTTTTAATGCTGGGAGTTTGCTGAGCATCTCCTTTGGAAGAGCCAGGGGGTTTTGACCGTATTTCCCTTCCTACCCAAATCCTTTTGAGAGGAATAAGCACTACTTGTGTCTGTCTGATGGCTGCAGGATCTTTGTTGAGCAGTTCTTGTAGAATCAGTCGTTTAATGCAAGTTATGTGTTGTCTGGTGGCTGGTTCATGGGTGGTGGGTGCCCATAGGGTAGTGGCCACTGTCTGGTAACCTCACAATGCATTTTGGAAACCTCTGTGGTTAGAAATGTTCACAGAGCTGTGGCCATCATGAAACCAGGTCCATACTGAAGGCCGACACTAGGATTTGCTACTCTTCCCAAAGTGGCCAGAACACCCCAAGAAGAAGCCAGTGCACGTTCCTCTGGTGCAGATGCAGAGGAAACAGAGTGATGAAAGTCTGTGGGAGTGGAATGCCTCATGGCTGGGTGAAGCTGGGACCTTTGCGAGGCTGGGCACAGGATGTCATCTGTAATCTAAAAGTTTATCTGCTTTAAATGACAATAGCTCCTTTGTTGGAGTAGTAATAATTGTCCTGATTTGCATGTCTCAGTCACACGCCCCAAAGCACTTTGACTAGGAAGATGAGCAAATAATTCCCATTTTCCAGCTGTGAAATCAGGGTACAGAGGTGATGGGAGCCCACACACAGCTGGAAATGAAACTGTCTTTTGTGCTGATGTTTCCCAGTCTTGTGTGGAAGCTGTAGCAGGTTTTCTATCATCCTGTTCTGCTTTGTCTTAGTGTCCCTGTGCTGGCAGTATCAAAGGCAGGGATGATGTGGTGGGACCTAGGTATGATTCAGTCCTCGTGGAGTGTCAGTGTGATGCAAGCAGAGAGGCTGCTGAGAAGAGCAGAGCCCATGGAAGAGCTAATGGTCCCACTTCATGTCCCACCGTCTCCAGTGGGTTGTATAGCAAAGGAGCTTGTGTAGTCCTGTCCATGTGGGGTGAGATGTGGAAGATAGCTCTGCTTCGGAGACACTCACTGGGACCCTGAGCATCCATGGGTGGAGGTGTTCAATCACTCCTGGGTGCTGGCAGAGCTTTCTCCAGCGCCTCCTGAGCTCCTTCTGAATGGCAGTGCTATAAACCACTCGTCTCATTGGGTTATACTCCCCAGAAAGCAAATCTGCACTGCAGACCCTCCTCCAAGCCTGGACCTCAATGCAGGTATTATTGAAGTTACCAACAGGGAATAATGCGTCACTGTTAAGTGTGGAAAATGTCCTTTACTGGAGCCCTTTCTAGGAGGGTTTGGAGAGGGAGCAGGTGGAGGTTGTGCTTCTGCAGGAGAGCAACAAGAGGCGGATGCTGTCCCACCTTCTACCTACCAGCTCCCTCCTCCAACCTGTTTTATTTGTCTCAAAGACTTTTCCGAAGAGCCATTTAAGGCTCCAGCCTTTTGTTGGAGCACATTGCCAGAAAGATCAAGTATTTAGCACAGCCTCTGTCAGCTTTTTATGTAGCGCCCAGCACTGATATCTAAGCATTATACATTTCTTCTTCGCACAGTATTTCTGACTCAGTATTTCCTGCCTCCTTGACAATGACTGAGTAAACAGCAGAACTGCCAGAGGAAGAGCCCTGTGTTTACAGAGCAACAAGCCTAAATCTGTCCTTTTTTTTTCCATCAGAAGGTGGCGATGCTTAAATTAACCCTCATTTTTATCCCACGCTAAACTTTTGCCCTCTGAGTTGCTGCTAACAGAGTCACCCATGAGGCGGTGGGCCCAGAGTTAGAGAAGAGTTATTTGGGACTCGTCTTAAAACAGAGTGGCAAAGTCCCAAGGGATGAATTTTCGGCTGCAGCTGTCTATGCTAGGGCAAGGGCTTAGATCTGATGGCAAAACGCTGCTTCTCATCCCACTTGCCTCTGCTGCCCACCTAAAGTGGATTTTCCTCCTATTCCACGAAAGTGGCAAATCCACTTAGCTCTTCTAGCTTGGTCCTGGTCTTGGAGAGGTCTTCTGTCGGGGCCAAGAAAGGATAGTGTTGCATGAGCTGTATCTACGAGGCCCATCTAGGAGTGGGTTTTCACTTGGGTGCAAGAGTGGAGAGCCCCAAGATAAAGGCATTTTCTATTTCCAGTGCTGGCAGGAGCTTCAGCCAAGCTTAGAAAGAGTCCAACAAGGGATATCGAATGGTGGGCTAAGCCCTGACCTACCCATCACACATGGTGAGGCCCAGCGTGATGAACATGGTTAGCTTTCAGGTTTATGCCCCAAACTTGTCCTGTATGAGACCTCTTCAGAGGTCCCCTTGGCATCCTTCCACTTGCCACATGGTTTCCCAATGAACTCTTCTCCCAAACCAGGCAGAGAAGGGAAGTCAACCCTGCTACCTGGTATAAATACATTTTATTTTAGGCGATAGGCACTGAAGGAAGGTCATCCAGTAAACGCGCCCAGATTATCTACGGGCCAGGGCACCCCCAAATTAGTAATACAATTCATGTTTAAAAATACAGCCAAACTGATGAAAGATAATTTGCTTACTGCACTGACATCACCATCTAAGCATGGGGCAAGCCAATCCACTGGTTATTTTTATATAGCTCCATGAGGCATTTCCAGAGCAAATGAAGGTCACTGGGCAGGGCAGTGACCCGGCCGTGTGGTTTCAGCACTCTTCACCCTCCTCAAGGCTTCCCATTGCTGGTATGGAGGTGTGTGGGTCAGGGCACGTCTCCATCGGATGCGCCCCAGGCGCACGGGACATGGGTTTGTTCTGTGCTGAGCTGCTCTTCGCTGCTGGCCAGCTCTTCACCTCTCCCACGTTGTTAGTCTGCCTCATCTGTTTTACTGGCACACCCTTTGGAGAAGAGATTGAGGTGGTCTCCACATTCTCCATGCCCAGCGTGATGGGTTGTGAGTCCTTCTGTGAGCACAGCCAATGTGCAACCAGGTCAATCTGACATACAGGTTCATTGACCAGGTTACCTAGATGAGAGCAGTGATCTCTTCGTACATGGACTCCCGCAGGGAGGTCGGACACTTCTGCACAGCATTCGCGTTGGTTTGCCTGTTTGTGTGTGCCATGGTAGTGGTCAAACCTGCTGTCTGAAGGCCAAATTTAAGGACAAATGCGACCCAGATCATCTTTGTCATGTGCACTGTAGCACTGGTGTAGCACCACCGTCTGAGGCTGGAGGGGATGGGTATCTCAGGATGCTTCAGGAGGGCCATGGTACTACAAGTCCAGCCACTACTGAGGTTCACTCCTGGCAAGCCCAACTTTTGTCTATAGGCAGGCAGTCATCATCCCAAAAAAGGGCAATTCCTTTTCCTGCTTGGTCAAAGGCATCAGTATCACACGCATTTGCAGAGTGCATGCGAATGATTTCCTTTTGCAGCATTTGGGCCAATTCTGAGGCTGCAAATGGAGCAAAATTATTCCCACTGCAGTATCACGTTCTGGGTAAAAATGTTCAGTGACCTCTGCATCCATCCCACATTCCATCCCCCTCTTCCCTTGTTCATGGGCAACATCAAAGCCTGCACAAGCTTTTTAGTGGACTTGAGTGGGTCCAAGAGGACCTCAGTCCCTTTTTGTTTTGCAGGGGTCTTCCTCAGTGGGGGCAGAGTGTCCGTTGATGTCCCTGCTGGGTGGCATCGCCCACTGGGTGCCATAGGATGAAGAAAAGAGGGTGCTGAGTGGTGTCATCCCTTCCTGCCCAGCCCCCACGATGAGTTTGGCTTGGTTTGGTGGCTGTTTTACGGATTTTTTGTGTTTGGTTGGTTGTTTTCATGGGTTTTTTACAGAAAAAAAAGTGGTTTTACAGATAAAACACTGAAGAGTTGGTTTTCTCCCTTGCAAGGCTGCGGAGCAGGGCAGTGTGTTTGAAGCAGGAACAGGAAGGAGGAGAGCTTCCTGCGGTGGTTTTTATCTTTCCCAGTAATCTGGGACCACAGAGCTTGTGCGGTTATCCCGACCTGCAAGGAATTTCCCAGCATTCCCCAGGGATCCCAAAAGACGCCTGGCTCCCCGGACACATCAGTGTTGGACTGTCCCAGGCAGGACATGGGGGCTACTGGAGGGCATCCAGGCTGGTGGAGCGGGATGGCTGTGGGGCTGGAGCCAGGTGGGATGTGGTGTGAGGTGCAGGACATAGCTTAGAGGTCTTGGGGCATCAAGGAAGAGCTCCAGGGTTCAAAGGGTGGGTTTTGTCCCAGGGTTGAAGTGGCCAGTGGGTTACATTATGGGTGGGCAAGGCTGGAGGTCCCTGTCAGTGCAGACAAGGGGCATTGGATGCTCTCATTTGCGCTCTATTTCTCAACAGTCACGAGGTCGTTTATCTGTGGTTTTGTTACTCTAATCCAAGTGAAGACTCCAGAACAAGTAATTTGGTAACCCTGGGGTGATAACCTGAGCTGGCAAATAGCCATTCTCCTCCTCCATCACCACCCTGGGACAGGCTGGATAATGAAAGGATGAATTCTGCAGACTCCCCCAGAGAGTCCACAAAGACCCAACAGGATTTGGCTGCAGGTTGACTTCAGAGTTGCAGACACAGTTGGGCAACTGCCTTATAGAAATGGGTGTAGAGAGGAATTAGTCATCACTGCTTGGTTAATGAGTGCCTCGGTTATTTTACAAGTCTTTTTCCTGCGTATGCAAATGTATTTTTTTCCCCCTTTTGTAATGAAACATATAAATAGCTCTTGTCTTGGATCTTCTATGCATACGGTTGTGTCATGAAAGCAATCATCATGCTTTTGCCTGGCTTGTTTTAGCAGCTGCTTTACTTACCTTTGTTTCAAAAGAAATATCTCCCATGTGTTGTCCGGGGCATGAGAGACAACTTTGGTGTGGTGGCTTTTATATCTGCCTGCCTCTGCAGAGTGCAGCTGCAGGTTGAAGCATTCGCAGCAGCAAACCCTTTTGTCTCAGGCAGTAGGAATAAATGGAGATGAAAAAGAAGTAAGATGATTTATTTAGCCGCTGGATTTCAAACATTGTGCAACCCTCCCTGGGAACACATGGTGTTGAGAACAAACTTGTCCTGTTCTTTAATTTCCCTGTACTCCATGTCTACTAATTTTTAATGCCAAGGACGAGTCACTCGACAGAGAGAGGTCACAGTGACACAGAAGTCGCTACAGAGGCGGACAAGCAAAGTCATGTGGGACATCTTGCAGGAAGTTCTGCAGCATTGCTGAGAGCCCAGGGAAGCCCTTTTGGCTCCGAGTGCAATGTACGTTCTTGTGTCCCCTGGAAGGGTTCTTACTTGCTTCTCTGTGTTCCCCCTTTCAAAACACAGCCTCTTTGCCACACAATCCCAACACACGCTTACCCCTTTTCATGTCCTGCCTTCAGGCAAAGACCTTGTTTTTCTCCCCAGCCGGAGGACTGATGGGGAGGCAGCTACCTCCCTGCATGCCTCCTCCTGATGTTGTTCCATAAATCACGTCATTCGGATAATCCTTGGCCATGGCAACCATCAGCTCCGGAGAAAGGTGACCTTTTAATGCCAAGCCCAGGATGCCCTGATGTTCTTCTGTTCAGGCAGGGAGCCAGTCTCTGCCTTAATTTCATGAGACCCCAGGGAACAGCCAGCCCATTAGGATGGCCCTGGCCAGACACCAGGTCTGTGGAAGTTACTGGAATCAACAGGGTGGGCAGGTCCACCTTGATCACGCTGCCATGGCCGCCAGCATCCATTGCCTTTCCCCTTGCGTATCATTGAACTTTGTTGCTGCTTTCATTCAATATTGGTTGTGCATACGGAGAAAAGCCCCTGTGTCTGTCCGAGGGGAAGGGCAGGGCATGGGGGACACCATCCCTAGTGAAAGCCATGACAGTTATTGCAGGGGTTGGTGACATTTCTACAGTACCTGCTTTCTGGTGACTTTGCTTGTGTTGAAATTCCAGCCACTCCGCATGCATTGAGTAATCTCCGCACTGTGAATAGAGTCAGTCTGTCTGTCTTCCTCCCCACCACCCTGAGTTTCAGTTTCCTCCTAATTCTCTCTCTAGACAGCCGTTGCCTCTCCCGGGGTGATGCGGTTTTGCTGATGCAGCCTGTTGTCTCTGTCCCTCCTGCAGAAGGATTTCACCATGCGGGAGGAGTTGCAGCAGCGGGACGTGGAGCGCTGGCTGGGGTTCATCACCTTCCTCTGCGAGGTCTTCGGCACCATGAGGAGCAGCACTGGAGAGCCCTTCCGAGTCCTTGTCTGCCCCATTTATACCTGCCTCAGGGAGGTAAATGCCTTCACAGTTTGTCTTTCTCCACCTGCGGGCCATGCTGTTGTGTTGCAGCAGTGAGGAGCCCATGATTCATAGATGTTTGCTTTATGATTCCTAGAGATTTGCTTTGCCAGCGTCAACACTTCTCACCTCAAAAGTACATACATCCTCAGGGATGTGTGGCTTTTCCTGCGTATTGTATTTTTGCTAGTTAAAAGCATGCCTTCCAAGCAAGACCCCTTTGTCCAAGGGTTTGCAAAGCCCAACAGTTGGGATTTGCAAACTCGACGCTGGAGTTTGCAAATCCCAACATTGTGAAAATCCCCAATAAGAAGCTTAAAAGGCTTAAAAAGCTTCTTAAAAGCAGGTGAAGCCACCTGAACAGATGAGGCAGACCCGAGGGGAGGGAAGAGGGGGAGAGGTGAGGTCCCATGTGTCCTTACTCCTCATGTAGAGCAGCAGAAACCCAGCCCTGCCACCAGGGTGGTGGAACCTGAGTTCCTGATGAGCTCATTTCAGACCCTGAGCTCCTCATGGTTTGGGGTGGTAGCAGAAAACCTTGGTGAGGGCAAACAGAAAAGGCAACTCAAGCGTTAATGTTCAGCAGAGCAGGAGAGGGCTTTCCCCCATCCTGTTCTAAAGATGGTTTTGTCTCATGCTGCTGTCTGTAGAAGGCTTTCTCAGAAAAATCTGCCTGGTTGCCCAGGGTTGGAGCTGTGAATCTCAAATTGTCAGCAGTGCTTCTGTTGGGCCATAAATAACTTGCTGTAAAATAAGTTCTCTGCTAGACCTTGGGCAAGGGAAGGATAAAGAAACTGCCAGCGATGACTTTTTTACACGCATGGGAAGTTTCCTCTGAATGCAAACACATCATAAACATTTTGTCTTCACAGTAATATTGTGGGTAGGGTTCACAGACGGTGACTGTAGCAGTGAGAAAGAGTCCGGGCATCATGATGAGGCACACATATCCACAGGAGGAGGTGGGAAAGGGATGCTAAGAATAGCCTAACTTCCCCAAAATCTCTGCCCACGGGGGTATGTGTCACCTTATGGGGAAGATCTTGGCGTCTAGCAAAGTCCCCATTCCCATCCGCTTCCCATCACAGCCATGACACAGGTTCTGCCAGGATTTTTCCTGTCTGCCCTCACCATGCCACCACGGCCCCCCTTGTCACCTTGCTGGTATGTGGGGGCGCGGTGGTGGCCTAAAGGTGTGCAGAAGGACATGAACTTCACGTATAAGGGATATTTTTTGCTACAAGACAGCTCCATAAAAAGCTTTTACTAATTATACCAAGGTGTCATGCATAAATTTTGCTGCTTTAAGATACAGCTCTGCTCCTTAGCAGGACAGCTCTGTCTCTGTGGTGTCATTTGTCAGAGAAGACTCTTCCCTTACCTGACATGGGTGAGCCTGAGTTTTTGATCGGCCATCACAGTGGTTAATCTGTGGCTGCTCACTCCATGGGGTTGTGACCTGGACTCTTCCTGTTCCTCTTCCGTGGCTCTGGGATGGGGTTTTTGCCGCTGTCAGCTAGCCCTGACACACGAGGCCAGCACAGGAGAACAGGGCCACGTATTTATCAGCAGTGGTAGGTGCCAGGCTCTGAGATGGTTGCCAGAGCCAAGATGTAGGTGCAGCCGAAGTGATGCTGGTGAGCTCTTCCAGCTGCACCCAGGAGAGGACAAGGACATTTACACAGACTGGCCCTGCTGAGTGCTCTGTGAGATGGTGGAAGCTCCCTGAGCACACAGAGTGCTGCTTCTTTGGTGAGCTTCATGAAGCACGTGGGCTGATGTCCCAAGGAAGGAGGGGGTATCACCATAGCCTATAAGGTTTGGGACCTCTGCTTGCCTGGGGACAGGTTCATAAAGTGCATTATGGTTCATAAGGTGCAGCATCATGGGGGTTTTCCCCTTCCTGCCAATCAGCACATGCACCCTCATGTTCAATCTCAGCCCCTCACCCCTAACTCATTCCCCCTTGGGCATCCCGCAGCAAAGCCCCTGTGTGCTGCCCACAGTCATAAATAGCTCCCTCTGCCTCCATCCACCATCCTTTGATGATAAATCATTAGCAGCGGTGAGATAACATCTCTCCCTCTGCCTGTCCTTTCAGCTCCTCTGGCTTTTTAGTTTCTCTGTCTGTTCTTTTTCCCTTTTCCTTTATAGCTTGGGCAGGCTCAGCCAAAAGTCAGCGAGGGAGCAAGCAAGAGGAAGGGGAAAGTTGCCTGATGACTGAGGCAGGAATGTCTCTTCCCTTACCCCTGCAAAGCTTCCTCTCTCCAGCATCTTTCCTTTCCCCCCAAAATAAAGCTTATTAACGCCATCATTAGTTGTGGAGCTGGGCCGGGTGGGAGGAAGCGAGGATGGCAGCGAGGACGTGGGTGAGAAGGGGACGTGGCTGGGACACCGGGTGGCAATGCCAGTGTTTTTTATTGGATGAGTTGGGTTTGTGGGCTGGGAAAAGCAAATCAAAAATCACAATTGCAGTTCATTTCAGGTGAGGCCGGGGTGGTACATGCTGGAGTTTGCTGGGTAATGGAACTGGCATTCATCGCCATCCTTAGGGAAGCAGGCAGACCGCTGGATCTTGATGTCAGCCACGGCAACAGTTGTTTAATCACACCAAAGGAAATTTGGGTCAGAGCTGCTCCCTCGCCTGGGCAGCATTTTGGGAGCCAAGGGAGTGGCTGTGCCCATTGGCACAAATGTGATCCGCACCAAGGCCTCATCCCAGCAGGCTCTGCCCATCACCTGGGCTGGAAAACAGGATGGGGGCAGAAGGAAGGGTCTACCACCACATCCAACATGGTGACTGCGTCTGCTGGGAGCTGAATCAAAAAGTTCGTTTTCCAGAGCATCCTGAGGGTTTGGGGTGAGATTGTGCAGGCAGAGAGTATCTTCACAACAAGGTCTGGTGGGGTCAACAGTGGGATTTTAGGCAAAGAGGTGGTTTGCCAAGGGAAGTAAAAGGTGGGTCCAGGTCTCGTTAAAATGGTGTGATGGAGCACGGTGAGTTTGGATGGTGGTTTGGATCAAAACATGTTTTTCTGCTTGGAATAGCACGTTGTTTAGGTTGGAGAAGGGAAATGGATACCCAAGCTCAGCCCAATGATCAGGGTTGAAGACAGCTGGGGAAAAGGAGGGATTTTTGTGGCAACCAGTGGAGATGCCTTTGCAGATGGGAACAAGAGGACTATTGCAGCCATCAAATCTGGGGAGCCTGGGAAAAGAATAACAAAGCAGAGAAGTTAAATAGAAATAAGAGAAAGAGCTTTCCTCCTATTCTTCCCTCTGTGCTTCGGGGAATGGAGGGCGAGCTGGAAGAGGGCGTTGTTCCCAGGGAAAGGCTTCCCCTGGGGATAGCTGTGCTGCAGCCAGGGAACCACGAGCTTGGCACTTGCCTGCTTCCAGCCTTCCTCACATGGGACCAGTGGTGGCATCCTCCAGGACCACATTCCTCCATGAGTCTTTTATCTGTCTCAATGAAAGCACTTTCAGCAGTTTTAGGAAGTTCTTGTGTGTGGCTCCTGCTCGTGATGGTCTAAGAAAGAGGGATGTCCCACTGTCTTCTCCCAGCCCTAAAGCACACGTGCTGTCAACTCTGGCCTTGCTTTATTTCACAAAGCCATGCCGAATTTGTCTCTGTACATCTCCTTCTGCCCCTCCAGGATGGTGCAGAGTGAATGTGCTGACATCTCTCTGCCTCAAAACCTCTGCCCCATGCCCGAACAGAGGACCACATTCATCACTGTTCCAACAATACTTCACATTGCATATCCCCCCAGACCAACTAAAACCAAGGAGAACAACCACTGGACCTCGGTTCTTGCAGTCTGGCCACGTTTATTCTTTTCTGTGGCCTTCAGCAGAGTCAGCACAATGGAGAAAATGGGTGAAGACCAGGGACCAGCAAATGTCGTTCGAACCATCTATGGGGCAGGAGCACTCCAGAGCCCTGTGCCTGGGGCAGCAAGTGCCCCATGGCTCCTAAGACATAGCGATAATGAATGTTGTTTCCCATCTATTGTTCACTGGTTGTCACCACTTTTGCCTTCTATAGCCATTTCCTAACCATGGTTGGAGTTGGTTATTCTTCATCCAGCCCTGTGCTGCTTATGGATCTGTGTTTGTCAACAGCCTTGGAATGGGCCAGCCCAGCTCACTGCCCTCCCTGCTTCGTCTCCTGGTGCTGGTGGTGAGGAGGAGCATTAGGACTGCATCCTGAAGGACCTGGCCCAGCTCTTGGCGTTGGCTGAGGTCTGCAGGGAAGGAAGGGTCGTATCCAGCTTGGGTCCATGGCTGTGCTCTGCAGAAGCCACAACAGATGAGTGGTGTTGGGAGGTTTGGCTCCTCTCGCATCTCGATCTCATCCCAAGCGGATGTTGTTAGGATGCCAAGCCAGGAGGTGCCTCTGGGCCTGGGAGCTGCCACCTTCCTGCCAGCCCTGTGCCAGGAGGAGCCGCTTCCAGCCGAGGTGGTTGGTGTCGAGTGCTGCTTTGGATGCATCTGTTTACTTTGATGACGCCATTCAGCAGTCAGACCTGGCTTTACAGCCAGGTAACCTGAGCAGTTGCCTACGGCAGCACAGCGAGGAGGTGGAAAAACAGGCTTGTGGGACCTAGTGCTGGAGAAGATGCCATGTGGCGTTGTCACTGTGGTCCCCTCAGGGCACCTCACCGATTAGGGTCCCACAAGGGCAAGCAGCACAGCATGGGCTCTGTCCCCTCTCCCCTGCCCATAATAACCCTATCCCAGCCCTTACTATGCCCCTGTGCTCTTCTCTTGTGCAGGGCTTGTTTCTTGTTGAATGTTTAAGGTTCCTCTTGACTCTTTCCTCCAGCCCATGGAGGTCCCTCTGGATGGCAGCTCCTTGAGCACATTCAGTGGTCCCCCCAGCTTGGTGTCATCTACTTCACAAGAGCATGGTCCCGCCTCCTCCAGGTCGTGCATAAAGGTAGGGCAGGTCCTGGGATAGATGCCTCAGCATTCCACTGGCCTCCGGGTGGAGTAGCTACAAGCCTTTAAACCCAGCCATCCAACCGTTGTTCTTACCCATCTGGTTGTCCACCCATGACATCCTAGCTTGGATGTAAGTGACTGGATTATAGGGATGACAAGGAGTAGCGTTGCTGTAGCCCTGTCCCAGTCTGAGCTCCCATGGGTGCATAGGACAGGGCTTTTAAGGCAGGTTCGAAGCAAACCCCAGGAAGCATTTCATCACAGAGAGACTGATTAAACTGCAAAACCCCTTTGTGCAGTTTGCTGCGGGATCCATTCACAGAGATCCCTCCACCATAAGGGGGTTACTGCTGCTGGGGCTGGGTGGGTACCCAGGGGATATCACCCTGAGCATCACCACCCATGAGGGAGATGTGGGCATTGACCTGACATATGGCAGATGCTTTTATGGTCTCATTAACATCCCTGGGGATGGAAGGCAGCACCTGGGAGTGGTGAATCAGCCCCACAGAGGCAGCAGGGAGCAGGCCCAGCAGGCTGGCAGCAGGCAGGACAGTTGCTGCTCTGCAGGAGTTGTCTCCTACCTCCAGTCTGGTTGGCAGAGACAGTCCCATTTCAGCATCGTTTAAAATCTTGGCACGCTCCCATCGCTTCCCTGCCTTGGTAAACGCTGCTAACTGAAAGCCTCGGGGTGGTGGTGCAGGGAGGATAAATACTCCCTGTCTAATTGCCTTCCCCCTACGTCTGAGTCTGCGGTGCAGCGTGTAGACGGGTATCCACTCCCCTCCCTTCTCTTAGTGCCTGTTATCTCCTGGGGCCATGCTGTGTAATTTAGCAAAATATTCTAACACGGTAATTAACGTCTGAACTTCAAGAGGGCACTGCCTTTTCACTGTCTTCTTCAGAGGAAGAGAGAGGAAAACCTTCCAGTCAGATGAGCGAGGAGGGTGGTGCTGTTTGGAAAAGAAAATTCTATCTTTTAACGTGGGGTGCTGCTTTTTTTTAATCACTTTCATTTTTAAAAAAGCATCAGCCTCTTGAGTCAAAAAAAAAGGGGGTTTTGACACTATAATGAGATACTAGGATTTTAAAGATTATTCCAGTCAGAGAATGAGACAGATTTTTTTTCCTGTATTGAATAAGCAGGAAGGGAGCTGGATCCTGACCCTGTGCCACCCTTCCACGCAGGTAGCTCCATGAGGCCTGATCTGACCAGAGAAAATAAGTACTTTATGAAAAAGGGGTCTTACTTCCTCATAAAAGGCCCCTTCTGGTTCCTCCCATCTGGTTCTGCAAATATCAGTGCTTCGGTCTCTAATACGGCAGGACTGAGGCAAACTGGGAAGTGGTTTGTAAGGGAAAAGAAGGAGGAGGGATGAGGGATGTGGGTGTGGGAGGGAAGGGATGCCAGAGAAGAAGGGAGAAAGAGGCGACAGAGGGACACAGGGAGGAGCGAGAAAAGGGGAGAGCAGACAAGTGGGGAAATGTCATGGGAAGCCAGAAGTCCTGGAAGAACTGGGAGAAAAGTCTGGGATGTGGAGTTAAGTGGGGTGATGTGGACATTCAGATCCAGGGCACGAGGGAGCGTGCACGAGCAGGAGCCTGCAAAGAGCAGGGACAGGTCCATGTCTGTGTGTAGGAGCATGCTCCCAGCAGGGAGGGATGTCCGGGTGCCTCCATGCCTTCCGTGCAATGAATAAATAAATAGCCGTGCAATACATAGATAAATAGCCGTGCAAAAAGCTCCCATATAGGCAGACACACACATACACACCCATAGCTATACTGGTAAAAACCCTCCTGCAAACACAGCTTGTATGGGAAAAAGGTAATTCCCTTTAATTGGCATTGATTTGGTCAAAGGGCAGAGTTAAGGTGAAGGAGACAGGGTATTATTTGCAAGCACATGAGGACAGACCAAATCAAGGAGGGCTGCGTGATGTCTTTGAGCCCAGCTGCTCGATTGAGTATTCTATGTGCAGGAACTTGTAATCTTGGAAAGCTACAGGACTCACTTGGCATATTTTAAATAGGGGAGGAGAAATGCCACCCTTATTTCCCTGGGACCCACGGAGAAGGCAGAGGAAGCAATGAGGGCAGATAACGAAACACGGCTAGATACCATCTCACAGGATGGTCCCTCCTCCTCGCGTGGCTTTGTTTTTCTCCTTCGCCCTCCGTACCAGGCATTGTTACTTCCCAAAAACCCCTTTCAATGGGATGTAAACACAACTATTTGCGTCCGCCGCCATGCGCTCTCGCCCTTGGCAGAGCCAGGAAAGCCGGGAGCATCCGGCGAGCCAGGGTGGAGCCTGCCGCAATCAAGCGCGATGGTCCCGCCACTGCTTCTTTCCACGTTTTGTGTTTCCCCGGGACCCTTGGGATGAGATCACATCCTCCTCTCCCAGGGTTATTATGTCTTCGGCCGGGGCAGGATGAAGCCGGCCGTCTGGGTGGCTCGGTCTCCCTGTGTACACAGACTGGGTGGCTCTGTCCGTCTGTCTCACCCACCTTCGGGTCCTGAAGATCCAGCTCCAGCCAGGGGATGTGTAACCACCAGGCTATTGCGGGGTTGCAGTGTCTGGGTTGATGAGTGACCAGATTTTCTTCATCATTGTCTGCAGTAATTGCCTCTTAATGGTTTCCATCTTCGCAGGAATCCTTTCTGCTGTTCCAGATCTGGGGAGAGTCATGTTTCATGGTTTTCCTTGCCTACAATGGAAAGGAGTAGGAGGAGTTTCCCGTGACTGGGTACAGGGTTTTGTTCCTCTGGCCTTAATTCAGTTTGCTGTTAAGTGTCTCTGAGTTCCTCAGAAGTCTGACAAGGAGGATAACCAGTATTTTGGTTTGCTAGATGCAATAAACAAGCTAATCTCTTCTTGCCATCCTCCCAGGGAGCCCTGGTTGGGTAATAGGGGAACAGAAGTCTCCTCCTCAGATGAGACCAGCACATCACTGTAAAAGAGTAGGTGCCACCAAACAAATTCCTTCAAGTTGTCCAAAATACTTTAGGGGAAGTGTCTCCTATGGATATAGTTCTTGATGCAGACATGCTACTGCAAGCAACTCCAACCCAGAGCTCCTTCCCTGTTGTTCCACCTCCTCTGGGCAGCTGCTTGTGGGATCAGCAGTGACCCATGCTGGTGGCCTCTTCGTGATAGAGCAGCTGGAGTTGCTGTCAGCATGTTCTCAACCAGGCTGAGACCAGGCCAGCCGGGTCAGGGACCCCTCCATGAGATGCATGGGCTTGTGGCACCTCATGCATCTTCGGTGGGCATGAAGGCATGAGCAGAAGGTGGTGCAGAGAGGAAAACCACTGCTAATGGATACAGCCCAACGCAGACTGCCTTTCCCAGCTCAGCTGCAGTTCTGGACCCCAACGGATAAGGTTTTGGAGCAGAGCCTGTGCTTTATGCTTTCCCCAAAGGAAAAGGTTTTCTGCACGACTTTGTGTTTGGGCAACCTCAGCGTCAAATGGATGAGCAGAGAAGATGCCACTTATGCCCTTGGACTTCTAAAGGCCTTCTGTTTCCAGGTGCTCGCTTGGGTCTTCTCTAGGGGAGGGTCTCACCTGAGGTCCCTAGCTCCCAGGGTATGCCCAGAGAGGAGCTCAGCACCCCTGTAAAGAGGTAGCACTGTCACACGTTGTCGGTGATTGCAGGATCAGCCCTGCTGACCCTCTGTTGTCCTGGTTTGAGGAGCTGATTCTTATAATAGGACCGGATTGGAGAAATCCAGAAACTGACCTTACTGGTGCAGTGCTTTGTAATTACTCATCCCACACACCCTCATTTGCACTTCGCATTTTCCCCAGTCTGTCTTTTTTCAACACACTGTGCCTTGTGACAATAGGAAAAGTGGAGTTGTAGCAGTGGCCTGTAGCTCATAGAAGTGCGTGACTGTCCCCATGCAGGGCAGCCAAGCAGTCCCATGGATCTTATCTGGGACATCTACCTTAAAGACTTGCGACAGGAGCTCGATAAGAGGCCGCTGGAGGAGCAGAAAATGGCTATTAATGTTTTTCTGCAGAACGCCTGTGGAGTGCAGCAGAACTGGCTTGTGCTCCTGGGAGGACTCATCCCGCAGACCACAGGGCTTCCAGGAGGTTTTTGGGGCAGGAGTTCCCCAGCTGTGGTCCATTAGTCCACCAAGAGTGACTGCAGAGCTATGTCAGCAGGGAGTGCTTGTGGTTGTAGGGGATGATCGTAGAATCATGGAATCCCAGACTGGTTTGGGTTGGAAGGGACCTTAAAGCTCATCCAGTTCCAACCCCTGCCATAGGCAGGGACCCCTTCCACTAGAGCAGCTTGCTCCAAGCCCCTGTGTCCAACCTGGCCTTGAACACTGCCAGGGATGGGGCAGCCACAGCTTCTCTGGGCACCCTGTGCCAGCGCCTCAGCACCCTCATTGCAGGTTTCTTCCTTCTACCTAGTCTGAGTCCCCCTTCCTTTAGTTCAAAACCATCACCCCTTGTCCTGTCACTGCAGGCCTGACTAAAAACTGTCCCTATCTTTCTTACAAACCCCCTTATACGGGGTCTCCATGATGACCCCAACCACAGAGCTGGAACAGAGTCAACTTACTGATGACAAAGTCCACCATATCCCCTCCCACAGGCTCCTCTGGTTAAAAACAGGTCTGGGAAGCACCATCTCTGCTGCACCCTTTCAAGTACAGCACATTCATTCTGCTTAAGCCCCAGGTGGCACAAGTAGCTGATTTTTTTCCTTCTTCTTTATAAAAATGTGTCTCTGTTTTCACCCATTACCTCACTTTACACCAGTGGTTGCTACACCTGGATGATGCGTTTGCAGCACATTGGTTGCTCTGCGGTTGTGGTCCACGCTCCCCATGGTGATCACTCGCAGGCACCTCCTCATGACCTCCACGTTAGATGAAAAGCATACTTGTGGGCAGGGACCGCAGAGCGGTTGTGAGGCTGGAGCTTCCTGCCCGAGGCTGTCTGGATGTCCATGCATGTTGCCATCTGGATGGGTGAACCTGGGATGCCCGTCAGGGAGCTGGGGCAAGCGGCACGTGGGCTGTGGTCAGTCCAGCTTTCACCATGTCTCAGAAGACATCCCGACCTCTCCATGGCTCTGGGTGGATGTTTTTGAGCGTTCTGTGCTTTCACACCGGAGTCATCACCAAAGCATCAGAAAACACTGCATGCTAAGAGGTAGTTTGTGGCAAGCGTTGCTTGTATGTCATTTTGCAAGCGATATCATACACAATAATTACTATTGTGCCTCGCAGGAGAAATATCATTGGAAGGGATAATGTATACACTGGGCTGCTCCCACTCCATCTCCTGGGGAGAATTGCTGAAGAACAAAATTAAACCTGCATGGTTTTGTAATAAGGGATGGTAGGGCAGGTTCTTGGGTCCTGCTCGTGGTGCGAGCACCTCTGAGAGTACCAGGTAAGCACTTTTGCTGCTCAGCAGCCCGGATGATCTCAGAAAGCAGATAATAAACCCAAATTTTCATTGATATGTGCATCCTGTCAGCTTAGCTCCCTGATTTGCTCCTGGAGGTCTCCACCAAGGGCATGTGCTTCCATTGCTGTTCAGCAGGACCAAGCTGGTTCTCTCCGTGATGAAGCACAGATGTACTTTTGGGGCTCCTTTGCCCCCTCAGCCTCCATTGTATGCCCACCCCATGGGGCTTCGGATGCTTACCTCTGAAAAGATGTGAAGAGCAGGTTTTGGGAGGCCAGGGAAGACTGCTCCCAGTAGCATCCCACAGAAACCAGTTGCACTCAGAAGCCTCCTTGCAAGGCACTGCAGCTCCCCCACCACATGCAGTATGTCCAGGAGCAGAACCTACCATTTATTTTGGGCTGGTTATGAAAATACTGAGCATCCAGAGCCCGCATGGGCAGCTGGCCTCACAGAGGACCTTGGCCAGTGCTGCATCTCTCAGCATGACACAGGCGTTTGGAAGAGGAGCCCGGTATCTTCCACCAGTGTGCAAAGCTGCTAGTCCAGCACTAGAAACAAAAGTGAGAAGCCTTTCGCAACCGTGGTTGGGTATTATATGACTGGCCGGGCAGATTCTGGCATGCAGCCTCCTCTCTTAGGAAATCAAGCAGACTCTTTGTCTGCTTTCCAGCAGGAACTGCTGCTTTCATTGCCCGGCTTCGCCCGATACGGGGGAAACCAGCTGGAGAGCAAAGGGAAGTTTTTCTCGCAGACAGCCCCAGCCCCAGGGGATGATTACAGGTTAAACCAAGAAGCGCGTGAGTCTCAGCTCACCTGCCCTGCTGTCTGCCTCACGCTCCCTCGTCCACCTTCATCAGCCAGGTTGGACCGTGTGGGAACGTGGTGGAGAGGGATGGGATGGTGGGATTTGGGTAGATGGGCGGTTATAAATAGTTAAATAACAATTCCAGTGTGGGAGTGCTGATGTAAATGGGTATAGCATGTTTACGTTGCAGATATTTTAAGTAAATATGAATTAGATTGCAGAGGATGGATGCAATTGCTTGAGTTCAGGTTTATGGTCACAGAAGTGCCGGCACTTCAGGGTTGTGATTTCCCTGGAGGTCTAGGAGTGTTTGCACCATTTTTCAGGTTGGATATAAGGAAGAAGTTCTTCCCTATGAGGGTGCTGAGGCGCTGGCACAAGGTGCCCAGGGAAGTTGTAAATGCTTCATCCCTGGCAGTGTTCAAGCCAGGCTGGACAGAGCCCTGGGCAACATGGTTTAGTATAAGATGTCCCTGCCCATGGCAGGGGATTGGAACTGGGTGATCTTAAGGTCCTTTCGACCCAAACCAGTCTGTGATTCTATGATTGATTTTTTCTTGGAGTGTCATCAGGGCTGACATGGGGGTCAAAGAGCTTTGGGAAACACTGTGCTCTTGCTGAAGCAACCACCCCACACTTTGGGGTGCCTGGTGCTTGCATGGGGCAGCTGTTGGTAGGGATGAAGCATCCTTTAAGAAATCCATTCAAAACCTCATTGGTGCTTGAGGATGGTGGTGGCAGAACCCCATCAGCGCAGCCCTTGCAGTGCAACCCTTGCTAATTGCCTTCAGCAGTGCCTATGCCAGACTACAAACGGCAGACTGAGCTCCTTGATCTCCTTCTGTTACAGCACGCAGGGGTCAGCAGCAGATAGATGGTGCCTACACCCTGTGGAAGCTCCAGAGCCCCCTTCCAGCATGCTAGAAACATAGTTATGTGATCATAACATGCAAAGAATGTTCATGTAGATGTGAACTTGGGGCTCTGATTCCTAGAGCACCAGCAGATCTGTCTGCTGGGCCCTGCTCCGTTGCATAGGGCTGTGCCTGGATTTGATGGGCAGGCTGTGGGTTAGGGTTAGTGTTAGGCAGAGGTTGAACTCTGGCCCTTGGGACTGGTACCTCTTGGTGCCTTGACGGAGCAGTGGAGCACGTGGTGCTTGGCTGGATGAGATGGGACACGTGGTGCTTGGCTGGATGAGATGGGACACATGGTGCCTGGATGGATGAGGTGGAATGCATAGTGCCCTGATGGACAAGACGGAGCACATGCATTCTCTTTGTTCAGCCAAGTCACATCAGATGAGGTCCGGGAGGGCAGTGTGAAGGTAGAGGGTGCCTGCACAACTCTTGGGGTAGGATGCAGTCTCTGTTTCATTGACTGTTCCTCATTAGCCAAATACCCAAGCACTTGCCGGTGATATATTCATCCTCAGAAACACCTTATGAAGTGGGGAAGCGCGTCCCAGCAGTGCAGATGGGAAGCCAGGGCAAGGAAAGCTTAAGTGAAGTTGCAGCCTTTCCCTGGCACATATCCCCAACATAGTCATCAAGGGTACCATGACAGAGGACAGGCTGGAGTCAGGCCACCATACGTCCTTCCTAGCAAGTCCTAACTCCACTTTTATAGCTTCATTTTCATGTTGTGCTCTTAAGAATACCAAAAATACGAAAGGTGAGTAAATACTTGATTCGCAGCCCTGCTTCGTGCCATGTTCACGAGCTGCATAACCCAGGGATGATTTCTGGACTAATGCTTGGTTATATTTCATAGACTCAACTAGATTGGAAAATACCTTTAAGATCATTGAGTCCAATCTTTGTCCTTCAGTGATTTTTTTTTTTCCTTGTTGGGTTTAAAATAATCTCTCCCTTTTTTGCTAGGAATCTGAGAGCTCTTTGTGAGAACTTATCTCAGAGCATGTGCCTTGGGCTTAACTAATATTTTCCAAACAATTCAGCAGAAGGATAAACTGGAGGGGGCTGAGGGGGAGACCTGTGGCATCTTCAAAACGCTGGCTGAACCTTTGGCTAGTGTGACGTAAAAAGCAATGGACTGCATGTTCATCGCTGTGGTATAAACATCATCTTCTAAGCAAACGCACCGCTTTCTGCTGGAAACAGAGGAGGGTGAAGGCAAAACTTTGAGATCAAAGATAATTCCTAGAATTACCTCTTTTTTCTCCTTGCTGTTTCCCAGCAGTTACGGAGCTGGTAAACAAATAGGCGTTTATTTGTAAAAGAAACGAAACACGAACAAATGGAGATGAGGCTGAGAATCAGAACTGTGATTTTAACTAAAGGATGTGGAGCACATTTGAGCCATTTTTATATGGAGAGTTTTAGTTAATTCAACCACTTTTCCAGAGTTTGCTTTTCCCTGATGCGTTTCAGATACTGATGAAGCCAGCGTTCGCAATTTGCCTCCATGTTTAGTGCATGCACTCAGCCCTCCACTGCACACAAGGATAAGTTCAGGGCCAGCAGGGGTTGCTCAGCCCAACGTGATGGAGTGGACATGGCGGTAGCTTCAGATGTTGACAGCACTTGTAATTTTATCAGCCATCTCATGGTACAGTGTTTTTCATAACACTGCATCTCGCTTCATTGGCTGATAGAGGATATCAGTATTTTGTCTACTTGAAAAACAGAGCAGCGGTGGTTTCTCTTGTTTTTAGCAAAATACTTGAAATAGCGATTTCGTGCGTGAATGACACAGTCATGAAGTTGAAAACAAAGAAAAAAACATGTATATTTGACATGGTTTTGTGGGTCCTTACCATGGTTCCAATGTTCCTGGGGTGAGACATGCTGATTTCCTGCACTTTGCCATTGCCTGGTAGAGCCATTGACCCTCACTAAATACAAAGTCTGAACAAAGAGGGGTAAGCATCACCCTTTCCATGCACAGCAACATTTTGGGTCTCTCCTAAAAGCTGCTTGAATACAAGCTGATGTTTGTAATGGAAAGTTCAGAGGGAGCAGGGCAGGGTTCGAGTTGGTGCACCCAAGACACCATAGTTTCACTGCAACCCATTGCACTTGCACCACTATATAATCAGTCTGGAAGGAGACGTATTAATTACGGTGTATTGGATGTCATGCTTTCCCATCAGGTAATTTTGTGGCTGTTGGAAGTGTCCCTAAGGGGATAGAGAGGTTCGGTGGTGGGTGGCTGCCTTTTGGGCAGAGCCCTTCCCTTCCAAACAGGGCTGTGCAGCTCCAGTGTTGTCACCTGATGGTTGTATTTAGTCGCTGTGTATGTGAAACAAGTGCATTTCTCATCGCCTGCATGGGATAAAAAAAGCAGTGTAACCTAAATAAAATTTACTTTGGAAGTTGTTCGTCCAAATTCTCTCTATTCTGCCCCAGTTGGCCACTCTCAGCAGTGGATACTCAGGTGATAACCCTTCACCCTGCATTTTGTCACTGTTTTTCTTGTTGTGTTGATAATGTCTTTCCTCCCCTCTTTCTGATTTTCTGTCCTTTCCTCCTGGAGGTAGCAAAAGCCAAACTGGACAAAGAGATGGAAGAAAGGTCATAAGGGAGAAGGAGCGGGAGGTCATGCATTTCTCACCACCTCTTTCTCCTCTCTTTTGCAGTTGTTGCAGTCTCAGGATGTGAAGGAAGATGCTGTGCTTTGCTGCTCCATGGAGGTAGGGAAGCATCTGCACTACCGACTCCAGTCCTCACTGCTTTGCCCTTTCTGTCCTTGGCTACACACCTATCAAACAGCATGTTTCCAAACCCAAACAGCCCATGTTGCCTTGTTGCCTTATAGAATCCCAGACTGGTTTGTGTTGAAGGGACCTGAAAGCTCGTCCAGTTCCAACCCCTGCCATGGGCAGGGACACCTTCTGCTAGAGCAGCTCCAAGCCCCTGCGTCCAATCCGGCCTTGAACGCTGCCAGGGATGGGGCAGCCACAGCTTCTCTGGGCACCCTGTGCCAGCGCCTCAGCACCCTTATTGTGAAAACATTTCTTCCTGCCACCTAATCTGGATCTCCCCTCCTTTAGTTTAAAACCATAAACCTTTGTCCTGGCACTACAGACCCTACTAGAAACTCTGCCCCATCTTTCTTCTAACCCTCCTGTAAGTATCAAAAGGCCACAATAAGGTCTCCCTAGAGTCTTCTCCAGGCTGCCCCAGCCCAGCTCTCTCAGCCTGGCTCCAGAGCAGAGCTGCTTCAGCCCTTGCAGCATCTCCATGGCCTCCTCTGGACCCCCTCCAACAGGTCCATGTCCTTCCTCTGCTGCGGGCTCCAGAGCTGGATGCAGGGCTGCAGGGGGGTCTCATCAGAGCGGATAAGAGATATCACCAGGAGATAAGAAAAGCCCTTGAGACTGTGTCACTGGTCTTCTGATGCATGTAAATGGATACAAAAAAGTTTGGCAGCTGGGGTCTCATCACAAAATTACATCATCCTCGTTCCTTCAAACCTCACCCCCCATTTATTTTTTTAAACACAAAAACACTTGTATCTGAGCAAAACCTGGTCACATGGAGAGGTTTGCTGTGCTCAGCAGCAGCTTTGCAGAGAGATGCTGGTACAAATACAGCTGAGATTCATTAGTTTTGGGAAGTGATTGGTCCATGGAGATGGATGCTTTCCTAGCAGAGAGTGGTTAAATTGCAGTCTGAATGGTTGAAATTCAGCAAACCAACAGGCAACCAAGGAGGAGTTTGATTATTTAATGACAGGGCTTTGGGGAGCTCTGCATACAAACCTCATAAGCCTTCCGTGATGGTGGACTCATTGCTGTCCACACCATCCTCGGGCCTTCTCCTCTGTGGGACCACCTAGAACTTGTGCTGCTCCATAGAGACTCTCCAATGAGTAATTGTCTTAAAAAGCCCTCAGAGAAGCAGCATGACGTGTATAAATGCAGATCTCGCAGGGCAGGATTTGTTATGCATACAGGAGGGCTCTGCTTATTCCGATTAATGACTGGGAGTCACTGACAGCTGTGAATCAGTGTGTAAATGAAGGGCCCGGTGAAAGGCAGGAATACCACATCACAGCCTGCACTTTGTTTTGACAATAGCGTGATTTTTAGGTGGGATTTCTTTCTTTCCAAAGGTAATCCTGAGTTGCTGCCTTTGAAGTCAGTGGGAGCTGAGCCATTCGCTCCTCCAGCAGCCCGGCAAGGATGCTTTTGAAAACCTCACCCTTCATGTTCAGCTCTTGGAGCCTGCTGATGGGTGGTTTTGGTTTTCAAAAGCCACGATGCCTTTAACCGTGCTTGCTTGGCTTGCCCTGCCACACCGAGCAGGGGAGAATTGGAGGGATGGAGGGTGCCTGTAGAAGCTCTTTGGGTGCTTTAATATCATAGAATCATAGAATATCTCAATGTGGAAGGGACCCCTAAGGATCACTACGCCACGGTTGACCCCTTCTTCTCCTGACAGCTGCAGAGCAGCGGCCGTCTGCTGGAGGAGCAGCTGCCTGAGATGATGACGGAGCTGTTGGCGATAGCTCGTGACAAGATGCTGTGTCCCTCCGAGTCCATGCTGACGCGGTCCCTGCTGCTGGAGGTCATCGAGCTGCACGCCAACAACTGGAACCCCCTGACGCCCACCATCACGCAGTACTACAACAAGACCATCCAAAAACTGACGGCTTGAGGAGAAAGGGCAAGATGGGGTGGGAAGGGATGAGAAGAAGATGTGCACCTCGACGGGATGCGTGAAGAGCTTTTCCAATTTAAGTCCCCCAGCAGGCCAAACCCCAGCATGCTCCAGAATACGTTCATGGGGTGGGGAGGGAGAAGCATGTTTCTTTTTCGGCCGCATCACCAAGTGCCACCCCTCTTCCCCGCCGTGGTTTTGTTTTAGGGGTTTCTTTTCCTGAACTCATTGCTCACGCAGCAGCAGCGCATCCCGCCGGGTTATTGTTTGGCTTTCGAAAGAAGACAGAGAATTTGAAGGGAAAAAAATGAATCCAAGTGGGGGCTAGTATTGTTTTCACGCCGTCCTCCTGCCTTGCCCCGCCAACTGGCAGGAGACAGCAGGCAGCAGATGTCTCGGGAGGACAAAGCCAGACACACACTACACCAGACGCTCATAATTGATGGCTTTTGTCGAGTGGGGCTTGCGTTAGGTTTTCTCTCCCCCCCCCGCCTCTTGTCTTTGACTTTCTGTGTGTGTTTGTGTGTGTCCCCTCCACCCGCCACCCCTTTGAAAGCAGATCAGAGAGTGGGATGACTTTCTCATTTGCACTGGGTTTTCTTCCTCTCAAGTGTTTGTGTTTTCCTCTTATTTCACTGTATTGTCACACGGACAGCTCGGGGATGAGGAAAAGCAGCACCTTCCCATGAGCTGAATGATGGGTTACCTGAAGATGCTGAAGCAAAAGGGGTGTTTTAAAGGGATCAGAAGTAACGTGCCCACCGTCATCTTGCCAGTAACCTCCTCAATGGATTGAGAAACGTGTCCCCTGAGCTGTGAGCTCTGGGACACAGGGGATTCTGCGGCTCTTGCTGCTCAAGTCGCCATTATCCCTCAGCCACTATAACCCTTCTTTTTTTCTGTAGTAACTTTTTTTGTTTCCATTGAAGGAGTGCTTTATTGTAATTACTGTTATGGTTGTAATTATACATTTAAATCCAGGCCTGTTATAGTCGGGCCTAATAATGTACAGGGCGAGGGAGAAATGAAGGTTTGATGTTCTTTTGGAGACTGCATAGAGAAGACAAGCAGCGTTTGGCAAAAAGGAGGGAAAAAAAGGAAGAGGAAAACATAGGAAAAGCCAAAAATAGAGGTTTTGAGGCTGGCTTCTAACTAGCTGAATTTGCTATCCAGTGTTTCTAGGTGTGCGGTGTACAGGAGTGGCTCTGTCCTGTGTTTAGTGTAAGTAGCACCATGTCATTGAGGGTTGGGTGATGTATTTGGAGAGGGAGAGTTTGCTCTGGGATCCCTGTGTTGCTCCACGCTGGAGCAGCCTGAGAGAGAGAGTGGCTGCAGAGAGTGATGGAGTGATGCTGCCTTGGTGCAGAAATGCCCAGAGGGCAAGGAGGCTGGTAGTGAGGAACGCCACACAGTTGCATCACACCCCAGAGCATGAACCAGACTTGGTGGTCTCCTTGTTTGCTTGTCTAGTAATGTTTTGACTTACCAAATCACTTCAGGTGCTTATTTTGGTGAAGCCTAATGGGGATGCGAGCTGCACCATCCCATCTGTGCAGTGGAATATGAGCTGGAGAAGACATGATGTTTGCAGCCCATCCTGTTTTCTTCTTACTATTTCCTTTCCTTTCCTTGGTGATAAGAAGAGAATTTACGCCACCATGCCAGCACACGTGGACCCTGGACCAGGCAGCCTGGGTCTGAACTCAGCAGCTCAAACCCCTTTTTTCAAGCAAGATGTTGAATTTCTGATGGTTTGTAGAGAAGAGAGATTTCACCCTGACCTCTCTGGATGTGCAGTATGTTCTCGGGTGCCTTATGAATGTGTTGGTCTGTCTGTGATGGGGAGGAAGCTTTCGCTGCAGCATTTAAAGGGCAGAAATTTCCAGCAGACAAAACACTGCAGGAGGCAAGAGACCTGCTGCTGTAGTTCAATATTATTTGAATATTCATCTGTTTGTCTGCAGATGTGGTGTCAAATCCGCATATGCAGCAAGAGGAACGAGTTGGAAACAGCAGATTCAGTTCTCCGGTCTACCCAGAAAGCAGCAAAATGACTGCTGGAATGCCCTGGAACTGTCTGGAAAGACTGATTTCTACTTCGTGGATTCAAGCCTGGGATCTTCACGTGGTGATGGCGCCTTGCGTTGGGTCAACTTTGTTATTAGCAATGGGGTTTGATAGTGTTAATGAGCAGCTGATTAAGGCAGCAAAGCCCGTCAGTATTATAAGGCTCAGGGTTGCTCCCATTGCTTTTGGCTTTTCCTGCTCCTTGGTTTCTCAGGGAGCAGATGTGAAGGGGATATAAAACCCATCGCAGCGCACCCAGGCACAGCATTGGTCTTCTGGGAGAAGACCTGAAAACCACTTCTGTCTTCTTCTTGTTTTTAAAGAACAGAAAGTCCCTGAACCAGGGGACAGCCTGATGGTTTGGGGTGCCAGGGATCCTCCCGACAGTGATCCAGATCACTGCTCTGGCCTCTGCCACTTATCCCTTTCCCGGACAATTGGGGATTTTGCTTTGAAAACCTGTATTTTCACCCATTAGCGCATCAGGAGGCATTCAGCCGCAAAGTGTAAGCCACATGGCCGTATTTCTGCTTAAGCATTACCCTACCCCTACCAGCTGTGAAGGTTTATTCACTTTTCCCATTGGGGTGCAGTCCTGCAACCCCCAATAACCAGGCTTGCCCAAGGCTTTCCCCTCCAACACTGGGGTTTCTCCCACTGAAGAACTTCTATGTGAAATGCGTTGTTTTTTAATGTCTTGCCATTTATCTCCGCTATTAACGTACATTCATGCAGCCATTAACTGCTTTGGTACATCCGTTACTCCGTTGATGTGTGAGAGTCAAAATGTTGACCAGAATGTTGGGTTTTTCTTCCCAGAATTATGTGCTGCCAATGTTACCTTGCTGAAGTCCATTAGGAAGGAGCTGGCAGGCGCGTGGCATCATTAACCACAGAACCATGCAGGGAAAAGAGGTGCCACAAGTTCATTTGATAGGGCAGGATGGGGAGCAGCACCGGAAAGTTTTTGGGATTCCTGGTGATGTCATTGAGTATTTTCTTCTCTCTTTTTTGGCTTTCTTCAGAAATAGTCACCAAAGAGTGTGTTTCACTGAATCCCAGGCTGGTTTGGGTTGGAAGGGACCTTAAAGTTCTAACCCCCTGCATAGCAGGAACACCTTCCACTAGACCAGATTGTGAAGGTGCAAAGCCACTGGCTATGGCTCCCTCAGTTAGCCAGGTTTGATCTTCACTGCTCAATAGATATGTCCTTGTGGGGATTTAGTGTGTTGTCCCCATACGGCTACATCAGCAAAGAGGAAAATAACCTCCTCAGGCCAAATGTGTGTGTGGCCAAACCTCGGGCTAGTGTAAAGGTGAGTGTCTGAAGCATCTGCAGAGGAGCGATGCTCTGCACCACCGCTGTGCTGGTCCCCCTCGGATGCAGAGCAGCTTTGCCAGCTCCCTGTCAGACTCCACAGCATCCAATTCACCTCATTCCCAGTGAAATCATTTCCAAACTGAAGGTTTTTGCTACCCACAAAGGACTTGCTCCGTTCTCTCCCATGAGGGGTATCACCCCTTCTTGGAGAAGTCTCATGTCTATGGAGGTGAAATGAAAATGGGGGGAAAAAAGGAAAAGTAAGCAATTTGCTTGGTTCCTCTCTTCCCCTGATGGAGATTAATTAGTATCTATTCTTGTCATGATTGATGGATTTGAAGGAAAACTTGTCGGAATAACTTACGATTTATTTTCGTGCTTATTTTTGTAACATCCCTCACTTGGAAGCCTCCTAAAATCTTAAATATGATTTTATTTTACTTTCTGTCTCCACTAGGTATTTTATGGCTTTACACTAATTTTGCTCTTCTTGGTGTTAGCTATTAGCCAGTCCCAGTGACACTTTCAGTATTTTTTCAGGAGGAACGACACTAAGGGTTGCAAAGTCCACTGTGGATAACCAAGGGAGCTGCGGTGCCCTGCAGAACACGGAGTTAATGCTAGCAGTTCATTATTATTATTTTTTAAATGTATTTATTTGCATTTGGAAAAGCAACATTTTTAATTTAATCCTATTTGTTAAACTGAGCGCTTTTAAGAAAACAAAAAGATGAGAAAATGTTTTGGGGAGAATAAAGGCTAGGTATTCATACTAGAGAAAACACAAAGTTGTTGTTTTCAGATTCCAGAGACTGTTACAACAAGGGAGCTAATAATTCTTTGTGGCAATTCAGTCTTTGTTTATAGAACATCCAGACCCACTGTATGCTATAAAACGGATCATCAAGTAATAAATGTTTAAAGCTTGACATCTTCCCATCTCTTTGTGGGTGCGCACTGTTGCTCGTGCTGGTCTGGGAGGGACCTTCCTTTTGTTTATGATGGAAGAAAGGGAAGATACGCAGATGAAAAGCATCCCTAACAAAAAATCCCACTGTCTGCTTGGAAATGTGGCAAAAATCCTTCTCTCCTGGTGCCAGGTTGGATCCTGCACATTGGTGTGGCTTCGGTTGGGTTTATCCCTCTCCCCATTTCTTTGGGGGTTAGGATGAAGCCCATGGGAGTGGTGCAAAGGCCTCAGAAGTCCTTAGGTGATGGATTAGGCCCATCTCCTGTCTGTGCCTCCACAGCCATCTGCTCGCCAGCCTGTGTCCCAAGGGAATTGCCCAGTCACCTGTTTGTGTCCAACATCAGCTGGACCCGGGGGTCTGCTGGAGGACCCCACATTTACCACATCCACTTCACCCAATGCTGTAGCACACAGCAGCAGCGATGGCTCACAAACCACTTCTGCTTCTACCACAATCACAGAATCCCAGCCTGGTTTGTGCGGGAAGGGACCTTAAAGCTCATCCATTTCCAACCCCTGCCATGGGTAGGAACACCTTCCACTAGAGCAGGTTACTCCAAGCCCCTGTGTCCAACCTGGCCTTGAACACTGCCAGGGATGGGGCATCCAACCTTCTACAACATATGTTTGGGAAAGCAGTTTTTCATCTAAGTCTGCTCTGGAAAACCCTGCTCTAAGCAGAGCCAATTCGTTTTTGGCTAACTGGAATGCATGCATTGGCTCAGGAAGCCGCACGGGTCACGGGAGGTGAGCGCTGTGCCCCTGTGTTACTGGGCTGTGGCCAGCAGATTGGAGGTGAAACGGTTCCTGCTTTTGAAGAAACGCTGTTGTGAAACGCTGTACGTGACCGTGTGTGCGTGCTGGGACCCCGCTGCAGAGCGGCCAACCTGCAGAATGAGCACAAACAGGAGGTGGTAGAAGGTGGATCCCTGCCCCTGGCTGGGGACTCCGCTCATCGCTGTGAGCCCATGAGTAAATCAGTGAGAGGCAGTGCGAGTGACCCAGTGCTCCAGGCAACCCCGTGTCTGCTTAGGGAGAGCGCTTTGGGTTTATTAAACGCTTCCTGACTTGTGCTTTCAGGATCATCTCCTCTTGCATCTCCTAGAAGCTCCGTACTAACCTTACAGTCCATGCAAAGCATTTGATAGGACTTTAACTCAATTTCCCAAAGAGCTCATTTTTCTCTGCCCTTTTGCCTGCATTTAAGGTCTCAGCCATCACAGGCAACATCCACACTAGTAAATTAGACATAGCCAAGGTCAGCTGGTGGAGAATGACCCATGTCCTTCATGGAACCGAGCTGATCCATGATGTTTGCTTCCCTTTTTCACAACCCCTTGTGCTTTATTTCCCCCAAAGCCCGTTTCTGCTGCAGGTCCCTGGGGCAGTGCACCCGGACTGGGTCCCACACACAGGGGACAGCAGTGTCCCCACACCTCTTCTCAGTGCTGACATAGAAGGTCAATGACATGATGTACCAGGCAGTGTTAGTTATGATGTGGGGCTCCATCTGCTCCATCCTTCTGCCCCACAGCAGGACCAACCACACCAGCACCCTTCCTGATCATAAAACCTATAGTGATGGAGGGCAGATTTCCCATTGCCTCCCCAAATTGCCTTGTGATGGACCGCAGGCTCATTCCTGGGTATTTGCATAGGCTGTAAAACCCCTGTTCAGTCCTTTGGGCAATCACCAGATGTTGCTTTGGGTTATTTTGATGATAGCACAGGGAAAAACAATAAACTGGTCCATGCCATCTGCCACTGAAAAGCTGACCCAGTAGGAGCTGGGTTTATCATGTTACTTCTAATGACTCTCCTGTGTCCTTCCCATGATTTCTGTTGCTGCATCAAGTGGGTGGGAGAAAGTTTTGCAGGAAGCGAGACCGATCACTGCTGGTAAATGAGGAATGAAACCATCCAAATCTCCTCCAAAGCCACCCTTTCCAAGGATCCATCTCTAAATGTCCCTGTCACCCTCCCCACCCAGGCCCTACGGCTCCAGGATGTGTTGGGGCTGGAGTTTGGTTTGTTCCATCAAGGCATCTGGACCATCTTCAGGCAGAGGATATCAACAGTGGAGTTGGGATGGGAGCAGCCAAGAGCAAGGACATTCTCTGGGACCACTGAGATGTTGAGTGAGAGAACAGCCTGCAGCGAGCAGAAGGTTCTGGAGCAGATGGATGGGCACTGCTCAGATCTGAAGCTGTCAAGATGCAGGAGCATTTCTGTGCATTCCTCGTGGCTGCCAAAACCCCAGACAGCAGCAAGTAAAGCAACACCATGAATCCAAGTTTCCTTGGCTTTCCTAGAACACAGCAAACCTGCAGATAGAGGTTGTTCTCCTCTTCCAGCAGCGCCATTTCTAATACTGGATACTAAAAGGGGTTACTAAATGCTCGTGCTGTTGGTAAAATGGGTAACAAAGATAAATCCTAAGTGACAAAGCACGTTCACACTTAATATAGCAGCACTGCTGCCGTGTTTTGCATGAACTGTAGCTGAAGTGATTATTGCTTGGGGTGCAGAACGAGCAGCAATATTTAAACCATAATGCACATTATAAAACTATATGGAATCATAGAGTCATACAGGTTGGAAGAGACCTCAAGGATCATTCAGTCCAACCTTTCTAGGCACAGCATGACCTACACTAAATATCCCAGCACCCTGTCCAGCCCAGTTTTAACAATGTCCAATGTTGGGGAATCCACCACTTCCCTGGGGAGATTATTCCCATGGCTGGTTGTTCTCATTGGGAAAAATTTTCACCTTGTGTCCAACTGGAATCTCCCCAGGAGTAACTTGTGCCCGTCGCCCCCCATCTTTTCCATGGGAGTCCTTGTAAAAAGGGAGTCTCCATTGTAGCTACCCTTTAAATACTGGAACATAGTAATAAGGTTTCCCCTGAGCCTTCTATTGTATGACCTCTTCCTTTTGGATCCTACATTATGATCTCTAATTATAAAGCTGAAGTCTCATGTGGCACATAAATGTGACTGCTGTGCCTGGCTTTTTCTGTCCCCCTCCTCAGGACTTCTCTGAATTAATTCCTAGATCCGTATTCCTGCAAAAAATACCCCATCCTTGGGCTTTAATGTCCTGATTTGATTTCCAGGGGTGCTTGTGACTCTTGGAATGTTGCTCTGGATGAGGACGGGGTCTCAAGGATGGATGGCCCCAGGGCAGGCCACCAAAGTGGAGCTGCCTTAAGGAGGTTTAGGTTCTTCTGCCCCATGAAAAGGCATCGCTCCCCTCAGAGCTGCAGCCTTCGAAGGGGGTTAGTGGTTGCAAAGAGCAAAGCCTTGGTGGACTGAATGCTAAACTGATGCCTCATCCCGTGCTGGATCAACGCTGGCTAACCATTTCCCACCAGTCATAGCCATGCCACAGAGTTAATGGGAAAACATGCAAACATCCCTCTCAAGAGAAAAGCCGAGATTTCAAAACACCATTCCGTCCTAAATCGCCCGAGTCTTTCACCAAACAAAGCATTTTGTTTCAATGTATGTTATGTTGCTGTAGCAATAACATTTAAACAAAGTGGACTTTATTAGCACAGACCTTTTCAATAACTTCCCATAGAGCTTTCCCATCAAAAGTTTCCACTTTTTAAAGAGATGCTGGGAGGTGGCAAAGTCCTGATGGGAGCAGCAGTCACCTCCGCTCTGCATTGCATAGTGCTGGGGCTTCTTCAACCTCTGCGCCTCTTCTTCCAGCCCCTCCAGGGGAAATGCATCAGCATTTAATGTCCATCCCATGTGTCATTCCTCAGTGCCCAAATGCGTGGCATGTATGGTGTGGGTTCACTGCCAAGATGGGGAGGGAGCTGCACAGACCCTGCTGATGCTGCTGGTAAACCCCACAGCGGTCAGTGATGATGGAGCTGTGAGAAGAAACCAGGGCCTGGAGCAGATCAGTGCCTTTGCAACTGGTAGAGATGTGTTTGGCTGTGGAACTGGACTGCAGTGAGCATCTGAACGTGCGTGAGAGGTGAGGAAAGCAGCCCATGAGATTCCCAGGCATCTAGAACCCGTGCAAAGCCGAAATGGGTGGTTGTAGGGACCATTTCCACACTTCCGCAGGCAGGCAAGAGCCTGGGTTTTACCTGAGGGATGCTCAGAGGTACCGGTGGCATCCCCAGGCTTCCTGGTCCAAAGACAAATCCCATCAGGTCTTGCTTCATGCATGCACCAGACAGGAGTTCCGTTTGGTTATTGTCCTATGAGTGGAGATGGGAACAAGCAGCTCCCTCTCACCTTTAACATAATGATAGTGATGCCTGCAGGAGCCTGGGCTCTCTGGGCACACAGCCCCATGCCCCAGCACCAGATGTGCAATCCCCTGTGGCTGGAGCCAGAGCCAGAGTGCCATGCACATGTGAGCAGCATCAGCCTGATGTGCCATGGTTAGGCATTGGCTGACCTGAGGGTTCCCCAGGTCCCACATGTCACCCACAGCCAAGTATCTGTCTCTGGCACCTTTTTGTCCGTGAAACCTGAATGAAATCCCAATGGGCGTTTACTGCTCCCATCCTTGATAGCATCTCCTGATCCACAGTGGTTCTCCTGTAGCTTGGACCGCCATGGGTAGGGAGAAATCCTCCATTGTGCTGTCCAGCTGTGCCCCAGAGCTACAGATCTCTCTTTCTGCAGGAAAGTGTGTCCCAGACAGGTCTCAGGGCTTACGCCAAGGGGAAGTCTGTGTTTTAATGCCTTGCAGAAGGGCCCATAGCAATGGGATGAATCCAGTATCCTGCAGGTTCATCCCCTCCAGCAGCCTTGCAGGACCATCCTCTTCACCTACTATCACCTCTCCAAACCCCAGTGAGCAATCAGGGACCTTAGCTGGGGCTTGACCCTCCCAGAAAACTCCCAGCCCAGCTCTTAATCCTTCAGATACCTCCAGGTATTTCTTCTCATCCATCAGCCCCAGGTACAGAGATGTGACACCACATAGAACCATAGAACCACAGAATCATAGAATAATAGAATAACAGAATCCCAAACTGGTTTGGGTTTAATGGTTTTTGTTTAAGGTTATGAAGATAGGCTGATAAAGTTAGGGCTGTTCAGCCTGGAGAAGACAAGGCTGTGTGGAGACCTCATAGCAGCTTCCAGTATCTGAAGGGGGGCTATAGGGATGCTGGGGAGGGACTCTTCGTGAGGGACTGCAGGGAGACGACAAGGGGTAATGGGTTCAAACTTAAACAGAGGAAGTTTGGATTGGATATGAGGGAGAAATTCTTTACTGTAAGAGTGGTGAGGCACTGGAATGGGTTGCCCGGGGAAGTTGTGGATGCTTCATCCCTGTCAGTGGTCAAGGCCAGGCTGGACAGAGCCTTGGGTGGCATGGTTTAGTGTGAGGTGTCCCTGCCCATGGCAGGGGGGTTGGAACTGGATGATCTTAAGGTCCTTTCCAACCCTGACTATTCTGTGATTCTATTCCATGATTCTATGATTCTATTCTACTGTATTCTATGACCTTAAAGCTCATCCAACTCCAACCCCCTGCCATGGGCAGGGACACCTTCCACTACAGCAGGGTGCTCCAAGCCCCTGTGTCCAACCTGGCCTTGAACACTGCCAGGGATGGGGCACCCACAGCTTCTCTGGGCACCCTGTGCCAGCGCCTCAGCACCCTCACAGGGAAGAGCTTCTGCCTAAGAGCTCATCTCAGTCTCCCCTCTGGCAGGTTAAAGCCATTCCCCCTCGTCCTTTCACTCTCCCAGTAGTTAGTGCCACCAGCACATGGGGTGAGAAGGGCACCTTCAAGCTCAGAGGTCAATTTTGAAACAACACTTTTTGATATTTCTAAGTTTTGAGCTCTGAAACAGCTCAAATTCACCTTTTAAAGCAGGTCTGGAAGAGGCCAGATTGGGTAAATGGGCAGCTACGGCCGCATGAGGGTGGGAGGACAAACTGCATCAGGAGGTTGGTTACCAGAAACCCGTCTGGTGGCAATCACACATCATCTGGTGAAAAACTGGTTTGAGGGCAAGCGCCGTAAGACGTTGCTCTGGGGAGAGAAAGACGACAGTGGTTGTGAAACCCAGGTCGTGGATTGTTTTACAGCGAACTTTTAACTTCGATCCCTAGGGCTGTGTTTTAGAACCCGTGCGAGAAATCAAACCCCAGTTTGCAGCCCTGCTCTGTTCTTCTAAAGCACGAAAACGCAGCGTGTCTGCTTGGAAACGAGGTTTTGGGCTGGTTTCCTAAAGATAAAAGCAGTCTTCTTTTTTTGGGGGGGTGATGAAGCGTTTTGGAGGGGGATTGTGTCACATGTGGAGACTGCAGGTGGTTTTTACATCACTGCGTGGACACATCCTCGTGTATTCTTCATATAAAATTGCACTTCTGTTGCTCCTGTGAGCACTTAAAAGCGGTGCTGCAGGGGCTCACTGCTCTCCCATTGCCCAAATAGCCCAGCTCTGCTGCTTGGGTTCTGATTTTTGGCCCAATTTACCCATTTTTTGCCCTATTTGGTCTCTGTCCTGTAACCTGAACTTCCCTTTGCTTCCTTTGTGTTTGCAGACAGGGCTCCTTCCTCTCCAGCTCCGTGTTCTCACATTTGGCCACCTCCTCTTCCTTTCCACAGCCATGGATGTATGCTCCTCAGGGATAACAAGTTCTCCTTGTGCCTGTCCCTGTTTGCATTCACCTTTTTGGATATAGGCGACCATCCTACTCCCTGGAGTTCCAATTTAGATCCCACCACCTTGCACAAGGGTTTTCTGCTGCTGCGTGCACTTTGCCTGGGCTTTGCTGGGTTCACATCCCAAAATCCCACCTTCAATCACCACCATCCATGTGCACCGACGTCACCCATGGAAATGCTGCAAGGAGGTTGCAGGGAGCCTTATGTCCCTCTGCTCCTCTTGCCTCTCTATAAACAGCCCAGTTCCTCCCCTAGTTACCCTCTCCCCCACCTAATTTCCCCCTGTGGCACTGGATCCTAAGGGAAGCAATGAAACAGGGATATCCAGAAGAGCCCTGAGGAAAGGCAAGTCCAAGCAGCCATGATGTGGAGACCTGGCCAGCCCCATGGTCTGGCCGTGCACCATGATCATGCATCCAGGAGATGCTCTCATGGGATGGCTGGGACGCATGTCCCTGTGCTTCATCCCACCTGGTGGTTTGAGGACACCCAGGGGGGCTGATGGAGGGGTGAGGGTCAGAGCTGGGTTATCCACATGTGCCGGAGCCTATTTTCTGGTGGGAAATTTCGGGATAAAATTAGAAATAAGTTGAACTTTATCTATTACTTGAACTGAGGCTGAACTCAGCCCTGGTTTGGTTTTTCCAAGTTTAAAAGAGTTCATGAGGAGGGACATAGAGGGGGGTGGGGGGACGCTGGATTCTTTTTGCTCTGTCTGTGATTTTGCTGGAGCTTGGCTACCCCATCTGCTTGGAGAGGCTCTTCTTGCAGTTATTTCCTGTTGGAGATGGTGATGTGGTGGCTCAAATACTGCCTCAGTCACTTGTTCCGTGTCAGGTATTTGGGGTTGGGGTAGTGCAGGCTGAGCAAGCCTTCCCTGTGCCACACATAGGTCAGCACTGGGTCCGGCTCAGCTCAGCCCAGGATGGGAATGGTTTTGGTGGGTGCCATACTGTGCAAAAGGATCACAGTTCTCTACACTGGGGATGCTTTGAGGGCTTTTTGGCATGCTTTTGTCCCATGCCAACTAGTTTGGCTTCCAGGCAACTTTCCAGCATCACCAAGGGGTTCATATGGGCCTGAAACTACTCCAAATAATAGAACTGTAGAATGGTTTATGTTGGAAGGGACCTTAAAGCTCATCCAGTGCCAACCCACTAGAGCAGGTTGCTCCAAGCCCCTGTGTCCAACCTGGCCTTGAACACTGCCAGGGATGGGGCAACCACAGCTTCCCTGGGCACCCTGTGCCAGCGCCTCAGCACCCTCAGTTTCCAAGTGGCCACCCCATAGTGGAGATGAATTTGCTTGTCTGGACGCACGCCATGGGATTGGGAGCCGGTGCTGTGTTCCACGTCCCTGACCCCATGCCCATGGGTTGTGCAAGCTGCTGGCATCTGTGCGAAGGTGTGTGGATGGTGCAGAGAGCACGTACAGGGCTGTCCACCACACTCGGGTGAGGAAGGTACCCTCTGGGCCATGGGCAGCAGCACAAGGCCGTGGTTATGAAGGTTTCACATCAGACCCCAGCAGAGCTGCAGAGGAGGAATGGCACTGCATCATTCCCGGGAGAGCTGTGCTTCCCGACGAGCCGACCATCTCTTCCAAGAACAGGGACTTTCACCACATGGTTATTTCACCTCCTAAGTCATTCAAGAGTTAGTAGGAACTTCACCAAAATGGACCTTCTGATTTTAACAAAGAAGCCTCCCAGATCACTGACAAATTTAGGGAATGCGCAGGGCAGACTCATTTCCTGGAATAGGATCTACTGGAGAAAAAGTCCCTCCAGGCTGGCTCCTAACTATGACACATTTGATAGCCATTCAAGGACTACTGGGAAACATGTGTCATTTGTCTCCGTGAAGCTTCAGACGGTTTCATCATCAAGTCTGACTGCTCCGTGCAATAAAACCGGCTAACATCTACGAGCAGCGGTGTAACCTCGGGTGTTTGGATGTGTCAGGGGGTGATTTATGTCTCCTCTCCGAGGTTTCACACACTGGTGTGAAGTGGCTTCATCCCTCTTGCGCTTTGCTTCCTTTCCTCCCCGCTGGGTGACCTGCATTGTCCCATGAAGCACAGGCTGCCCTCGGGTGTGCCCGACGCACCAGGACTGTCAATGGACTTTGGCACCTTAAAGCGTGGAAAACCCGGCGTGCCGGAGGGAGGGATAGGTGCCCAGCGTCCCGGAGATCGGATTGCCCCGGGGGATTTGCTGGGAGTCCCATGACGAGCCTGGAAGGGAGCCCAGACCACAGGGCACCATCGCGCTTTCCACCCAGGGCACTACGGAGGTCTCCGGAGGACAACCGGTGGCCTCTGTCCCTTACTGTCACCCCTGTGTGTGTGTGCAAACCCCAACCCCACATCTGCCCGAGGTCTCACTGGGGTGTGATTGCCCCTTACCACCTAGGACTGCCCATGTACGGGATGAGGGCATGTGGTGGTGGGTTGCCTTGGTGCTAATCACTCACTGGTCCCAGGGGACCAAACCTATGCTTCACTTCAAGAGGTATTTACCATGGCTCGGCCCCCATCACTCACCCACTGGCAGCCTGACCTTGCTGCCTTGGGGTGTTTCGTAGCACAAGTCTTGATCTCCAGCCGTGGCCTGCTTCCCTGCGCTGCTTCAAGTGCATGAGCTGCCCTTTTCACTCCCAATTCACGAGAGCTGCAGCTTTGGCCATCAGCACTGTCCATCCTCTGCAGCCTCACAGGGTCACCGCTGGCCATACAATCCCAGACTGGTTTATATTGGAAGGGGCTTTAACGCTCATCGAGCTCCAACCCCTGCCATGTGCAGGGACACCTTTCACTAGAGCAGGTTGCTCCAAGCCCCTGTGCCCAACTTGGCCTTGAGCGCTGCCAGGGATGGGGCAGCCACAGCTTCTCTGGGCACCCTGTGCCAGTGCCTGGTGAGGTTCTCAAGGCCCCTTGCAGGTTTGTTTCCCCTCCAAGGTGTCAGACAGGATCTCGGTGCAGGCAGATGAGGAATCCAGCGCCGCAGAGGGGTTCTTTAATCTCACCCGTCTCAGCTCCGCCGACCCTACAAGCTGTTTCTAGGAGTCCTTGCCCAAATGCTCTGTCTCCAGGAAACGCCATTATCAGCCACCCCCATCGGCTGCTCCATTTCGAGCTCCCCACATCGCTCCCGGGGCACCCGTTCCCAATCCAATTTCTACTGGAAGCAGATAAGGAAGAGGAAGGAGATAAGGGTTGGACGGCAGCCTGGTCACTGCTGCTGTCCCCCTGACTCACAAGGGAGAGATGTCAGCGTGGGAAGGACACAGGGACACAGCTGGAGTGGTACTTGTGGCCCTGCAGCAGCTTGGCACAGCACGGACAGCCTCTGGTCCTTTGGGACAGTGGGGTGGCACCAAGACCAAAGCACTTGGGGTAGATTGGGGTGATGCATTCACCCTCCTTCACGGGTGTGCACACCCAAAGCTGCCCATTCACAAGCATATACAGGAAGAGGGTTCAAGTTTAGGCTGGACTATGGGGACTTCAGCATTGCTCAGTCCTTCATCACCATACATGCTGCAGTGTGAGGGTTTTCATCCCCAAAAGCTCCAGCACAACGTCATACCTCTTTTCCCTTTGCACCCATCTCCTCCCTTCCTCTGCAGTACCAAAATGGACAGATCAGTGACAAAAACAATAGGTGGATACGATGGTTCGGGATCATTCTTTCAGTCTCCCCACTGGCCAGGGGCAGCTGACTCGTGGATGCCTTTATCTAAACCTAAATAGTTAATAGGATGCTGAGCAAAGGTCCCCCCCTTGGCTTCCAGTGCAGGTGCCAATGGAAATCATGCTGAGGGCTGTAGTGCTCGGTGTTGTAACAGCCAGCCTCTGCCATGTCCCTTTGCCAGGCCACCAATGTCACCACGAAATCTTGTTTCCAGATACTGCTGCCCTGGTGCGGATTAACCTACACCTCTGAAGGAGGACACCCCTCTATCCATGGACCCTTTCCAAAAGGGTTTATTGTCTCCAAACTGCAGGTTTTGGTAGGAAATGGGGTTTTTAAGTTTTATTTTGACTGTTGTCTATTTGTGAACAAAAGAAAGAAAACGTAAGAGAGCAGTTTACAAAGGTTGAGAAGCAGGAGGATGGGAGTAATGATTAATCAGCAGTGGCTGGCAGCGGCTTTGCTCACCTAAAAGGACCTGGACTAGGGGTCACTTCACAAAGGGACCTGGAACTTATAAAAGAGCTTGTCCTGGCCTGAGGGAAGGAGAAAGAGGGGAAACAAAGAGGAGGAAGGTGAAGCAAGGAGGGGAAAAGCCACCAGGATCCCACAGGAAAATTCACACCTCCTTCCTGGCCCTCTGTTCCCCACATTCACCCTCTGTTTCCAGGGCGTTTTCTCCCTCTCAAGTAATGGACACAACTGAACTTCTCAGACGTACAAACTGCTCTGGGAGCTACCCCTTCCCAGATCTGACATGTTTGATCCGGAAAGGGGGCTGTGGGGACTGTTCATTGCCCATCATTAGTGGAGGTGCCTCAACTCCAGGATGATGCCCACCCCATGGACCCCTTATCTCCTCCGACTTCTTTAACCAATGGTGGGCTTGAAACTGAGCCTCAGGGGAATTCAGGATCATCGCCCTTGGTGGAGTTGACACCACTAAATGCTAATGAATCATGGAATCCTGGAATGGGTTGGGTTGGAGGGAACTCAAAGCTTCTCTGGGCACCCTGTGCCAGTGCCTCAGCACCCTCATGGGGAAGAACTTATGCCTAAGAGCTCATCTCAGTCTCCCCTCTGTCAGGCTAAAGCCATTCCCCTTGTCCTGTCCTACAGGCCCTTGTCCAAAGCCACTCTCCAGGTTTCTTTGTGTGAAGACGCAGTTAGATGTATTTTAGTCTCAAACGGCCTGAATTAATATCTGCAGGGGAGTAAATGGAGCTTTTTGCCCAATGTCTCTGCAATGTGTCCAGACATCTCTACCAAAACATTGCATTCAAAACATCCTCAGCAGACACAAAGTGCACGCACACAGTTTGATGCTTTATCTTACTGATCCTGGGCCAGGTGTTCAAGCAGAAAGAATACTTTCATCTCTCTCTGTCTGTTCGGGTAGGGTTGAATGTTTTTGTTCTACTAGGCGTTCTGATGTCCATTGTCTGAAGGAGAAACCCACTGTGTATTGATGGCTGTTGCTTATCTCACCTTTGATGCTGTTCCTGTCATCCCAGGGCCTTATCTTCAGTTGAGTCAATTGAATACCTAGAGCTGATTGCAGTAAGACAAAATATATTTTCTTATCAAAATGTCTTTGTGGAGAAAATCGCCATTTGAAAATGGATTAAAGGTGGTTTTGTCCTTGCTTTTATATAACATCAGGCTGCTGTGCTGCTCCCTACCCCGCACAAAGGATCTTCACCTGGGTTTTCCATGGAGCCCTGCTAGTCAAGACTGGGCCCATCCACGGGTTCCCAAAACCATGTAGACCACAGAGGAACCGCAAATTTCTGTCATGTGTTTCACACCTCTTTGGAAATGAGATCCTGAAGCACATACGAGTGATGGTTGGGAAGTTGGAACCACTGAGCTGGTTCTCATTAAACCCCCCCCAACCTCCCTATGGTCTTACTTCAATTTGGTGCAGAGAATAACTGCTCTTAACACACACATCCCTCACCTCTGTGAAGCCATAAAAAGCTGGGAGATGGCTGGACAACAGCTATTATACAAATTCTCTATAATAACGAGAGAATAAAGATGCTGTAATAAATAGCATTTACCTGAATAAGTAATGTTTAATGAATGCTAGATAATGCTTTAGTAATAGAGGTTGTGAATAGAGAGAGTCTGAAGGAGAGTGTATAAAATGCTTAGAAAATTTAAAGTTATCCCAAAAAGGAAGCTTGAAGGGCCTGCGGTTGTTTAGTTTAAAGGAGAAAAACAGCAAGGAGACATAGTAAATCGTAAAATATAGCTGCTGAGAGAAAGGAAATAGACTCTTCATAATAGCAGAGGAAGGGCTAAGAAGTCATGGGCTTAACCTGCAGGAAGGAAGATGCAGCTTGGGTAACAGAGGGCAGTTTGCCTACAGAGGGGACAATTAAGGCCTGGAAAAACTGCCTGAAAAAAAAAAACAGTGGAGCTGCATTTCAGGTTTGTAAGAACAGGCTGGAAAAACATGGATCAAAAGTGATTTAAGGACACCTGAATTGCCCTTGGTTTGAGTGGTAGGTTAGCTGTTTTCCAGCGCTCTTTTCCAGCCCCATTTTGTATTATTCAGTTCGTTTTTCTTCCTCGGTTGGGTGCATTTTGAAATTGGAGGATTTTTCTCATGTTAGTGTTTTTCTCCCTGGTCTGCAGGGAAGACATCTCCTAACAAATCTCCAAAGGACATATACGATGCCAAGAAACCTGTAGATCAGACATTATTAATGGCAAACCCTAGAGATTTAGTAGACATTATTACAGATATTCAGGTCCAATGATGAACAGATGGGAGCTCAGTTCCTAAAATGTCATCTTTTGAAGAGACGTCCCCTGTACCAACCCTGAACGTGGGAGACGAAGACTTGTTTCCATGAGATGTCATGTATCTGTGGATAGTGCCGGCCCTTGTGTTCCTGGCACAAATGAAAGACCAGCTTAAGCACAATAAATCCTTTTGATGTTCCTCAGGCCTGAGCTCCAAGGACAGATAAATGATAATAAGATGGTGATGAAGAGAAAGCAGACAATGCTTTACGTCTTGGAGGTTTTTAACGGAGGAGGCAATGTGGCATGGAGAAACACACCAAATAAAGCTGGGTCTGGAGAGCCTCGTCTTGGGAAGGTCCCAAAAACTAATGAGGTTTTAAGGAGGGGTTACAAGACAAGGGTGAGCAGCGAGCGGTTAGGAGGAATTTTAATTAACATCAGCGTTTGCAGTGTTACTTAATAAGGTCCAAAAAACATCTGAGAGCAATGAAAGCTGAAACCAGTGTTTTTAGAGCAGAGGCAAGTGTGGGGCTGGGGGAGCAGGGTTGGATTCCCAGGGGATGAGGGCAGATGAAGTGCCGGGAGCTCCTTGGGACAGAAAGGCTCAGAGATGTGGTTCTGGGGGGTTGCTGGGTCACAGCCCTGGGTGGAGGAAGGGCTGAGCATCCCCGGGATGGGGGATGCCCCGTGTGTGCCGGTGCTCATTGTAGGGGCAGCACCAGCCACCCGAGGTGGCATTTAGGGAGGTTGAAGATGAGCAGCATCAGAAAACAAGGCCCTTTTGGGACACAGGAACTGCTGTCTGGTTTAAGCACCCTGCAGAAGCAGTTGGGTCCTGCATTTGCAAAGGGGGCCCAATGCAGACATGAAACAGGGGAAGCCAACCTCAGTGGTGGCGGTGATAGCTGGGCACATAGGTTTATGCCATGAAGGTGGGGACACCTAGGACACTACATCAGTGTTGTGAGGAAGACAGTGACCACGCACCACGAGTCCATTACACCTCTCATGAGCATCTTTTGCCACCAAACACCCTTTTGTCACCACTGGAGAGGACACCATGGACCACAGTGGGGTTTGCCAGCCTGAATAACCCTGGCAGCGAGCACAGGATAGAGGGCCAGGCTGGTCTATGCAGAGCAAGCAGCACACCAGCCTCAATGGTTCAGGCTCTCCCCATGCCCGAACTTGTCGATGAGGCTGTTCAGAGCGATGACATAATTACAGTTTCAATCACAGATTAATAAGAAGTGGGTTTTTCTAACAAACAGCAAGGCCTGCCTGAACTCGAAGGGCATTTCACCTCCCTGCTGCCTGCAAGCCCAGGGTGCCATCCCCTCTTTGATGTCTCCTGGCATGGAGGTTCTACAAACACCGGCAGCGGCAGCAGCACTAATGTACCTGCTGCAACCTTCCCTTCCCATGTTCTCCTTCAGGAAGCCGCACAGCTTTCATCTGCAGTACTCCGTTGGGCAATGGGTGTATGAGGATGGGGAGACGCTGTCACCAGGCTCTAAAATAAGCAGCTTCTGGTGGTGGAGGGAAGTTATCCCAGATGCTGTCAAAGGCACAGGGGCAGATGACAGGGATGAAGGGGAAACTGAGGCAGAATCAGCTTCCCCGAGGTTGTTCAGAGAGTTTCTGCGATGTGACGAAGTTAGAGATGCTGCAGAAAGGCTGCAGCAGTGGGAGGAACTGGCAGAGCGAGGCTGCCATGGACCACTGGATAACTGTGCGATGTGAAGGAGAGGTCACACTCATACTCCAGATACCAAAAGCCAGGCTTGAAGTCTGACTTTTAAGGATCTGGGGCAGACCTTGAGATACAACCGCTTAAGGCAAAACCACAGAGGGGCAGAAGTTTGTTGCTTCAGGAGATGATGGATAGGGAAGGATATATCCATATCCAGTGTGTCTCTGTGTGCATTCTCCCATTCTTCCTCCTTCCCCATCACTCAGCCCAGTGCAGCTCACTTGGACAAGATAAATACCTCACATCATTCAGGTTAGGAGGTTTCAGTGTCTGCTTAAGGCGATTTTACATAGCGTTGGGCTTGTCAAGCCTGGGGATGTCCCCAGCTACTCCCATCAGGAATCCCTGAGCCCAGCCAAGCTCTGCCAACCCAGCCATTTAAACAAGAAGAAATTACCTACATCCTCTTCAAGTCAGGATAGCTCCTAATAATCCTTTCCTTCCCTCACCAATCCAGCTCCTGAGCCTGCACTTTTACCCTTCTTCCTGCAGTTGGAGGAGTGGAGAACTCTGTGTGCTCTCAGCTATTTGTGCCCACACAGCTCCTGGAGCTCTCAGGTGCTTGTGAGCCTATGGTAGGCACTCAGAAGCCACCAAGCAGAGCCCATGGGTGAGAGCTTTGCGGCAGAAGCATCTGACCAAGGTCTGCTGTGGCTTCCTGCTCTTCATGTCGACATCTCTGTTTTCAGGCCCATTTTAGGCATTCCTTGAATTCTGCCTTATCATGATCCTGTGCCCCTTATTGCTTCAGCTGAGGTTGTTTTATTGGACTGCCCACCTCCACTGGAAGGAGGTGAATGTGTTTGAAGCTTCTGAGCTCTGCACGCCAGAATCACCCCATCTCCATCATTCTGGAGTTTCCCCAGCAATGAGCAGGTCTGTATCTGGAGATTGGTTTCCTGTAACAAAGCAGGTCCCTATCTGGAGATCTGATTTCCTGCAACAAAAAGTATGCCCCAGGTGAGAAATTTGCTTCCTGAACTCAGCGTGACCTCCACAGGCTGAAAGGCTTTGGATCAGGAGCATCAGGGCTGACTTGTGCTGAAAAATCAATCTGACCTCAGAGCCGCACTGCTGCGAGCAGTGATGCCGCCCTGCAAAGAGCTTGGAAGTCCAAACAAATGTTGGTTTTATGGAATCCCAGACTGGTTTATGTTGGAAGGAACCTTCAAGCTCATCCAGCTCCAACCCCTGCCATGAGCAGGGACACCTTCCACTAGAGCAGCTGCTCCAAGCCCCTGTGTCCAACCTGGCCTTGAACACTGCCAGGGATGGGGCAGCCACAGCTTCTCTGGGCACCCTGTGCCAGCGCCTCAGCACCCTCACAGGGAAGGGGAAGAGCTTCTGCCTAAGAGCTCATCTCAGTCTCCCCTCTGGCAGGTTAAAGCCATTCCCCTGTCCTGTCCCTACAGGCCCTTGTCCAAAGCCCCTCTCCAGGTTTCCTGCAGCCCCTTTAGGCACTGGAGCTGCTCTGAGGTCTCCCCTTCAGGAGCCTTCTCTTGTGCAGCTGCCCCAGCCCAGCTCTCTCAGCCTGGCTCCAGAGCAGAGCTGCTCCAGCCCTCGCAGCATCTCCATGGCCTCCTCTGGACTCACTCCAGCAGCTCCACGTCCCTCTTGTGCTGCTGCCCCAGAGCTGGATCAGGACTGCAAGGGGGGGATCTCCCCAGAGCGCAGCAGAGGTTGAGGATCCCCTCCCTGAGCTGCTCCTCACGCTCTGGGGGTGCTGCCCAGCACATGGGGGGGTTCTGGGCTCAAGCGCTCACTGAAGCTGGGTCATGGGGAGCTTCTCCTCACCCAACGCCCCCCAGTCCTTCTCCTCGGGGCTGCTCTTTCAGGATGCCCACTAAAACACCAGCGATGGGTGACACCAGTGATGGGCGACCCCAGCCCCCAGCCTCTCTCAGGCCTGAGTCCTTGAGGGGATGATCTCAGCTGTGGGTTGAGTCCCCCTTGTCCCTCTCTCCATGGGCAGCAGACGGAGCTGGCAGCATTTCCAACCAGTGATGCTGCTGCACGGGCTTAGTGCTCCACCAAGTGCAGCCTCGTGTCCCAGAAAAACCCTTAAAAACAGAAAGGCCCTGAAGGGTTAAAGCAACAACGAAAGTTTTACGAGTCCAGGCTCCAGATGTTGCAAGGCAGGAAGATGAAAGCAATCCCCTCTGCCTGGCTGTGGAGGCACTAAGCCCTTAATAGCCCATTCTGTGGAGGCAATGCCCTGCCTCCAGCCCTGTTCGGCTTCATCTCCCCATTGGAAGCGGTTCGGCTGGGGAGCCCACAAGCACCGCTTTGCCGCACAAGGTCTTTCTGTCCCACTGCTCACTCTTGATCAGTTATTAAAACCAGAGAATTCCCCAGCCATGAAATGCATCCCAGCTTCCCCATGGCGTGCCGGGCTGGAAAAACCAAACCGCAGGGCCTGGGCTTCCAGGGGAAGGAGTAAATGCAGTTTCCAGTGGGGCGGTTTGGGATGCGGGGGCATCTCCAGGGGGTTTGTGTTGTTGGCACCAATGTTCCCCCGTGGCCAGTGATCTCCCACGGCCACCCCGGTGAGCACCCTCCCCACCCGGCGCTCTGGTGGATCCCACCACCGTCCCAGCTCCATCAAGACCAGGAAGGTTGTGCCATCCTTTCACCTCCACCAGGCACTATCAGATGCCTCGACACCTGATTCCTGCTTTCTTTCCTGCCACCCCTTCTACAACAGCTTTCTTTTCTGCTTACCTCCTCTTGCATGCTCCCAGCCTTGGCTTGCCTTGCTGATGGGATGCAAAACTTGGTTAATGACCCGTTTTCCACTGGAGGTTGGCTCTAAACTGAGCTAACAAGCTTCAGTAGGTGTGATACTGGGTGCCAGTTATGTCGCTTCATAACTGGTTGAGTGGTTGAACCCGAAGCTGTCCTACTAATTTACTTGCAGGTTGCCCTGTGCAAAAGATACCTTTGGGGTTAGAACGTGATTTTTAACTAATTTTAAGCATATTCAGGTTGGCATTCTCATCTGGGCAGCTTTAAAGGATAGCAGGGGACCCCCCGTGCTCTCGCATGACAACCCCACAGAGGTCTCTGGTGGCACAGCTCCGGTTCTGGGTACACACGTGCCTGGGAATAACTTACATATTTTGTACAGGACAGAGGATATAAATACATCCATGGTAATGCCAGTCCTCAGTATCGCCACTACAGCAGCATTAATAGTTAGCTCCTTGCAGTATATAGGTGATTTTTTTCCTTTTTCCCATGCGTGTTGTAACCCTGGTAACCAACAGCACCCATACCCTCGTCTGACTTACACTGCTTTGTTCCTGCCTGATACAAAGGAAGACTGTGAACACTTCACCACCCCTGACAGCTAATGAAACCTGCCAGATTTTGCTCTCAGAGCTGCTGTAACACCCAGTGAGCCTCAAACTCCCTTCCTTAAGCCCTTAACCCAGAAGAGATGCAAGACTGCAAGTGATGGACCCAACAAATTTGGGCATCTGCCCACAACACTGGGCTCGAAGGGGCTGAATGCCTCTTGTCTGAAGGAGCTCAGAACTTCCACCTCGCAGTGGTGCCTGCAGAATGAGCTGTGGGTGGTTGGGTGGGTGGTGTAAGGAGAACACCCCTCTTGTTTCAGCTCAGTTGTTTGTGCTCTTACAGAGAGAACACATGGACTTCCCATCCTCTGCAATTAGCATCTCACTATCGCATATGGCAACCGGCACATGCCAAGGATGGGGTGGGGACATCAATCTCCCTTTGCACAAGGTGTCTTAATCACTGAAGCTGAGTCCTGCTCCTCTCAGTCCTGCTTTTCCTTGCTCCCTGAGCTAATGAGCATCTGAAGATGTGGTCACCAAAGGACCATTGCTCCAGCCTGGACAGCAAAACACATCTTTGTTCTTATCCAGGGGTCCTTCAAAGAGGACCAGTAATGGTATAACAGCTCAACCAACCTCTGCACCAGGACAGGACTTCTCCTCCCACCCAACCTTTCTCATTTCCGAAAGCAAGAACTGAATTCACCCTCAGATTCCCACCACCCTTTCAGATTTGATTGACATTGTCTCAGTGTTCAGGAGCTATTTGGTGTGCATCTGACAGTCAGGTGAACGTGTGAGCATTGGAGCCTCTTGGCCCTCAGAAACCAGACTGTTTAAACAAAACAAAGAGGATGGTCAGATTCATCACTGGGAGTAATTGGACAGTTCAGGATGCTTGTCCAGCCAACATGATGAAAGGGGAATGTCCCAGGCTTTTCCACTGAAGCTGATGACAGGGACCTTGGCTGGTAAACGTGACAAAGCAGTGACTTCCCCATTAACCACAAGAGCTACCTGAGCCTCTGAAGTGTTTCAGTTTGTGTTTCAGTTCATCTTTAAGCCACCCAGAAGCTTGTACAATGACTCACTGGGGTGTCCAGGGACGTCTCTCTGGCTCTGCTGTGTCAATGTGCAAGGGCTGGGCAGGGATGTTCTCCTGTCATAGCTTGGTGACACAGGGGATAGATGTCTCCAACCATGTGCTGGAGGTTCAGGTCCAAGCATGGCCTTGCTGTCATCCCCAGCACAGCACTTATTGCTGGTTGCTCATAGGCTGCCTGGGTGTTTCTCTTTCTGACGCCTGGCCCAAAAAGCCAGCTCAGGGCCCCATGTGAGTCCATACTGACGTGCACATAAATGACACAGGAGGAGCTCCATCCATCACTTGCTGTGTGAACATGTCTCACAATCGGTTGTCCCACCACACGTTCATTCTCCTCACTTAAACCATCACGGATGTATCCCCACCTTGACATCTTGTCTCCCACCATGTGCCCAGTAAACCAGGATGTGCTCTTAAACACACGTAGATAACACAAAGAAAATGCTGGTTCCATGTATGGGTGGGTTTTATTAATTCATCTTAACCCAGTTCTTCACCACTTTGCCTCCAGAAGTCCTTGCAGACCAGGACATGCATATATATGCATAAGCCCAACTGAGTTACCATTTGCAGACTAAGTTAAGCTCCAGTGCGGCAACTTCATACCAGCAAACAGTGAAAGCAAAGTACAACCAGCATAAAGCAAATACTTTTCCAAGGACTTACTCTGGGTTGTCTGGAGCTACCAAACCACAACCACCACATTGTCCTGAGGGATATATGGACAGAAGCATCCATTCACCTAATGGGCTTGCAAACAACCTGCAAGACAAGAGCCCACAGATGCCTTGGGGAGGATGGAGAACAAATCAGATGCTGAGTATCACCGAAGTGAGACTAGGATCATGGCTGTTCACTAGGATCCCAGTGGAAACCTATTTGCAAATGGTTTTCCCATGTGGAAAACCATGATCTCAAGATGGCAGAGTTTTACCTCCTTTCCTTGCAGCCCATCAGCCATTATCTTTTATCAGCAGTTGACACTTGGAGCATATTTAGCAGCAAAAATTACATCATTTGACCCATCTCTGTTGCACTCCTCAACTACCAGTCAGCAACATCGGGATAAAAAGACCCACCCATGCTGTAGTTTACTGTATTGCAGTATATCGTTGGAAGATTCAGCACTGATTATGCTGGTGATCCAAAGCAAAGGTGCAGTTAACTAGAACAGGCTGATTTCAGACATCCCGAATTTCCAGAGAAATCCTTTTACGGGTAAGAGAGAAGGGAGACTGGGAAATCGGGACTTCAGACTGTCTCAACCAGCTCATGTCTGAGCCTCCTAAGTGAATGAGATTTCTGTAAGGTGATTTCCAAGGAGGGAAGAGTGGAAACCACTGCTAAGCCACACAGAGCATGACGATATGTGAGGTCTCAGGGTCGCCACTGCTCTGTTGGATGTCCCTTCATCTGGAGGGGTAGGAGGTGCCTGAATTCAGGTGCAGTTGCCATGGAGCAAGAAGAACATCACATTGTTGACCAGGATTGACCTGGAGGCTGGACATCAGTGTTTTCACTTGGGACAAGCCGGCTCTGCCCTCACCCACAGCTCCTCCATCCAAGGGCAGGTCGGGGCTGTGGTCCTGCTCCTTAATCCAGGCATTACTGGATCATCCAAATTTGACCAGATCAAGAGCAGCCACATAACTGCATTCTCCCAAATTACTTCCAGCACTCGGGGTTTGTGCAAGCACATGTATTAAAGCCTGGTACTCATGTGTGACCTGAGCGCGGTACAACCAGACCAAGCCTTGGCGCGGACAATACAACTCCATCAGACCAGGTTTATACCAGGTCAGCACTTTGCTTTATGCAGCTGCAGCTTTGCTGAGCCCTAAAGATGGATTTACAGCATTGGCAAACCCCAGCCAAAGGGAAATTCTTCCTCCCTTTAAACTCAAATCTCTATTTTAAGCTTCAGACTGCTTCTATCTACCGTGCATCTACGAGCCCTAGAGCCGAACAAGCTCTGGTTGAATGGGGACACAGATGAGCTGGTGTTCAGCGTCCTTCTGTTGCATTCCTCTTTCTTTTCTTGCACTGAACGAGGGCTAAGATTAGCTCAGCAGGAGGTGAAGACTGGAACATTTTAACTAAAGCTGTTGTAGTATCGAACAGCCATAGCTTTTGCTGATTATTTCCCATCTTTCTTCCTGGGAACAGCGCTGCATGGTCTTTTATTTTGACAGATGAATGCAAGTAAAGATCCCATAAAATGAAGTGTTCCATGAGGTGTTTGAGCTCATTTTCCAGACAACCGCTGTAATATCTGATCTGGAAAGCCATGTTCAGCTGAAGGTCCAGCCAGTGCAGTATGTCTGCATCCATGGCCGTGACTACTCACATAGGAGAAGGTGTAGAATGGGGGGTTTGGAAGATGCTCCGGACCCAGCAGACCCTTGCTTCATCTTGCAGGTGATAGAACAGCCCACCAGCACTGTGCCCATAATGGGGACACCTCCACAGCCAGCCACTGGCCTTTGCTGGATCATTTCTCCTCTGCATTGTCACAGAATCCCAGCCTGGTTTGTGTTGGAGGGGACCTTAAAGCTCATCCAGCTCAAACCCCTGCCATGGGCAGGGACACCTTCCACGAGGGCAGCTTGCTCCAAGTCTTGTGCCCAACCTGGCCTTGAGCACTGCGAGGGATGGGGCAGACACAGCTTCTCTGGGCACCCTGTGCCAGCGCCTCAGCACCCTCACAGGGAAGAGCTTCTGCCTTAGAAAGAGAAGAGCTCATCTCAATCTCTCCTCTGGCAGGTTAAAGCCATTCCCCTTGGCCTGTCCCTACAGGCCCTTGTCCAAAGCCCCTCTCCAGGTTTCCTGCAGCCCCTTTAGGCACTGGAGCTGCTCTAAGGTCTCCCCTTAAGGAGCCTTCTCTTGTCCAGGCTGCCCCAGCCCAGCTCTCTCAGCCTGGCTCCAGAGCAGAGCTGCTCCAGCCCTCAGAGTGTTTTTGTGGCCCTCATGTATGTTGGAAAGCTGCTGTGAAGGTGGTTCATTTAGGGGTACAATGCTTCCATCCTTTGCTTTCAGCCCTCAGAGGAGCAACAGAGTGTAGCCTCTGTATCTCGCAAGCCAAAATCCTGAGAAACAGCAAGGCTAAATGATTTGATAACATCTGATGGAGTGGTAAGTGTGGACAAGAACACAAATCTCAATTCAATGCATGTCATCTACGCTACATCTTGTCTTCAAGGGCTTTAACCACCAGGATATGATACATACCTGGATCAAGGTGAAAACATCTGCAAAACAGCTCTTAAACACAGAGTCCTCTGGTACGCTGACGTGGCTTGCTGCTGTTTGGTGTCACACATCAGGGACAAAACTTACCATCTCATCTCTTTCGGGTAGAGACGCATGCCTACTGACCAGAACAGCAGTTTGGAGGTGCAGGAAGTATGAGTGAGCCCAATACTCCCTATCTTTTGGTTTCTCCAGAGTAAAACCCAACTTCACAGAGAGCTGACCATATCCTTAGTGTGGCCATCAACCTGGTGGCTCCGGGATTTGACGGGGTCTGTCTAACCCCAGGTCCCTACCGCCTGCACAGCCCTGCTCCTGCAGATGAACACCACAGAAGCTCAGAGGTGTCCACAGTTGGGTTTGCAGCAAAATTGCCTGTTTCATTCCTCATCTTTTAACCTTTAATGGTTCATTGCCTGAGTGGGTGTTAAGGACTAAGGCGGGAGTGCTGTACTTCGTGTTTCTGATGCAAGCCATCGCTGCCAGCTTGGCTGCTGGACCTTGAAGGGATGATGTGATTATTTGGAATTTCAAGTCTTGCTGGTGCAGAATGGAAAGGAAAAGAGCTAAATTGTAGTGTAGGTGGTCCTGACCCCAACATCCACCCTTTCGGTTGTGCCTTAGTGTGTACCAAGCAAGGCAGTGGGTGCATCCATCGCACCCTCAGCCTTCTATGCTGAATCCCATGTGAAGGACAAGAGGCAGGATACTGGAAATTCCCATGCAAACCTTGCACTCGATCAAAAGCCATTTTGAAGCTGGTTCATGGGCCTGAGTGACATGAACCCAACTGAAGGCACAGGCCATTCAGAACAAACCAAATACTGTATCCCAATGAATCCCCTGGGGTTGAACAGAAAGGAGCAGTATTGAGTGAACCTGGTCCAGACGGGCACAAAGCCTGACCTACTGCTATGGCCATCAATCACGTGAAGGACAGCACAGGTTGGTCACGTTGCCAGGGAGCTTACAAACCCATCGGGATCTTTGACTTCTCCAAACCCTGCAGACCCCAGGACTGTGGCAGTTTCCACTCCAAGTCCCTCCACACAAGAGGCAAGAACCAGCCCCCCAGATCTTCCTCCTTGCCTGGTGACACCCATGCCCAGCTCAGAAGCATGGCCTCCCGTGGTATTTCAGGGACTGGGACAGTGTCAGATGGGAGCTGCGTCCTTCGCACAGGGACCCATTTAAGTTCGAATTGTGGACACCAGGAATAATAACAGCTAACCCCGCCAGGCTCCGCAGAGCGAGACAGGCACCCCCCGCCAGCCCCTCCAGACCTGGGCTGATGGGTGCCACCTGCGAGCACAGAGCCACGTGCCCTGAACCAGCCCAGCAGAGCCCGGAGCTCCGGACTCACCCTATCCAGGTGTTGCCCATGCCAGAGCGGTTCCACACAGGGCTGGGGTGGGTGCCCCCACCACTGACCCCATGCAGAACCCACTTAGAATCATAGCATCATGGAATAGTCTGTGTTGGAAGGGACCTGTAAGCTCATCCAGCTCCCATCCCCAGCCACAGCTTCTCTGGGCACCCTGTGCCAGCGCCTCAGCACCCTCCCAGGGAAGAGCTTCTGCCTCAGAGCTCATCTCAATCTCTCTGTCACTAAAAAATCCACTCGGCACAGCCTGGGATGAAGTGTACAACTTTATTTCTTAATGGAACATAAACTCCTTTAGAAAAAAACATTCATCTGGATGACAACACCCATAGAAAAGATCACCAATCTATCTCGTGTTCTTTTTTTTTCTTTTTTAATTTGGCATGTTATTTGCATTTATATTAAAGCAAAGTGCATCTTTCTTACTTTTTCTCGTTTATACACATTGCACAATACATAAATAACGATGCTTATAAAACGTCTTTATATTTACAGGTAATAATATATTTATATAACATAAAATACAATTTTTTTTTCTTTAATAAATCTCAGGGGGTTTTAAGGAGTCTTTTTTTTTTTTTTAACCTGCGTTTTAATTTCAAAGCACTGTAATGCCAAAATGCCAATGAGAATGCTCTTTCATTCATTTAAACCTTTTTATTTAGAAAAATAGCTTATGTTATGGTCTAAACATGCTCATTGAGCCAAGAACAGTGTAAAAGTATCATACTCGTGTATGAATTCAAGAAATGAAAGCACAACTTTATTTCCAGATTGGATGGTACCGGGATAACCTGATCTAGGCTGGTTACAACGCACCAACTATTGCGGACACCTTTTGTTTTTCTCTCATCTGTTTTTCATTTGTTTTGTTGGTTTGGGAGTTGTTTTTTTTTTTAGGTTTAAACTTCGGTCTCTTCACATCTCAGTTCAAATTATAAAGCATGGGTCATGCACAGCGTTTCTCCGCTCTTGTCTTCTCCCCTTTCATCAACGCATGACCGCAAGTTAAAAAAACAAAGCAGTGGAAAGATGAACACAGTGACAAGACGTGAACCCAGCAACAATACAATAAAAATCAAAAGATTGGGTAAAGACCTGGTTTGGAAGGTTTTGCACCATCCTTCGGTGGCAACATCAGGTTAGCACCACTGGGGAAGGGGTCTCTGTATCACCATCACCAGGGTTGGCTGGCGGCAAGGGGAAGGTGGTGCATAAGAAGTACAGGTATCTTGTTGTTTTATCCAAGAGAAGGAGCTGTAACATATAGGAAGTGGCTTCCAAATCTGTTGATCACATAGGTAACCCTTTCAGAGGCGTGAAATGATTACCGTATGCAATCTATCCCCAAGAACCCTTCTCTCGCCCTTCTGAGTATTGGTCATTCACACTTTTAAAAAATAGATATATTTATCAAAATACCCAAGGCAAAAAAAAAAAAAAAAAAAAACAAAAACAAACAAAAAAAGACAAAAAAAAAAAGTCTTTTCAGAAGCTATTTCTCAACACGGGCAGGAAGGGTAACAAACAAAACGAAACACGAAGAGTTCGCATGAAAAGCAAGCACTCAGAAGGAAACGATAGCAGCAAAGTAGAATAGATGTCATAAGCCCACTTTGTCTCGAGTCACCGGTTATTAAAGATAACCTCCAACCAGCATGGGCAACTGCTGATGAACTGTCTAGTGTAGCACTGGCCCCAGCCTTTCACAAAGCTGATCTGAACGGTAAATCCAGTCCATGGCTGCTGCGTGAACTCGTGGTCGTTGGGTCTCTGCAAGGTGTATGCCTTCTCGTAGTCAAAAGCCTTGATGGAAAATCCCGGGAACACTTTGTGAACCAGCAACGTCCTGGAGTCAGGGTTGTCCAGTGTGGCCGACTTGATGAAGATGGGGTAACTGCTGCGGTTGTATACCCACACGCCGTCCACTTCCTTGGTGAGCTGGATGCCATAGCCGATCTTGCTGCGGACCTTCTGAACCAGCTGGCTTTTGTTGTCAGAGTTGAGCTGTCCGAGGCAGAAACCATTCCCCTGAGGTAGATCATAGAAGATATCCAGGGAGGGCTCTTGGACAGAGTACAGCCGACCCACACGTGTCTTCTCTTCCCAGTATGCTACCACGCACCAGTGTGAACGATCCCCCGGCTCCTGAAGTACTTGAGAATCTGCAGAACACAAGAAAGAAAGGAAGAAAAGGAGAAATTAAGCACCAGGGGTATAATATGACCCAAAAGCAATACAATGCTGGCAGATCTTTGCCTGCCTATGTCTTAATGATACTCTCCATGCACACACACCCATAGCACATCCACCACTTCCAAAAGCCTTGTGTTAAGGCCACTATTAAGTCCATTTAAGATAACCCCTGTTTGGAGGATTCCTGTGCCTAGCTATGGTTGGAGTCACAGGTTCTTAATCACCAGGTCCACCTTCAGAAGTGGCTTGAGACCCATCAGTAGCACCCACAGAGGAGCCATCCCTCACCCAAACCATCACCAGGACCACCTTCAGTGCCAACAGGAGAGATGAGATGCTCCAGCAGCTGCGTCCACCAAGACCAAACATCCTAAACCCCCCGATTCTCTTTCATCCACCAGACAATGGATCCATTTCCATAAATAGCTACTGTGCACAGACACTAAAACAAATGAGGTGCTGCTATGAAAAGCACACTGAAGGTCACCCCATGGGACCAGGGAGGACATGCTCTAGTCCATGGGGCTCCTCTTTGCCCACAGGCAGGGCCTGGGTGATGCAGAAGATGGAGACATCAGTTGATACCCCAAGCCACAGGAAGCACCATCACATGGTGGCACGGTGGGGAGCAGAAATACTGCTCTTGTTAACAAAACCAGCTAAAAACCAGGCAAAAAAACCCAGAAATTGGTTCCCGTAGCCCATCTTTCAACTCCTTTGCCTGTGGCTACCCTATGCAAGCAGCAAGGATATGACGTAGGAGGAAAAAGCAAACGGGGGGGAGCAGAGAAACATGAAAAAGTCCCTTTTCCTAACAGAGGATCCTTAGCAGCCCGGCGCTGCGCAGTGGGTAATTCCTTCCAGCCTCAGTAGGCATGTCAAGACCTGGGAACTATTCATCTCTATAATTGCATTAAAAAAAATAATATATTACAAGGAAAACAAAAAAATCAAGCTGGGAATGTGAGTCAGTGAGCACCAAAATAATCCCTGCACCACAGGAGCAGCCATAGGACCACGGGTCACCCAGCACCCCAAAGCTCTCCCTGCATCACTTGAACAGCTCCCCCAAACCCCTCCGGCATGAGCAATGGCAGTGGAATGCTGGCTGCCCTGCTTTCTATAGTTTTTTGCTATTAATAAGCCTGTTTCCCCAGCGCAGGCGTCTCTTTTCTCCCGCCTCCGAGTTGTGCTTCCAGCCCTGCACTGTGCTTTTAAAAAAGAAAGGGGGGAAAAAAAGCCCAGCCACACACTTTTAATTTCCTCATTTCTATGCCAGCGAGGAAAATATTTCTGCAGTTGCTGGAGGCAGTGACTAAAAATGAGTCTCGCTATGAAAGCCCCAGAAGAGGGACCCTCGCTCCTGCGTGGAACTGGGAATAGGGGTTCTGGCAGGGGGCATTCCCTGGGATAGCATCCATGCCCTGGTTTGTCCTTCCAGCCCGCCACCCCCCTTTTTGGTGCCTCCCAAGACTTTGTTGTGGATAACAACAAATCCTGCTGAAACCTGGCACTGCACAAGGGATCGAGGAGGGGAATGGCTTGGGTTCCCTCTACCCTAACCCAAAGGGGGTGCCTCCCACCCAAGGGTGCACACAGCAGGGCAAGAAGTACACCCAGGATGGTGTTTTCCCAACCACCCAGAGAGAGAGGAATTTGGAAAAGGGGGGGATGCCCTGGAGATAGAAGAATTTGGGGGGATGCTCCTGGATCCTGAGGAATGATGGTCCTGGATCCATCCCCACTTCAACAACCCCATCTGCTGCATCCTTCCCACTGCCTGCCTGCCAGTGACGCTCAGAGCTTCTTGGGTTTTGCTTTACAGCAGTTGAGGGGATTTTGGATCAACTGCCACTGACCCCTGCTGAAACTCCTATAGGTTTTTACCTATTTGAACGTAAGAGCATCCCTTTTCAGGATGGGGGGAAGACTTTTTCACCTGGCATTTGTGCCTGCATTAGTGAAGACCACTTAACAAGCAGCTCACTGCTGCTTACAAAGAGTTATTTAATTGCCAGCGCATTAAAAAAAAAGCCCTAAAAAAAGAAAACTGCCTTGGCTATGAATGAACAGACCTTTATGGAAGGCTGGAAGTTCATGAATGAATCCCACTAGGTTTTTCAATGACATGGGGTGACCAGACCTCAAGGACAAGTCTTAGGTAATCTGGGATATATTTTTTCCTTAAGGAACCAATGCCAGGACACAGTATAAATATGCCAGAGCCTCTTCCGCTTGTGGGCTTCGGCTGTTGACTGGATGTCTAGTCAAAAAGCCATGAGAATATAAGGGTTGAGCTCGGATAAACAGGATCAGGCCTCCCTGCCAGCCGCCACCAAAGCTGCTTTTCATGGTTGCTGGGACCCCAGCAGAGCCTCCCCGCTCCCACCCACCTCCCTAATTCTGGCATCCACTGGGAAAAGGGGTGGGAAAACTGATGGCATCACTTGGGCAGTGGAGGAAGGACAAAGTCGCAGTGGAAGAGGGAAAAATGATGACACTGATGCTTCCTACAGTGATGGGCATTTCTATCCCCAAAAGCCTTTTTTGGCAGCGATGACCATGGACCCAGGCAAATGAAGCAAACAGATGGATTCTGCCCCAAAACACCCCGCTGGGTTCATCCAGTGCAACCTGGGGTCATGGCAGGGACTCACCATCCAACTCCCATCTCTGCTGGGATTTGCAGCAGCAAATACACCCAAAACCCTAGATCCCTGGAAACTGGCAGCCACATCACCCTCAACTCATCCTTGTGTGCGACAGCCCAGAGATGGCTGGAAAACACTTTGGGATTCTTGTTTTCAGTTAAAGAGCATCATTTTTATGAGCTCCTCAGAGCAAACACATCCCTTTCTAAATGCCTGGAAAACTCCCAACAAACTGGGAGCGTTCCCATATTCCAGCAAACAATGATAATGTTCAGTGCTATAAACATCCGTGCTATTATTTCGTTATTAAGCATCTCTCCATTTGCTGCTATCACTGGTTTATTAGTATTTTCCATGGTTTCATTACAGCCCGCCCAGGGGCTCCGCCATGCCCCCCCCCAGTGCATTGTGCAAGCTTATTGTGAAAAAAAGTATGTAATAAATAAATAAAACAAATAATAAAGCGAGTCTGCCCTCAGGAATGCAGAGAATTAGTTGTATTGATCACTCATAGTCCGGTCCAGGGAGAAATGGATCCAAAGCAGAGGACAGTTCTGCATGCAGGGGAGAAATCAAGGCATTAATTCAATACCCCGAAGCCTCTGGGTTAACATTTTTAAGGAATTTGGTGCAGATGGTTCATCACCAGGGATACCCCAGCACAACCACATTGTTCAGTATCACATTCCCACTGGAAAACTGATCTTTTCCCCATACTTTTTACACACTTCTGCATTTTCCTAAGCTGCCCTGACTTACTTACTGCTGCATCCCTCAGTGGGAAGGAGTCCTCCCCAAAAGCATCATCCCAGCCACTTCCCAACACACCAACCAGTATGAGAGGCTGTGAGGTTTCCCACTGCCGGCCTTGACCGTCACAAACATCAAATCCTGCCCAAAATTCCTCAATAAAGGCCACAGCCAGGATTCCTCTAGCTTTGGGTGTGCGCGTGCTGCTCATGGGCTCAGAGCATCACCCTGCTCCAGGGAGGAAAGTTGGAAAGAATGCAACTTCCATAGAGAAATCCTGGAGGAAGGGACACGGGAGCAATAATCAAACTAAGGTGAAGCCAAAGTGGTCCGGATGAAGGTGGGTACAGAAGATTCGCACCATGGGAACACCCCAGTTTATCAGCAACGGCCCCACACTTGCTTCTCCCAAGCTGCAGCAGGAGGACTCACACCTCCCATCACTTGGAAACGGCAGAAAAATTCTGGTGTGGCTTTTCCTCCTCGACACATGGACACTTTTAAGATGATGAAACCCTGTAATCTGTACTTTTCCCTTCCAAGCTCTGTCAGTTTTATGAGTAGTTTGGGAAGAAACCGTTCTTTTTTCACTTAGGAAGAATCAAAACATTTCAGCAAAACTGAATTTTTACAAAAAAAATTAGTAAAAAAATATAATACAAACAAAACCAACGCAGTTCCTGGCCAGCATTTGGATCTCAGACCTGTCCCAGAGCCAAGTTCATGAACGTAGAGGGGAGGTGAGCTGGGGATCTTTTGTTTTGCTTTGTTTTGTTTTGACACAGCTAAAGGTTTTCCTGTAATCAACCGACCTCTAAAGAAAACAGCAAGTTTAGCACACACTGAGCTATCTCACCCGCCGGGACTACTCCCATCTGATCAAGTCAAGAGCTATCTAAACTGTCACTGATGGATCCGCAATAATAACAACTCCCTCGCTGAAAAAGGGAATACAACTGCGTTCCTGATTAGGTTTTTAAATACCTACAATTGGGTATTTCCTCAACAGTATCAGGATTAGATGCAAATTAAACTGTCCAACTGTAGAGGAGTTTCAAACTATGTATTTATATTTTTATATAGAGATAGATTCATTTTTTTAAGAGCTGCTTTCATAGAATTATAAAATCATCAAATGGTTTGTGTTGAAGGGAGCTTAAAGCTCATCCAGTTCCAACCCGTGCTATGGACAGGGACACCTTCCACTACAGCAGACTGCTCAAACCGTGCTCTGACTCAAAGCATGCTCTTCCTAAACTTCTCACCCATCTCACCCCCTCCTCTCCCTCATTCCTCTGTGATCCCTGGGGATGGATCTCCCACCAAACATCAACCCTGACACAATATTCATGACGGTATTGCCCCTGAACCGTGAACAGAAGTCTCCTCATTTTCACAGAATCACGGACTGTTTTGGGTTGGAAGGGACCTTTAAAGCTCATCCAGTTCCAACCACCATGCAATGAGCATGGACATCTCTAACTACATCAGGCTGCTCAGGTTTGTGGTACTCTCCCCTGGGCCATGTGCAGAGGTGACAAGGCACTCACGACCAATAACCAAACACAAATGGGTAAAGGCAACAGATAAATTAATGTAGACATGCCCCAGGAAATCACAGCACCAAAAGGAGACTCGTCTTATGGACCCTGCCTAGAAGGACCAGGACCTAACGCAAGCTCCCAGGGCAACACAGAGACCTGGAGGGATGGCAAGATGCCTGCCTGGCTTCCCAGGAGGCAGCTTTCTGCTGCAAAACAAGCAGAACCTATGGTCCTTCCTCCTTTATCCGTCAGCACACGTGGAGGGCATCTGTGCTTAAAAAAACCTGGCTGGACTGGTGTCAGCACAACGTGTTGTCTGGCCAGGGCCAAGGCTCAGACCAAGCTCAGCGTGTCTCGCACCCGGTAATCTCTCTTGGCTGACCTTAAGCTGCATTTGTGAGCCCGGGACAAAGCCATGTCCCATCTTCTCCTACTCATCGAGGTGGAAGAGATGGAGACACAAACCCCGGACCTTTTAATGGGGTTTTGCATGCTCTTCTTGAGTGTCCCCACGGCAGCTCAGGCCACTCTTGTGTTTTGCCCCTGGTGTCACTGGAAAGTGCTGGTTTTACAGGATCTCACGAAAAAAGCATCCTTGAACTCCTACTCAAGAAGCCAACAGGCATTACATGGAAGTGAGGAGAACACTGAGCATGATGTGCAACCACATCATCAAAGCAAAGAGAAATAGGCACCAAAAGGGGAAATTTTACTTCCCTTCTAGTCTCTTCAGTAATTTACAGGCTAACTGGGTGGGGGAACAAACAGAAAAAAAAACCATGAAAAATCCCTACAAGCCAGATTTCCAGGTATGCTTTGCAAAAGCAAAGCAAAGAAAAAGAATCCAAATTAAAGGATGTATCCTGCTGCAGAAAAAGGGTCTTTGTGCCTTAACGGAGTTTGTGGGCAGCCTACAGACACCACCCATGGCAACGTTTGCCCCAAACCTTTTATATATCTCCCTGCACACAAGGCCTGGACCGCTTCAGCCTCCTCACCCCACCTTGTTTTTGATGGCTGGGATGGTTTCTGAGAGGCTAATTTAGAGGATGGTCATGAGTTAAGCTCCTGTTGTTTGCACAGAAAATACACCCTCACCCACTGCAGGGATGCCACCGCATCCCTGCAGGCTCATGGGGTCCCTCCACTGCGCCAACACAGGAGCCCCCAAAGAGCTGGGACAGTCAGTCATGTCAACACATACTTAGGGAGCCTTTAATCTGTGGATTATTGACACAATAGACCATAACATCTCTTTAGGAGCCATTACAGCCCATTGTGTCAGTAGCTACTTACGGAGTCCTTAATCCGCGGATTGACAGGCTAGACCATAAATTTGTGTCTATGTCTAATTAGGCAGCTCTTATTACTCAACATATACAGTAGTCATTCAGGCTAAAGAGACTTAAGATTATTTATGTAATTTATTACCAAGTTGTCCACCCAATCACTTAAATGGCTTCTTGCTCCTAGCAAAGTAAGTCACCCTTGCATGAAAATAAAGGTCCACCTTAGTTTCCCTCCAAGACTTCAGTTTGCTGCAGTTTCCTAAGGGCTGGTATCCAGAAGCTGAGATGCTGCCAACAGATCTGAAACCTTGCGAGTATGATGGGAACACAGAGTAAAATTTGGCAGAAGCCATCAGGGGAAGGAGTCTGGAATTTCCTGATAGTTGTAACGAGGGTTTTAGTTCGAACTCCATGATATTGGCAACGTATGAGCTTGGGAATGCTCTGCTCGGTCCCCTGGTGACCCAGCCAAGAACTTCCATCACCTTCACCATGGCTGGGAAACACAACTTAGCGGCACCCTGAGTCAACCTTCTTCTCCCAGTCTGGAACCCAGCCCTGACCCGGGGGGGGGTTAATTCAGGGATGGGACATAAAAGCCCCCCAGGAAAGGGTCCCTGCCAGCATACTGCAGACCGACAAAGCCTGAAGAGCAAGCACCAGTAAGGTGAACACTGGCCCAGGAGGGCTGTCCAAGCTTGGAAAACACAGGGTGATCAATATGGATGTGCGAAAGAACCCCAGCTCCCCCATGTCCCGGGCATCAAAGGACGACAAAGAAAGAACCAAAGTAAAACTGCTGAGTTCATGGAGTCCACCAAACCAGAAATTTGATTCATAAACATCCTATTAGTCACTGCTACTGTCTAATTACGGTGATTAATCAATTACCACGGCTAAAAACGACTCGGGAAGAGAAGAACCTTTTTTTGTGCCCATTTTCTTTAAAAGCCAAGCGAGGCTGCAGCTACAAGGGGGGGGTCAGGGCGGGAAATACGCGGGCACACACCAAAAATGCCTGTCTGCCTGTCTCCAGCGGTTAGAGAGGAGCCAGCTGACTCCAGTTTCCTCCGCACCAGGCTTCGGGCCTCATCAGCCATGCAAATTATAGAGTACCGTGCTGTCTGAAGGCCGAATTTCGACTCAGCTCAGAGAAAAGCCTTAGAGGAAGGGTGGGGATGAAGAAGCCAGCCAAATCCATTCATAATATTTACAGTAAATGGGCCTCTTTGCTGTTGTTTAGTATACAGTCAGTCTAATTATTTTTGAAGTTTTAATTTAAAGAGCCTTCTTTATCTGCCTCTCCTTCTGCACCCCTCAAAGGTGTGGGAAAACTTTTCCCTTGTTTCAAAAAAGCAGTAGGACAGGAATCCCTTCCCTAAGCTCCAACCCGGCTGCTGGGTGGGATGAAGGGATGCTTCAAGAGGGGAGATCCTTCCAGAGGGGTGCTGCCAGCATCCACGGGGGTTTTAAGACCCCTTGTCCCACCCGGATAGGCATGAAGGCATGCAGGTTCATATGGAAAAAGCCCCAGAAATCCTGTTTTTGCTCTTTGTGTTCCTGTTCCTGCTCTCCTGCGCTGGTGGGGATATCCTGGGAAGGCTTGGAGGTGTTGCAGGACGATCCCAGGTACCCTCCTCCCCTGCCTCAATAGCAACCTGGATAATCCTATCTTAATGACAACCAGCTAAGAGGCTCCTCTGGAGAACACAGGAAGCCCAGGCCAGCATTCATAAGATGCTGCCATGAGACCATCAAGTGACCTGAGGCTGGTACCAGCCCCAGCTCCCGAGACAAGCAAACACGTCTATGCTTTAACCTCAGCAGCTACCAGACACACCTCTTCTCCACCCATACCCATCCCAGGTCTCAACCAGAAACCTTCTGAGAGAGAGAAACCAGCACACAAAGGGCTCCTGACTTACAACAATGCCCGTCAGCCCCGAGGATGAGCTTGCCAAAGTACCTCTTACAGCTTGGGTTGTGCTGGAGGCTCCCATGACAGCATCCTGCTCATCACCTTTCCAACAGGGATAAATCATGGACGGGGATGCCAAAGCCACCAGGGGCCACGCCAGGCCCTCTACACACAGCCGCCACGCTCCATTTTAGAGGATGAAGACCTTAAAACACTTTGGCAATTAAAAACAAAGCTCTGCTGTCACAAGGAGGTGGGGAGGCCGTCTGGTACCCAGGGATGCCCCAGGGAGGGCAGGGATACAGCCCCCAGGAAAGCCACAGCTCTCCACTGACAACATGTAGCTATGTGGGTTACACGTTAAAACCCTTGTAAAGACCTTAATAAAAACTGAAGCAGAGCAGTCTAGGATTTCCAAACGGATACCTAATACACAGATGTGTGCTAGGATTCCTTTTTCCCCTCCCTCCTAACTGCATTCCGCGCACACACACAGCATCGCTGCCGCTCTCATTTCAATGCTGAACCAAAGAAAAGCCTCTCCCCGCAGCACATTGACCTGCAGTTCTCCCCAAACGCTGAAAACAGACGTAATTACGTGTGTGTGTGTCCCTAAAAAAGAAAAGACCACCCCCCCCCCAGCTCCCTTTTCCAGAGCAGCATCCCTCGCAGGGATGTAAACCCATGGAAAAAGCAGCATTAGAACAAAAGTCCTTTTCACACTCATCGTGCCCCGCTCTGTAACAATTATGAAAACTGTTTAGCTGGGCTGGCATTTGGAGCATTTACTGCATTCCTGCCAATAAATTCCAGTCCCGGATCTGATGGAAAAGGCTCCCCCCTGCTCCCTTTCCCCTCCCTCCCTTGCCTTCATTCCTCCTGGCTTTCTTTACAACCTAATACCCTGTCGACGCGGGGCCAGGGCCTACTTAGGGGGAAAAAAAAACACCCAGCGCCAGACTGGAGACAGCATGCAGACTGAAAAAGTTAATCATTACTTCTGTCTGCCTTCATAATCTAATCACGCCGATTCCTAAGAGCAGGCGGCGAAGCACGCTGGCGTACAGGCAGGGTCGCCGCCCAGGGACGGACAGGCGGACGGACAGACAGCATCAGCCCCGATGTGGGTAAGGGGCAAGGGCAAGGGATGGACGGACAGACGGCGTTCGGATGGGAGTTCACAAGCCTGGCCAAGCACACACCCCTCCCCTCACCCTCTCACTTTGCTCTGGATTAATAACGCTTAGCAATTATGGAGAATATTACATTCATTAAGTAATTAACCCTCCCGGCGCTCCGGCGGAGTTGGCACCCCCTTTCGCAGACGGAGGCCGGCAGAGGTTTGCCCCAGGCTATGGAACAGGGCAGGTCGGCAGCACCCGGATTAACAGAAGATACAAAACCCTAAAAAGCTCCCTGTGCTCATCCCACCAGTGGCAGAGCTGTGTCCCACGTGGGGACCACACTGCAGCCCGGATGGCACCACCGAGACCCAGCAGCATCCTCCCATCAGGACAAAGCCCAGAGCACTTGGGTACCACCGGGACCCAGCAACATTCTCCCATGAGGATAAAACCCAAAGAATCTGAGGCATCTTCAAGAGCCAACAGCATCTTCCCATGGGGACAAAGCCCAGGGACTTCGTTTGCCAAGTCTGACAAACCCAGCTTGGCAAACCCACCACTTGGCAAAGCCAGCACCACGCTGACTGCTCTGCAAACAAACCTCGGTGCAACATCTCAGGTGTGTCAAGGCTTTGCGCTCCTGACACCCAAGACACATTTTCCATACTTGGCTGTGACAAAGAACAGGAAAACTACAGGCCTCTACACAAGAAGATTTATGAGTTTGTTCCTTATCATGAGCTAAAAAGTCTCAGCCTGGCTTCCAAAGTAAATGAATTCATCAGTTCAAATGCAGTGATGTAACTTCAGGCTCCCAACTCCTTTTCCAAATAAAACTCCTGTTATTTGATTCCTGCTCGAAGGATGATTATATGGAGTTATTTACTCTATCCGCTCTGCCTGGGAAGGCGCAGCCAGAGCCCAGCCACAGGGTCACCGACAGCCACCCCACGTGGGCAAGCAGTACCCATCTCACAGTTTAATTTCTCTACTATTTTGTTATTTTCCCTGGTTTTCTACTCAAAAAAACCCTCATCACCTTGCACACCAACTTGCAAACACACAACCCCTCTGCCATTACTATGGGGAGGGAGCTCCCACTTGATGGTGATGCCTGGCAATTTTTAGCGCCTATAGAATCAACCCATTGGTTTCCATCACCGAAAAATCACCAAATCCAGAGCCAATTCGGTGATGTAAAGGCGAAGAATGTTTGAACTTCCAGCATATTCCCATCACCCAAGTTTCTTCAATGCAAAGCAAGCTCTTACTGATGCAGTTTTCACAGCTCTACAAACAAAATCTATTCAACCTATATGTACATTGTATATAATTCTATATAGGGAGATAATATATTCGCTATATATTCACTATACATCATATATATTATTATAACATATAGTAATACATATTCACTATATATTCACTATATATAATAAATTATATATAAATATAAGAAAATATACAATTTGAGAGAGAGGCTATGTTCACTATATAATGAATATATTCAACCTATATATCACATAGAATTCCCTATATAGGATATATACATTATATATTGAATATAACCTATATATTATGTATAATTAGACATGTAATATAGCAAATACATTGAATACATTCTATACACACGTATTCGACCTATACATATACATACAGGTTGAACTCATTTTCATGGAATTTCTAACCATCCATAGCCTCACTTATTGCATATAGGCGCATATTTACAACAAGGCTTAACAGCCTGAGCAGTTCCGAGTTATTCACTGAATAGCAAAATTCACCTTTCCACCTCCTCAGTATCCAGGGAAAAGCCCCGAAAGCCCACAGAAGCCAGGACTTCACCCCAAAGACGGCTTTTCAAAACCCAGCACCTCACTGGGCATCTTACTTCATCCCTGGGCAGGATAAGGAAGGACCACAGCGCCGGGTACCCACCATCACACATGGAGAAGCATCACCAGGATTTCCACAACCTCCCTATCGGCACCTTACTTCAACCCCAAGGAAAGATGAGGAAGGACCACAGAGCTACGTACCCACCATCAGCCATGGAGGAGCAACACCAGGACCTCCTGCAACCACCCCGCAGTGCTTCGGCACTGCCGGCACAACCCAACCAGAGAGTTTTTCCATGCAGCGAGGTTAAAAGGGTAGAGAAGGGCTGAGCCAGCTCTTACAGGGTGTTTTTTTTTTTCCTCTTGCAAGTTAAAACCAAGATAATGACACTGGGTGGGGACCAATTTGAAGGGCTGAGCAGCCAAACCAAAATTAGTCTCCCGGCCAAGAGCTTCCTAGGCCTCACAGTTTGGGGAAGGAAGCTGAGAGAAGGCATGAAGGGGGAAAAAAAAGGTTCCTTGGGAAGCTGGAGCGTCGCACTCAAGCAAAGGTGACCCTGCTAGTCAAATATTTCTCAACATAATAAGAAAATCAAGCGCTGGAGCAGCCTCCCTCGGAAAAACAGAGCCCATGGGATGGAGCTTTTTTTCCTCCTTTCTTCTCCTTTTCTCTCTCCTCCTCCCCCGGCACTTTCTTTCCTTTCACTAATAACTATGTTTTCTTGTAGGGCTTTTTTTTTCCCTCTTGGCTCTTTCCTCATAAAAGACTGATGTAATTTCCTGTCTTGTCCCAATGCTTCCTGTTAATTAACAGGGTGAAAGTTATCATCACCCATTTAAATGGCTACCCGAAAGAGGGGAGGGGAAAAACACAAGGGGAAAACAAGAAAAGAAAGTAAAACAGAGAGGGGAGGGAAGGGCCATCCATGAGCGAACAGCACGGCACTTCCCAAGGAACAGAACACCCTCTGGAAAAACCATACCGGACCTGATAACTTGAGCCCATTAGCAAAGATATGGCGCCCAACCCAGAGTGGCACCCACAGTGGGTCCATGCACAGGGGATGTGAGCTCCCACCCTTCCCTGGATTGGGATGGAAAATCCCCATCAAGAAAACACCTTCTGTTGCATTAAAGAAGTTTTAAAGATTAAAAAGAAGGAAAAAAGGAGGGTGGGAAGGGGAGAGAAAAAAAAAAGGGGAAAATAAAAGAAAAAAAGGAAAATAAGGGGGGAAAGAAAAAAGAGTAAAAGGAAAAAAGAAAGAGGTCAAAAAAAGGTAACAGATTCAAGAAAAATAGAAAAAATAAAGGAAAAAGTAAAAGGTAAAAAGAATGAAGAAAAATGAAAACAAAAAGAGAAAATGACAAAACTAAATAAAAAATAGTAAAAAAAGCAGAGGAAGAGGCAGCTGGCAAACTGGCAACATCCAAGATACTGCTTTTACTTAAAGAAATGAAAAACTGGGGAGGACAAGGGGGCGAAATAGAACAGAACCCCAAAACCAAACCCAAGGGCTAATCCACAGCCACTGGGTGAAAACCCAGTGTGACACGGAGCTCCTTCCCTCCCCAAGTTCAGCCCATGCAGGATCAGGCTGCCCACTCCGCAGTGCCCTTCTGTTCATCAACAGCAGCCCTAACACAGCCACTGCCCCATGGCACCAGAGCCAAGACCACGGCCCCAGCACGCCAATGGGGTGAAAACAAAGAGATTTAGGCAAAAAGCAAGCGTGGTTAGAACAGAGACCGTGCCTCAGCGGTTAATAATATCTTAGTGCTGAAAATAAACTGGAAAGGAAGCTCCTTTGTGACAGTAGGCAGGCAGCCAGGCTGCGGCGTGGGTCATTCAAGCCGGCCAGGGACAGTGGTGGGGTTGGCACCCATCACACCAGACCCCAGCCACTACCCACCACCCAGCACATCGCCCTCCCAAAGCACCCGGTTAGCACCAGGAGGGGCTCCGCACATCCTGCTTTCCCCTGTGCACCCGAAAATGGGGTGCATCCCATATTAACCCAGCATCGAGGTTTACGGTCTTGGCCGCCGCGGTTAGAAATAGGCATCCCCCCATGCCGTCGGCGGGGAAATGCATGTGGTTAATGTTACTGGTTCCTCCAGTGTAAGCGATACCCTCTGGCAGACAGCGGGGATGGAAACGATGCAGCCTGCATCCCTGCCAGCCCGGGGCTGCTCCTCTACGAGTGTTTTTGTCCCATCGAGTTTTAAATGTCCCCAACAATCAAGTTGCCGGCGCTCATAGGGACGTCTGATGCGAGCAGGGCACGGTTTGAACTGACACCTAGCTTCCAAAATTCACCTCTTGCTGCCCTCATTCCTCCCTAAAAAGCACAAGGTTGTGGGATAACACCTGAGTGGTCCCCGTCATGGTCCCCACTGAAAGACTCCCCAGTGGTGGGGTCTTCTGCTTTTTATCTTGACCTGCTCTCAAGGCAACACTTGGCTGGGAAAACTCATCAGCACCCGGAAAAACAGATTTAATGGAGCTGTATGGGGAAGAATTGAAACACCCAGCATTTAATGGGAAGAGCTCTCCTTCCATCAGGGTTTTTTTTAAACCCATCCGAGAAGAGTATCTAGGAAAAGCTCTAAGGGCTCTAAAGCACTTAAAAGTAATTACGAAACAGGTCCTATTTGCTTTGGGGGGATTCTAACTGGCCAAGAGCCAGGGGAAGGATGCCCTCAGCACCCCCGCACCAGCACGGGGGTTATCCCAGCTGTGTCTAAGGGGGGCTCCCACAGGGCAAGATCCCCCTTAAAAGCAAAACCCAACCCACGGGGCTGAAGGAGCTGGAGCTGGTGGCCAAGCCAAGAGCCGCAGGGCCGGTGCCAAGCGCCGGCTCCCTCCTCCCTGCCGGCCAGGGTCAGATGATGTGTGAGGCGAGCCGGGAGGCTCCTAGTCTGGCAGGCAGCCTGCTTTGCTCCAGAGGCTCCAGTGCTGTCATCCTGGCGTTAACCCCTGATAACCTTGTCCTTTCCAGGACAGGATGGTGGTTTTTAGGTAAGTGCCGGGTGGGGAATCGCGTCTCCAATGAGGCTGGGAAAGAAAGGGTGCTCAGAGGGAATAAAAAAGTATTAGGAGGACGTATGCTCAAAAATAAACCAAGAATAAGTGACTTTGAGAGAAAAAAAAAAAATCCCAAGCAATTGTTTATGCCTGGGACAAATATACAATCCTAGTTCCACAGGAAGATGTCTCAATTTCAGATTATAATAGGATGCCAATTTGTAAATAAAGGCATTTCACAGGAGGTTATAAACTCTGTATGAGAGGGAGGGGGGAATGGGAAAACACAGGCAGGACTCTGCCGGAGAAACCGTGCGGGATCCTGTTTACATGGAGAGATGCTTCAGGGGCGAATAGCTCCGGATTTGGACAAGGTGCTTGTTCCCCAGCGAGCAGATACCAGCAGGGATCAAAGACATAGTGAAACATTCCCAGCCCGCCCGCAATTTTGGAATGAAATGTCATTCAGCCTAGTGATCCCTTAAACCTGACAAGGTCTGGGACAGAGCAGGGAGCAATGCAGATGCTTCTCCAGCCTCTGGAGGCTTTTCCCTCATCTCTTTGGTGCAGAGGAGTTGGGAGGGAGAAACTGAGGCTGCACTTGCTGCCCAAGAGTCTCATGGGGAACCTCGGTCCACCACCCACCAAGCATCACCACTCAATGTCCACTGACTCCAGAGACCTTGGGGCGGTTCCAGCACCAGGGCAAGTCAATAGGATTGGGCTGAAATCTGGGTAAACTCTTGGGTTTGGTATGTTATGAACAGCCTCTATAAATAAAACCCAGCGGAGGTGGCGAGGCCGCAAGCCAGCTCATCTTGCTTTCCCTCTGTGATGGCCAGCTCTAGGTTTCTTAGAGAGCTTCACTTTGCCACCAGAACCAGAACTGTTCTGCAGATCTGTCCCACAGGAAAACCACCTTCTCACCCACTGTGGGCACCACAATCCTACACCAGCCAAGAGCCACCAGTCCCACACCATACACAGGTCAAGAGGGGGATGTCCAGGACTGGGTGAAGAGCATTGCATGGACACCAACACCATCAAGCACCATCAGCTCACTTCTACCCCTGGAGCACAGTTTCTCCATGGCTCGTACGGGAATTTGGCTCCCACTGATCAGATGTCACTGGGCCATGGGTTGGCCACCTCCACGCTCTCCAAGCACAGCTTTGCTTGTTTGAAAGAAGAGTCATAACCAAACACATCTGCTAAGAACGAGTCAGCTCAAAATACAGGAAAAACCACCCTCTGTCTCTTATTTACGGGAATTATTTTTATCTCCAATGGGCTATTTCTGCTCTCTTTAACCACGCTGAAAGGATCTGGACTTGCAATACCTCAGCACAACCATGTCGGTGGGAGACACCATGAGCGAGGAGTCCTGACCTACCCACAGAGTGACCACTGATATAAATAAACACATAAGAAAACAAATAAAGGCAAGAATATGGCAGTGAGAGGCAGTGCCTCAGGGAACAAGGGGCGAGGGGTACATGAGCCAGAGAATGGGACGGCAGGGGAAGAGACAGCAGAGGTGGCATGAGAAGAGGACACCAGCATGGCATAAAGGACTAACCAATACTGCGTTTCTGGCCCGGGAAGCAAAAAAGAAAGCACAGGGAGGGAAAGAGCAGCTCAGATAGTTATCGAAGGGGGGAAACACTCCCCATACATCACCCTCAATCACACCACTCCCCCTCCCACATCCTCCAGTGCCTCTGGTATCCATCAATGAAACTGCCTTCAGCTTCCGTAAGGAGACTGCAATCCCGGCAGTGGCTGGACCTGAGACTCCTCATCATCAAAGGATCCTCAAGGGAAGCTGCAAGGGCTCCCATTTTTCATGCTTCTTTTGCCATCATCCTCTCCACCCCCCATAAAGATTTCCTACCAGTGGCTGTGAACCCCAGGCTGGCCCCATTCCCAAATTGTTGGTGCTGAGAGCCGCCTGCCTCACTGCATCCTGCCCTTCCAGCATCAAGACTTCAGGGCAGGTCTACTCGCTCTGAACACTGCTATTACATCAGCATCCACTGCTCATCAATGGTGGGCAAAGCTTATGGTGCTATAGGGACCTACCAGCACCACTCACCCATGACATCTACCTCAACCCTCTGCTCCAGTTTCCAAACCTACCAAAATCAGTGTGGTTTTGCCTTTCTTAAAGCCTCTTTCCATCAAATAGCTGCAAATCCTCCATGTACAGCCCTGGTCTAGAGGGGATGCTGGATTCTCCACCCAGCATCACTCATTCCCACCTGCCCTAACATAGATAAAACCAAGCCAAAGTGCTCCCCATGTACCCTGCCAATAACTTGTTAAAGCCCTCTTCGAATGCACTCTTCTGCTAACTAAAATATGCAGGAGGCGGGTAGAAAAAAGGAGGAGAAAGTGAGCTTTGGAGGATTGCTGCAAAGTGCGTTTATTTTCCTTTCTCGACTGGGTCTCTCCAGTTGGGAATTTTCAGCGCTGCACTTCTGCACGCGGAAGGGAGATGCCAGTAAATCAGAGCAAATTCAAAACAAATGCTCTTTCATGTGGAGGCATTCGGCTTTGTTTCAGGGCTTGGGTAGCTAACCGTATCCCTTCATGAGTCAACTCTCCTATCAGCTCCTCATTAAACTAAATGGCTACAATTACATTTGGGGAGGAAAAAAGAGCGGTTAATGATCGTAAAAGGTTCTGTTTCCAGGCTTTGGTGGGGGCGAAACCTTTGATAAGGAAGACAAAAACCCAATTTGATCCAATGAAATAACAGAAGTATAATAAAGTAAGTTAAAAAAATGCATTTCCAGGGGGAAATATGCTTTCTTTTGGGAAGTAGGCTCTATCAAGGAGCTGGGGGTCCCCTTCCAGCAGCCCTTCGGGAGGCACCAGGAACGAGCAGTGTTATTTCCTGCAGCCCAAGCCCCCACCTCCCGCCTTCCCTTCGGGAGCAGAGCAGCCAGACGAGATGTTATCAATAGGCTGAACCTTACAGAAAGCCCCCTTTTAAAAGCGAGTACTTCCTCTGCTTATTTCATGTGGTATCCTGTGGAACTGAACTCTCTCCTCCCCTCTGCAATGGGTGTATTTCAGGAGGAAAAAGGAAAAAAAAAAAGATCTAACAACATCCTTATTGTGTTGTTTTGCTTCTTGTCTTTTTTCTTTTTACAGTCCCTTTTCTTTTTTTTTTTTTTTCCTTCCCCAAAGTTATGGGCTCCAATAGCAACGAAATAAAGAAAACCCCAAAAGTCTTCTGCATTAAAAGAAATCAAAACAGCGACAAGTTTCTCTGTTCCCTCTCCCCCTCTGATTAATTCTCATTAGGGCCTTTGAACAAACAATATGCTCCCCTCTCAAATAACAGACAGGGTATATATTACACCCAAAGAAAAACAAACAAGGCTCACTTAAAGACATCCACACCAAACGCAGTTCCTGGAGAGAGGCAGGGGCAGATGCACACACGCGTGCGGCCGCCACCGACCTATTTCTGAAATTCCAGTTTCAGGGCAATGAATAAATCATAAATCAGGGAGACATTCCCACAAAGGGAACACCTTCAATCATCTGCAAGTACATGCAGGTACACGGTTTCAGACACTTTAATCCTGGTAGAGACGGAGCCCAGCCACAGAGTTGGCCGGTCGGGGGTGAGAGATGAGGTGCTGGAGACATCACACCTTGGAAAAGGCATTGGGAGCTGGACTAGATAGCCTCTAAAGGTCCTTTCCAACCCAAACGATCCTATGATTCTGTGACAAGCTCAAGAGGGGTGGGGAATGAACCCCATTCCCTTATGGCACTTGGAGGCTGAAGGATATGGCAAATGCGATAATGAGGGAAATCAAAGGGTATCTCCAGTTGGAAGGGACCCTTGAGGATCACTGAGTCCAGCTCCCTCTCCAACATCCTCTGGAAAAACAGGGTCACCTTTCCTCCCCAGACACTATGAGCCTCACGTGTTGGATCCGGGATGCTGGTTACCCTACCAAGAGCAAAGCCCAAGCACAGCTCTTGTCCCAGAGACAAGAACTGCCACCATCAAGTCAAGGAGAGCTTGATGCCAAATCCTTCTGTAAGGCATGACCTCACCTGCTCTGATAATGAATGCATCCAAACGAAGGGGTGGCCAAAATCACTCACCCCGAGTACAAAAACTAATGGAGCATAAGGCTGAAATTCAAAGGAAATAGGGCTTTTTGGGACACAGCCCATATCTCCTCTGCATGAGGAACATGGCTCCTACTGAAATAAAACCCAATTCCCCCTTTGAGCATGTCTTCCTCAACAATGCACATCCCCAGAGCCCTCCAACATCCCTTTGTCTTCCATCAGGACCCTTGGTCAACACAACCCATGGCCAACATCAAGTGCAACAAGAGATGTCTTACCTGAAGGCCCCGCAGGGGCTAGGCAATTAGCTCCCCCTGTTTCAGTGGAGGAAGGCACAGAGTCTGGACAATCTGCAGGAGCAGAGGAGAAGACAAAAACCCATCGGTAAGTATACAGGCGGTTCTCTGCAGGCTCCCAGCACTGCCACGAGCAGAACACACATTCCAAAGGGTTTAGCAGGAAGCGATTACTAATTGTCCGCACAGAGACAGTAGTTCATCAAGGAGCATCCACCCTAACTCGCTGCCTCAATCAAGGCTGCGCGTTGCGCTTCATCACCAGCCAACGCTGATTATAGACCGGCAGAAATTACAGACTGGCTGCCACCTCTCTGGCCCAGTCACTGGGTAATGAGATCAGGGTTGCTGCTGTTCTGATGCAAGCAAGCTCCCAAAAATGCTTAAATCGTGGCTCTGCGCACCCGATTTAGGTAACACCTGTAACTCACCGAAATGGGAACCGAAAGGGAAACGTCTCATCGCCACCCTGTCTGTGGCGAACGGTCTCTGTTTGAGTTCCCCCACTCAGTTTTGGTCACCACCAGCTGGTGGCAGATACGACACCCCACTGTCACCTCCTGAGGCAGGTGGGCAACGGGAGCTACTCCTCCATGCACCACCAAGGGGCAAGGGCAGGGTTAGATGAGGCGCCCCATTAGAGGTGCTCAAGCTCAAGGTTTGGAGCTTCCCATCTCAAGCCTGCTCCCCCAGGTGACAGCAGCCAGAAGCCAACACTGATCCCCTGGTCCTAAAGGCAAACTGAACCCAGGACAGGGTTTCATCAAATCTGGGCCCTTAATGACATCAAGTTGTTCACGGCTCTATCTCAAAGCAAGGGCCACCACCAGGAGAGCAAAGATAGTTTTCTCCCTACTGGTAAAAGTAAGTTTTCCCAGATTTCATCCCTGAAATCCCAGTGAATATGAAATTCCTGTCTGCATAACATTGTTTTATCAGAGTAAAGTAGAAGCCCTAACAGGAATATACAGTTTAACAGGATATACTTAATCAAACCGAAAACAATAGGGGAGACAGGAAATGGACTTACTTGTGAAATGCTGTATATGATACACTCTCTAAATGCCTTGTCGTGCTTTCTACGCTTTAAAGAAATATGTTTTTTCTTTTTTTTTTAACCCTTTCTAGTCCATACAGAAGACTTCCCGACCCCCTTCCCTAAGATGCCTTCAACTGCTTGGGGTACAGATGCTTTCTGAACACTGGCTGGACCACCCTGCCCTGCACTGGGCTCCCTCTGTCCTCATTTACAGCTCCCTGATGAGTCCCTGCAGGATAAAGGATGTAATTTGTGCTTTTCCATGTGGTCTTGCTCTAAAGATCATAAGTGACCACGTCCTCTGCTAGTACATGGGACAGGATAGCAGGAGAGAATCCTATCCTGACCTTAAATGCATAACCTTAGCAACAGGGTGATGTGCTTTCACGTCTTTAGAGCTGTCAGCTCCCTTCCGATGTCCCATTACCCAACAGCCAGTCCCCTTCAATAACTAATTACCCTCCAAAGTCTCCTTATAGGACACAGAGCTGTTACAGGATCAGAGGTTCACCCAAGCCTACTTCATGGGACTCCCCTCCCAAAACTGTCTCTTCCTGCAATATAAAACCATCACGGAGACATTCCCGATGGCCACCAGCCTGACCCTGCAAGGTGCTGAATAGTTCCTAGAAGCTGCCAAACCTCCAGCTCCCCTGAAAGTCAATGCCACAGGAGGGCACTCGGCTTTACATCAGCATCTCAGTGGGTTTCCCATACTCTCACACCCCAGCATCACCACGCCATCCAGGAGCATGAAGGACACAAGCTACTGCAGCCCCTTGCCCCACCTAACGATGGGTCAGAATATCTGCTTGAATTACTTGGAGACACTACTACATGTCTCACTTCCAACACTGCTGCAAGCAGCAGCTTCTGCAGGGACGCTAGGGATGCTGAGCACCCACAGCTCCAGGATGACAAGGTGAGCCTGTCCCATGCAAGCCACCAGTACACATCCCTGCAAACATCCTGTGTAAGGAAGAGGGAATGTCCTCGCCTTGATAAATGACCAAGGCAGCCTGGACCTACAGCCTACCTGCAGGTAACCCAGCCGCCAACGGCAGATCTTTCTGCTCTGTGGCAAGCACATACATACATCTATCCCATCAACACAGATTCTGCCTGCAGCAGACCCCCAGCTCCATGTCCGTCACCCCTGCTTTCCCCCAGCCATCAACACAGCCTGCCACAGCCTCCCTCACCTCTGAAAACAAATGTAATTCCCATCACGTTTTAAACTAAAAGAGGGGAGATTTAGGTTAGACAGAAGGGAGAATTTATCATGAGGGTGCTGAGGTGCTGGCACAGGGTGCCCAGAGAAGCTGTGGCTGCCCCATCCCTGGCAGTGTTCAAGGCCAGGTTGGGCACAGGGGCTTGGAGCAACCTGCTGTAGTGGAAGGTATCCCTGCCCATGGCAGGGAGTTGAACCTGGATGGGCTTTAAGGTCCCTTCCACTCAAATCATTTGATGGTTCTACAACCATAAGCACTAACGACCACTGCTAGGGCCCATACCGGTCCAGGTATTCCTGTCTGTCTGTCCATATGAAGCACTTACAAGATGCAGCACTAAATGTTTAAGTATTTTTATTACCCCATCACGCTTGATGGAAAAGCAGAAGTTTCCTGCTTGATACACACTCCCATCTCCACTGGCAGATGCCGCTGCCCAAGTCTAAATGGAGGGAACATTCCCAAACAAGATCCCAAGGGGAGAAGATGGCTCATGTGCATCAGCCGGGTAAAAGGCTTTACTCCTCACCACAGTCATCTACTGTCCCTCTCTCAATCCTCAACCTATGGCTGGGAAACTGCCACAGGAGATGGCACTGATGCTGGGACGGGAAGCCTCCGCAGAGGAAACACTGAGAAACCCTGAGCTTGCAAAACCCACCTGCAACAACAGACTTCCAGGCTCCACTTGTGCCTGTCGCTGCCCTGTTAGTCAGAGTTCAGCTGCCAAATGGGCTTTTCTTTCAAAAAGGGAAAAAAAGGAGGACTTTTTGGTGAGTAACCCAGTTGTTTCTGCGTTTCCGATGGGCAGCGTTAATCACTTCCTATTGGCCGATAGGAATAACTTTTCCTTTCGAAATGGCACATTCATGCTCTGCGGCTTTTCTGTTTACACACATTTTGCTACCTTATGTCAACACTTGCTAATGAATAAATATATCACTCGGCTAACTGAAAATGAGGTCCTGGCAGAGGCAGATTGGATGTTTAAACCCTGCTAATAGATTTACCCTAACATCTTTACAGAAAACCAAAGGCGAGCTTTAACCCTTCTCTCCTGCAGCTCCGAAACCCCTGGCATCCCATGCCAGGATCATCCCTGGGTAGAAAGGCAGGCAACAGACACAGAAACACAAACTTTTAGGGGAGAGCTGCAGGGATGCAGTCAGAATTATGCCAATTTCACCTGAAGACACAAAACTTCATGACCTAGCAGACTCTCAGAGTCTGTTATGGAACAACCCTCCCGCATCCCAGCATGCACTTGGGATGTCAAACCGAATCCTGATAGTCTTCATTCATGCATCAGCCTTTATCTCTTGTTTTTTTCACACTGAAGCAAAATATTATCTGCTTTGCAACCGAGCTATCTGCTCAACAGCTCTGCTTATTGCCACAAGCCATAAAAACACTTGTTAGTCTTTCTTAAAGAGTTTACAGACAGGGGGAAACAACAGTCCAGTCTCCGAGGGTGGAAGGCTGAGACCCCGTAACGGTGCCCCGTGTGTTTGGAGCAACCTCAAATCTGGGGTTTCTTTTAATCCCGCGGAAGTGAAGAGCAGCGATTTTACAGAAACTGCTCTTTTGGTCAAAAAAAAAAAACAAAACACCAAAACAAACCCAACAAACACCAAAACAAACCAATGACCTGACACTGGTCTTCAGACATACAGCTATCCCTGCCTCTGCAGCGCCATGCCCCTCCTGCCTGCTGCGACCAAGGGACACAACCACAGAGACCACCGTGCTCCAGCCAACGCTCCACATCCACTAATCCTCCTTTGGGAGCCGGGAGCTGCTCCTCCCCGCACTCCCTCCCCTCCCCGTTTCCGATTTTTCCCACCTCTCCTCCTTCTCCCAGCCTGATTTATCTCGCAGCCGGCGAGCTCGCTGCCAACCAGGAGTTTATGCAGACAACCGCAAAAGAGCTGGTGCCAGCCTCAAACGGGCTTCTCCCCTGGCACCCTGACATTCAATTACAAGCAACAGGCATGCAGAGTGCCGCTAAAAAGAGTGAAACAGGTAAAATAAGTAACTTTTCAATCCCTTTTCCTAGTTTTCCTTCCAACCTGGCGAGGCGGAGTTAGGCTCCTTCAAAACACGGGATTTCTACCAACTCCCTGGGATTCCCAGCCACCAGGGAGATGCTGCGCTGGATCCCAACCTAAATCCCCACACATTCACGCAGGGGTGCGGGAGCTCCGTGGTTTACAAGTGGTTTTACAAGTGGGTTTTCCTGGCTTTCAGAGTGGCTCCAGCAGCAAAGGGAGGCCTGCGCTGCATTGCAATCCCTCCTGCAGTTTCCTGCCAGAGTTTTAAAACCCGACTTTGTGCACAGGATGCCTTAGATAAATCACATGTTAATTCTTCCAGGGATATCAGGGGGGGCACAGAAGCGCAAAAGCAGCCCAAAAGCAAAATGCATCACAGCATGACAAAGGCAGGAGATGGGTTCCCCAGAGAAAGAGGCTGAGAAATGGGCTGGGAAAGGGCCTGGGTCCTCCCCCCCCCAACCACCTTTTATTTTGCTTTTTATCTGTAGTCTGCATTGAAAAAGTCCACTTACCAGTTGGTTTGAGAAAATCCATTGGATATCTGGAGTAGGGCGGAGGGGGAGACTCTGGAATTAGAAAAGTACAGAGAAAATAAAGGCAGAGCCATGAGAAAGGAAAAGGAAAAAAAAAAAAAAAAAGAGAAAAAAGATAGGAACTTATGATAACAGTGGCATTCTTTTAGCAAAACTGTTTGTCTTAGCTCTGGGGGTTGGAGGCAGGGCAGCGAGGCGGTGATTGCCTTGATATTTAGCTGTCAGATAAACAAAAGGGGCCGTCTGGCGCCAGTCTCGCTGCTATCTGCCGCTCGGGCTGTCTGATCGGGGCCTCCTTGGCTCGGCGGAGCCGCGGCCGCCCGCCCGCGCCAGGCGCCCCTAATCCCCCGGCACCGAGCGGGGACGGCGGGGAGGCAGCGCCGGGACGGGGCGGCGGAGGGAGGGAGGGCAGGGGGTCGCCCACCCCCCGAATTAATAATAATAGCAATAAAAACACGTAAATCACGGCCACGGAAAAGGGGTTTGGGGGTTGTCTTCGGGGGGCTTTCGGGAAAATTGTAAAGAGCGGGGAGGGGGATGAGCGGGGCTGCACCCCGTTACACACATCGGACCCCCCCTGCACACACACACGCACACACACACATGCACCCCGCAGCCCTACCTAGCTCGCAGAGCCGGCTGAGGTGGTACGGGTTGCAGCAGACGAGCTCGGCGTGAGCCTTGCCGTAGGATTCACAGCAACATAACCGCTTCACTTCGGAGCAGTGCCGGAGGTCTGGCCAGCGGAACACCTTGCAGAGCAGCACCGGCAGCGGGTACGAGTGCTGGCCCAGCCGGGAGTCGGCCTTGGCGGGCAGCTGCAGGCAGGGGGTCCGCGCCCCGCCGCGGGACTCGACGGCGTGCAGCAGCCCCTCCAGCTGCCGCTCCTTCAGCCGCTTCAGCACGGTGTGGGTCAGCGCCTTCAGTTCCGATTCCGCGCCCGCGGACGCCCCGCAGCCGCGGCCCGCCTTGCCCGGGCAGCACCCGCGCCCCTCGCCGCAGGCATGCGCCCGGGCCTCGGCCGCCGCCGCCTCCTCCTCCTCCTCCTCCTCACCGCCGGGCGCACGGCTCCGCCAGAGCCGCCGAACAAGCACCGAGCGTTTGGTCCTGAACATGCGGGACGAGAGGAGGGGCCCCCGGCTACAAAACGGGCATATCGTCCGCCGCGCATGAAGGGGCCGGGAACCAGTGCGCGGCGGCGGGCAGCGGCGGCCGGCGGTGGCGGAGGACCCGAGACGGGCTGTGGCATGCGCCAGTCTCCGCGCTGGGGCCGCGGGTCCCGCCGCCTCCGGCGGGGGGCTGCGCCGGCCCGCGCCTCTGCGCGCTGCCGGCCGAGGAGGGCAAAATCAAACCGGTAATAATACAGAAACGAACAGGGGAGGGGAAAAAAAATTAAACGGGGGGGAGGGGGGAAGAAGTGGGGGGAGGAGAGAGAGCGCCGCTCCTCGCCCTGGTTTTTGCCCAAAAAAGAAAAGAAAAATAATAAAAGGGGTGAAAAAAAAAAAAAAAAAAAAAAAAAAAAAGAAGAAATCCCGTCTAGAGTCTGCGGCGCATCGCGCGGGGGGAGGCGCGCTGCTGCCGGCGCCGCGCCGCCCTGCGCGGCTGCGGAGCGCGGCTGGAGCCGCGGGGGATCCTAGGGCTCCCGGGGGCCGCGGCTCCCATCAACCCGCCAGTGCCGGGAAGGGGGGGCGAAAAGGGGGAGGAAAACCAGAGGCGTAGCCGGGCGCAATCGGGAGGTTAAAACGTAAAAAGCAAGCCAAAAAGATGCCTATCCAAACAAAAAATGAAATGAAAACGTAAGGACCCCCCAAAAAAAAACACCGACCCTAAGGTGCGGGCGTCGGAATCGGTTTAGGCATCTGTCACAAAAGAGCAGCAGCAGCGCATCCAGAGTGTTGTATCCCTTCTGAAAGCCCAGCTCGTCCTGATGCGGGGGTTTTGCGTGATAATTATTTTTTCCCCCTCCTTCTTCCCGAAGGATTTTAATCCACACACACACACACACAAACTAGAGTCTTGGTCCGGCTGCTACGAAAAGAAAGAAAATAAATAGAGGAATAAATGAAGTGGGGCTATGTCTCCCTTTCCTTCTCTGCCGCCCCGCTCCGCGTCCCTCCGCGGCGATACTTACATGAGTGCGGGGACCCGCCAGCCGGCCACCCTTCTCCGTGCTTCCGAAGCGTCTCTCTTGGTGCTTCTTTCCCCTTCTTGCCTCCGGCTCGTCTCCTTCCTGCTTTTCTTCTCTCCTCTTCCTCCTCCTCCTCCCCTTTCTCCTCCTCCTCCTCCTCCTCCTCGCGTTTTTTTTCCCTCCTTTTTCCCCTCCTCTCTCCGCCGCCCGCTATAACTACGCGCCCGACCCGCACCGCTGCCTTCCCCTTTCTGTCTCCTTGCGGGGCAGCCGCAGCGCCGAACGCAGCCGGGGCTCGGTACCGCCCCCCGCCCGGGTCCCTCCCGGTGCCGGCGGAGGCTGCTCGCAGTGCGCAGCGGCGCGGCCGCGGCCCGGCCCCGTCACGTGAGTGTCTAGACACCGTGTCGCTCCGGGAAAAATAAATATATATATATATATATATATATATGTGTGTGTGTGTGCGTGCATTATATTTATCTCGAACCGCCTTGCGCAAGCGGCGGATCGGGTTGCCCAAAGGTGCTGCGCACCCCCCGGGTCGTCCCCCCCCAAGACCTTGCGCGGGTACCGAGAGGCAGGTCCCCAGCCCCACCGGTTGGTACCCATCACTGTAGGGAGTCCCCCTCAAGCACGCGTGTATTGGAGAGGCTGTAAATGTTAAAGGATTAAATACAAATGCAGTGTAAAAGCATTTCTTTTTTCAATAAAATAACAACATACATTAGTGTATGTCATAGAATCACAGACTTTTTTGCATGAGAAGGGACTGTAAAGCTCACCCAGTTCCAACCTGCCACGAGCAAGGACAGTTTACACTATGCGAACTTGCTCCAAGACCCTGTGTCCAACCTGGTCTTGAACACTGTCAGGGATGGGGCAGCCCCAGCTTCCCTGGGCACCCTGTGCCAGGGCCTCAGCACCCTCACAGGGAAGAACTCCTGCTTAAGAGCTAATCTCAGTCTCCCCTCTGGCAGGTTAAAGCCATTCCCCTTGTCCTGTTCCTAAAGCCCCTTATCCAAACCCCCTCTCCAGGTTTCCTGCAGCCCTTTTAGGCACCTGGAGCTCCAGCCCTCACAGCATCTCCTCTGGCCTCACTGCAACAGCTCCATGTCCCTCTTGTGTTGTTGCCACACAAGGGATATAGATATATAGAATATAAATATATTATTCTGGACATCGAAGAGGGCATGGCACAAAACCAAATAATGCTAATAATACTTTGCCCTTAGCACTTGTCACCAAGGGAAGGGAAAATAAGTCATTGAGTATAAGCCAATTTTCACAACATAAGCAGAAATCACCAGCACATCGCACTGTGACTGTTCTTGTTATGGGTACTACTAGCAGTAGTAATCTGGCACCCCGGATATTCCACCGATCCCCTCTATTCCAATTCTATCAGAAAAAACCTGCAGAGGATGGGGAAACTGAGCCACCAAGGGGCAGTGTATACTGCGGTCTGCACTGGAGCCAGAACGTCTGGATAGATTTCCCGGGGCCAAGGCTCACACAGCTGGAGAAGCACCCATCCCACCAGCTCTCCCACAGATGAGAAGCTCTTTATCGTATAAGACTGCTTCAGTCGCTGATAAATCGATCACCTCACCGCATTGGAAGCAGAAGCCAAAACTCTCAACACACACCTGCTGTAAGCAAATCTAATTCTAAAACAACTGCCCCCAGCTAAACAGGACACCAGCTGTAAAACACAGGCAATGAGGGGCACAGAACTAACCTGCCGTGCATGCAGAGTGTTCCCAGGATTGTCTGCCCTGGATGCCTGCCTTTGGTGCAGGCAGGGATAATTTTTGAGCCCAATCTTGCAAATATTCACATGAGCAGGTCAGGGAGAGTCCTAACAGGTCTGGAATCACACACAGTATTTGCAGAATACAAGTCTAAATTAGTTAGAAAGGGGCCACATTTGGGGCAGCTTCATTAAACGTTAATAAGACTCCAAGCACCCAGGCCCAAAATCTGCTCAAAATCTGGTTTGTGATAAATAGCGTGAAAAAAAATGAATAGAGTAAGAACATTATTTGCCACCATCTTAAATAATAATTTAGGAAGGTTTGTTATGGAGCTGGAGTGTGGGGAAGGGGATGGACTCCTCACTTTACCTCCAAATTAATGGCACAAGTAGAACCTGCCTGTGAAATGTCTCAGCAAATTCTGCTGTCACTGATGACACAGCCAAAGCCATTGTAGAGGCTGTGTCAGCTGCAGGGTGCTCACAGCATCAACTGGGGTGACGGAGGAGGTGCCAGCATCAGTGTCTGCATCCTCACTTGAAAGAAAATCCCACTGCTTTTAAAACAGTCACTTCTGCACCCCAAAAAGTGGAAATTTGGCAGTATTTTTTCAGTTTAGTGTCTTGTTCACCAGCCTCCAGAGTGAGCTCATGCACACTGAGGCCAATTTCCTTGTTTCTTTAGAGAACCTCAACCCGTTTTCTACTCTGATGCATATGGGAAATTGATAGGGAAAAAGAAACCACCAACAGAAAGTTATTTCTCATTCCCATATCTGCTGGTGAAAGACACACTGCCCATTAACACATGCCATATACTTTTAAAGATGTTTAAACTTTCCAGGGTGCTATAAATGAGATTGACATCTTTAGGGTGATTTTTCCCTCCCTCTGCACTTCCTCTTGCCTCAATGACTTGACAACTGATTGCTTTATTGTCATGAACAGAGTGACAGAAAATATAACATGGTGTATGCTGTGAAGGGATGGAGCACAGGAATTCGGTCCAGGAGTTAATAATATATTTCTGGGGGCCGTGCCATAGGTACTCTAGGTGACCTTGGGCACATCCCTGTTCCCTGTGAGTAGGGACCAGGTCTTTGGAACCTCTGGTTGCCCATCGGTAGAGCTGGACCACCAGCCTTGCCTGTTTTTGTGATTTCTGCAGGTGAAAATTACTCCATAAGTGCTAAATATTAAATAACCGATAAAGAACTGCTTTCTAATTAACCCTGAAAACTTGTTTAAACAGGCCATATGTATGTGCCCATATGGAAAATACAGAAATAAGTATAATGAAGTAGATAAAAACGGGCTTGGTACCTGGGCTGGGGAGATGCTCTAGAAGGGGGGGGTGGCACCCACCACCTGTGGACTGCATTGTCCCTGGGCAGGAAAATGTCAGCCTGGCTAAGAAACCTGTCCTAAAACCATAGGGCGGGCTTGGAAGGGTCCATTAAAGACTACGTAGTGCAACTTCCCTGCCACGGGTAAGGACGCCTTCCACTAGACCAGATTGCTCAAAGCCTCATCAACCTGACTTTGAATGTTTCCAGGGATGGGGCAGCCATTATCTACCACCTTTCTGGGCAACTTGTGCCAGTGTTTCATCACCTACATCATAAAGAATTTCTTCTTTATGTTAAATCCAAATCTCCCCTCTTTTAAACTATCACCCCTTGCCCTATAACTACAGGCCCGACTGAAAACTCTGTCCCCATCTTTCTTCTAAGCCCCTTTAAGTACTGGAAGGATGTGTATAATGAAGTGCATTTCTATCGTGTATTTGTAATGTACTGCATTCCTATAATGTATCTGTGTAATGTATGGCATCCTTCGTGCGAAACGCATTAGGTCCTGCTTGTAAAATCCCACCGAGCCCACACTCCCCATCCCTCGCCCTCAATTCTCATGGAGGTTTCTGGGGACCTTTTCCAAACCCATCTGTCTTTGAAGAGATAAAGCCGAGTTAATTTGCATTGCAATTCAGCCTTTGACAGACAGTTGGAGCCAAGGCACTGTTAACCTAATTGTTGTGCTAACAGCACCAGGGTGTGAGACTCACCAAAGGCACTTCCAACAAAGGGGATAAAACCAGACTTGGGAAAAAAACCTTTTCCTGACATCATTACCGGGTACAAACAAACAGAGCTGATCCCTCTTCATACACTTTGGAGGCGAGGGTCAAGAACAAACACACTTTGCTCTTTTGGGGGTATGTCTCTCTTTTTAACCGCAGTGAAAAGCCATTCAGGGGAGGTAGGAAAGAACAAGCCAGGCTGAAGGCAGGGCAGAGGCAGCGCAGGCAGGCTCCTGGCACTCTCCCATCCTTTTGTGCACACTGGGAATAGCTGAGCCTGTGGCCCGGCTGCTATTTTTACGCCTTATTTTCAGAGCAGAGATCTCAAACAATGTTCAAAGTCTGGGTTACGATGCCATTTTGGCTGCACCCGAGGTCTCCTTCCTCTCTATCGGCGCAGCAAATCCAAGCTACAAGACCTCAGGTCCACAAAGAAAACTGTTCTCCGGACAAGCTTGCTGAGTGCCGAGTGTCCGGACACACGGAGACATGGACCTCATGCTCCTTAATCATGCAGCACTTAAAGCAGAAAACCATTATTTCAGCACTGGTGCACTCCAAGATTGCATCCGTTGGAAAGAGCTTCACAAGTGGGTAGGATAAACGAGGAAAAAAAGCCTGGTGAGATGGACGTTTGCTTGTCAGGCATGGGGAAAACCATTTCATTTTCCAGCCCTGGGAATTAGTCCATGCAAATCAAGTGGTCCATCAGTAGCTACGGCAGGCACTGGTGCTGGCTCTGGGGGACTCAGTCATGGGAATGCTTTGATTATCAAAGCACTCACACATAGCTGACTTTAAATGTATCTTTTCTAGCTGAAATTTTGTTAGCGTTACAGTTTGACCACAACAGAAATGTACTGGTTAGGTTGTGCAGCTAGAAAGGGGTTAAACACAAGGCTGTCTCCTTAGCTGGATTACTTGTGCCAACATAAAGGAAATTACAGATACATAAATATTAGATGTATATAATTGCTCCCTAATTCTAGTAGAATTTGCTGGTTTGAATGCAAGATGCTGGCATAACAATGCCTATCAGAGAGGAACATACACAGCGCAGGGATCAGGCCAGATCCAGAGTGCTGCAGGGAAGGGAAGAATGAATATGGGCCAGCGTCAGAGGGCAGGAGATGCTGCAGAAGAGCATCTGGTGTCCCACAACCATGATACAAGCCGAGGTGGGCAGGAGGAGCAGAGCCTGCCCTGGGTGGCATCTCCGGCCATGCAGCACCCATTAATCCATGTCAAACCTACATCTTTTCCCGCGTCACACCACTATCCCACAGATAACCAGTGATGGCAGTGCAGTGTCACTAGTGGGGACACAAGGTTCAGACCAGCTCTGGCTGAACGTCACTGGTGGGATTTGTGACCTGGAGGTGAAAGGAAAGGGATTTAGGTCAGGCTGTCTGGGAGGGGATGACCCGGGGGCTGGGGATTGCAGCACAAGGGAACGTGATGCCATTTGGGAGGCACTGACCAGACAGAGAAGATGCTGTTGAGGGGAAAATGTGAAGGGCAGGCTCAGAAGCAGGCGGAATATTTGACTTTACAGATAAAGGAAAGCCTGCAAATCCCTTTTGCTGGGGCCTACTATGCTGAGAAGAGACTGGCTTCTTCCTTCAGCAGTCCAACTCAGAGATCCCAATGCCTGTGGGATCTGTGTATACTCTAAAGTGGAGCTCCTTAAGATCATGCAGAGTGGGAGGCTCAATATTCATATAAAACACTCAATGTTAATTCATCACTTTATGTGTAACTCGTTCATTTGTATTTTCCTTGTACTTCTGTGTTTCACATCTGAAATAGTAATTTCCTGTTTTGAGACTTGTTTTGGTGGGTAAGCTCTCAAAAAAGGTGTGGGTTTTTCTTTTTTTCTATCAGAAAACAGCAAAATGGCTTTGCAAGAATGGCTAATACTGCTGGTATGCCACTTTCAGCATTTTAATGTGTAAATAAAATAATGGTGTAAATAAAAAATCTTCTTTATCTCAGGTAAGTACATTTGCCAGATGCATAAGCTGCAATGATTTATTTGTAGTTGCCTATACTTGTAGTTACTTATGGCAAGCTCTGGACCAGATAATGGGGTATATAGAAAGAGCTGTGGCTGTTGTTGGAAACAGGGGTGTCTGTTACCCTGTGATTCCTCCTCCTGAAACCTCTGGAGTCCAGAGTGGGGACTGAGACAGCTGCTTTCTGGATTCAACCAGTGGTTCTGGTTTGCCTGTAGAGCCCAGGGTACATCCCACATGTGGATCCACTGCCTCCCAGGCACTGAGTATGTGTCATTACAACATATGTGGTATATGTGACATTACAACACCTATGCAGGGGGGGACTAGGGAAAGGTGGGGTGCCCATCAACTTAAAAGCAGCATTTCAATCCTAACATTGTCAGGTTAATTCCTGACTTCTGGTGGGAGGTATCAAGCCTTAGGGGGGATTTATCAGATACTGAGAGTTGGGCTGCTCAGATGGCAGCCACAACGCAGGGATGTGCCCTTCTCAGCATCAGCTGCTTACCCAGAAGAGGAGGCTGAGGTGCCACTGCCATACCGATCAGTTTACCAGCAGGAAGAACAATTCCTTCTTTAAAAATCAAACAAACCTGGCCAAACTCTTTTTCTGGCAGAAACAAATAGCTGTAAAAGGGATAGGAGAGTAGCAGGCAAAGCAAGAGGAAAATCACCAGCTTCTCTATTTCCTATTGGTGGCAGGTAGGGGTGTAATTTTGGAGTTCCTTCCTTTTTAATGGGATAGGTCATAACCTTACCATCATTTATGTGTCTTTCTGTATTTATTGCAGTGGCCCAGCCAGATGCAGTGTGGAGCTGATGTATTAGCCATGTCCTCATGTGTGGTGAGATACCAGCCTGTGCTTTTCATAGTCTTTTCCAGAGAAAATTCCCACTGACTCTAATGGGAATTTTGTCCAGCGACTGGGATCAGCCCGTAGTAAAAAGAAAATTCTCGTGTTTATGATGGGTTGTTCGGGAGCAGCATTCCGCATACTGACCTACAGGTTGACATAAAAGAGTAAGTCAATGATCAGACATCTGTGAGACAAGCACTTTATAAAGCACTGACATTTTAATCGTTGAGAATTTCAGTTAACATTCTGCAACAGTCTTCTGAAAGAACATGGTTTAGCTTTCTTGTCCTCAAATACAAGTTATAATTTAAAATAACAAATTCTCAAATGCTTCTTTATGTTCCATTTCTATGGAAGCATTATATCTCTAATAAACATTTTGGGCTGTCTATGATCATAGAATCTTAGAACGGTTTGGGCTGGACGGGACTTCGAAGACCATTTCGTTCTACCCCCTGCCATGGGCAGGGACACCTTCCACTAGAGCAGCTTGCTTCAAGCCCCTGTGTCCAACCTGGCCCTGAACACTGCCAGGGAGGGGGCAGCCACAGCTTCTCTGGGCACCCTGTGCCAGCGCCTCAGCACCCTCACAGGGTGCTAAGAGCTCATCTCAGTCTCCCCTCTGGCAGGTTAAATCCATGCTATGCCTAAGAAGGAATGGAGAAGATGTAAATAATTAAAAGATGCTGCCAAATCAGGATAGTTGCACACAGATAATGTCTTTTATCTGTAAGTCATAGAATCATAGAATAGTTAGTGCTGGAAAGGACCTTAAGATCATCGAGTTCCAACCCCCCTGCCATGGGCAGGGACACCTCACACTAAACCATGCCACCCAAGGCTCTGCCCAACCCGGCCTAGAACAACACCAGGGATGGAGCATTCACAGCTTTCCTGGGCAACCCATTCCAGTGCTTCACCACCCTTACAGTAAAGAATTTCTTCCTCAGATCCAATTTAAACTTCCCCTGTTTAAGTTTGAACCCATTACCCCTTGTCCTACCACTACAGTCCCTAATGAAGAGTCCCTCCCCAGCATCCGTATGGGCCCCCTTCAGATACTGGAAGGCTGCTATGAGGTCTCCACGCAGCCTTCTCTTCTCCAGGCCACAATGACTTAGGCATGAAATACCTGCATGGGTGAAAAAACCAGTTTTGATAACCATTTCTTCAGTCTCTCACCAATACAGGATCAGCCAAAACCTAGTTGTTCTGTTTGGAGAATACAAGGGAAAAATGAAGCATCGTTTTTCAATAGTAATGATCCAGGTAGAGTAATCAAGCACTGGTTGTGGTGGATGCTCTGTCAATAATAACTCTGAGGTGAGGTTTTGGTGGTATTCAGGAGATGAGCTCCAGCTGGTTTAAACCTGTATGGATGCAAGGAGTTACTCAGGCGGGTAGTCTAGACAGTAGGAATAGCCCTTCGAACGCAATAATTTATGAATTAGTAGAGCCAGTGTATTAAAACAGATAATTGAAAAGTCCTCATTTCTCTAAATGCAGGGTTGGGATTTTTTAATAGCTTTTTACAAATATTAAACCCAACAGAAATGCTTTCATGACAAGTCTTCCACATGGCTCAGTTCCAGGGAAAACAACATGCTTGGAATTGAGTTTTTCTCTAAAATATCCAAGTGATGGAAATTGCTTAAGAACTGAAGAGTGGCATTGAAATGAAATTGGGACCCTATCTCATAGTCACTACCTCCAGGATAAGAAACTTTCTTTGAACCTGAAATAAGGGAGTTTCAAGTAAACAAGAAATATAATATTGGACAGGAACTGACTGCCCTGATTTCATAATCCAAATTGCATAAACTGAAGAGGGGAAAAAAAAGAAAAAAAAAGAAGAATTAATAGTAAAGTGTAATTTGAAGATTGGATTTTCAAAAGCACGTTACCCAAACCTGCACATTCATTTCATCTGGAGGGAAGAAGGCATGACATCTGATAGCAGTGATTAATCCAAAGGAGGCCCAGACTTGTTCTCCTCATTTAAGAGGAAAAATTACATATTCTGTGAGAAGGTAAAAGCAGCCTTGCTGGCTGAGATACCTGTGGGCTGCTGGATGGGTGTCCTAGGGACTGCAGAACATGGTCCACCATTTCCCAAATATATTAATATTTGGTGCTTTTAAAAAACATTGAAGTAACCTTTGGATCTTAAATATCCAAAGGATATTACAGGCATGCTTTTTTAATTATTATTATTATTTGGAGGGGGTTTGTTGGCATAATTTAATGACACAAAGTTGAACCACCCACCACCACCTATGGAAGGGAGAACTGATTAGAAGGAAAAAGGGAAAGTGCACTGTAGTGGATCCTATGCTAACTGTGCCTTCAAGTTCAAAGACAGACACAACTCTGAGTATAAAGTGTAACAACTACACTGAGCCAATTCGTTTTTTCTTTCCGTTTTATAAGCCCTTGTGATGGCATTTAACGGTGACTCTCCTCAGCACCTTCCAACGCTCACCCCTCCAAAATCATAGAGATTGGCAAGAGCACTTCACAAAGAATTAAAGGACGGCTTTATAGCCATTGTTTAAAAACGTAATTAACACTGTGTTTAAAGCAAAAGTGAGACAATTACCACCTTCTAAAGGCCTTAAGAAATCCGAGCTGCAGACCTCCTGCCAGACTGAGTGATATCACCAGCACCATAAACAGAGGTTTTTAAGAACCATCCCATTCACAGCCCTTGCTTTTGTCCTTACGTGCTAAGTATTATTATTACTATTACTCTCTTTGTTTATGGTGATGTGCTAGGAAGTCTGCAGCTCAGGTTTTTCAAGACCAAACTGACTCCTACGAGGAGTAGCCTCACCTCCAAAGCGCGTCAATGGGAGTTGCGAGCTCTCAGGGCATCCCCACCAACACTTGTTCCCCTGCGAGGTAACTACTTAGGGAGGTAGTTTTGTTAGAAAGCGGCACTAATTCGAACATGTGCTTAGCTGATAAGATGGGTTACATCAGCCTGATTACAGATTTGACCCATATATATGGCAAGCAAACGTACAGTTGGCTGTTTATGTTTGCAAACTCAACCTTTTCTTGCTCTGCTCCAGTCACAGGATCTCTAAATTCAATGCAAAATTTGAATGGAAGGAGAAGGGATAGCAAGATCTCATCTTCTCGGTTTAAAGCTAGAAACATCACGACATGTTGTCCTGATACCTCTGGTGAGTCTTAAGGTGACTGTCTCAGTGCATTGTCTTCTTCCATCTCAATGGTGAGCTCGTCAGCCTGAAGCGCAGCAGGTCGGGTAAATTGGCACTGATTTGAAGGTTCGTTTAGTTTGGACTAGTTAAACTATTTTGCAACATATTCATTACAGAAAAATGTGGTAAATTAGATTAAGTAAAGCCAGAAAGCCCTCTTAATTGCTTTGACTTACCGTGAACACAAGACTGCTCAGTGTCTCAGGAGCAAGGACGTGTTTTCTATACATCTGAACTATTTTAAGCGCTACCTCCCTGCACACAGAATTCTTGCTGATGACCCTTCCCCGAGGCTCTCACACAGCACCCCCTGGGATGCTGCCCTGGGATAAAAGAGATGAGCTCCCACATGGCTCCAGAGCATCTTCCAGTTGCAACAGCATGAAATATTTGCTAAGATAATAATACAAACAGAACCACAGGTTGGAAGGAACCTCAAGGATTATTTGGTCCAACCTTTCTAGGCAAACCATGACCTAAACTGGATGACCCAGCCCCCTGCCCAGCTGCATCTGAACAGTGTCCAACACTGGGGAACCCACTGCTTCCCTGGGGAGATTATTCCAGTGGCAGATTGTTCTTATCGGGAAAGCTCGTGTCCAGCTGGAATTTCCCCAGGAGTAACCTGTGCCCATCACCCTCCTATTTTCCATAGGACTCCTTGTCAAAAGGGAGTCTCTGTAATACCGGAACATGGTGATTAAGGACTCCCCTAAGCCTTCTTTTATCAAGGCTGAGGAAATATATAAAAACAAATAAATAAAAATACCAGAATGATTGACTACCACATAATAAAAACGATAAACAACAAAAATCACACGATTAGTTAACATTTATCACATACTGAAGCTGTTAATCCTCTGCTCAGCCCCACACCGGGTCCCTGCCGGCCGTGGCGCAGCTCACCCCGCGGGACCCCGCGACGGGACCGGGCCGCGCAGCCACCGCCGCGGGCGTGGGGATTCCCTCCCGCCGCCCTTCGCCCTCAGCCGGCCCCGCCCGACGCCGCCGGTCCGCGTTGCCACATCCCGGCGCGGCCGTGACTCAGGCGGCGGCAGCCGCGGGTGCTCCCGGCTCGGCCCCGCTGTGGAGAAGGGTCCCGGGCTGCGGCTGCAGAGCGTGGGGCTGTGGAGGCCTGTAGGGCCCTGCGTGGGCCTGCGTGGGCCTTCGTGGGCCTGCGTGGGCCTGCAGGTAGGTAGTAAAACCAAAACACAACAAATTTCAGTTTGAAAACACGACATTTTCTGTTAAATAACACAATTTGCACGGGGATTCTCATCTCACGTAGGATTTCATAGAGTACACGGCATTCCTGCTTTAAACGCTGCTCTGCCCCCCTGCCTCAGTTTACCAGAGGTTCATTGCTGAGTCGTTACTCCGTCATATAATTGTGTGTAGATGCACAATTAATCCTCCTGGGCTCAAAAAGCGCACACTACACAGCAAAACAGGAGTTTTCCTACTATTTACAGTTAACACGTCTTCTGTGGTGTGCATCCCTCCAAAAACCAACACGAGACACAACTAAGAGGGAGGAAGTCATGCAACAAAGGTAGTTCCTCTCAGCCCCGAAAAGAGGGTCTGTCATTAGATGACATGGTTCTAAAGGAATGCTGTAACGTACAGAAAGCCCATGCCATTACATGCGCCCCTGAGGGCAGTGTGTACTTGTGTTCCAGGGCTTCCAAGGCACTTCACCTCTATTCCCCACGCTGGATAGGAAAACATTAACTCAGAGACTGTTTGACATTGATTGAAATGATAATTTCGCTGTTGGTGAAATATCGGTCACTCATTGGTATTTACCGGGACAGGGTATTTATAAGATGGTGCTCACCTTGCCTAAATTTGGCAAGAGGAAAGTTGGATTTGTGGTCTGACGTTGTCCACAGTCTCCTTATGGTCCCTGGGAGGACACAAAGCCCTCAGGCATCAGTTCCTCTCCCTTCTTCTCAGCACCCACCACAGTGAGACACCCTTGGTGGGACCCCGCTTGCACCCAGGAGGTTCGTGGTCCAGGTGAGACGCCAGGATACAGCGCAGGCGCATGAAGCACTGCAGCTCAGCAAGGCTGGATGCAGGGACCACTGCTTTGCACCCAGCAAACGCTTGCATCCAGGGAGGTCTGCGGCAGTGGGGGAGATGCTGCCACTGTCCAGCTGGGAGCAGCTGTTCCATGGAATCCCAGACTGGATTGGGGTTGGAAGGGACCTTGAATCTCCTCCAGTCCCAATCCCCTGTCACGGGCAGGGACACCTTCCACTAGAGCAGTTGCTCCAAGCCCCTGTGTCCAACCTGGCCTTGAACACTGCCAGGGATGGGGCAGCCACAGCTTCTCTGGGCACCCTGTGCCAGCACCTCAGCACCCTCAAAGGGAAGAGCTTCTGCCTAAGAGCTCATCTCAGTCTCCCCTCTGGCAGGTTAAAGCCATTCCCCTTGTCCTGTCCCTACAGGCCTTTGTCAAAGCCCCTCTCCAGGTTTCCTGCAGCCCCTTTAGGCACTGGAACTGCTCTAAGGTCTCCCCTTCAGGAGCCTTCTCTTGTGCAGGCTGCCCCAGCCCAGCTCTCTCAGCCTGGCTCCAGAGCAGAGCTGCTCCAGCCCTTGCAGCATCTCCATGGCCTCCTCTGGCCTCGCTCCAACAGCTCCGCATCCCTCTTGTGCTGCTGCCCCAGAGCTGGATCAGGGCTGCAGGGGGGTCTCCCCAGGGTGCAGCAGAGGGGCAGGATCCCCTCCATGACCTGCTGGCTGGCTGTACCTAACCCGTGTGCCCAGCCACGGCTGCCACTGAGGAGCTGTAGGCTGTAAGCTGCAATTTCCCGATACAAAAGTGATGGCATGGCCCCATTTGATGGAAAGCAAACAGTTCTATGGCGTTCTGCCAGTTGATCCTGCTGAGCTTGGAGCCAGCTGAGCACTGAAGTGGGGACATCCTCTTGCAAAAGCCATGTGCTGTTGCTGCTTCCCTCTGCGTGGCTGTGGGGAATCCTGACTCCCAGCCTCCCTGCAAACCTGCTTTCATGCAAAGGCAGTGATACTGCAGAAGTTCTGCATTTTTCTTCCTTTCTGGTTATCAGTAGGAATAGGGGAGGCTGTGAGTGTGTGGAGGTGAAGGGATTGAGATGTGGAATGACGGTCAGCGCTCAAAGCCCAGACGGTCTAAGTGCAACCGTTCACTAGCCAGTGACAGGGACCTGTTCACTCTATCTCCAGACTGAGGTGCCCTGGGTTCCTGCCCGGCAGTGGTTCTCTGCACCCCAGTCTCTCTTGCATGTGTGCCTGTTCCCTCTATACCACTGTCTCCATTATTTGTCTGGGAGTTGAATTCAGCTGGCCGGGTGAGCCATCATGGTGTTATACTGGCAGGCGTCAATGGGAGTCACCAGCCACTTGTCTGATCTCCAGATGATTACAGAGGCATTTGAAATACTTTTTGCTTCCCCGTTGCTTCCTCTTACTGATTTCTGCTTCCCTCTTCCCATCGTTAATTGAGTTTTGCTCACCAAGAGCTGAACTTCCCAAAGTAACCCATCCTTAATGTTTAGATTTCTTCATTACGGGTAGCAAACAGCTCTGCTGGGCACTGAGAAACATCCACCTCTCAACCCACAGCCCTGCCTGACCTTGCAGGAGCAGAGATGAGGCTGCAAACTGCATTCCAGTGACACAGAAGGAGGATTGAAGTGGGCAGAGAAAAATAACTTGCGTCCGCCAGAACACTGAATGCTTTGGGGTCAGTGCTACTGAGTCATCAAAAAGCAGGTATATATATATATATGTATGTAAGGTACAGAAGGATCATGCAGCTGGCTATAACACTCCATCGTATTTCATGAACTCATAATGTATTATATGAAATAGTCCCCCAATGGCTTCCTTGGGAAATAAATAGCATAGTACACTAGAACGAAAACAATTCAATTAAAAGGTGATTTTATGAATGAAGCTTTGGAAATAGAAAAGTGCTTTTCCATCTTGAGCATGATGCAGTGCAGAAAGCACACACATAAGAGCCAAAATAAATTACTTTGCTGTGTTCTTGATAACAGTGTAGGGTTGCGTTTGCATTTATATATATGCATATGGAGGTGCCCCTTCTTTGTAATTCCCCAACATCTCTTCTTGAGCCAGAGTTTGTAAAATGATATTTCTATATTTACTTAAGCATCTATTTAAAGAGGAATCCCTCATAATTACTCACCACACTGATAGATGACACTGTTTGGCTGTGTTTATTTAGTTTCTATTAGTGATTGGCAAAAAGTCTACTGTGGCTTCAAAGCAGATATAGATGAATGACCCTGATCATAAAATAAAGTATGATGATCTTTTCTAGGCCATGTGGGAAATGGGATGTAGAGGTGACACATATCACTAACTCCTCCTGTCACTTTGTGATATAATATTAAATCCAGTCATTCTGATAGGGCTGGCTCAAGAGAAGATGTCCAGAAAGTGACAACAGTCTATGGTATAGAATAAAGAGAGGAATTCGAGGGAAACTCTTAGCTTCAAAACATGAGTTCAGTTGTCATTGCAGGTGAGGGGTCTGTCTCCAAGTCCCCTGTCATGTATGATGGACAAAATATTACCTCTCAGAATGCTAATCTCAAATTCCTGGCTTTCTTTTACCTGCTGGTACATGGTTATACTCTGTGAATCCAAGCACAGGCCATCCTTTGCACAGCTTCATTCATCCAAAGCTTGTTCATGAAGGGAAAAGAGAAAAGCATCTGGACTGGGATCAAAAGACATAGGAAAATGTAATCGTTGTCATCATGTCTTTTAGTAACCCCAGTAGCTCTGCTTGTGATGTACTCATAGAGTGTCTGTTCTGCACTTTTCTTGGCTTGGATGTTGGTACAAGCACCCATCAGGTGTGGCTGTGGGTGAATATTCTGAATTAATACTTTTTCAGCATATTTAACTCTCCAGGTGAGGATGGGTAGTACAGGGCCTTGCCTATGCTCGCAGGAGTTAGCAGCAGAATTGTACCGCTGCAGCCAGGTAGCAGTGGTATTGCTCAGGAAATACATCTCATACTGACTTGAAAACTCTTCCTCTTGTGTAGCTTAATGTCATCTCCCAAGTGGCACGAGCTAGAAGAGCAGGTGGAGCTGTCTGTATTGATAACCAACATTTACAGTACTGGAAGGATATTTCTGCTGATACACATTAGCTCTGCCAATAAATCCTCAAGTCTTATCAATAAGCTACTTCCTTTTTTTTCGTTTCCGAGGTGGTTCATGGCCCTCTGTTGACTTACCCATCCAGCTGAATGCTAAGCCATTCATGGAGCAGGATTCTCTTCAGAATGAAGAAATCCTCCAGGATTGTGAGGGTGCTAACACTGACAGATAACAAATGATACCAATTATGGTTTTCTTGTGAATTTTCAAAACATGAGTGAGAGGAAGATAACACAGATGCAGAGGACTGAGTTACTTAGTTCTCATACCGTAATCTTGTGCTTTGTGAAATGCAGGACAAACCTGAAAGATACAGTCAAAGCATGAATCCAATGAGATTATTTCAAATAAGATGCCAGAATAACCTAAAGTACTTTTAATATGTCTGGAAACAAAGCTTGTTCCCGTGGGAGGTAGAGTATCCTCAATTACTACTGGTATCAGGGAGAGCTTGAAAGTATTTACAACTATTGTTGGGAGGATAATGCTTTTAAAGATAAAGCTGTTGCTGCCTGGAAAGCTGGGTTTATTCTGTGTTTCACCATGAAGAGCGCATGGAGGCGTGGACCTTGTTTTCTGATGTTGACCTTACTGTCAGATAGGTAATAATGGGCCAGCCATAAATGAAATGAATAAAAGGTGGTAGGTCCTAGGAAGGACGATCTACAACCAATTTCCAGTCCCCGTGTCACTGCATGTGTAAGTCTTGGACTTAGGCTTTAATAAGAGCGTAACCCATCAAAAACCTTTTCAGGTAGCAGCCTGGTCATGTGTGATTGTAGGGCATGCACAATGAACAGACCCTTTCTGTGCTCTTACAGTGGTACGCTGTGGGTGAGCTAGTCTCCTCTCCTGGACAAAGTGACCGCAGGAGTTTCTTGGCTCCAGACTCCCAGTCTAGACTGTAGGATTTTTTTCTTTTAAATTGGGAAATAGGCTTCTGTATCATGCTGGCACCTTTGTTAATTTTACCCGAGATGTGTGGTTTCATTCCTCTGAAGTGTTGTATTCTATTTCTAGATTTTTATATATACACACACACACATACACACACACATATTTTTGTATGTATATACACACATATATATACACTACCACTGTCAACCGTAGCATCTGCTGTTCTTTCACTGTACTCATTAACACAACACCTTGTAGACCCTGGCTTTGCTGAAGGCAATTCATCTCCAGTTTGAACTTACTGACTTTAAACAGTTGGATGAATTTCGTCATTTATCCTCGCCTTTTGATAAAGCGGCTGTCTGAAGGTTATCAGTTACAGCGATTTCATAATCCTTTTGGGTCTCTTTCAAAAGGCAGGAAATAGTTTTTTTAACCTATTCAAGAGCCACTTGTCTGCAGGTAAAGAATTTAACAGCTTGTGGGAGTGCTACTTACTGCCAGCAATAACGTGACTGATCTTTCTTGGCACTGAAAAAATGCTTCTTAGAAATTACACTGTGAAGGGCGAAAATTGAGGTATTTTCTTTCGTGTGTCTACTAGGAACACTTAATAGAGGAAAACAAATATCTAACACTGAAAGGGGGCTTGTCTGCGTTGATTTCTGTGGCAGAATTTCATTGTTCCTGTTTTGAGTGATTTTTTTGTTTTAAGATTTGGAATAGAAAAGGAACAGCTTGCTCAAAGATTTTTCGATTTAGATGTTCGTGGTAGAAAAAACCTGTTTAGAGTTAACTTGATTTTTCTTTCTTTCTTTTTCTTTCTTTCTTTTTTTTTTTTTTTTCAAAATCCAAATTGCATAGATTGTTGTATGACATATGTATCCAGATGGTTAGGCTGGCTTAGCTTTATTCTGGGATTTGTATGTACTGAGCCCCAGTACATGATTTTGGCATGTATGTCACTATTTTTGCATTCAGATTTACCTGACGAACTCTTCCTTGTGACAGCTACTTCTGTTGTAGCTCTGGAGCCATACCGGCTTATCTCCAGGCCATGATGCTGCCTCACATGCCGTATTCCCATCTTGGGCATGCAAAAATAAGCAGGGTCAAAAGCAGTTTAAGAGAACTGATTGCTGCATTTGGTCTGATTTGCCTAAAATAACAGGTTGCTTTTATAGTATTTATCCAAAAGAATGAACAGAGCAATATACCTGGCTCCATCTTGCCCAAGATGATCTGGTCTTTGCATCAACAGGAAGGTGTTCATTGGGGCACTTCAGTGATGCTCCCAAGGTGGTTTAGATCATCTTGCTTGAATTTAGAATTACATTAATGGCAAAATTCAGTCCATCCTAGGGAAAAAAAAAAAATAGCATCAGTGTTATAAAGGGTAACTTTAGTAACGTTATTACTTCATGTGCACTTGCAAAATATTCAGATGAAACCATAGCCGTAATCTTCACTGAGCAGAAACGTTGCACAAGAATGCTTGAATAAGTTTCTCATCTGGCTTTTGGTCTGCCATTGTAGAAGGTTTTGAATTCTGGAGTTGATTTTGTCTGGCAAATGACTACTTAGTGACCTGTCTTCCCACACAACAGAAAAACAAATAAATGCCTCCTGTAGGTCGCAAACCTTTTTATGGCTAAGGGTGTCGACTTGCCAGACGTGGAATATGGACTTACTTACTCCCAAGGGGAGATGCATGGAGGTGGAAGCAACATGAGGATGGGGGTGGTTTATCCCAGGGCTGGCTTATGCAGAGCTTCCTAGCACAGCGTCAGTGAAGAAAGAGGGTCCTAAAGCTCCGTTTGCTGTGGGTAATCCTCTCCTGGAGCTGTGCAACAAATTAGCTGATTTCATGAGCTGCTTTCCAAGCCTCATTTTTCATTTAGTTTCCTAAGAGGAAATGAGACTCCTATTATTTTGGTCCGATGCTCTCATCGGCATGAAAATGATGAAGTGAAAATATTTACTAATGATTTTCTTCAAATTAAAACCAATAAAAAAAAAATGTGTCTCTCAGGGGTTTTTTGTTGTTTGTTTTGGGACGTGCAGCCTGGATTTGATTCCACTTGCCGATGTGTCCCAACTCCTGTCAATAGTTTGGCCATGATGCCAGAAGAGAGCCTTTAACAGGCAAATTGCAGCAACGCATTTACTGGCACAGCTTTTTCTAACAGTTAACCACCACCAGTTGGTTTATACATTGAAGCTTGGGGGTTATCTGTGCATATAAATGTTTATTTTAACAAGGTATAGGTAGGTGATATTTTTAGTAGTAATAGTAGTTAGTAGCAAGTTTTATGTGAAAGTCTGTAGTTCATCAGCCTGCACTGCCATGCATCTTATCTAAGAGATGTAAGTGTCTATTGGGGAGCATGGTGCACAATTCTGCCTTCATTGCACAGCACTTAATCTACACACAATTCATTTATGTTAGCAGAGGAAGCAAATAACCTCTGCGTGTCTCACTTCAAGTAACTGCATTAATGCTGCGCAATACAATATCACTCTGTATAGGATGCTTTTTATCCTTAAAAAAACCCCAATCCAATCACAAAAGCAAAAATCTACAGCCCCAGGCAATGCAATAACTGAGTCTATCTGGCCTGGTTTATCCAGGTACCAGGCCTGGTGGAGGGCAGTAGAAAACCTCTTCAGCAACCCAAAAAGTTAGCCAAAGTCCTTACTGAAACATCTTCTTCCTACCCACTAACCCTTCTTGTTTTATGCAGTGAAACTGGAGAGATGTTCCCCACTCAAGTGTTTATTTTTGCTGGTGTAATTAGCTTGGTTTTTTACTAGTAATAATGCTTAGTAATGGTTTCCTTTAAAAATGTGTTTTAAGCTGTGCAGATCTTCTTGGCTTTGTGTGCATACAATGCCTTGAACTGATAGGACCCCAATGTACTAAAGCAGTGCTTCTAATTAATTCTTGGCTGCAGAGGTCCTGATAAGAGTAAACAAAGAGTGAAATTAGCTCAGGAGAAGACACAGGAATTTGCAGGCAAACCCACATCCTTCCATGATATCATTGGGAACCCACCCATACTCCACCCATACGGTCAACTGAGCCCTGGCTGAAGGCAAGAGAGATGATTTTTGGGAGGGTGAGTTGTAGATCCTGGAGACTCAGAGTAATTTATAGCCTGTAAGGATTTTATTCTCATATGATTAGCTTGGATAGCAAGATAATTTACATTTACTGTCACATGCAGAAGCCAAAAACGTGAGCCCCCACACCCACACCAGCCATTATCACACTTGCTCAGCTAAGACCCTAAAACTTCTTGATTGTGTGAGAAGGCTGCAAAGACAGCACAAAATGTTGGCCCTGTGCTCTTGCAGAGGTTGCTCTACTGAAAAACTCCATGCATGCTTTGGAGAGGATTTATATAGCAGGCAGGAAGGTGCTGTCAAACGCCTGCTGATAGTTCTCTGTTGGGGAGAGCAGAAGCAGCTGCCTGAAGGGTGCTTGGAATGGGACTGGCTGAAGATGCTCACCCAAATCCATCAGACCTGGTAGCATGGGGAATGCTTCCCCAGGAGAGATGGTCCCAGGAAAACTCAGAGCTAAACTGCTGCCAAAACCATGATTTATTTTCCAAGGGAGGACTGCAGTGAGGAGATGTTATGATCCTCACAGCGCTGGCGTGTGTTGCCATGACATTGATGTAATTACTGCTACCTTTATCCCAGTCTTTCAGAATTAAATGACCAATTTTGCCAACACTCATCTGCAGGAGGAAAGCAATTTTCTGTAATTCCGTAATTCAATAATTCAGTAAATAGATACATTATACCTACGCTATCTCAACAGCAGCAAAGTGAGCAGGGTGGTTTTTACTGTTCCTCCTGTTTGCTAACACCTTGCTATGTGCATTAGCAAATTGTGGAACTGATGGTAGAAAATAATGAAATGCAATCTCAAAATTTTCCCCAAAGGACAATTAAGAAGCAAACAGGAGAATAGAAAGGTATAAGATGGTAAAATTACATCTAGAGTGGCTACCTTGAAAAACAAAATCCAGTTACCTCTAGATGGTTGTTTTCATGTTTGAGTTGCAGCTTTTTGACTTGGCAGACCCCATGGATGTTCAGATTTATCTTGTTTTACAGTGTTCTTGACCACACTTTTAGGGACACCGAAATAACCAAATTGCAGGACCCAGGCTCCATTTATTACACTTCTTATCTCAGAAAGGACTGTTACACAACGAGGTAATCCAAGGTAAAAAGCAATTAATTAAAAACCAGACTGGATCAGGAAAAACTGTAAACTAATAAAGTGTAACTGAATGAGCCCTGGTTTAGGGAGCATGGGGAAACCTGATCTGGTTTAATGAGCATCCTGATGTCTGACCATTGCTCCTCCAAGGAGCTGGGCGTGATCCGTTAAATTTAACCCCATCCGTATTCATGCCCAGTTCTTCTCTTCTCATGCTGCTCCCACCAGCTCTTTCCCTTTGCTGTCTGGCGTGGTGGGCAGAGCTTGGAGAGAGGACTTGCTGCAGCCCACATCACTCCTTCCTCCTGCCAACCTTGTGAACCCCATCCACCTCACCATCCATGGTGTCTCACAGCACACCTCAGCAGCAGAGCTAGAGTTATGATGGCTTTTTGATTTCCATATGTTGTCCTCTTCCTCATGGGAAGCAGGTCATGGCATTCCTGTGGGAAACCCTGCCAGATGCGAGGGGGTATCAGATGTTTTGAGACAGTTCCTGCCAGCTACCTTTCTAGGCAGCAGATTATCAGTGTGCTGATGGAAGGCTGCTGGCAATTCCTCCAACTTGGAAGGGGTCCTGTTCATGATTTAGCAATTTTTTTCCTTATCTTTCCTTAGGGAGCAGCTTGCTTATCTCCTCTCTTGGATCCCCTCTTAGAAAAATCCCTGTGGCTGCAGAGGGTAAAAGGAGCTTCTCACCTCAGATACCTATAGCACTTCCTAATTTTTAAAAGATTTTTTGGGAGTTCAGCATTCAAGAAAGGGGAGAGGGGAATACATAGTTCCCTCCCCCCCCATCTTGCAGATAGAGAAACTGAGGTTAAAGAGATTTGACTCACAGCAAGACCACCCAGCCAGCCTGTGGGGGAGCTGGCAGATGAACAAAGCCCTCCTGATTTATTAGCAAGCATCCATCTGAGAAGATGTTGCTCTTTCCTCCAGCAGAGTGGATGGACCTCTAATAGCACAGTTAATCAGTGCTTTTGTTTTATTTTCCTTTTAATCAGTTCATATTGCACCCCAAAGAATTTTCATCATTTTCGTTCCACCACCAGTGAGGAGATTCGAAAACCTTGTTGGCCTTTGACCACTCCAGATGCCCAATGGACTAAGCACCGTCCGTGTGGCGTTGCTCTGGCTCCGACACTTCCCACTGCTGGTGCACCGTGCAGCCTTCCTGTGTGGAACACCAAGTCATTTTGCTGAGGCATGCTATAAATAAAGGTTTGGATGTCACCAAATGAGCATCACAAATGTTTTCTTGAAATCCTTTCACCTCTGAGGCATCAGAATGAATCTGGAAAGCAACCAGGGCAAACAATCCCCATTCTCTCAGAGAAATGGCAATCCTGGCTGCCTGCTGGGTGGCATCAGTCTGTCGTGCCTCCACCCGAATTCCAGATATAAGCCCTTGTCCATCTGCCAAATCCAGGACTGGATTATTACTTCTGTTGCTGCATCTCTAGGGTTCACTCATTTTCCTTGAAACCCCACTAAAGGGGCTACAGGAAACGTGGAGAGGGGCTTTGGACAAGGGCCTGTAGGGACAGGACAAGGGGAATGGCTTTAACCTGCCAGAGGGGAGACTGAGATGAGCTCTGTGACAAAAGCTCTTTGCTGTGAGGGTGCTGAGGCGCTGGCACAGGGTGCCCAGAGAAGCTGTGGCTGCCCCATCCCTGGCAGTGTTCAAGGCCAGGTTGGACACAGGGGCTTGGAGCAAGCTGCTCTAGTGGAAGGTGTCCCTCCCTGTGGCAGGGGTTGGAGCTGGATGGGCTTTAAGATCCCTTCAACACAAACCAGTCTAGGATTCTGTGATCTTATGAAACCTGCCCTAGGTGTGCAAGAGTCTTGAATATCTTCTGATGGTGGCACACGCTGTCTATGTGGGGATTGCACCAGTTGCGTTTTTATAAGAAAAGCTCAACAAAGCAACAGTCACTGTTATTTTTGACACACCACAGAATCCCAGAGTGGTGTGGGTGGAGGGGACCTTAAGGCTCATTCAGTTCCGTCCCCTTGCCACAGGCAGGGACACCTTCCACTACAGCAGGTTACCCCAAGCCCCTTCCAACCTGGCCTTGAACACTACCAAGGGAGGGAATATGAACCTTTGCACAAGATATGCCCATGTGCTCAGAGCCCCCTTCCGAAGTGAAAAGCTGGATGGCTTCTCAGCAGCTCAGGAAGCCCTGCTGTGAGTAGGGTCACTGCTGTCCTGACCACAGATAAGAAGAAACTGGGGACTGGTGCCCTGAACCTAAGGACATCTTTGCTGTCCTGGTTTGACCAGTACATCTGCCTGCTTTATCAGATGATAAAATGTCAAGGTATTATTCAACATATGTTAAAATATAAGCATCAGTGCACAAGAACAGATGGAGTACTGAAATGGACCTTGTAATTACACAACAAAATATTATACATAGCTTCTGTTTCTAATGGCTGACAGGTAAGATCAAGTCAACTAATGTGTATTACTAAAAGCTGCACAGCCTTTTCAAAATTGCAGTTTCAGAGCAAGAGTAGGGCTCTTGATATCTGGTTCATACTGGATAACACAAAAGGCAATGAGTTACTATTGTCAGCATTGATTTGCACTAAATACCGTATGAATTAGCTTCTGGATTAGCTCTCCAAGCAAAGAAGCAGAACGAATTTGTATGTGACTGTATGCAGCTGGAGAAACAACCCTGTGTTAAAAATACTGAGTCCATTTCCTTGGGGTAACATTTTGGGTACCCACAAGTACCAACCCAATCTCCTCCCAGTCTGCTGTTGTCACTGGACTCTGACTTGGGGGCAGATAGGATGTCAGCCCTGTGTGATGTTGGGGTGTTGGGATCCCCACCTCTTGCTGTTGAAGTACAGGTTTACAAAAGCTTTTGCAGATCAAGGCCATTTTGGTGTCTTCAGATTTCAAGCAGCTGCAAACTCCTGTCACTCTTTGCCAACAGGGACCTGATGCACAATGATGCATCAGAGGTGCTGGGTATAGCTCTGCACAAGGTGTGGGGCACACAAGGAAGTTGGATCACCCTGACTTGCTCTGAAAATACTGTCTATGAAACACAGAGGGCTGCTGCAACCACGGTACATCAAGATCTGCAGCCGAGATGCATCAAGCTCTGGGGCCAGCAGCACAGGAGGGACGTGGAGCTGCTGAAGTGAGTCCAGAGGAGGCCATGGAGATGCTGCAAGGGCTGGAGCAGCTCTGCTCTGGAGCCAGGCTGAGAGAGCTGGGCTGGGGCAGCCTGCACAAGAGAAGGCTCCTGAAGGGGAGACCTTAGAGCAGCTCCAGTGCCTAAAGGGGCTCCAGGAAACGTGGAGAGGGGCTTTGGACAAGGGCCTGTAGGGACAGGACAAGGGGAATGGCTTTAACCTGCCAGAGGGGAGACTGAGATGAGCTCTTAGGCAGAAGCTCTTTGCTGTGAGGGTGCTGAGGTGCTGGCACAGGGTGCCCAGAGAAGCTGTGGCTGCCCCATCCCTGGCAGTGTTCAAGGCCAGGTTGGACACAGGGGCTTGGAGCAATGTGCTCTAGTGGAAGGTGTCCCTCCCTGTGGCAGGGGGTTGGAGCTGGGTGAGCTTTAAGGTCCCTTCCAACACAAAACAGTCTGGGATTCTATCATCCTGTGAAGATGTGAGAAGAAATTCCTCATTTTCCTAATATAAAGAGCATTTTAAAGAACAAGTGCAACCTCTCTACCAGTATGTGATTATATGGAAATATATGTGCATGTGAATAAGACATCCAGGTAGACAGTTATGGAATACGGTTAAGCTGTGCCAGAAATGAGTCCAGGTGAGGTGATTATATGATTCACTCTTTTCTGTTTCATACATCAGCCAGTTGGTCTTGCAAAGAGTGTTTGTATGGATTTGGCACCAGCCTTTTCTTTAATGGGTTTCTGAAAAGTTTTGATGTCAACCATTTGTGTTTCCAGTTAATCACTGGTGCCTGCACAGCCCAAGCTGTTGTTGCAAGTGGTCTTTACTCAAGTGAGCAGCATTGTGGACTTCAGCATGTCCTCTCCTGGGCCAAGGTTTTCAGCACAGGGCCATTATGTTGCATTCAATACATTAGTATGTGTTTGTAAGCATGAAAAAAGCTGAGCATCAATATGTAATTATTTTTCGAGGGAGAAAATAAGTCTCTATCTATCCTATGAAGTGCAGCTCATCTAAATAGCAACAGTTTACAGGAATTCCCAGGGCATTACTTACATGGCTGCAGAGAAACTGAGGGGCTTTTGGAGTCCTTTAGTCAAGAAGGTTTTGAGATAATAGGTGTCTGGTACCCATGGCTGTCTGTGGTCTAAAAGGTTTACTTTGCACAGCGAAAAATCCCTTAACATCACAGCATTTACTGTCCAGGTTCAAAAAAGAAATGGGAAATACTTTTAAAATGGGATGCCAGGGAATAAGGCCCATGGTAGGGCTTGTTTTTAAAGGGAAGTTGACTGGCCTGTATTGTCATTTTTATCATTATGGGATAACTCCTCTTCCAGCATGTGAGTGATTTTGCTGTGCTTCCAAAGACAAGAATGTCCCTATTGTCTGCATGTGGCAGGTTGTGGTTAGGCAAGGAAGACACAGACCCTTTAACCCATCAAAATTGAAACTACTGACCCCAGTTCACATACAGTGTACATCACTTGGCTTTAGAAATGTCAGTGCACATCTCTGCCATTGGCTCTTATCTTTTCAATACATAGCAAAATCTATTTTTAAGGAGCCTGCCAGTGTGTTCTTGTTTTTCCCCTCAACCAGCTGGATTTGCAAAGGTAAGTAATACCATTACATAAAGAGTAATTTAACTCTGGTAACCCATAACTGGATGAGCAAACTCTTCCTCTTGGCTTGTCTTGGCTGAACCCACTTTTCACCTTCTCCTCCTTCCATCAGTCTCCGCCAAATGAAAGTCTCATGCCCAGAAAGCCCAGATTGTACCAGAGCTTAGACCTAGCAGAACTTACAGATGTCCGAACCACATCAAATATATCTGTAAATCTGGCCTGTGTCTGTAGCAAGGTGCTGTACTTCAGGCGTGTAGGATGAGCTCGCCTTCCCATGCAGACCAAGGGTAAAATTAGGTAAACAGAATCAGGCAGTACTTGGAAAACTAGTGATCTGGAAGTGCTGTCTGCTCACTGGTTTAATTTGTTTTCCTATTGTGTCTCTCATTTATGGTACCTAACACTTTCTCTTCCCACCTGCTCTGCCTTGGTTTAGTTCGAAGCAATGAATGGGCATTGTCCTCTGCTTGGGCTCATGCTGTAGAAGAACATTTCTTACCAGTGTCTGGGAAAGCTCAGAGCTCCTCCTTGCTGGTGGTCATCTTTCAAGAGCTGGGGTGCTGCCAGTGCTTAACCGCAACCGTCCCTGCTCCAGGAGAGGCTTTGTGCAAGCCTCTCTTCCATGGTGGTTTATGTGGTCTGTGGGAAGTTTGATCAGGATGAGAGACATGTCAGTAATGCTGGGTGGTGAGGAGCGGCCTTACTGATGGCCAAAGGTGCCAGGATAGGGCTCAAGCTTGCAACAACAAGCTGCACAAAGCCTGACACAGCCATCAAATGAGTGGAGATGATGGTTTACCATGGGGCTTGACAGGGAATGGCTGCCAAAGGCAGGCTGAGCCTGGGCTCCTGGATATCACACTGGGATGTGCGTGGTGCTTTTCAGGACACCACCACCTGGCAGGAACTTTTAATGAGACATATTGCTAATTGTACCTGATGGTACACACTGGGAGTGGTGATCATTTTGTAGATCACCTCTGGAAGTTCTGGTGAGTCAAAGACCAGGAGCTGAGTTATACTTAATTACATTCATGTCTCGGGTGCCCCTTTGGTCTCAAGTCCTGCCATGGCCATCATGACCCACAGCACTCCATTAGGAGCCTGGTTGCCCTTAGTTCTTTGTACAGGCAAAGGAGGGACTTGGACAAGGTGGCATGAGCCACAGCAGGCAGCATCCTCCTGGTAATGCTGGGGGGACCTAGCACTGAAACATATGGAGGTGAAACCAACTGGCACTGAAACCAACTGGAGGTGAGCATCCTTTGAGGGGAGCAGCAATGGAAGCATGCTGATAATGCAGCCTGATCAATTCCCCAGTAAATTCAAACACCCTGTCATCTGCTCATGACCTCTTGCAGAGGGAAAGCTCTTTTGACATTGACGCACACTTGAAGACCTTTCAAACACAAGATCACTCGGCCCCGGTTTCAGTGTAAGGGGACATGGACAGGTGAATGGGTTCAGACAAGTCCCTTGCCCGGAAGGCTTCGGGGCTGAAGGCAACATGAGTGCAACAGCCCTGTTCCCTACCAGCTGGTTTGAATAAGTTACTGGCTAAACATTGGGAACATTTGTTCTTGTGCATATTAATGGCAATCCCTGGTGCTGATGTTTATCTAACCAGGCCATCTAAATAATTGGAAGGCATATGCACAAGTTCAAAGCCACCAGCTAAGCTGCATCGCCTTCTTCCGCTGCTAGTTGCCTGCGTGTCAAGCCAGGCAACCTCCATCAGGTCTTCAGCCCTGATGTTTTGTGTTTGGGCAGCTTCAAAGACCTCTGTGAATGGATGCAAGGTGCTGCACTTAGAAACACCCCTGCCCCACAGAAACGAGCAGGAAAAAAACATATAAAGCTGGTTTCTTTACTGTATTTTTTTTTTTGAAGAACCAAAATTGCCGTTTCCTTAACAAGCACTGATGGGTCATGTGTAAATTCTTGCCTTCCCTTTCTACTCCCTGCGGCCATGTGGATGTTGGAATGGTACTGATAATTCAAACATCTCACAGTTCAGGCAGGTCCCTGTTGGAAAAAAGGCAAAATTAATTAAAGTAGTTGAGACAGCCTCCCTCACTTGCTCCTTAGATGCTGGCTGCACAAAGGACATTTGTTTATAAGGCTCAGCTGGAATTTTCTTAAGAAGTTTCCTAAGCATTTCAGTTGCCATCTGTGCACCTTTCTTGTCCAAGTACATTAGCAGAACTTCCCCAGTTCAATCTAAATTGATAACTTTATCCAGTCTCCACTTAATATCGCCATAGAGCAGCTGCTTGTGGAGCTGTTTAATCTCCATTAGCGCGCTTTGGTTAAAATCCAGGCTTGCGTCCATATGAAAGCATGACATGAGCAGGATGTTCTGCCTCAGCAGGGCTTTTCAGGCTAAGGGTTTCTGAGGCCATACAGAGGTGGGTATTAAATATTTGATTGAAAACCACGCTGGCCCTGGGTCTCCCTGGAGATGATGTTCTTTCCATGGTGCATTTTGCACCCCCAGTTTCTTTTTTCCACCTGAAATTCATGTTGTGAGATGCTGAGGTTGTCAAGGAGGGGTACTTGGTGCCGACGCAGGGAAGGAGAGCTGTTGTTTATTCAGGAAAATACGCTCTATGAACGCCATTCTCTTAATCATCTCAGGGGCTTCTGAAGGGATATATGTTACACCTTGTTTTGTCTTCAGGCAGTGAAACATGGATGGTTAGGCTTACTTTAAATTATGTCTGATAGAGAAATGGAATCTAGATTATTTTAAAATCTCCTTATCTTATTTCTATGTCTTCCCATACATCTGTCTCAGCTGACAGCCAAGATGAAATGCCCATCAGAGAAGTTCCACCCCAAGATTTATTACAGGGAAAAGAAATTATTTTCTGGGATAGCATGTATGTCGTAGAGAAAATAACTACTTTTCCCATTCATTCCTTGATAATTTTTCATCAAACAAATAAACCAGACACAAAGTATTGAGCTTCCTCTATATTAATGTCTTAGTCCTCTCCCTGAGCATAATACTGCTGGGATTACAGCCAGAAATCACTCTTTCGCATGACCCACTGCTTTAGGAGAATGATTATTCCCTGTAACACAGCTGGGATTTTCTTTGTGCTCAGGCCCTACCGAAGACAACTGCAGTTTTATCATTGATCTCAAAGGATTCAAGCTTCCAGCTCCTGTATTTCCATCTACATTAGGTTTTGGCTGGGCTGTTCCAAGCAGACCTTAAATTTAAAAGAACTTACTTGATTTCAGACACCAAATACTGTTGTCCCACTTTGAGAAAATCTATTCTTACTGAGCCATGTGTCTCACCAGGAAAGGATAAGAAAGAAGCTCTGGCTCCAGGATGCTGTCATACAGCCAAACGGTGTGTAACCCAAATTTTCTGTGTCCATGTCCACTGTGGCAACCCAGAGTAATGGAGATGGAGCAACCACTGTGGACCAGCCTCTCTTCTGAGGATGGCATGGTGGGACATGTATACATAATATAATCCCATAGGGGCAAAAGTTTCACATTTTGGCTGAGATTCATCTCTGCTACTTTTAGCTGTCAAGAAATTAAGCCCTCAAAACCAGAGCAATTGCTCACACCTTAATTATAGTGGGGACAAGGCCAGCACGGCCTTGGCCATTGGACCCAGGACCGCAATTTCTGCTAGTGAAGGAAGAGCCGTGCAGGATCCCCAGGCAGTGGGAGCCTGACAGTCTCTCACCTTGCAGAAGCTGGGATTCCCAGTGAGTCAAACTCACAGCATCCCTGCACCCACAGGTGCACCTACAGATGCAGAGAGCCCTGAGACAGCCCAGCACACTGGTGCAGATGTGGCTGTGCTTTACTGCCTCTGCCACCTCATTTGCAGTGATGAGGCAATATTAAGACATTGCAATGGACAAAGGAGACCAAATCAGAATGGTTTGGCCCATGCTGTAGAACATCAGCATCCCTCTTGCCATCCTGCCTGGGAGCAAGGTTGCTGCCTTGGCATTGCCATCAGAACCAGCACATTTTTCTTCATTTCATTGAGCAGCTCCTCTGTATGCCTGAGGTCTTCTATCCTGATTCAGACAATGTTTGCATCGCTGAGTCCATCTGCACTGTTGTTATTCATAGAATCATGACATGGTTTGGGTTGGAAAGGACGTTAAAGCTCATCCAGTTCCAACCCCCTGCAGTGGGCAGCGACACCTTCCACTAGAGCAGGTTGCTCCAAGCCCCTGTGTCCAACCTGGCCTTGAGCACTGCCAGGGATGGGGCAGCCACAGCTTCTCTGGGCACCCTGTGCCAGCACCTCAGCACCCTCATTGTAAAATATATCTTCCTTCTGTCTAGTTTAACTCTCCCCTCTTTTAGCTTAAAGCCATCACCCCTTGTCCTGTCAATGCAGGCCTGACTAAAATCTCTGTCCCCATCTTTATTTTAAGCCCCCTTCAAGTACTGAAAATCTGCAATAAGGTCTCCCCGGAGCTTTCCCCAGGCTGAACAAGCCCAGCTTTCCAAGTCTGTCCTCATAGCAGAGGTGCTGCAGCCCTCAGACCATTCTTGTGGCCTCCTCTGAACCCACTCCAACAGATCCATGTCTTTCTTGCAACGAGTTATTGCTCATGTCAACTCCAGGGCTCACCATAAGCAACACCAACCTGATGCTGTGATGCTGTATGGGTCCATCATCACTCTAACCCCACAGCAGCACATCGATGGGCTCCAATCGGCGATGGAAAGGGCCTTCCCCCATTGCCTCCTCTAAGGTTTTGTTGACCTTTCTCTCCAAGACCGACTTCCTGAGTGCATTACCTACATTAAGAGGCTTCCCCCCCCACCAAACCGCATGCATATTCGGCTCCCAGCCCTGCGTCACAGCGTGCTGTGAGAAAGAGCAGGAGCCCGGTGCAACTGGGAAGCCATCCATATGCTCCTGCAGGCTGGGCTCCAAGCATTAATGTTATCAAATTACAGCTAACGGGAGCAGATTAATGCACAGCGTGCCCCACGCCGCTGGAAGAATTACTGTGATGATCAATGTGGTGCGGAGCGTGCAGAGGTGGGCAGCCACAGCTCCCCTGAAGCATGGAATCATGCAATAGTTTGGGTTGGAAGGGGCCTTCAAAGGTCATCTATACCAACTCCCAAATGCCATGAGCTGGGGATGTTTGGGGAGAAAAGTGATGGGATGAGTTGGTGTGATCTGAGGGATGCAGAAAAGAAATCAATGAATACAGAGTGTGGTGTCTTCTGGGTGCAGGGAATGGGGCTATCCCCTCCACAATAGGTAAAATTTAATGGAAAAAAATATGCTTAAAAAATACTTCTTGTCCCGGTGGTGGCTTTTCATGAGGATTTAGCATAACACTTGCCAACACTCTTCATGAAGGGTGAAACACAGGAAAATGAAGCATCTTAGCTGAGGTTCCCCCCAAAGATGTGGATGGGAGAGCCCATCCATTACCTTTCTGCTGGGACACTGAAGGCTGGACCTCGCACAGCAGCAGCTATTGTAGGCAGGGGCTGAGAAACAGTCAAGCATTTGAGCTTTGCAATGAGAAATGCTGGGGTGACTCAAAACCAGGGCTGCCAGGCAAAAATAATGTCCCCTGCTAGCCAGGCCCCATCGTGGTGGGCTTTCTGTACATCAGGGCTTGAGATCTGACTGTTCAAATATAATGAGAGGATGTTCGCTCCGTTTGCAGCGAGCATTCGTCAGGCATAAGGGCATTGCTCAAAGGGGAGTGTTGACAACAGAAATAAGATTATTCAGCATTTCTGTGGCATTTTACATTTTCAAGATGCCTTTCAGGCACTAGCCAGACATTAAACATGAGCTAATCTTTTGTTACAGCTCCTCTGCAGCCGTTAGATGGGATTAGGACTCAAACTGAGTGGATACTGGGGGGGGAAAAAAATCAATTAAAAATACTCAAGCGCTTTTAATGAATTTAAAAGGGTCCATACCATGGTCTATGTGTTATAATGAGAACTCACACACTTCACATCAGGCTTGTGAGAATAACCTGGTCAACGCTGAGTCAATGCACTTCAAAACTAGTCAAACTGCTGACAACTGGTCATTTGGACTCTTCACATTCCTGAAGAATTCCATATGGGTTTGAGTGACCAAACCCAAATGCCTGCAGCACGTCATCTGAGCATCACTTTGCCCTACATAGACTTTGGGACTGGTCTTTGATGAAGGATAGATTGTGGGCACTACTGTTGCCCTGTGTTGGGACCCAGCAGAGTAGAGAGTGGTCCAGCATCTTAGTGGAGATGGGTTAGTGTTCTGGGTTCAGTCTTGGTTCACTGTCTGCAAGGAGTAGATTGACAGCACTTCAGAACATACAGGGATGTTGGAAAACACATAGAATCAGTTATAAGGATTATATACAAACTCTAGATAAGGAATGATGAGGTTTAATTGCTGTGGCTTTGATGATGATTAATTATATTTTGAGGATTATATTTTGGTGTCCTCAGTGGTTTCTTGAGTAAATGGCAGTAGGTAGCTGAGGGGTCAGGAGCACCCATGGGTGATCCTGGAGAGAGCAGATACAAGGTGGCTACTCTACAGGGTAGATTTCCCATGAGATGGGTTTTGTTCATGGGAGTTGTCTGGTTTCACTGTCCCCTTGGACCATGTACCAGCCCAGATGCACCCCAACCATCTCCAGCAGGGACAGGGAGGTTGTCCTCTCTCAGCAGGCCTGGGAAGGTTCTCAGCAGCTATGGGAAGGTGCTGTTTCCTTCGATGACTAATGGTTCAAGGAACCTCACTTTTGGGTTCAGTGTTTTCAAAACAGAAGATGTCAAAGACCATTAGTAACTTCCCCAGGCCGGAGCTCGGCTCTGCATTGCCACACAGCTGACCACAGGAGGGCTTTATAAGGCAGAAGCCGGCGTCACCGAGGGTGAGGACACTCAACCGGCACGACACGTGATGTCAGTGGCAATGCTGGGAGCTGACTCAGGAGATCTGGATATGGAGTCGGGTCCCTTAACCACAGGACTCTCCTTCCTCTGACTTTTTGTGACTGCGAGGAATGCTCTGGGAAGAAGAGTGTCACTGAGATGCTCCTGGTGACCTTGACCATGGTTGGCACTGACCCCAAGAAGAGCATGGGATGGGGCTTCTCAGCACCGTGGTGCTGCTCAGTGTCCTCAGACCTGCAGCAGACCTTGCTCAGGGGTTAGGGCATCACTTCCAAGTGGGTTATGTTGAGCAGTACGGTCCTACATGTGCACTACATGCACCCCAGCACACTTCTCTCCAAAGCCCTGCTTGGCTGAAAGATGCTGGTCCCTCTGGTGCCGGCAATGAAGTGGATGGAAGGGAGCAGGAGCACAGCATACTCGATAATTCCCAGCCAGAGATTGCCAAGAGGAAATGCACTTCCCGTAAAGCAAGCACTGTTACTGACTTGTTTGCTGGAATTGCTTGAGTGGTAATTATGCTCCCTTAATATTGACATATTTAAATAGTTTCCAAGCATAATAAGAGTCCTGCCCCGCTTCTCCCCACCCCCTTTCCAAATTTCTGTGGCGAGCTTTCACTTTGAACAATGGATTATCTGGAGGGGTGTGACTTGCCCACGTCTTGTTTATTGTACAGCACATCCAGATGTTCTGCTCTTGTGTGCAGCACATTCGGGTGTGCTGAGTGCTCGATGGTTCAGTGCTCTGTAAAGGAGCTACGGGCATCCGTCATGCAGAAAAGAAATAGAACACATGTATCTCCATCATGCTGCCTTGTGTGGGAGTCTGGTCACAACTCCCAGCTCACGCCTTGGTCGTGATGGGGTGATGCACAGCGGCGTCAGTCCCATGACGTTTGTCTTTCATTTGTGATTCGTCAGAAGCCCTGAGACATTCTGTCCCGAGCACAGAGGCCAGAAGAGCCCATTCCCTCCTTAGGCTGTGCCGTGCGTGCGCCACACTCATGAATGCTGCAGAAGTTTGGTTTTGTTTTTCATTTTTCCCAGAAAACCAATCTCACGCTAAACACATGATGGGAATCTGGGTTACTCAACACCCCGAGCTCCCCTGGTCTCCCCTGTCTCGGGATGCCCCATGCATAAATCTATCTTGGTGGATGCAGACACACAAATTCCCTACCTTTTTCCTCCCCAGTAGATTGCTTTTTCTCCAAGGCTGTGCTGCTGGATTTGTTGTTTCCTATATCCCTCTGAGCATCCATCCACAGAAATGAGACCCCACCTGCAGCACTGTGTGCAGTTCTGGTGTCCCCAGCATAAGGACATGGAGCTGTTGGAGCAAGTCCAGAGGAGGCCATGAGGATGTTCGGGGGCTGGAGCACCTCCTGGATGGAGACAGGCTGAGAACATTGGGGCTGTTCAGCCTGGAGAAGAGAAGCTGTGTGGAGACCTCAGAGCAGCCTTCCAGTATCTGAAAGGGAGCTACAGGCGTGCTGGGGAGGGCTCTTCATTAGGGACTATAGTGACAGGACAAGTGGTGATGTGTTCAAACTGGAACAAGGGAAGTTCAGGCTGGATATAAGGAAGAAGCTCTTCCCTGTGGGGGTGCTGAGGCGCTGGCACAGGGTGCCCAGAGAAGCTGTGGCTGCCCCATCCATGGCAGTGTTCAAGGCCAGGTTGGACACAGGGGCTTGGAGCAACCTGGTCTAGTGGAAGGTGTCCCTGCCCGTGGCAGGGGTTGGAACTGGACGAGCTTTCAGGTCCCTTCCAACCCACACCATGTCATGATTCTATGGTTCTATGTCCAGGCATGGATTCTTCAGACTCCTGTCCTTTCCACTCCTGAGCAGCCTCTGGGAACACTGGTCTTTGCAATCATTTCCTTAGGGTTTCCGCTCTACCCCAAGATGGTATTTTTCTATCACAAGCAATGGCTGACCCAGGGGTAACCCCTCTTTGACTTCTGCTCCACGCCCAGGGTTGTGGTACCCAGACAGCGTAGGCTGAGCACCTCATGGGGCAGCTTTCTGATGGACAATGATGGCCATAGGGGCCCCATGACCCTTTCCATGGGGCAGGACAGACAGACATGTTGCGGAGCATCTCCCTTTCTCCAAGAGAATGCAGCTGAGCAGCCATCAGTCCTCACCTTGATCCAGGGGTATGTTCTGCTGAAGCTGAGCATCATATTGACCAATTTGCTATGTTGCCTTGAGACTAAAGGAAAGAAAAGTTTCTCACCATTATTTGGTGAAAGCCAAAATGGGAGAAACTCTCACGCAGACCACAAACCACCATGGCAAAGCTGGGCTGGAAAATGAGCCATTTCCCTGGGAATCCCTGTAAAGGATGGAGGAGAGGCTGCTCTTTCTCCCAGGGCTCTGGTTGGGTTGCATCTGCTTACATAGAGGGTGTGTGTGCATATTTTAATCGATGTCAGAGGGATGAGAAAGCAAAGAGGAAGGCAGCAAAATGCCAGGGAGGTACCAGAAGGGGAGCTGGGGAGATGCAATTCAGGAGTGGCTGCAGGCAGGCTCGGGCTTGGGCTCCAGGCTGTGCAGCCTACTTGGTTCTGCGGTGTTCAAGGAAACAGGACTTTACATACTTTCCCTATTAATACACAGAATTGCATCAAAGAAATACCTGGCTGTCATCATCAGCGTATCCTCCCAGTGAAAATGATCTTGGCAAGGCCCTCAGCGGGCCCAGCATCTCAGGCTAAGAGCCAACAGTATGTTCAGTACAAGTTCCTTCACCTCCCCATCTTTCATCATCTCCCACACTCACCCCACCAGCTTGCCATCCCAAAGGTTACTATGGAGGTAGGAGGAAGTTAGGAAGCGAGGATACAGTTGAATGGGCAGACCTACAATAGCATAAATGAGAATCCTAGCTCCTATCTAACTGTCCTAAGCCTAACCCCTCTCCATCTGGCCTTACATGGGGAGGCAGGGTGCCAAACCCTCTTTCAAGTCTCTTAAATCAAGAGGATCCCTGGTGGTGTTCTGGGCCAGGTTGGATAGAGCCTTGGGTGACATGGTCTAGTGTGAGGTGTCCCTGCCGATGGCAGGGGGGTTGGAACTGGATGATCTTAAGGTCCTTTTCAACCCTAACATTTCTATGATTCTGTGATTCACTGGCCAACCTCTGGTCCTTATGGCCCATGGAGGGTTGGGGGCACTGCCTCGGGTGAGGTGCAGCAGGCCAGACCAGGAGCTGCAGACCCAAGCTCCAGACCATGGAGACCTGAGGAAAAAGCCATGGTTCCACCAGCCGTTGCCAGCACGTATCTGCAGGTTGTCATTTGGGATGCTCCAGAGATGCTCTCCATCCTACTGCACCTTTTTTGGGAGGGATGAGGGATGACATATCTTGGTCTGCCATGTCAGAAACAGCTCTGCCTTTGCTGATAGCTATTGCTGGTGTGCACCGGAGAGGTGAAAATAAGGGCTTACAAAGACCAGGTCCTAAATTGCGTAGACCTGGAGATGATAGCTCTCAAAGCTTATCAGAGCCAGTTGTGGTGCTGAAAGACATAACTGCCAACAGCGGTCTTGCTCTCTGTTGGCCATGGGGCAAGACATGGGATTTCAGGTCTATGTTGGAGGGAAAGCTCTGAGACTTGATGCCAAGGGCTGGGGGATAAGCTGTGCTGCCAGCCCCTGTGCAGGAGCAGGGAAGGAGAGGTTTTCTTCCCTGCTCTTAATTTCAGCGTGAGCAGAGGGTTATACAACAGCAAAGCAGATGGAAATGTCACAACAGCGAGCTTGGCAGCTGCACAAACACAACTAATCTGCCCTCGTTTAGTGCTGGTAGCCAGAACATAAACATACGCGCCACACAAGGTAATAGACGAGGTAAATCCATCATCACCAGCCTCATTACACAGGGTGCGCTGCCTTGGTGCCTGTGGCTCCCGCTCCCCAGCACCCACTGCCGAGCTCCCGAAGATCCAGCTTGGATGGGATGGATGAAACCAGCCTGGGAAAAGCCAAGTGATCCCTCAAAGTCCTGTCCAAAATGCAGCTGAGATGCTACCTGTAGTCACTACTCACCCATCGCCTCTTTATAGTGTACTATATAGGGCACTCGCCCAAACCCAACCTGAGGTGTGCCTCCACTGATGGCCTTTCCATAGATAGAGTGGTGCCATGAAAGGGAGACATTTCATAGATAATGACAGAATAAGAAGAATAGAACAATGAGAAGCTGTGGCTGCCCCATCCCTGGCAGTGTTCAAGGCCAGGTTGGACACAGGGGCTTGGAGCACCCTGCTCTAGTGGAAGGTGTCCCTGCCCATGGCAGGGGTTGGAGCTGGATGAGCTTTAAGGTCCCTTCGGACACAAAACAGTCTGTGGTTCTATGATTCCATGAATAAATAATAATGACAGCCATTTTGACATATATATATGTACACCCTATATATATAGATATACACCTACACCCAAGCTGCCTGTCTAGCCTCAGTCCTTTCCCAACCAGTCTGTTTTCATCCTCGTTATTAGTATTTCGAGTCTGGACCATGGTTTCTGCCTTATTCTCTAGCTCCTTCTTGTACCCACTGGACTTTCACTTGGCTGCACAGTCAGTGACAGCAAGCAGGAAGGTATTGCTTGAAAATGGCTGTTTCTTCCCCAAACAGTCAAGAAGGGCATCTGCCATCTGTCTCCAGGACACACCAGTGGGGAAGTTGGTACCCTCCAATGGGGCATCAATGCAAATGTCCTTGTACTCCAGACTCCTACCTTCTTCCGTGGTAAAGGGTCACTTTTCAGGACAACATCACCTCCATCCTCTCAAGGCCACTCTTAGTCCTGTTGGCCATGGTGACGTGGTCATGGGCCCTTGGTCTTGCTGCTGACGTGTGCTGGTGTGGCTCCGGTGTGGCTGTACATCCCATGTAATGCACCTAATTGAGCAGAGGAACACAATGCTGTGGTGAGTGGAAGATGTGCAAATGGCAAACGTCTTCTCTGCCTATGTCAGGGATGGACATGCTGCAAATCCACCCCTGACCACACTGACGGCTCCACCAGAAATGGTTTTCGCTCCCAAACTGGCCAGACTCTGGGAGAACATTTGTTGAACTCAATTTCTCTGGTCCTACAGCAGTGGTTCTGTAAGAGGGGCGAGTGGCCTCTGACACACCACGAACGTGTCCTCCAGGAAACCAAAGCAAGCAGGAAACACAAGGAAAGGAGGAAAAGAGGCAGTCCTGCATTGGTGATGCTTGTGTTCCTCTGGGACCGCTGTGGACACGGGGTCTTATGAGCTCTCTCCATGCCACCGTCACCAGGAGCTGCCACTTTCCCAGCCCAAACGTGCTCTGTCAGGTAGGGGGAGAAGCCAAATGAGGAGATAAAGGCAGCCTGAAGTTTATGGCTATTGTTTAGGTCAATAATGTATTGATTATATATTTTGTGGGCTAAAAGGTTGACCTTTTAAAGGGCAATTGGCGCCTGCGAGATTTGATTTAGGAGAAAGAAAAGAATTTAAATTCAATTTTCACTTCGTATTCCAGTGAGGAGAAACTCACAAGATTGCAGACGCCAAAGATGCTTTTCTGGGGAGGAGGCTGAGGAGTTTTCCCGGAGCCATCGCAAAGAGCTTTGTTTCAGGTGGAAATGGCTCTGCTGCTTCCCTTGCGCCAGTGCTCAGCACTGCAGACACATGTACAAGACACGAGGCACTAAGCAGAGCATTTAGTCTGAAGCTCAGCCAAGTAAATACACTAGATACTGAATATCCTGTATCAAGGAACAAAGGTCGGTTTTCCCCCTGTAGGAGCAGCCTGAGCAAGAAAACAACACACAGAGCTGGATTAGAGAAAAACCCACATTTTTAGGCAATTCTCAGTGACCAATTCTTTGCCCACTATTTTTTCCCCATTCCTACAGTGTGATGCCATTGCTGTGCTGGCACTCAGGGATACCCTCCTGGATGTGGCCCCTCTTTCCACACTGGTTTTGCTGGCCCAGACCCCATCTGAAAAGGCCATCCCATTAGTGGTCCTCAAGCACTTGGTTCGGAAGATGCCTTAAATATCCAGGTCTGGTTTTGTCTCTGCCTGGTTTATACCCATTATTCTGTGGTTGACACAGCCCTTAAACAGGGGCAGCTATCTCTGATGGGGCTGAGCATCCCATGCCACCTGTACCCTGGGCAGGACTCGTGATGTGGACACTGCAGCCTGGGATGCAGGAGCTGCGCCGGGTGATGGACCGGGATGGACCCTGACAATGGCTGCAGGGACAGAAATGGAAGCAGCAGGGTGACGACAGCCACTCCTAGTCTCAATTGCCAGTTTCTAACAAGCTGCTTTGCTCTTTGGAAAGCATTTGTTTCATTGTTCCATAAATAGGAGGGGCCTGGATGGCATCACCAGGGACGTCACCGGGTTTGTCACTGCTTCTCTCCAGATGCTCAAAGACTTTTCTGCTGGTGCCATCGGATTCAGGGCTTTCAGCAGCACAAAGTGGCTGTAAGGAAGACTGAAGTCTGCCATTTAGTGTGCCAAGACAGCTGGCAAAACCATTATGTGCAGCTGAATATTTCATCACGTCTGCCAAGACATGTTCACTTTGGATTAATTGTGCCGCGCGCTCCCGCAGCATGAAAATGTAATAACAAAATCTCCCTCTTCTCTACATCTCTCACTCAAATTGTCGCAGTTTGGCAGCTCAGCGGTGTATGTGATTTGTGATTTGGAGGGGTTCACTGATAGTGACATTTTAATTCATCTACACAGAGTGATGTAAGCGCTGGCGCAACCCATGGGTGGTAGCAGTGCCTTCAGTATTAAACATGTCTACTCGCAGTAATTCACTTGCAAGAGTGCAGCGTGGCCCTCGTATATGAAAAGCATCCATCCAGCAATAACCCAGCATCTATGATTAAATGCTTACGAGCTTCTTGTGCTGTAATCTCCGCTGGAGCTTTGCAGCTCGGGGTTAACTACTCCCAAAGAGCAAAGCATTCACAACACTTACTCCAGAGTGGTCCCGGGTCTTCCCAGTGAAGGGTTGCCAAAACCTGTCACTGGGGACATGTGAAGGAGGGATGTAGCTCATGTGTTGCTGCTTTTGAGCCCAAAGCTCATGCAGTCATGCAGCCATTTCCATTACCTTAACTCGTTGCCTCCATGGCTGGTAGCACCTCCATGCCCTGCTTCTAATGAGTCGTACCAAAGTCAGGAATTACAGCTTTGCTGTCCTGGTCAACAGAGGGTTTAAGAGTTACTCTTTTGTCTTTGAAACATCATTACCTTCCGACAACAGAACTGCTATCGGCATAATGAATGACATATGCTGATGTCTCATGTACAAGGAGGACTGCACCAGAGCGCTTGGCAGCCTCTGGGTGATGACACAGCAGCCTGGGGATGTCCTGCCAACATCTCCTTTCCTGAAAGGATGAAACCAGGCAAACTCCTCGATTTCATGATGTTTTCCCCAAACACACCCTCCTGCTGCTGCCCCCACAGCAGAGCTGCTGAATTGGAATGTTGTGAATGAGCTGTGCAAAGGCACCATCAATGAATAATCCTGAAAGAGTTAAAAATCAGCTTTCTGGCCAAGCCCGGAACAGTCTCCAGCCCAGCATAACCCGGACAACCAACCTTGTGACATCCGGGACATCCTGCCCCGCAGAATGCAATCTCAAGGGGAATCTGCACCGAGACTTGATGGACACCACGGCTTCTGCTGGATGGTGTCCAGGAGCTGATGCTTCATCGTCCGGGTTCTCGGGATGCCCTGAGCAGATTTCCTTAAAGAGCTCTTTGGCAGCAAACCCAACCGGCTGCCCCCGGCCAGCTCTTTCCTGTGGAGCCAGGCTGAGAGAGCTGGGCTGGATCAGCCTGCACAAGAGAAGGCGCCTTAAGGGGAGACCTTAGAGCAGATCCAGTGCCTAAAGGGGCTGCAGGAAACCTGGAGAGGGGCTTTGGACAAGGGATGGAGGGACAGGACAGGGGGAATGGCTTTAACCTGCCAGAGGGGAGACTCAGATGAGCTCTTAGGCTGAAGCTCTTCCCTATGAGGGTGCTGAGGTGCTGGCACAGGGTGCCCAGAGAAGCTGTGGCTGCCCCATCCCTGGCAGTGTTCAAGGCCAGGTTGGACACAGGGGCTTGGAGCAACCTGGTCTAGTGGAAGGTGTCCCTGCCCATGGCAGGGGTTGGAGCTGGAGGAGCTTTAAGGTCCCTTCGACACAAACCAGCCTGGGATTCTCAGTCCGGGTGGATTCATCAGATGGATCCAGAGGTCACTCTGGTGGAGCCGACGAGGACGTTGCTCCCGTCCAACCAGCTGAGTGCAGCTTGCCGAGGGAGCAGGAAGGTATTCTCATCCTCTTTAAATGACAACTGACGCTTGTCTGCCAGCAATGTCAGCAATGATCGGGTCTGTGTCACGATGCTGAAGACGATTTTATCTGCTGCGTAATTGAAGGGAAAAGTGCCCTCCTGGAACCTTTCGGGTGCGAGCGAGCGCTTGACACAGAATGTAACCCAATAATGTTGGCTGGAGAGACCTCACAGGTTGAAAACCTTTGTGCAACTTTCAGTACAAGCAAAAGCTCCCCAAACTGAGTGGTTGTAGTCAGATTAATGCCCTGGCCCAGCTCGTAGCACCCCAATCTGGGCTTGGGGTGGAGGGGGAGAGACCACAACGATGTGTACATCGGATTGTACCGAGTAAACTTGAGGCTGTCGTGTGTCGCTATCAGATGTGCAGCTGTTACCTTAAACACTGCTACTGGTGAGGTAATAGAGTCTGATACAATAATGGCAATTATAATAATACCCCCCAACCAAATTAACAGCAAACTAAACACAAAAGCAGCTGGGACCCTCAATTTTCCAGATTAGGGGTACGATTGGTACAGTTGTTTACAGCTACCTGGGTAAGGTGGCCGAAGTCCTGCTAATGGGTGAAGATGGGAAAGGATTCATGGTGTTTGGGCAATTACAGAAGTGTAATTGCATAGAAAACTGCTGGTCTTCAAGCACAGAAGCCAGTGGTTTCACAGACCGAGCCCAATCGATCAGGAGAGAGCCTGGGGTTGACACTATTTGACCTTGAGTTGGCTGAATTAACATGCACAAGAATGAAATCAAGCTGCCCAGCAGGAAAGGTTGTACAAAAGCTTTAGGATTTGCAAAGTGAGGGGCTTGTTTGCTTCTTCCTTTCCTGTTTAACCGGTAGATCAACAACCTAACAGGCACATAGAATATAGTTTTTTTTTTTTTTTTTCCTGTAACTACTGTAATATTCTTCAGTTTTGGGCAAGTAGAGTCAAGAAATGCCATGAAATCTGCAAGGTTTTTGGGCTGCTTTTGCCAAAGGGAATGATGCCCAACTCATCTGTAGCTTCCAAGCCACCACCTTGGTTTTGTAGCGAGATCAGAGTTGCTCTCAACTAAATGGAGCAGGACAATATCTCCCTCATCAGGGATACGTGTGTCAGGACTTCACATGCACAACCTCCTCACTAACACCTTGCTGGTCCTCCGGGTGAGGACGGACCAGACCTCCCTTCTCCTCCCCAGCCCTGCGGCAATGGATTTCCCTCTCCAACGCTGCTCAAGGACCTTAAGCAGATGGCGATCAGCACCTGGAGCAAGGATATGAGCATGATAATGCCAAGGTCGGTCCTGGTGCAACCCCACACCCCGAAAACCAGAGACACATCACGTGCTTAAATGGTGTGGCCAGAACAAGAGGAAACAGCCACCAATGGTCTGGTCTGAAGGGGACAATTCTGTCCCTCCTCTGCTCCTCCCCATGACCGCACGTTCCTAAGGTCTTGTTGGGTTTGTACCTATGCGACTATAGAAGTTGAGTTGGCAAGAGCCCCTCCATTGGGTGAGATTCAACATGACATTGCAGCATGTCTCTTCTTCCACCAAGCACAAACAACTTCCTAGTTAATACAACAAATACAATAATGTTCTTCCCATTGCTCATCATGGAGAACATTATAAAACCGTGTGCATGTTAGGTCTGATGCACCATGCAGCAGCTATCCCATAAAACAAACACAACTACACCCTGTATTTACTGTTTTAATTATTTTATTATTATTATTATTATGCATAATAAATCTTTCACACAAAGTCATGAAAAGGATCCCCAATGTGGTACTTTACAATTCTGAAGGAAAACAGAGTATTTGTGACCGTGCCAGACTGCAGACATCAGGATGCTGCCAGACCCACAGAATGCTCAAACTCTTGGAAGAGCCAATGGGGCTAGCTTGGATTTCAGCATAAATCTTGGTCTGCCTCTGCTGTTTGGGCTTTGGATTGTAACTCCGGCTGTTCCAAACCAGCCAGGCCCTAGGAGCACTAAATACGAACTAAATGCACAAGGAAATTATGTGATGGGAACAAATCCGTTCCTTCTGCACTTCAACTCGAGGTCATCGCGACAAGAGGACAGTGAGAAATAATTTACTGTGTGGCTCCCACACTGATCCAGCAGCTGGTTTGACCTATTCTACCACATTACTGCTCTATGTACCTTTCCCTTTATGAAAAGGCCTTTCAAAGAGAAGAATCGGGTTCTCTCCAGCTTGACACCCAGCGAAAAGCATCACCTCTGCCGAGCCCTGTTTGTGAAGTGCTCACTCCTGCTGCAGGCAGTGGGGAGAAAGGTGCTCACCTCAGGTTCAAGTGCCCATGGGCAGTTTAAATCAGATTTAAAATGAGCCATCCAGTACCTCCATAACCCACAGTTTAAAAGTGCATCTTCAGAGTGACCCTTCCAAAGGCCGGGCAGCCCGGCTGACTCACAAACACTCTGAGTTTTGTAATAAAGATGAAATTACAAACCACTACAATAACCAAGAAGAGTTATCCCCTTTTAACGTTTGCTGCTCAAAGAAGAAAGAAAACAGACCAAAAAAACCCAAACCCAGAACAAACCTCTGCGCAGCTCGGTCACGGTTCACTCATTCCCCCTATTTTGCTGAGAAAAACTGCATCCCCAGTCTTAACTATTGCCTTTTTAAAACAGCTTCTGTCATTTTAAAGCCCTAAATGCTCCTGGGCTGTACGTATCACTTTGCAGCTATGCTTAAATGAATTTGGAAAGCTTTTCTGCCTTTTGTGTTTTTAAGCCAGCATTTCCATTTGGGTAGGACTTAAATGGACTCCCACCTCCAAATAAGCAGGTAAAAGGAAAGTACAACGCTAGTTCATCCTTCAGGGAAAGAAAAATAAAGGAAGGGTGCAAGAAATTCTATTAAAAGGACTCAAAGAACTGTCTGAAAGCAAATGCGTCTGATTCTTCAGGTCAATAAACAGAACATGCTGGAGCAGGCGGTGGATACAGGGGGTTACCACGTGTCTTTAGGAGCTAATTCCTTGATTCTTATGTTTTGGCATGCAATGCACCGGTGGCCGTCCACACAGCAGCATGTGGGGTTAAGAGAGTGTCTGCATGCACGTGCCACAGGCACCATCAGGAGCCTCCCCAGAGAGGAAATGATCCTTGCCTTGAAAAATGAGATATTTGGTCAAAATCAGGTCAAGCCATTTCTTTTGTTCTCCCAACTGCATAAACAGGTATATCAGGAAAGGACACTTAAAAACAACAACAACAACAAAAGAGAAGTATTCTACATTCAGGTAAATTTATACTTCTGCCATAAACCCTGTAATAGTAAATGGCATTTTCAATACAAACTTAGCCAAGGATCCCCGTGACACTGTCACCATCCCACACCATTTTCGCAGGACACTGGTCTATTGTACAATCTTGTATCTATTTTCTTTGGAGAGTTTTTTGTTTGCTTTCCCACACACACATTCAATTTCCAGGAACAATGTTTGCTCAGACGCAGCAGAACAAGCCTGCAAGGGACCTGACTCTGAAAGACGGTGTTTGTAGCCCTCTATCGAGTCTTTGCCAGTCAAAAAACAACAACAAGAAAGGATCTCCTATTGAAAATCCTCGCACAAACGTTTTGACAGCTAAATCAAGCGTTTTAAATCTGGCTGGGAGCTAATCTCATTAATATGCTGCTTGCTTAGTTCATTTGGTTGACGGCGTAGACACCAATTTAACGTCTGCAGCCTTGAGAGTGCCACTGAAGTGAAGGGCTGTGAGTGAAAGCACAGGATTAGGTGATGAGCAACCCATGGCAGAATTCAATAGACCACAGAAAGCCTGACCCAACGAACCTGCCTCACTTGAAAGAAACAAGAACACAAATGCTGCTTCCAAAACAAAGTCCGCATCCCGTTAAGTTAAAGAACAATCAGGTTTGTGGTTGGTAGTAACATCATACCCCATGTGTAAGGCCTCATTTTCATCAAACAAGCTCTAGGTTACAGGACTATAAATGCAAGGTTTGCCTACAAGCCATCGGTTCCTCACACCACAGTCTGTTGCCAGCGTGTTGGTGGCGATTTGCTTCCAAGACGTTGACACTGGACTGTGCACTAGCGGCAAGCTTCATTCTCCAAAAGCTGTGGGGTCAGAGGGTGCACGCTGGAGGGGGTCACGTATTAACACGCGGTGCAGTTCTGTTTTCTGTAAGACAAGGGAGCTGAGTTGGCTTGGCTGGGGCATCTCCTTCAGCCAGAGTCCATAGTGAAGAGCTGGATGTCATGTGGGTTCCAGTACAGGGCCACGGCGGAGTTGTAGACCAAGGACCAAACGTAGGGGATGAAGAACTCCTCGGGCTGCTCCTCCTCCACATACTTGAACTTCAGCTCGGGGAACTTCTGCAATGAGAGAAACCAAAGTTCACTGAGGGAAGGTTTTCATGTGCGTGTGTTTGCAAACACGCAGCCCACGTAAACACCGAGGTCTGGTGAAGAAAGTCATGGAAAGAACTGAACCATTAGACCCGAACGAAAACATTTATGGGATGAAGAGATCATTTATGATTTCTTCTCCGAACTGAAGGCTACATTAGCATACTGTATTCAACTCACACTCAATTTGCCTGTTAACAAAGACTAAACCTTTGAATCCTTTGCAAAACACAAGAGTCCAAAGGAAAACACATTTTCAGCAGCGCACAAAAACCTCCTTGCGTGTGCATATACAGACCTGTTTATTGCAGTTTTCCCTAAAAAGCATTTTGCTATTAATTGTGCTCAGCATCTCAGCAGGACAATTCTTTGGAAATGCTGCAAGAATAAACATATCCTGTGATAAGTTTTCAGCGTTCTGGCAAACTGACTTTTTCCATCTGTTCTGAAAGACTTTATGTATTGGGGGTTGGAACTGGATGATCTTAAGGTCCTTTCCAACCTAACTATTCTGTGATTCTATGACACAGAAGTTTCCAGGAGAGAATCGCTCTTCCTCCAGGAAGCATGGTGGGAAGCATGTCCAGGTTCCATGGGTGAGCTCACTGAGGCCAGGAGGCCACTGTCAGTTTTGCTATGGGTTCCTCTGCACTTTTGGATAGGTCATTACCCCTGTGCCTTGGCTTTCCCATTGCTTAGGAGCATGCTAATGGCATCACTGTGGTACTTAAGAGTGCAAGACCCTGCAAGCTCCTCAACTGCAACACATCACGTGTCTATCCCACTTCAGCCCCTTAAGGCCGTAACTACAAGACCTCTGCACTTCATTGCCCATCCACTCACGTATCTCCCCCTTCTGGAACTTACAGGCTAGACAACAATAATTTCAACAAAACCTCTGATTTTCAGTACCAGCTTTACGCAAAGCACACAGCTTTAAGAATCAGCGCACATCGTATGTACTACTCCAGCCCATCCCAACTGGATAGACATGCTGCATCCTCCATTTTCCATTTCTTCCCTTCCAAAGCAGCACATATACTGCAAACCCACTGGATTCACTTGCAGTAAGCGTGCATTTTGGGGAAGAGCTGAGCCTACTTGTACTGTGCTCTTCAATCATTTTATCTATTTCTAAACGTTGCCTATGTCAAGAGCTTGGCAGAGTCTCAGATAAAAGCCACATTACAATGATCACTGGGGTAAGATAAAACATGACCCATTCTATTATTTATAAGGCTGTGGCTGAGACTAAGAATAAACTCTATGGTGTGACACGATCAGAACAAGCACAGCAATGGCTAAGAAGCCTCTTTGCCCATTAATAATGAAGGGATACCCTATCATCTTTCTTGAGCTCAGGGTGTCCTGTTTCCTTGCTTTAGGGTACAAGACCCTTCTGGCTGGAACAGTTTCCTTTGAAGGGGCACTTCTCAGCCATTTGCCTTTCAGGGCTGTTTATTTAACTTTGAGACACCCACATTATTTGTATCCTCAGAGTCGGAAAGCATAGGAACTGCTCTACTCCTTCCTTGTATTGCGGCTGTTACTGGAGCAGTCTGGTGCAAACACTGAGCATACAGTTACACCAAGCCACAAAGGTGCCACCTGCATTATGCAGATGTCTCCATGGGCAGCTTCATTCAACCACAATGTGCGAGCTCCTACATGTCTCCATGAACAGCCTTTTCAGCTTCATTCAACCACAGCCTTGGGCGACGACGTGCCATGGCCTCCATTGATGAGGATATTGGTGTCACCTTCTAGGATGCCCTAATGTCCTGGAGCTGCCGCTGTTTGGCTTATGTTGGGGCCTTTCATCACAGCTCTATTTAGCTGTATGACAATCCGCAGCCTGGGAGGAATCATTTTGGTTATTGGTGTGGCTGTCTTTATAGTACTTAATGACTTCAGAATGTGTGGAGAGCTCATGCTTAATAGCAATCTGGGGTGGAAGGAGGGCAGTATTGTTTCTAGCACTACTATCTCTATTTAAGGAACTAAGGCAGATAAAAGCTAAGGTTGTTAAAGGCACTTCTGCATCTAAGTCCTGTTGAGTTCAAAGCCCAGAACCTCAAGGTACATCAGCAAGTTTCGTTTCCTGCATCAGTCATGCAGCCTGTGGTAGAGAAGCTATCTCATGGCCCTTTTGTGCACCTAAACCATTCTTACTACCTGTCTACAACCTCTCTTCCCCAAATCTGTTTTGATCAGCCTGTTTAATCTTCTGCATCATCTTGTTTTCTCAGTCTAAGGTACCTCTCACCCATACTTACCCCCATCTCTCATTTTCTGTCTCCCAGCCTTCTCTCACCTCCAACTTCCTTCCACTGCATCTTTGGAGGCCTCTTTGGCAAATCTTTCTATTTTGCCCTTGCCCAAGTTTTCTTTTTGCTCATCACTCTGTGAGATCCTCATTTTCATTAATATCCTCTATCTCCTCCTACCTTGGCTCCAAGCCCTCAAGCTGTGTCTTCCCCCCCCTCTGCCACACCATCCCATGACTCTTTTGGTAGGTTAAGCCTTTCTCCAAGTAAGCCCTCATGTAGATTTTAATTATTATTATTTAAAACTGATATTCCACCCTGCTTACCCTCAGTGTAATCTTCCCCACTTCCCTCCTAAATGCTTCCTGCCTTGTGGTCAGTGTAGACAGGAACACGTTCAGCTCAGCATTGCATCAGCAGAATGGATGGTTAAACCTTATGATTAAACTGCTGCAACATTTCCTAGCAGAGAAAAACCCTTACACAGCTGTCACTGTTCACCCCAAAGGTGGCTGCACGCCAATACTGCAGCCTGTAGTAGTCCTTCTGGGAGGGAAGGAGGAAAAAAAGTGATTAAAGATGCTCATTGGATTTGAATGAAACACGTAACTGTTTTTCACCTTCAAGGTCACAGATTATAGCTGCTGGTTTTGCAAGCACTTATGGCAGAAGTCTAGGACCATTCTGGACTCTCAAGCAGCTTAACAAACATCTTTAGCTTTAAAACAGCAGGTAAAACCGCATCAGAAATTCCAATAGCTACATCTGAGATGCTCAGCTCTTACTATCCCATTATCTCTCAGCTGAAAGGACAGCATAAAACAAATCAGATAGCATTCATATTTTCAGGCAGTAACAGTCCTGCATTGATTTTATTATCAAGCCTTTCTTCAGACTGATCAATGTTGCCATCTATTGTGATCGTACCGTAGCAATTTAATAATCAATTTCGGATTAAAGACTATAATTTACTGCAATCAGCCTGGACTCTCTCACACTCAACATATGCCTTGAGCAGTCTGCACGTTCATCTTGGAATGTAGACAAGGAATGTAGACAAGATTTTAAAGGAGAGGTATAATACACAATGCAATTACATACACACAATTTCAAGTGTGTCTTTATAGGATGAACATAAGTAATGACAGAAGTGATGGATGCTTGATGGTCCACCTGAATACCAGGCCCAGAATAGCTCAGTGCATTGCTAACGAGACACAGAGAATTTGAATTCCAGGTCCGTAGTTCAAACCCAGCTTCTTTAGGTGACTGCAGTGATCCATGGCTGTGTGGTGGCCATGTCTTCTCATTTATTAAAAATAAGAAATGCTACAGGCCCAGCATGGAGAGAACTGCACCTTGCAACATCCTCCAGCGTGGCAGTCATCCACTGTGAAAATAAAACACTACCCATACCGTTTCACTCTTAGGGTGTTCACTGTAACCAGAATTTGTTACCATTCAAAAATCACCAAATTTAAGTCACCTCAACAAGGTTCTGACTTACCCGACTGACTTTAAAACTATTTATAAGAGCAGGGGTTAAACACCACATAAAAAGCTTGACTGATGCCATAAAGCTGTAAGATTTTTGATGGGTGGGAGTTTAAGCAATGTTTAAATTCAGCTCTGTGCCATTTATCTCCTGCATGCACTGCTTCCAAATGAGGGGTCAGAACCATCACCATGTGCTGCAGACAGACAGGAGATGACACCAAATGAATGTTCCAGGAGAGCACCCAGGTCACAGGAGTCTTGGGGCACTCCCAGCCAGCACTGGAGAGAGTTTTATCATGGTTAAAATTCCCAAAGTGGAATTTCATAGCATTGCAGCAATGCAGAAGCCCCCTTTCTTCCACTTCATTGCTCTTGTGCCCAACTCAGTCCTGGAAAGACATTTGCTCCCTAGCTGGTGACACCCAAATGAATCTGATTCTTAGAACTTGCTGAAAAGAGGGACCACTCTAAGGCATCTTAAATGATAAGACTTAATAACAGAGGAAAAGCCTTGGCATGGGATAAATTATCCCTATTTTTCCTTCATATCCCTATTCATTCAGCTGGATGGTGCTGAAAGGCGTAAAACCACTTCATTACCCATTTGCTTTGCTATTTAAGTTTTTAAACTCATTACCCTGAAGTAAATGGGCCCAGTGGAACCATTATTTGCATTTATCCCCAGTTATTACCAGAGGAGAGACAACCCCAGCTAGCTTAAAACAAACCAACCTGAGAACCTGAGAGCCGGAGTTAACACGAGGATGTGAACTGCACCATTTAAATACAGAAACCACTTACCAGCTCTGGTGAATCAACCCACCACAGAACCCTGTCTTGTTTTCTTCTGCCAGACAAAGCAGAAGTCAAGATTCAGTGGTTGGAACGAGGGTATAAACTAGACAGACCAAGAACTCTGCAGACTGTCTGCGTTGTCAATCATATGATTCGATGAAAAACCACAGGAAGTCCGATGAACAGATGCAGAACTGAGCTGCAATAACTCCCCTACCGCAGGAGTTCAACAACATTGGGGCTTTTTTGGTTGTTGTTTTTGCAGTTAACGATTAGGAAGATAGCATCACAGCCAGCCAACAGCACCTGGCACGGCTCCAGCCAACTCAGGGGCACTTGAGCCATACATTAAATAAAGAAAGTCCCCTTCCCTTCACAAATGAGCCATCAGAGCTGCTGTTCAGCTGCAGTGTCATGTCAGTGGATGATCTCTGCTCAGATAACATAAGCAAGGGCAGATGGAGTTGCTTTAAGATTGATGGAGCAGAGCTATGTCTTTGCTTCTTCACTTACATAGATGCTTAACTGGATGAAAAGCAGCCCTCATCAAAGAACAGTCACTGTGGAAAGGAAAGAAGTCAAAGAATTGTTTTAACATAGAACTGGATAATAATCTTTTCCTTGAGACCTCCCTTAGAAACACTGATTTCCGAAACAATCCAAAGCAACTCACTAATTTTTGTTGCCCAGAGAAGCTGTGGCTGCCCCATCCCTGGCAGTGTTCAAGGCCAGGTTGGACACAGGGTCTTGGAGCACCCTGCTCTAGTGGAAGGTGTCCCTGCCTGTGGCAGGGCATTGGAACTGGATGAGCTTTCAGGTCCCTTCCAACCCAAACCATCCCATGATTCTATGATTTTCAAAAGCACATGACTGGTTTAGGAGAAAAGTACCGTTTTCAGAGGAGCCTGAACTCATCTGAGAGTCTAATTCACATTGACTTTCCACCAATTTGAAGGTTCAAAGTCTTTTGGAAAACGCGATTTGTGCGTGTTTGAAAAACCTTAGCATGAGTCGTGCTTGGTAACCTAATGACACGCTGGCAAATTACATGTTTCATATCGATTCAGCTAAATATAATAGAACGGCCTGTGGAGCATCTGCAGGATTGGACCTTACTAGCAAAATACACCAACTAGCATAGAAAAAAAACCCAAACTTGCTGAAATTCAGCACCCTACCAAGTCTTTATTATAGCGACCACAGTGAAAATTTACCCCAGCAAGGTTCGTCCTACAACCTGCCTTGCACCAGGTAAGGAGTTTGAGCTGAGAATTAACGTTTCTAACTGCCTGCAAAATCCACAATGCCACCCCAAAATCAGAGCTAAATTAACGGCCAATGATCTTGAAAAAACTCAGCGGTCACGCGTGGCACACTGTTCAAGGTACAGACATGCAAGTACAATGTAAACATTTATATATTTAATTTTTATGCAAATATAAGCACTTAAGTGCTTTTATAGAGCAAAACTTCAGGACAAAAATTCTCAGTATGTGTTCTAAGATACCGACAGGCTGCATTTTTGCAGTTATTTAATTGTTCAGGGGAGATAATGCTGTTTCATCTTCCCCTGGTTCTGTTTGTGTCTACTCTGCTACTTCAGCCAGACAGTCCCTGTGGCTTTGGTGAAGTATCTGTATGGGCTACACCGCACCTGCCCGATACCATCTTTATCTCCTTCTCAAGCTTGAAACATAGACAGGCCAGAAGATGATGGCGGGGAGATGAAGGAAGCAAACAGGAAACCTGCTAGACTAAGCATGAGCCGCGTGTTCAGAGATCTGCATGAGGAATAGGTGCAAATTTAAAGACAGAGAAGAAAACAGCGGCTTGGAGCGTGTCAGGAGGCTTTGAAGAAGAAACAGAAAACTCAAGATGATAAGAAGAGGTTCAAAACAATCTATGTGCGGGCTAAACATCCCCATCTAATCAATCACATGAGCTGTAGTAGGGAACAATGTTTTGCCGGGAAGTATAATTCAATAAGCCAGATAACCCAAACTCATCCAGTGGGATACAATCTTCCTGGACTACAAAGGCAGGGAAGTTTATCTGCAAAGACACAACAGCTTCAGCAAGTTAGGATCACTGATACGTGATTTCTGTTTTCATATCACTGAGAGTAAGGGTTTGTGCAACCACAGCTGTGAGAAAATGAATGCGAAGGGAGCGAACTTGCACTGTTAGATGTGAATGACCATCAGAGAATCAGATATGCCTCGGGTCAGAGCTCAGCAATTACAATTTTTTTTTGCAGAATACCGAGAATCCAGGTCAGTTTTGTAAAAACCAATCAAACAGCGGTGGCCAGATGTGTATTAGTGAAGCACAATGACTTAAAGAAGTGAAATGCTTGCAGTAACCATGCCATGGTGCAAAGCTTTGTAGTACCACATTGCCAAAAACACTGCGTTTCTTTCTGGGATAGACTGGCAAACACAGCTTTAAGGTCCTTCTAAGAGTCTGGGATGCATGTACACAAGCTCTTGTTTCTTGGCCCTACAGCTAGGAAATACTGCTGATAAACACCAGTAGAAATAATTTTTGTCTTCATACCGAGTTGTTAATCTGTACGAATTCCAAAAGCACTGCATAAAGGTACAAACTGGAGCTCAGGACGAAGTGAGGTGCCCACTTCAGGCTGTCCTGGGTCCACCTCAGAAACACCTGGGCTACTTCCAGGCAGCACAGTAAATAAATTGGACCCCTGGTCAACAGCTTCTTCAGCAAACCTGGCTGAAAACATCCCACCTGAAGGGCTGATCCACAGAAGATCCCTTAAAGCAGTTAGTTTGAGGGAACAATGGGATCCCTGCTCAGCTTCAGGGATGCTGTGTCTATGTGGAGAAATTTCAGAACGGGAAGAAAAGATTAAGATGATTAAAGACTAAAGCAGAAGTCACATATTATGCACGGATAAGCATCATTAACCTCTACACAACACTGCATGCATTACACACACAGAATCACAATTCAAGGATTTACAGTTATCATTACAATTTGCTTGCCATGCCAGGAGTGTTCTGTATAACATGCTGTCTAGATGGATACACATAATTTCAGATCATGTTCAATTCAACAGCTCAGCAGCTAGGAGCTGTGACTTGCTGCCAGACCAGAGAGAGACAGGGAACTGCAACAGGAACATTACAGGGAGGTTCAGAACACTATAAATACAGTATATGCTGGCTTTACCAAATAGTAAGAAAAAAGGGACTAGAGACTGATGCAATTATGCTTTAAGCTTGAGTATGAAGGCACGATGTGTAGATGAGGTACCATCAACAAAAAAACCAGAACTTTCATCCACTTCAGGACTTACCATGAAACAATAACAGATCTTTGAAAACACAGAGGCCTTTGAGAAGAAGCAACACAGATATGGGATCTGAGCAAAAAAATGAACAACCTCAAAATGAGCACAGGTAAAAATGAGGAATGTTTTAAAAACTGAAAACTAACCGAGAGAAGATTTAAATATGTAGAATAAAGAAAGGTACTGGTTCCACTCACAAAACCAGTTCTGGTGCCTGACCTCGCTTGAGCATGCATGATCCGGTTACGTACACACATACCGACCACTCAGATAAGTAAGTAAAATCCTTTGTGTGCTTTTGAATTTAGGGAATTAAAGCCTGAAAACCAGAATAATCCCTGGACATTTCTCACTCGCATTAAGGGATGCCACTGCACAAATGGGGATGGACCTATCAACTCAGAAAACTTTTAATGATATGAAGTGGATGCGTAAGTCTTCTTACTGTGGGATTTGCAGCAAATGCACATTTCATAACAGCAGACCCTATTTTTTACCAGTGCTAAGGAAGATGCAAATGAGTTTAAGCCCCGGCTTCCTGTGTTTTAGCTTTCAATCCATCCTTCTCTAGAATAATGTGCAAAGCTTTACACAGACATGAGCATCAGCATATCTGAAGCAAACATTTTTGTTAAAACTGGAATGCATTTAGGAATCACTCATTCAACTTCATACAGAAGTTTGTATAGTTGCTAAGAAAAAATGACACGATTTGGAGGAAACTTGGTACACTTCACTCTACTACAACTCACAGATAAGACAGTGATGCTTTAGCAGTACCTTCAAAGAAGGGCTTGGGCATCCAGGAATTTCCTAAGTCTCAGAATTAAACCCAGCAAACTTATAAAGGCTTTCCAAACCACAGAATACCATTCTTCCCCCAGACAAAGCAGATTCAAGGCTGAATTTTGTTTCCAGAATTTTATGAATGAGACAGTTGAAAATCTGCCACTTCTCAAGTATGCAAAATGTAAACTTTCAACAAAGAAATTGGCTTTAATAACTCAGTTGGAAACCGCTCACTTACTTTTACATGTTATGTAAATCAAAGGAAGGAGGAATAAACTCTTTGAAGGTCTCAAATTGGGCAAAAAACTTACGTTGTCCAAAATCCATACGTGCACTGTTTGGATCACTCTGACAAAGGCAGACAAAATACATGCTAAGTTTAGCAAACAAGAGGAGGCAGAGGAAGATCAGCTATGCAGTCCACCAGCAGATCTGCAAGAAGCTGAGTTGTTTGGTCCCTTCAAAGAAAGCACATGTTGCCTTCAGATCCAATCTCACTTGGGCAATGGGGAAACCCTTAGACAAACAAAAAGGGCTTTTCACAATTCAGCACCCATGAGCCTGGGCTACAACGTGTGCTCCAACTTGATCACAGTTACAGATGAGTTCCCTTCATCAACCTTTCTATAAAACCCCCAAACAATGCTATAAATGACAACCACTATTCCAGTTGTCACATCAGAGAAAACGATCTGCCAATTATTTTCTGAAAAGTGAGTTGCATCCTTTTAATCTCAGTGACATAATTTATTGAACTTTAACAGCAAAGAAAACCTCACCTCAAAAGTTTTAAAATGGTTTCTTAAGTGTATGAACGATGGAAGGGTTGGAGCAAATACTTCTGCTGAATAATGAATGTATACTACAACACGTAGCTATATACTCAAAGACGTGGTGAATCTACACAAATCTAAGAGCCAGCTATATATTTTAAATTTCTAGCAGCGACTGCTGCTGTTTAAGGCACAGCAGACTGTTCTGATTTTGATAGCAGACTAGTCTAAAATACAAGGAATGCTATTTATTGTGGAAGACTTCATGCTCCAGATAACACCATCCACAATTACTCTACCTAGGCTAATGCACTTCACATTGTCCTGAAGTAAAACCCCAGATAAACCTATCACTGCTACTTGACTTCATAGAATCACAAAATAGTTAGGGTTGGAAAGGACCTTAAGATCATCCAGTTTCAAGCCCCCTGCCATGGGCAGGGACACCTCACACTAAACCATGCCACCCAAGGCTATGTCCAACCCGGCCTTGAACACCGCCAGCAATGGAGCATTCACAGCTTCCCTGGGCAACCCATTCCAGGGCCTCACCACCCTTACAGTAAACAATTTCTTCCTCATATCCAATCTAAACTTCCCCCGTTTCAGTTTGAACCTTTTACCCCTTGTCCTATCACTGCAGTCCCTAACGAAGAGTCCCTCCCCAGCATCTCTATAGGCCCCTTCAGATACTGGAAGGCTGCTATGAGGTCTCCACGCAGCCTTCTCTTCTCCAGGCTGAGCAGCCCCAACATTCTCATCCTATCTTCATACAGGAGGTGCTCCAGTCCCCTGATCATCCTCGTGGCCTCCTCTGCACTTGTTCCAACAGTTCCGTGTCCTTTTTATGTTGAGGACCCCAGAACTGCACACAATACTCCAAGTGAGGTCTCACGAGAGCAGAGTAGAGGGGCAGGATCACCTCCCTCGACCTGCTGGTCACGCTCCTTTTGATGCAGCCCAGGATACGGTTGGCTTTCTGGGCTGCAAGCGCACACTACGGCCAGCTCGTGTTCATTTTCTCATCAACCAACACCCCCAAGTCCTTCTCCTTGGGCTGCTCTGAATCTCTTCCCTGCCCAACCTGTAGCTGTGCCTGGCATTGCTCCGACCCAGGTGGAGGACCTTGCACTTGGCATGGTTAAACTTCACCAGGTTGGCATCAGCCCACCTCACAAGCGTGTCAAGGTCCCTCTGGATGGCATTCCTTCCCTCCAATGTATCAACCGAACCACACAGCTTGGTGTCATCGGCAAACTTGCTGAGGGCGCACTCAATCCCACTGTCCATGTCACCCACAAAGATGTTGAAGAAGACCGGTCCCAACATCGATCCCTGGGGGACACCACTCGTTACTGGTCTGCAGCTGGACATTGAGCCATTGAGCACTACTCTTTGCGTGCGGCCATCCAGCCAGTTCTTTATCCACCGAGTGGTCCACCTATCAAATTGATGTCTCTCCAACTTAGAGAGAAGGATGTCATGGGAGACAGTGTCAAAGGCTTTACACAAGTCCAGGTAGATGACATCAACTGCTCTACCCCTGTCCATCAGTTCCGCAGCCCCTTCATAGAAGGCCACCACATTGGTCAGGCAGGATTTCCCCTTAATGAAGCCATGCTGGCTGTCACCAAGCACCTTGTTGGTTTTCACGTGCCTCAGCATGCCTTCCAGGAGAATCTGCTCCAAGATTTCGCCACGCACAGAGGTGAGGCTGACTGGTCTGTAATTCCCTGGGTCACCCATTTTCCCCTTCTTAAAAAATAGGGCTTATATTTCCCTTTTTCCAGTCATTGGGAACTTCACCTGACTGCCATGATTTCTCAAATATGATGGACAGTGGCTTAGCAACTTCATTTGCCAGCTCCTTCAGGACCCGCGGATGGATTTCATCCGGTCCCATGGACTTGTATACATTCAGGCTCCTAAGATGGTCTCGAACCAGATCCTCTCCTACAGTGGGCCCAGGGTCTTCATTCTCACTGTCCCCGCGTCTGCCTTCCAAGACTTGGGTGGTGTGGTCAGAGCATTTGCCGGTGAAGACTGAGGCAAAGAAGTCATTAAGAACCTCAGCCTTCTCCAAATCCAGGGTAGCCAGTTCTCCTGAAAGTTTCTGGAGGGGGCCCACGCTGTCCCTCGTCTGTCTTTTATTCGCAATGTCCCTATAGGATCCCTTCCTGTTATCCTTAACATCCCTAGCCAATTTTAATTCTAAGTGGGCCTTAGCTTTCCTAACCTGGTCCCTAGCTTCCCGGACAACATCCCTGTATTCTTCCCAGGCCGCCTGTCCTTGCTTCCACCTTTTATAAGCCTCTTTTTTCCTTCAAATTTTGCTCAGCAGCTCCTTATCCATCCACGGAGGTCTCCTGGCCCTCCTGCTAAACTTCCTTCTAGTTGGGATGCATCGCTCCTGAGCTTGCAGCAGGTGAGCCTTGAATATCAACCAACAGCCTTGGCCCCCCCTGCCCTCTAGGGCTGTATCCCACGGAACCTTACTGAGCAGGTTCCTGAAGAGGCCAAAGTCTGCTCTCTTGAAGTCCAGGGCAGTGAGCTTGCTGCACGCTCTTCTCACTGTCCTGAGGATCTCAAACTCGACCATCTCATGATCGCTGCAATCAAGGCTGCCCTGGAGCGTCAAATTCCCAACCAGCCCTTCCCTGTTGGTGAGGACGAGGTCAAGCATGGCACCTCTCCTTGTCGGCTCCTCTATTACTTGCAGAAGGAAGTTGTCTTCCACAAAACCAAGGAACCTTCTGGATTGCTTGTGCCGGGCCGTACCATCCCTCCAACAGATATCAGGGTGGTTGAAGCCCCCATGAGAACAAGGGCCTGCGAGCGTGAGGCTCTTCCTATCTGTCTACAGAGGGCTTAACCCCAGCACTTGTGCCTGTAAGTCTTGCCATGATGTGTACCATGCAATCAGCAATGCAAAATAAGCACAGGGTGTTTGCTACAAGCGTGGCAATGCAGGAAACCATTAAAGCTTAAGACCATGATCCGCATTTTTAGGTAAGGCAGTGAAGCAAACAGGAGGGACTCGCCTCAGGAACACTGTCTGCATAACGTGCATATTCTGACTCAAACATGTAAATACTACGATTTTCTCACTTTTTCATAGGAATTGTCATGTCCAGGGTAGATTTTCCTTCCGTCATCTGGGAAAGGAAGTGGAGATTTCACCATCTGTCTTTACAGACTGAGTCCCACTTTGTGCTTGCTGGTGGAGCTGGTGACCACCACAAGGTCTCTAGCGCTGATCTCCATAGTTAAAAGGATTTTTCCTTTGTGAAACTACCTATATGAGCCCTCTCTACTGTCCTAATACAGTCTTGGGATAATCCCGTAGAAGCACAAATGCAGAGCATCGAGAGATCAAAATACTGTTTTCACATGCTGGTTTCTTTCACCCAAATTTCAGAGTCACTACAATGTCACAGTTTGTTTTCCCATTTAGCTGCATAGAACATACTCTCCTAACACAAAGGTGGCAGGAGAAGAGCAGAGTGATTCAGTTTGCATATTTTTCCAGTGACGAGGTCCCAGACATGCTTTCACTGGAAATTGGTGCAACTCTGCAGCAGCATCCAAAACATCCCACCAAGCCAAAAAGAACATTCCTTTGGACAACTGGGACAAAGCTCCTCTCCGTTATCACTGTACAGGGGTCCCAAAACACTGCCTAGGCTCTGGCTTTGTGCACCAAGCAGGGAAAGGAGACCCGTTTCCCTGCTGGGTTTAACACCTTCAATTTGCCTTGCGGAGGCCGACATCTACAAGACGTTTACAACACGTTTCCTAGCAGCTCCTTTGACGAGGTTTGACTTTCACAGAACAGCAGCCACAAAGACGAAGCCCCAGCAGACATCCTCCTCCAGTCCCTCCCACCCAGCACGGCGGCGGGGCGGCACGCCAAGCCCAAACATCCTTCCCCCCTCCCCGAGCGCCCGTGGAGGAAGACCTCCTTTTGATTTTGTACTTTTTAATCTGAGGGAGCCAGGCCTGTAAATATCACAAAAAAATGATAACAATGACTTTAGAACAGAGACAGACTTGCCGTCACCAACTGTTAACTGTCAGATCAGGGCAGCCTAGGAAGTGGACCCTTATCTGACTGAGGTCCAGGACATGCTGACTAACACCCCTATTGAGACTGCAGACCTTTGGCTCCCTAATCTCCCCAAACTGGAAAATGTACACCCTGACGGACATACTCCCTTCTTAAGTATTTCAGGCCTCAGCAAACAGACAAATCGTGCCGTGAGATGAGCAGTGTTGCCCTGCTACAATGCAGGAAATCCAATTTATTTGTCTTGAGGAGTGAAATGTGGAATGACAGTAAAACCTCTCCAGCCGTAGCACGCGGTGCCAAACTGCAGCCTTATCTCTGCTTGGTTCGTGAAATAAGGAATCAGTGCCAAATGTGGAGGTTTAAACTCTCTATTTTGCGGATATGGACTTCACAGCTCTTTTTTATTGCTTTGTTTTAACTCACTCTAATGCTGACTGTTCTGTAAAGACAGACTCAAGCCAGGGAAGTTTAAGCTGAACTCAACATACGACCCCTGTGCCTTTTTTTAAATGGATTTTTAGGTTGTTTACTCTGTCCTATATTTGATATTCTATATTCAATATTCTTTATTCTAGTAATGAAGGACATGAAGGCTGCAATAGGCATGTTCATATTAGCTACTGGAAACAAAGCTTTATCATGATAGAGGCAAATAGCATGTAGGAGGGAGAAAGGGATAAATACTAATGAATAAGACAAGGATTCCTACACAGTGGAGGACATTTTTATGAGTCTGGATGCTGGGCAACTGCATCTCCTTAGCTGGCTAAGTATGGGGAGTCAAGAGCTGACTGCATTCAAAAAGGGATCTGTACGCCTGATGTCCTCCTGAACCCACAGGTTTAAAAAGCAGCACTCTCCTACAGTGAAACTGCTTTTTTTCTAATGCAAACAATCACCTCAATCAGAAAAAGGGCCTCAAGTGAGCTGCTTTTCTAATAATACATGAAAATTACTTGTGTTTTCCATTTTACTAAGCTTTAGATGCAGTGCTTCCAGGTTTGTTTGCCTTCACTAACCTTAACTGTATTAAACCTATACTTCTAAAGACTGTCTTTCAGACATGAAATTAAACTGTTCTATAAGGCTCCCCACTTCAGGAAGAGGAATTTCAGAAGTAATTTATTAATGCTATTATGTCCATTGGTTACTGAACATATCTGCCCCCTCCCTCCCTGTGCATTCAGATCCAGGTTGTTTACTCCGGTAGCAATAATCAGTCTTTGCTGGTCTTAGCACAGGAGAACGGAGCTTGGCAAAACCTGATGGGATAGATAAGCACAAGGAATTCAAATTAAGCTTTGCTGCCTGACTCTGATCTCAGAGCTATAGGCACCACTTGAATCTCACAGGTATCACACTAAAGAGAACACCTAAATTTAAGGGCTGTGCTCTTCTCCCACTTTACTCCATAGATACATTTCCTGCTCTGTTTTGGAGCTGCCATCTAGCAGACCTTCCTTCATGAGCTATCTGATATAAGTCTCTGGTTTCCTATCTGCAAAACACAATCCTTCCTGGGGTTTTTGATACTTAACACACAGAACAAAGGAAGGGAAACCTTCCTCCTGGAGCTGTGGGATGATGCTGCAGCATTATCAAGCTGGGAACATCTTACCCCACTGCTGTACTTGTCTGTCCTCAAGCTGAACTTCGCTCATGAGCCACAGCTTGATTGCTCCCCCCATAGATTAACCACATTTTGCAACAAAGAACTAGCACAAATTACCTAGCTGGCATGAAGGGAGCAAACACAATGTATGTCCTGCAGGACTCCCTGTTTTTCCTCATCTCCCATGCCCTAAGAGCATGCAGTGGTTGGCAACACTTGTCACCTACATACAGTACTAGTTATTAAGTGCTAGGAGGAAAGCTGGAAAGAAGGCACTAGGGTTTGTAAGCTCAACAGATGGGTTGAGCGTTACAACCTTAGGAACCATAAACCCAGCCTAAACCCACATGGATTCAAGATTCAATGCAATAATCTGATCCTTCATAACAAACACAGCTACAGGAAAGGCACGGTGACCTAAACCAGCTGCCCTCTAAATCCTAACAGCAGTGATGCTGATATACGTGAGAATTCCCCTGCTCGGCCAGGAAAAAGCCATCTACATCACTAATCATCCTCAGCAGGAACAAACAGCCTGTAAATCAACTGGAGAGAAGCACTGCAACTTGTACCAAAGGTTGTGACAAAATTAAACTCAGTATGGGAATGCAGTTGAGGCAGCCATCAGCTGACAAAGTACATTTCTTCCTCATTCTCACTTCTTGGTGCAGTTGCTGTAAACATTCAAGACATTTCTCTGATTTATGCATTTAATTAAAAGATATCTATAACATTCATGCTGTTTACATTTAACCCAATGCTGCAATGAAAGCTGTAATTTTGCCTGGGATTTATATTCTGTACTCAAATTTATTTTGATTCATTGATTTAAACATACACACAGAAGTGAAAATGTGTCAGATCATGAAAATGGAAAAGATTATACTCCATTATCTAGTTCATCTGTCAACTGGGGCAGAAATCTTCCAAGAACTGTTTTTTTCTCAATCTGCCACATTACGGAAACTTAATTTAAAAGACGAATTCTGAAAAGACAGCTAAACCTTAAAACTGGAAGAGCAATTGGACCAGTATAATTAGAAGCTGGTTACATGATTTTTTCCCCTCCCTCTATCTTGTATTCAGTTGTTCATAACTCACCAGATCTTGTGCCTTCTGGGATAAAATTGTTTGGCTGTGCCACGTTATTTTATTTTTTAAACTGTGGTGTTTTTTTTTTTTTTTTTCCTAAATGAAATAGGAAAAAATGTAGGGTGTTTCTTTTAATCAAAAAAAGTAGCAAATTCATTTTAAATGCAACTTTTTTCCCTTTTCAGCTACTCTGTGTATAATGAGAGCTTGCAGTAAAAAATGAACACAAGGGCTGGAAATAGCTCTCAACAGAGAAGAAAAAAATATCAAGAGCATTTCAGTGTAATTTTACTTTGCTTTGCCCAAAGTTGCAAGATATTTGGAAACAACACGTCATGCACATGCAGTGCATTTGGCACTGGACTTTTCATTAGACTCCCAACACATGCAGCTAAGTAAGGGGAGGCTGCACAACACATGCAAAGCAGATTCAGTCACAGCCAAAAACGTAATAAAAAGGATGGGGTGGCTTTCTAGGGTACGGAGGAGGGAAGCTTGGGAAATGTTACTTAGCTCCAGCAAATGTATAGCTCTGAAGCTAACAGGGGATGGGCTCTGGCTTGCAGCCCTGCTGTAAGATGTACTGGATGGGGAGTTATGGGCTGCTCATGAGCACTGGGCTCCTGCCGAGCTGCTGCAGAGCCAGCAAAGCTCTGCAGCTCTGGGCAGGGAAGCTCCTCTGTGCTCCCTTTCAAACAAATGGGATCATCCCTGAAGGTTAACAGAGTTCAAATGATGTGGCAGGCAAGCGGTTAGCAGAATGGCAGTAGCTCTGAGGAACATACACACGCAAAACGTTGTTTACCAGTGTCAGAGATCTGTTACTATGGGGAGAGACTTGGAAAGTCTCATGCTGCTTTCCCATCCTCTCATTTCTTCAGTGCTTTCTTCCTGCCTTGTATTTTATACGTCTTTCTCGTAGTAGCTTCCTTAAAGCAATGAAATTAACCAGTTTCATGTAGCTGGTGACGACCAATCAGATACACAGAGGCAGACAAACTCCTGTTAGAATATGTGTAAAGTTTAAATTCTTTGGCTCAGTCCCAATATGTGCCCTTCCTTCCAATAAACTGAAAGAATGACCCTATCTTTCCATGTGCCACAGAAAAATTAAACTTTGAGAATATATGTCTTTATTTTTTAACAGCACAATTAAATCAAAGTAGACGCACTGACGGGCAATTCAGTATCTCAAAAGCTCACATGGGAAAAACAGATGCTGCTGTTACACTCACCTCCAGTCTTACTGGGTGCTTCACAGTGCAATGAGAGGCCAAGACCAGATTTCAGTTGTGCATAAAGCAGTATCTGATTGATCTCTTTTGACAACCCATGCTCCTTTTATTGACTGGAGTTTGTATGTCATCTCCTCACCCTTCCCTTCCACAGAGTTTGCAGAAAACCTAACATCAGGCCCCCCATCTATCACTATTGGCAATGCCTTGTGCAAGGATGCTCTGCCATCTGGAGAGCAGCAGTAAGGAAAACATTCCTCCTGGGTGACAGTAGGAAGATGCCACCATGTAACCACCTTTTTGCTCCTCCAAAACAACATTCCTAACAGCGATGGGTCCTGCTCAGTGCTGCAAAACAGCCTCTGGCTGGCTGGAGCATCTTTCACTGGCCAAGAAATGAAGATGCTGAAGGGCCCCTCTCATGCTGTGTCACCAGTAGAGCAAAACTAGACTTTTCTGATCCAAAGAAGAAGATCACTGTGATGGACTTCCCTGTGTCCATTAGACAAATATATTTTTGCTCCCTACGGGATGCATACAGAATCACACATTTGTTTCTTAGGATTTATATTTAGACACCTGGATATTTTCACACAACAGCAATTCTGTATCTGTTGCTCTATTTCAGGAGAAAAGGCAAATGCTGACTTGTAGTTAAGAGGTAACCAGACTCCATGACAGTGAACTGCTGCTTCTTCATTGTTTGTTATACTGTCATTCACACTCCCTTCCTTATTTTTATCCCCGGAGGCAAAAGGATGCTAACTAAACCCTTAGCAAACTCTGAACAGCCAATTCAGTGCTGCTCTTTCCCAGCTACTTGTCTAACAGCTCTTTTACTCCATTTTAGTTCGTTTTTTTTTGTTATGAACTTTAAGCACAAACACGAATAAACAATTTTATTATTATTACCTGGCCACATGATGCATTCAAATCCCCTGATAACCAGCCCTCCACCTTCTCCTGCTCTGCCCAGACCCCAGCCCTGCTCCTGCTCAGGTTCAAAGGAATTCTTAACTTTACAACATCAGTAGTTTCCTGATGGCCTAATCCTGGGTCAGAAAGAAAAAAAGCACCCCTTTAATAACTGTTGTTACAGGACACTATTCCATCTTCTAAAGCCTCTGCATGTAACTGCATGAAACCTCATCTGTTGTCTTAATGGGAAGCAGTTAATTACAACCCACAAGCTGCCACAGGCAAGGCTGAGACATTAATCAGGTCGGCTGGGTAAGGGGCTGTAACAGCAGTTAGAGTTCAGTTCACTGCATAGCAGTGAAGGGTCTAAACCCAGTCAATGGCGAAGTGAAGACAACCACAGGAGAGAAGCCTTGTGGAAAAGAGTAACTCGTGCACTGCTCATCACCCTGCTCCCAGAAGGGTTTATTTTCCCTTTTACATTTTTCCTTGAAGAATTAGTCTCAGAATCACTAATAATATAAATTACTGTATTAATACAATGTTATTATATTTGCATTTATACAATTAAATTGTTATTATCTAGTACCTGTCTCCTGGCTGGGTAGACATGATCTTGTCATCTGAACATTTCCGTTTATTCTCAAAACTGTGGTTTTGGAGAACCAAAACTGTCCAAGTTTCTGTGAAACGCTGACCTGCATAGCAATACTATTGAATCGCTCTTGCGAAGCAGTTACGGTAACTCCAGAATAAGGTGATTTCATTCCAGTGTAATTGTTCAGCTTTGTGAAGCAACCAATTACTCAGGAATGAAGTGACTGAATCCAGAATGAGGCTTCCAGAAGGTAACTGGAAGAGTTTTCAGGGGTGGAGGGGACAGACATTAAGCCTCCATGTAAATATTAGTCTCCATGTGGATGACAGCTTGGGAATAGGAGTGTCCTGAGCTAGCCCACCCTTCATCCTCATCTTGGCCAATGCACCTCATTCCTGAACTGCAGAATCACTGTTACTCGAGTCACTCACCCAAGGCACCACCCTCCCAAGCTACCTTGTCTTGTACAATACACAGCTCTTGCTGCTTTCCTTCATCTCTGGAAGGTGAAATTTGCTTCTCTGGATTCCAGCAGGGTAAAAAAACCCACAGGGGATTCTCTTTCCTAGAGAACTGGGCTCAAACTATGAACAGGATGTAAAGGAGATAATAAAACCACATAAAATATAAGATTTTAAAACCACAACTGCCACTGTAATTCTGAAGCCAACGAAACCCTTGCCAGTACTTCTGAAAACCTTACACGTAAAGTTTCCCTATATTATATCTGCACTTATACAATTCAACTGTTATTACCAATTACTCCAAATTAGCCCATTTTCAGACAGTCATCGCTCTTGTGAGTACTAAAGAAAATAATGACCTTCAGCAAGTGTCGAAACTGGATTAAAGTGTTTGGAGCTTCCCCTGACGATAGAAACAGTCTTTTTGGGACCATGACAAGTTCACTGATTGTTCAACATATAAAGCAATTGTGGAATTTAGCGTTAGTGCCACTTTGGCCTTGATATCAACAGTCTCTCATCAACAGACATGAGGGAGCCCTTAGCAATCTTCTGGCTTCCCTGGTTTGGGACAGAAATGACCAAAGTTCTGAGATTCTCAGTAGTATCTATGTATACTATTTTAAAATGTCCGTGTTTTTAAAGGAAAATCATATTTATACTACTGAACAACAGGTTTTTTTAAAAGCAAGGAATGCTAAATTTATCATATTTCTAAGTTAAATTCAAATATAGACACAGTTTTGAAAGTGTCTGATTTTTATGAGGCTCGGGTCAACAATGAGGCCAAATCATGACTACCTTCCTCTGCAGTGGCTTAGCCTTGCACGATGGAGGCTGTGGATGGGCTCCCTTCACTAGCATCAGCCACACACTGACCCTACAGCACCAAGTCTCAGTGAGTGACGGATGAGACTTAGGTGGCAACTTCACAGGTCACACACAGGCTGTTTTCAGCAACTTTCTGTTTACAGACAAAGATGCCATGGAGATGCTGCGAGGGCTGGAGCAGCTCTGCTCTGGAGCCAGGCTGAGAGAGCTGGGCTGGGGCAGCCTGCACAAGAGAAGGCTCCTGAAGGGGAGACCTTAGAGCAACTCCAGTGCCTAAAGGAGCTGCAGGAAACGTGGAGAGGGGCTTTGGACAAGGGCCTGTAGGGACAGGACAAGGGAATGGCTTTAACCTGCCAGAGGGGAGACTGAGATGAGCTCTTAGGCAGAAGCTCTTCGCTGTGAGGGTGCTGAGGCGCTGGCACAGGGTGCCCAGAGAAGCTGTGGGTGCCCCATCCCTGGCAGTGTTCAAGGCCAGGCTGGACACAGGGGCTTGGAGCAGCCTGCTCTAGTGGAAGGTGTCCCTGCCCGTGGCAGGGGTTGGAACTGGATGAGCCTTAAGGTCCCTTCCGACACAAACCAGTCTGGGATTCTGTGATCCACAACAAAGCTAAATGAGCCAAAAGAGCTCCAAATATTTTCACACGGTTCCAGTCTTAATAAAAAGGAAAAGGAGCACCGATGAAGTGCAAAAATTCTGTTCTCAGAACCTTCATCTATGAAGCAATGAAATTAAGTAAGTCTGTATTACTTGCTACTGCTATCAATTAATGCAGCAACAACTTCCAGACATAATAATTACCATATGTGCACTGTGCTTTACCTCTGGGCTTATTAATTTCATACACAGGACGTTACAACTTTTGATTGCATTAAAACATACTGATATGTTACAATAGAAATGCTCCCACTGCAACACATCGTTGCACAAAATAGATGATTCGAGTGATACAGAAACTGCCATCTGCACCCATCAGCGGACAACTTGCTAACAGTCATTTCTCTATCCCCTCTTAAACACATAAACCCAGTATTACAGCAGGAGAATGTCAGCAGTTACCTCAGCTGCTCAGGGACAAGAATTACAGGGTCTTAAGAGGCAGATGTTGACCACTGGATAAATGCAAAATCACTTGGTGTACCTATCGATAAACATAATAAAAATACATCTCCAATTTCTCTCTGCCATCTGCCACACCGAGAGTTTGCTCAGGCAGAAGTGATGACAATCAGTGCTACCTCATGAACTCAGATCACCTGGAGTTGGGAGCGTCTCAGAAAAACACTGAGATTGTTTCAAAATGTCCTTGATTTTTGAAGTTTGCTGAAAACTCGACACATAATGGAAGATAATGACATCCAAACAGCATCTAGAACAAGTGGTGGTTGCGTTGCCATAAGACAATTGGGTTTCTAACTATGTGCAAACACAGCAATACATTCAGAAACAACTGCACCCTGTTTGCACGTGGCTTTTTCACAGTCATCCTATCTCCATAATTAAAGTTATATTTCTATTCAATTCTGCTTGAGATTCTATAAATAATATGACTTGCTTTAAAACCTCCATGTAAGCTACAAAGCACTGTAATCTTTTTAGTAAATCTCCATTTTCCTTCTTCTACTTTGGATGACATATTTCAAGCAAGAATATACTGTACTCATTATGCAAATCTTACATTAAAATAATTCAACTGGCCTAAAATAGTTCAATAGTCCTAAAATATGCATAAAGACAGCGGCATCTATGATGTGAAGGAGCAAGTGTAACAGGCAAGATTACCAAGTTCGCTGCATTGGTAGTACATTCATACAGCCTGAAAGCATACCAGTGATTTCCAGAAACCTTTAAAAGCCAGAAGGAACCTGGCCGGTTTCCAGCAAAAGCAATAAAAACAAGTACCAAACACAAAGAGTTAACACGTTCTTCCTACTTCTGAAAGCAGGAACGAACCCGGTTTCGTCAGTGAGGTTTGGCAACGTGCGAAATCCTGTAACCAATTTCATTTCCTGATAAATGAACGGTCCGCAGGGGAAAGTCAGCCAGAGGCTTTGGGAACTGTCGAGAGCTCAGACATGACCGAGAGGCTCCTGGAAGGAGCCAGACTGTCTCTTTGCTTATCACCGCCCAGCCAAAAGGCACCATCCGAACACCGGCGCTGCCAGACTCCATTTCGAGCCGGAGCTGCAACGTGATAGTGCTTCATCAACACACGGGATCCCCTGAAAAAATAAACCAGCTCCAGCACACATCTTGTGTTGGGCTTCAAGCAACCGGGCTGAAAACGCGCGGTTGTATAGAACAGGCGTTGGGATGTGACTGCACTGTTGATGTGTTTTGCTGCCAAGTGCTAGGAGTGACTTGGTATTCTGGGGCTTAAGAGTCTCCCCCCTTCCCCACCCTTCCAACAGGAAAAAGCCAAATACAGAAGGATAAATCATTCATTATTGCATAGATTCTGGCAGTACGGAGGGTGCAAAGGAGTCGTTTTCAATAGGAGCTATAGGCTGCTTCGCATGGAAAGCTGAATATCGCTCTCAGGTTTAAACTGTTCTCAGTTTTAAACTCTAAATAGACTTTTTGAAGAGTTGACCTAACAGAAGTGACTGATGATAGCCTTGCTGAATGTTAACAGTAACATTCAGATCTAATTGCAAAATGACAAATGTGCCCCTACACCAGCTCAGCTGCGCGCTGCTGATCTATGTGAGTGCCATCTTTTCATACAGAGGTAACCTGGATGTTTGTTTGCTTTTACGTTACTACAAATTGATTCACAACTCCAATATTTTTACAGGAAATTCAAGTAGCCCGACACACAGAGAGATTTGAACTTTCAGAAGTCTAAAGTTTGCACTTGTAATGAATAAATAAATAAATATTGCCAGTCTGATGACCCCTGAAGGGAGGATAAAAGGAAAAAAAAATAGCTCAAATAATAACTTCAGGCCCTTCATTACCAAAATCCTGGGTAACTTTTCAAGTGGCTTGCAGGCTTATAATAGCAACGACGTCTGTAATTGATCAGCTACCCCAACACAACCAGATGTTTCGGCGACAGGAGGAAAGTAGTGCTGGTTCTAGAGCTTACTGGGAAGCAGAACATCATTTCACAGAAAGACAATATATCTAAAGGGGAAGCTGTGAAGCTAAAGAAATATGCTTGTTCTCAACCAAACTGTCTGAGTTCAGTTTGACTGCATCTTCTAGCTCTTTGGAAAGCCTGGGGTAAATTCCTTCTTGCTCCCAAGGAAAATGCTGCTCACTTGACTCAGTCTGCCCACTAACATGAAACTACTACTCATTACTTTGCTGGGATCTCTGATGCATTGTGCTTAAGACTGTGAGAAACATAAGCTAATAATATCAAAGAAGACAGTTTTATATGCTAACTACCAAGGCTTACAAGTCAGATATGTGCCCTTGGAGGGACACTACAGCAGACTGGTTTTCCTCCAAACCCACCAAGGTTTACACTTACAGCAAACCAACTCCAGGAGCCCCATCACTGCTGCTTCTTCCATAATGTCACTCATGTTATTTAATGCACCCTTTAGACCCCAAATGAGAACAGCAATATGAGAATACCTGAAAGAGATCCAAAAGGATCAGTTATTCTTTCAGAGCATTTTGATATTCCACAATACTGCTGCCTTTGAAAGTGCTCTTGCTACTCTCTGGGCTGCTGCTGTGCTTTTAGCAAATATTGCCTTGACTATTGCACATCATTGCAGAGCAGGGAAACAAGTAGTCTACTACTTGCTTGTCTCTTCAGGCATGGCATTAAAATAGAGGATAATACTGCAGGGTATAGTATACCACAGACAGGCTGACATAAGTAGAACCAGGCACTACAATATTAGTATTTATTCATCACTTTTACAACAACCAGTCAAAGCACATTGAAGACATCAGTGTGTTATTTCAATTATAACCTGTATAAGAGAAAGGGCTTGTTGAATAATTTACATTTTCATAGCATCCCAGATTGGTTTGGGTTAACGGGACTTTAAAGCTCATTCAGCTCCAACCCCCTGCCACAAACAGGGACACCTTCCACTAGAGCAGGTTGCTCCAAGCCCTGTCCAACCTGGCCTTGAACACTGCCAGGGATGGGGCAGTCACAGCTTCTCTGGGCACCCTGTGTCAGCATCCTCACAGGAAAGAATTTCCTAGTGCTCAATCTAAATCTACTCTCTTCCACTTCAACCGGAGAGCTTTCAAAAGCTCAGTGGATTTGGGGTGAGTAACCAAGACTCACTCCCAGGTCCTTCGAGCTGATAGTTCACCTGTTAACCTCCATCTTCGCTCCTTTAATTGCTTCTTTCAATCCACTTCAACCAAATTGGTTGAAGCTCAGAAGCTCACAGACTTACTTTTGTTGCTCTGTTCGTGCACAACATAGGAAGAAACACAAAGATCTCATGGTGCGATACCCTCACCAGAGTGCTGACCACCATGGGCACGACTGCTCTGCAAAGGCATGTACAGCTTTCCTTGGTAGTCAACTGAACTTACTGCAGATATAGGTGATGGGGCTGGTCTCCTTTCATCTACAGTGATACAACACAAAAACCAGCCCTTTAAAGCAACATAGGAGAGACAAAGCCAGGACAATCTTCTCAATCAAAGAGAGAACATCTTCTCAATCTTCTGCTCTATTGCTCAATCAATGTGACTCCTTCAAAACAGCAGCCACGAAAATGGAGGACAGAGAAAAGTGAAGGATAGTCCCTCTTTCCTCCTAATTAACACAGTCACTGTGAGCCACATACTCTCCACCATGAGATCTGCAAAGTCCTCGGCACCTGCCCAGTGTCTTTCTCACATCGTGCCTGGTAGCATCTCCTGACCGTGAAGATATGGCTTGAAAACCTTGAGACTGCTGAAGCCAACAGCAACACTCCCCAGCAAAAGCAGGAGTTTTCCTATGGATCTCTGAAGAGTTAGGATATAGCAATGAATGTTCCAGCAACTAGGAAAAAACAAGGCTGAAGTTCTCAATTTATTTTTTACTTTAAAGCTTTGTACAGTGCTCTCTCCAAGTTGAAAGCACGATTATTATTTTCTGTTCAAAGAGATTTTGGCTCCTATACAGCAAGAAACTGATATTACATGAGAAACAGTTTAAAGATCAGAGATTCAAGAGTTTGCTAATGCATATTTTCCTATGCTGATGCTGCAATGGTGTTTATATTATCCTTCAATAGGGAGGTGTCAGAAAAACATTAATATGTTTTAACTGTGTGCTAGGCAAACAAGCAAAATAAAATAGCTTTTTCTTTTTCCCTCTTGCTCTAGTCAACAATGCCAAAAGTTACTGCTTATTTTTCTCCACCCCCATGGAAGAATTTATAACCACTGAAGTAAACTAAAGTTAAAAACCTGGGTTTAATTCCAAAATTGACTGACAGCTGCTATGTAAAAGCAAACTTAACGTGTTTGGGTTCTCAAGAGCATTCACATTTGAAACATTTAGTTTACTGGAGCCATGAGAGGGGTGGGGTGTTTTTGGACCCTTCCCCATAATGCTACGAAAATAAAACCAAACTGTCTAATTTTCACATACAGATAACTGGGAAGAGGTGGAGAGCACATCCCCTTTTCAAATAGCCTTGACAGTAACGTATAAATATGCGATCAGTTACAGTGTTAGCTGACTCTCTTTGGGAGTGCCAAAGAGAGGTTGTGAATGCCACAGTACACACCACTGCTGTTAGAGCTGGCAGTATTCAAACAGATAATATACATACTCAGCTGTAACTAAGACCTTATGCGCAAAAGGGCTCGTCTTGCACCACTCCAAAGAAAACCAAATCTTGACATAAACGACAGTCAAAATCCACGCAAACACCTGCCGAAATGGCAAATGTAGGAAGAGTTCTGGTTGGTTTTTAGTTAAAAACATCAAAGTTTGAAAAATAAATAAAAATGCTTTATAAGTGACTCACCAACATTACCAGACTATGCCAACATTTCGAAAGTCCACAGTCCAGCAATACAAAGCTCCATGGGTCACTAGTTTCCAGTCAAAACTACATTTCAAAGGTCTGCAGTATAATTTATTTCATTTTCTCTAAAGCTTCGAAGTTAACCAATTTCTCCTGCCTTACCTGAAGGATGCTTCTGAAAATGAAGTGCTAGCATTCAATCCAACTCATCAACTGTACTTGCATTGCACATAGCTACAAACAAATCTAAAACCTGCCAAACTCTACTTTTAACTATGGAACAAAAGGACTCACCAAATTTTAAAGACACTGAATCCACAGATGCTAAAGCTAATTTACTTTGGCCCTTGGCTTCTTCACTGTTAAAAAAAAGTAACCAGGCACATATAAGCAGAAGTCTTCTGTTACCATGCTATATATTCTAACCAGCTGCTCCAGCCTACCTCCTACCAAGGATGCATTTCTGTGGATTATCATATTTATGTATAAAAGTGACAGCAGCATTTATTTCTGAACTACAGCCCTGAAGTCTTGGTTCCCCTCTGGGATGATGCCCTTAAGAATGCCAGCAAGTATCTAACCTTAAGCACTGCAACAGTCCAGAGTTTTTCCACAGTGTTTTTCACGTGCTTTTCATCTTGCCTACATGCAAGTTTGCACCATTTAATTAAATAGATTTAGATGAGATAAACTCCTGCTTGGACATAGTTATTATAAAGCGGTGCCATTCAGTTTAGTTTCAACTCACTCTCAACAGTTTAAGTAGCTGGGCTTATATTAATAGAAGAGCACCTGCATAAGGGTTTGCCCTGCTTTAGACAGACAGGTTTATAATCCCACTTTAAGATTAGCCGGAGTCAGCTGAGTGCAGACATGTCTTTGACTGCCTGCTCACAGCTTCATGATGATAAGTTATTTTCTGACCACAAAGCCCATCAAAACTTTCAAGATCATTTTTCGTGGAATTTTGATTACCCAAAATCATATTTCTCAAGGGATGGGGAGTATATTCTTCTCTACCCGAGGTCTCTGAGAAGCTGACCTCTAAAACGAATGCCTTCAAAAGAAATGTGAATTACTGCTCATCACTTACAGGTCAGCTCATAGAAGCAGGGAAGTTTGACATCTTAATTGAGGGCATAAATTGTCAGAAGGAAATATACAATCCATAAATATTATTCTTCTTAGCATATGTTTGGTGCTTTGGAAAAGGCCAAAAAGCACTTTGTTTAGAAGTTTCTTACACTTCTCTTACTAATCCGATCTTCTTCAGGTTAAGGGTTAACAGCAGTTGAGGGTCAGAAAAGGAAGCTTGCATTATAGATGCCTGCCTAGCGTCAGACCTAAGGATGTATTAGACACAATCAGCTTCCACTATAATAAGATCTTTGACCCTTCAGGCAGAAAAATATATATATCAGGAAGAATTTGATTAATTTCTTTTTTAAGGAAGTTTTCTGTCTCTCTTGCTTAGTGCTATACCCTAGAGCTCTGGAAAGGAGCTGCTGGTCTCCATAACTCCTCTGCCCCTACCTCTTTACAGTGTCATACGGTTAATTCGTGCAGTCTGCTATCTGAAACCCATGGTAGTGAGGTACTGTTACAGCACTAAACAAATGCAAGAAAGCAGTACATAGCTTAAGAATTACAGATCTGCCCCAAGGATTAATTTAGATCATTAAAAACCACTGGTCTGGATTCTGAACCCAGCATCTTGCTGTGGCCAGATAACAACCACTGAGGATTAAGGACATAAGGACTCTGGAAAAAAACTCAACCAGAGCAACAGGAGCAATTGGAATAGAAGCCAGGGCACTGGAAGATCTCCTAGGATCAACACCGTGTTAGGTAGGATGCATACATATAGAATGCCACCAGTTTCCTTTGCAACCTGGGACACTGTGCAAGTGCTGCCCATGTCCTGCCCCTCTGTACAGTGTGATGGTACAAGTGACTGTTGAACAGATGATGTCTCCCTCCTAGAGGGAGCATCCGCAGATACAGGGTAACCCTTTTGCATAGCACTCAGTAGCCAAACCAAGAAACTGTTCAGACTCCCTCAGTTCCGGGGACTCCACATGCACTTTACGGGTCCGCCTTCTTCCCGGAGTTGGAAGTACCTATTCTTGACATCCCCCACTGAGTTCACCACCACCTCAGTCAACATTTATTTTTATGGCATTTTGGTGTTGGCGCTGCTTCCCCAGGAGTGGGGTGATGTGCCAGGGTCACAAAGCTGTTCTGGTCCAGCTGCCAGGCAGTTCCCACCATCACTCCAATGGCTATTCACTCTTTTCCCCTGTGCTCTGATGCCTTCATGATTAGGGGCTTTCTCCAATGAAACAAATGGAAGTACACCATTAATAAAAGGGAAAACCTATGAGAAGTGCTTTTAACACTTAAGGAACATGTTCTGCTGAGAGACTGAAAGCTTTTACCCCTGCTTCTTTTACTATTCTGTGAAATTTTAATGTCCCAACTGGAAGTACTTTAATAAATATTAAATTTTGTACCATGCCAAAAAAATGTGAGCTGATAGAATAATGGCATGTCTGTATAACACATGAAGAATGTGTGACAGGATGCACACTGGTGACAAAATACTCATTGACACACAGGGAAAATGAACAGGAGAAAAATAAGAGCAGCTCAGCGTACGTTCATGAAGATGCAATCTCTCCCTTAAGCGGCTTAGCTAATGGGAACTTTTCTTTTATAAAGCATTAAATGTGGCCTCCCAAGTGTGATCATTCCATGAACCCAAATGTCAGCTTCTAGTCACTAGCTGGTATTTGAAACAAGTTTTCCCACTTATTGTGAAAGAGCAGTTATCTGTTGGCTAACTCCCCTTGAAATGCTGAGATAACTGCCCGACTCCAGGCACGGTCCCACTTCTCTCACGTTCCTAATCCTGAAAGTACATATGGCTCACCAAAGGGAAGAAAAGCAGAAAAGAAGAAAGTTCCTGAGAACTTTAAAAAAAATAAAGAAAGAATGAGGCCAATTTTCACCTATCACTATGATCTCTAAATTGCCTTTAATAAGCTTCTGCAATAAAACAGGGAGCCTGGATTGTGGGCTGCTCGTCTGCGAAGCAGACAGCTCTATCTCCATGCCATGGCTTCTGCCTCCATCCTGGGCATATTAACTTCATTTATCTTCTCCCACAGACTGAAGAAGAAATAATCAGCTCTTGATTTCAGCACCTGCCCTTTATCTCTCTGTTTATGCAGAAGTCTTCTAAAAGGCTAATTACTCAGCTTGGACTTTCCCTGCTTTCCACAGTACATGGCTAAAAGCATATGCTTAAAATAATGTTAATTATATTGTTTGTCTCCAGTCAGATTGCTCCAGGACTGGAAGGAAAATGTGAGTTAGAGCTGCCATTTCCCAATAATTATTTGCTAAGAAAAAGCAGGATATCTTTCCTAATACTCAAATACATATATATATACATACAGATTTATTTGTTGATCATATATATATATATATGACCTCCTCCTAACATGCCAGCTTTGCACCCCGGTTTTGCTTCCCACGGTGAAAGGGAGCAGGAGTACCAGGGTGTGCTACAAAACTGATAAGCTCCATTATGAAGATCAGGATCGTGGCTCTAAGTGCTGTTATTTTTAGTTGATGTTTGTTCATGTTTGAACTATGGTCTAAGCAACAGGCTCAAGATCTGAATTACATGTAACGCCTCTTGAATGCTCACTTCCTCGACAAAGGCCCAGATAAGCAACTTGAAAACATTCACTATATTTATCTGTGCATACATTAGGTACTTGCACATAAGAAAAAAACCCACCATTGTCTGAGCTGCGGGGAGCTGAGAGAGTAAAAGCACTGATTCAGTCCTCATTCTTCCCAATCATAACCTATTTGTGTTTCAGCCATCTCCCTCACAGTGCTTCAGCTGAAGATGGTAATTTCCAGGAGGTAGGAGTAATATCCCTACAGGGTCTCTTGTACTTGAGAACACTTCAGTATGTTGTGGCAAAAGGCATGGATGGCTTGAAAATTAAATAGCAATTAACTAAAAAGCTGATCTATAAATTCTCAGGATTAAATTCCACAGCTTTGCATGTTGCAATTACATGTAGATCATGTCAACCCAGATAGCACAGACCCATAATTCCTTCACACGTTGTCCAAGCTGGCCAGACACAAGCCAACTCCTATGCAGAAGCTGCTTCTCTGAATTGGCTGTGCCCTAGTCAGCATGTGCTAGAAAACATGTCCTTTCAGCAGGCAGTATTAGTTGGTCTATGCAGCTCACAGTCGGGAGCTTAGCAATGTGAACAGCCAAAAAGCCTATTGTGCAGGCCAGGTGACTGCAGGTAGGGCTGCTCCCACCCATCCAGACATGCCCAGAGAGTGTCATTAAAGACATGTGGATTAAAGCTTTCTCCTTTATTTAGCTGCTGAAATTCCTCAGAGTTGCCAGAGTTATTGTGTAACTGTATCTTTACTCTGATCTTACTATGAGTTCGTTGAGCTTTAGAATAGCTTCCCCTGAAAACCTCAGAGACTGAAGTGTGAAGACCTGAGGAAGTGTGAGACTCTGAGGGGAGAGGTGCAAGGACGGAGGGCATGGAGACTCACAAGGTCATTTCTACAGGAGGGAATCTCATGCTGCTCATCATTAATCTGTGCAAAGAAAGGATGTTATCTGCATTCACAAATTAATGCATGACATTACAGATACCAAGGACAGTGTCACCAATTTCTCTCACCTGCTCTGGCCAAACTGCTGCTCAGCAAAAGGCCTTTGAAAACAACGTCAAAACCCAGTAGGTAGAAATGGGCAGTGCAGAAGAGCTACGTGAAAAGTGTCTGTTTTAACCCCTGCCCCCAAATGCAAGTCCTTGGAAGGAGAGGTAAGTCACACCATAAGCTCCAGAGCTTATAGTAAGTCACACTCCAACTCACACTATAAGCATCCTTAAAACTGGAAGCACTCAACTGCATGGTGAGGACTTACAGAGCTCGGCGCTCGTCAAAAAACTCTGATCCTTTGATTCAAGTGGCAATATAAATATGTAATTTTGAATGCTGTACATCATTAATGCAGAAAATTTAAATATGATGGGATTTCATTCCAGAAACATTTCTTTAAATTGTGGCCCAACATGTAAATCAATCTGTCACATTAAGTAACAGATAAACCCCTCATTTTCTTGTAAGCAGTGAACTTATTTAGCAATGGCTCTGTGTCAAGAAGGAATCACTGTAGCTTCTTGATAGCTTTTAATTATCTGCATGTAAGTTCTCACAGAAAAAGCAAAAGGTCCAGTGTTTGTACTCACAGGATTGAAGCGTAGCAAGGACACAACCCAAAGGGCTGTATTTGGACACAACTTCTCTGGTGTTACTTAGGCTATTCCTGTACTCAGGACTCAGACTCTAGACCAACCTCTCCTGAAGTAATTCGGCCTAAGCAGCTGAATACGTGCCATCTCAGGGACACAAGGAACTGTAGGAAAGACATTAGTATGTGCAGCCAGCTAGACAATTCCCACTGGGCGTTTTAAAATTACCAGGGTATAAATAAATCACCAGCCGTCGCCAATGGCTGTGTACTCAGTGCGCCTTATCAGATGATATTTTCTTAGTTACCATGAAAGAAATGGGTCTCGAGAAGATGCTCTTGCTTCTTTACCATGGAGTAGGAACAAAAATGGTTCTGCAGAAAGCAGGCAGTATTTAAAATACACTTGGTGTAACAGAGAACCAAAATTGGTCATGTGTTTAAAACACAGACATAATTCCCATTTACTTACTTACCTACTCATACAGATTTAATTATTGCAGTATTTAAACATCACACGGCTGTTAATGGATTTTAGCCTCACAAAACCTGTCAAGTTGGTAAATCCCTCACAAGACTTCAGAGATTCTCAGAAGGGAATGGAGAGGTCTGCTCAGGATTATACAAAAAGCTCATAATCATGTTGACCAGACTTACAGGTCCTGAAATGATTTTTCCTAGATTGGTTAATTCTAAACTAAAGCCCCCAGAACTTATCTTCATGGCATTTTACACAGACTCAAACAGAGAAGCAGAACACGAGAGAAAAAAGATTAAGTTAACAACAACAACAAAGAGAAAGATCGAACTTCGGTTACAGCTTAACTAAACAGCGGATGGAAAGGTGAGACTGTATCCTTAACATTTTCTTTGTCAAAGAAAAACTTGGCTTCAGCAAATTGAAATTCCTCCACGCACTTCAATTTAATAACTAATCAAGGAAACTCACCCAAACATTTAGTACAAACGAGGAATTTAAATTAAAACATACCCACATGGCAATCCGCAATGTAAACCCTTATCAGTTGCTATCGATAGGAGAAATGATGTTTTGACATTATGGATATAAAGGGTATGTAATTGATTGGAACAGTACACTTTAATTGACAAGGTCTTGAGCACTTACTCTTAGCCTGTCTTTGGGCAAAGCAACAGCTCCTTGCTTGATGATTTCCAGAACTCGCTCCACTGACAGCTCAGCTCCAGCTTGCTCTAATCGGGAGCTGAAAAAACTGATCACCTGGAATGAAAAATCAGAGCACGTTAAAAAACTGAAAATAAGAGATCTTTGTATCAATTTACACACGAAGCTGTCATCTTCTTTCTGTGGATCAATGTATTTGTACTTATCAAAGAACAATCATGTTATCACTTGTGCCAGGGAGACTTCGTTAATGTCAAACCAGCACAATTACCAGTATCCTCCTGCAGTCATTTTTAACAGATAGGTGATTTTACAATTTAACACACAGAGCTGAATTAATAAATTTACATTTTCAAGTGCCATGCACTGACATATGCTTATATTTCTACCTGTCAGTACTTCTGCACATCAGGATTTTCAAGGCCTTCCAGTCTTTGTATAGCTTGTGCTAGAAATTTGCTTTCATTTTCAAGCCTTGAAGTATAATCCTTATAGTTTCAATGAGTTCCGGACAGAAGGCCTTTAGAGAAATATTACGTATCTCAATACAAGGACTTACATGACTTCCTGGGGCTTTTGTAGCATTCAAAGCCAGGGCAATTGTGGGGGAGAGCTCACAAAGCTCCATTGCTCCCTAAATTAATCACCCAGAAAGCCCCATTACTTTCTTCATCACAGATTCCAGCCCCAAAGACCTCTAAGTTCCCTCTCAATGCTCTCATCCTCCACCAGTCTCCCTGGTGAGGCCAAGCTGATTTTCACCATATTTCCCTCCCCTCCCCCTTTTCTATGACCCAGCTGGTCCTTGTTAGCTAGAACACAGTTAGGTCAGGCTTTGACTTTTATCCCTCTCCAAGCTCAGTAGGTCACACCAGAAGCAGACATTGCACCGGCAGTTCTCCATGTGGGACATCAGAAAACCTCCATTTCTATAGCTGCTTTCATCTAAAGAGAACACACTCTGCAAGCCCCATCCCTTATCCTGGAGGAACTCATCAGTCATGCAGAGGATCTGAAACTCAATGCAAAAAAGGTAGAGAGCAAAATTTCAGCTCCTATTTAGGACCTATTTAGCATCCTTTGAAAGTACCACAAGACGTTCAGAACCATTTAGTAGAGCCTGAATACACGTGAGCACCAGGTTACCTACCCCCTGGCTGGAGGATGGAGGTTCCTCAACATCTGGTGGGCTTTGGACATGCTCTCCTCTGAAAAGTACTCATGTCCACTTGCATCTGAATCACAGCCTCCAGCATATCAAGCAATTTTTGCTAATTCTCCCAAGTAAAGGGGAGGGAAATGTGTATTATACTACAAAATCTCTGCTGAGCTCTCTTTGTTCTGGAGTGAGACACAGCTGGAGCCAGAAACCATTACCCTAATTATGCCTTCAAGCCCAGCTGCTGCTAATAAAACAAAGACAGCTGATGGCTTGATTACTGTGAGATTCAAATTTGTCGTTCCTCTCTTGTGATTCTGAAACCTTAGTCCTTGTTTTAAGCAGGTAAGATTTGCTTGGCTGTAGAACAATTTTCTCTAGAAACTTCAAACACCAAGCAAGTGAGATAAAGACAAATAACAGGTGCTCAAGTTGTCTTTATGGGGGTGTTGAGGGGTTTTGGTGTTTTTCTTTGTTGTGTTTTAACCAACAGATGCATGGACATAGTCAAAAGTCAGGTCTAAACTTCAGTCCTTATGATTATCTCCATACTTGAATAGAAGGGAGAATTTCACTGCCTCTGGCGGATGCTGCAGGTAGGTTTTACACTTTTACAGATAAGGACCTGGTGCAGCACTGTGATTTCTGATCCCTGAGAATAAACAGGAGTAGGAAGATGTTCTGAGTTCATAACCAAAGGAGCTGAAGGGAGGAACCAGGAATTACAGAGGGGAATGGCAAGAAACAGCTTGCGCAAAGAGCATGAGGACCTTGGAGTGAGGCTGACATGGTTTTGGCATGGAGTCTGGGACAAATTGCTGGTGGAGGATACAGAGCTCGGAGAGGAACGAGAAAGTTGCCCACAAGCTTAGAAAGAGAAAAACATCTTCCTGCATTTCAACACTCCTCTGTTGTCAGTAATCACTGGTGAAACCTATCCTTGCCCAGGGCAGGCTCATGCAGAGAATCCATCCTACTAGTGCTGCCTTGTTAGCTTGAGTTCTGCTAAACCACAACAAAAGCAAAGCTTAATATATTCGGCTTTTAATCAAAAGGATAAAATACTATTATTAAGGCAAAGGCATAAAAAACCTGAATGAAGCTCACAGATACTACCTGAATTCTGGTGTTTCCTAGTTTGGAAAGTCAAAGCCTCCAATCTTAACACGTTTTTATAAAAGACTTTTATGTTTTTTGTGGTAAAGGTACTAATCTTGGTTGAGTTGTATTCCGCAAAGAACAAAAGTGAGATAGGATTCCAGTATCTTCAGGCTATGTCTGCGTTTCATGGAACTTTGAATGGCTTTTTTTTTTTTGGTACACATTTGACAACTGAAATTAAAAATATCTACCTTAATAATAATCCTTTTCTCTAAGTGTTATTTGCCTTACTACTACAGACAATATAGAAATTGGAGTAATTATCTTTCCAACACTGATTGTACAGTACCTCAATGAGATATGGAAATAAGGAAGAAAAAAAAGGAAAAAAAAGATGAATTATACATACGAGATTGTAAAAGAGGCATTTGCTTATTGCCATTAGATCGGTAATAAACCAAAAAGCATCCAGCATTACATCCCTACTGCTCAAGCTTCCATCCTCCGTAGCAGAAAGTCTAACACTTTACCTAGTAACTCCACCAAATCCCAAATATAAAACGTAAAAGCTTAACACAGTATCAAGGAACAGTAGCCCTTTCCTTCGAAAGAGCTTTAATTATCTTCTAGACATAGTAACAGAGCTGCATTTAAATAATCATGAAAATTACCAGATTTCAACTCCTTGTCCACTTAAAAACTAATGAGAAAAATCAAACTGGGTGGATAATATTATACGAGTTCCAAGTTTTAACACATGCTTTGAAACCCAATGCTCAGCATATCAATGTAATGTATGAAGAAAAGCAGATCTCAGGGCAATGAACTAGGCTGAGAGATGGTGCCCACTTTATGATATTCTGCAAATTATTTTTCTCATCAATTATTTGGGCAAGCGGTCTAAGAAAATAGAAAATAACCGCAAACACTGCTTCAGAAGAATAACAAGGAACTTAACAAGTCACTGTGAATTACTCGTATCCAATTCATGCTCTGCACTGAGAGGCCCCCTCCATGCAAGGAACATAACCCGTTTTCAAAAGCTCTCTCTCTGCAATCTGCCTTCCACATTAACAGAGAATAAAAGGTACGTCTAATCCTGGATTAGACACCCCCTCATCACGAATATTTTATCAGCATCCACATGAAATGATGTATGAATAGCACCTTGCCCTGTGCAGAGCCTAATGATGGTTGTGTAGGCTACCCAACCGCGCAGTGTAATGGGCACATAGTGACATGGCTTGGCCATCACCAGTTCTAGGGATTTCCAGGCTTTGATTCCTATACTATTAATATACTTGAGATCTCTAAACAAACCTGCTTTCTATAGTGATTTCCAAAATCGGTTTTCATGAAGCTTTTCAATTTACGAGGTCCATCTTCCCTGAAAGACTCATCTTTCTCTCTTTTGTTTTCAAAACAATAAAACATTTTCAGAGATTAAAAGTGCTACAAGAAAGCTAGAATTGTTCAAAACCAACATTTAAGGTTTTGGGGACTTTTTTTAATATTATGAAGGAATAACCACAGCATCTGTTCTTTCACCCATCTATCGTCAATAGGGCTCAAAGGCTGAAGTAAAAAAATTTCTGTTTATTATAGCATGCACGAATCAGCAGCGCTTTTAAGGGCAAGATGCTTTCTCCACTTGGATTCTTTCAGGGGATGCTAAAGTCCTGCAAGGCCCCAGCCCATTCCCTAAGTAACACTACAGCTCCTTGCTTTCTCCTCCAGCTAAAATAACAGTGGAATTTGCTGCTACCTCCTCTGCCTGCAGGTGTCAAGGTTAATTGAAAAAAAAACCCTAAACTTGGACCAAACGGAAAAGTTCTGATTCCTTTTTTTGCCTTTTTTTTTCCTTTGTTTTTCTCTTAGGAAAGGCGCACATTTTGACATCGGCTATTTTATATGTCCAGCCATGTTCAGCACTGGGAGAGTAACAGACTGTACTGACGCACACTGGAAGGAGAAGAAAAGGAAAAAACAAACCTCTCATAGTAAAGTACCACAGAATTAGCACTTCAGCTAAGTAGTTTCCCCAGGAAAACATAAATTGCAGCAATTTCAGTAGGCAACAGGCATAGCCCGCTATCCTGCAGCAAAACTGAGGCAACACCAAACCTCACTGATTCAAGAAGGGATGAAATAGCTTCAGGTGACTCAAGATCAGGAGAAACACAGAAGGATTATCAGCAGACTTGAAGTACTGATTTTTTTCAGATTCACCTTGAAACTAGGAGCATGTTCAAAGAGATACAAACTTTTCAAAGTACTTCTCATCTCCCTACTCCTAGCATAGAAAGTGGGTAGAAGCGGGGAGAAAACAAAGCCAAAAGACAAAAATAATCACCTAAAGTATCTAGCCAGGCTCTAGCAATCAGCAGGATCAAGGTTTTTCTATGAGCATTTTAAGGAAAACCATAAAATGTTAGTTCTCATGTCTACTGCAAGTCCTGCAGATGTCGAAGTAGGCTTCGCTGTATGAGAGCCAAGCCAACACAACTGATTTTAAAATACAGCAGGGAAATGTCTTCGGAGAATTAAATACCTAGCAGAAAATTGCATCAATCAGATCCTTTGCACCACTAAATCGTTGCTCCTGACCTCCTGATTCCTATCAGACTATCTTGCAAACAAACTTCTAGCAACTCCTAGTTAAACCTGTTCAACCACACGCTATCTATCATTAGCTCATAGGAAATATGAAAACAATGAAAGCCAGTGAGTTCTCATGATGGCCATGAACCAAACTCATCTTTAGGAATTCCTAGCAAAGAGTCTCCACCAAATTCCTGAGACATCTGAGCTTGCTGGCCAAATTATAGACCACCTCTGAAGCGGAGGATTATAGATAGTTCACAGCTGAAACATTTCTGCAGGAGGCCAGAACAGGAACCATAGCGTTCCTCTTTGTTCACCATCCAGAGGAAGAATATCCCATTTAGCTAAACAAGATGCACAATATCCTATTAAGATGACTTTCTAAAAGGAAAAGTAAATTAATAGGAAACAGAAGGTATTTTGAGTTCATTTGTTTCTGTACAGAATTAACTGTTCCCATATGTTCCCAATCAGCTGGCAATGGTGATTTTTAGCTTATTTATAAAATCCCAGAGGCAAATAGTTTTCAGTATAAAACTGTTCTATATGCTGATGACCCTTAAACATTCACACTTTTTGCCTCAGCTAAACACACATAGGTTATATGTTATCTCCAGAAATAGTCCAAATCATGAGGTTCATAGTTACTGTTAATCTGAGCAATTGCCACTCTGGTCTGAGCAGCTGGTGGAGCTGAGTATTACTGCATCCAAGTACCCATCTCCATATTCATATGTGCCTACAGACATGTTCTGCTCTATCTTGTGCCCCAGTGTCATCCCGCCAAACGTCTGCGATCCAGAAAAATCCGATGCTGACGGCTCTGGAAACCTACCACAGTGCTTCATTATTAGGACCATTAGAAAGTCTTTTGTTATGACCTGTGAATCCACAAGTATGTGAAAAACGTTACTCCCTTTCCCTCCACAGCAGCGGTTCTCTTGAAAAATATCACATCGCCTTTTGCCTTCCTTTGGCTAGTCAGCACCCATTCTATTTGTACTTAGAACTCTCGTTTCCTACAGCTCTTGCTTCTCCCCAATATTTCTTTTATGGTGATGGAGGTGAACATGAGCAGCTTGTGCCCAGGCAGCCAAAAAGACACCAGCAGCCTGGCCTGTATCAGCACCAGTGTGGCAGCAGGGACAGGGCAGTGACTGTGCCCCTGCACTGGGCACTGATGAGGCCGCACCTCGATTCCTGGGTTCAGCTCTGGGCCCCTCACTACAAGAGAGACATTGAGGTGCTGGAGCCGGGTGAGAATGGCACCGGAGCTGGTGCAGGGCCTGGAGCACAGTGTGATGGGGAACGGCTGAGGGACCTGGGGGGTTCTGATGGAGCAGAGAAGGCTCAGGGGGGACCTGATTGCTCCCTACAACTGCCTGACAGGAGGATGGAGCCAGGAGGGGGCTGGGCTCTGCTCCCAAGGAACAACGGATGGGACAAGAGGAAACGGCCTCAAGCTGCACCAGGGCAGGTTTAGATGGAGATAAGGAACAATTCTTTTCCCAAAGGGTGCCCAGGCATTGGAACAGGCTGCCCAGGGCAGGGCTGGAGTCACTGTGCCTGGACGTGTTTTAAGATGTGTAGATGCGGCACTTGGGGACATGGTTCAGTGACAGACTTGGTAGTGCTGGGTTTACATCTTAAAGGTCCTTTCCATCCTAAATTATCCTATGATTCTAAACCCAGAGTAAAGTAGCTGACATGTCGCTAGCATGAGTAAGCTCAGAGGATACTTCTGTGCTACTCTCTCTTTGCATATCCACACAGGACTCAACAAATACTTCTTCCTATTTGCACCACCAACTATTAATTACCGCCTTCTCAGTCCATTTCTTGACTAATTTTGCATACAATTTGTAGCAGTTTCAACCCTTCCATGCTTCCTATTTTGGTTTATGAGAACATTACGTGCAACAGAGTAAAAATAAGTATTAAAGTCAAGATGTGTCATATCCATTTTATACATTCTTGACAAAGCAGCCTGGCAACTGTTCTGGTGTCCCAAAATCATTTCAGATTGCATACACTCTGTATTTTGGTCAGATTTTTTCAATATAGAACATTGCCATGCAATCTGTTAGTACATCTATATGAAATACAAAACTGGACTATAGTGTAGGATCAAAGGATGCTACACCCAATGTAAGGAGGATTTTGCTGAAGCATAGAGGGATGTCAGAGCAACCCAGAGTATAACATACACCTACTGCTCATGCACACCTCTAGTGGCAACTGATGATGGACATTACATTCTACTCCTCTGAAGACAGGCTGAGAGAGCTGGGCTGGGGCAGCCTGCACAAGAGAAGGCTCCTGAAAGTGAGACCTTAGAGCAGCTCCAGTGCCTAAAGGGGCTCCAGGAAACATGGAGAGGGGCTTTGGACAAGGGCCTGTAGGGACAGGACAAGAGGAATGGCTTTAACCTGCCAGAGGGGAGATTGAGATGAGCCTTTAGGCACAAGTTCTTCCCTGTGAGGGTGCTGAGGCGCTGGCACAGGGTGCCCAGAGGAGCTGTGGCTGCCCCATCCCTGGCAGTATTCAAGGCCAGGTTGGACGCAGGGGCTTGGAGCAACATGCTCCAGTGGAAGGTGTCCCTGTCCAGGGCAAGGGCTGGGAATGGATGAGCTTTAAGGTCCCTTCCAACCCAAACCAGTCTGGGATTCTGTGATTCATGATGCCACTGTAGCATGGGGGGAGACAATCCAAACATATACTTTGCTATGTAATGACTACAAAAAGTACCAATGGAGGGAGTCAGGATGCCACACAGCTTCTGCAGACATGCTCTGGGGGCTTCGGAGACATAACTGCTCTTACCATCCCATCACCAGAAGCTGCAACACTTGCTGTTCACACCTATGCTTTACGCGCTTTGGGCCACCAAATTTCATTGAGCAGTATCTGAAACCCAACAGAGCTCCTGATACACACTGAGTTCATGGATCCATGCTGCTCTGAATAACCAGCCTTGGCCACACGAAAGGCTGTCTCTCAGAGTAGGTGCGGATGGATGCGAAAGTAAGAACATAAGAGCAGGTCAATTATAGGGAGATTCTCCCCATGAATATATCCTCCAATCTTCCAGCAACATACAGTTTAGGAATTTACTGAGTGAAATCTTCTCCCCAGTTTTATGACTCCTTTTTGAGCACAGCTACATTTCAGACATTCACAACGTTCTATGTAGCCATGAGGATGGAGCTCCCACCTCTATCCCTGCAGGGAAAAGCCTGAACAAAGTTTGGGATCTAGAAACCTATTCTGGTTCTCCTCGGACAGAGCCCACATGGTCCCAGACCACATCCCCTCAGTGTGCATAGTAAAACTATCATGATTTGCCACGTTCTCAAGTGATCTGAAGACCAGTTAAAACATTTTGGCTGCAGCACAGAGGACAAAGACTGGTTCTGTACGGGATGGTGGTGCTGCCGATACCGTGTATGCAGTGGAGGACATGACAGGGTAGCAGAGGAGCCAGCTGTATCTACTCTTTTATTCAGATCAGCAAGTCTGACAGCTCTCACCATTTGCCAGCTGGTGACAGGTACCTTTAAAAAAATAATAAATTATTTTTCTGACATCCTCGCTTCTCTAACAAAGGAGCTATTTAAAAATTCAACATGCTCCCTTGGAAAGCTTTAAAATAGTTTCTGAATGTAACTGGCATTACGCTGTAACCCAGTATTAAACAGTTTTGGGGAGGAACTGTTGAAATTGTTGAGGAAAACCTACATTTAACTGTTACAAAGGAAAGGATGTGCTGCTATCTGTGGGAAGCACAGGGCTGTCGTGCAGAAGGATCTGGCCACCACTCGTTTTTCTGGATCTGGACAAGTAACTAGAGGAGGTCCCTGTCTCAAGTTGGGAATGAAGAAGGCTTATCTTCACTGCGCCGTATTCTCTCTTTACACAACTCAAAAGACACCTTGCCCTTACAATCCAGGCAGTAGCATGCTATAGCTGTACTCTGCCGCTGCCTAAAGTTTGGAGAGTTTTGATCTTTGAATCTTCTGCTCCCCAAGCTCTTTCATGACCAGAAAATATGAAGTCAAAAGAGAAGAGGAAGACAGAGGTATGGAGCAGGATCTCAGTTCGACATTTAAAATCATATTCCTTTATGGATCATGAGAAGTCTTTCAATCTCCCATAATATTTTAAAATAAAAGCAGATCAAAACAGAACCTCAGCAAATTTTACATAATCTGAATAAATGTGTTATTCACTGTAGAAAGAAATTTATTGCACTGTTCAGCATCTCTTTCCAGTATTTTGCATCTACTGGTCATAGTGTGACTTCAAGCATTGCCTAGCTCTTCAAAAACTGAGAGGAGGACAGAGAGATATTTATTGCAATTAAAATATGTTACTTTCTACCAGGAATCATTACTCAGATTCTCAGTATGAACATTAAAGCCACTATCAGCTGTAGCAGTAATTAATTAACAGCTAATTGTTTTCCAAAGTCATACTCCATGGAGAGCCACACTGGTCACAGCTTCTACTCTACAGCTATTTAATTTTGTTTTCTTCTACTATGTTCACATATCCAAAGGGATTGCTGTGGAGAGACACTTTGCATGTGAAAGCCAAGAGCATTCACATACAGAAAGAAAACTGGGGTCTTCCAGTATCTGAAGGGGACCTACAGGGATGCTGGGGAGGCACTCTTCATTAGGGACTGCAGTGATAGGACATGGGGTTGATGGGTTCAATCTCAAACAGGAGAGATTTAGGTTAAATATTAGGCAGAAGTTCTTCCCTGTGAGGGTGCTGAGGCGCTGGCACAGGGTGCCCAGAGAAGCTGTGGCTGCCCCATCCCTGGCAGTGTTCAAGGCCAGGTTGGACACAGGGGCTTGGAGCAAGCTGCTCTAGTGGAAGGTGTCCCTGCCCATGGCAGGGGGTTGGGACTGGATGAGCTTTAAGCTCCCTTGCAACACAAACCAGTCTGGGATTCCATGGTTCTACAGCCCAGGGAACATGGCAGCTGAGTTCCTAACTATTAAAAAAAGCAATTCCCTGTATAGTCATTTATTGGCTAGTAATGGGAGTAAGAGAAAAGAAAAATTGGTTGGTGATGAAACCTGGCTTTCTCTTCCCTAAAAGACAGGTTTCTAACAAGAGGCAGTTAAGAGAAACTGATGCTGTCCTTCTTTATGGGAGTGAAAGATTCATAGAATAATTTGGGTCTGAAGGGACTTTCAAAGGTCATCCAATATAATAACCCTTCTGCATAAAGCAGGAACATCATCGCTGGCGGTGTTCAAGGCCGGGTTGGACAGAGCCTTGGGTGGCATGGTTTAATGGGAGGGGTCCCTGCCCACGGCAGGGGGGTTGGAACTCGATGATCTTAAGGTCCTTTCCAACCCTGACTATTCTATGATTCTATGATCTTCAACTAGATATGGTTGCCCAGAAGCACATCCAGCCTGGCCTTGGATCTCTTCAGCATTGCAGCATGGGAATTCCTTGCCAGAGGAATTCTGGCTCTGTCAAGTTAAAGATGCTGTCCAGAATCACAGAGGAAGCCCAGAAAATAAGGAAGAGAAACTCAACATTTTAATACGTTTTAAACTAAACTGATAAGATGATGAGTATTTTCCACTTCTCAAGAGGATAAAAAGATCAGATAACCACATGTAAGCATCCTCTAAATAATGTATCACTCACCAGATCTATATTTTGCATTATGTCCTGGAAGGAAGGGTGAGTTCGGAACTGCTCAAAGAGATCCCGCTTGTAAAGCAGCGCGTACACCAAGTTCGGGTTGTGATGAAGGGAATTTGTCAGGCAGGAGTTGATGATCTCCAACATCATTCGGATAACTTCCTCAATCACATTCAGGTCTTGTGCCTTTAAGAAACGAATAAATGGTTAGTGTGACCTTTTCCATTGTAAAACATATAAGGTAGTAAGAGCGCACAGGTAATTATTACTAATGGAGCTATTAGCTGGTTAAAGTCTCCACAATGAGCAGATCTGGCATATCTACCTGGAAAGAGATCTGTTTTCTCCTGTAATAACCAAAATCTTAACTGAAATGCACTGCACTCTAGCATTCAGCCTCATAGCTTGATTCTCTCAAAAGCAGCCATCTTCTCATGCCAAAAAAGCATTAACATATTGTAATCAGCCAAATTCACTAGGGGTTAAGTGAATTTAAGTCTTTTCAACCCTTCCTATGCTACGTAAAAGCATTTCAGGATACATTTAACTCAATACATTTCCTGATGAGCCCCTGCTTGGGGAGCAGGCATAGGGAGTAAAAGAGAGGAAAAAATATCATAAAAATTAAAAGTGGCTGGTGAAAGAGAAAAGCAAAGACAGTAGCAGGAAAACTGACTGGATCAAACCCCACTGACCCCTCAACATCTGCCACTGTTCTACAGACTTTATCCTGGCCTTTTTTTGTGTTATTTTTAGCATAGAAGAATACTTGTAATGAATGATAAAAGACATCTTCTGTAGTGCGCTAAGCCTTAATGCTTAAGATAAACTTGTAGAGCTTTTCATCACGTCAATGCCTGTGGCAAACCATCCCTGATGATTGTGAAATTCAAACTTTCTACACTGAGCAAGCTGGCATGAGAACCCTTGCTAGCTGCCTGGATTTCTCTCCATGGGCTGCACATGAGGATGTACCCGATACAGCTGTTCATACCGGAGAGCTGTCTGTCCTCCCTTGGGATAGGGTAAAAAAGGCAAATCTACTTTGTTTGTTTTGTTAGGTCTCTCCACCACATCAAACATTGGACTGTGAGACTTCACAGGTCTGGCAAGAACATGAAGCATACCAATCAGGCTTGAGTTTTTCTGTTTGGTATGAACACTGAAACCACTGGCATTTCCTTTTGCCAACTGCCTAAAAAGCACTCATTTTCTGAGTTATCATAAGGCACTTAAATACTTCACAATGAGGCTGTTCTTGCAACAGCATTTTGTTGGACTGTCATTCAATCCGTACATAGTTATTTTCTTCTATATGGTAGCACTGTAGGAATCGTCACTTGTCAGATATATGCTCTTAGCAAGGCAGAAGAGAACACGGGAACATGTCATTATCCTGGTTAGATTCAATTAAAGAGCAAAATTCTTTGGTACCACTTTGCTCTGGCTATTTTTAATGGAAATCAAAGATAAGTTTCTTCCTGCAAGGGCAGCATCATTCCCCTAACCTACTCCTCCATCTCTTCCATGGCGCTGAGGATGCTGAAACACATCAGCACTCTGATTTGGTTACCCACATTGCTTGACTTCTGCATGGATGAAGGAGACTTAAGTGACGAAAACCTTTTTAAATTTGAAATTTTGAAACTTGAGGCGCTAGCACAGGGTGCCCAGAGAAGCTGTGGCTGCCCCATCCGTGGCAGTGTTCAAGGCCAGGTTGGACACAGGGGCTTGGAGCAAGCTGCTCTAGTGGAAGGCGTCCCTGCCCATGGCAGGGGCTGGAACTGGATGAGCTTTAAGGTCCCTTCCAACCCAAACCAACCTGTGATTCTATGACTGTACAATTCTTGTCTGAAGAACAGTATTTGGTGCACACACTCCAATCAAATCCCCCTCTTCAGCAATGACGCCTGACTGTGGAGGTTACTGATTTTTCTGAATGTGAGGATCTCCCCCTGTTTTTTTATTGTCTTTGCCTCTGTCACCTGAATTACCACTGTAGTGTGGTAATTCACATTGCAGTGTGCTAACCTTGTTGGCAGAAACCCTTACACACTGGATCACTACAACTGCTTAGCCTGTCAATGTGATCACATTCTTCTATGACAGAAAAATCTTTACATTCAAAACACAGGTGGCTCCTTTGTCTGTAGCTTCCTATTTATAGTGCTATAAAATAGCACTCCTGTTAGATGATGTGAAATGTATTTAATGCAAAATATTAGACAAAAAGTGAAATAATTGCTCCAGCAATCCAGACCTGGCTAACTCATCTGGGTAGTGGTACGTGCCTGTCAACTTGGATTTACATCAGAATATGGTATATTATCGCGGCATTTAAAAAGCTCTAAGCACTGGTGTAATTCTCTTCCCAGTGCAACAGGATGACCTGGTGACTGAGACACTATCCTAAACTACAGAATACATCAGTTCTGCAGAAACATTATGATTCAGGATCAAGTGAGATCTATCTGGTTACCAGAAAGATAACAAGCCACACAACTGCTTTTCAAAAACTAAATGCTTTTCAGTAAGATACCCTGAACTTAAAACCTAGGCATTACAGCTAGTTTAGTCAGAAAGCATTGCTAACCATCTCCAAATGTGTTGTTTCAAGAAAAGGCAGACTCTGCTATAGGTCAGCTTCAAACAAGTAAAACCTTCCAGAGGTTATTGCTCAGTAAATACATTTAAAACTTTTAGAAGCGATGGACAGAACCAACCATCTGTTTTTCATCTTCGGTATTCCAGGTAAGGAATCTGGGACCCAAATGAAAAAAAAACCCAGGAGCTACAGTGAACATTTTTACTGACAAGTGATGATATAAAGAAACCATTTAGAAGAAGACTGAGCTCCACAAAAGACAGAGAAGTGTCACTGAATCACAGTATTGCATACATGCTACCTGGACAGCTGTATGCTCCTATAATTAGCGATTGAAGTGTTTGTAAAGGCTTAAAGGTTTCCAAAACAGGAAAAAACAAGCAGAAAGCCAAGGACAGCGTTTGGATGAGACAATGGAGAAACGCTGTAAGAGCTGATAAAATGCCGTGTGCTTTAGGTGCTCATCAGTGTCAACCTATGGCCCCCCTGCATCTACACATGGTGCAACGACAGATATAAATAAGGTTACACAACCATCTCAGTTGCTGAAGAGAAGTTTATTACCCTGCGTATTAGCTTTCAGACTGAAGACAGTTGAAATGCTCAACAGGTACGGCCAAGACAAGGGCTCCCACACAGAATCACAGAATCATAGAATAGTCAGGGTTGGAAAGGACCTTAAGCTCATCCAGTTCCAACCCCCCTGCCATGGGCAGGGACACCTCACACTAAACCATGCCATCCAAGGCTCTGTCCAACCCGGCCTTGAACACCGCCAGCAATGGAGCATTCACAACTTCCCTGGGCAACCCATTCCAGTGCCTCACCACCCTCACAGTAAAGAATTTCTTCCTCATATCCAGTCTAAACTTCCCCTGTTCAAGTTTGAACCCGTTACCCCTTGTCCTATCACTACAGTCCCTAATGAAGAGTCCCTCCCCAGCATCCCTATAAGCCCCCTTGAGATCATCCACTGCAATCTTGTAAGGCTATTTCTTTGACTGAATTAGTCGTTCTGAGACAAAAAAAACCAACAAACAGATACTGATTTGGAGGGGAACAGGCAGACAAGTTTCAATCGGTATTTCAGTGGGAGAGGAGCGAAAAGTAATGGCATTTTCCCACTGCTTACAACTGGCAAATTCAACCTGGCATTCACATTAAAAATTATTATAGTGTTCCTTTACAAAACAGGGCTCAGATAATGCCTCTGTGACACTGATGAGCATCAGTCCTCCCCCTCCGTTTCTTTAGTTTATGCCCATATAAATAATTATACCCATCATTAAAAGAAACGTGGAAGCTAAAGCTTGTTACCAACTTTCTGAGACTTGAAATCATGCCTACAAAGGGGATTGAGATGTAGGCACAGCACTAACATTACTGCGGGTAATCCTAGGTAACCACTCCACAGTTTCTTCTCAGGAATGGAATTAAATGTGCTACCTCTTCTGGCGAAGATTTTAATTCTTAAGGCAAAAAAGCCAGATGCTTGGTCATGTTCTAGTTGACAAGGAACAAAGCAGGCAGCAACAGCTACAAGAGATCCGGGTACAGTTGTGGGTAGTCTGGGTCTCTTTTGTTGAAAGGAAAAGGAATAAGCAAGTGATAATGCCAGAGAAAAGAGAATCAAACCAAGCTGACAGGATGCAGAGGAAAAAACAACGAGCACAGGAATGAGGACACTATCTGGAGAAAAATAATTTGGGTTTGATAAACACTAATAAGGAACACACGAATGTGCAAAGCCAAAGCAAACTACGGGCAGAGCTGGATGTTCTCGTCTCTGACCATCCTGGAACGCTGCTGCTTTCCTTACTGCAATGTATTTAATAATTAACATGGTATCCTTCTGGAAAAAGACTTCCAGAAAATTCAATATGTATGTACTGCTGTAAAGACACTTATGTGTGTGTGGAACTGGACGATCTTAAGGTCCGTTCTACCCCTAACTATTCTATGATTCTATGATTCTATGTGTAAAACCAGTTGAAAGTATATGGAATACCAGAGAAGTCAAGTAGCTTAAATACCAAGATACAAGAATCCAGTGTCACCAAAAACCTGCTTAATTTACGGTAGCCATCTCCTGGTTCCTACATCAGAACATTCTGAGTGCTCACCCTTTTAATTTGCCATTAATTTTGATTTTTATAATAATAAAGAACTGGATAAAAAAGTTCTATTATGAATGAATGCAGATCTCCAGCCTCTAAATGCTGACTATTAGGAGAAAAAAGGAAGCATGTCCATGTGTCAATAAGGCTAACTTTGCTTAACCATCCCTTGGGGCTTGTACTGTCTAATAAAAAACAGAGACAAAATTAATCTGTTTTCTTTCCTCCTATACTATTTTGTATGGAGAATTATAGTCATTTGAAAACCAGAATTTCAGTCACTTGTGTTGTTAAGAAGAGACATCCATAGCAAGGATGGACATGAAGCTCTTTCATGATGAAATAAGCTTTGTGTTAAGTTTTAGAGAAAGGAACATTTTAAGGATCCTGTTAGCCTTGCTGAAGCCATTTCCTCTGTGATTGCAGCCTGTGACCCCAGCAGCCCAACATTCCCTTGGGCCAGCCTCAGGCTGCCACATGAGATGTGTCCTCACTGCAGACCTGACTCAAGTGCTCCTGTCCCTGCTTTGGCTCCGAGCCACGCAGAAGCCTCTTGCTTGAGCCTGGCGCATCTGTTGACCCTCAGACCTGGGTACAGGCTATAAGCCGAGCACTGTCCAGTTCTGGGTGGTACCTGCGGTATTCCACAGTATGGATGCAACCTGCTCCAGTGAAAGGCGTCCCTGCCCATGGCAGGGGGGTAGAACTGGATGAGCTTTAAAGTCCCCTTGAACACAAACCATTCTGTGATTCTATTCTATGATTCTAAAAAGCACTAGTGTACAAACTTAAGTTTCTCATCATCTCCACAGGATGTATGACAATATGATTATATATTTATTTATTCACTCAAATGCATCAGTATTTTTTTTCCTTTTTATCTGTACGTATATTAATTTGCAATCAAAAGCAACATGTACTCTAAAGGCTAAACAGGTCTACTTTGCAAGTTTTTAAAAAATCAGAGATCTAACAGAGCAGAAAAAAACAATACACGTATACATCCAGGACACTACCATCAACTAAAAAAGCCCCACTTATCACTGGGCATTCACATTGCAGCAATTTTCCATCCTGCAGATACCTTCAGGTAAGTAACTGCTTGAGGTTTCTGCCTGTTGAAATGGTACAACGATTGCTCTCAAAAAGGCAGTTATACAATTAGCACAATGAGCACGAAGAAGCTTTCCACCTAAAAACCCAAAACCTGAGCAGGGATGGGTAACGCAATACACTACACCCACACAATGTAAACAGGGTGAAAAAAAAGCCCCAAGCCACTAGGAAAGGAATACTGTTGAAGTCATAATCCAAAGAAACCTGATAAAATAAAGCAGCAGTGTCACCTGTAATAGGAAAAGAAAAACAAGATGGAAATGCAAGCTGACCCAAAGAAACATGTCCAAACACAGTTCTGAAGTTACTGCTTATGGCAATGAATGGTTTTTAGCGAGTGGTATCTTGCTGGTCCTAATAGGATGCTTCAATATTTGAATTTTCCAAAGTGCAAATTTCTTTATGGTGAAGCTTGGTGGTTTTAGTTCACAATTACTGCCATTGCAGACCCCTCTGTGGCACAGTAAGGAGTGCATAGAGAAACTACTTGAAGGAGCTCTAGCTTGAGATGCAAACACAAAATCTTGCAGTCGTTAACAATGACTTCCTTCATTATGCAGATACGGCTTTACAGGCAATTTTGTCAGCAATGGAAAATAAAAGGATACACAGACCATATACTTAACACATATCAAAAATACTACATACAAATTAACATGAAACTGACAGCTCCTGCCATTCTTCTTTTTACCAGGTTGAAACAAGGAGGAAAGATTCGGTAAACTGCTCCAGATCCACAAGAAGTCAAGATGAATGGACCACTTTGGTCCATTTTTCATTACTTTTTTAATCTAGCTTGCTATGTGCTACGGAATATGTCAAGTGATGGTGGTTTTGGACATTTCAGCTCTTCCACACCTGCCTGAACACCATTATAAACTCCAGGGTGATGTACTCTTTTGTGTGGAGTAGACAAGCTGACACTCCAGGGAATTTCACCTTGATAATATAATTTAACAGCATCCACAACTATACTGATGTAAACTTCCCATTCCTCTTCACAGGGGAATTTCTGCAGTTAAATAGTTTCAAATAATTTACTTTATTTTTAGTTACTTTAAGAGAAGCATATGTATCTTGTTTGTATTAGCTTTGGGGAACTTCCAAGAGCGCTGTCTGAATTTCCTGCATTTTCAGCAGAAAATAAAACCTTCAACAAAATAAACACACTCTGCCAAAGGAATGGAAGAGCAGAGGGGCAAGAAGGAAGCGTCCAAGAAAGCTGCTCTTGTACTCAATAAGCAAATGAACTTCAAAGCCAAGACTCTGGTAACAGAAATCTTATCTTCATCTGTTTTACTGGCACATACTCTTTGGCTGCTCTATGTCAAACCCAGATAACTTTTGGCCATGATGCTGAATTGTGGGTAAGTGGGTATTAAGTGGAAATTTGCAGGGCTTATGGTGGATATAGCCTCAAAAACTAACCCCGGCATCTCTGATCATTGCTTAGAAATGAAAGAAGAGCTGCCACACCAGAGTGAAGTTTGCTGCCTGACACTTTACTGAATAAACCTAATGTCCTGACACTTGCCATCACTGCCATCACAAACAACTAAGTAAGCTGAAAAGCAGGTTTTCAGCAATGTCCCATGAGCCTGGAGGACAGAAGGCTCTGGGGAACAGCCTTCCAATACCTAAAGTGGCCAACAAGAAAGCTGGAGACGGGTTTTGGACAAGGGCCTGTAGGAACAGGACAAGGGGGAATGGCTTTAACCTGACATTCAGGCTCCCATACTAATGGTTCACTTTCTGGGGGAATGCTAGTTACTCATCTCTTCTACAGTTCTGTTCCTTTGCTTTAAAAGGAAAGCATGAGCTGTCATCCAGATTCAAAAGGATGGAGAGGCACCTAAGTGCAGAAGAGATACGGGCTTTGGAATTTTTATGAGACTGTGATTCAGTATCACGACTGCAGAAGGTGTTCATTTCCAGAGAACAGGACTTTAGATAGATCTCCTCTTTGGCATTTCATCCCAGCATTCTGGCTTTTTCAAACTCTATTCCTGGGAACTTCCCATCTAATTCAAGTGCTGAATTCCACCCTGAAAAGCCAAAAGGTGACTCCTTCTCCAGTGATTTCCTAAGATGACAAAAATGACAAACCAAATCTAGACTAGGTCATGCTTGCGTAGAAAGATCAGACCAGATGATCTGTGAGGTCACCTCCAACCTCTCATTCTACGATTCAAATCAACTAAAAGAATTTTCACCCCTAACTAGCTTAGAAAAAGTGACTATCGAAGGCATCTACTCCAGTTTGAGCTCCAGAGGCTCATCCACCAAGAGGCTTGGCTGAAGTCCACCAAGAAGGTCCAGCATAAGGGGACTCACCAAAGTGCCCGAAATACTTGATAGTCACGAGCTAGGGGCTCCAATGCTGTCTATGCAAGAATCAGTATTTTCAAACCAAATGCGACCATGACATCAAAATGCACACAGTATTTAGTAGAACTAAACCCAATCATCTTCTAAGGTCCCACAAAGCCTGGGAAGCAACTGCTGCTAGGAAAATGACAATGTTCGTACTAGGGAAATGAAAGTTAAAACTGTGAATTTGTGTTTTTGTCAAATCACGCCTGAGATAAATCATGCTGTTGAAAGGAAATTAAAAATAAAGAGTTCTCCATTTCTCCTTGAAACTAAGCAGTATTCCCCAGAGGTACGGGAAGATTTTGTTTAGTTTGATGGGCAGAACAGGAAAGGACAAGTTCCATAGGCAACCCCATCTCTACTACACAAAGGTAAATGGATCATGATGATACAGACTTTAATTAACAGAACCCATCCACCTTGAGTAGTAGAGTTGAAGGACTTTAAAGACGTTACTCAAGTGAAAAAGTTTCCGATTCGAGCACTACGCAAACAGCTTAGCTGCAAAACGTCACCAGAACACTGTTCGGAGGTGTTATGCAGTAATTACTGCTACGTGAACTGAAACTTCCACACTTCCTAATTATTATTTTTTTTATCAATTGCATGGCAGGTCTTATATAACGCTCACATGAAGTTTCACATTTATGCATTTAATATGTAAATGCTACTTAATGAAATCTCTTGACCTAAAAGCGTACTCCTTTAAAACAACTTCTGATGCACCTTTTTGAAGCAAGAGGTCCTCCAAAAAGAAACAAACTTCACAGTTTTGCAGAAGGGCACAGCTGCTAGCATATACACTGATGTTTGTGTTTCAGTATGTACTTTAGTCCAGATTTAAGAATCCTCGTCATGTATTTAATGCTTATTTGGAATGGGTTCTTATCCTTTTTATCCTGTGCGATGTTTAACTGAAGTACAGAAACCTTTATGTCTATGATGAAGAAAAATAAGACAGAAAAATATTACATCTTGCCAACAGACAGAAAAAAGGACCGATTAGCAATTTAAACCAAACAGTTTTCTTAACATTTTCCCTTCACAACTCCCAAACTTTCCTCCATAAAGCACACTACAGTTATGGGAATGTAATTTATCCACCACTTCCTTATAGCTACAGCATCATCTCCATATAATCAACTATTTTCTCCACCCTTAATATTATGTTTGGCAATAACAACCATGACACTCATTGCAAAATATATGTGTATCTAAGAGCGTATTTCTAATAAATCAGCTGCTGTTATTCAAGAAGATCACTCAGTGTTACAGATTTTGCGGACCTGTCTTCAGTGTCTAAGCCATTTTAATTGAGAAGGTATCAAAACTAACTGAATAAATACCAACTCCTCACTAAAGCTGCCAATTGCACAAAATCTCAATTGAGAAGGTCCATGCTGGTTCCTCATTGATTAGATCCTGTGATTCAGCATCTTTGCTGCGACATTTCAAAACAGACACTGCCCTGCAACTGTAACAGTCGTCTTTCACTGAAAGTACCACTGAGTAATTTTGACCCTGTTTAAGAAAAGAAAAATCACAAGTGAGACTGCAGAACCCAAGTCCCCAATAATGAACACAGACTGCATTAAGTTTCCATAATTTCCACGCTACCCAAGCAGATCTGGTCCTGATGACGCACAGGATGTCAGTGGGAAAAGTCAGTACTACTCCCTACATGTTCAGCAGCCAAAAGACTCTGTATTCTTGCCCTTACGGTGAAAATTGCTATCGAAATTTCTGTGGGAGGTATAAGAAAGTCAGGAGGAGTTTGAAGAGCAGCCATTTCTATCATCACAATTTGGGGAACGTCAAGGAGGCAAGTGAAGCGGTGTTATTGCTGAGGCCACCAGGCATTCTTCCCATGCCTAGACAATGTGAGAGTCCTGCTTTGCTCTAAGAAGATCACTGCAAAGGTAAACGGGGTTCAGTAGGCCATTAACAGTCTCCACAAGCCAGAAAAAAAACAGTTGTAGACTGCCTCCTGACAATAATAGCCATGTTTAAAAATAATAATAACAAAAACAGGTTGATTGCTGTTCATACAGAAGATGACAGTGCGCATACAGAAAACTTTTGATGATAGTGGCGTATTCTTTTCATGCTGCAGCTCCTTAAATAGTAACAGTGCATGATAAAAAACACCAGGTCCCAGACAACAGGTACCTGATAAGGAATTAAGGTACAAGATTCCCAAACTGTTATGAGCAGGAATATGCTGATTTACAGCCATCATTTTACCCCTGAACTGAAGATAAATAATGGAGTCTTCTTTTATTTCTTCTGATACATTAAAATACAGCAGCATGGTTAGAAAAGCCATACAGAAATACAACTTCATGAGACCACTTGGCATACGTACCTTACTATTTCTTTTAATGGTGCTAAATATTTTTAAATTAAAGGGGATAGATAAATAAAGACATAAGAAACCTAGTATATTCAAAGGAAAAACTGCATTATTGATCTCTGAGGAGATCTGCAGTCTAAAGGACAGGTAAGCCTATTTAAAATACAATAAAGTAGGTTTATTTGTTTTTCTCTTACCACTTCTTCAAAACTAGTCACTGTCAGTAGCAGTAGCATTTATTCCATTAAGATGGGCCTAAAAAAAGCTCAAACCCCAAATTTCAAGAACTGCTCTCTCTAGTGGAATTAAATACAAATAGGAAGCAGATGAAAACCAGCCTTTTGAGAGTTGATAGCAGGCAAACCAAATAAATGGAATAACTTATAAATTAAATGGGGTTTTTACTACATTCTGTCCTATTTTTCAAGTGCATTCCCCTGGACACTGCATCAGATCTAATAAACACCAAAGTTGATGACCACTGCTAAGCTTCTTGCCGAATGGTACAGAAGCACACAGCAGCCACAGCCTGAACACTGAACAATGAACCTTTAACTGAGATTTGGAAAACCCAAAGCACACAGAAGTAATTCTAGAAGCCTACGCACAGAGGTATCTGCTCCAACACGAACTGTAAGCAACAGATGACATTTTCTCAACTGTTGGAAGCAAAAACCCTCTTAATATATATATCAAAAACCTGCATTATTCAATTAAATAAAATTGCCTGAAATATTTATGAAGTCTCACCTGTTCTGGTACAAAACTTACTTTCATGTAGCCTGGTTCATAAAGCACTGTAGTGACAAGACAGGGACAAGATGAGAGATCACTGTGTTTGAAAGACAGAGAGCACTTGGGTAATTGGGGCTCTTCAGCCTGGAGAAGAGAAGGCTGCGTGGAGACCTCATAGCAGCCTTCCAATACCTGAAGGGGGCCTATAGGGATGCTGGGCAGGGACTCTTCATTAGGGACTGTGGTGAGAGGACAAGGGGTAATGGGTTTAAACTTAAACAGGGGAAGTTTAGATTGGATCTGAGGAAGAAATTCTTTACCGTAAGGGTGGTGAGGCACTGGAATGGGTTGCCCAAGGAAGCTGTGAATGCTTCATCCCTGGCGGTGTTCAAGGTGGGGTCGGACATAGCCTTGGATGGCATGGTTTAGTGGGAGGTGTCCCTGCCCATGGCAGGGGGGGTTGGAACTCGATGATCTTGAGGTCCTTTCCAACCCTAACTATTCTATGATTCTATGTTGTACGTCCACCCTGGAGTCAGTCAACTGTTCCTCACCAAAACCCTATAAGCAATTCTGACTGTTCACCTAATGAACTCTAATGAACAGTTTTCTGCTAACGAATTCGAATTATCAGAGCCTACCACAAGGTAAAATAATTTCATATTTCAGAAAATTGTGACATGACTCTTCCTATAGTTTCCATTCATCAAAATCTAAAAGATTAGTGTGAGAATGGGAAAACTTGTCATTTTTCATTCAGATTATTTTTTCCCTGCACTGAGCAAGAACCTGATTTTGTTGCAAGTGAAACAGATAAGTTGCTGGTGAGTAGCTTAAAGACTTGCCTTTAGGAACTGCAACATCCGTTCTCTTTTCAGTTTACCTGGAGGGAAGAGATTTTGATTCCTATTGCAATGAAAAAGATGAAGTCAAACCTGTACTGTTACAATCCATCTTTTCTCTAGAAAAGGATGGTTGGGTTTTGTTATTGGTAAACAGTTTCCTTCAGGTCAAGGGTTTGCGTTAGCACACACACAAATGCTGGGAGTGGGAACGGCCTCTGTACAAGCTGTACCAGCTTGGTACTAAGAAAAATGCAGAACACAGCGTCCTTGAAGAAGATGTCATGTACTTCAACAGCAGGCCACAGCTCTCTCCACTTGGGGTCGAGCCTAAGTATGTGCGAGAGCAGTTCTGGAAAACCTCCACCACATTCCAGTAACATATCTGAAGGACAATAAAAAAAGTTATCTTACTCGTCTCAACTTTGTTTCAGAGCAGTGTAGACAACCTCCCAACGGCAGTGGCGATATGAATATAGGAAGATTAAATAATGGCAATATATTAAGAGTCTTTTCTCTTTATGAATCTTTAAACAGATAATTCCCTGAAATGGCTTTATGTTTGGTATTTCACTGGCAGAAAACAGATGCAGAATATGACTATCAGCTTTTTTTCTGTTTTTGTTTTGTTTTGTTTGTGTGCGTTTTATATCTATTTATTATTTATCATTTATTTCCTCTTCAAAAAATTAGAAAATTTTATGTTGGCATAAATCAAACGGACAAAAAAGAGAATTCATGTATGTACTAACCTCCTGTTGTTGCTTTAAAATTAAAACTGCACAGTTAAACCCTCAAAAACCAGACATCAGATTCAAAGCACAGGCTTCCCTTACACCAGTGTACTTGCATTAAGATCACATAATCACAGAATCATAGAATAGGGTTGGAAAGGACCTCAAGATCATCTAGTTCCAACCCCCCTGCCATGGGCAGGGACACCTAACACTAAACCATGCCATCCAAGGCTCTGTCCAACCCGGCCTTGAACACCGTGAGCAATGGAGCATTCACAACTTCCCTGGGCAACCCATTCCAGTGCCTCACTATCCTTAGAGTAAAGAATTTCTTCCTCATATCCAATGTAAACTTCCCCTGTTGAAGTTTAAACCCATTACCCCTTGTCCTCTCACTACAGTCCCTATGAAGAGTCCCTCCCCAGCATCTCTATAGGCCCCCTTCAGATATTGGAAGGCTGCTATGAGGTCTCCACACAGCCTTCTCTTCTGCAGGCTCAACAGCCCCAATTTTCTCGGCCTATCTTCATACGGGAGGTGCTCCAGTCCCCTCATCATCCTCGTGGCCCTCCTCTGGACTTGTTCCAACAGTTCCATGTCCTTTTTATGTTGAGGACACCAGAACTGCACACAATACTCCAAGTGAGGTCTCACGAGAGCAGAGTAGAGGGGCAGGAGCACCTCCCTCGACCTGCTGGTCACGCTCCTTTTGATGCAGCCCAGGATACGGTTGGCCTTCTGGGCTGCAAGCGCACACTGCCGGCTCATGTTAATTTTCTCATCGACCAACACCCCCAAGTCCTTCTCCTTGGGCTGCTCTGAATCTCCTCCCCGCCCAACCGGGAGCTGTGCCTGGCATTGCTCCGACCCAGGTGGAGGACCTTGCACTTGTCATGGTTAAACTTCATTAGGTTGGCATCAACCCACCTCACAAGCGTGTCAAGGTCCCTCTGGATGGCATTCCTTCCCTCCAACGTATCAACCGAACCACACAGCTTGGTGTCATCGGCAAACTTGCTGAGGGCGCACTCAATCCCACTGTCCATATCACCCACAAAGATGTTGAACAAGACCGGTCCCAACACCGATCCCTGGGGGACACCACTCGTTACTGGTCTCCAGCTGGACGTTGAGCACAACTCTTTGCGTGCAGCCATCCAGCCAGTTCTTTATCCACCGAGTGGTCCACCTATCAAATTGATGTCTCTCCAACTTAGAGAGAAGGATGTCATGGGAGACAGTGTCAAAGGCTTTGCACAAGTCCAGGTAGATGACATCAACTGCTCTACCCCGTCCATCAGTTCCGTAGCCCCTTCATAGAAGGTCACCAGATTGGTCAGGCAGGATTTCCCCTTAGTGAAGCCATGCTGGCTGTCACCAAGCACCTTGTTGGTTTTCATGTGCCTTAGCATGCCTTCCAGGAGAATCCGCTCCAAGATTTTGCCAGGCACAGAGGTGAGACTGACTGGTCTGTAATTCCCTGGGTCATCCAGATACAATTTAATTGAAAATTCTACATATATATCATCACACAGAATCCTTGAACCATCATGCTTGTATATAAATCATAGCATGTTAAAAATTGGTACTTTTTGTCCAATTTCTGGGTTATTGTTTTGTAATTAACCAATTGTGTGGAAAAACTTCCTTTTACAAAACTGGATTTAGTGTATGGAATGTGTAAGATATTTCTCTATCTCTCTTAGTTCCTAAATTAAAAAGAAATTAGAAACTTAAGAGAAATCACTGGTTACATGAAAGGGAAATAAAAGTTTATCTTTCCAATTATGCCTGTGCAGAACATTAGGGTGATTTTGTAGAACTAATAAACATGAAAAACAGAGATTGTTTTATATTTCTAGTTCTTCTAAATACACTCTTCATGTGTTATGACAGATTTCCTACAAAGTTATTTTGCAGAGAACAAGAATCCACCACTGTCAATAGGAATAAACAAAATTGGAATTCTCTCTTCCACATTTCTTCAGCACAGCTTTTCGGGCTGCGTGATGAGGAAATCACTTTTCAGTAAGTGGCTTATTTTGCTCTGTGTGATGCTTCTTATGAGCAGCAGGAGAGGAACCAGCTCTGGCAGGGTAATTCTGGTTTTGAGTTTCTGCCTAAATCAATTATTTTCCTTCTTCAAACCTTTTTCTTTTTCACTTCATGCCAATACTGTCTTTCAATCTTATTTGATGCATTCCCGTTAAAATATTCTCTTTTCCTTCATCCCATCATTCGGTCCCCTGGCCACCCACACTGCCAATTAACAGCAGTTGCATGATATAATTACAGGTAATATTAACAACAGCCATTAGTGGGAGAATCGCCTTCAGCGAGACAGTGCAGTATGTGGCTCAGAGGGACACCTCTCCAAGAGGATAAACTGTAAGTCGATGAGACCATGCTTCTGTAAGTTGGACACAGCTGGAATAAACACGGCTTCGCAGAGGTTAAAAATGGTTTGGAACAACTTCTTCATGTTCCAGTTCAGACAGATTTGAGAGGCAATTTGACAGGTGAACAATTTCATGGATGACTTTACCCACGGTCTATAGCACACTATCTTCCTCTTATCATCTCTTTCAAAATCACTAAGTCTTGACTTACCTTCATTTTTCTTACTTTCCCTGTCTATCCAATTCCAAGCCACACATATCTGCAGTGAAGGAATCTAAATATCTCTGTCATGCTAATTTTTAATAACTATTCACTACTCTTAGATACAAATGGATTGATTTTTTTCTTTTTTTAAAACAACTAAAAGAGTTCCAAAACATCACTGGTTAGCCCTTGTAAAATACAAAGAGATGTATTTTAAACAGAAGGCGCAACATCAATTTCTCATGTTTCACCAATACCTCATATTTCTATATCTCATATAGAAAAGCAGTGCAATAAGACTCCAACTCCAATTAAGCATTTAGCACCAAACAGCCTAAAAGTTCTGAACAGCCTTCCTTCTGCATCCACTTCCTTTACTTTATATGGCTGCATGTTTAAAAAAAGGAAATCAGTTTTCATAAACTGAGATGTTTATAACATATGGTAACATACTTCTGGTTTTTAAGCACTACATTTTTCAATCAAAACCTGGCTTTAGGAACACTAGAAGTTTGTTTTACTACATTGTTGAAATACATAGCAGCTACAAAAATAAATCCTGCTCTCTGGAGAGCTACTGCATTGGGTTGGTTTTTTTTTTTGTCTATAGAGGTTTGACAAAGATGAACCATGCAGAGCAATCAACTTCTCCTGTAAAGCCCAGGAAAAAGCAGGAAAAGCATCTAATGACCAAATCAGCAAAGAGCACAGAATCCCGGACGGGGTTGGTTTAAAAGGGAGCTTAAAGCCCATCCAGTCCCAACCCCTGCCACAGGCAGGGACACCTTCTACTGGAGCAGCTTGCTCCAAGCCCTGTGTCCAGCCTGGCCTTGAACACTGCCAGGGATGGGGCAGCCACAGCTTCAAGAAGAGCTTCTGCCTAAGAGCTCATCTCAACCTCCCCTCCGTCAGGTTAAAGCCATTCTCCCCTTGGCCTGTCCCTACAGGCCTTTGTCCAAAGCCCCTCTCCAGGTTTCCTGCAGCCCCTTTAGGCACTGGAGCTGCTCTAAGGTCTCCCCTTCAGGAGCCTTCTCTTGTGCAGGCTGATCCAGCCCAGCTCTCTCAGCCTGGCTCCAGAGCAGAGCTGCTCCAGCCCTCGCAGCATCTCCATGGCTTCCTCTGGCCTCGCTCCAGCAGCTCCACGTCCCTCCTGTGCTGCTGCCCCAGAGCTGGATCAGGACTGCAGGGGGGGTCTCCCCAGAGCACAGCAGAGGGGCAGGATCCTCTCCCTGAGCTGCTGCTCACGCTCTGGGGTGCAGCCCAACACATGGAGGGTTCTGGGCTCAAGTGCTCACTGAAGACGGGTCATGGGGAGCTTCTCCTCACCCAATACCCCAAGTCCTTCCCTTCAGGGCTGTTTTCAGTCCAGTTGTATGTTATAGACAGTCCTTTGTTAGGATGTGGATACCTGGCCTGTTACACTGAAGCCGGGTCATGGGGAGCAACCAGTGATGCTTAAACATCGGTACTGTTACTTGTTCATCCAAGCACTTAAAAATTTGCCACTAGCCTGGACTGAGTACATTTGCACACAACGCAGTTAGAAATAGCATTTGCAGAAAGGATTGTGGAGGCTTTCTCTTAGTAAGATCTCACATATTCGATCTACAGCTTATGCTGCATCACACCTTAGGCCTTTCTAAAATCCCAGTACTGTATCAGGCTTCCAGCTCTTGCAAATGCAACACAAGTAGATGCTCAGTAGAAAGATCAGCGTACGAAATTCTACTGCTTCATTTGGGAGGGCATGAAGGGACCCTGAGATGATGGTCATGCTTGCCTGAAATAAGCACTCACCACTTCTTTAAGTTAATCAAGTTTGCTTTTAAGGACACTCATTTTTGTGATCTTAACAAAAACAAGTCTTTTGAGTATAAAAATGCAAAGAAAATGACATTATTTATATCCTTTACTGCAAAATGTTGCTAATGCCCTAAAAACTAATATATAAACCTATATAACTATTAAAGGATGCAAAAAAAACCCCAAAACTGTGTTAATGCTTGGCTTTCTTCAAATGTGTAATGACCAAGATAACAGGCTTTTTAAAAGACTTCTGTAGACATTTGTATTGCTAATGTCAGAAATTCTTCCCACTTCTTTCAAGTTATTCTCATGTCTCCTAAATGTAAGAATGGAAAATTTTCACCCAGATGAGCATAAGATGCTGCTGCCACACAAAGTGTCTTTTGTTTGTTTGGGGTTGTTTGGTTTGTTGTTTTGTTTTGTTCCCTCCCCCCCCCAATATAGCAATTTTCTTTAATTTCCTCAATTCTTAAAATTTTTAATTCTAAATTCTAATTAATTAAATTCTAAAATAAAATTATTTTCCAAAATATTGAGAATTTCTAAGTGAAATAAGGCTTCACACCATATACATAACATGGACACACGACAGACTTTCTGTGGAACTCCTGATGAAAGAAAAACATACTTTTGCAGAACATCCTGATGCTCTTTAATATATTCATTCCCAAATCCTTCAACCACAAACATATTACTAAACACAAAACAATGCAAACACCAACTGCAAGTAATTCAGTCCTTCATACTAATATACAGAAGTTTAAACAGACTGACCTTCACCAACATCTTTATCTTAGGAATTTTGGATAGCTATTTCTGATAAGCAGCATTTTCTCTGAGAAGTTTCAAATTCAGGCCAAGGAAAGAACTGATTATGAATTCAGATAGAACTGCAGAATTTGGCTATTACTCGATAGAAAAGCTTGCTTTAGATTTGGGTTAGGTTGATTATTTCAGTCTATTCTGAAATTGCTATTTTTTATGATATAAAAATAGGGGGATTAGGTAGGAGTAATATTCTTTAGAATATAATTCATCAGAAGGAGGGTATGACTAATATTTAGAAAATATATTTATAGGCCTTTGGCTCAACACAGTACTGCAGACAAGCATACTTAAGAATAATTGAAGATGTTACTTCTGCTCAGAAGCGATCAACTCAGAGTAATCAAAATGAAGGTAATTTCGTGCACAACAAGATGATTCCCCTATTAAATGCAACTTAAATTGCTAGAACCCACAAGCCATGCACATGCCATTGAACTATCAGATTGGTTTACTATATATTACTTCATACTACTTTCAGTAAACAACATCCTGAAAAAAAAATTCTTGTATAATCGTATTTTAAGTTTATTACAGTAGGCAAAAGAAGATCTGAAAATTCACACACGCATAAAAAAGGATTTTTTTTACTATTAATAATGCATGACTAATGAAATAAAAAAATCCCATTTAGTTACTTAGACATACATAAAAATGGCAGAAAATACAGACAAAAAGAACACCACCGAGACATAGGCAGTGCTTTTGGTTAAAAGTAGGTGGTTTGTGAGTTCTGAATAAACATTTTGACAGAACCAACTCCCTCAGCTCCCCCCACCTCTCGTATTTGATAAATATGGACACATCTCAAGTGGGAGCCTTGATTTAATCTGGTAAAAATTTTCCATTCTTCTCATTCTGAATACAGAATTTTCCATTCTGTATTCAGTTCTGCAGCTAAACAAGTAATATGCATTTTGTACGTTCACAGCAGTTACCACTAAGCAGTGTTTTTACAGACTACCAGCTACATAATGTTAATCGTACTAACTCTATTATGGCAGACCAGTTTACTTGGAAGTGGGTTTAATTTCATTTCTGCATCATTACTAGAGTCATCAGATCATCACAGGGAAGACTTCCTATTTCTTCAGGATAGCGAGCATTTATAGGAAAATGCTTATGTCTGGTGGCAGAGTTCTGCGTTAAAACAGATAATCAGAAAAGATCAGACAGAGCCGCAGCATATCTAATACAGCAATACATACAGAATCATACAACATATCTAGGACTCCAAACATCACAGTATTTATTCACAGTTCAAATATTGTTCACATTGATAGTGAACAAAATACCTGTTTGCTACATGTCACATAGACTAAAAGAATTAACTTATTTGCACAGGATCCTTCATGAAAAATATGTCTGCATCACAAGATCCCGTAACCTCAAATGAAATTATAAACTATAACATGAAAGAACCCCAGCAGTGCCACGAAAGGGACAGAACAAGATTTATATGACTATGTATTGGCAGACAAATATATTGGACAAAAAAGTTTAATCTACAGCTGTTAATATTACAGATTTCTAGAATATTAATTCTGCTTTAGTTGTTCAGCAAGGCCAAAACTGAACTGAATGTAGAGCTGACATCAGTTTTTTGAATACATGGCACTATCATCTTTCCTCCATTGTAACATAAAATTTATAGATTTTAGATTGGATTAATTACATTTAAAAGACAGGTTTACACCTTATTTTACCTATTCTTTAGCAACTCCAAATTTCTAAGATAAATACAGAGCCTTCACTTATAAAAGACAATTTTATCCTGGGACTAAATGAAACAGAGGAACCTCTTAACATGTATCCATGTATAGGAGGGTGATTAGGTTGATTCTCTGTCGGAGAAACCAAAATGAAGCACTATTTACGAAGTACTTGCAGCTTTGAACGTAATCAACTGCAATACCAAGATACAAGTTACAAAAAGAAGAAAAAAATTCTTTCTGTTGAAACCACTTTTGTAATACTGCTTTTTAATAACCCTCATAATGGCCGAATTAGAAGGACCCCAACCGAAGTCATTCATCCCATATAAAACAAACATTGCTTTTTCTTCTTAGCTTTGTTTTACAAGCTACATTATTTCCAGATGACGCTTGAGGGGCCTAGGAGTTTCAAGAATTAGATGCTTAAATAGGCAGCTGCTTTCTATTTACCATATAAATCAAGGATAAATCAAAGAAGAACCTAAATATTGGACTTCATTTAGCCCATTATGCAGCACAAACTGAGAGAGAAAAGAAAAAAGGAATATAGAAATCTCATTACTCAAACGCAAAGTTTTATTTTCGTTGTTAAGAAGAGAGAAGAGCTCATTGACACTCGCAGAATTCCATGCCTCCATTTAACACACCAGCTCCACACAGCAGGTAGATTTAACTGGATTGGTAAGGAGCCAGGAAAAGAGTCAGCTGAGATCGGGAACTCTCACAGTACCACCAGGCTTTGCTACTGCAGACTTTATAAATATATATAAACACACACACATATACACAGACACAGTTCACTGCATTCATAATCTTTACATTTTTCCCTTTGAATCGTCAACATGCATTTATTTTTGTACCTTAACTAACAGGGAAACAGCAGATTTTAAAGGATATATATTCACAGGACCACATGAGAAGTCCAACACTGTATTATGTTGTTTTAATCACCAACAAAATTCCTCCACTATCTAAGTGCTGTTTAAGTGACAGTTCTATATTTGAAATAATTGAAGATATTGGCACTAAGTGGGATTATTTTTAGATTTTTTTCTAATACATTTATGCTTCATCTGGATAGAACAATGCATTTTCTTACAGCCAAAGATTCAGAAGGTAAAAATAAAGTTAAATTGAATTATAGTTTTCCTTTGTGGCTAGTGATCATCTTACCTACACTATTTTCTGTGAATATTATTCCATTAAAGCAACTGGAGGCTGTTGGTAAAACCCCCACTGACGGTAGAGAGAAGAACTCCCAGCAGACAACACCATGGGGTGCTCAGAAATGTGACCCCTACCCAGGGTGTTGAGTGATCCTCAGAGCGTGCTCCAAGGAGTTTTCATTTAACTACTAAGCCTTCACACCCACCACCAGTAAACAAGAGTTTGGGCTCCCACTGACATAAAATCCCTTGCCCCTGCGTTGCATTAGATGATGTTGAAATAAATTTAGAAACCGAATCAAAAGCTGTGTATCCAAATACAGACTCAAGTGATGATGCATGCCAACTATTTGAATCTAGAACTACTCCTACATTTGATATTTATTTTCCTCAACTTTTTGCATTAAGAAAAATTTTCTTTCTTACATCAGCAAGAGAATTCGGAACCTCTGACAGAAGCTTTCCAAAATACAAAATTCACTCTTCTCTTCTCCATCCCTTCCCTTCCTAGAAATAAAGCTAATTCTTCGTTACCAGCTATAGTATAATAAGCACTGAACTGCTCAAAAATCATAATACCATAAAATCCTTAAAAAGCAACTGTTTGGGTAGTTGGTAGCTCCAACAATAGGTTTGAAATAGTGCCTTCCAAGGCAAGTTAGCATGCCTCTAGTTATGCTGGTTCAGTATCGATGATTAAACAAATTACATTAGGTGCTAATAAAATTAAAAAAAACAAAACCAAAACCCCACTGATACGTTCACTTAAGTAACTTGTCTTCATTTTAAAGAAGCAAAATTCTTAATATTTCATTGTAAGTTTTCCAATTTGTTAGAAGTTTTGGAAAATGTGCCTTCATTGAGTACAACAAAGCAATAAAAAAACCTAATTAGATTTTTCCCATTTCTTCAAGCCTGGAGACACTTGTGGACAAAGACAACTTGACCCAAGTGTGGTATTTCAAAACAGGTCATTGCTGCTCTGAAAATAATGCTTACTAATAAAGCTTATGAAATATCTAGCACATGGAATAGCATGAGAATGAGGCTAACCAAGGATCCTGCCTCCGAGGTAATGGTTTGATGATGGAGTTTCTTCTCTCTTCCCTGCTGGCTTCTCCATCCTGTTCCTGAATCCCACTCCACTGACAACAGTTTATCAGGAAAGCATCAGGAAATTCGTCTAGCCCTAATAAATTAAAACAATTTGCTCTTTTCTTTTTTAAAGCCCATAAAACCTGAGTAAGAACAATATAAAAGCCAACTGGTTTAGTTCCTTATCCTAGTTCACAGCAAGGTATCAGCAACTTTGTTGGTACACCAAAGACATGATGGCAGTCTGCAGTAGATAAAAAAGACTGTAGGAAATGTGGTAAAGGAAGATCCCAGTATATTCTTACCATCATCAACCATTACCACTGAACAGTAGGTCAGAAACTTAAGAGTTCTTGAGTAGAAACACCACTGCTGCTTGAGACTTGCATCTTGTCCACTCTCCATTTGTTGCCCTTGTATGTGTGCGTCGCAGCCTGGGTACACTGTGCAACAGCACTCAAAATCACAACACCTCTCTATTGTATGATGTTCACAACGGAGAGCACTCAGTTCGAGATCACTGATGCTGCCTTTTCCCTTCCAAAACCTTCCTGGCCCTAAGAAGAACATGCATTATTTACCATAACTTGTTTTTTGAAGTCTAGTACTCACAAATGAGTAGAAAGACCTCAAGACAAGACCTTAAGCAACCTGGAATTTTATGTGTGATTAAAAGTTTGTGACTCTTGGTTCAGGCAAATTCACTTTTGAACTTACAGAACACAGTAAGAAAAAAATGACTTCTAAATTAAAGCAAATTAAAAATCCATGGGAAATACAGTTTCCAAAGACATATTTGATTGGTCTGAATGAAACCTGTGAAGAGAATAGCTTACTCAGCAATCCTCCTCCTCTCTAGACATAAATCTGGGCAGAGCAGGCAATCTTGGAATCTATCCCAGAGTGGAGCTAAAGAAAGGGATCAATGGTAGAATGCGCTGCAGGACTTCAGACACTTAAATTATCTCAGTTCCTAACTTCTTCACTATTCTTCACACTATTTGTGCGTCTTACAGACAACACAAACATGGGCTTTCAGAAGCAGAATACTCTGAAGTAATGAAATCTGGGCTCAACTTCTATTTAGTCAACTGACTATGTCTCAGACTGAGCTGGAACGTTAGGAATTTGGAATTAAAAAAAGGGCAAAGAGCCATGCATAAAAGCATACAGTCTTCTTTCAGAATACAGGCCACAAACTTCAGTGATTTTACTCTCCCCTACAATCTTTCCAACTGCTCTCCTCCTCTCCCTCCCTACGTTATACCAACAATAAAAGGGCAGAAATTCAGTGAACTACCTAAGTCTCTGGGCTGTATTCCAGAGTGCTTCCCCAGTACTCCTCCAGCATTTCTCAGCTGTCTCCATCTGTAAGGGGATAACTTTATACAGAGAGCGTGTTAGGTCTTTCCTTAACTGCAGCTGAGTTCGCATTCAGTAAGTTAAAAAGAAGTACAAAACCTACAAAATATTTTTCAAGCACCGAATTCTTACACATTCTCCAAAATATACATATATAGAATTTCACATTTTTGTAAATAAATGCATGCACACATAGATACTTATTTATATGTGCTCTTTCACAAACACATGTGTGCATTAATCCTGCTTTCTTTCCTCTGAATAGTGGGGATGGTAATTTGCCTGTCTAGGGAAGAAAACATAAAATCAGTATCCAACTCCTGACAACTGGCCACGTACAATAGCAGCCCCTGTATACAAGGGGGACCTTGCATAACACTAACACAAGTTAGGGTTAAAAACTTCAGTTCTCTCCTCTAGGCATCTGAAGATGCTAGACAGTTATTTAACCGAGAGCCCACAATGTTAGTGCAGCTTAGTTTCAAAATACACAGCCCCTAGCATCAATTCCAGCTTATGGAGCCTATTTGTCCATAAACCCAGCCCCAAGCATCTACTCCAAACCCCTCTGGGCTGTGAGTCCGCATGTTCTGCAGAGCCATCTCATGATATGATATATGGTATAATGTATCTCAGGTATGAAAAGCCATCACCTCCACCAAAGCAGCCCCTCTTTGCCCTGGAAGAAAACTGAAGCACCATAGCTCTCCAGACAGCTCAATAAAGAGCCACGAGACCACAGGAGGAGTTTGAATGAGTAGCTGTGTAACTGCTTAAGCTGGAACCTGATATGGCACCAGGCTTAACCACCTCTGAGAAATACAGCCCTAAGAGCCTTATCAACCACAACATTCAAAAATGCACAAAGCATCTAAAATACTTCAGTCCGCGCAGCTGTGGCAGTTTTTACACTATCAGCCCTACTCCTTGAGAAGCAAACCCATGAGAAAGGGACACCAAATCCTCTCCAAGGTGTCTGAAGTCTTGGGGGCTTTCAGTTGTTCATGCCCACGCACATGGAAGAGTTTTATGCCGCTTCTGTATTGCCTCACAGGGCAAATAGAAGGGGGATCTTCTGCTCTTTAACCACAGACTAACTTGAGGTGGTTCCTGCTGCAATGTTTCAAGTTCCAAAAATAAAAGGTCAGACAGCAACTTCTGGGTGAGAAACGAGAAGGCCCAAAACCACAGGTGTTGTAAGGAGCCTCACATGAATTAGGGCATGGAAAGGCAGCACGAATACACAGGGAAATCCTGCGATTCATTTGATTTATAAACCCACGAGTCTGAATAATAAAGCGCCTCTAGTTTCTATGCTATGTGTCAGCAATAACAACTAAAAGGTGCAGGTTAAGAAACCTGGTTAGCTAAATTAGATTGAAGTCATTAAACTATTACACCATATTATCTTTTTTAGGTATTCTTATACTTAATGCTAGAGCAATATGACACGTAAAGTCCTGGGCAGGCATGTCCCAGAACATGTAAGAACACTAAAAATAAAACTCTTGTTAGATTTTCATCCTCAACTGATAAAACAGCCCTTTTTTTTGACACACTATTGCAGTAAGAGTTCAAATGAGTACAAACCAAAGATACTTCAGTACTACAAAGATATTATCCAAGTCCTTGGAAGACATCTGCTTCTTGTACCGAAACTAGAGATTTTCCAACAAGCCATGCAATTAAATTACAAAATTGTTGCCTGCTTGTGGGTATTGGCCCAACAAACTGACAAGTACTGTATGTATCTATGTACTCAGAACACACTAATCTGCCCCATGACTGCAGTACTCCCCCAAATGCCCACTGGGAATTGTTTTCAATCACCTTCAGGCATTTTAACATACTGCGGATGCCAACGCCCCGTTCTTAAATCTCACGTTTTTAACTGTATCATTTAAATACCCTGAAATCCAAATGGCTTGAAAATTGCGAGTTGACATGGTACAGTAAGTTTCTCAGCTACGAATAGCTGCGGTTTTGTTTTACCATTTGTATGTGTAACATTGGGATGGTTTTTTTTAAAGACATTTCAGACCTGACATCATTCATGCAGGTTCCTGTATTTTGATGTTGCTGGTTGCTTAGCTGTCACACATGTTGATAAATCTTTGCAGATTCAGTGATGTACCACTTCTGTTTTGAAGCACCTACTAAAACATTAAGTTTGATACTCACATAATCAGGAAGTGGAGAGTCATTTGAACCAACGGAACCTCTCAAGGACTGCGTGGCTTGTTCCAGCACTTTGTTGTGTTTTTTAGACAGCAAAGAAAATAAACTAGAGAGGGAAAAAAAAGGAAAAAAACTTATAAAATAACTGAAATGGTTAGAGTGTCCAGGCAGAAGAAATGTTCCATTATATACATAAGATTATTAGAATGCAATGCACAACAGTTAAAGAATTTATTTATTTAAGACCTGTGCTAAATAAACAACAACAGAATTTGAATTTGAAATATTCTATACAAAAATGATGTGAATAACATTCTATGTTCACGGGTAAATTCTTGAAAGTCAAACCGTAACAGAAGGAATGGCATACATGCAATTTTAGTTCGTAACTACATGTTCACTAAAATGCAATTTTTAAGCGCAGCACCTCGTGCAATATATCCTTAAGCATCTCGCATCTTATTAATTTCATTAACCTAATTGCTTAGTATAGGAAGAATCCAAGCATATGTCAGAAGCTTTGGGTATTTGAAGGCTGAGTTTTTGCATTGTACTAGCATATCTTATTTTCAAATTTATTTTAGCTCAAGTCAAGGAATAAGGCATTACTTGGCTTTATAAATAATAAAGCATTACCTTAGCATTATAAATAATCTGTGAAATCAGGGGCCCACATGCATACAGAGAAAAAACCTTCTTTTTCATGCACTTTGAAAACAAGCACAGCAACAGCACTCATAGAGGTTGGTATAATCTTATATATAAGGAGAATGTAACTTGACTGTAATGGTAGAAGGAAAGATGATATGTAAGATGCAATGAAGCAGTGGACAAAGGCCACCAACTAGTGCTCAGCAGCTTCAAGGAGTCAGATGTTTCTGTAAAGCCACTGCATATCTCAAACATGGGTTTCAACTCACAGATAACACTCCCCATCTTGGTATAGGTTGTATGTTTTAAGCCTTTCTGCATTTGCCTTTTTGGAGCAAGACAAGACTCCTGTCAGGCTTTCTAAGGATGACTGTGTCGGTCTTTAGAGGGTAAGAAGGTTGACTTGACAAATAAGTACCAACAAAATTCACCAATGCCCCAGCATGCTGCTCTTGAAGTTGGTTACACTTGTTGCTGGATAAGGAGCAGCGGCGACCCCTTGTTCACCAGCTTCAGTCACAAAATATTAAAGCCAGTTTACTAATTAAAGTGGCAAAATACTACCTCAGTGTTATATTCTTGATAGCCTAATATTTCTTGGAATTAAGGACAGCTTCATGTGCTCGGAGGCACATGCTTGGAAAGTTTTCCTGCCTCAAGAAATGATGGTCAGCATTCGAAGAAATCCTCTTAATTTTATTTTGGTTTATTTTATTTTTTTACTTAAAAAAATGACCATTGATATTGCATCCTTCACAGATGGTAGGTAGTAGGTTGCTTGGACTATAAGTGCTCACCCCATCATTGCTAGTCAAGGGTCCCAGGAAAAGGCTTTTCCAATGCTCCTCACCACCACAAGGAATTAAGTTAATGCTTCTCAAGACCAAATCTTACCCCTCAAGAGCCAACTCACTAAATTCCACTTCCTCCCAACACACCTTCAATCAGATATTTCTCGAACAGATAAACAACTTCCTTTCAAGGACAACTTTTGCCATGCTTCAAGATATCTGACTAACCCACGCAAGAGGCCTTGAGTAGGTTCAAGGTTCATGTAGAGTCTGCCTGCGTCAAGGAACAGCCTAGAGATGTCATGGCCAAGCCAACGTCAGCACCATGGCTGCCCAACTCCTGATTGGACCAGGACCCTATCGCTGGGGTGATGATAATCACAACTGGCCTGATACGGCAAGAACATCAGATGAGAATGCAAGGCCTACGAGGTGGCTACAGGTTGAGAACGTTTAAGTGTTTTCAGGATAATAAAACACATTTGATGTCATGAAAACCAGAATCTTGTTTTTATCTCCAGGCTATCCAACACAGCCTTGACAACACGTGTCATTTCGAATGCCAACCTCCCACTCATTCACAGCTGTTGGTCAAAACTAGCAGAACATTCCCTGTCAAAAAGGCAAGATGTATTAGCAGGCTTTCCACCTTTTCCCCTCTGATAATCTGCTATTGCATTTGTGGTCTGAAATCTCTGTTCAAATCAAAATTTGGATTTGCGAAGTAGTCCTTGGACTGAAACAGCGGCACCACTTTTACCATCATTGTTATTCTTGAAGGCTCATATTGCAGAGACACTGTCATCAGCACCATCTAGTGCTGTGGAGACAGAATAATCGGTTAAAACCAACCTGGTGATGCTTAGGGGTGTGTGAACAGTAAGAACAGATTAAATCTGGTGTCTGTCTGCTCCCGAAGACACAAATAATTTCACAAAGAGAAAGAATTTGGAATAAAAAGGATTTCTAACTAGTAGATTCTTCCCCAAAACACATACAGCATTTTGGCTATAAAGGAAATTCAAATACAAACAGTGGCACGAGATCAGGATTTGGAACAGTGCATTTATTCAATACATGTGAAGAGGAAAATGCACATCCACTGGTATTCTGCATGGAACTGGAGTAGCAAAGAGCAAATTTATTTTCTCTGGCAGAAATGCAGAGAACTGGGAAAAAGAATGACAAAGGAAAAGGCCTTAAGACTATTTCTTTATATCATATTTTTGCTTCCTTAAATATTTTCCTGCTGCCCAGAACACCAATACTCAGGTTAAAAAAACTCAACACAATTCTCTTCTTCATAAACTGGCTACTCATCTCAAGGAATCACTCTTTAGAGGAGCACGATGGCAGGGACACGTAGGCAGGGATTTTTCATACTGAGAATAAAACCATAGAGAACTGCACCAAGAACAAACCCAAAGAGCTCCACAGAAACACTACAACTAAACAGAAATGTTGATTAAGTGATGAATTTGGAACTGCAAAGGAAACAGCATTGCCTCCTAAAGTGATGTAAAACTTCACGACCAAACAATTCTCCTCTTACTCTGCATCTATAAACCACCTTGATATATATCAACTTCATTTTTAAAGTATCAGATTGAGTTACAATCCTCAAAATGCATTTGCATGAAATTAAGCTCATAAGTATCTTTCATCATCATTAAATGCTGCCCTTTAAAAGAGATGATTAATTTTGATGCAGTTACATCTTCAGTGTCTCCAAGTTTCTGGGCTTTGATTTTTAAAGCATGAACGATGCAATTGAAAACAGACAGCAATGTTTTACAACAAGGTTGTGTCCACCCGCCAATGAGGTACAAGAGACAAGTGCTAGTTTGTGCAGAGGTGGAAATTAGGACTTTCTCCCAGATTTCCCTCTCATGTCTTAGTCACACTTCTATTTTTTGCCCCACTAAAAATCAAGCTGAGATCAAATGTAAAGATATAGATAATAAGTACACGGTCACAGAGGGCAGCCTGCAGAGGTTGACAAGAATATGGATTTTTCGACCTCAGTATTTTTCCTCTTTCTTCCATTCTTCTCCATTGACTGCCAGACAGGCTACGGACATCCACAGCCCTTCAATCTCACCCAGTACATTCTATAGTAATAACAAGTTCTGATCAGAACAATGAAAAAGTCATAGAATCATAGAATCACGGAATAGTTAGGGTTGGAAAGGACCTTAAGATCATCCAGTTCCAAACCCCCTGCCATGGGCAGGGACACATCACACTAAACCATGCCACCCAAGGCTATGTCCAACCCTGACTTGAACACCGTCAGGGATGGAGCATTCACAACTTCCCTGGGCAACCCAATTCCAGTGCCTCACCACCCTTACAGTAAAGAACTTCTTCCTCATATCCAATCTAAACTTCCCCTGTTTAAGTTTGAACCCATTACCCCTTGTCGTCTCACTGCAGTCCCTAATGAAGAGTCCCTCCCCAGCATCCTTATAGGCCCCCTTCACATACTGGAAGGCTGCTATGAGGTCTCCACGCAGCCTTCTCTTCTGCAGGCTGAACAGCCCCAACTTTCTCATCCTATCTTCACGTCTTGGTACCTCAACCCAGCTCGCACTCACAGAAGTACTTATGGATCAGTGTTTAGCAAGGAAAATAACAGGCTGGAACAATGTCAAGATGAAGTAACAGCTGGCATCCATTACACATCATCGAATCACACCACGGATGAGCTCAACCAACGCGAAGACTCAAGGCTGAACAAAAGTCTCAAGGTCTTGTGTTTCCGATTTTTAGGAATAAGAAAGCACTGGTTTCTCAACTCCCTCTACACAGATGAAGTTTTTAATTTAACACAAGGCTGAACTTCGATCAATAGGAAAATGATTACAGACTAAACAGTAATGGTTGCTTAAATACAAGTGATTTGATTATGTGTTATTTGCACACACAATAAAATTCAAACCAGTAATACATGAACTTAATGCTTTCAAAAAGCCAATTCAAGAAAGCCTGCGGATCAGGGGACAAAATAAAAAGAAAAAAGCCAATAAGGGGAACTCATTTAATAACTTCATTTCTTCTTGGTCCACCAAAAAACATAAGCCAAGAATCATGATCAACACAAAAAAGGGTTCTGCAAGTTCGGCAGAAAGTCTGATTTATAGCAGATTGAAACAGCTCATTAAGTAGGCTTCTCACATACAAAAAATTAATGTATAGAATGGAACTTTTGTGACTAAAAATTAGAAAAAAAAGGAATTAAAATAAGAAGTAAATCCAAAGCTGGAATCTGCAAAAAACAAGACCTTTCTAAAAGCTTTGGTCCATGAGAAAGAAAGGTACTTGTGCACTTCACCTCGGAGCAGCAACTTGCCCCGAGGGAGCTTCAAGTCCTCGACAAGGCCTGCCCGGGAGCCTGCAGCTCCGCGGAGGCGAGCGGCTGACTCAGAGGGGGCGGCGTCAGGAGGAGCGGCGGCAGAGCTGACTGGTTAAAAACCTGCCCCAGGGAGCGGGAGCGACCCGGAGCACAGCGAACAGGGCGGGCTCGAGGCAGTTTGCGCGGGCAGGCGAGTGGGGTGGTGAGCGGGATGGTGAACACTCGCCGTACGGGCAAGGCTCGGTCTGGGAGCTCTGCTCTGGCTGCCCCAGCGGTGGCCAGTGTAGGCACCCAGACGGAACCGATGCGAAGGGAGGCTGTAGTGCAGAGCTCGGGGTGTAGAGAGCGCCTGCACTGCTGTCCTGAGGGAAGGGTGCGCAATGGGCAGGGCTGCACTCTGTGCTCCCTGGTGGAGGTCCTCCTGCAGCAGGGGCTGAGCTGCAGGAAGCTGTTACCAGGCTGAAAGGTGTCAGGGAAGCTGAGGGGGAGCAGCGCTGCTTGCTCCGGGACCAGACTGTTCTGGGGCGTCGAGTGTCTACTGTTGCCCCTGCAGGAAAGGAGGCTGCTAACCCAGGAAGCTGGGAAAAGGTAACAGAAAAAAACAACAAAAAAAGGAGGAAGAGGGCAATTGAAAGCAAGGGGCTTCCTCCTACATCTGTTGTCCCCACACAGAACCGCTTTGCTGTCCTGCAGGGGGCTGATGAGCAACAGCGCTCCCACCAGGCGCAACCAGCTGGTGCACTGGTAAAGAAGGTCACTGCTGGTGCTGCCAGGAAAAAGCGGCGGGTAGTAGTAGTTGGGGACTCTAATCTGAAAGGCACAGAGGCACCCATCTGCCGGCCTGACCCAGCCTCAAGGGAGGTGTGTTGCCTACCAGGGACTCGGATCAGGGATGTGGCCGAGAAGCTGCCTGCTCTAGTTGGTCCCACTGACTATTACCCACTCCTGGTAATACATGTGGGTGCTACTGATATAGATAGCAGTAGCCCGGAGATCATAAAGAAGGACTACAGGGCTCTGGGAGAGGTGGTTAGGGGCTCTGGAGCTCAGATTGTCTTTTCGTCAATTCTCCAGGATACAGGGCAGGACCTTGAAAAGGCTAGGAGGATTGGCCAGGTTAATAAATGGTTAAAAGGGTGGTGCTATAGTCAGGGGTTTGGGTACCTTGAACATGGGATTCAATATAGTAGGCCAGGTCTAGTGGGGGCTGGTGGAATTCGTCTCACAAAGAAGGGGAAGAGTGGATTTGGTAGGAGGCTTGCCAGGCTGGTCAGGGATGCTTTAAACTAGATGTGTTGGGGGAGGGGGGCATCATTCCATCCCAACACACCCAGTCTCTTGCCAGCACCTATAGTAAACGTTTGGAGCAATGTAGAGATATTCCATCTGCTCCAGCCAATGAGTGGGCTTCAACTGGATCTTGGCTCAAATGCCTCTACACAAATGCCCGTAGTATGGGGAACAAATAAGAGGAATTAGAGATGTGTGCACATCTACGGGGGTATGATATCATAGGCATCACAGAAACATGGTGGGATGGCACCTATGACTGGTGTGCTGGAATGGAAGGTTACCGGCTCTTTAGGAAAGACAGGCCCGGCAGACGGGGAGGGGGAGTTGCTATTTATGTTAGGGATAGGCTGGAGAGTATGGAACTCTGTCTGGGGACAGGTGAGCAGTCGACAGAGAGTTTGTGGGTCAGGGTTAAAGGGAGAACAGCGATGGGTGACATTATTATGGGGATCTGTTACAGACCGCCTGACCAAGAGGACTTGCTGGACGAAGCGCTCCATAGGCAGATAGGAGCAGCCTCACGCTCGCAGGCCCTTGTTCTCATGGGAGACTTCAACCACCCTGATATCTGTTGGAGGGATGGTACGGCCCGGCACAAGCAATCCAGAAGGTTCCTCGATTGCGTGGAAGACAACTTCCTTCTGCAAGTAATAGAGGAGCCGACAAGGAGAGGTGCCATGCTTGACCTCGTCCTCACCAACAGGGAAGGGCTGCTTGGAAATGTGACGCTCCAGGGCAGCCTTGATTGCAGCGATCATGAGGTGGTTGAGTTTGAGATCCTCAGGACAGTGAGAAGAGCGTGCAGCAAGCTCACTGCCCTGGACTTCAAGAGAGCAGATTTTGGCCTCTTCAGGAACCTGCTCAGTAAGGTTCCATGGGATACAGCCCTAGAGGGCAGGGGGGCCCAAGACTGTTGGTTGATATTCAAGGCTCACCTGCTGCAAGCTCAGGAGCGATGCATCCCAACTAGAAGGAAGTTCAGCAGGAGGGCCAGGAGACCTCCTTGGATGGATAAGGAGCTGCTGAGCAAAATTCAAAGGAAAAAAGAGGCTTATAAAAGGCGGAAGCAAGGACAGGTGGCCTGGGAAGAACACAGGGATGTTGTCCGGGAAGTTAGGGACCAGGTTAGGAAAGCTAAGGCCCACTTAGAATTAAACTTGGCTAGGGATGTTAAGGATAACAGGAAGGGATTTTATAGGTACATTGAGAATAAAAGACAGGTTAGGGACAATGTGGGTCCTCTCCAGAAGCTATTGGGAGAACTGGCTACCCTGGATTTGGAGAAGGCTGAGGTTCTTAATGACTTCTTTGCCTCAGTCTTCACCGGCAAATGCTCTGACCACACCACCCAAGTCTTGGAAGGCAGACACAGGGACAGTGAGAAAGAAGACCCTGGGTCCACTGTAGGAGAGGATCTGGATCGAGACCATTGTAGGAGCCTGAACATACACAAGTCCATGGGACCTGATGAAATCCATCCGCGGGTCCTGAAGGAGCTGGCAAATGAAGTTGCTAAGCCACTGTCCATCATATTTGAAAAATCATGGCAGTCAGGTGAACTTCCTGATAACTGGAAAAAGGGAAATATAACCCCCATTTTTAAGAAGGGGAAAATGGATGAGCCGGGGAATTACAGACCAGTCAGTCTCACCTCTGTGCCTGGCAAAATCTTGAAGCAGATTCTCCTGGAAGGCATGCTGAGGCACGTGAAAACCAACAAGGTGCTTGGTGACAGCCAGCATGGCTTCACTAAGGGGAAATCCTGCCTGACCAATCTGGTGGCCTTCTATGAAGGGGCTACGGAACTGATGGACAAGGGTAGAGCAGTTGATGTCATCTACCTGGACTTGTGTAAAGCCTTTAACACTGTCTCCCATGACATCCTTCTCTCTAAGTTGGAGAGACATCAATTTGATAGGTGGACCACTCGGTGGATAAAGAAGTGGCTGGATGGCCGCACGCAAAGAGTAGTGCTCAATGGCTCAATGTCCAGCTGGAGACCAGTAACGAGTGGTGTCCCTCAGGGATCGGTGTTGGGACCGGTCTTGTTCAGCATCTTTGTGGGTGACATGGACAGCGGGATTGAGGGTGCCCTCAGCAAGTTTGCCGATGACACCAAGCTGTGTGGTTCGGTTGATACGTTGGAGGGAAGGAATGCCATCCAGAGGGACCTTGACACGCTTGTGAGGTGGGCTGATGCCAACCTGGTGAAGTTTAACCATGACAAGTGCAAGGTCCTCCACCTGGGTCAGAGCAATCCCAGGCACAGCTCCAGGTTGGGCAGAGAAGAGATTCAGAGCAGCCCAAGGAGAAGGACTTGGGGGTGTTGGTCAATGAGAAAATGAACATGAGCCGGCAGTGTGCGCTTGCAGCCCAGAAGGCCAACCGTATCCTGGGCTGCATCAAAAGGAGCATGACCAGCAGGTCGAGGGAGGTGATCCTGCCCCTTTACTCTGCTCTCATGAGACCTCACTTGGAGTATTGTGTGCAGTTCTGGTGTCCTCAACATAAAAAGGACACGGAACTGTTAGAACAAGTCCAGAGGAGGGCCACGAGGATGATGAGGGGACTGGAGCACCTCTCGTATGAAGATAGGCTGAGAAAATTGGGGCTGTTCAGCCTGGAGAAGGCTGCATGGAGACCTCATAGCAGCCTTCCAATACCTGAAGGGGGCCTATAGGGATGCTGGGGAAGGACTCTTCATTAGGGACTGTGGTGAGAGGACAAGGGGTAATGGGTTCAAACTTACACAGGGGAAGTTTAGATTGGATCTGAGGAAGAAATTCTTTAAGGGTGGTGAGGCCCTGGAATGGGTTGCCCAGGGAAGTTGTGAATGCTTCATCCCTGGAGGCGTTCAAGGTGGGGCTGGACATAGCCTTGGACAGCATGGTTTAGTGTGAGGTGTCCCTGCCCATGGCAGGGGGGCTGGAACTAGATGATCTTAAGGTCCTTTCCCACCCTAACTATTCTATGATTCTATGATTCTATGAAGATGACGATGTGCCAGTTAATCCTGAGCACAACAATGGAACAGTGATCGTGAGACTCATTCAAGGGACAGTATCACTGACAGATAAACAGGCCTTGTCAAGCACAATCAGCACAAATTCAGTGAAACTAGAAATAAAATAGAGCATGACAGAATCCCTGTTGTGATGGGCTTCTACCCATCATTTATATGACATGCATCCTGTGTGCAGATTTCACCAAAATGGTTTTAAAACACAAATGTTCAGAAAAGAGCTGGGTTATAAATTATTAAACCACAAAAAACACCTCTCTATGATATGCTTAAGAAATTACTTAACGTATTTGAGAAAAGATGAATGGGTGATTTGACCAAAATACGAAAATAGGCACATGGAGAGAAGTTTCTTTATAGAGAACCCTTCAAGCTATTTGAAGAAGAAAGCGTTGCTGAAACAGAAACAAAAGCACTGGTTCCACGGGCACAGCTGTCTTAGAGAGGTGGTTGAAACCAGGCTTGAGGTGCAAAAAATTCCTATTTACACTGTCACAGCAATGGCACAGAGGAGACAAAAATCTGTGAGGAAACAAGAGAATCTCAACACCAAGCACATGAGTTGAGCTTAGGCTGATGCTATGACAAAGAAAGAGATGGAAGCCTGAAAGAAAGAGGCACTGTCAGAAAGTAGGAGACAAACTGATCACCTTAGGAGAGGAAGGTCACGTCAAAGAAGGTCAGATAAGGACTGCACTCCTCCGAAACCCAATCACTACTGAGCTTCTCAAGGAGGGAAGTTTTCCATTACCTAGGTATTTAGAAATATAATTTATTTGAAGATAGGAAATTCAGATGTTCTGAATCTTTTATCCTCACTGTCCTTGTTCGGAGGATACCATAAACAAACTGAGCAGCACACGAACACAAAACACTATCTGATGATGGAAAAAAACAGTTCCACAGATCAAAAAATTTGATGATGAATGTTCTCAGACAATTCTGGAATACTCCGTGCTGTTCCTTCTTTCTGCTGTCATATACATGCCAAATGTACTATTGTTCTCAATTTTAAAGAATTAAATGTAAGCCCTAAACACCGAAACCATGTTATGCAAATACCCCTTAAACAATAGGGTTTTACAATGCCTGCATGAATGCCACATCATATTAGAAAAAAACTCCTTTATATAGCAAGGTCTAAAAATATCTTCGTTTTGAAAGCTGACATACAAAAGTTGAAACCATACCTTAATTCCTGTACATGTAAGGAACGCTTCTTGGTTTTGACCTACTTTTTGATGTATTACAGCAAAAAAACAGAGCACTATGGCACGAGAACTCTACACATGCACTGGATAAGATGCCTGCACTGACATTTATTTCCAAGCAGAGGACCCGAATCACACAAGAAGTCACATCAAAGCAAATGCATCATGTTGTTTCATGTGAAATATAATAAAAGTGTTGTACTACAGCCCTAGATGGAGGGACTGGTTGCAAGCAAGTGCAGTAGGGGCAGCTGAGCAGCTTTTCCGTGGGTGACAGAGAAGTGCTCTGTAAGCACTTAAGGAACCAGGCCCAGGGAGAAATCCATTTAGCACAAATAAATGCAGAAAAATCATTAGAGTCCCCAAATGCCCATGTCTACTGAAGAGCCCCTGAGGCATTTTGTGTTTGAATTATCCAAGCTGTAATAGTACATAAATAGAAACAGCGAGAGACAATAGCCATGGAGAGTTCCCAAGGGCTATGTGGGGCAGTTTGCTCCATGGAGGGCCACTGTTCTTACTTATTTGAGCCCAACTTTAATGCCTGGGAGACATGTGGGATTCCAGGAGTGAGAAGCTAAGCAATTACGATATCAAAATGCTTAACAGATAAAACCCCTGAAACACACTTTATATCTTTCTAACTAATCTTGTCAAGTGAAGTATGACTAGCTTCTGCTGAACAAAGCTTTGCTATATTTACTATTAGGTCCATCTGACTTGTGGAGATGATGTGAAACCAAGAGACTTACAGTGATGAGTCTTCGCAAAGGTCATGCATGAAAATAAAATGGTTTGTATGGGCATCACTGATGGACATAGACACCTGAAGTGTAACTAAAGGATCAGGTAATGAAAAGAGCTTCTTCCAGTTAGTAAAAGGTCCACAGGAGGCTGGTATTGCCACATTCTGACTTTGCTGGTTGGTTTTCAGACTTCTTCTGACTTTATTGTCTGCAACTTTGCCTTCTCAGCCATATGAGTTTGTGTCCCTTGGAAACAGGCGGTGTGCCTCAGCTGCCTGCTATTTCAGGGCAAATCCCAAAGCATCACAAATTATTTTAACCCAGCCTCGGTAAACAAAGGATTGCTATCCCATCCCCCTGTTAAACAGCAAGTGTTAAACACCATTCTTTAAATTCCACAGTCCTTACCTTGAAAACAATAAATCAAATACTTCAAGAAAGCTTTACTTCAAGACAAGCTTCTCATTAATCACAGAATCTTAGAATAGTTAAGGTTGGAAAGGACCTTAAGATCATCGAGTTCCAAACCCCCTTCCATGGGCAGGGACACATCACACTAAACCATGCCACCCAAGGCTATGTCCAACCCCACCTTGAACACTGCCAGGGATGGAGCATTCACAACTTCCCTGGGCAACCCATTCCAGGGCCTCACCACCCTTACAGTAAAGAACTTCCTCCTCATATCCAATCTAAACCTCCCCTGTTTAAGTTTGAACCCATTACCCCTTGTCCTCTCACCACAGTCCCTAATGAAGAGTCCCTCCCCAGCATCCCTATAGGCCCCCTTCAGGTATTGGAAGGCTGCTATGAGGTCTCCACGCAGCCTTCTCTTCTCCACGCTGAACAGCCCCAACTTTCTCATCCTATCTTCACACAGGAGCTGCTCCAGTCCCCTGATTGTCCTCATGGCCTCCTCTGCACTTGTTCCAACAGTTCCATGTCCTTTTTATGTTGAGGACACCAGAACTGCACACAATACTCCAAGTGAGGTCTCACAAGAGCAGAGCAGAGGGGCAGGATCACCTCCCTCGACCTGCTGGTCACAGTCGTTTTCATGAAGCCCAGGATACAGTTGGCTTTCTGGGCTGCAAGCGCACACTGCAGCCAGCTCATGTTCATTTTCTCATTGACCAACACCCCCAAGTCCTTCTCCTTGGGCTGCTCTGAATCTCTTCTCTGCCCAACCTGTAGGTGTGCCTGGGATTGCTCTGACCCAGGTGGAGGACCCTGCACTTGTCATGGTTAAACTTCACCAGGTTGGCATCAGCCCACCTCACAAGCGTGTCAAGGTCCCTCTGGAAAAGATGGTCTCGAACCAGATCCTCTCCTACAGTGGGCCCAGGGTCTTCATTCTCACTGTCCCTGCGTCTGCCTTCCAAGACTTGGGTGGTGTGGTCAGAGCATTTGCCGGTGAAGACTGAGGCAAAGAAGTCATTAAGAACCTCAGCCTTATCTAAATCCAGGGTAGCCAGTTCTCCCAATAGCTTCTGGAGAGGGCCCATGTTGTCCGTAACCTGTCTTTTATTCTCAACGTACCTATAAAATCCCTTCCTGTTATCCTTAACATCCCTAGCCAAGTTTAATTTTAAGTGGGCCTTAGCTTCCCTAACCTGGTCCCTAGCTTCCCGGACAACATCCCTGTATTCTTCCCAGGCCCCCTGACCTTGCTTCCACCTTTTATAAGCCTCTTTGTTTCCTTTGAATTTTGCTCAGCAGCTCCTTATCCATCCACGGAGGTCTCCTGGCCCTCCTGCTGAACTTCCTTCTAGTTGGGATGTATCGCTCCTGAGCTTGCAGCAGGTGAGCCTTGAATATCAACCAACAGTCTTGGGCCCCCCTGCCCTCTAGGGCTGTATCCCATGGAACCTTACTGAGCAGGCTCCTGAAGAGGCTAAAGTCTGCTCTCTTGAAGTCCAGGGCAGTGAGCTTGCTGCACGCTCTTCTCACTGTCCTGAGGATCTCAAACTCGACCACCTCATGACCGCTGCAATCAAGGCTGCCCTGGAGCGTCACATTCCCAACCAGCCCTCCCCTGTTGGTGAGGACGAGGTCAAGCATGGCACCTCTCCTTGTCGGCTCCTCTATTACTTGCAGAAGGAAGTTGTCTTCCACGCAATCGAGGAACCTCCTGGATTGCTTGTGCCGGGCCGTACCATCCCTCCAACAGATATCAGGGTGGTTGAAGTCCCCCATGAGAACAAGGTCCTGTGAGCATGAGGCTGCTCCTATCTGTCTATAGTGTGCTTCATCCACAGACTCCTCTTGATCAGGCGGTCTGTAACAGATCCCCACAATAATGTCTCCCATCACTGTTCCCCCTTTAACCCTGACCCAGAAACTCTCTGTTGACTGCTCACCTGTACCCACACAGAGTTCCATACTATTAATGAGAATCCTTTTATCTGCCACTGCTTACATATGAACAGGTATTTATAATTCATGTGCTACGAAGACATTCCAAACTGTCTCCTAAAGGAATTTGCTTGTCAGTAAGTAGAAAAACATGCAGTCACCAAACACGTGTGGCAAATTATATACGCAAATTCAGAAGCAACCTAGGACAATTAATGGAGGCTTTGCACCAATAAAGAGGATTTTCTGCTAAAACAGAATCAAAAAGAAACTAGAAAAAAAAAACGTAAGCAAGCAATTTGATGTGGTGAGGCAGAAATAAATATTTATAAAAGTAAGCTAAGAGTTTAATTAGCAGAAAGAAATGTATTTTTCAAGTGAAGGCACAAATTGTTAGCCAGCTCATGGCCACTTTCCAACAAATGTTGGGAAATTGATGCTCCTAATGCTAGAGAAGGAAAAAAAAATCAGAAAGAAGTAAAATCCCTCCCCAATATAATTTAATTCCTTTCCTATGGCATGCCAAATGTGCTTGTGATTCCACTTGAAAGACAGGGTCACAGAAGGATGAGGAGCAACACCTAGAACCAACATCTTCCTAACTCCATTTTGTATTAAGGTATAAACTCAATAACCAGCCTGCATTAAAGTATAAACCCAATAACCAGCCTGCAATCTACCACAGGCTGAAACCTCCCATGCAAATCCTATAGGACATGCTTATTTTGATTGGACACTTGCTCTGTTTTTCTGTAACAGAGAGTAGCAAGTGGTAAAGTAAATTCAGGAAGGCTGAAAGCTGTGGGGGGGAGGAAGACATATGTAGTCCAGTAAAAACAGAATGCATATTTGTAAAGCTCAGACTAATTAAAAGGTTTATTCTGAGCTAAATAACTCTGAATCTCCCTTAGCTGTCTGAAGGAAGGAACATAATTCCTTCCCATGTTCTCTGTGTTTGTACTGTTAATATTTACAAGAATACTGAATGGGCAGAGTCCACAATAATTCGATTTCATCCACTTGCTCTTAATTCAACAGGGTAAATGTTTCATAGCTGCTGAGAGAAGACATTTGTCTTGAATTAGGACAAAACGCTGTGGGTGAGAATCAGAGGAAATTGCTGGAGAAAGCAGCCTGAGCAAAACTCCCACCCAAAAACCCGAAGACGGACTCTGAACAATGAAACAACAATGAGAAAATTAAAAAGATATCACTATCATACAACCAAAGGTCCAACTTTTTATCCTTTGAACAGCTTTTATTTAGCATGGCTTTGTGCAAACACACTGGGTGTGCACGTACATAGGTATTTATCCAATTTTGGGTCATCGCTACACTTACAAAGAAAATTGCTGTGCCTCTCTGTTCTCACTCTGACTGGAAAGAATCTGGGATCCATGTTAGGATTTAACGGACTCATTCCATATGCAGAAGATCACCGGGTTTGTGCATTGCTAACAGCCCTCTTTAGGCTAAGACTTAGGCAAAATGTGAGTCTTGAACAGCACTTCTGTCACCAAGATTCCCCTCTTTGGCATCGCATGTCACCCTAACCCTGCCGTTATAGCAACCCCACTCAGTGCTTTTCAGTGCCCCATCGTAATTAAAATGAATAGTTTCTTGCATTCTCCTTAGAACCTTGGAAATAGTATCATGGCTTTGACCTGACTTCATGAAACTGAGCTTCAATATTGAAGCAGTAGAACAAGAAATGAGCTGCCAGGAGGACACATTATCACGCTGCTTTGTCTTACGCCTTCATTTCCTTCCCCATTGCTTTTCTTCAAAGCCCAGCCCTAAATGTCTCTTACCCATTCTTCCTCCAAAGGAATGAGTTTTATTGTTTTCCTCAAGGCCAGGTTGGACGGGGCTTGGAGCAACTTTCTCCAGCGGAAGGTGTCCCTGCCTGTGGCAGGCAGGTGGAACTGTATGAGTTTGAAGGTCCCTTCCAACACAAACCATCCTGTGATTCCATGACCAACATTCTCCTCAGTAAGGTCCTTCCGGATCTTAGGGGCGTCCTCCTCCCTCCACGGTGATCCTCTGCTAATGGTAATGGGAAGCCTCCACCTCTTGCTAATCGGTATAGTTAAACTACCCTACTGACATAAAACCTCTGAAATTTTAACACTAGAAATGGTTTTGGAGGAAATATAGAAAATCAGTGGGACCTGTCAGGACTCTACAGTAAAGCTGCTGTTAAGGACTTTACAGAAATGACCAGAAATTCAAACCAGACACAGGCATCACAGCAAAGACATGGTCCCAGGTATCACACTGGTTGCAAGGACTGTTTCCTGCATAACAATGAGGTGATTTCGATGACAAACTGAACATGAGCCGGCTTCAGTGCGCGCCTGCAGCCCAGAAAGCCAACCGTATCCTGGGCTGCATCAAAAGGAGCGTGACCAGCAGGTCGAGGGAGGTGATCCTGCCCCTCTACTCTGCTCTCGTGAGACCTCACTTGGAGTATTGTGTGCAGTTCTGGTGTCCTCAACATAAAAAGGACATGGAACTGTTGGAACAAGTGCAGCGGAGGCCATGAGGATGATCAGGGGACTGGAGCAGCTCCCGTATGAAGAGAGGATGAGAAAGTTGGGGCTGTTCAGCCTGGAGAAGAGAAGGCTGCGTGGAGACCTCATAGCAGCCTTCCAGTATCTGAAGGGGGCCTATAGGGATGCTGGGGAGGGACTCTTCATTAGGGACTGTAGTGAGAGGACAAGGGGTAATGGGTTCAAACTTAAACAGGGGAAGTTTAGATTGGATCTAAGGAAGAACTACTTTACTGTAAGGGTGGTGAGGCCCTGGAATGGGTTGCCCAGGGAAGTTGTGAATGCTCCATCACTGGTGGTGTTCAAGGCTGGGCTGGACAGAGCCTTGGGTAGCATGGTTTAGTGGGAGGTGTCCCTGCCCATGGCAGGGGGGTTGGAACTCGATGATCTTGAGGTCCTTTCCAACCCTAACTATTCTATGATTCTATGATTCTATCTTAAGGTCCTTTCCAACCCTAAGTATTCTATGATTCTATGTTCCTATAATTCTAGACCTCTAACACCCCATAAGGAAAGAAAATTCAAATGCTAATGCATTTGCATCTGTAGATAACTTCTATAACTGCTTACAGTTGGTAGCAATTCTTTTCAAATCCAAATACATATTTACTTTCTTTACTTTGTGAATCTCTGAGAAACTGTTATGAGTACCACGGGTCTAAAAAAAAAATCCATAATTAAGGAAATGAGTATTTTTTGTCTTCCGGATAGAATTTAGATGTCATGCGCTCAGTGTGCCCTGAGGCCACACAGGGAGTAAAGGCAATGTGGAAAAACAAAGTATTGAATAATACTATATTCACAACAAAAACCCAATGCATAGTCATAATATGTATAAAAATGCATAACTAAATATTTTGGTTTTGCTCTGAAACAAAAATACTGAATTAAAACTTCACAGATAACCTTAATCTATTATTTCCTAAACTTCAAGTGAAGTTTTGATCAAAGCATTATTTTTTTCTTCTAATACAGTGGTAAACACAATATATCGAGTGTATAATTTAGAAGAGTACCTCCATCCATGCTGTATTAGTGATTTTGGCTCGAAAAAACCTAGTCTTAATTCCCAGACATGCGAAATAATTTTTAGTTTGGGCTGCACTACCAAAAAGCCAAAGTCAGATCAGTAGCTTGTTCATTCCCCTACAACTTCACGAGGCAGAAATTCAGAAGGATATTCCTTATTGATACACAAACTGCAATTCCAAAAGCACATGTATTCAAACCAGCAAATACAGAATTTCAAATTTCCAAATTTTACTTGCACATTCCTTTCTCAATAAATCATGTTGGACATGAAATACATTGATAGGAAAATACATTGAAAGGAACGGAGGAGAGAACTTTCTATTAAAAGCGTATGGTACTTTATCATGAACTCAAAATTCATACTACAATATTTGGTCTAACATAAATGTATGCACACGTGTACAGATACACATGACTTCCTCCAAAAGAAGTATTTGTTGGAAATACTGCTTCTGCCTGCAAATAGCACTGATATGCAGGTATACAAACTTTGAAAGCGACTGAAATGCTTAAAAAGTTTTAGAGGTTCATCAAGGTGATACTACTTGAAAAAAAAAGAAAAAAAGAAGAAAAAATCCGGATAATATAAAATAATGTAATATATAAATATTTTTCAACACCAAGACCATAATTAAGTTTAATCTCTATTACTAAACCTTTCCTGTAAAAGCATAACAGCGCTGTACTTTAAAAATAAACACCACAAGCAAAAATCGTCTACATCCTTCACTATAATGTCAACATCAATCCCCTTTGTTGAATTTCTGTGGATTCATGCACCTAGATACAGACCTGCGAAATGTAGGCAGTCATAAATAAACCTCTTTCCAAAGGAAAATTCACGTCAGAATAGATAGGAAATAAAAAAATAGGTCTTTTCATCCTGAAAAATATCTGCGTCACTGAAAGAAACATTTATCAAGAGCACTATTTCTTTTTTTTTTTTTTTTTTTATAATTTTTTTTTTAGGGATGTTAATATCCAGTCAGAATCTAACAGCAGCGGATGCTGAACAAAACAAGAGATAATGCAGCGTTTTGTAAGAGTTCAATTCATTATGGAAAAAGCTACAGTTAATCATCCACATGGAGGTTAATTTGGCTTTAGGAAGCCCTAGCTGGCCCTTGCCCAGTTCAGTACAAGCACTGTGCCAACGTCCCGGGAAGCCAGCCCAAAGAATTTTCTTAATTCCTGTTATTAAACATTTTTCTTTATTTTTCTTATTTCTCTTTTCTCAGTAGCTAGAGCCTTTGTTACAGAACCCATGCCCTTCCTTACATACGTGTTAGAAATAACACCAAGGTCCTTCATCTGCTTCATTTTATGTGTATATTTATTCCGAACAGTATAGCTACCCTTCCTAACACTGCATCCTAAACTTGAAGTTCAGTCATTTTGTCCCTCTTGTTCTACAGCTCTTAAAAAACACCCATAAAACAATCTATGCAAATGTAGAGCAAGGACCTGTAATGCTTACAGACACAACTCCTGAGTATGTATCAAGAACACACCATGGTCTTCCGCAACTACAGAACATTTTTAGAAATACACTAGAGACAGTTTGAAACGCTCTACGCTACTCATCATTGTAGGAAGATGACAGATTCAGAACAGATCATCTGGAAGCCTTTAAGGAAGGAAAAATGCTTGGAGTACTGAATTCACGCAGCTTTTGTCTCCATCACCAGTACTGCTCTCCCAAACGACAAACACGTGCGATCAAAATCGCCACGCTCACAGCAGGAAAAGGCTTGTCAGCATCCTGAAGGAGCTCTGTCTTTGACCGGCCCTTCATCTTTTATACAAACACTTTCCATATTTAGCAAAAAATCACATCTGACCCACGCATCATTACCCAACCTCGACAGAGCTAAAACTAACGGTATTTGTTCCCTGTAGTCTGCCCGTCAGGGTTGTCAATTTTTGTTTTTCAGTCAAAAAGGTGTCACAGACATTGTGGCTAAGATTTGGAAACATTACATGGGCATGAAGAGCCCTTAGGTAAGAGAAAGCAGATTTTAAGTAGCAGTTCAAAGTTATTGTTTGTTACATTTTCAGTAGGAAAAAGGTTATTTCCCACATACGCTGTCATCCTAAATTACCTTATTCACTACTGAATTTGTCATTCTTACAGAGAGGTTATTTTATTGCCTTCAGACAAACACACTCAAGCCTCGGGATTGGTGGGAAAGCTGATACAGATTTGATTTAATGATTCATTTCGGCATTCTTGCAGTTGTGCAATATTTTTCCATCTTAAAAACCAACATGATATATATTTTTTTAAGTCCCAGTCCCTCAAGATGCACAGTAATTAAATTTAGATTGTCTTCAATTTATTCAGAAATTAACCTCATTCCCACAGAGAAAAGAGGTTGTGCTTTGCACTTTACCTCCCACTCAGTTTTATACATCTTATTCCCCTGCGTAATACCTTCTGCCCCTATCAATTCAAAAATCCTCCCAAATTCCTAAAAAAAAAAAAAAAACAACAAAACCCCACCCTCCCCAAAATGTGTTTTTTAAAAAGGCAAATTTCTGTGATGTTCCACGTCATTCTGTTTTTCCCGAAGCAAAGGATACAGTTCCAAGAACTCAGTATGATGATAGAGCAAACACCAACAAATTTCTATCCTATACTGTACAAAAAGCAAGTACAACCCTCATGGCTTGGGACGCTCATTCCCTTCCACCTTGGGAAGCAGAAGACAAAGCCAGAGCGTGGGAACAAATGCAAGTTGGATTTTAATGGGATATTATGAAGAAACACAACATGGGTTTCTCGGCACGTTGCGTCACACAAGTACCTTCCTTAATTGAAATTTATCCATCTGACAAGCAAAGGTGTGCAAAGATGAGTTTTCACAACCCTACTGATGTAATCTGGATTAATCTGATACCAAACCTATTCCGGATACTAAAGCAATTTGTAAATGTGATCAACTATACAAACAATATAAAGGTGCTTAAATGAAAAATCAAGATAATTGCAGTGTTCCCAAATTAAGCCAAGTTGTGACAAACTGATGAAGTCAAGGCTCAATAAGTGGACAGGAATCTAGCTGAATGGATTTGCCTGGAGAGCGAGCAGCATGAAGTCCAGCTCGAGGACAGTCATCAGTGGTGTATCCCATGTACAGATTCTGGGGTCAGTGCACTTTCACATCTTCATTAATCACAGAATAATACCATGGTTTGTTTTGGAAGGGAACCTTAAAGCTCACCCAGTTCCAAGACTGTGCAATAGGCAGGGACACTTTCCACTGGAGCAGCTTGCTCCAAGCCCCTGTATCCAGCCTGGCCTTGAACACTGCCAGGGATAGGGCAGCCACAGCTTCTCCAGGCACGCTGTGCCAGCGCCTCAGCACCCTCACAGGGAAGAACTTCTGCCTAAGAGCTCATCTCAATCCATCTGTTGACCTGGCTGCTGGTGCAGAGTTCATCCTTGCCAAGACTGCAGGTAATTTAACTGGGAAGAGATGCACCACACAGTTGTGCTGCTGTTGAGGGGAACCTGGGCAGGCTGGAGAAACAGCCAACAGAGAGCTCGTGAAGCTGAGCAAAGGACAATATCGGATCCTGCATGTTGACAGCTAGAAAGCAGCCTTGCAGAAAAGGACCTAAGAGTCCTGGTGGCCACCAAGTTGAATGGACACCAGCAGTGCACTCTCATGGCAATGAAAGTCAACGGCACCATAGGCTGCATTAGGCAGAACGTTGCCAGCTCATCAAGGGAGGTGACACTTCCTCTCTGCTCAGCACTGGGAAGCCTTATCTGTAGCACTGGGCTCTCCAGCACTGTGGACATGCACGTACTGGAGTGGGTCCAGCAAAGAGCCACAAAGATGATTAAGTGATTGGAGTGTGTGACCTAGGACTGATTGGCCTGGGGAAGAAAAGGCTCAAGGGGATTGCAGTGGATACAAATATCTGATGGGAAGGTGTAAAGATGACGAAGCCAGACTCAGTGGTGCCCCGAGAAAGGACAAGAGGAAATGGACACAAACTGAAATACAGGAAATCGCACTTAAACATAAGGAAAAAAAAAAGAACAAACAAGTTACCCAGACAGTTTGTGGAGTCATCATCCTTGGAGATATCAAAAATGGACACAGCCTTGGGCAACTGGCTCTAAGTGACCGCGTGCTGGGCAGAGGCATGGTCATGACAATCTCCTCCCAACCAATTTGGTGACTCCTTGAAATTACCATGAGCACAGTTGAGACAAACAGCGAAATGCATGCAATGCTGCCTGCTGGAAACAAACACCACGGCAATGTAGAAGCCAAGTAAAACCACAGCTGCACTACAAAGCACTTTGAGAAATACGGAAAATTCATTTTGGGGTAAAATCCTGCAGTAGCAAAGGGATGGCTTGGTGATTAATTGGAAGAATTCAGCATCAGAAAGATCCAAATTTATTTATTTATGAGTTTTTAATTTCTGCTGGGTGAATGCTGCAGAGAAAGCAAGGAGCTGCATCTTTTCACACTGTGGAGGAAAGCAACATAACTATAATGAATTCTCTTAAAACTATTCTGCAAAACTGAGGAGCAATCACGGCAGAGTTCACAATAAAACTCCAAATTAAGAAAGCGCAGCTCTTTGTGGGACCACGCTCTACCAAACGCATAACAAGAGCTTTCGTGGTGTCTAACAGCCAGTAGGATTGATATTCACCTTCAGCAGAGCAGATGTTCCTGTGAGGCTCACTTCTTAGCAGACCACTAATGTGGACTGCATTTCAATCTACTCAAGTTTACAAAAAAGAGCTGAATTTTCACTAACTGGAAGTCAAAAAAAACATCAAACTATTGAGGACAAGCAATTTCCATTGGAGGTACCTTCTTACCCCACCTACAAAATTCTATTCTCTTCTTTCATAAAACATTCTGATAACTATTAAGTAACATAGATGAGATGCAATGCTGCACTTAACACACCCAGAAGTATCTAAAGTGGTCGAGTATACGAGGCAGGAACATTTAATGGAAACTTGAAAATCTTCTTTCATTACTGTACACGTATTGAACTAGTTTTCAACTAGGCTGACGCCCCATAAAGCTTTTCCAGCATTCACTAGGAAAGCCAACTGCTAATCACTGTCCTGGAGGTTACACTGGGGCTGCAGGATTAGTCATCTTTGGAAACCAGTTGTGGTTGTTCTTATTTTCCTCTCCCACTGCTTTTTCTGATCTGCGGCTGGTGCAGTGGGAGCATTCTCATCAATGTTTTCTCACAAGTTCAGCTTACAAACACGAGAAAACAAAAACACTTCAGAATAGCTCACAGCTCTCAACCCCTACATCCTGCTGTAGAGTGGGGATCCAAACCCTCCTTACACAACTTAAATTAATCCTTTGGAGGATGAGAATAAAAAAGCTGACTAATTCCCCTCCTCCACTTCCACCCCACTCCCCCCTGCATTTCTTGGCCAACTAGGCTGTGGTGAGGAATGGCACTACCAAAATGGGAGGACAAATGACAGTTATTGTAGTTGGATGCCCTGGCAGTCTTCAAGGCCAGGTTGGAAACCGGGGCTTGGAGCAACCTGCTCTAGTGGAAGGTGTCCCTGCCCATGGCAGGCGGCTGGAGCTGGATGAGCTTTAAGGTCCTTTCCAACCAAAACTATTCCATGATTCCATGATAAATAGTTCTTACTAACTCTGCAGATCTGGAGTGTTTTAGGTTATTGATCAGTACGGATGCATCTGGATGACAGTTTCCAAGTCTTCAGCAGTTACACCTCTGTTAATCAAGTCTCAATGTTCCCTGTTCCCTCCATCCAGCTCCTTTCTTTCCCATCCTGCCCCATGTTCCCCTGCATAGCCAGGTCAGGTCTGCAGGACTCTCCAACTTGGGGGCTCTGCCTTTGTTGCAATGTTCTTACAACACCTCACTGGTGGCACTCGCCTCTTTGCCAGAGAATCGCTAACTTAAGCTGAAAGGCTGGACAGCTGAGAGATCACCCAGAGCTACTCCAGAAGGAGAACCATAAGGATGATGCTTCTAATCACTTACATTGTTAATCAATTATTAAGTAAAGATACTATTTAAAACAAACAAACTTTTCCACTCTGATGCACCTTGGAGCTTCAATTAATTAGGAAAGTGGAAACTCTTGGGTATCTTCACCCTGCGGCTCCTGTGCAGAACTTCTCTGCAGAACACACCAGAACACTTCTTTGAGCCAGTTTGGGCTCACTGAAAAAAATCTGAATCAGATTTCTCTCTTGGACTCATCATTTTTAAACTAACATACCATTATGTATCCTGAAATCAGCTGGTACATCTAGAACAACCAGGTGGACTTCTGCAATCGACCCAGAATCAGCAGACTACTCAGCCACACAAGTTTATGCACCATATACTGCTAACCAAATCACAGTTCAAGTGAAAGCCACCTACAGTACGAAGAGCATGTTGTGAGGTTTCCTTTTTTTTTTAATTTTTCTTTTTAAAATGCACTATTGATTGTTGGGTTTATTGATTAAAAACTACTGCTGAACTAAAATTTTACACATTTTATGGAGTGGGATACTTTGCATACAACCTTAAAAGCCAAGCTTGTCTCCTACTGATAACATAAATCTCCTGTTGCTTCTGCTCGAGTCCTTTGCCAAAACTGCATTCATCCCCTGTTTGTATGCATGATTTGAATCCCTTAATCACTTATTTGTCTCCAAGAGATATCTGCTAAGTTCTCTGTAATACTTTAGTATTAATGCACTACCCAGTTCAAGGTAAACACCCAGATGCCCCTCTAGGAGTCCACCTGTATGGATTAGACATGTAATTCTAAATTTACTGCAAGATGTAAATACTTAAATGGAAAAAAACCTGAAGTACACATTTTGATGCTTAACTTTAGTCATTCTGGTTGGAGCATCTCAATCACAATTACCAACTGTGGTAATTCTAGCTACAGTCAGTACTTTCCACAAGTTCCACCAGAACTTAAGGAGTGCTGGAATCACAGCTACAGTCTGTTGATTGCAACGAAAGCTCATGATGAAGAGGACTTCTGCATAAGCCAAAATGTAGCTTTGGTGAGAATCTGTGCTTTAATTTGACAAATCGGAAGATGTTTCGAATCAGTAACATATGTTTGTTATTTTCCAAGTGAATAATTTTCTATATTTAGGCAATAATTACACATTTTACTAAGCTGCCTTCACTAGTCAAAGTTCATGCAATGCTGTCTGGGAAACCAAAACAGACAATAGTGTATCACCAAATGGACAAAACAGAGAATAACCCATGCTGCAGTCCATGCCATCAGTGACAATGACTGAAGCTGCTGGAGAGGTAGAGGTGATGCTCTGCACCCACGAGGTGATGTTCTGTAACGAAGGAAAGCCAGCAGACACTACACAGAAGCTGAACCTCAGCAAGGCTTTTTGGTCTCGGATTGACAGAAGATTGGCTTACGCGTGCATAAATTCTTTCTGCTTTCAGCTAAAAACTATTAAATCATATTCAGTCTGACATCCATTTTATTAGCGTTCTCCTGAACTCTTCAGGCAAGCTATAGACTATTTCTCTTTATAGTTTCCAAACAATAGCTTATTTACATACTTAGAATAAGACACCCTCCACAATCCTGATTAATTGCCAGACATTACGTATGAGCGCAAAACCCCCAAACTCTGAACATACTGCTACGATGGAAATGTGTGAAAGTAATTTTGTTCCAATTTCATCTCATGGGAATGTGGGCTCATAAGCATTCAATTAAAAATAATTCCGTCTGATTGAGATGCGTTTTAGTTTCACATGCTAATGTGGCAGAATGTGTCTAGATCATGTCTGTGATAAATTTTTACCAGGGTGGGAGGAATAAAGATTATTTTATAGAAAGAACACAGATCTTGCAGTTTTTCCCTTTCAATTTTGTTTTTTTTTGTGCATGAATATGTAGGGTTTTGGCAACCAGTGCGGTTTTGTACTCTTTGGATCACATCACCTGGGGGACAGTACCTGAGAAGATAACATTTGTAATGGGAAAGTTCTGACTCAAAATGCAGCCTTTTAAAGAAATCTGTAGGAGAAACAAAACAACAAAATCCTGCATGGCAATCTGCCTGTAACTCTGATTTTTCATGCCAGAAGAAGCCACTTTGATCAGCTCGTCTGACACAGGCCATTGGAATTCCCTTGGCTACTTCATCCTTCAAGCCCAATAGCTGTGGTTGGACTTGGACATTCCTTTTAGGATAGGAGCCAATCTCATCTAAAAAATCCAATCTTGGGAAATCCAGAGCCCTTGTTAAACTACTCCAATGAATCACCCACCATGTAAAAAAAAAGATGAACCAGTCTCAATTGGGTTTGCTTCCATTTCCAGCTACTGGAGTGCATTATACTTTTGTGTACTAAAGGGCCCCTTATTAAAGGATTTATTTACCCTTAATCTGTCAAACAATTTCAGAGTACTCATAAAACTGCCCTAGAGTACTTCCAAGTCCTTTAAAACCAATGCTACCTAGACCTATTATCCCAAGTGTGTTTCCTACATGAATGGAATTATACCAGCTCTGTGAAAACACACTTTGCCTGCACGAGGCTTAGGCAGTTGCTCTCTGATATTGGCAATCTTTCCCCTTTACTGATCACAGCTTCCCTAAAAACTATCCTCAATACACTATTTTAAATAGGCTAGGAGTTAAACCAATGCCATGAGGGTTTCCACTAGATGTGCACCCCATGGATGGGCATCCAGTTAAAAAGCATTTTGAGACAAACAAACTCAATCCTACGGGATTTTTCACCCACCAAATACCCACAGCATTGATTTGGTCTCACTGGTTTCTTGGTCGATATGCCGTGCACTACGAAGACAAAGAATTTGGAATAGAATTATTTATAAACAATTCCCCACTGCCAAGACACTCAATGTTGAGTGTAAAGTGATCCTTCCATAACAAAATTACCCAACCTTTCAATAAAATTATCAGCAGCTGACTAAAAAACACAATAAAAAAAGCAATAAAACATTATTCATTCAGCAGACCTCTGACCATATTTTGTTTTAATTCTATCTTATTTCCCAAAGGAAAATGATTAAATAAGCTGGATTTCAGGGAAATGTTCCACACCACCCAGTGGCCAAAGAAAAAGCCTCATCTGCTGTTGGTGATGGAGATCAATAACTGAGTCCACACAAAATAATTTGCATGGAAGTTCAGAGAACAGTTTCCATAAAAAGTTACCGGCTGCTCTATAGAAACCTCAGCATCCTAACAAACCAGCCTGCACCCTCAAAGAAATATTGATATAACCTGATAATATCTTTTCTTCTTTGTTCTTTTTTACTTATTCTTACTTTTACTTACTTCTTGAGTTAATGAAATTGTCAGATGTTTAAGGCCTAAGAAATTAAAAATGCATGTAGCATAACTACTGAAATCAATGATTATTCCAGCAACCCACAGCACAGGTTTGCATTGAAAATAAAAAGCAAAAAATTAATATTAATACCATATTTGAGTCTTTAGGTTAAACACTGGTAAAGACAGCAGTTGGAATCTGTCAGTGTACAGATGATCACGATAAGAAAAAAACTCTGATAATTGCCACAGAAATGCACAATCTCCAACTCTGGATGAATAATGACCTATGTCTCAACAAGAAGAAAAAATTCCCAACTAACCTGTGATTACACTCTATAATAAACCAATGATAATGTGATCCCGGAATGGGCACCAATTCTGCTCTCATCAGCCTTCTGGCTTGGCAGAATGCTGAGTGGAGTACAAGGAATAGGACTTGTGGGCACAGAAAGGAGAAAGGAAAGGAAAACGACCCACAGACAGGAGATCAGATGCCACATTCGGAGGCAAGGTACAGAATCTTACTAAAATATTTGGCAAGAAAAAATGTTTTTAAAAAGTATTGTCAAAAAAAGAGTAGCTTATTCTTACATTTATTCTAATTTATTCTTAAAAAGTACTTAAATCCACCAAGATATTTAGGTTTTTAGACTGCAGAAATATATATTGAAAAAGCCCAACACCTCAACCAAAACAATTTTTAAACTAATTTATCTACCATTCAAAAAATAGTTTGCTTTACTGATAAATGAAGTGAAGCTGTTTCGTGCTTGTGATTGATCCAGATGCTGTCGTTTTCATTATTCTATTTCTAACCTAATAACATAAGGGGGGTTATTCACAAGAGATGAAAAAGCTGTTGTTCAAAACTTATGAAGACTTAAAAAGCCTTTTCAATAAGGACCAATCACTCACAAATTATTTTCCTTCTCTCACAGCTTTTATCCAGTTATTTACCAAAACCCCTTTCAATAGTTCCTGTGATTGGGGCTCCTTATGAGATAAGAGATGAGATAAGGGTAATATAACCCCCACTAAGGGAAATACAGCCCCCACTTTCAAGAAAGGAAAAATGGATGAGCCGGGGAACTACAGACCAGTCAGTCTCACCTCTGTGCCTGGCAAATTCTTGGAGTGGATTCTCCTGGAAGGCATGCTGAGGCACGTGAAAAACAACAAGGTGCTTGGTGACAGCCAGCATGGCTTCACTAAGGGGAAATCCTGCCTGACCAATCTGGTGGCCTTCTATGGTGGGGCTACAGAACTGATGTACAAGGGTAGAGCAGTTGATGTCATCTACCTGGACTTGTGCAAAGCGTTTGACACTGTCCCACATGACATCCTTGTCACTAAGTTGGAGAGACATCAATTCGATAGGTGGACCACTCAGTGGATAAAGAACTGGCTGGATGGCTGCACGCAAAGAGTTGTGCTCAATGGCTCAATGTCCAGCTGGAGACCAGTGACAAGTGGACCTAGACACATGTGTGAGGTGGGCTGATGCCAACCTGATGAAGTTTAACCATGCCAAGTGCAAGGTCCTCCACCTGGGTCAGAGCAATCCCAGGCACAGCTCCAGGTTGGGCAGAGAAGAGATTCAGAGCAGACCAAGGAGAAGGACTTGAGGGTGTTGGTCGATGAGAAAATGAACATGAGCCGGCTGCAGTGTGCACTTGCAGCCCAGAAAGCCAACCGTATCCTGGGCTGCATCAAAAGGAGCGTGACCAGCAGGTCGAGGGAGGTGATCCTGCCCCTTTACTCTGCTCTCGTGAGACCTCCCTTGGAGTATTGCGTGCAGTTCTGGTGTCCTCAACATAAAAAGGACATGGAACTGTTGGAACAAGTGCAGAGGAGGGCCACGAGGATGATCAGGGGACTGGAGCACCTCCCGTATGAAGATAGGCTGAGAAAGTTGGGGCTGTTCAGCCTGGAGAAGAGAAGGCTGCATGGAGACCTCATAGCAGCCTTCCAATATCTGAAGGGGGCCTACAGGGATGCTGGGGAGGGACTCTTCATTAGGGACTGTAGTGAGAGGACAAGAGGTAATGGGTTCAAACTTAAACAAGGGAAGTTTAGATTGGATCTGAGGAAGAAATTCTTTACTGTGAGGGTGGTGAGGCCCTGGAATGGGTTGCCCAGGGAAGTTGTGAATGCTCCATCCCTGGCAGTGTTCAAGGCCGGGTTGGACAGAGCCTAGGACGGCATGGTTTAGTGTGAGGTGTCCCTGCCCATGGCAGGGGGGTTGGAACTGGATGATCTTAAGGTCCTTTCCAACCCTGACTATTCTATGATTCTATGATTCTAAGACTCAAGCATAATTTCTTGTAGGAGTAAGATTTTTTGTTTGTCACCTTTGGAAATTGGCTCATTCTCAAAGCAATGTCACCTACCTATGCCAATTTACAAAGACATGTATTTTTCACACAGCACTTTGGGTAGAACCCTACCTGTACTGACTTCACTCTGGGTGACTGGCTTGCAGAGACAACCATGTTTAACCAAGGTGTGATAAGAAATAGAGACCATTCCATTTAAATGATTGTTAAAGTCAAAATAATACTGCTCATCTTCTTGACTTCTGTGTTTATCTGTTATCCCACCTACGAGATGTTTATAACACAACCACTATTGTTTCTCAAGAATGCTTTGAATTGTTTTACATGATGGCCACTTTCAGTATCAGCTCTTACAGGTTAAGCTCCTAAGGATCAGTAATAAGTACTTCATATATAAAGTATCACACTAAGAAGCATCAGAAGTGATATAAATTATTTTCAAAAGTTATAAGTAACTGAGTGCTTTAACTGGAAATAGGAGGAAAATAGAAAAGGAGCATTCTTCAGAATCCTGAAGAGGCTTGGAAGAGAACACCCGCATTTTTTATCCAGAGAGTACTCTTGCAAGGCTGAGGTACTGACTATTTCACTTGCAGTAACTTAGGGTGAGATTTTTAACTTAACTGCTTAAAAAATGAACGTAAAAAAAGCTCAAAATGATCTCCAGAATCAGAGAAAACGAATTCACACCTGTCAATACTCATCTGAAAAAATACTAATTTATGTACTTCTCCACATTACATTAATCTATACAAAAAACATCTAAGGTTCAATAATAAATGTTATCTGTCACATGTTTCTCCCCACCTACCCTTCAGAGATTAAAGCCAAAGAAAGCATGCAAGACTTGCAAATGTTTTTAGCAGTTTTTGAGGACGATACTCTGATTCCTTTCCTGTATATACCGAAGAACAGGCCAGGTACCCACATTCTGACAAAGGACCATCTACAACATACAACTGGACTGAAAACAGCCCTGAGGAGAAGGACTTGGGGTGTTGGGTGAGGAGAAGCTCCCCATGACCCAGCTTCAGTGAGTGCTTGAGCCCAGAACCCCCCCATGTGCTGGGCAGCACCCCCACAGTATGAGCAACAGCTCAGGGAGGGGATCCTCAACCTCTGCTGTGCCCTGAGGAGACCCCCACCTTGCAGTCCTGATCCAGCTCTGGGGCAGCAGCACAAGAGGGACGTGGAGCTGTTGGAGGGAGGCCAGAGGAGGCCATGGAGATGCTGCGAGGGCTGGAGCAGCTCTGCTCTGGAGCCAGGCTGGGAGAGCTGGGCTGGGGCAGCCTGCACAAGAGAAGGCTCCTGAAGGGGAGACCTTAGAGCAGCTCCAGTGCCTGAAGGGGCTCCAGGAAACCTGGAGGGGGGCTTTGGACAAGGGCCTGTAGGGACAGGACAGGGGAATGGCTTTAACCTGCCAGAGGGAAGATTGAGATGAGCTCTTAGGCAGAAGCTCTTCCCCTTCCCTTTGAGGGTGCTGAGGCGCTGGCACAGGGTGCCCAGAGAAGCTGTGGCTGCCCCATCCCTGGCAGTGTTCAAGGCCAGGTTGGACACAGGGGCTTGGAGCAAGCTGCTCCAGTGGAAGGTGCCCTGCCCATGGCAGGAGTTGGAGCTGGATGAGCTTTAAGGCCCCTTCCAACACAAACCAGCCTGTGATTCTATGATTCTATGAATTCCCAGGATCCAGCCCCAATGCCCAGCACAACTCACACTCCAAGGGAAAAGGAGCTGGCAACTGGTTAATGAATACAAGTTGGCTTTATGCAGTACTTCACCATCACATTACAGCAACAGAAACATTCCTGGCAATCAGTAGATTTTTTCAAAGCTAACTTCCAAGGCCCTGATCCTGCAAAGAGTGCATATTCTTAAATTAATGCAATTGCATAATTCCATCAACACTGATGGCATGGGAGGAGTATAGCTGCAAAGCTTATCCTCTACAGGCTTCAGACAGTGTGCCAGAATGCTTCTGAAAGGGAGTATTAAAATCTTATTAGATACATTTTCCTGTTTAAACCAACCTAGTGTTATGTAATAAAAGACACATAAAATGGCTAAACTGTGAATTTGACATCATATTTCTTTGTCCTTTTTTTATACTCTGGGCAAAAATACTCCATTCAAATGAATCCATGTAACTTTTCATTTTGCTCTGCTGCTTCACGAACATGTTTACTCAGTTTACGAGGCTCAGCAAAACCATATTTCCTGCTTTCACACACACAATGTTAAGCTAGCTATGAAAATAAAACCATCCTTAATTTGTTCAGCATCCCAAAACAAATCATGGCTTGTTAACTGCCTTTTGCTAGTACATGCACTAAGCCAGTTTCGTTTTCAAAAACAATTTTCCTGAGATTGACTGCAACCAGAAGAGGTTTAAAACAAAAAGGGAACACACACGAGCATAAAAACATCACACGACAAACACGCAATTCAAAAGGAAACCATGATGGTAAGGGTGGGAGAATGTATTTCACATCACGAAGCAGTTACTGCAAGAATCAATGAACAGCACAGCCACAACAGAATTATTAGACAGATTACAATCCCCAACTCAATATTTATGCTGCGCTAATGTATTGCATAATAAAATAGGTATTGTGTCTCCTCTGTTTTTATCATTTAGAAAAGCCACCAAAAGCAACACTGGTACTAAATCCCAGTCGAAGCTGTTCGGAGTCCTGGCGCTGTGGGCTTCCTCCCTACACAAGACCGGAATACATGCTACATACACAGTGCATACATATACTATTTTCCTTCCCCTCTCCTGCTCTTTAACAAGAGTTAGCTGTTCCGTGAGTGTGGGATACAGTGTGCCTATAGATTTGACAGGTCACCACCAGTATCTCAAACAAATCCTTGACAATTTGAACATCGATCAGCGAGAAGCATAAACACCCTTTGTAAGTGCTATAATGGAAAACAGTAGTTACTAAGTACTAATTAGCCAGTGCTGTCACTCTAAAACTGCCTTCATATTTTCTACTTAAAGAACAACAAAGTAAAATACAGTAAAACAAATTAATTCCCTCTCCTCACCTCCAAATTAAAGGTACAACTGTTCGTGTACATATTCACATTTGCACACAAAACATACCGAAACCGTAATAACAACTTCAATTCTATGGGATGTCTAAAGACATGCAACGTCATCTGGGGTTATCAGGACAGCATTAGAGACCAGCCATTAGTCAAGGCTAAGTTTTATATTATTTACCAGGAGCACTGCAAAGAAGCCTGGGTGGGAGGGTCGGAATTTATAAATCACCATGATAAATAATTCTCTTCCTTCTGTAATTTATGCATCCCATCTCTTTAAGCAGGATAAAATATTGCAGTACTGACTACAGAAGGGACTCACAGATTCCCACGAAACACACTTTTGACACCTCCATTTATGCCACTGTATTTAATGTTATTTATGGACTTCTGCAGGCAAGTTTCCTGAGCACACACTTTTCTAGCCATATATCACCAGAACAACAACAGAAAATTAGCCACTAAAACCTGCTACCTATATATTTTTCCAGCAGCATTTTCTATTTCAAATACCCCGTCCTCGTCCTATCTCGTAAAAGGATAGGCTGTAATGAAAACCTGAGATTTTACAATCTCCCTGGCTGATATATTCTAATATATCTCAACTGATGCGTAACTCCCATTTCAGAAAGTAATATCAGCAAACTATTTCTCCATCAGTTTCAGTACGGGGACTAACTAAACAAACTTTTTGCTCTAAAAACTTCAGAAGCTTGATATATAAAACCGCATATAGTGTTATCACTGCTTATTTTCATCCATAAAGCCACCTGAGAGATGCAATATCCATGGACTGATATTTAGTCTCCCAAGCATGATTCTGCCAACTTAATGCTGTAGCACTGCCGCTGTACAGAATTACCAAAATTTCAGTGAAACAAGCTGGAATAATTAAGCTATTTCTTTTATGTTTTTGGGGCGTCATTCCTACGTGTAAAACATTCCATCATGAGCAAGATTTTGGTGTACACTGTGCTGATTATTATTATTAATTTTTAAATAATGCCTTTGAAATCTTAGGGGTTTGCCTACTTCAATACCGTAGCCCTGTTCCAAATTAATGTGGAGAACGCCCGTGGGACAGCTAGATTTTCATCTCCTGTTGAGATCCTTCAGTGTGACTCTCCATCATTATGTACCACTATAAAATTTCTTTTGTACAAAAAGAGTTATTTCAGCTTGCATGCCGTATTTTCTTCCCTTGACAAATCAAAGCTGGTTTTACTTATGTTTACTGTGTGGTCTACTGCTATTGTATGCCGGCTTAGCTGGGAAGCTGCATTTCCACCCTGGATGTTTTCCATGTTCTGATCAATTCTGTCATGCAATTTTTGCCTTTTTTACCCTGAAGCTTCTGGCATCTTGTTTAATATATTTTATTATCCAGAGCGTCAACAGTGAAATAGTAAAACTTAAATTTTGACTTGGAGTAAACAGCTTAGAGAAAACACTTGGCATTGCAAGTTGAATTTATTCTTAAAATCCCACTATTTCACAGTGTCTGTAGTGCATGTATAATTCTGCACCATGAACAAGGATTTTACGTTGTCATTTTGGGCTGGTGGATTCTCGTCATACCCTTTCTTGAAAAGCAATTTGTACAGACAATGGGTGTCAATGAAGTATTAGACACTTACATGTAAGACGACTTACATCTCTCCACTTATTCCAAACAAACTACATAATTGTATAGAAGCTTCATGAATCACAGCTTATGTTCTTATGTCATAGTTTTGGGAAAAGGATTAAAATACTTTAACACGAAAAGCATTTAAAATTTCCAAAGGCCGAACATTATATATACATATAATAAAAAAGAAACAAAAATGTTATCAGACATTCATTTCTACCACATTTTTTAGGACCTATATCAAGGATGCCACAAAGACACAAAACATCCCCTTATAAATTAACGTTATTCTATTCATCAGTTTACTGAAAACATGCACAGATCAGTCACAGAGCATGCAGCATGCAGTAAATGGAGAGCAGAGGTTAATAACCTGGAAGCATAGGATCTGAGAATGTGAGAACAAGTTAAAGACAAGAGTTCCTCTCCATTGTCACTGAGGGTCGAGAAGCAATGCTGCAGCGTGGAGCAGTGAGAGTGGGGGAAATACAGTTTGTCCAAGACATATACATATCTCCGCAAGTGGCGGCAGGTATAACTGAAAGACAAGGGTAAAGGGAGAAAAAACAGAAAAAAGAGGTATTTTCCTTTAAGAAAGCTAATTCATGGTTTAACGTCCCTTGGTTTTTGTGCCAAGAGTCAATGGATGATGCCAAGAAAGCAATGGAGCAGTTTGACATAGAATAACATAGTTTCAAAGGACAGACAGATCCATTAACCCATGCCCATTCAGTGGTTCTGTCGCTACTGCAAAGGGACAAACTGGATGAGAACGTAGCCTGTAATGGGAGGAGAAGAAACTACCCAGAAACTTCAGCCAGGGGTTTCATGCCCTGTTGGGGTAGACACAGTGTGAGACAGGGCCAGCACTTCACTGACAGCTTTGGTGCCATCACCTCCTCCTGGCTCAGCATCGATTGGCCTGAGCACAGGAGGAACAGTTCCCGTGGGCAGGCAGCTCTCAGAGCCAGCTCCGGGTGTTGGTGGAGCTGCTGGCTCAGGCGTCACACTTTGGAAACCAAATCTTCAAGTGTCACCTGCCCTCTTGGGTATTCGTACAGTACAGCCAGTGCAATTCCGCGATCCCTCCTTCCACCATTTCAGACTGTAAGGGCAATGCTGTTTCTGTTTGCAAAGGTGAACCTATTTATCAAAAGGTGTGATTTTAAACCCGTACCAAGAGCAATGCCACCCCATAAACCTGTGTTTTATAACTTGCATCACAGCCACTGTGACCAACATACCTTAAATCATAGCAAGGACTATGCATCTCCATTATTTAAATCCTCTAAGCTAAACCTGTGTTAAATCACGGCTTATATCCCTCAACAGATATGTACGTTCAGAAAATTTCTCATCCAACTTCCACTGATTGAGGATATTGACTTTAAAATCACGTAGTTGAGTCACCAGAAATCACTTTTCCAGTAGCCACTGCATCTACAGATATAAGTTACTGAAATTTTTTGTTTCCTGTGTTTTATGGGTCACATTCCTTCTACTTTACAACAAAAGGCAATCTTTAACTACAATACAGTACAGAAAAAATTTACAAAGTATTGCTGAAAAAGAACATCATATTTGATTGATGGGGTGTGTGTGTGCATGTATTGTTCATGCATTCTGTTTACTCAAAGCACAAAACTATAGTTCATACTGTACTAAAATCCCACACCAGAAGTAATTCCCTCTTACAGAAGTAAAAGCTATCTGATCAACCCTTTGACTTCTGATAATAAACCACTCCAGTGTCAAGTTCCAATAGCCAAGAAGTAGTGCCTGACTACACAGGTATGGGAAATCATGGTGGACTAGAGTTATCCTAACTAAAAGTACATATATTCCATATGCTCCATTGAACATTAAGTTATTTACATTCTTTTCTTTAATAGCTATGGCCTATTAAAGCCACAGAACCCCCAAATTTTCAGATCTAAATCAAAAAAGGTTAGCCATCAGTATTTTACAGACTAAAGTGAGAGCATCCTTTTCTATCTGGTAGTTATCTATCTCTCACATCAGATCAGCTATGTGATTCCAGAATAAAAACTGGATAAGAAATGAATAGGAACATAGAAACCCAACATCATCTTTAAAATAAGTGCAGATGCTTCAAGTGAAGCTGCTCCAAACCGACAGGCATCAAGTCAAAGCATCAAATTCAATCCTGAAGAAGTCAGAAAGTGGCATTTAGAAGTCTCCGAGGATTTACTCCCATAGGTGGTTTTCTGTGGGTTTCTTGTTTGTTTTTCTACTTTTTCTACCACGCAGAGATGTTGGGGAATTGAAAGGGAGAAACAAAAATTGAACAGAACACCAAAACCAACACAAAAAAGGCTCATTTGCTAACCATGGATAATGTGTGGTTTTGAACAAAAAATGTATCATGAGGATTGTCTTATCCTCATGCCATTCTCCTGTCCTCCCCCTCAAGAGCTTTTTACATTTGTTTGAACCAGCAGTAGTTAAAATGAACGCTCTCATCATCACTCTGACCCCAGACAGGGCAAAGACCTTTGCTGTACACACTCTTCACTGTCAGCTACCCACACACACGTAGGGGAAACATGTAATTTTTATATGTGTATAAAAATTAACCCAATAGATCTGTATTTATTTGTAACTTTGTGCAGATTTGATGAAGGCAAAGGGAAGTTTGCTTTCCACACAGTCTGGACAATCCCCAACGAGGGCACCAAAGAAACACTTCTAATCAATGCGAGTTTGACGTCAATGTCAGCTGAAGGTGGAGATTAGCAATGAACTGAACAGCACTCGTGTGATGGTAGAGTCACATCCCACCTGCATATAATATTTTCAGTGGGAAGAGACATACAACAATCATCTAATCCAGCTTTCTGACCAACTCAAGGCTGACCAAGTTCACACACGTTTTTAAGGGCATTGTCCAAATGCCTCTTGAGCACTGACTAGCTAGGAAGCCTGTTCAAGGCTTTGACCACTCTCCCTGCAAACAAATGCTTCCTAATGTCCAGACTAACCTTCACTGATGCAGCTTTGAACCATCTCCAAGCACCCTATCACTGGATCCCAGTGAGAGGAATTCAGCACCTCCCTTTCCACATCCCTTCCTCAGGAAGGTGCATAGAGCCTATGAGGTTGGTCCTTAGCCGTCCTTTCTCCAAACTAGATGAGCTTGAATTCCTTAGCTGCCCCTCATCGGACATATCTTTGAGATCTCTCACCAGCTTGTTGCTCTCCTCTGGACACATTCAGACACATCGAAGGACTTTCACGTCCTTTCTAAATGGTGGGCCCCAGCACCGCACACAGACCTCAAGGTGAGGCCACATCAAAGCTGAATTCAGCAGGACCATCACCTCTTCTCATCGTCTGGTTTTACTATGTTTGATGCACCCCACGACACACTTTGCCCTCTTGGCATGAACGGATGCTGTGGCTTTCTGCAGCTTTACTGAGTCTCCCTGATCATCTGGAAGCTCTCCGATGACCGTGTGCGAAACATGCAGATCATCCAACCAATAAACAAACAAGACTTTGCTAAAGAGTATTTCAAACCTGCTGTTCCTCTGTTTGTCAATGTCTCAAATGGCCATTGCAATTGGTTTGGTTCAGGCGATCATATCACTTCCGAATTTTAACTCAAACTCCATGCAATCCAAGAGGTGTACACAAGACTACAGCCATAGACTGCACAGAAAAAATAAGACTATATAGAAAAAATAAGACCTAAAAAAATCCATGGATATGCTCATATTAATTTTTTTCACCCACAATTTCAAGAACAGACTTGAACGAGACAACAGCACTAAGCAAAACATGCAAAGCCACTTACATCCTTATTTATTTAAACCAGAATGCTGTTATTTTCCCTAGTGAAGTCAACTGCCATTTTAAAATAAATATATCAAGGACAAAAGCGCAAACAGCACCACCAGGCTGACATCTTTTTGACAACACAGAAATGAAGTAAATCAGGCAGGATATAGAAAAGCAGCACAAAGCCGGTACTCACTAATGCCCTTATGAGTACAACCTAGTCTGAAACAGCATCTAGACCATTCAAAAGAAAAATTCCCAGTGCTAATGTTTAAGTAATTGTAATTCGTAGTCTTCCTCAAGGTGCATGCCAGATTTTATGAAGGATATAAATCTTTAATGGTACTGCGAAAACATAAGGTCTTGAAGACATACGTGCCACATGTATCAGCTCAGAGAAACTAGATTAATCTGCTGCAATAAAAAAAGCCAATTCTGCTAAGCCTGATTAAATATTTAGGTCATATTGTTTCTGCAGCAGAATTTGAAAAATGCACAGCAAATAACATCTTTTGTGGAGTTTGACGACTTAATCATTGTATTTTCCAAAGGCAAGTTATGCTACAACATGACTTTACGGGAAGGCCAATGTGAAAGCTTTGTTTAAAAAAGAAACAATGCAAGGAGAAGCTAATTAAACTAGCACATGTTAGTCAGCACCCCAAACTACCTATGTACATGTGGGGAGAATGTTGTGATGTGCTGTGAACATTCTACTACTATTCATGCTGGATAACTTGTGTTCTAGGCAGTCCTATTAGTCCTTTCTCTTACATTCCCATACCAAACCCAAACAAAATACATTCTTGTACTCAAATACTACACAGATGACGACAACAATTTATTAGATCACTCACTCCGTGAGAATGGTTTATTTATGCTCTGCCTAAAGTATCACCTATTAATGCTATTTCATACAGTAAAAACACTGGACAGGTAAACCGACAAAAGCTATCTGCCTTCTTGCCAACAGTAAAATAGATTGCATACCTCATCTGAAATTAGAATTTTGGATTGAAGTTTTCATTTCTGTGTAACCCTCTACTGCTGCTGATGTGACCAACTATGGTGCTGATGAACCATAGCAGAAAGACTACTATATATTTGTTTTTTAGTAACAAGACTGTTAAGAAAGCCTGACAGGCATATGCCCATGCAATCGTGGTCTGGGGTTCTTTGGGGTGGTTTTCTGTCAATGTGGTATTAGCAAAATTAAGCTGCTTAAAGGTACAATAAAAGTCAGTATTGGGGATGCAGAATATTGCATTGGCCTTCACCATACTAGAAAACTTAAAACAATTCCTCCTTTTCAGCCAGTTTCAATATGTTTTTAACTCTTCTTACCTTAAGAGTCCTAATTAAGGTTGAAAAGGACCCTAGGAGGCCTCGAGCCTGACCTCCTGCTCAAAGCAGGGTTAACACTGAATCCAGGCCAGACCAGGGATCTGTCCAGTTGGGTCTTGAAAGTCACCAGGGACAGAGACCCTATGACTCCTCAAAACTGCTTGCCAATGCTCCCCTGACCATGAATAATTCTTGCCTTCCATCAGGCTGGAACCTCCTGACTTCAGTTCATGACCATTCATTCTCATCTTCCTGCTACACACTTCTATACAGAGCTTGGTTCTACGTTCTCAGTAATCCACTCCTATGAGTGTAGGAATGCTGCTAACCTTTCCTCTGAAACTCTTGCCATAGCCTTGCCTTGACACCTTCTTTCATCCAAACTAAAAAAGCCTAAATCCCTCAAGACCATCCTCCCATCTTATAGAAAGCTCTCCAGCCCCTAACCATTGTGGCAGTCTTCCACTGAACTTGCCCCAGTCCAGAAACACCTTTCCTATGTCCAGGGGCCCAAACCCTGGCTGCAGTTCTCCAGACGCGATCTAACAGAAAGTCAGCGGTCTTGCAATGGCAAGAGTCCGAGATGTGTTTCAACAGGTCCCCATAGATATGAGGAAGAAGTTCTTTACTGAGCGGGTGGTGAAGCACTGGAACAGGCAGCCCAGAGAAGTGGTGAATGCTCCATCCCTAGCAGTGTTCAAGGCCAGGCTGGACAGAGCCCTGGGCAACATGGTTTAGGTTGAGGTGTCCCCGGCCATGGCAAGGGGTTGGAACTTTATGATCTTAAGGTCGTTTCCCACCCAAACCATCCTGTGATCCTATGATAGATGTGTACGTGTCAGTTCTGAAGTAATCCCTGACTTGATCCTTTTCCACTACTAGCACGTTCCTTCCTCCTTGATCCTCATCTAACTTCCAAACCTAAGTAACAGGGCGACTTCTCTAAAAATACTTCATTCTTGAATGCCTACTTTTGAGATACAAGTATCACTAAATTTACATCTTATAGTGTAGAGTGATGACAGGATTTTAAATTACATTATTGCAAAACAGCAGTCTGGGGGCAAGGGGTCGTTATAGGGTTAAAGGTGCTGTAACAAGAGGGAAGGGAGAAACATGAAAATTATTTAAATACTTAAGTGATTATTTGTGATAATGTGTTACAGACGTTAAGTTCCCATGCCCTGAAGCAGCACTCTGTCACAGTACTGGCCAAATGTATGTAACAGGCTTCTCAGAGGAATATTATCTTTATGCATGAAAGTATTTACAGTGAAGGAAAGCAAGGAAATGAAAACCAAACAAGTTCAGGAGATGCTTGATAGACTGAAAATAAAATTATAAATATATGAGATTCTGCTATGGAAAGGCCAAATCAGCCCTGTACAGATGAAGTTCTATCAAAGAGAACAAAAGAATTTGTATATTAGAAGCAGACACAAGCAACTGATGACCCGTAACAAAAAAAGTATATGAAAGAGCTCAGAGGAAGCATCTATTCATCACTGATGTTTCAGACACAGAGCAAAGGCTTTAATCACCCAGATGCACTGGTTACTTGCAAGGCGCACATCCCTGGCAGCTTAAGAGATGCTACCATGGGAATGTTGCTTTTGAAACCTCCTGCGCATTTATCCTTTGGCTAGACACTTGCGATAATTCACAGGCTCTGCATGGGATTACAGGAGGTGCTACAACACCTGCATTAACACAGACATTTGCATCTCAGTCTGCATGAACCTGAAAATCCTCCATTGGGAGGCAACAGCTACAGCACAGTAAGAGAGGACATCGCTTCTCTGAGCCCTCGCTCTGTTCTGCAGCAGCGTTCACCCATCTGAGCCCATGTAAATTGCGGCACTGGCAGAAAGACTTCCTTGTGGACCCAAGAGCACAATTAATGAGCTACAGAAACATGTCTCTACATAACTTCACAGCAAATTTATTTATTCATTGTAGAACTAAGTGTATTTATTTTACCTAAAAGCCTGTTCTTTCCTAAACTTGCTGAAGGCCATCACCATTAAAAAGAATGAGTCATTCAACAGTTGTAAAGAACTGATGCACATTAAAGTTGTTAAATATCCATTCTTCCTATAGTTTCACCCTCCACTTAAAAGAGTCAGATGTTTCAAAGTGCAATATTCTCTTTGCGAGCCACACAAGCTACGTGAAAGTGCATGGTGGTGGTAGGAATCATGGAATGGCTTGTGTTGGAAGGGACCTTAAAGCTCATCCAGCTCCAACCCCTGCCATGGGCAGGGACACCTTCCACAAGAGTAGCCTGCTCCAAACCCCTGTGTCCAACCTGGCCTTGAACACTGCCAGGGATGGGGCAGCCACAGCTTCTCTGGGCACCCTGTGCCAGCGCCTCAGCACCCTCACAGGGAACAGCTTCTGCCTAAGAGCTCATCTCAATCTCCCCTCTGGCAGGTTAAAGCCATTCCCCTTGGCCTGACCCTACATCCCTTTTCCAAAGCCCCTCTCCAGGTTTCCTGGAGCCCCTTTAGGCACTGGAGCTGCTCTAAGGTCTCCGCTTCAGGAGCCTTCCCTTCTCCAGGCTGCCCCAGCCCAGCTCTCTCAGCTTGTCTCCAGAGCAGAGCTGCTCCAGCCCTCGCAGCATCTCCATGGCCTCCTCTGGACTTGGTTGAGCAGGTTCATGTCCCTCTTGTGTTGTTGCTCCAGAGCTGAATGCACTTCTGCCTTTGATTCAACGAGTACAATCTTGGCTCGACTGCTGAAGAGACTCAAAAATTTCCTGAACTGTTATCACCTATTCCTAAAATGAGTTAATAAGACAGTTTCAAAAACCTATCTTAACGCGGGGTCTGAATGAACCAAAAAATTTCCATGTGTGGTGGAAAGGAAGATTTTCAGGAGCAATTTGGAGGGCACCGACACACTTAATTTGGGTGTAATTTGGAACTGCTCTGCTTCCCTCCTTGCACCCACTCATACCTACCCTGGCTTCACGCACTTGGAAAGTAAAATTAGTTCACTGAACCGCAATGCTGGAACAATGTCAGACATACATAACGACACGAGTTTAATGAGAAATAGGCATCAGCCTGACAAGAAAGAAAAAGAATTATTTCACAATCAATACTTTTTGTTTCATACTAATGCTGACTTACAGCCATAATGCTATTTTAATTGTCAGATAAATCCATGTAAGTTCATCACTCATTCACTTCTTTAGATCACAGCCCACAGTTTTTTCCAAAGAGATTGTTTCTAAAAAGGAAAGAGTACACGTTGTGTCTGAATAAAGCAGATAAGCCCAACACCCTGCAAGTGAAGATAAAAGACAGGTTCACTCAAGTCATTATCTCAAGTCACCTCTAAGTACGCTCCATTCAAAGCATACTGAGGAGACACGGCGACAGCCTCTAGGATTCTACTAGAATAGCAAATAATAGTTTCTAAGAGAAAATCAGAATACTCTGTTTTTTTCTTAAATCTCAGAAAATCTTACGCAGGACAATTTATTGCTATAAAACAAGACTGTAAGATTCACATCTTCAGGGTTCTGTACCTTAGACAACCAAATCCCAAACAACACAGTGGTATACAACCCAGTAAACATTTTAGTGGCCTTAACCTTTTCTTCCAGGCCAGGTAAAAGCAATCAAACTTGCAGTAGCTGGACTGCAACAATGCTATTAGCTTTCTTATTTTTGCTTTCTTTCCCTTTTAAACATGCAGAAAACTGAAGTGCCATGACTCGGAACCACAGTCTACTCTGCAAACTCATCTGTAAAACAACAGTGTAAGTGTATCCCAAAATGTTATTTCTGTACAGGTTTCCTCAAGTATTTCTTCCTCTCCACTGTAACATATTTGCAAGATCATCAGTTTAAGAAGCTGTAAGGTTCCACTAAAAAAAGTGTTATTCCCCAATTTTAAAACTATTATCAAATAGTACTGTTTTCAAAGAGCGTATGTGTCATGACAACTATGAATGGGATATTCATAATAATTAAAGATAGGACAACAGGGCTTTCTACCTCCAGATTGCCACTCTGACGAATGCAAGTGTCTGTGTGATGCTCTAGATTCCCTGAGATGAGTATCAAAACTTCACTTCTACAGCTTCAAGACAATGAGGACTGTACAATTTCCTGGGTGGCAGAAGAACAATGAATTGCAGTAATGACTTCCCCCCAGAAAACGACAGCGCTATCAGGATGGCTATGTATTACCAGTCAGCAGAAACACAAAAAGTGGTCAAGGGAAGAGCAAACTATCTTGTCTGAAGCTGAGTTTTTAGAGCGGCACATATTTAGATATTAAAAACCTTTTTAGGCTGGATGAGTGATAAGCAACGCTATTTGTAAGAAGTCCTATGCCGTGACATACAAAGCAGAGAATAACAGTTCAACCAATATGCTCCACATGAGAAGACCCCAAGACAGAGAGAAGTAATCATGTGCCCAAGACTACTCTGTGGTTCACACCATTCCAATCTATCTCAAAATAAAGCTATGAGCCTGTCCATCTGGGAATTCTCCATAACCTATGAACCTGGGAGTCCCAGGCTCTGAACACTTCTAATGGCATGCAGGGCACTTAACTGCTCACACCAGATGGGTTTGAGGGTATTACTGTCCCATCAGGTGCCCACTCAGAATCCCCAGCAGGTTCAACCAGGCTTAAACCAAGTTCAATGATATTTCCATGTTGGAAACAGCTGATATCAGCCTAAAACCTCACCTCCATATGTTACACACAGGCAAAAACAGGCAAGCCCACATGGAGTACTCTTCTTTCTGTACTCCTCTTTCTGTTGGAACATCTGGAGCAGTATTTTAACACTGCTTGACCGTGACAACACTCAATGCATGGTAACAAAGGATGCTTCACTCCTTTAAAATATTAACCCCATAATATTTGCATTGCTAAGTCATATCACCAAGATGACATTTGCTACCAACTTTCTCATTTCCCATACCTCACCAATTGTCGTCTCCCCTTTTGTCATAGCCTTTCCTACTAATTGCAATGACACCTCCCAATTTTGAAATGGCTGATCAGCTTATAAGCTTCCCCACAGCTAATCTAGGTCAACATGCTACTAATAAGGCCAGCATATGTTTCTTTTATTTAACTCTATTGAGATCTTTATAAATTGCTTCTGTCTCCCAACAAAAGCCACCCCACAGATTCAGGAGCCTCTGTACGTGTAAGCAAGAAGAGTGTCAGAATGGAGGATGAAGGGCATAAAAACCACCTGCAAACAGGCTCGTGTGCCTGTGTGTCTGCAAACAGCTCGTAAAAGAGCAATCCAAAGCTACCCTAGGTTGACCACTTGATGCAGAAATCTCTCCAGGTATCCTGCTGCGCATGCAACTTCTACTACTGACAGTCCACAGAGTAAAAGCACAGCTCAGTCTACAACAGAGCTGTTGGACGATCTGTTTGCACGGTGTCCTCTTTCAAACATGGCCTGAATATGAGAATACCATGAAAGCCCTTCTTCTGAGAAGCTGTTAGTTTTCACTCTACTTTATTAGTTGTTGAAATAGCTAATAAAAATGGGATTATCACTTTTGTAACTGTACTGCATGGGGGATAAGAAAAAATATTACTATAAAGCAGTTTCTCATTAATGAAGAATCATTTTATATCCAGGTTAGATAATAAATGTCTTCTCCTACAAACCAAAATGCTACAAAACTATTTTCAAAGTTAAGCAGCACTAAAATGTCCTTGAGGTTTTTAATTCTTACTTCTGAGGCAATGTCAACCAGTCAGTTCTACAGCCTCCTATACTGAAGAGAATTTATTGCTAAAATCTCACAGCACAAGGTAAATGACAGCAAAGTGAAGGACAAGGGGAAGGGGGGTAAATCAACACAAATATTTCTAAGTAACAAATTCATCAGGCAGAGTACTATTTGGCAATGAAAGTTTGCTCAGATGAACAGGTCACTTGCTACTGCTTTACACCCAACACAGAAAATCAAACAAGCTCACTGAGCGGCAGATAAATCACCTGAAGCCATGCCCACAGAAAGATGCTTCCTGTTTATTTCAGTGACATGATGTCTGTACGAAAATATTTGGGGACAGGAACCACCGAAAGCCACTGTTTGTATCAACAGGTCCTCCCAAGTACTGAATCAAAGTCCAGGGCTGCAGGGCATACTGCACACTCATGCCCTGCACCATGAGCACTGCCAACCAAATCCAACATGCGCCCAACACCAAAAAAACCTTCATTTAAAAAACTTAGGAAATAGTCATACTGTTGAGATAACTTTCATGAAGGTAATTTCCTTCCAGCACAGCCATAATCCACAGGTGATGCAAAAGAGAAGAAAAAATTACCTACTATTCCTGAACAGCTCAGACCAGAGATATTTACATTTTACGATCAGAAACCATGGATTGGTGAATACGCCTCCCTCAGTATCTTCAGAGGCACGCCTCAATGGTTTAGTGAAACTGTTCATTAACATCAATCCCTTTCTTTTCTCTCTTCTTTTTGTTATAAAATAGAAGAGGACAGCTGATGCTCAGAGGGTTCAGTATTTAACAGCCCTGGCCACAGGACATTAATTCCAAGCACCCTTTTTAGAGCTTAATCTTTTATTATTGTATAGCTTGACTTGTGAAGTCTCTTGATCTACAGTGGTGTGAGAGCAGAAGCAGCCTCTTTTCTCTAGGGTGTGCTATTATGAGCACTCTATTACGATTAAGAGATCAGTAAACTGAGATTTAATTTAACGGTCCAATTAAGATTTGAACCCAGAATATAAAAGACTTGTCTACTAATCACTCCTACGGTGGCATTAAAGCCATTAAAGTCTGGGCTCCCAGCGTGCATGGTATGATGCAAACCTGTATGCTTCAAAGCACCCTTGGAGCCACACAGCTCTAAGTAACAGAAATCCCTTATTACAACAGTAATACAAGAAGGAGGAACTAGTATTCATGTTCTGTGTTAATAAAGGTATAGGTTGGCTATTCTGCTATATATATTTTTCTTCTTTTTAATGAAAACTGAAAGCTGACATTTCTGAAATTAGATTTTTTCCAAAATAATGTTTCATAGGGTCAAAGCGCTCCAACCCCTAAATTTGGAACAATTTCAGGAAATTCTCTATCTGAAAAATAGCTCTAATTTAACACCATTCACTCCCCTGCTCTAAGAAAGAAGCCAGCAAGGTGAGTTTCGTAGAAATACTACATACTGTATTCACTTTGCTCCATTTACGTATCTCATTTAAAGTTAAAAATGCTGACTAAGCAAACATTTTACCATTTAAAAATCATAATTCCTGTAAAAGAAGCAACTCTTTTGTTCCTATACTTTCACATGAGAATTAAATTACAAATCAAACAGCTCTGAAGCATTCATGAAGCAACTTGGGGTTTTATTCCAAGTTTTTCTCCCTAAGAAGTGACTCTGATTTGGGTAACTCCATTTCATAGTTTTCTGCACCAACTGCCCCATTGCTCTCCTCCAGCAAAAGAGGAAGCTGTATGTTAAAGAACTTCTCAAAAGCACCATGGACATGAAGGAAAATAGGCAGGAAAACCAAAATACTCACAGGATGCAAAGCCACATGGGAGAGAACTTTGTATATCTTCCTATGTGAAGATAAACAGCCTAATGAGTTTCGAGCTAGCAATTACATCTCATTATTGACACTGCTAAAAAATTTATTAAGCAATTGGTAAATTCTAATTTTATCACATTCACACCCCAACAACTTCAGATTTTTCAGTCAAACATGGACCCCAATAACAGGTCAGATCACAAGTATCTGCTCCATAAAAGTGTTTCTTCTTTGCTGAACACACACACTGAACTATCTGAATAATCAAACTCCTAGCAAACTCAAGATGTTTTCTATACACAGAGATCCTTGCTGAAGAAACCGTAGGTTTAAAAACGCTTCACATATATATATACACAAATATAAAATAAATAAAAATATTTTCAATAAATACTCATAAGACAGAAAAAACAAGGCATGGTATCAGACATAATTAACACATGCATCACGGAGTCATCATCACAAACACAGCTACATGTGAAAAAACAGATTTGTTTCCTCCTTATCCCTAACTTATAAAAGCAATAACTGACATAATCTAGGGGAAAGCAGAGAGAAGTAATATGATTTCTTCTTTTAAAGACAATACAATACGAAAATTGGCAATAATAAGAACTAATCTGATTACTTACAGCCTATAAATGCTAGGCAGCAAATACAGTATGTGATGCACTCCACCAAATAACACGAGGGATATTACAGAGATGTGCAATTGTATAAAGATGACTGTAAAAGGAAAACACTGCAAGAAAAATGTAGCTACTTTATTAAGGGGAAATGAGAACTAACCAAAATCCAAATTCACAAACCCAACAGACATTTACATCGTAAGCAAAATTCATTCTTGGAAAAGCAGCAAACTCTCTTCTGCAGACAAACTATTTTTCATTCCTGCAAACCCAAGCACTCAAGAATTATACCGGTACCAAAGAATAATGCACACATCTAAATCATTAAAAATCATGTGCTAATATGGAAAAAAATAAATAATTCACAACATGTTTGAATAATTCACTTTTTAACCTGCAGTTACTGTCTGGATCACAAATGTTTTACACCACTCTGAACATCTGACTCAGAGCAAGCAGAGCCATCATCAAATAAACGGCTGATAAACTTGTAATCGTTGAAAAGCTGAAACACCTTGAAAACACTGAAATATGGATGGACATTATTCCATGCGTTCGACACTGTCCCACACGACATCCTTGTCTCTAAGTTGGAGAGACATCAATTTGATAGGTGGACCACTCGGTGGAGAAAGAACTGGCTGGATGGCCTCATGCAAAGAGTTGTGCTCAATGGCTCAATGTCCAGTTGGAGACCAGTAACAAGTGGTGTCCCCCAGGGATCGGTGTTGGGACCGGTCTTGTTCAACATCTTTGTGGGTGACATGGAGAGTGGGATTGAGTGCGCCCTCAGCAAGTTTGCCAATGACACCAAGCTGTGTGGTTTGGTTGATACATTGGAGGGAAGGAATGCCATCCAGAGGGACCTTAACACGCTTGTGAAGTGAGCTGATGTCAACCTTATGAAGTTCAACCATGCCAAGTGCAAGGTCTTACACCTGGGAAAGACTCTTCATTAGGGACTACAGTGATAGGACAAGGGGTAATGGGTTAAAACTTAAACAGGGGAAATTTAGATTGGAAATAAGGAAGAAATTCTTTATTGTAAGGGTGGTGAGGCACTGGAATGGGTTGCCCAGGGAAGTTGTGAATGCTCCATCCCTGGTGGTGTTCAAGGCCAGGTTGGACAGAGCCTTGGGTGGCATGGTTTAGTGGGAGGTGTCCCTGCCCATGGCAGGGGGGCTGGAACTGAATGATCTTCAGGTCCTTTCCAACCCTAACTATTCTATGATTCTATGATTCTCTATTTTTAAAAACTAGCTACATGGTTTCATATGCAGGAATATAAAACACAGAGCTCCATGCACCTATTATGAAAATTCAGAGACTTCTCTGGGAAAAAATCAAGTTAAATGACCACTTACGAGAAATGCATTTTCTCCTTATGCCATGTGTATTTTTTACTCTCTGCAGCACTAATGATAGTAAGCTTTTTTCTCATCCAGCATGAAATTTGCTCATCAAAGACACTTGCAGCTGGTATGCACTTAATAAATACATTGCAGCAGCAATACAACATTTCTACAAACTCATACATTACAACTTAAACACAGGTTTAAACCCAGCATAATCTTCAACTGAGTTTAAAAAGTGCAGTTTAAATCAACATCATGTATTCTTGTTCTTAACGAACCTCCATAATTATCTTCACTCTAGAAAACCCTGACAGACTTCTGTAAGAGGAAACTACCAGAAAAATTAAATTACTAGATTAGGAAACTGCAGAAACAAAATGGTTTTGTTGGCGAGGTGAAACTTCTCAAATACACCTGTCTCAAATGCACCTGTCAGACTGGATGGGAATTTTTCTTAGTAGCTTAAGAAGCATAATTGACTCTAAAAATTGATGAAGACTTTGATGAAGAGCACAAAGGGAAAGAAAGGCTTCATCCTCCTCCCAGATGAGAGAAGGCAGACTTGGGGATCGACACTGATGCAGTCTCCCTTTACAAGCACGGGTATTTAAGTACAATACTTACAGCTGTATTAAAAAAAAAAAAAGAAGACAAACCCAACATTGAGCAAATCTGGTGCTCAGTGTTATGCTCCAGGGCATCACACAACTTCCAGGCTGGCCAACCAGTGAGAAGTAGGGTTGCTATCTCTGGTCTTCCAGTCAGACACAGAATAGGCACAGATGGCTGTAGGTGTCATGCTTTGTTCTCCTAACAGGTATAGCAGGGCTACAATGACACGCAAGCACCACATATGGCATCCCACAGCATGCAAAAGTCTCTGATCTGTATCCCTTTTAAGTACACCTTTTTTCCCTGATTCCACCTGACACCTGTGAGCATCAGGAGGATCACAGAATCACAGAATCATGGAATGGTTTGGGTTGGAAGGGACCTTAAAGCTCATCCAGTTCCAAGCCCCTGCCATGGGCAGGGACACCTTCCACTAGAGCAGGTTGCTCCAAGCACCATCCACCTGGCCTTGAACACTGTCAGGGATGAGGCAGCCACAGCTGACAAACCTCTTTCTTCATACCATTCTGCAAACCCTGCTGAACTCTCTATGATTGCCAAAGACATCTACAAGACCTGACAGATATAATTATGTGCCATCTTTTGATATTTAAGTTCCTTATGTCACCTACCAGGGAGAAGTGCAACCGATAAAAGTGTTCTTAGCAGCGCACACAGCTCTGTGTCTGAACAGCTGTGGTGAGACAGTGTATTAAAAAAGAAAACTGGATAGTATTTCTAGCCTTATAAAGTCATTTAATGTTAAATGTGCATGTCTGATTAGCGAGGCGTAAGGCAACCTCTAGTGGTATATGCCTGCTCAGAAAACAGCAAACATTCCAGCACATGAACCTATAGGAAAAGTGATTGCCTTAAGTAATCAGTCATTTTCTTGTCACTGATTGACATGGTGATGAGATGTCAGAATACAGCTGTTCAGGGACAGACTCTCCATTTCCACGTGTGTCATATACTGGAGAACATAGGCTGGCAGTAGAAAAGCCAAAGATCCTGAAAGCTGTTTCCAAATAGGTTAAAGGAATTAATGCCGACTAACTGAAGTTTTAAGAGACAAATCGAATACCTGCCCTAATATTGCAGTTATGGCTTCACTTTTTGGTAACTGGACTTGTAGAACAGAAACGAAGCAAAGGAAAAACCTACACTCACTGCAGGTAAGTAACACTCCACCTGGCTGTGCTTTACCACTTAGAGACTATACAGCCGCTTCTGGTAATCATTTGTGACAATAACGACATCAACACACATTTTATTTGTTTATAATAAGTCTACCAATATAATTTAAAGATACTACAAATGTCAGCACTCCACAAATACGACAGAGACACAGTGCAGTGCAGTATCACCCTTGGCACTATTGTGATAAAATAGCTCTGTGTAATTAGAAACAAACCACTGCTAACAGTGGATAGAGAAGGGAAGGATTGTGAAGTCAGGGTAATCTACAATAGAAGACATCCAACATTGAGTGAACAGTACGTTGGATCTTACTATAAAACATCTATTACATCTATTTTTACTTCCAGCAGCTGCTTGTGATAGATTTATACAAATCTATCAATTTTCATGCTTTCTGTGACACAAATTACCCAACATTATGAAGCTGTATTTTGCTGAGATCTTAAGTACACTACATTGAATATTCCCAGCTAATTCTTCCAGAGAAAATAGTCTTCAGAATTTAAAACAATTGGCAGTCTATGCTCAGAATAGGATTAGGAAAAAGCCTGCATGGAAATGGAATTACTTCTCACATTAAGGAAGGACTCATTAGAGCATCTGGTGAGGCTTCAATTATAACTGTTCAGTTATATTGCTAAGCAGATTTTAAGTTAAGTGTGTCATAGCTACTTAATTTAAAAACCCTATACCCTAAAATACTTCATACAATACAAAATACCATCTTCTTTTTGGGCTCCTCCTTTACTGAAACAACTTTTTCATTACAGACACTGTGGTTTCTTCTCTCAGAGATGCTTGCACTCTGATGGTAGAACCAGAATAGGAATTTATATAGAAATATTCTGCTTTGGCAACATGGAGAAAGCTGGGTCCATCAGCTCTGGCTAAGTTTAATACTGGCTAACAGGCTTCATAAAGTAGGAAAACAAAGGACAACGTATGCCACAAAACATCAATCTCTTATGAAATGTGTATTCCTACTGCTGTTCTTAATAACTGAAACAGAACAAATCTGCAGATTTTGAGAGGAAATTGGGTTAAAATACTTCCTTTATGGTGCTAAAGCCTGACAGCGAACCCAAGGTTGTAAAGCTCCTGAGAAGAAAACGCTACCATACTCGTAGTAAAATCATACAGGAGACAAGCTGCCCTTGCAACTGACTCTGCCTTCCAGCCTGCTCATCTTCTAGCACCACAGGACGTTTTACAACAGAGTTAAACACAGTTTTATAGTAGGGTCTTTTGATTTACATGCAATCGTGATCTTGGTGACAAATTAAATCTCAAACTTGGTGGCCATTTCTGCCTATTTTCCAGATGTACTGGTTTTTAACTGCAGGATAAGCTCTTCCTTCCCTAACCCTCCTCCTGTTTTCCTGTTTCTTTTCAAAGTAAAAGTCACCTCTATTATTTCCACAATAATAATAATATGAAGCATCTGGCAACAAGGGAGAAGCTTAAAATTAACAGCAAGGGAGTATCTTTGGACTACAGTCTAGCAGACCACATGCTTAGCCATTTTGTAACCCAATTAAATCAAAGCAATCCAGCTCAACTTACTTTGAACAGTAGATGTCCATAAACTCAGAGCACTTTGACAAAAGCCGAGCCACTCAGAAATACACATGCAGTTTGTCAAGAGGACTCAAAATTACTGAGCTGTGGTAGAGCTGGCTGTAACATTACTAGCAAGGTAACCTCTTCCTGCTCCAACTACCAGAGGAACGCATGTCACTTTGGTCTCCAGAAACAGCAGTAAAATAGAAAGGAACAAGTAGTTTTGGTAGGAGGCTTGTCAGACTGGTCAAGGATGCCTTGAACTAGATGTGTTGGGGGAGGGAGGCATCATTCTATCCCAACACTCCCAGTCAGTTGCCAGCACCTATAATAAATGCTTGGAGCAATGTAGAGATATTCCAGCCCCTCCAGCCAATAAGCCAGCTTCATTTGGAGCTCAGCTCAGATGCCTCTACACAAATGCCCGTAGTATGGGGAACAAATAAGAGGAATTAGAGATGTGTGCACGTCTATGGGGGTATGATATCATAGGCATCACAGAAACATGGTGGGATGGCTCCTATGACTGGTGTGCTGGAATGGAAGGTTACCGGCTCTTTAGGAAAGACAGGCCCGGTAGGCGGGGAGGGGGAGTTGCTATTTATGTTAGGGATAGGCTAGAGAGTATGGAACTCTGTCTGGGGGCAGGTGAGCAGTCGACAGAGAGTTTGTGGGTCAGGGTTAAAGGGAGAACAGCGATGGGTGACATTATTGTGGGGATCTGTTACAGACCGCCTGACCAAGGGGACTTGCTGGACGAAGCGCTCCATAGGCAGATAGGAGCAGCCTCACGCTCGCAGGCCCTTGTTCTCATGGGGGACTTCAACCACCCTGATATCTGTTGGAGGGATGGTACGGCCCGGCACAAGCAATCCAGGAGGTTCCTTGATTGTGTGGAAGACAACTTCCTTCTGCAAGTAGGTTTAGTGTGAGGTGTCCCTGCCCAAGGCAGGGGGGTTGGAACTGGATGATCTTAAGGTCCTTTCCAACCCTAACTATTCTATGATTCTATGATTCTAAAATCAGAAACTGGGAACATTGGAAAAAGCTCTAAAGTGGTGAAGTGCCACACAAAAAAACAGACCAAGTGTTTTGATTGTCAAGGCAGAGCATCTCACACCACACCAGGATCTATGATTTCAGGGTGAGACATTTGTACAAGCTTGGAAAACTCAGACTCTGTGTTTATGATTTGAGAAATGAAGCAAGCAAGTATTTCAGATTATGTCTGTAATAGGTAACAGGAAAATAGCTGCAATTCAAATTCTGAACAACTACTGTCACTGCGAAAGGTATGAAAAGAGAACAAGCATCAGAACGCAAAAGGTAAAGGCAGAATGCTTCCATCCTGACTTGCTGTCCGTGTTTCTACAACCAAGCATTTCCAAAAGAGAAAGAACTCAGAGAGAATTAAATCCTGAAGAGCAATGGCTTAAGAACAATGCCTTGTTAATCCAGCCCTTTACAAAGTGTACAGGCATGCAATTATCATTTACTTATTTTTGGCACACTGTCTGTATTTGACAAGCACCGTTAAGAGTTTATTCCAGATCGCCTTAACAAGGACCTTCCCAGTTTCCCCTGGAGCTCGAAGAGGGGCTGGCTGCCAAGATGAGAAGGATGCTGGACACATAATTACCTGCCTTTACAAAATGATCTGTGCCTTCAGTATCTATTTCTTTAAAGTTATGGCCCTGTTTTAGACCCAGAGCAGATATTGACTGCTTATGACTACACAGGCTAATACACTTTATCAGTTGAAAAGCACGTGTTTTGATTGCCCGTATCATCACAAAATGGTCATTGTGTTATGTCTGATTTATCAAATAGACCTATTGCCAAATATGCAGGAAGAAGCAAAGCAAGTTGAAAATGCAGTCTGTAGAGTATTTGAGAACCACAACTCAAGTGCCTTTTTTTAATAATGATGTGCTACATGACTAAAAGAAACCCAAACATAACTCACACAAATCCCTGAAAACCTTCTGGTATGAAAACAGCTACTGAGCTGTGCTGTTAATAGAAGTTCCTCAGACAGAGAAACAAGTATCTTTTGTGCATTCAGAACAGATTCAAGCATAAAGCAAATAGGTTTATCCTAGGATTGTTCAGTAATTCAGTTAGCATTTCATCTATTTACTTCATTGGAATCTATCAAGGAATACAGAATTCAAGTTCCTCTACTCTTGAGTTTCAAAGATGAGTTTCGAGAGTCGTTATATTTACCTGATGATCCTCTGAGCCGCATATTGATGAAGTGAGCGGAACTGTGCTGACATATTTGCTAAGGCTGCCAGACAATTTGTATGAAGGTATTTGTCCTGTCAGAAAGAAGAGGGGAAAAAAAAAAACCTACGTCAAGCTGCTCTTTTGATACACACTGACACCTATTGCAGGAATCACTCAAAAGACTGAGTAATACATGTTGCTTTAAAGGACACGGTCAAAGTCATGCAGCAGAAATGCAAAGTGCATACACTTGGTGATGTTTTCAATGGTTGTCTTAAATTGCACAGCTTACAAAAGAACGATTGTTTCATCCGGATTTCGGAATGTATATGTCCATATGGATATACATATACATTTTGTTAGTAATGTTATTTACAATGACATCATAGATACAACAAATAATGAGAAACATTCTCATCCTCTCCCTTCCTCTCTCTCCCTTTTGTAGTCGTATCCTAAAATTTTCTGCTTCACAGCTCATCTCCCTATTAACTCTTCCAAAGCATTCTATCTATCTGACAACTATAACCATAGGATACTTTAGAGATCTGGTGCTCTTGTTAGCACCCCTGAAACCATTTGTCCAGGTAAGCATTTAAATGTTGGCCCTAGTGAAGTCAAGCGTTTTCAGAGAACCAAACTTTTCACTTAAGCAATCCAATAGGGGTTTATTTCCCTATTCAAATCTAAAATATACATTTACATAACATGACAGATTCCAAATCCTACAAATGGACGTCAAGAACGGCATTGTTTCTCCCAGTTTCTTTTTTGATCATAAGTTTTGATCCTGAAGTTTTCCAATTTAAAATATATTTAAACATTTTTTGCTACTTTTCAATGTAAAAACTTCCATGCCTTCAATTGCTAAATATACTCAGAAGTGTAGGATACCATGCTTCAATGTTTGAGATAAGGTATAGAATCAAATACTTGAACAATGCACAAAAGCAATTGATATGAGGCTATAAAGCTGAAACAGTTTTGTTTGCTAGAGCTCAAAAGACTTTTATGGCCCAGTCACCGTCCTACTTCACAGAACACTAACAACAAGTAGAGCTGAACTTCCCACCTTCTGAGTAACTTGAGAGGCAAACAACCTATAGGAATCATTTCTTCTCATAAAACTAAGGAACTTCTCATCTGAAGATGAGTGCAGCGCCCGAATTACTGTCTTTGGAGAATCCTACTCAATGAACTGGATGATGACACAGAAATGGTGTTACAAGTTCAGAACCACTTAACATTGTGCTTAGTTAATATGGCTGATCTGTCCACTTCCTTCCCTCCTGCAAATTCAAATGCCAGCTGGTTGCAATAGAACGAAGAAAATCCCACATCCTATTTGAAAATGAATTGATGCTATTGAAGTTAGAAATGCACATGATGTGCGTAAGCGCTACACACAACTCTTACCCTTGTCCGTGTCATGTTGTACTGGATGGTTCTTATCACGACTAATATCAGGAGACTCCCAAGTGAGATCTCTGTTAAGACACGCTCAGCATACCAGGTGATATTTTTCAATATCTGAAAAATAAGAACAAAGTTCTTCAGCACCTAGTTCTGAATAAGAACACCAAAAGCTGTTTGTACTCTCCTATTCCTTACGATAGATAAATTAGCTTCCAGACTCAAACATGACAAAATCGATTGTATTCTAAAGCATGATTAGAAAAATGGCAATAAAGAAAAAGAACAAAAAAGACAGACCTCTGCAGTACTATCACTTCATAGATCTCATCCACTTTATCATCAGTCAAGTGGAAACACACTGTGTAGAAAGATGATCCAACTTGGCATTTCCCTAATTTCTATGCCCTATGCCACCACACGTCTGTATTCTTTTTGATCTTACCCTTCATACTTTATAAAGCCTCCAGTTCCACCCCAGACACCTGAATAACTTTGCCAATTCCTTTCTATTTTCCCTCATTACCAATTGGTCAAGAGGCAGCACGTACGATCCCTGACTGATCAGCAAGAGCACACACACTGACAGTTATGGGCAGACCAACAGGTTAACTGTTGACTTCACACTGAAGCCTTTCTCTTGCCAGATGTGACGTCTCTTCCCTTAATAGGTTAATGAAAGTCATCAGCTAGGTTAAGAGCTGCATATCTTTCAGCGCTCTCCACCATCAGGGTAGATGAAGTTTGCCACCATTTCTGAGTTTATTGCAGAATGCGAATCAATTTGCTCTCTCCTACTAGAGTACTCATCCAACCAATCCACAGTGATAGAGCAAAAAATCCCGGCCTTAAAGAACTGGTAAAAATGAGTCAGTGGTAACTCAACCAGTGGAGAAGATCTTCTATAAATTCAGGTTTATTCTGGGTCAAAACAAAAATCTGCTTAACAACAACTACTGCACATGAAGCTATAGCTCCATATAACTTAATTTTTGATGTATTTAAAGTGCGTACGGTTGAAACTTCACATTCAAAGAAAATAAAACAGATGTATTTAAAAAATCTAAACCCCATCAACCTCAACAATCAACTTCATTAAACCCATTATTAACCCTCAAAAAGTTACATGAAAACAATTCCCACCATACCCCTTCTTGCCACTTCTCCTTTGGATGAGTAAAAAAATTGTTGCCCTTCAATATATGTAATTTCTGATTTTAGAATTCCCTCTTCCTCCCACTAACAAGATCACTCAGCAAAACCTCTTTAAGAGAGAGGATGGAGAAGTAGTAACTGAATTCTTATGAGGAGATAAGAAGAGCTGGATGCTGAATGACTTGCATAAGGGCAAAGGGAAAGGCAATGCTAGGAACTACTTCAAGTTGCTGCTGATTGTATACTATTAAATTATATTTATATTAAATTTAAATGATTAAAACCATATATTAATTTAGTGAAATTCTGAAATATTTTAAAAAAGAGCACTTTCAGAATCTAAAGCCCCACACAGTTACTTAAAAAAAAAAAAAAAAAAGACAATCTATGCAATGTGTCTACACAGGCTTCTGAAGGAATATAATATTAAATTCGGCAAAATCTATGGCAAAATCTGGGCCCATAGTTTAGGCAGCTCTCATTTTGAAGTGTTATAGCATCATCCCTTCATTTGGTAGGGCAGACTCTTCCACTTCAACTCAACAGTGGCACAGAGAAATGACTCCACATCTGAAACTAAAAACACTGGTTGTATTTACACATTTACGTGACCTGGAGAAATGGACAATCAATACATAGGCATTTAGATCTTGTTATTTATTTGTTAACAGTCCAAAACACCAACTTACCTCATTACTGGTAATGGCAAAGGGTTGCTTAATTTCTCTAATAATCATGTGTTTACACACAATTATATGTCATGTTTTCAAATGATGCAGTCACTTGGTTGCTAATCACTAAAACAGCATAGATCTGTAATCCAACAAGGTCACGCCATATCTGCATTTTCCAAAATATTAATTTTTTCATCTGAAATTCTTCATTTCCTGTATTTAAGGGGATTATTAATGGTGGTCATGCACACTGTTCATTAAGCTCATTAAAGGCAGTACGTTAAGCAACCTTTCTTTCGTCGCATGTATTGAAGAAGGAAACAGACCAAGAGCTATTTTACTAACACAACTTTTTCCATTCAGCCCAGAGCCTGGATCCGTGCAAACCTTTCTGAATTATAGAATCACAGTATTGTTTAGGTTGGAAAAGTCCCCTAAAATTATTGAGTCCAACTGCTAAACCACAACCCTAAGTGCCACATCTACACATCTTTTAAGTATCTCCAGGCACGGTGACTCCAGCCCTGCCCTGGGAAGTTCCAATGCCTGAGCACCCTCTGGGGAAGGAATTGCTCCTCAGCTCCATCTAAACCTGCCCTGGTGCAGCTTGAGGCCATTTCCTCTTGTCCCATCCCTTGTTCCTTGGGAGCAGAGCTCAGCCCCCTCCTGGCTCCATCCTCCTCTCAGGCAGTTGTAGGCAGCGATCAGGTCCCCCCTGAGCCTTCTCTTCTCCAGACTGACCCCCCAGGTCCCTCAGCCATTCCCATCACACTGTGCTCCAGGCCCTGCACCAGCTCCGGTGCCCTTCTCTGGCCCCGCTCCAGCCCCTCAATGTCTCTCTTGTAGTGAGGAGCTCAGAGCTGAACACAGCATTTGAGGTGCAGCCTCACCAGTGCCCAGTGCAGGGGTACAATTACTGCCCTGGCCCTGCTGCCGCACTGGTGCTGATACAGGCCAGGATGCTTTTCATACAGTGGAATATGAGCAGGCTGTGTAAGAGTCCCGTAAGAATATTAACAGCATGACTGTCACTGCAGATGACAACTTGTCTTTAAATAGAACGCATTTCTTCGGAGAGAAAATTAGAAGTTGCATTATAAAAAGAACACTTCAAGTAGGAAGTTCCCTTTCCAATTATCTCCCTGATCTTTGTTTCTCTTCCACCAGTCTGCTTTCATTTTGAATTTTCCCCATGCTCCCCATAGTCAGGTTTGGAATATCACCAACAGAATCAGCCAATAGACTGCTGTTGACCAATCCTTCCAAACATGAGCTGCAATAAGGCAGTTTGAAGTATTTTACAATGTGCCTCTTGCTGAATTTCTTTTCTATTCAACAGCCTTCATTCCTGCAGTAAGTTTAAGACACATACACAAGCACACGCCTCCCACAAAAGCACGTGAACTAAGTAAATCATTAATATTATAATCTGTGAAACATCAATGATCTTAAACACTATGCTGTTATGAGGAACCCCCAATAGCTACTCACAAATCACTGTAATGCAAATTGTATTGGCATTGAGAATGCAGAGGTTAGACTACAACTGTTGGATGTCAACTGCTCTGAAATACATACTCAGAGCACCCAGTAACCTACATATAATTCTGCTTCATTCTATTCATCAACTTTTGCCCTTAAATCCCAAACATGTACGTTACAGGTCTCTATGCTTTAAGGGTTTCTTTTCTTTACCAGTTGGGCTCAAGTCCTCCCTCTCTTACACACTACACTCCCACTTGTGACTTCAAAAGCACTTTTGTCAGCTCCAAACACAAACCAAAGACAGACCTATCCAATCAAAATAACGTAACAAAGACTTTTGACATATCCAGCAGCTCCTCTTTCCAGCAAACTCTGTGCTCCTGACAGAACTATTCATGATTAATCAGAAAGATTCAGATCAGCAAATTAAAAGGAAAAAAACCTTCTTTTTTAAATGAAGGAGTCCTCATGGGGCTCCCCCTCCAAGCAGCCACCACCTTCACATCACTGGTTTTCCTGTCTCCCCCCTCAGCTGCTGCTGATGCTGCCCAGGACACACATCCAGGCATTTGCTTCTCAGTTACGCCACTGCAGAGTGTTCCAAGCTGTGCTCTGCAACAGTACCATGGGTGTTCCCAGCACTTCTGATAGCAGTATTGCTGGCAAGAATCAGGGTATTATTTAACACAAGGCTTTGGGGAGTATTATATTTCTCTTAGTATCATGTAGGATCCTACTGTAAGGAATACTTACTACACGAGACATAACTACACGTACATTTTATCAAAACTCTTACTCAATAGATTCTAAAGCAAAACCCAAGTGGAAAAAAAAAAAAGAATCTTATGAAGTTTATTCCACACAAGGGTAATACTTTATAAATACTACTTTAAAACCGCCTTTTTTGTGTGGTGGTTTGGTTTTTATTAAAAACATTGTTTAACCTTCCATGCTCTGCGTATTTCGCATGCATATATATTTCTTTCCGTTACCTCCCACTCTCATTTTTACCTTCACTGTGTCTTGTACTTCCACAGTACAAGAGACATCTGAAATGGCATCCCAATTATGATTCATCAAACTCTCTCCTCCCTCACTTTATTCCTAGCATACCTGAAAGCCTCTCTTTAATTAAGTATTTCAGGGAAGATTTCATTTGTCTGTGCTGAAAGATCTTTTTTGATGAAGCTCCTAAAAAGGAGGAACCTCCCAAAAGGATTCTTACCCATTTACGTTTTGGAAAATCATGCATACAAAGGCCTACGCAACAAGAGGTACGTCCCAAACATCATTATAGACTAGATATTCTACAATGACAAAAAAAGACACAGCTTCTTAAGACATTCTTGGTAGGCTCAGGAAATTCACGTCAGAAGGCAAGCTGATGCAGTTTGAGATCTGAAATCTTTTCTGTACCATATATGAAGAGACAAAATACAAGTTCAGATCATTAAAATAAAACATGAAAAGGTATCTCCATCATCAGATACTAGCTAACCCCTGACTTTTTGTCAGCACCTTCCTGTTTCCCACAAGCAGCTAAAGTAAAGCCAATGACTGACCCACAGAACAGAAAACACAACATTTAATAGTAGCGAAGTGCTGGCTAAGGTGACAAACATCCCCGGCAACAGGCTCAAATGTGACAATTTCTGGTAAACACCTTTTGCTAAAAGGATAGAAAAATCAGAATATGGGGAAGAGGGAAAGACTTGAGAGGTATTTAAGGAAAAATGGTTAAAGCTGAGGAACAAATAGGAAACATGAAATCACTACACGAGAGGTTTCCACATATAGCAGGCTATGAGTGGATGTGGAAACAAGCATAATTTCTGGTTGTAACAAGTCACTAATACTATTTTAAGACAAAGTGGTGATGGTCTAAATGAAAGCAAGTTATCCAAGCAGTTTCAGTAAACAAGGACATCAGGTCAGGATGGACAGCACAGATGATTAACAGGAACAGCTTGAAAGACAGAAAAATCTATCTGCATTTTCACAAAAGAGGCAATGAAAAGTTACAAAGCTGTTAGTTGAGTAATTAATGGATTACACACATGAAATTCACTGCAAGAAGATACTCTGCTAGAGGAGAACTTAATCATCCTGAGGCTGCTAAACATAAATATATGATCACATATCGCAAGTTACTGGGTTATTTCACAACTGCAAAACGCTAAATGAAGTGTAGACAGTCACTTCAGTTGCAATTAATAGTGATTTCCTGAAAACAGTTTATGTGTATTATGACTATGTGATTATCTCTGTTTTCAAGAGAAGATTTTATATTAGGAAATAAATGAACCACTTTGACAACAAAGCTCAAAGCTGAGCACCTGAACCTTCCAGAAGAAAAATACACTGTTTTTGAAGGATCGTATGATCACTGCATAATGTTTATACTCAGTAATACATAAATATTAACAGGATAAGCTGTGACTGCATGTTTCATATCCTGAAACTTCTGAACACTTGTGTTATCGAAAATGTAACATACCCTTAAAAACAAAATACAACTACGAAAATGGGTAGTACAGAATACTATTTGTTTTGACATGATGCACAATGTAAATCCAAACCATTTCCACATAACGGCACATATTTACAGGTGCTTATTGGAAAGAAAGAATTTCACTCAATTTGCTCCAAAACAATACCCAAATAGTGGGTATTTTCCCTCTGTCTAAGACAAAATATGCTTACCCCAACAAAAGAGATCAACTTACTGATTAAACCTCTAACAAGGCATTTGCAAGTGAGACAGCAAAGCGACCTTCTCCCACAAATAAACTGAGGCCCATGTTTCTTTCTACCCCTTTTGGCACTATTTTGTGGGGCACATCCCTGCGCTTCACCAACCAAAATGGAAGCTCCTTGATTCACACTGTGATGAAACTCGGGAGCCTCAGGTCCCACCATGTGCCCTCTCGCAAGGGCTGTCTCAAGAAGAATGGGACTGGAACAAGGTAGATAAACTCTAGTCATATCTTTGTCATACATCTATGGCTCCCTGTGCTGTGCACAAGCTGTTGCCCTTTCTGTTTTACCTCCCTGTGGCTCATTCCCAGCTCCTTGCCCTCCCACACCACCTTCCTGTTAGACTCTTCCTCTTCCCAGCTTCTGCTTCCCCCAGTCAACTTGCCATTCCAGTCTCTCATCAAAAACAAGTCTCACTTCACCTTCTCCAGTACTCTGACTCTGTTCCTATCCTGCCTCTTTTCTCAATTCTTTGCTCAGCAATCCCAGTTCTTACCTGTTTCTTGTTCGTCTTTCTCTCCCCTACTCCACCCATCCCATGCTCCTTCTGCAGCCAGCCACAGCCTCTGTCCAATTTCTCCTAACCATGCTCATGTCGAGGCCAGGCTGGACAGGGCTTGGAGCAACCTGCTCTAGTGGAAGGTGTCCCTGCCACGGCAGTGGGCTGCAACTGTATGACCTTTAAGGTCCTTCCCAACACAAACCAGTCTGGGATCCATGTCAGGGGTCCTGTTCCTTTACACACTATTCTTCAGCGATGCAGATGTGGTGCTTAGGAACATGGTTTAGCGGTGGACTTGGCAGCATTAGATTTACAGCTGGACTCAATCTTAAAAGGTCTCTTCCATCATAAATGATTCTATGAGGTTTCAACTATAGCCAGGCAGCAGCAACAGAAGCATCACTGGGAGAACAGGCCAATCCCACAGGAGCTGGAAGCAGCATCTACACAAGCTTCGGCTTGTCCCTATGCACCTCACCTGAAATATGATCACCGGGCACGGGAGGATGCAAACAGCCCACCAGGCTCTGGGAGCAGGACAATGAGAATATTCAACCACAACAGACATCAGGCCACCTCTGACTATGCATCTGCTGCCAGATGGAAACAGGCTGCTTAAAAACAGGTTCACAATTTGGCCAAATTTAGTCAGATGATCGGCAGCAGAGCCCGAGCACAAAGGCCACTTGTCACATTTCAAATGCCTAATGAAAAACATGAAGTTATCAGAGCCTGTTAAAGGACATTCTGACATCTTTAACCACAGACAAGCATGTCCCGGTCTAACTCCATAAATGGCCAGTGGTTCACACCTGAACTTTAAAAACACCAACCCTGGAAAATTACATTCGCTGAGACAACCACACCTTGTAACAGCCCACTCCGAACCACAACACCACCCAAAACTCACAGCTAAAAGGTCATCTATCAGTCCCTATCACCTCAACTCTCCTCTCCCCATTACTGAAGAAAGAAATCACAGCAGGCAGGCAACGAAGTGCCTATTTAAACAAACAACAGCACCCACCGCCAATGCTCCCATGGGCGCAGGTTGCAGAAGCACAAAACAAAGATTATCTTAAATTTCAGAATCACCTGCCTGAACTCAGTGCCCCAGCGGAACATACAACATATGTTATAACATACAACATATTGCTTATAATACTAGCAAGGGAAAAAATTAAAACAGGCCCAGACCTGGGGCAGTCTTGCGAGAACAATTAAAAATTAAAATTAAAAAGCCTTGCTTAATTACTCTTTTTAACACCAGGCTCATGGACATCTACAGCTGAGGGTGCTGGAACTGCGGAGGCAAAGAACAGGAACTCATTCTATATACACCGAGCACTGAGATTCTCAGTTTCCCGTAACTTTGCTTGTTAACACTATAAACACAGTAAAATTGTGACTTACAATCTATCACTGTTTACTACAGCAAAAAGTACTATAGTAGTACTATAGGTCACTGTTCCATAAAATATTATATGATGCTATTTTGACATCTGATTTCATTTTATTTAGTTCCATAAATCAGAGAAGAAAAATCAGCAATACTTCTTCCCTTTAGGGAATTCTTGCATTTACTCATTTACTCTGTTGTTATTATTATTATTAGTGAATGAAATTGAGCTCTGTGTGGTTACAGGGACCTAACTGCACTAAGCCAACTGCAGGAATGGGACCTATGGCTCTGATTGTATTTTCCAGGCACTTAAGGCAAAAAAATGCAGTCAGAAGGAGTTTCTGTGGTTTCCTGAGCTCTTTAGCAATCGGTATAATCACAAGATTTATAAAACTGTGCTTACTAAAATTAATCTTTAAAATCAATAAATAAATGTGGGTTAAATGCCACAAAGGAAAATAGCCCATAAATGGACTGCACAGTCATGCTTCTCATAAGAACAGTATGCAGGATACACAGCAGCAGAGAGAAAAACAGGTTGATCTAAAATACATCAAGCCTTTTTTTCTTCACAGTTTACCCAAGTGATGGGGAGAAAAACAAATCCTGCTGTAACTGCTAAAATCTGATAAACATTTGCAGGGAGTAAGAGTTCCATTCCAGTTTTGTCACTGATGCTAGATGTTCACATTTCACAGAAATAACTGCACAGTTTTCCCAACTCCCTTCATTTTGCTGTTGTATAATATGCTCTCAGCCTTTAGGAGATGTGGAGTTAATATTTAAGACAGTATGAGACTGATTTCTTTCTTTATACTGTCCTTTTTGAATAGTAACTTGGTAATTCATTCTTGGAAACATCCATTCAAGTAATCCAAAAAGACTGGTGACAGGAAGTGACTTATCAGTATGATTTTTAATCCTCTTCCCTCAATGTAAGGCACTAACTACACCTAGTGCCCATCATGGGACCTCACTACCTCATATGCAGGAACTCACTACCCATATAGCCATTCCTCAAAAGTTCACAGTCTAGGAACATTTGTATTTTGACATCCACATCCTTCTGTAAGGCTCAGGAATGGTGTAGATACAGCGATCAAGAAGGTAACTTTATCTTTTTTAATATTATGTTTTTTTTTCTGTAAACAAGGAATCCTTTCTGTAACTAATATTCAGGAGTTGGTATCACAGTCATCAGCTCTTCTCTAGCATAGTTTACTAGGTTACTTTCAGAGTGCAGTTTAAGATCTCAACAATGGGAGATCTCTTTCTCCTTCACAGCATCCAATCCACCTGCACGACATAAAGAATAAGAGCATGGACCAAGAAGCAGCTTTCAAATTCAATAAGAGAAGCACCGCAAGGGTGGAAAAGTAAATTGTTTTGCCTCCAAGTTTGCTCTCCCTTTGGCATGAAGGCATTTCGGATAATGGAGAAAAGTCTAAGAGGAAGAATGGTAAGGAGCAGAGGAAGACAGGAAGAAGAATTAAGGCTATGCTACATCTATCCTCTGCAGCACCATAGCACTCCATCCATGCACATTTCTATTTTCACAGCTTTTTCTGCAGTAGGGCTGACAGGAGAAGTTCATAGACAATCCTGAAGGCCCATCACTTCACACCCACTTCTCACCTACTTAAGAAGCAGAACCAGCAAAACCCTGGCCATCTTAATGGTACTATTGAATGGATGCTTCTCACCAGATACTGTGGAGTGGGAAAACACAATCACAGAGTAAAAGAAAGAAGCAGCTAGTAAAATCTGAAGTAAAATCAAAGATTAAACTGAGAAGAAACTGGAAGAAGCAAATGCAGGACTGAAAAAAACCCAAAAACAATGTGCAGGGGAAAAGGAACAAGGTGGGGTTCGGTTTTGTTTTTATTTAAAATGGAAGTAGTAAACTAATACCCACATGGCACAGAAAATGCTACAAATATTGGCAGGGTTAGCTGCAAAGGCACGAACAAACTGGAGAAAACTTGATTTATGTTTTCATTCAACATCTGGATTCTCATTAATAAATTTCAGGGAAATCTTCCACTTCTGCTCATCCAGTAAGGAATTTATTGAAAGACCATGTGTGGAGCCTTTAAAAGACATGAAGGGACGGAGGCAGTGCGCCTGCTGGACTCTAATGCTCAACAAGCTCAATTTACAAAAGACGTTAAATGACTTAGCGATTCAGAACCCCCAAAGTACACACCACACATGTACATGGTGTGGATGTACAGGTTCAAGGCACATGAAAATCAGGCAGAAGAAAGCTCCAGGAAAACGCTTCTTCAGTTATCTGCATGGTTACAACAGATGCTCCTCCCAAAAACTGCTTCCTAAAAGGTACTCCTAGGAAATTAAATACAAACATCACCTCTTCTTGCTTTCTCCATATAAAGCTATAGGAAATAATCTGAAATTTCTCAGAGTAAACACTGGAAGTAAATATTGTAAATGCTAGTTCCCACTAAACCAGGCTGGAAATCTACCTGAGAGAAGAGTTCTGTTTAGATACCTTGAAACCTGTTTCCAGCTTTTTGTATTTCACTAATATCACATAACCCCAGACAAAAATTTCCAAGTCCCAGTCAAAAAATCAGATAAAAATCAGTGCAGACACCTTCAGCATTATTGTAGCTTTAGAAGCTGGGAAACTAGAACGTCGTTGTCCAAGCACAGATGGTTGAGGCCCATCGAAACTATCAAAATTTGGATAATTCTGTATGTTCAACATAGAATAGGTATTAATCTAGCAGAAAAGACAGAAAAAGAAATGCCAAGTAAGGAAGTAATCTTCAGTCTGGAAAATAAAACTCCAACTAAAAGCTCCTCTCAGCTGCATCAAATGGTTAAGCAAAGTTTCTCAAGAGAAATAAGAAAGGTTTTCTGTGGTTTTTTTCTCTCATTTAGCCCCTCCACTTTCATGGCAAACACTCAGCATCTTTGAGGCAGCTGCCTGACTATTATGACATTAATTTGTAATAGGAAACACAAGAAAAGACAGAAAAAGACGTATATGCAGCACCTCCTCTACAAGAGGGAACGCGTTTGTTCATCTGGGAAGTTTTGGAATGATTCTTCTAACTTCGGGTTAGTCCTCATGGAAAAAAAAATGTGTATGTCATCAGATTTGGATGAACACATACAGCCTCTGCTGAGGAAACAGATATACCAACATATCTCTATAATAATGAAGATTAAAGCCATTTTTAGAGCTGAAGAATTATTTACCAAAAGAACAACTCACCACTTCATGGATGGATCGGTTGAAGCCATCATCCTCTGTGAGGATCAGCAGAATGATAAGAGCCATGTAAACATGGTGTGAATTCCTTTCTTCAACATGATACAGAATCTCAAGAATTGGCAGAACCTTTAGGGAAGAAAAAAATGTGTGTATTAGTTTAGTCTTCAAATACCTCACACAATAAAAAGAGGAGACTCTAAACCTCCCGTGTATTACCCTGCTCCTAACAACATCATGGCAATTCCTCCTTCTTGAAATAACCACCCCTAAATTGTGACGTACAACGCTCAAACACCTTCCATCTGTTTCATGCCGTCTCCACAAAAGAGTCTAAACAAATTCTTTCTTGTGGTCAGACATGGAATTTCAATTCCTAATAAATGAGATTTCCAGCCATACCAGTTACCATGGGTTCTGAAAGCTTTAGTTCCCCTGTAGACCATGTGGAAAATAAAATTATTAAACAAGATTTCCACCAGTTGAAGGAGGAAAACGATTGTTTCGAACCATTTGTGCTCCCACAAGCCTGGTCTGAAGACCCTCCTCATCAAATATAGCAAAGGATAACGGAGCTAAGGTGCACAGAGGCATTCTGAGACCTGAAACTGAAAACTCACTTTGGTGTGTGGAGATAATCCCAGAAAAGAACCAGTTTGGGTTGGATTAAGACTAGAAAAGGCCTGTTTTTCTAATTCTAGATAATACACAGCCAAAGATGTGAGTTCAGCCCAAGGTCTTGCAACATTTCCACCAGGATGAATGGCTTAAGCCAAAGACTTGTAATAATAATGAAAATGAGATTTCATTGCAACAGCAAGCATACCTGAATGTTAGCCTAAAGTTAATCCAGATGCAAACGTTGTCTCTCTACCAACTGAAAATTAGCTTTCCACTGACTTAGTACAATGTGGCTTCCCTGGGCTGTACAAATAGGTCTAAATCACAAAATACCCTGGGAAAATGAACTAGAGAAAACTCTCAATTCCAAGATAGCGGATGAGATGCAGAATTTCTTCCAAAAAGCTTCTAGAGACCTAAAGACTTGCTGTTTTTCAAAACAGGCTGAGTAAAGCAGGGTGAATCATGTTAAACCTATTCCGATGAGCAGCCAGGACACAGAGTCCTTCACAAGCCTCTGAAGTTACCAGAATGTTCTCTCACAATCAATCAGTCCCCAACCAGTTGGAACATATTAAAACACACAACAGTCTCTATTAAAACCAATGAGATTCATGTAAATGCTGCAGGCCACAAAACCTTTTGACAGATGCTTTGGCCAGGGTCAACACAATACCACAATAAAAGCAAAGGGAAAGAAATATTTACACATTGCAATCATCCTTCCATTTCAAAGGATCCTTCACAAACTTCTCTCTCCAGATGAAACCAGAGTTGATGTCTTTGTATTTTGTGAATTTAGGTCTAGAAAGTAAAGATGTTTTGCCTGGAATATTTACTTAGCATAGATAGCAAAAAACATTGGTCCTTTTTCATAGATACGGGAAAAAGGAGACAAACGTCACTGCATTAGGCCACTCTTTAAATGATTTCCATCTCCGATATTTATACTGCACATAGCTTTGCACTGCATAAGCTCAAACTCATTTCCAAGTCCAAGCACTATGATAAGCAGTGTACAGCAGGAAACAATAGAAAACTACCAAAGAACTGCATTTACAAGTTGACTTTGCAGGGAGAACTACAAAAGCCTTTCTGCAGGTAACCAGTGGAACAAGTTCTTAGATCTCAAGACAGCTTCCAAAGTGCCGTGTTTGTTAATTTCTACAGCTTCTCAGAATTGAATATGCTGCCTTACAAAGCACATGCCTTGCACTCCTTCAATGTAACTACGATCCAGCCTGGTTAAGGCTAAATAATACTATCTGAAGAACTCTGGAGAAACATATTCATTCAGAACAACCCAACATCTCTGTCAATACACATTAAGACTAGGTCAAACTAAGCTGAAAAACTGCATTCATGTTCCTCAAGTGCTCCAAGCCCTATAAAGTGTGTTTCTACAATGACATTAAAGATGGGTACCTGGATTCTGACACTGACACATTACAGTCATTTCCACATGAGCCAACAATGTTGAAATACTAAAATTTCATGCTAGCTACTGAAATCACTCCCACTTTGAAGAGAGATTTGGCTCTCCAGATCTCTCCATTCAGTGTTCCTGCCCGCAAAACACCTTGAAAGCTTCCAAAACCTCTTCTTCCCTCCTCCACTCCCCTGGCCATAGTTTCCTTTCTGCTTCTCTTCCAGTTTTCTCTCCATGTACGTACCAGAAAAAACTGAAGAAGGCAAACAGCATCTTAGTTCTCTATACCTGCCATTTCCAGATGAAAACAGTATCCATTCACACAGTGACTATAACCCTTACTCCTTCAAACACTTCTTTGCATACTGATTGCTGAGGTCAGACATATTTAGGACAAGTATTACTGTTCTCTAAATAAAAATTATTTTGCAAGCCAACACTTAAATGAGAATAACAATATAAGGTCAAAATTTTATTTATATGAAAGACTATCTAGAATTTTAACCAAAATACATTTCTACACTTTATGTTACGCGCATGCATTCAAACTTTTATACGCTATCTTATGCAACAGCATTGTCCAGCCATGTACTGAGAAGACAACCACCACTTCTTATTGTGTTGCTGGCCCTTTTATTCATAGTCATTAAACCCTCATTTCTGGACTACTTCTAATACCCCTCCATCAGGAGCAGCTTTTACCTGGCAAGACACAGCCACCACTGAAAAAATGGTAAAAACAGGCAAAAACAGACAAAAAAAAAAAAGTAGTAAAAGCAGGTAAAAACAGACAGTGAAAATTGCAGGTGCTATATGTGGTCCAAGGTCAGGAACAGTTTCCCAAGCAAAGCGTTTTAAAATAACTTGTCTTTAGTATACAACAAAATACACGACCACATAGCCACAAGAGTAACCCTGCTTAAGCCAAATAATACCACAGGAAAAAATATTGCTGTACCATGGGTTGACATAAATACATCAGCATATACATTATTTCTGTCCAGTCATTGAGCAGCAATGAAATTCCAACCCAGCAGCCAAAGCAAACACATTCAACAGAAAAAGCTTATTTCTATAAGCAGGTACCTCACTGGTATTTTTACCTGCAATATGGGTGTTAACTGCTCTTTCAAACAGACAAGGGCACAATATTGTCCCATCCACAGACCACAACAGACAGCTTATGAAAAAGTCTGCCAGTTGCCCCTATTTCACCAGTCTCACCATTTCCTGGAGAACCCCTGCAAGTACTTTCAATAAGACAACCAAATTCCAGATGTGAACATCCCTAACAGCACCAGATATTTAACCCAGTTATTTTATGAAATTATACAAAGTGACACGCTGTAACCTATGGAAGACACAAAACCATCCTATTCATTCTACACTAAAGAGCAAAAAGGATGCAGTGGCTTACTAATGACAAAGCATTATAAAGCATAACAGAATTTACCTGTGTCATTTATTTATTTATAACTGACAGAGGTAGATTCACATAACGAAGTAGGAAGTAAGCTGAGACAATCTAGTGTAATAGCTAGAAAAAACATGCTGATTCAATTTACAAATTAAACTGAAGTTACAAAAGAGCAAAGACATATTTCAAAAACCCCTAGGAAATGTCACAGAACATCTGCTAGTGATGCTTCCTGGGCACCAAAACTGAGAAGAAATAAAACAGGGGAAAACACAACAAATGTGGTGTACTGCGTGCAGTGCAACAGGAACAACCCGCAAAACCCCTGAAAGTTTAAGATGAGCACTCAGCTGACTGCTGATGTGATCTCTCATATGCTGTGGACTCCTATACTTCTCCCACCTGCCTCTGTACGAGCAGGCCACTGCCTTATGCCACATTCCTCTAGAAAGTCATGCACCCTCATTCAGATACCCATAGTGAGCACAGGTTTGCCTCTGAATTCATTACCTTGATAGTTTTCCTCCCATCTCTCTAAGTCGTGGGATTCAACCTCAGGCTTTAGCTCTCCCCACACTTCTCTGCAAGTGGAGAATCCTTTCTGTTCAAGGCTTTCCCCTTGTAAAGGCACGTACACATCCTGATGCGGCACGTACACATCCTGATGCTTCTCAAACTCTTTTCTGACCAACTGAGCCAAGTCAGCTTTCATTGTCAGTTTTATTGTAAATTTTAAAGAGAAAAAAAAAGTGTCTCTACGCTCTCCCCATTTTTCAATAGCCTGTAAATACTTTATGAAGTATGGCAGTTCATCACCAGCACAGTATGCAGTGAGTTAGCGCTGCTCTCGCTGTTGCCATATAGGGAAGGAAATAACCAGCTCCACTGCTCTTGCCCCTTCTTCTCATTTAAAAGCCCAAAACTGAATTAGCCTTTTTCACCACAGGGTTGTAATTGAGAGTTCATGATCTCTCTCCATTAACCCTCCCACCTCCCAGTCCTTATTGTGTCTGCCTCAGCCTGCACTACTGAGCAATTAAAACTGCTCTTCTCAGTCAGCCGCTGCTCATTCTTACCTACTATCCACTAAAAATGAGATCACTGGACAAAGATGTCAGTAATGTGTCAGCAGGGATCACAAGAAGCAACGGTATGCTGTTGAAAAGCAGAGAGTTTCGAGTTTTGGTATTAAAAGAATAAATACTGCTGACTTCTCAGTCATGCTTTTCCAAATTTTCTCAGCTTTTCCAAAAAGCTGTTTAATGTTGCCGATTATTTCCATGATTCTGTGATTTTCTGATTATTTATTTTCTGAAGGAGAGCAAAGATAGATGATAATATATAAAAATACCCCACACTGCAGAGCATCTGTGTACCTGCATCTGGAGTTGTTTTGACACACGCACATCATGCTTTTACTGCGAGTTTTACAAGATATCTGACATCAAATTATAAAACAATGCACACACCTAACCTTTATTTCTCTAAAGTAAACTGATCTGGTTAGCAGCTGCGAAACTTGTTATATCACATACTAACAGCCCAGAAAATTAAGTATGAACCACAGAGTTCATGCAAAATGACCCAGCCCTCACCTAGATAATCTGCAGCAGACTACACGGGAGTTCAGTCTCAAATCAATTCAGCATCAACCATCTCACTTGAGTTTGCCAACAGTGGTGTCTATCAACTCCGATTTTAGCAATACATCTGCTGGGACTTGGACTGAAACCAAACTCATTCCATATTGCCATCAAGCAGGCAACGGATCTAATTATCTGGCAAGATTTCAAACATTAAAATGGAAAGGGTTCTCTATTCCGTTACCAATTCCCCTAGACAGCCATTATCTTATTAAAGGAATGCTTTTTAATAAGTAAGATTTGTTAAAGTGGTTTGTGACATTACTAAAGTGGGGAGCAGAAGCTAATTTATAACCTACAAAAACTGTACCAGGTGTCTGTAATATTGGCCATTAACCACAATCCTATTTAAAGCAACTAAAAACTCACTACAGTTGCCTTTCTATAAAACCTGTCAGCTGCTCCTTGAGGAGCTCCAGCCTCAGGTCAACCCTGTAAGACATTTGGCATGTTAGCCAAGTTACAGCTCATTTTGTTAACTATGATCCCTATATGCACACAGTCAGCTCGTGTAACTTTCTAGCTTGAATATCTCAAAGATTAAATAATGAGTAGAATGGTATCTGCTACCAGTTCCTTCACACCATGCCCAGAGGTCAGCAGGCTTGACATGAATCAGACTAATAGCAGCACTGAGAAAGACAGAAGGGACTCAAAGACAACTTGGTAGCGCTACCAGTACTGTCTTTTACTGCAGTGACATGTTTAGCATCCTGCTCCTGAGATGACATAATCAAAAGGAATGAGTGAGCTAGAACTGGTGAGTAAGTGAAGCAGAACCTACTGTCCTCACAAGAGAACATGGGACACTGGCAGCTGTGACACGCAAGCTCCCAGGACAGATGCCCCCTGATAAGCACAAGGTAAGCAAAACAATACTTACAAGGTTTTCTATGTCCGTTCGTGCCAACACATATGTCCGTACATTGCCATTTTGATGCAGAAGCATGTATAAAAGAAGAGTCGCTTGATCAGATTTCTGCTGATCACACAAAGCTGTGTATAAACTGTTAAAATTAATCTGGAAAGCGTGTGGATTTGATGATGAAAAAGCAGTGCTATCTGAAATAAAGAAATAAAGAAAAAACAAACTTTAACAAATACGTTTACCATTCAGCTGTCTGTTTTACAAAAATCTCTTGGTGAAATATTTTATACAGACACACTAATAGGTCTCATGAAGCTCCATTTGTGCCAAAATGCTGAACTTGCTCTCCCATATGAGCTCCATTAAGACCCCTGTATCTGCACAAGAGACTCACCTTCTTTCATAAAGCAATTCTATTCTTCCACATGGCTTCCTTTGTTAGAAAGGAAGGCAACCTCAAGAGCTGCCTCAAGAAGGGCAGCCACAGTGTCTTCTCTGGAACCAATGGACTGATCCACTGGAGCAGGTTGCTCCAAGCCCCATCCAACCTGGCCTTGAACACCGCCAGGGATAGGGCAGCCACAGCTTCTCTGAGCGCCTTGTGCCACTGTCCCACCACTCTGATACTGATTCAAACCCTGCACCCCAAACTTCCAGGTTTTGCTCAGTGGCATCGAGGTAGAGTATCTCCTCGCCATTTCTTGCCATGAAGGGCAGATGCACACAGGTCAAGACTATCAGGACATTGTCAGTGAAACACAGGCATTGTCAGGACTTCAAAGAAGCGTGTGTGCTGGGAAGCCGTGGGTTAAGTGATTTAAAACACCGCATCACATAGTCTAACACCCCTCAAAGTAACAGCAGTTTGTTCATGTTCACAACGTAATCTGTGCCAGAGCTGGAAATGAGAACAAAACATATTTCTGTTCACAGAAGCTTTCCACAGGAAGCTTTACCAATTTCAACAAAAACGTCCATCAGCACAGAACTCTGACATCCAGCAATTTCCAGTGAGAAGGGAAAAAGCTAGAATGACAGCTGATGCACTCGTACTCATGTCAGAAAGCCAGGCTCCTGTTCTCATTCAGCCTCCCAATCTTCCCCAGTCAGTAATTTTGCCTTTGCTTTCCTGATAAAACAAAAAAAACACCCCCAAAACTTTGAGAGTACGCGGTTTTGTTCCAGTGCGGAGCAGGTACATTTCTCAGCTCTCAAAAACCTTCACAGAAATTCATATAAAGCATTTTCCTCTCCAGCGCTTTTCGAAAACATCCAACCAAAACATGTATTGTCTGAGATGATACATGAAGTAGGACATTTGTGCCCTCTTGGGCTGGTTTATTCCAGCATCCTGGCAACTGAATAGGAGGCTATCTTTTCTGAGTATACAAATAAGCTGCACAGAGGGAAAAATTACAGCAATTCCATGGCAAGATGATATTCTGGGAACAATAGCAGGGATTTTCAAGTATACTGAAGATGCAGACTTAAACAATTTCTGTATTACTGTGAGCAACCTCGAAAGTTGAATAATTTAACTAAAATTCCTTAGTTCCCACTGTAATAGACTACAGATACCTGAATTGTTTATCATTTACTAAAAGTGCATTAACTTAGGGGAGCGCATAAACTTAGGGAAGTGTGAGAGTACTCTTCCGCCTCCTGCACCGTGGTTTGTGGACAGGAGGGATCATAAGGAGAATAAGGAAAGACTCGGATGAATAAAGGAAAACAACAATGCAAATTTAAACCCCAGCATTTTTACAAGCTATTTTACAGCCAACAGTATTCTGACAGCCGACATAATAGGCAGCAGTACTTGTTTTTCATCCAAATCCTCTATTTTCCTCAAATCCTGAAGGATTTCTCGGATGTTAGAGTGTATCACCACAGATAACGGTGAGAACAGTGTCACCACACATGTGCCCATGGGCAGCAGCTGTGAGCCATCACAAATTTGGCTCTTAAATGAATACTTCCGTGGTTTCTTACCAAACCTCTATACTCTCCTGCGGAAATATCTATATTGGTAGCGACTGATCACACAAACACTCCCTACACCCACTGAGATGTGGGTGTCTTGCTTTTGCCTTTGTTTTTAGTGGACTAAAGGTTTCTAATGGCTTTCAGCATGCAAGGCTGTGGTAGCTGTCCCTTGTTTTGAACATCTCCACCCTCTTTGGAAGGAAGGAGTGTTGGAAGACCTGCAGGAGCCCCATAGGAGCCTTGGCTCCCTCCGGGTTTCTGGGGGCCCGCTGGAGACAGCATGCCAGGGAGCCACTGCTTCTCTTGGCCTGGGCGAGGGGTGACGGCTCCAGCCATTCAGCTGCACCCAGCAGGAGGCTCTGGAACAAACCCTCCTCCTTTCTGCGAGAGTTGGGAGGCACTGCCACACACACACAGCTGAGATGCAGCCCATCGGTGATGGAAACCCTGCCTCTGCCCCAAAACGATGTACCGATGAAGAAGAGGAGAGACCAAACCTTGTGTTCTGAACTACCATTCCTGCCACCACAGCCCCTTCAATCACTCATGGTGATTTTGGACCAATTGGTTTAAAAAGATCCCACTTCAGGCGAGTATTTCTCTTTTCTAGGGAAAATTTGGATGCAGACAGCAGTATCAGACCAACTCAATGTGCTCTCTTATGCAGCAACTTGATGCCATGGTTCATTAGCTGAAGAGTGTTGACTTTCAGGCTTCACTTCTGTGGATGGTTAAACTGTGCCACTTACAATTACAGCTCTTCACTCTCTGTTTTATTAAAGGATAGTTTTAAAACTAAGAAAAAAACCCTAAACAGTGTTAAAGAAACTTATGAGCAACAGCAGCACATCCTGTATTATTCTACAGAACATTAAACCGACCAACAGAAAAATTCAATTATTCTAGATCATGCAGAATAACAAAAACTATCCTGAATTTTATAAGTTTTGCCCCGATTTAGTTATATATAAACTACTTCACCAAAAAAGCCAGTTTTCATTTTATAGTCATATACCATAGATCATTCTGACAGTAACCAGCCTTCCTTTCTCATATCATTCTCCTCTTACCAGTCCCTCAGAATGCTCACAAGAATCAAACTTAAGCTCATTTATATGAGTATTGCTAGTGGAAACAAGTTTACAGGAAACAATAAATCATTCTATAAATGTACACATCTAGAGAAAATATGGCTTTTCATGCTGTTTTTGACATAAAGTTCTTTTAAAATTTTATGATACATGTGTACAGTTATAACAGTTTATAATGATACACATGTAACAGTGTATAACATTACCAGTTACTGATGAGATGAAACAAAGTCAATCAAAATAAAATACTCATAGAAGTTTGTAGTTTGAAAAACAGAATCAACCAAAACTGTATCATGCATTTCATCTGCAATGCTTGAAATGAGTAAACATTATCCAATATGCCTGAAATGAGTAAACAGGATCTAACAAAGCAAAGGGGCACTTCAGGACCAATAATTCTTCTTATGGTAACAACCCTCCACCCTCATAACTTCAAAACATTTCAAAGGTAAAGGTGAATGAAGTCAGAGCTCACCCTGCTAAAAACTTAATGGTTAAAGGAATATAAACACGCCCCCAAAATAAAGTGAATAACTCCGAGGTACTGATGTGGTTCCACAGGGTATCATGCAGCACCTGAGCTGTGCTGAGTAGCTCTGTGCATGCTGTCAACCCGCAAAAAGCCAAGGAAAGGTAAAACAGCATGGCTAAAACTTGAAGATTTAAGTGTGTGGGTAAGGTATATACGGAAAGCAGCAAACTGCCTGCAAGCTGAGCTATCTAGGTAGTCCAAACTGTATTATGGCATTACTGTGTCCCAAAAGCAAGACCCTCTGCAGCAGGGCACTGTGAGTCAGTAAGCAATACACCTGCAGTGACCCAATATACAGATGGAAACCTGCCTCAAAAACCAGGCAAGTGCCGCAACAACTCCGAAACTTTCCATATACACCATGAAAGCATTTATACTATCCAGTTTCTCCTTACATTTGCAATACAAGAATACAGTCAGCAAATCAACTCCGTTAGGAATTCAACTGCTTATCTTAGCTCTAAGGAACATGACCAACTAAACAATATTTCCCCGAGTGCTATAAAGTTTCTGGCAACTCCTGCAGACTCTTGGACAACCAACCTACTTGTAGGCCAGTTTTATTTATACTTTCTGAAATGATGAAGCTTTCTACGATTTTTCAAGTCTGAAGAAAAGGGTATCCTTCTCTCCCCTGCTCCAGCAGCTGAGGAACTCCACTTCAAAACTCTCAGAAAAACAATAATACATAATTACTGCTTTTCCACAAGCTGGCTGGAGGGAGAAAAAACTTTGGAAAAAGACCCTGTAAGCCATCACAGCAATTTAACACTTCATTTTCATCAGTTCATGGATAGAAGTAGGAACAGATACAAACCTTGGGTGTTCTTGAAGGACATAACAGCTTGCCTGTAGGGATTCGGTGTATCTGGAGCATCGGTGAGATTGGCCAAGACCAGCAGCAGCAGTAGGCTCTGGTTAGCTAGAGGGGAGCACTGCTCCAGCTGCGGCGTTGGTTTGCTGCCCACCCCACCAAGCGTGAAGACTGTCCACAGGCCAGCTGCAGAGAAAAGGCAGAAAAGACTACATTTGTTCACATTTCAATGAATAAAGCTCCTTTAGAGGAAAGAATGGCATCTGACACACAGGCAGAGAGAGGAGAGGATAAACAATTCACCCCTGTACAATGAGTTGACAGCTCTGATTTCTCAAAATGAAAGTTTCAGGAGTAACACAGCAGTGGGCACGGAGAAGTGGGAATTTCAAGATTACTGGAAACTCAAGAAAGCTCTTCCCTGTGAAGGTGCTGAGGCGCTGGCACAGGGTGCCCAGAGAAGCTGCGGCTGCCCCATCCCTGGCAGTGCTCAAGGCCAGGTTGGACACAGGGGCTTGGAGCAACCTGCTCTAGTGGAAGGTGTCCCAGCCTGTGGCAGGCAGTTGGAACTGGATGAGCTTTAAGGTCCCCTCCAACCCAAACCAATCTGGGATTCTGTGATATAAAAGGAAATCAGGAGAGGTGAAACAAAAGCATATTTCTGAAGGGAAAAACCTTAAACACAGAGCAGATACCAGCTGAAGGATCCGTGTAGCAATCCTAATAAACGCTAACATATTAAGAGAGGAAAAGAAGCTTGTATGTCGCAATTTAATAAAACCAACTTGGTCCGTAACACAGCATTCTATTTTTAATAAACTCAACGTATTTTAGGTAAAACACAGTAACAAAATGTAATACTGCTTAAACTAGGATCTCCAGAATGAGAGCCCTATAGAGATCATCATTATTGCTCATTATTGTGGGTAGACAACTTAATAGCAAGTAATAAGCCTTCTGGAAAAGAAGACAGGATCAACAGCAATTTAAATTTATATTTTTAGGTATTACTAAACTCAGCCTCATATTTTTGCATTCCTACAGAAGATGAAAAAACTTGAAAAAGCACTCTAGTCAGGAGTACTTACACTGCTCAGAAATTCCTGTTGAAGAGATTGCACATAAGATGTGAAGGTATGGATGTGTAAAGGGTTTACAATAATTTGAAAGTCTAGTTGACAAGAAATAAAAGTCTGAAGTGACAAATCACTATTTGTCAAAAAAAAACCCAAAACCTAGTCAACAAACCGGACTGATTCCTCTTGGGTAAGCAAGTTCTTGTCCCTAAAACCTGCCTCGAAAATACACATGTAACAAAGCACAAAAGCTCGATTCATTTTAAACCCTCAAAAATTTATTAGGTACATAAATGCAAATAGATCATCATGGTGTACAATAAGAATGCATGTTAGCATACCCTCCCCTTTTTTGCAGGTGTATATACATGGTGGATATACAGCATTAAGGCATAATGCCAGTAAAAAGCACCAGAAGGCTGCTTGTTAAAAACTTCCATTACCATACTGCTTGAACTTTGATGTTTGAGCCTGAAATGCAGAGTCATTTTCATATCTAATTCTTAAAACATTACAAAATATTAACTCCAATACTAAACTACCATATTTGGAAATCCTGTTCCTAATTACAGCAGTGTTGATGAACCAAGTTGACCAGTTACTGCCAAAATACTAAAGCGGAGATGCTGCAGATTCCGGGGAAAAAGTCAGGTCAAAGGATGTAATTTCCTCCCCCCATTGCCATGGTGATACGTGGTAAGTTCAATGTCATTGCGCATCTACCCTTATCACATCTGGATTCCTGATACATTCCAAGGTGATAAGAAACATCCCCTCTTGATGACATTGACCCCCAAATGCCTGCTTAGAAGGGGTTATTTCTGAATGTATCTTGATATTTCATTCCAGAAACTGAGCATTTCATTGAACTATTCATGTAATAGGTCAAAGTCTTGAATTATACAGCACAAAAAAGAAATAATCTCAACTTAAAAACAAAATTTCTGTTCCATTTTTCAACATTATTTAAATGAAAAATTAATTATAACACATTTTTTAATGAAGACAGAAAAATTAAGAAAGTTTTGTTTTCAGTCTTCTGTCTGAAATCTAGCCTGCTAGATTCAAGACATAAAGGATAAAAACCTGTAAGCCATTTGAATGCAAAAGCTAAGCACAGTATAACCAATTAAAAGAACTTGAAGTACTCTTAGTCCTGCACATTGAAAGCCAGGCAAAGAGTATTTTTCTTCAAACTAATTATATATAGTCAGATTTAGTAATAAACCAACACTCCATCATCACAATTGCAAGGCAATTACTGCCATGTCAAGGGCAGGTGAACTAATGCCATTCAGTACTAAGCAGCTTGAAGGAGTTCTTATAATAAAAAGCACTGTAATTACAGCCTTCCTAGCAAAAAAATCATATTACATTAATAATCCCATATCACCATGTTTTTGATCCAGTGTCCTTAAATCAGAAAGAAGCTGAATAAAAATGATGACCATGAAGTTAGCTTTTAGACTCACATGAGTTATCCAGATAGGTAACATGGAAAGAAATTATTCATATATATGTTTATCATCATGTGTTAAATTAATCCAAATTTGGCACATTTGCTTCCTTAAAGTTAAGTGTACTTCTCATTTTCAATTTTTCCACCACCCCACCCTTCTGAGACTGGCATCTGCCATTACTACACCTTTCCTCAACAGCTAGGAAAAGACAGATATGGCCAAAATACTGGCGAGTAAGTTCAATCTTCCAGTAGGGAGAATGAGGTAATTATGTCCAAGAGAAATTTGCACACTGATATATGACCCAAGTAATCTCCTGAAGTTCCATCTCTTGCTGGCAAATGTATTCCTGCAGAAAAGCAATCCCAGGCTAACAGGTTTGTAATAATGCTTTCAGTTCCAAAATGCGATGTCATGTTAGGTGGTATCGGCTGGTGCTCCCAACTTACTCAAGTTGAGAAATTCCTAAGGAAAATATCGTTTCTGATCATTAACAGTAGATTGAAATGCTATTTAGCTAAAGAGCTTGAGAGGACAGAATTCTGTGTTCTGGCTGTATTCTACATGTTTAAAACATTTTAAGTCTCAGTTTCCTACACGTGGTTTTATATTTATGTATATTTCAGTATTACTAAGCTGTATTTCAGGGCTTTTAGGAAGCAAAACAAAAACAATTTATACTGCAACCCCTCAGAAGGCTCTCCTCATTATATTCCTTTCAGATCTGATATTACAGTTGACAGAAAACGTATGCAGAACATACACTGATACAAAACAAGCATCCAGAATCACATTTCAGATCCTGCTCCCTGAGAACATCACAGGATGTTCTCAAGCAGCAGAACAAAAAACAATCAAAACCTCCAAAAATCCCACCCCAGAAGAAAAGGAAGAAAATGCCATGTTTGAAATTCCTGTTTAAGCCATGGGTAGCAGCAACTGTACTAGTGCTGCCTGGTATCATTAAAAGCATGGAATGAAATTTGCTCAGACACTTCAACACATAGTGCTTGATTTTCCTTCACATTTAAATTTCACTTTCAATTTCCTATTCTCTTGTCATTTCAATACATATCCCAAGGGGAATGCAAATTACAGAAGTTTTCTTAAAGTTTTCTATGTCTCTGAGCAGTGGCAAAGATGAGCTACAACTCAAAACTAAACTGCTGAAGCGAAAAGGATTAAGGGGGTGACTTACCTGCAATAGCATCAAGACCCAAAGCACTAGTGAAGGTCTAGAAACTCTTGGAAAGGTTCTGCATTACCTAATGTTACCTTTTTGGTGCTAATTACAAGCCTGATGAAGTTAATAACCCGTAATTCTAAAAGAGTCTCTTCAGCAGTGTTGTGGTTTAAGCCAGCAGGCAGCTGAAAACTACACAGCCACTCACCTGCACCCCACCGAGTGGGACTGGGGAGAGAATTGGGGAAGAAAAAGGTAAAATCTGTGGGTTGAGATAAAGACAGTTTAATAGGCCAGAAATGGAATGGCGAATAATACTAATAAAAGAATACACCAAACAAGTGATGCACAATGCCATTGCTCACCACAAGCTAACTGATGCCAAGCCAGACCCCAAGCAGCAGCCACTGCCCTCTCGCCCCCATTTTTTTTCACTCAGCATGACATTATAGGGTATGGAATGTATCATATGGCATGGAATATTCCTCTGGGGACTTGGGGTCACCCATCCTAGCTGTGTCCCCCCTCCCAGCTTCTTGTGCCCCCCAGCCCCCTCACTGGTATGCAGAGCTGACAAGTCCTTGACTTACGGTACGCACTGGACAGCTGAAACATTGAGATAACAACGTTATCAACATCATTCACCATCCTAAATCCAAAACACAGCACTACAGAAAATTAACTCTATCCCAGCCAAAACCAGTACAAACACGTACGTATTTGGATCACTTGTTTCATCTATACAATTTACTGTTTTCTGCAAAATCTATTTTTAATTGTAATTCTCTAACATAACTTTATTTCTTGACTCAGAACCACACTACAAGATTTTTTTGTTGATTAACATTTAACTTTCAAGTAACATTTTGACAATTATTTCTGGCAAGTGCACAGATACTTTGGGAAGAAACAGTCTGCTTTTACCTTTAAAACAAAATCGGAAGATGTATTTTTCTCTTCCACAGAACTACCCATTGCAGCTTCCTTTTTTTCCCAAATTCATATAATAATGAGTAAGGCATGGCAAGGAAAGCAGGTCTTGCTTAAGAGCAATGTATGGGGGGTTTTGCAGTAGAGAATCTGAGGTCTCCTATAAGATGGCTAGAAACAGCGTTCATAGCCATGAAAACAAACCCAGGACTTTAATCTAGTCCGACAGTCAGTGGAACAAAGCTTAATGGCACAATGAAGTTATGACACACTCATCATAAAAGAACTTTCTTTCACCAGACTGTTATTTAATGTAAACACAATTCTGCAGAAATCTCAGCCTAACGTTCTGATCTCTGTTACTCAACAAGAAGATACAAATAAGGCTCACGTTTGTACCTATGTGGAGAAAAGTTTAAATGCATTTTATAGTTTTATGCAACGAAGCAACATTTTCTGAGCTGTATTTTAAAGACATTTTAAAACCAAAAGAGAGGTGGGAGTGCGGAAGGTAAAAAATTTACTCTATATAAAGCACTGAAATTTATGGCCAACTCAACTTCTAGTACTGCATGCCATTATTTCAAGTTAGTATATCAACAAACTGTGAGCTATAATCAATTTGTGAGCTTTTTTGGCATATTTATTAAAACTAGTTGTAAAAAAAACACATCTTATGCACCTTCCAATGTAAACCCTTGGAAGAAGATAAACCCTTCTGAGCTCTCTCCCCAGATAAGAGCATTAAGGCAGAAGAAATTGCGGTTACTTATTTCGCGGCATCTTTCTGGGAAAAATGAGACGTTTAATTTTCTTAATAGCAGTCACAAAATGCAATCACAGTAATAACTGAACTTCAGGAAGTTTTCCTTCGAACAACCTACACTTCACTAAGTTTAAAAGTAGGCATTAAATTTCAACTAATGCTGGCATACCCATTTGAGTACGCTCACCAGCAGAGATAAAGATGTCGTTGTCCCACTCTGCTCACCACTGGTCAGGCCACCCCCCTAGAATACTGTTTTCAGTTTCGGTCCCTGCTGTACAAAAAGATATGGATGGATGCAGAGGGCACAGAGAAAGGCCACAAAGATGATCCAAGGATTGGGCAGCGTGTGAGGAAAGGCTGAGAGGCACAAGGGAGATGCTGTTACCATGTTCCAGTATTTAAAGTGTGGCTACAAATTAAATGGAGACTCCCTGTTGACAAGGAGTCCCATGGAAAAGATGAGGGTGATGGGCACAAGTCACTCCTGGGGAGATTCCAGTTGGACACTATAGAGAAATCTTTTACAATGAGAACAACCAGCCATGGGAATAATCTCCCCAGGGAAGTGGTGGGTTCCCCAACATTGGACACTGTTAAGATTCGGCTGACAGGGTGCTGGGACATCTAGTCTAGGTCATACTGTGCCTAGACAGGTTGGACCAGGGGATTGTTGAGGTCCCTTCCAACTTAGGATTCTGTGACTTCTCTCCTCACTGGAGCTTGGTAACAGAACAGGTCCTTTCCTCATCCCTCCCATATACACAGCCCAAGTCCTACCACAAATCATTAGCATTTCATAGACTCAGAATGGTTGGAGGTTGGAAGGAACCTCAAAGCTCACCCAGTTCCAACACTGCTGCCATGGGCAGGGACACCTTCCACTAGACCATGCTGCTTAAAACATCCTCCCAACGACTTTTATTGCCCTTGATACTATTTTGCAGAGTGTACCAGATCAAGGCGTAGCCCCAGCCTGCTTTCAAGACTAAAAAGGAAGAAGTAAGAGTTTTAGTAGACATGAAGACCTTCAAAAGATCTTGATATCTTCCTGTCATTTTAACATTTCCAAAATGGCAATTCTCTTCTCTTGTTGCAAAGATGGAAAGAACACAAACAGATGAGGCTAGAGAAGACAGTTTAAAAAGTGTTAAAGGTAAGAAAGAACCACAAAAAAAAAAAACACCAAACTGATCTCATGTTTCAATATCTGCTCAAATCAAGTCCTAGCTCCACACCCTAACTTCCTATTTATGAATCTTTCAGCATCCAGAAGATTGTTCAATCTTCCAACAACATCTAAGACAGAAGTAAATATAGACTAAGAAGAACCAAAGCAAAAGTGATTTTCACTGCATCTAATTGATACCATCATGAACTTCCTCCACCAAACCCAGTGAATAATGTATTATGCAAAAACATTACAATTACCAGTTCATTCTTACTACATTCAAGCAGCAGCTTTGGGAACTTGAGGGTTGGGTTTTGTTTGTTGTTTTGGGTTCTTTTTTTTTAGTTTTACTTAATACTTACTATGTGTGCCACATTTCTTAAGTCAATTCAATGGTTCTCACATTGTGGTCTGATGAGCACTTTCTGGTGGCCCATGGAGAGCTGGCAGTTCACGTTGTGCTGGCTCTAGTCCTTGTTTCCAGCTGCTACATTGTGTTAGAAGAAAGCTAAAAATACATAAATACTTTCCTACGATTACTTTTCCATGTAAGCAATTTCTCAAGTTGCCACGGGGATGTTATGTGATAATGAATGGGAGAGGAAAAAGTGGCCCACGGAATCACAAACGGGAGAGGCTAGATCAGTGCGGCAACTGCTGCATCAAGATGCAGTTCACATAAAGTTGTCTTATGCTCTATAAGCACATCCTTAACATCTCTGGTTTTTACTACAGCAGCTTCAAACTGCTAACTGTGAGAAGCACTGGGTATACTTGCCTGAAAGGCTATAAAAACAGCAGCTACATTAATTTTAGGAAAGTCCCATTGCAAGTTTTTGGAACATTCATTACAGCAAGAAACAAGCAAAGCTGAAGTATAAGAAATACCAAATAATTTCTATGCGGTTAGTGAACTTGCATGTTAAATATTCCATCCTCAAGCAACAATAAACTGATAAGGAGCATAAACACACCAATGCATACACAAACTACAACCTCTGACTGAAACAGTGCATCTGATTACAGCGTGGATTTTTTAGGGAGGGAATTTATAAAACTGAGAAGAATAAAAATGGCTGTCCTAAATACTGCAGTGACTGTGTCTGCAATAACTGCTTCAGCTGACAGAAGTCCTTATTAAGACAGATTTTTTCAACACTATATCTGACATGGGAAAACAAATGACAAAGTAATATTTTTTTTAATTTTCAGCAGTATTTTCACGCTCTCCACTGTCTGGCATTGGGCAAACAGAATTAGACCAAAATAACTTAAGACACAGAAGGAAAGATGCTGCAAAACCAGCTATAAATTAATAGTTCCTGGGCAAGACACAGTCTAGTAAAATAAATTCACATCTTAAATACTAGTAAGCTAGCTGGTTTCTAAGTCATCAGCAGGCTGCAGGAAGTATTCACACGTGGGAGATACTGAATTTAAAAGCTTGTGGGCAGTGCTGTAAGCATTTTGAAACAACAGCTGAAAACATCTTGACTCTATTTATTGTTTGGAACATAAGAACAATACGGGATGTATATCAGAGTAAATGCATCATCAGTTGAAACAACACATCTTGGCTTAAAATCTGACCAAGCTATCACTTAGTCCTTGGTGCAAAGTGCTGTGCAATGTCAAAGTCACACGTCTCAACAATGTACGTAATGGACCGCCATGGGCTGTATTTCAAGTACTGTTATTATTATAGCGATCACTAATTTATTTATTTTCAGTATTTAATTCCTAATTATTACAGAAAAAGGGACTGCAAAGCTCCAGAACAATTAAGCACATGTTTTAGATGACATTTTTGAATGCTTAAGAAATAAATTACAATAGACATATTTTAAAAACAAGTTATTTTCTTCTCATCAAACCAGTGCAATAGAACCACTAAGGCTGGCTCATTGCAATACATGACTGAATGCAACTTATTTGTTTGAGGGTTTTCACACCTAATAATATTATAGTAAAGGAGACTAGTATTTCATTCCACTTGCCAAGAACAGCAGAAGGTAGTCATTTCTGTGAAGCCAAGCCCTGCAACAGAAAACATGCTGCTTGCCCCAGTCCTGACCAGGAACAACTCAGGTCTTGAGTGTGTTTATATCTGTATTTTCAAAATGCAACCCAAGCACCTGATTTTCAGCCATCCCCATTGCTCCAGGCACTGCCGCAGCAGAACAGGAAAGCCGCAGGGAACGGCAGTGCTATAGGAGGCATCAGAAAAAACGAAAGCCCAGCAAATCTACAAATAAACTGTCCTAAAGCTGTAGCATGAGAAGCACCAGTGTGCCCAAGGAGGCTAGGGCTGTGATGTCATTAACACATTCTGGAAGCAGTTTTTCAGGAAATGAATCATGGAAGTAAGTGAAAAGCGAAGACACATTAGGTAACTGTGTTCATCCCCTACCCATGCACCAGTGTTCCCTCCAGTACATTTTGTTATTCTATCCAGTCTAATTTTAAGGGACTAGTAATGGAGCTTGAACCACTTCCTTTGGGAAGAGTGTTCCATAATCTAATAAACCTCAACGTTAAGATTTTTTCCTAATATTCAGCCTAAGCATTACCTTGTTCAACTTTGTCTACTTATTCCTATAAGTAGTTCTATGTAATACCATAAAACATTTCTCCTCCAGTTCAGTGTTTACAGCCTTTAAATAAAAGGCACAGTCATGCCTCCTTTGTTGCCTAGCCAAATTATATACACAGATTTTTCTTTCCTTTCTTTGAAAGTCTTTTCCATTTTGCTTCAAGCAATTAATCCCAGCTCCAACACTTTGCACGACCTCTCAAATGTCACCGCACTGAGAAAGATTACAAACACTAAACTGCATAGGTCTAATATCATAAACAAGCCTATTCCTCAATTCACTGCAAAAAATAGTGTTTATTTATTTTAAACTATTCATCCTCTTTTTTACCATTGGAATTCAGGAGTTCTTTACTTTGGCATCTAAAATGATACAGGCTTTTTTCAGAGCCAGAGCCCTACCTATGCCTTCAAATTACCTTACCCTTTTCTGCTTTGAACTTCAAAACAGGAGAAGATCACCTTCTCCCAGGAGCATGAAGTTAGAGACTTGCATTCTCATTAAAGCTTTTGACATCACAACTGTATCAGAGATGCATAAAGACATTCCCCTCTCCCAATTATTCTGTCTGAAAAACTACAAAAACATTTATGAACAACTCTTACGCGCACACAGGTGCTGTAGAATGGGATAGCTCTGTTAGCTGGAAACCTCCAAAGACATTTTTAGTATCTGCAACGTGAACCTTAATAGCAGACATATCTCGTGACAGAGGCCTTGAAGAATTAAGTAAAGCAAATTACATTATCACATTCCTGAATGAAAAGGCTACAAAGATGCCAAATAAAGCTAGAAATAACTCTAATAACCCATCAATTCACGTCACGAAGCACAGAAAAAAACCCCTACAGCATGAGAACATCTTAAACAAGGAAGGAAATCACCACGTCTTCTAGCTCCACAACAGGCCCCGTGATGAAAACATCCATTGCAACTCCTTTGGACACAAGCAGTACAATATCTGAGATAAAACAATACTTCTGCTTCACATATGAAGACTGCCCAGTATAACTGAAGCTGCAAATGTGTCCATAAAGATGATAAAGGTTTTATGATCCTATGTAAGAACACAATACCACAGTATTATGACTATTTTAAACTTGGTGGTGTTTTTTTGGGTTTGTTTGCATTTTGGATTTGGGTTTCTTTTTTAGGTAGAAAACTCATTTGGATTTTGCCCAGAGCACTGTCCTGGTCCTTTATTGTTGTGGTCAGAATGGAAGGGAGTGCAGTGATCACATATAACCCCACTGATGGCAGTGCTGTTTTTTTCAGTAACATTTTTTGCCAAGACAATCAGACAGAATTGGGGACAGAAACAAACATGGAAACATGTTCAAAAAGTATCTCGGCAAATTGAGAGCCACATTCATGCACAGCATTGATTTTGACAACAAAACGATCACGCTAGCCCACTGAAGAAAAACATTACCAAGACCAAACCGATAGCTCAAAGAAACCAGATGAAGCGGATGGAAAAGACAGAGGAGTTTTAGAAGATGAATAGACAGGAAGGAATCATTTTTCAGAGCACAGGATCACAGGATGATTCAGGCTGGAAGGGACCTCAGGAGGTCCCTGGCCCAACCTCCTGCTTCAAGCAGGGGCAGCTATGGGGTCACACCAGGTTGCTCAGGGTTTCATCCAGCTGAGCCTTGGAAACTTCCAAGGATGGAGATGGCACAACCTTCCTGGGCAGCCTGCTCCACGGCTCAACTGTCCTTACGGTCCTCACACATAAATATTTCCATAGGATTCCAGAAGCTCTTAATTTCTTTTAAAAATAATTCTTCATTTATAAAATGGAAAAAAAAAAATAAATCCCTTTCCAATCCTGCCTGTTTAAAACAGGATTAAGGGAGAACAAAGACAAGCACCAAAAAAATTTTCAGAAGTAGAAAATTAATCTTCCAAGAAGAAAAATAAGATTTATCGACACTGATATCAGATCTTATGATTTCACATTCATTCCTCCCTCTTTAAAGTTGGGTGCACAGGGCTGTTGGGGAAACGATTTTAAGATGTGTACATGCTCAAAGAGGAGGTATTTTGAATTAAAGAATACCTTTAAACCTAGTGCTGGCATATGCAAGCATTTAAAACAAACAAAACACTAGCTTTACTTACCAAAGTTACTTTTACAAAACCAGCAAGTCAAACACTTGGCAGCTGCAGTTGCCAGTCATTACCTCTTTCATAACAAAGTCAGTAGGTACTTATCAGCAATCTGAGCTACACCTACCTCTGCTCAAGCCATTGTAGTATGCACCTAGGGAAACCACACATCTGTTTTAAGAGTTTATTACAGAAAATAGAGGAAAGAATATAAGCCCTGAAAGAAAGGTACACAGAACAAAATAGATGAAGGCAGCAATTACATTTAGTATACTATATAATAGTTAGGAACGATTAAGGAACAATGTAATCCATCAAGGTGAATTTATGGCACTGCTCTATGTATTTTGACAAAGACAGCAGTCAGAGTAACGTATGATTATCCTTGGAAAAAATCCACAACAATCACACTCATGCTGCCTTAGACAATAATGCCTATGCAGCCACAGCAATGGTGGGCAGAGAAATTCAGTAGCAGAAGGGATCAGTGTTGTAAGTTTGGAGATGACGTAAGAGTATTCTGAATTTTATAAAACTATGGAAAATTAAAACAGAGAAGACTTTTGAGGGTCTTTCTCAGGTTTCAAGGCGTCCAAAAGTGCTCCACACACCACATGCAGCCATTTCCCATTCATGCACTGCAGAAGAGGTTTTAGAACTTCAAGTCATGATCCTGGTAAAACATAAAGCATAAACTATCAGAAAAACAGGAGATGCAGGCTGACAAACACCTTCAAAGTCTGATTGCTGTTTACTGGAGCTGCAGCCAAAAGTTTTCAGATAGCTCATAGCATACTGCAGAAAACTCACTGATTTTTTCCTGATAACCTTGTCCTTGAATTTTTGTTGTTTACTGTATGCTCGGAGAATAGCAAGGATTTGTTGTCACAAAGTTATGCACATCTTGATTAACCTCCTTTCAGGACAGAAGGAAGAGAAGCCCACTTAACAAAACAAGACTGCCAGCATGAATTCTTCTACGTAGCAAAGAGGCCAAATATTACTCTAATATTTTTACTGCAGATACATTTGGGGTTTTACATATGTATATGAAAAAGATATTCTATATAATAACATTTTAATAATAAAATATAATTGGTTTATTGAAATTAGCAAATATATATCAGCTGTGAACACATAAAGAAGACAGAATCATGAAGCAGTCATCATTTATAAATACACATTCATAACACAAGCATTAAGCGTGAATTTTCTCCAAGTAACAGGGCTTCCCCTATAGGCAATTTAATAGAATCCCAGACTGGTTTGCTTGGCACTGGAGCTGCTCTAAGGTCTCCCCTTCAGGAGCCTTCTCTTGTGCAGGCTGCCCCAGCCCAGCTCTCTCAGCCTGGCTCCAGAGCAGAGCTGCTCCAGCCCTCGCAGCATCTCCATGGCCTCCTGTGGCCTCGCTCCAACAGCTCCACGTCCCTCCTGTGCTGCTGCCCCAGAGCTGTACCTCAGCTCCAGTATTCCAGGTGGGGTCTCCCAACTTGCTGGTGTTCCACGCACCAGGCTCTGCTGCACTTCAAACACAATGCAAGACCTAACTTAAACACGTGGTGTTCAGTTACGCAAAACAAGTGGCAGTAAAATTTTTTAACACCTTCTCATGCTTCTCCTACTGCAATCACAATCTGTTCCAGCCATGAACCACAAGATACACATGGCACACACATGTTCAGAGTTTGAAGCAACTGCAAAAATCATGACTGTCCAAGCTGCACCTGAGTTCTGTTCTCCTGTTTATGCAGATGTACCACTGATAGATGATATGATCGATGTAAGAAGACTTACAGGCACCCATATTTTCTGTACGATCCCATTATAAATGACAGCACTCAAATGCTCTTTTTGTCATTAACCTTTATTTCTTGGCATCCAGTATTATTTTTAAATAGTGCTAATTAGGGTGTTGATATTAACTAATGATTCTGAAGCAGTACCTTCAGAAGAACTTCATCCTTGCATAGAGGGGAAAGAAGGGAGGTGAAATTCAGACTGCCATGGACAGAAGTGACCTGTTACATTGCTACACAGATTCTGGCATCCAACAACTGACTTTTCCAGAGCAGTTACAATTTTATATCACTTTGCAAGTTTAACACACTGCTCCTGTTGACTTGTTGTGACTGCAGGCACTCAATGCAAAATGAACCCATTTCTTAAGTGAGACATGAGGACACGAGGAACATGAGAAAGTGGCTCCTGGGAGTCTCCCTTAAAAATGATTTGCCTTATGCCCTAAAAAAGAAATTAATAATAAAATGGTGACAAGGGAGAACTTTTTTTTTTTTTTCTGGACTCAGGGGTCTAAAACACAAAGTAATTTTCATTTTTCTCTTCCCTTCCCTGTTAAAGGCATGCAGCCCAGTTGCCACGGCAAGACACCCATTTCCATCACAAGACATATCCCAATTTCATGACAACACATCTCCCTTGCTGGAGGACTTCACAGCTCATTCTTGCCACCACTCAAGGGGTCAAATACAGCCTTAGTTCAAGTCCAGTACTCAGGAATCAAGGGTCAGCTTTACCATGGTAGAAGTCAGCTTCTACCTGTGTTTAACCAGTCAAGAACTAAGCAACTGCGATGGAACTGCATGAGGTAAGGGGTGAACTGACTGCCTGCATCACAACCAGACTGCTTAACAGACCTGCTGGACCTGGCTCTGTGATGATGCACCTCTCCTCCTGGTCCCAGTTCTCTTTATTCCCTCCATCCTATCACTGAATTACACTTAGCTAAACCTCAGCATCTTTGTCCACCTCTTCATGACCTTCCTGTTATCAAAATAAATACCTGCTTGCTCCTTTCCCCAAGATATCCCAATCTCCAGTTTCTGTACCAAATAAACTAAGCAGGAATAGCTAGCACAGCAAAGTCACTGCAGATCTGCTGCTTCCCTGCTAGCCTAAGTTTCACTCCTTCAAACTTGTGAAGCATCCCCAAGCACTGGTACCTGCAGCAGCTCCAACCAGCTTCTCCACCAGAGCCATCAGGAGAGCATCTAAAAGCAACTAAATACAACTCCAAATGGAAGCACAGTTGGGAAACTCGGCGCTATACAGTCTGGCAGAGCTCTGGCTGCCACCCACATTTCTGAGATTTGCTCACGCTCCTTGGACCCCACCACCTCTCCCCAGCACACACATGCAGTGGGTATCAGTGGGTATACTGGTTTTCATCTCCTCCAGCCCTTCCCTATTTTTGCTCTGAGCCATAACATTTTGTAACGCAGAGAGATAACTTCCTCCTCTACTCTACCAGCGGCACCAAGGAAGAGGAAGACCTGAGCATTAATTCTCTTGCTTGAAACCTGGTCCACCAGCTACTGAATGAAGCAGCTGCAAGGAAATTCTCCCCTACATTTTGGAACTAGCGGATTCCACAAAGGGTGCCACATAGAATCAGGGAATGGCTTGTGTTGGAGGGACCTTCAAGCTCATCCAGTCCCAACCCCTGCCATGGGTAGGGACACCTTCCACTGGAGCAGCTTGCTCCAAGTCCCATCCAGCCTGGCCTTGAACACTTCCACAGATGGGGCAGCCACAGCTTCTCTGAGCACCCTGTGCCAGCGCCTCAGCACCCTCACAGGGAAGAGCTTCATCCTTTAATCCAACCTAAATCTCCCCTGTTTAAGTTAAAACCCATCACCTCTTGTCCTATCACTACAGTGCCTAATGAAGAGCCCCTCTCCAGCATCCTTGCAGCCCCCTTCAGATACTGGAAGGCTGCTATGAGGTCTCCACGCAGCCTTCTCTTCTCCACGCTGAACAGCCCCAATGTTCTCAGCCTATCTTTATACGGGAGCTGCTCCAGCCCCTGATCATCCCCGTGTCCTCCTCTGGACTCGCTCCAACAGCTCCATGTCCTTCTTATGTTGGGGACACCAGAACTGCACACGGCACTCCCAAGCCCCACTGGCATAATGCTCTATGTAACACACCTGATGAAAACCCAAGATTCAGAGACTGCTGACAGTTCTTCACCAAGTTTCTGCTCAACATATGCAAACAGTAAGTCTCAGGACATTGTAACTTCATCAGATCAAGTAAGCTTTCGGCAGGATTGCAAATGGTGCATCTCTGTCCACAGTTCCACTCCCCTAAGACCCCCTTTCCAAATCTCAAGAGCCTGTTCCAAGGCGAAAAGGCTCTAAAACTCCTCAATAAAACAGATGTAAGAATTCAGCGTTGGTTAAGTAACATTTTTCCCTAACCTCATTCTCAGAAACAGAGGAACTGTTTTCAATTAAAGCAGCGCCAGAAAAATATAAATAATAAAAAAAAAATCAGCCTAAGGAAGATACTCAGCATGAAAAGTTTCACCACAAACAACTGAAATTTGAAGGAAAAAAAAAAAGAGCAATTGATAATTGGATTTCACCACAGAAAGTGCTATATAAGCTTATCTACAGGCATCAATACCAGCTTCAGCAATATGAACATTATTAAAGCAGTACTTTCAATGATAAAGTGTTGAGAATAATAGCAGTCCTGACGAATGAAGTCCTGCCCCTTGAACAAGCATATCATAGGCAAAGCAGGGTGAGATTTGTCATTATCGTGACTAGCAGAAAATGACTCCTTAGCTGAAAGGATCTGCTCTCCCTGCTCGCTGTTCAAAGCAGGATGTAAATTGTTGCCAATGTTGATGAGCTGTTTTATGTTAGCACCTGCCCTTTGGCTCTGGTCTCTGAACTGAAATCAACTCCAGAGGCATCAGTTAGTAACAAGTTTTTGTCACTAGATACCACGGTTGGATTCAAACCAACAAAATGGAGCCGCAGTGCACGATATCCTATTTGAAGTCCTCTTATGCCTCTAACACTTATTAAGTTGCTTGTCTTTTGGGTAGATGGCCAGTGCGGAGGCAATGCTGTTGGGAAAGGTTTTCATGCATCGAACTTGCTGACTACAAAAACACAACGGTATGGGGGGAGAAAAAGGCTGACTAAGTATTACTGACCCTGCCTGGATATACAAGCTTTTTTATAAAAATATTCTTTTTTTTCAACAAAAATTGATAGTTAACATTGAAATTATATAGAAACATGCGCTAACACTCATCAACTTCGCTATTAAAGACTGAAATTACATATCATGTATTAAGAAATTTTTGGTTCCGAATCCTGATTTGCCAGCTGTTATTAACCTACATTATGGCATGAATTACATAAAGATTTGCACTTATACCAGTATTAGAAGCTACATTTAGAGGCACTTTGTCTCTACCACGCATGTTCAGTTCCAAAATGTTTCATCTTCAGTACCCAAAAATGTTTTACCACAGGGCAAGTGATTCGTTTGGGCTCTTTCCTGTTCATAAGGATTTTGCAATAGTGCCAAGCCATTAAGAATAAAGCGCTTGCTCTCTGGGAGCACAATTAGGAAACACTGAAGCCTACCCATCACTGCCTTCTCTGCAACCATCTACGCTAGGTCCTACGCCCATGCTTGAGAAAGAGGAGTTAACTTTTTAACATGACCTACAGTGCAATTCTCGTTCAGTACAACATCAACCCAGGTGTTAAGAAAAAGCAACCTGAGCAGTAAGATTTCCCTCAAAAGCACCACAGCCCCCGTGGTTACCACACACACTTTTGAACACTGCTCCAGATTTTCATGCAGCTCTCTTCACTGGAAAGCCCTACCCAGCCCAAATGGAAAACGGAAAGTGCTGGCAAGCACTACCTAGCCCAAGGCAGCCCTACCTTGTAGACAATCCTTGCAAGCCTTTAGCATCAGCAGCTGCCACTTGTGCACAGTAATCCTGCTTCTGAGCAGGCAATTCAAACGTGACCTCCACTACCGAGGCTGGCTGATGATACTGTCATTCTTAATATACAATTTCAAGCTCCGTGAACTTAAATGCTTGTGGACAAGAACATTCAAGTGTATTTGCAGCTATTCAAATTGCAGTTGATGACTGTGTTTCGCATTAGTTACACTTTCACAGGGGTTCTTCAGGAATACTGACAACATGCTTCCTTGTGTTGTGGAAAACATGAGGAAAATCCATGGAAAAATGAATGTTGATTGCCTACGTCCTAAACTCCACTCAGCAAAACAAAAAATTATAATCAGCAGGACTAGACAGACACATGAATAAGCTATAATATATCTTATAAAATCATCTGAAATCATTAGTTAAGTGGGAATCTTCCACAAGCTATCACATGCAAGCAGCATATTTTACTAACCTTGAAGCAAGGCCTAGCAGTTAAATCATGAGGGTAAAGATCAGAACACTGGAATTTGATTCGTAGTTGTAATGTCAACTTCTTGTATAATTTAGTCAAGCTGCAAAAATGTTATTTCCTCTGTTTCCCCTATCTGTAAAAATGAGGTTTTTTTCTACTTAATAAGGGCATTTACATCTCAATGCCCTTGGCCCGAACATGAGCTGTTTGTCCTGGTTAAGGCTGGATGATATCCATTTATCATCTCCCCAACATCACAGCTCAACAAGGTACTTGAACACAGGAAGAACTTCACTGGGTTTACTACTCTCACCATTACAGTGTCCCAAGGACGTAAGGAGTGAAATAATATTTCTGGAAACAATCCTTAGCTTATAGGTGATTCCTTAATCTGGAGCAAAGAACAATTATCAGCAAGCAGTAAACTAATCAGATTCCCAATTACTGCTTTGGCAAATTAAACCAACACTGGGCTGGTGCAAGTCAGGGACGGGACAGACGGCTACAGCATGAAATCCTGAGCTAATGTCCCCATCGCCTCAGAGATTTCCGACTCACTGAAGGAGTCAGAATAGATTACATATACAGTGGAATAGATGATATACACATTGTATACATACATGCACATGTATATATACATGCAATTATATCAACATATAGATATCACATATAAATATACAGAAAGACAGATCTTCAATCGACGTTTTGAGAATGCCGACTGGTAAGAGCAGTTGCATAGATATAAACTACTGAAGGCTCAATTTCTGAATTGAGGCTTAATTCAGAAATCAGCAGTGTGTTACATGGATAAACCTGAAGCCAAAGTTGAAGTTCTGCAAGCTAAAACATTTTTCTAGTGACATTTTTATTACCTACATCTAATACATGTATTTAATAAATTTTCATACAATTTACATTTATATACGATGTTCTTTTTGTTTACATGCATGTAATAAATTTTTCTTATATAAAATTTATGCAGATTTTAATTATTATCTCTCTAGGCATTTTGATACGTTCAAGACGTATATTTATATATATACTAAGCATATATTGATATAGCATACTAGATCATACATATTTTAAAAATGTATTTATGTCCCTACATTTTATTTGCACCACTTCATTTTTCCATCATATACATACACACACAGAACTAGTGTCAACTGCTGCGGTGCCCAAAAACATCTCCCGTTCGATTTGACCCATATTTTCCTTCCAGCTAGGAGTAAACCCCGCTGAAACCTCCCATATTTCTACTTGACCTCCTCTTGCAGACAAGGAAAATCTTTGCTCAAGGTCATGATCTGATTTTATTAATTCCTAATTGAAGTCTGTAACTGTAAAACATTCAGAGGATTCTTCCAGTCCCAAGTTATCTTGTCAAAGTGGAATTAATTTTCCTAGTTAACAAGGTCAGTGTTGACATAGCACTTGCTGAAAAGATTAAGAAAGAGGTAAGAAAACAGACTCAGCTTATGAATTGCTCGTAGATGGCAGTAAGACAACTTAAAGTCACCGCATTAAAGGCTCAGAGAGGATGTATATCAGATATTACAGGCCCTGAACAGAACTAAAAAGCACCATGACTCAACTGCAGAGGAAGGAGATATTAAATGAAAAAAAGATTGTCTTTTCCAAATCAGGAAAGAAAAAGGTACATCAGCTTTGGCAAGTTCAGTGCTAAACCATATTGAGTCAAGCCAAAAATAACTTAGGAACAGCTTGCTAAAGGTATAAAAATTAACAGTAAAAGCTTTTTTGAACAATCCAAAGTAGACAGCTCCACAGAGAGGCCTAAAAGCAATGGAGACATGAAAGGAACACTCCAACACAGACAAGCTCTAGCAGATGAGCCGAATTAAGTACGTTGGGTTCATTCTTTAATACACACTGCATACACCATCAGCAGGTCTGACGCAAGACTTGTGGAATGAGCAAGTGCTGCGGCATCCACCCTCAGCCTCTTTCAGCAACAGGTCATCTTCGATCAGGTTAAGACTCACCAGGAAGCTGTCTCTGGAGAAATAGCCTTGTAATGAAGAGGCAAGAGAAGATTAAGAAAGAAATTCAGAATAGCCACAAATCATCAAGACCAAGGGGCTCACCTGATAGTGCTAAAGTAAACTCTTGCTATTAAACCCTCAAATAGAAAGAGTCTGTCAATAAAGAAGCATAAACTGGTACCTGCAAGATCAATATGTGAAAAGCATCCAACAGATGCACAAAACAACATCCCTGTACCATCACTGCAGGCAATGTATAAGCAGAGCAGTGACAAGGAGGCACATGGATAAATTATGATTGTTGGAGAAGATTCAGATCAAGATCTTACACAGGTAAGTCAAACCTATTAAAAAAGTTGCACCAACCCTTCCCATTTGCTTAATATTTTTCCATATGTTTATCTCACAGACTTTTCAAACTTCTTGAAGGAGTCAAGAAACAGGAGTAGAAGCAATCTAGTTGATACAGAAAGCATGCTAATTGAGTTTTTAACATAGCTTCCACTGAAATGCAGCCCCTTCCCTTTGCACATCGCTTCCCACTTTCTGCACCCTTCTGAAAATAAACAAAACCTCAAATATTTCCATAGCCACAGAGGAAAATTCATTTCTTTAGCCAAGTTAGGGGAAAGGACAATTTTCAGCTAGCTCAGGTCTCTGCAACAACTCACCATGTGGCCACACAAATGCAAATATGAGCAAAGAATGGGAAGGCAGAAATACGCAGGGAAAACTGGTAGCATGCGGTTTGAGCTTCTTTCAACATACTCATACTTCTGTTGGATCGAAAGTGAATGTGGAATTGGACCCACTACAACTGGACTTCTACTAGATTTTATCAAAAAAAAAGAGAAAAGCTTCTGAAAGAATGAGAAAAGCATTCATAAAATTTAACAGGTACTAAATAAAGGAATAAGTAGTCAGTTTGCATAATGAATTATCTCCGGACTACTACCCCAGCTACTGTACAGCTCACTGGGGTATTAACACCTCTGATTTTCCATACATATCTTGGAAACCCGCAAAGCACTCAGGGGTTAAAATCTGAAGAGAGAAAAAATATAATGCAGAACATCAAATCCAAAGTTTAGTAACTTTAGAGCCACAGAATAATCTCCTGATGGAATGCCAACTAACTACTGAGGGACAAATGCACCTTTTAGGACATGGCAGGCTAAGAAACCCAAGCTAAACACCACAGCAAAATTTAAATTAGCTATTTATGTTCAAAAAGGAAACAACAGAACCAATATGGATACCCCCCTAAAGAGTCAGCTCAAATCTTACAGTCACACAAAAGGAAGGATTTCCTTTCTCCCACGCCTTTGGTTTGGGGTTGGTCAAAGTGAAAACACTGAAAGCATTAGCTTTTCTCACAGTGGGAGAAACGCAACTGAGAGTGTTGGAGGGGGCGCAAACCCTCTTTAGGCCAGCATCCCCCTACCTAGACCATAATACCCATTCAAAGGCGCTATGGGAGATGGTAAAAAGGCTTAATAAAGCCAGGTACACAACTTCAGCTGCTCTTACCTCACCCACAATGGTCATTTTACCTCTGCCAAGGCAATGCAGTTGGCCAAGCACAACTTATTTTTTCTCCAGCCATCCGACTGCTGTATCTAAACCAGCACCACTTCTGCAGCTGGCTAGCACTGCCACAACAGCACGCCAGACAAAGATTCAGAATGATATAATTTCATTTTTAAGGCATGCGGCATTTTTAGATTGTCCCACAAGACTCAATATCCACATCAAGCCCTGATTGTCAGCAGTTGCCTGTATCTGGAATACACAGCTTCAGCTGTATAACTGAAATGATGCTTTTATTGACTTCTCACTGTTCATATTAATTTCATGCCTAGGAATCCTCACTGCAGCTGTAATATAGCCCTGTATAATACCTATATAATATAGTCCTATAATATAGCTGCACCCCAGAGCGTGAGCAGCAGCTCAGGGAGGGGATCCTGCCCCTCTGCTGTGCCCTGAGGAGACCCCCCCTGCAGTCCTGATCCAGCTCTGGGGCAGCAGCACAAGAGGGATGTGGAGCTGCTGGAGCGAGGCCAGAGGAGGCCACAGAGATGCTGTGAGGGCTGGAGCAGCTCTGCTCTGGAGCCAGGCTGAGAGAGCTGGGCTGGAGCAGCCTGCACAAGAGAAGGCTCCTGAAGGGGAGACCTTAGAGCAGCTCCAGTGCCTAAAGGGGCTGCAGGAAATGTGGAGAGGGGCTTTGGACAAGGGATGGAGGGACAGGACAAGGGGAATGGCTTTAACCTGCCAGAGGGGAGACTGAGATGAGCTCTTAGGCAGAAGCTCTTCCCTGTGAGGGTGCTGAGGCGCTGGCACAGGGTGCCCAGAGAAGCTGTGGCTGCCCCATCCCTGGCAGTGTTCAAGGCCAGGTTGGACACAGGGGCTTGGAGCAACATGCTCCAGTGGAAGGTGTCCCTGCCCGTGGCAGTGGGTAGAAAGCGGATGAGCTTTAAGGTCCCTTCCAAACCAGTCTGTAGTACTGTGATACAGAGGCTAAGCCAAGCTTCTCTTGCTTGAGTTTATGCATTGAAGAAAAGCATAAGCAGCTACAGAGACACCTGCCTCCACAATAAGAAATGTCCTGATGTAGTTAATGCTGCAAAACCCTCAAGTTCCACGTCAAATGCTTACAACCAGTATGAAACTGCATAAACATGCCTTGCATACTCAAACAGAGTCTATGGACCTCATTAACTTGTTTTTAATCAGTACTTGGTACAAGCCCAAAAGAAAAAAAACAAAACACAGTACTGCTTAATTAATATCCCTTTAAGCAAACACAGCACCGATTTCTTTGAGGAAGATGTGAATTAAAGGGCCCCAAAATACATTCAGAACAAATTTTAAGAAGAAAACGCATAATATATCACCTATTACATCCCAGGCTTTTATTACCTCCCACACTTCTCACACAGACATAAGACTTTAATGATAAGACACCCACATGCACGCATGATTATAATTTATGGATAGTGGACCACATTCAATTCTAGTTAAAAGCGTTTGGCATTCTGGGAAATTATAAGATCCCTTCCTACGCTTGAGAAAGGATACAATGACAATTTCCATAACGGACACCACACTTCGTAAGGAATTATGTCTAGCATGACACCCACACTAACCAGACTGAACTATATATTTTAATCTATTTCTTTTCAAAGTCTGCCTCCTAGGGAGGCAGAAGTGACAGGGAAAATGTCAGCTCTACATAGCAAGGGGATTAATTGGTACATAAGGTGCAACGATCGCAAGAATTTCAGGTTTCCATCTTTAGTAGTTGCCTTCTGCTTGTTTCAAGTATGTGCCAAACCACAGTGAAAATTTAATTTAAAATTAATTAACTGGAGAATTCTCTATATATGATGAAGCAAACTCTAACACAGCTGATACGCTTCATGGACTGACTACTGCAAATTGAGAATATGTCAGTTCTTAACATACCAGTAAGATGCTGAAATGACTTAAAAAGTGACTTCACATTTCAGAGCATGCCACGAGTTCTAAGAGACCGGTGGCGGCTGTGGTAGGGAGAGAGAGTGAAAAACACGGAGCTGGGGGCGGGGGGAAGATGCTATTAAAAAGACAGGAAAAGAAACACTGCAACAGTGATTGGGAACACATTATTTTCCAATACACAGACTGCAAAAGCGCACAAGGTTATTTTTTCTTCTTCCACTGAAAATACTAAGGTGCCAAATGGCAAAGATAAACGTTTTCTATTTAGGAGGAACAAAAATTCCACAAGTAGCTACAAATTACGTGACAAATCACTAACCTGACTAGACAAGCTGCATGGGACTATGTTTAAAACATTTCAGACAACTGATCTAGAAAGTAATTATTAAATTTCAGTCTCTGTATGTTGTTCAGGTGAAGTTTACCTAAACCTTCATTTCGGAGAGACTTTTATAAATAGATGGAATGCACTAAGGGAACAGAAAAACAGTGGAAGAAGAGTCTTCCACTCTTACAGTCTACAATTTGTTTTTTTCACAGCAATTGATGCACTTCTTTAGTAAGCTTACACAGTCTCAGGAGAGCCCAGATTAAACATAATGTATTTTCAATTCATGAAGCAGCACTAGTACAAATGGCAAATGCATTCAGACCAGCCACACTCCGTAGATTTTCCCCTGCATTTGCTCATTTTAATGCTGCAATTAAATCAGTTGATTGCAGCAAGAGCTGTCACCAAAACTTTGTTTTGTGACTCGTACAGCAGCTAAAAATTGTTTGGGAAACAGTACAACAACTTTTGCAAAGCTTCACAGTGTTTTAGAAGTCAGGATAGGAAAGTAAATACATTCCAAAAAAGGGAAATTTTATATAAATCTTCATTAATAAGCAATTCTTACCAATACAGTAATTTTAACAAAAAAACATAGTGACAGCAGCCACTGCAAGTTAAAAGTTTACAGACAAATTAAACAGAACATTGGGCAAGAATAGGAACATGGCTAATGAGCACATTTTCCATCTATGCTAAGAGTATTTCAGGACAACTTAATTGCAAAAATGTAAAATGCTGCACTTTCAGTTGCATAAAACCTTTACATAATAAGCACTTTTCTAACCTAGATTACATGTCATTCCTGTCCAAGGACAACTGTTACAAAATCAGAGGCTCTACAGCTTCTGTCCATCTCCCAGGTTGCAGTGACCCTGTCCTAGAAGTAACAAATACCACTGCGTTGTACAGCAAATCCCTAATTTATTTTTTAATAGCAATAACAGCACACAAAATCCCCAAAATTAATTACAGAAGAGAAAGTCGAGAGGAGAAAAAAAATGAAAATGCCTGAAATCAATAAGGCTTTCTACATAACAAAGTGAGATCATGTTTAAAGATGTTGACAAGCTCCTCTTAATGGCCACCAATCTACTACTGAGGCTAGTTAAAGCAGCAGGCCTACCTCGATAAGTTGCAGTGTGCAGATGTTAGGTTTGATTTTGGGAGCAGATGCTCCAGACTGTTTGAGAGAGACCCTGGAAGACCAATGCTGCTTCTGAAAATGTCAGTGGAAGAACCCTTTGCCTCCACTCGCTTCCTGGTCACAAGCTGGATAATTTAAAGAAGTTGAACAAAAGTTAGCCCCATAGCTTTTAGACTACAGTCATTTGACTCGTTCTACTAAATATCTGGCAACAGGAAAACTCATGGATAATCTCAACTAAGTCAGCCTTTGTAGCAATGGAGTCCACTATTTAGTTAAGGATGGGACTGTGTCTGCTTAGAGTACTGCTTAGATTTGCCATTATTTGTCATTATTAATGAACCTGTTTGGGTTTTCTTTAATTCCCATTAACATGCTCCAGATTTGATGCTGTTAATTCATTTTCTTGAGGGTCGACAACCAGATCATTGTGGAAATTCAGGGATAACTTATTTTACTGTATGGAAATACACGTTTGGATCAAGCCCTTCATGTGCATGCACCAACACTCACAGTGGCTCACCATGAGCAGCAACCACTGTTTCTGTTGCCGGAACAGAAATATTTGTATTTACTTTTTCCTCCAGGAGACGGAGGTGATAAATTCACAAGCAGCTGCTTCACTTCCACTTATCAGCTGTTTGAAAGGCATGTGTGCGAACAATCCCTCTGGCCAGAACTTAGCATATATTCCACACCAGGACATACAGCTTCCTAGCAAATTCTCTGGATAAAGAGAATACATGTGGGTTTAGAACTGTACTTTCAGATTTACAACAACTTTTTCTCCAAAGAGAGACCTTCCAACCCAAAGGAATCTTTACTCCATTACTTAGCACATGCATTGTTTCTGATTAGACTGCACAAATCATTTTTGAGGTAGGCATTAGGTCTCAAAAGCACGATGATAAATCCTGTTGATCAGAGGCTGTCACAGGCATTCCAGCTGCTAAGCCTGATTGCCACCCACCACAAGACCACAAATAGCCCACTAATGTATCCTAGCAAGTACCCTTTAAGCAATTTGGTGTTAACTCATTACATTTCAAAAATTGCCTATTACTGTTCTACTTCCCAGCCATGTTTTTAAAGCACTTACTGTATTTTAGAACCTCTAAAATTCTAAAAGAACAGTTTCCTGTATAGGCAATTTGTCACGCACGTCATCGTACCCTGCTTGACCTTGCACTACAGATATCCAGTGGTGTTCCAAACAATGTATTTGTAAAATGAAATAATTATGTCTTTTTAGCGGAACTGTTTTCTTCAAACTTATTTTGTTCCCTTTCCCACTCTTCTCTGTAAGAAATGGCACTTAACACAAAAGACCTAAATGTTCACAGTTGACTACAGAAATACAAGTTCTTCATAGTATTATTTAAATACCCAGATATCAAGAAATTCTGAAACTGCATCTGAAGCTCTAAGCTCTTATCTGAAAGATGTACAGCCTCAGGAACACAGGTGGCTGGAGACATTTTATCACAGTGTTCCCACCGGACATCGAGGTGCTCCATGCATGCTGTACCACACGACGTACCTGGTTTCTGACTGGAAAGCTTATTTCTTCAAATGCTTAAATACTGTGATTTTGCATTTGTTGTAATTGTGGTTTTCTGATTATTTTCAACATGACTGCTTTTTGAAAAAATATATATTCCTCCTGATATACCAGGAAAAATGAAATGCCCCTGTATTTCCTCCATCACTATAAATCACAGAGCATCGTCAAGAAGTGTCCCTTTTCCCTAAAAGCATTCAGTACCTTTGCTACAGCTACAGAGTTGAAAGCTTAGGCTCCTCTCAAAAGATTTCCACTGAAGCTAGTAGGATGCTGCATGAGCACACGATGTCTCAGTGCATAAACACACCCCAGAACTAGCATCATACCCATTTTTAAAGCCATAAATACGTGTACTCTTCCACGCTCTTCCACACAGAGCAATAGGAAGGCTTTTACACCACATACCCTGTCATTTGCCATTGTCATTTATGTTTAATGGCAATCCTTAGGGTCTGCTCTCTTTCTTGAAAAGAACTGCACAGCTTCCAATATGTTTACACAAAAACTTCAAAAGCAGAGTATTCAAAGAGTAATGTAAGACCAGCTTATGCAGTTGGAGAAAAGACAAGCCTCCAGGCAGGCAGCCTTTAGTTAGATTTCTCTTTACAGAAATGACATGCTCCTTTGCCAGTCCAAAATAAAAGTCTGCGAGGCTGATAACTATAATACAGGGTTTTCCTTGAGAATACTGAGGAAAAATAGCTAAGATGGTTCTCAGCAAATGATTCACTTCTCTTACATCCTACTGTCTAATCCTTTTCCCCACTTCTCTTTTTTTTATTTCAATTCACAAAGCAACGTATTTAGACAGATATTACATGACTGGTACAGTAAGAACCAGTTGCAAAAGAGCTATTTCTTGCCTGTAAAGTCCTAGCTCATTTAAGCCCTAATTCAGATCTGCTGAAAACAAGATGTTCTAAAGGGCTCAGAAGAATTTATAGATTCACCTTTTCCCACGGGTTCATACCTAGCTATATGACAGACATCTCAGGGTTTCTAATGGTTGGATTTCTCTAACACAAAACCTCATTAAAAGAAGAGAAAGGAGGAAAAGAAAAACCCCAAAGAAAATGAAAAGCACACTGACGGGTAAGATGTGCCTCCTGCCCCTTCCTAAAACCCATCAGCCATAGCACTAACTGTGAGCAGTCATTAGGATATCTCACATGTGTAGACAGGCAGCTGTAGACAGGAATGACACAGGACAGCAATTACAGGTGGAAAGAACAAAGACCTGATGCAGGACGTCCTCTTGACAGCCCTGTGTATCCCATTATAATCACCATGTGTTCTGAACAGAGTTTCCGATGAACATATGCACATTTTAAGTATTTTCTTCATAAGATGTGAAGTGCAAAATAAATCTGGGAAGCCAACCTTCAACACCTTACTGAAGCCTTATTATTAACGGCCAGCTAAACGTGACCTGAGAAACCTAGTGATAAAAGCCTTTCACCCTTAAGCACCCTAAAGACTTACACATTGCCCCAAAAACATGTTAAAACTTGAACTCCTACAGTAACTGCTTAATACAGAAGACTCGTGTATGTGCATGGCAGAAATAAATGGGCTTAAATTGATTTTGAATGTCAGCTGCAGCATAACATCAGCTCAATAACGCAAGGGGTTTGTGTGAGCTGAGACCAGTGGGATAGTTCTTAGTTCAGTCAGAGACTACAGGTCTGCACATATATCAGCTACAGGTTCTCACAATGCTGAGTAAAAATGCAAAGTATTAGCAGGAATGCTAAAAAATGTAGTCTTTTAACAATCATAGGGAACTGCTCCAGAGTTAGAATCAGTCTGAAATTTTTCATTTAGACAGAAAACCTTGTCCTGTTCCTGACCACAATTCTCTTATGAAAACCTAGTTTCCAATTTATTACCCACATTGCTCAGCAGAAGAGTGACAACTCTGTCATTAGGAATATCCACAAAAGGAAGGCAAGGTTTGGATCTTGGCCAAGGAAAAACTGTCTGCTGAACTGCACCAGCTCCCCTGATAACAGACTACTCCAAACCTCACAAAATGCTTCAAAATGAGTGGGAAAAGGGCGATGCTTGGCACAAAGGAAGAAGGACTATCCAGAGACTGATCTAGAAACACCAAACATGAAAGCGCTTGCTTAACATATTAAATAAAAGTAATGTGTAAGAGCTTGTCAGCCCAACATGCTCTCTAGTTTGCATAAGCAAGCCCCTAATGATACTCCAACAAAGGAAGCTTGTTTACCATCAACTTCTTACATATACATTCACATTGGAATGTTTTCATGTCCCACAACAGTTACCTACATGCTGGCAAGAGCTTTCACATTAGTCAGCCAAATCATACCTGAGTTGGAGATACCAGGGAGTCATCTTCCTCCTTACATCTATTCTGCCATCCCAGCTCCACACCATGCCCATTATCTCACAGGACAGAAACAAAAGATGGAAAAGACCAGAAGACAATATAGGAAACTCACGCAAGAAGGGATGTATTTCTGTGCCTTCCTCTCAAGCCTCTCATCTATCTAGTCCTTCCCTTGCATTCCATGGTGAAAGAGATACAGCTTTGAGTTTAAAATGCTTAGTTTTAGTAAACCCAAATACTTGTTGATGAAAGTTTAGATTAATAAAACTGTATTACATCTATGGTGCTGGTAACAGAATTTACATTCAGGCTCTCAGTACTGTTCCCAGTCAAATTACTAGAGAAATCTTCTTTCGGGTGCCAACATCGAAGTCTGTAAACCCTCTCAAAAGGTTGATTCCTTAGAAGCTATGCCATCTGAAGATGGATTGGGCAGCACACGCATGATGTTACACTTCACATACATCTTGGTGCTATTCCAACTGCTGTAGTTGGTCTAATGAAAAATATTGCCTCTTTGTACCAAACCTGCCCTTCATAGACCATCAGAACTATAACACCACTCGAACTTCAAAGCTGCTCTTCTAAGACTCAAAGACCTTCCCTTGTGCACACCTTCAGGAACGCCATCACATTACAGTGCCACCAGCAAAGCATCCTTAGCACTGCAGACACCAGCAAAATGCTGCTTCTTCCCACTGGCTCCAGCCCTTCACCCACAGTAAAGGAGGTGTAGAATGATCAGGGTGAAGCTTTCTGTTGAGCCTGTCCTAACACAGCTGTGCCCTCCCAGTCAGCAGCTGAGCATCAGCTCATCACTTAGGTTTGAGCCATGTCCCCTACTTGTGACACAGCCATCACCCAGACATGGACTGACAGAAGCTGGCAGCAGCTCAGCTCTGGACTTCCTACAAATTCGACATCCAAATAAAAATCAAATTACTGAGAAGCAAGAAAAAATTCACACTTTCCTATAAGGATAATAATTGAATTTCCATGTCATACAGAAATTTATTTTTCAATAATGGAAATCCATTCTTTTCACCAGGATGTCTGTTCCTAGGTGCCACATTCTTTTCTTGTTAATAGTATTTTTCTTTCCCCAAAGTGAGTCACTGTGGAAAACGCCACTCACTTGAAAGAGAAAAATTGACAAACAAACCCAACTGTCATGAAAATGAATGTTCACTGCTCTATACTACAACCACTACATACCGATAACTTAAACTTCAATCAGAGGAGAAAAGCTCCAAATTACTCAACAATAGTAACTGGCTTCAGGACAAGGAAATACAATTTGAATCTGCAACTGTTAAAATAGTTTCTACTAATACATTGCTAAGCATATGATCTATTTGGCTTTGCTCTAATTTGGCTGGGAAGTCTTTCGCAGAAAGACGGAAAATGTTTTTGATGGCTTGTTCAAAAGGAAAAATAGCCATTTATCAGGTTATGTAAAAATCTCATACTTGTGTTGGAAACTACAGTTTGGCAGAACACATTTAATTACCATTGGCTCTTCTAGAACATTAGGTAAAAAATAGCTATGCTATAATCGCATTAAGGGTTTGTCTTTGCTGGTTTAAGACAAAGATTTTAGTCAAAGGTCTCATTAAATCTTAGATCACTCTTTGCAAAGCTTAGTTCCTCCATGGGTCTACAAGAACAAGGAAGTACGGCCATAATCCATAGAAACAGAAGAAAGACGGAAAGACTTCCAAGCTTTTTGATGCTCAAACGTAAAGAACAAGATTTTCCCTCTCAAACAAAAATTACTCACTACAAACTGTGGAAAGGAAATTATTTGGAAGTCCACCCTCAAAAATCAAACATTTCAGTCCACATATGCAATATAGTAAATATGTGCTCTTCAGTATGTACCTAACGAGGCTCAAGGGAAAACATATTATGAGCCACATCCAGATGGAGTGTGGCTCTAGCAAGCTCACACTGCCTCAGCATTACACAACTCATTACAGCCAAGATTTTCATGGCATGTCCACTTATCCTCCAAAATATTATACTATGCAAACTCAGTGTATTCTTTGCATAATGACCACAACTAGAAAAATGAACTACACAACAGAACTGAGAACAATGCTGCTTAGGAAAATAAAAATTACAGATTTATGATCCAAGTCAAAGCTGAAAGCTTCCGCACGCATCTTCAAAACTTCAATTTTGAACTACAGATGTCCTCATGCACACGAATATTTTCATTACAGATTAATCAGATTCAAGTGTTCATCTGATTTTAAGTTTGGCACCAGTGAAAGCTTTGCTTTTGTAATACACTTATGTTTCGCTTCATTTCCCTTAGAGCCCCTGCAAAACCTACCACAGCTGCCATACCCTAACAGCACAGTGTTCCTTTGCACCATGTATATTCAACAGCCACAGCAACATCTTTCTACTTGCATTAACGACTTAGTTAACAATGTAGTTAATTATCCACCTCCTCCTGGACAGGCATTGGCAAGACAGCCACCACTTTCTTCTGCAAGGAACATTCTTGTCTACTAAGTACCAGCATTAAATAAGAGTTCATCTGCAGGCTCCTTATGTAAACTACTCTTTATATCTAAACCTTGCAGTTGAGTAAACTGACATCACAGAATAAGGCTATATTCATCCCAAATTCATATATTAGATCTGATCTGTTATGTAAATTAAAATGTCTACTGATAATTGGAAAAACACAAGTTCTGCTGTGTCTGCAAGATGTGTGCTTGGGAAGTTCTGCTGCATTAATTTAAGGATTTAATGCAATTAACAGGTAAGCAAACTCACTGTTCCTCTTGTCCACCTAAGTGACAGATGTTGCCTCCCTCATCTCCTAGCTACGTATAATTACATCTCTCACTATGAAAATGTATTCTTTAGTTTTTTATTTTTAAATTCCACTTCCTTTCCAAGGTGAAGACCGTTTTAATTTATTTTAAGCTTTGAAATTTCTCCCCTTCCCTAACAGGACTGTTGGTAAGGCAAATAAAACTGTTTCAAAACTGCTGTTCCTATCAGTAGCTCATTCTATGCCCAGCATAATAAATATGATACAAATAAGCTTTTCTTCATTCACCTTGCACATGTGAAAAACCCACCAGACTTCAGGAGATATTTGAAGAAAGGGTTAAAATACAGATTTTCATTTCAGATGCACTGAAAATGAAAATCTACGGTCACTTATTCTGGGCAGGGAGCAGGAAGTTCACCCTGACCTGAAATGCAGCTCATTCTATTTCCAACCCTCCAGGGTTCCTGCCGCTAATCAGACATCAAGTGGAAACCCATTCATAATAAGTGTCAATTCGTGCATCTGAAGGCAAACAAACTGTCCTTTCTCTTGAAATACTGAGCCATATTTGTCAGAAAATGTGCATCAGAACAGAACAACCTGAGTGGTTCACTGCGTTTTCAAAATTCTGAGGAATAAAGGCCTTATGGAGTTATGACTCACTTCAATATCCCATATTAGTATAAAGAACCCTACTTTTTCAGTCACATATTAGTACTATATATCCGTATCTACCACCCAGAATGATCATCAAAAAGTCTAACATCTGTTAATACTTTGTGAGAAGCACTGTGGCTTATCAGAAGAAGGCACTGAACCCGAAGAATTTAGTTCACAGATTTTGGTCCATTTCCTAGATGGTGTGGTCAAGCCTCTTATTCATTTGCAATATGTTAAAAAATGAAGTGGAAATAAGGGTGTTTACAATCTTTTTATAGCGTTTTCACATTTCTTGCCAAAATAAATGATACGTAGGAGATGAACACTCTTGTCGACACTGGATTGTAAGGTGAAGAGGTACGGATTTCTTACCATCCCCTAGTTGAAAGTGACAAGACTTTAAGAAAAACTCAAGTATAACAGGTTTTGTGTTTAGGGTATTTTTTAAAATAACTGATTACTGAAATTTTGTAATAATAAAAATTGTCTTTATATCAATTTCAATTTTTGTAATTCTCTAGAGCTAAGAAGCATTTGGAAAGCATGAGATGCCTCCTTTTCTCCTACAAGAAATTCCTTTTCCTAGCCGTAGTCATTGCAAGATATCAGGTTTTAAAACTTTTGTTGTTACAACACATCAGCTTGATTCTTGGTTTCCTTTAACAAGCAATTTCCCCAGAAAAATTAAAGAAGAAAAATCATTTTTGAGCCAATAGGTTTTCCTTTTTTTCTTTTATAATGGTTTATTTGAAGCTGCTCAGGTTTTGGAATATCAGGATAAATGTCAGGGAGATAAATCACCAGCACACCTCGTGAAACTTGCTGCAGCACTCTCAGTAAACAAGCTGGAGCATATGGTTACAATTATGATTTGTATGGCCACAGAAATCAGAAGCTCAAGTCATGAACCACAATCTCGCTATGCTATCTATTGTACATACTCTCCACAGTCCCTAACCTAAACAGCTTACAAGATAGATAGAGGAAAGAGATGAGATGGATTAGCACAGAGAGAGGCTCAGAGAAGAGGCAGCATTAGTCAGCATAGTAGCAGAGCTCACAGCACACCATGTGCCTAGACAGTGTCTGTTAGCACAGAAAAGAGCCTTTACAAGATTTAAAAACATATAAGCCTTGTGAACGCTTAGCATGAAATTCTTTTTCAACGCCAGGCTGGATGGGGCTTGGAGAAACCTGGTCTAGTGGAAGGCGTCCCTGCCCGTGGCAGGCGGCTGGGACTGCAAATACGCAAGTCTCGCCAGACTTCACAAGACTTCCTAAAACTATCAATCCCAGGACATTAGAGTATTAATTTCTCTTCTGGGAAAGGATGCTTTGCTATCATTGCTATCAGTTGCTGTGATTGAGACCCAGCGCAAAACCTATGCTACCTGTTCAGCTAGTTCTAAATCACTGGTGATCAACTTATCAAAAAGAGGTTGGTGAAGCTTGTAAGGCTGATCAAGAGTTTCTTAAAGGGTTATACTACAACTCTTCCACTTTCAGATCTTTGTGGCTAAAAGTCCCAAGCATTTGGTGGACCTGGGATCAAGGCATGCTACCTAAAGCACTGATGCTGTGTAACTGCTATATGCTCTCACATCATTCAGAAGCACAAAGATGAATTAAATTTCAAGAAAAACAAAAACCAGAACACAGCGTGTGCCAAAGGAAGTGTGCAAGACCTTGATGGTCAAAACATCACTGGCTTTCAGAGATTTATGCCAGAGGCAATATTTTTCTGTGCTACAGAATAGAGAAGATGAGTCTTATCTGACAAAAAAAAGAGAGCGAAGACTCCCTTTGGGTATCCCAGAGGGGGTATCTAGGGCCCCCTCTGGCAGTAGCTCAACCAAACTTCAAACCAGCTCCTGTGGTCCTCACCGCACAGATTTCAGTCAGGATGAAGCCACTCAGATCCCAACTTGCCAAGCAGCGTTTACAGACGGAGCCAGCCACAGCTACACTACTATTGATACTCAACTACTTAGCCTCAGAGAGTGTGTAGAGAACTACAAACACATGGTGTGCTCTGGTTTAGATGCATCTTTAGAGAAACTAAGAGAAAGGTTGAAGGTGTATTCATTACCTAAATCTTCACATTCTGTCAGGTCAAAGCACCACAATTACAACACAAGAACAGGGTGACACTGTTACAGACTGTAAGCAAGATGAACAGACAAAACCGGGAAAGAAGTCCCAGAACTACACTTTTATTATGGTGAACATGAACAGGCAATTAAACATTGACTAAGCACCAGGGAGACAGACAAGGTTGTAGTTATGTAGCAGATCATACACCAGATCTGTGACACATCATGAAAAGGCTCTGGAAGGTAGAAACAACCAACCTGAAATATTTGTTAGTAGAAAAAAAGCCTGATGAAATCATAAGACATAATAGACACATCATTAGCAGCTTTTGTGTCTACTTTGACATGTTTTAATCTAAATATTACTAATCAGACTCTGTAAGACTGAAGAGGAAAAAGATATTAACACAAAACACCAAATATTCATAAACAATTTTCTGATAAACTTGAAGATAACCATGCAAGTGCACCTATAAACCAAAGTATAGCACCAAAAAATAAAACGAATAAGCTGCAATATATATAACTCATAGATGTACAACAGAGGTCATCCAGTGCCTTCAAGTGCACTAATGCTGAATGACATAATGAAGAGTGAAGTACATGCTTACATGATAGAAAGTCATTAATGGCCAGGGATGTTTGTCTGGTTCCAACCGAAGAGTACAGACATGAGAAAACAAGTCATAATTGACCACTACACACTGAATTCTGCAATTTAGATGAATACCACGACAGTACATTTGTGGGCCAAATTAGTGATGATGGTTGCTTAGGTGATTAATGAAGATGAATCCAGCTACTGCCTTTTCATTAGTTTCTTACAGGTACAACATTGTACCCATTACATCCATAATCACCTAAACAGCACAAATTAAGTCAATTAGATCTTACTGTTGCAGTAACTCCTAAGTACTACAAGATGCATTAAAGTGTTTCCGTCTTTTTAACAGCGAAGTATAAACTGGCTCAACAATTTCAAATGAAACCATTTGAACTGACTTATTTTTCAGCAGTCTTGAGTAGCACAAACATTCTCCTTTCTTAGAGTATCATCTGTTCGGCAGTTCCTCACTGTAACATGAATTTTATTGTGCAAGATAAAAAATGGCTAATTAAAAAAATCTTGCTTGATCACAAAAAGTTCTCTCAACTTGGTTAACTGTGGACCATGAATAGGCAAATGCTAACAATACTCCAAAAAAAGAGGAGGTGATTTAAAGCTAAAGAAAAACCTCAAATCCCAAGCCATTTTTTGAAGCATATTTCAATGTACCTTGTGAACAAAGAAAACTGAATTTCTAATATATGAAGTCTCATTTCTATCACCATGCATACTGATGTAATTTATGCCTTCACATCAACAACACAGCGCCAGACCTAGCAGCACGTTACAATTACCTTGCACACCTACAGAAAGACTCCAAAGACAAAGCTGACCCAGTACAGAAGAACAACCTTTATGAAGTTACAGAACTAAAATATCAGTATTTCCCTCCCTCTTTCTGAACCCACAATTGTTTATTTAACTACTGAAGAACAACATAATTGGCAATGCAATTCTAATCGAGGTATGCAGGATAGAGAAACCTGCACATAGATAGCCTGCATACAGTCAGAGGCCGAACTAAAGAGGCGTAATTGATGCGAGGATGTTGGCTGCATAGTTTCTGGGTTAAGGAGGCTTATAAGAGGAAAAAAACCAAGATATGAAGGATAAGAAGCAGGAGAAGGTTAACTGTGGGAAAGGGTAAACTGCTGAATCACAAGGAAGGAAAGGGGGGGTGGATTTAAAATACAATGCTCATAAGAGCTTGTTGATCTACTGCTCCTGTACAAGTACTACAGAACATGTGTAATGTGATATTAGGTAACGTATATGACATTTCAAGTTAAATAATTTCAAACTGACAAACACAATGATTATTTTAGACCTTGGAATTTAATATGAAAAATAAATCATTTTTTAAACCAGGCTCCTAGCTCCTTTCATCCTAAATAGATTATTAGACTATTTCAGTAAACTTGTTTTAAGCATTATGTGTTATCTAAAAGTCTGAGCAACATAAAAGTGAATTTTCAATTCTTCTGTTCTTCTTTGAACTCTTCTTCTGTAAAGATTACAAAACACAAAAAAAAAACCCAACCAAAAAACAAAAACAAATCCACAACACAGAAATCATGTCTAAGTGCTTTTTCATTGCTTTAAACTTGCTCCTGTTCCAAAAACAGACTCTCAGTTTGTGTTACCATCTTCTAATCTGTACAGCACTCTACCCACGTACCAGATGCCATATAAAACAAAGGACTGCAAAGGGTTAATTCTGAGATATTACACATGGACAAATATGCTACTTGCTCTAGAAATCTTATGGAGTCCTTTATAGTCTAACATCATCTACAGGCAAATAGTTAGATACATTAAATCATTAACCAACTGTTTGGGCCCAAACAGAAAAAAATACTTCTATTTCCTAACAGGATGTGGTACTTCTTTTTCCCCTTTCCCAGGCAGGTCATTAGAAACCTCTCTATACAGGTTCTTTTACTTAAATCTTCAAATGAAAATCTTCAGTTCGCTGGGAGAAGAGATGGTACTTCAGGTACTCATGAAAGGAGCAAGAAAATAAGCGTAGGAGTACACCAAGGGAGACATTAAGAGAATGGTTTTAGAGGAGTTGAAGGGTGTGGAAGTGTAGGAAGAGACAAGAACAGACGTAGGCTGAAACCTTCGGAGATTGCACTTAGAAAAATAAAGCCAGTCTGCAAGAAGTGCATGTAATATTTTAGGCACTAGAGGAAGGCAAGGGTGGTGGCAATTTGGATGGACTCTACAAATCAAACAAGGAGAGGACTGGAGGGAAACAAAGCTATTTTTCCTGTGGCTGTACTAAGGCAGAAGGACACTAAAGTGTAACTAGACAGATTAGAACTAAGGGGAGTGGAGTATCAGAATATGCAGAGAGAACCACTCTTCTATCACAAGCAAAAGTATAAATCACATTTTGAAACTGCTTCACAAAAACATTTGAAGAGCAATTTTCTCTATCAATTGGAAAGAATGTACCTGTTCGGACTCTGGAATAAAAATGTTGCAGAGAACCATTTAATTAACTTCCTCTCTGTTTCACAGAATCATGGTACAGTTAGGGTTGGAAAGGACCTCAAGATCATCAAGTTTCAACACCCCCTGTTATAAGCAGGGTTATCTCACACGAGACCATGCCACCCAAGGCTCTGTCCAACCCGGCCTTGAACACCACCAGCGATGGAGCATTCACAAATTCCCTGGGCAACCCATTCCAGGGCCTCGTCACCCTTACAGTAAAGAACTTCCTCCTTAGAGCCAAACTAAACTTCCCCTGTTTAAGTTTGAACCTGTTACCCTTGTCCTATCACTACAGTCCCTATGAAGAGTCCCTCTCCAGCATCCCCATAGGCCCCCCTTCAGATACAGGAGGGCTTATACGAGGTCTCCACTCAGCCTTCTCTTCTCCAGGCTGAACAGCCCGAACTTTCTCATCCTATCTTCATATGGGAGGTGCTCCAGTCCCCTGATCATCCTCGTGGCCTCCTCTGCACTTGTTCCAACAGTTCCATGTCCTTTTTATGTTGAGGACACCAGAACTGCACACAATACTCCAAGTGAGGTCTCACGAGAGCAGAGTAGAGGGGCAGGATCACCTCCCTCGACCTGCTGGTCACGCTCCTTTTGATGCAGCCCAGGATACGGTTGGCTTTCTGGGCTGCAAGCGCACACTGCCGGCTCATGTTCATTTTCTCATTGACCAACACCCCCAAGTCCTTCTCCGCAGGGCTGCTCTGAATCTCTTCCCTGCCCAACCTGTAGCTGTGCCTGGCATTGCTCCGACCCAGGTGGAGGACTTTGCACTTGGCATGGTTAAACTTCATCAGGTTGGCATCAGCCCACCTCACAAGCGTGTCAAGGTCCCTCTGGATGGCATTCCTTCCCTCCAACGTATCAACCGAACCACACAGCTTGGTGTCATCGGCAAACTTGCTGAGGGCGCACTCAATCCCACTGTCCATGTCACCGACAAAGATGTTGAACAAGAGCGGTCCCAACACCGATCTCTGAGGGACACCACTCGTTACTGGTCTCCAGCTGGACATTGAGCCATTGAGCACTACTCAGTTTTTAAATAAACTGCAAACCAAGCAACTGCTTTCTGAAGTATTTACACTGCAGGCACAATGCAAACCACAGTGGCCTACTCCTGAGTGGGTAAAGTGAAAATCAGACAGAAATGCATGTTCCAGCAGCACACTGAGCTGTGTGTAACCTCATCTTACACAGAAGTAGGGAGTATCTGAAAGGGGCTATAGGGATGCTGGGGAGGGACTCTTCATTAGGGACTGTAGTGATAGAACAAGGGGTAATGGGTTCAAACTTAAACAGAGGAAGTTTAGATTGGATATGAGGAAGAAGTTCTTTACTGTAAGGGTGACGAGGCCCTGGAATGGGTTGCCCAGGGAAGTTGTGAATGCTCCATCCCTGGCAGTGTTCAAGGCCAGGTTGGACAGAGCCTTGGATGGCATGGTCTAGTGTGAGATAACCCTCCTTATGACAGGGGGTGTTGAAACTTGATGATCTTGAGGTCCTTTCCAACCCTAACTATTCTATGATTCTACGATTCTATGTATTAGACTACACTGTGCCAAGTCACAGACACATGCTCTTTTACTGCCTCCGTGAGGAGATCCACATGCACTGACACACTGTGAAACACCTTCTGGCAGACCACTCTCAGCCTGAACTTTAATATCCCCTAGTGATGCTGCCAGTGAATGGATTCCACAAAAAAAAAAAAAAAAAAAAAAAAAAATAGCATCAGTTTTAACAGCAACTGACTTGAAAAATGTTACTTAGTTTATTACAGAAAAAAGAAAGTAATGTAAACCTTTACTGTTAGCAATATGCTGTTTTTTTCATTCTTCTTTCATGGAAAATTAAAAACCTTTAGGAAGAATTTTTCTACGTAATACACACACCAATAAAATACAGCTGGTATGGGGAAGAGAGCAACCACCAACCAAAGCATGGTGCAACAAACATGAGAATCCCGTTTTTCTAGCAAAAAATGGCATCAAGTCTTTCATGTTCTTAGGCAATATCGGTCTATAACAAACAGGCCACCCACAAAAGGTCGGAATCTAGTCATACTACTCAGGAAAAAACATTAGTCAACCTACCGGGAAGGGCACACACTACAATACGTTACAAATATTCCTGTCTAGGTCACTCCCTTACATCACACAATCCATGACTGGACGGCACCTCTTAAGACCACCTAGTCCAACCTTCTGCTCAAGCAGATCCACAGAGCAGGTCACCATGGCCACTGAGTAATTACAAAATACGCACATAAAAGTATTTCTTACAATATTTTAAGCAACTTGAAGGATGTGATTTATCAAATGGGGCACTACTTGTTTGTTCAGGGCTTTTTGTAAGGTCTCAACAAAAGAAAAATAGGGTCTACGTGCCACTTCCATCACATGCTGTCCTGCAGATACAATTGCTTCAGGTTCTAACACATGTCAAGATAAAATGTATATGATTACGATCCGGACACCTTTTCTATACTGAGCATGCACACTGACATAACTGAAATGCTGAAAAAGAAACAGGCTACAGGTGATCTTGCAAGAGATGTCACATAGAAGACGCTACTTCACAAGGTCTGTAGTATGGTTTATAGAAAATAAGACTCACTTGCCACCCCAGATGCAATTCCATAAAGCAGACCTCCTCCATCACTTTGCTGCTGAAAGACATGGGTCCCTGGAGGAGGGCTTCTTTCTTGTCTAATGAAATTATATAGCAAAGTTTTCACAAGTCTGCTGGTATATGGGAGACTGAAAAGAAAAAGAAAACAGCTTCAGTTGACTCACAACTTGCAAGATCTGGCACAACAAAGCCCAGGCAGGGTGCTAAGGCTGGTGTTTGCCATTAAAAACAGACAGTAGCTCTCCCAGTGCTGAGCAGACTGGAAAGGAAAAGAATGCCAAGGACTTGCCCATGCAAAGCTGCACCAGCTTGAGAAGGGCTCTGCAGGGGCACCTTTAACAGCACTAGTTTTTGTTTTCTTTTTTTCAATAGTACTTTTAAATCAATCAGTTTGTGGAATAATTGCATTCTTTTACCTCAAAACATGACTGCAAAAATATTTGTGCAAGGGAGAGAAACATTACATTGGGTTAGGTTTTGCTTTATGATTTCATTACATAGAACAGGTAACAAGAGCATTTCTCTACCCCAGTATTTGAGTTTGTTTGTGAAGCTGCAGTCCATTTGCAAAGACCAACATCACATCCGACCTCGTGATTTTGACAGACACATGTAAAAATAGTTCGATTAAAACAAACGGTTACACTATCTCCAAAACAGAGAAGGATTTCCACAGAAGCAAACAGTTGGTTCCCATTCCCATACAATTTAGAGGTGAACAGACAGTCATGATGATATAATTGTAATGATGTGCAATGATGAACTCCAATCCCCTCTAACTAGTAGCCCTCCCACTCTTGGCACTGCCTTAGTTTCCCAGACATCAAATTCCCACCCCTCTCTCCAGAGGCTAAGTACCTGCTACTCCCAAACCAGACCCCTTAGACCATATTCTCCCAAATATTCCACATTTTGCTCCAGAACCTCAATTCCTCCAGTTGGAAACTGAAGTACCACCAAACTACATCCATACAGCGGCACTGCCTCTACCCTGCCGCTACTTCAGGCTGAAGTCTGCCCACAGACACAAAGCTGAGCCTTCCTCCTTTCCCTGCACATCACCCCATAGCAGTACTCCTCTCTTACATCTAGGAGATATTCCAGAACACCAGACAATAGATACTAGTTACCAAAGATCAGTCTGTGTGGTATTTAAAGTTGAAAGAGGATGATGCATGCAAGCCATCCTGACAAAGCATTTAAACAGAACAACTGACTCACCAGAACAAGTGGTATTACTCACACAACCAAGTTTGATACCTGCCAAGTATTTGCACTATTGCAGCTCATAACTGAGTAGCACAGATTTGCAATCTTTTGGGCGGCTATGTATCTGTACCACAAAAAGGCCCATTAGCAAATCTGATGTTCTCTAGACTGCAGTGTTAGAGGAAAACATCCATACTAATCAAAAAAATCCATCCTGGAAAGTAAAAGCTGTTTTAATTAAGTTAATGGAATAACCCTCAAAAACTGGCTTCCAAAGGAGTTTTACCAAAGTCTGGGCTGTGAGATGTAGCCCTAGAACCTTCCAATAGCCTTTACAAATGTTTGCTTTTGTGTTCTGTTTTCTGTTCCATTTTCTTTTGTGTTCCGCTTTCTTTTGTGTTGCGTTTTCTTTTGTGTTCTGTTCTCTTTAGAGCAGAACAAGTATTCTATCAAAATGTGTTCAACTGTATTTGTTTTCAGGTACAAACTGTCTACAAGCGACCAGAAGCATTTGCTTTGCCGTTAGGAACCACCCCAGAACACAACATACCATCGGCCACGCATCAGGTATTTGTGAACGATGCTGTCCCGCAGAATTTCTTTGCGGAATAACTGGCAGGAGAGGAAGACGATGAGAGTTGTCACAGCTTCCAAAGAGATGCTGTATGTAATATCCCTGCAGGAAAAAAGGGAAAATTTATACAGGTTAATCTACTGGGTTTGTTTACAAACTGACTTCCAAGAACACTTGGAAGCTTCACCTGAGGTTATATGCTGTTTAGCACAGCTGGTTTCAACTGGGAACACGTAAACACCACACTCAGAAAGCCCAGAATCACTTAAGACCAACAATGGGCTGTTTTTCTTAGATATAGGCACCTTTTTATTCATATGCCAAGACAATGTGAGAACACTGCGGTATTGCCCAGAACATTCCAGATGTGATTTTCAGACCATGCTTCACCCTAAAAATAAGAAATGCATCTCAAAAGTGTGCCCTTTGTACTGTTAAATAAAATTGTCACAAAACCATCCTCCTAAGCCAGGGAAATGTCCAGCTAGCCAAATACAGATCCATCTGCCAGGAAAACTGGATCCCTAAGAAAGAAAGGTAATACACAAATGCCAGTTCAAGTGTAAGAAATGCTCAGGATATCAAGATATTACATACAGCCATTCAGTTTTAAATGGTATTTTTGAGGTAACAGTGAGAAGACAAGGGGTAACGGGTTCAAACTTAAACAGGGGAAGTTTAGATTGGATCTGAGGAAGAAGTTCTTTACTGTAAGGGTGGTGAGGCACTGGAATGGGTTGCCCAGGGAAGTTGTGAATGCTTCATCCCTGGCGGCGTTCAAGGTGGGGTTGGACATAGCCTTGGGTGGCATGGTTTAGTGTGAGGTGTCCCTGCCCATGGCAGGGGAGTTGGAACTGGATGATCTTAAGGTCCTTTCCAACCCTTACTATTCTATGATTCTATGATTCTATGATTTCAGACAATTCTAAAGAATGTGCTGTGATGCTTAAATACTGATGCTGATAGTTTAGCAAAGCTCATTAAGTTAATCGGGAAAGCCTGTGCAGCAAAACAGATGACAGATTTGGGATATCTTATGATTTCTGCTCCCACCTCTGCCTACAATGACTTTGTTTTTTGTTTTTAAAAGGGGGAGAAAAATGGCCTTTGCCTCCTTAATCAGTAATAAATTGCAGAAAGAAACCTTTTAAAACACACTGATGTAACTTTGACATGAACTAGCATTACTCTTCCTTTCAACCAAAGACCATTTTCACCTCCTCTAAAAGTAAGGAGATACTTCACTTGGTGCAACAGTATCATCCAGTAATCCATTAGAAAGATTGTTATTAAGTACTTCGAATGCTTTCCCCACTGTTTAATTTACATACTACCATTCACGGTCCAATATCATTAAGTTACAACATGTGCCCAGCTTCACTTATCAAGGTTTTTCTAACCCTGGGACCTACTGGAAATTCAAAATCTATTTATAATTCTCAAATTAAAAGATTTCATAATGTCTCTATTTAAAATAAAATTTAAAAAATGTCAGCATCAGAATGTTTAAGCAGCGATGCCAAGATTTTTCTTTCTTACAATGTCACCTTCCAAAAATTTCATTCTTAACAGCTAAAACAAGCATAAACATAAAAATAAGTGCTCTTTCACATAAGGATGACTTGACAACTACAGTGCAATCCCTCTTGAAACATAATAAATTAACCACAGAAAAGACAGGCTGGAGGAAAACTCTTCACTAGTTTCAGATCAGAAGTGGTGTGGTCCTTACCAAAATGAATTGGATTTCATTTAGAAGAAATCAGTCTGACTTTTAGCACACTCAGATACTTTAATACCCTAATACCTAATAATGTTAATACTTAATACCTATTGCTAGAAATCATAGAATCATGGAATAGTTATGGTTGGAAAGGACCTTAAGATCATCCGGTTTCAACCCCCTGCCATGGGCAGGGACACCTCCCACTAAACCATGCCATCCAAGGCTATGTCCAACCCCACCTTGAACACTGCCAGCAATGGAGCATTCACAACTTTCCTGGGCAACCCATTCCAGGGCCTCACCACCCTTACAGCAAAGAATTTCTTCCTCAGATCCAATCTAAACTTCCCCTCTTTAAGCTTGAACCCTTTACCCCTTGTTCTATCACTACAGTCCCTAATGAAGAGTCCCTCCCCAGCATCCCTATAGGCCCCCTTCAGATACTGGAAGGCTGCTATGAGGTCTCCACGCAGCCTTCTCTTCTCCAGGCTCAACAGCCCCAACTTCCTCAGCCTATCTTCGTGCTGGAGGTGCTCCAGTCCCCTGATTATCCTCGTGGCCCTCCTCTGCACTTGTTCCAACAGTTCCATGTCGTTCTTATGTTGAGGACACCAGAACTGCACACAATACTCCAAGTGAGGTCTCACGAGAGCAGAGTAGAGGGGCAGGATCACCTCCCTCGACCTGCTGGTCACTCTCCTTTTGATGCATTATTTGCCAACTGTATTCTGGGCTGCAAGTAACGTGCACTACTGTAAAGCCTAAGAAGAGCCTCATTCATCACAGATAAATTAAGCTCTAAGCCAGAGTTTCTGAGCAAAGAGAGTATTAGCTATTTGCTCAAACCAATAGCAAACTGGAATCACAATTTCCTGGATTGCAAACCCACGCTACCTCTGATACAAAAATGTTTTTGAAAGAGAAGGTTATGCAAACTCACTGTTTTTATCTTCTTCCACATGACTCAAGTATTTTAATCTGTGACACTTCTAGTTACAGGTCAGGAAGAGACGTACTGCTTGAATAACATTCTTCCTTAAATCATGAAGTACATTTTAATTACTTTTAGGTTTTGTCAGTTACCTGACTTTTTGCCCACTACTGAGGAAGTTAGTAAATGCTGATAATTAGATCAGGCCAGAGGTTACACTGTGATGTGGTTCCACTACAAATCCATCTCAGCCAGAAGCAAGGCTGAGCTAGGAACAGCTCCCACTCCCTCGCCAAACTAGCGATGCTTTGCGACCCTCTACCCACCTTCCTCCCAGGCAAAGCAAGGAAGACCTATAAATATTGATTATTAGAGGTTAAGCCAGGAGAAAAAAAATTAAGAAATGTTCCTCTACCAAAATAGGATGTTTTTCTATCAAAATAGGGTCTTTTTTTTCTATCGAAACAGAACCATTTTCTTTCAAAATTAAAATAATAGGTTGAAAATTATTTTTTGATATGGAAAACAAAAAATAAAAATCAGAAGCTTCTAATTACCAAGGTTGAGAATAGCAGAATAATGCCTCCAACCTTGAGCTGATTAATGAAAAAGCTAACTTCATGACACAATACAACACGCACTGGGTCACTCTGCTCAGAGGAAACAAATTCTAAGGTCTACTGTGCTTTCCCTCCATTTCAATCACTCATTCGTTTATTGTTTTTGACAAAGCATAGTGGAACAGCAAATTTGAGGAGACATTAAAAAACTCTTTTCTATTCGTATACGCCCATGGCAGGGGGGCTGGAACTGGATGATCTTAAGGTCCTTTCCAACCCTAAGTATTCTATGATTCTGTGATTCCATGTAAAGAAATAAAGAGGTTATTGTAATGTATTCAAAACATTTTCTTTTGGGAAGGGGGGAAGAGTAGGGAATCTGCTTTCAATACTCTTATGTAACTCTGAGAGAAATAAAAATAGAAAGCAAGCTAAATTCATGCAGTTCAGTTACTGATTTGTTCTCATTTTCTTTCTATCCAAAACCCAGTTAGGGCACATTTAACTGCAGAAACATTCCACTCAACCTGTAGAATCTGTTCAAACTAAATCTGCTCTGACACAAACACAAACAGAGGCCTGATACCTGGGGTAACCCCTCAGCTACAGTCACCCTTAATTTATCTGCACAAGCATAAAGCTTCAGAGAAAACTCATTTTCTCCACCAAGGGTCAAATGTACAGTTTTCTGAAACTCAAGCATTTCTGAAGGGTGACAAGAACTACCAGGAATCTCTTATAACTTCAAAGAAAATACTGTTTATTTATATTGAGAGAGTATAGAATGGGGGGACGGGGTCTGGTTCTGAATTTAACTTTTTTCATTCAAAGCAATCGGTCATATAGAATGACTTTACATGGAATTTATGCTGATCTCCAACTTCCTCTGAAAAACGTTTGCTTGCAGATAAGGAGGAAACTAGAAATAATGAACTCATGTATCAATTACACGTCAGAATTATTTAGATATTTGTTTCAGAAAAGCAGAAAAACTGCACGATGTTTTGAGTTTCTGTGGGTTTTCCTTTTCCTTCCCAAGTGTCTTATAAAAAATTCCACAGAACTCAGATAAAGTAAATTGAGTGCACCAAGGCATACAAAGGTCTTTTTTTGACTTTTCTCCTGAATTCTCTCTCTTGGATACTTCAATAGTTATTCTCACTTAACTTTTTTCCTCTTTTTTTTCTCTCTCCCTCCCACTGGAGCATATTTTTCCCATATTAGGCAGACAAGATAACAGATATTTTTCTTTTGTCCATCTTCAGATATACTTCTTTCATGAGGGAACAATCTGGCAGAGGGCGAACTCCAAAGCTGGTTTCTCTCCTGCATTTGGGTTCTTTCCTTACTACAAGTAGCTGTCCTTCTTGGTATCACGTTTCTTACACAGTAACACAAAGCAAGCATCTCTTCCTCAAGCAGATGGAATGGGTCCAGGTTCTTTCCTGTGACACCTACGTTAAAACTGACTTCTGGCAACAAACCCTATACATACACACACACACGCACATTTCATCTCTAAAGCAAAGACCTATCACATGTATCTCTGATTATCTTAAATCATGAATTCTTCAGAAAGTGATGACTTTGAGCTCCAAAGTGCAAGATTTCTAGATGCTAGCATAAAATAAATGTGGGCATCTATTTATCAAACACTTTAATATCTATATTTCAATGAGAAACAGTTATAGGTCACTGGATTCCTTCCAAAAGCAGGGAATGCTTTAAATTTAACACCCATGTAATCTGTATTATAGTTGTTGTGAACTAAGTTTAGCTAGGTGAATTCCTTTAACTCAAGTAATTAGCACAAGAAGTGGCTAAGCATGGGAAGCTGAAGTTGCTGCAGCCTTAGGCCATAGGCAACTAACTCCCACTTAGATAAAGCTGAACTTAATTTACAACCTGCGCTTAATTATGCAAACAAATGCTTTGAGACCAGTGCAAATTGGAAGATAAAGGCATTGCATCCAGTTAGCAAGGAGCAAGAAACAAGAGAGAGATAGGAAAGAATTTACAGCTGGCCTTGAGATAAGGAAAGAACCCAATAACAGATGAGGAGACCCCAAACCAAAATTCACCACTGGACCAAGAGGCATGTGCAAGGCACATGAACAGCGTGTGATGGTTGGGTGAATGGAATGTAAGGGTATATGAAACACCAGGAATTCCTTTGTTCTGGGTCCCTCCCTGGCGGCACCAGCTTGAGCTACTCCTACTCCTGTGCCACTCAATTACTAATTTATTTTCTATGAATTGATGTCCGAGACTCTGCTGTGGGAAAACCAGGGCCAAGAATTTTATTTAACAATACTGATCTTTAGACAATGACTCATTAAAATCAAATGACAAAAAAAATCTCATAATAATTCAGCAACACCTTCCATCTTAATCCCTTTTGTCAGGTAGGCGGCAGAGATCCTAAGGTCCTCTGAGACCCCAAGGGCCCTTGGGTACTACTTTAAAGAAGCACTGCATTTAGACTTAAATGTAGTAGTGCTTTAGAAGAAACTGGTAGAGTAATTCTTCTATGATATAAACTGGAAAGGGTATTACTTCTCTTCTGGTCAGGAAATTCTTCCATTAACAACAGACGTTTTTACAGATTTAGTTTATTAATTGGGGTGGCAGATCTGTAAATTCCATCAGTAACCTTTGGGCATTTGTGGCTGCAGAACAGCACCAGACCAGCTACCTGCATCTCATACTCTCACAGGTAGCCTGTCTGAACTGGACCAAGATTTCACCTTGCCCTTTACAGACACTTACTTCAAATGCATCACAATGCTGATACTGCACTCTAAAAGCTCCATATGTCTGAAAAAGAAGTCTATGGTCAAAACAGCAATACTTCACAAAAATAAAATACTTTCTTTCTGGTAGAAACAGGAAAAGAGCACATACAAGCAGTCAGTTAAGAAACCTGGCTGAGCAGTACCCTCTTTTAAGTATCTTTAACAAGGTAAAGTGCTGGGTCCTACATTTGGGATACAACAGCCCCATGCAATGCTCCAGGCTTGGGGAAGAGTGGCTGGAAACTGCTCATGAGAAAGGAGCTGGGGGTGCTGATTGATGGGAGGTGAACATGAGCAGCTTGTGCCCAGGCAGCCAAGAAGCCAACAGCATCCTGGCCTGTATCAGCACCAGTGTGGCAGCAGGGACATGGCAGGGATTGTGTCCCTGCACTGGGCACTGATGAGGCTGCACCTCGAATCCTGCGTTCAGCTCTGGGCCCCTCACTACAAGAGAGACATTGAGGTGCTGGAGCAGGGCCAGAGAAGGGCACCGGAGCTGGTGCAGGGCCTGGAGCACAGTGTGATGGGGAACGGCTGAGGGACCGGGGGGGGTTAGATGGAGAAGAGAAGGCTCAGGGGGGACCTGATCGCTCCCTACAACTGCCTGACAGGAGGATGGAGCCAGGGGGGGCTGGGCTCTGCTCCTACAGAACAGGGATGGGACAAGAGGAAACGGCCTCAAGCTGCACCAGGGGAGGTTTAGATGGAGATGACGAACAACTCCTTCCCCAAAGGGTGTCAGGCACTGGAGCAGGCTGCCCAGGGCAGTGCTGGAGTCACCGTCCCTCCATGTGTTCACAGACCATGCAGATGAGGCCCTCAGTGACATGGGTTAGTGGTGGCCTTGGCAGAGATGAGGCAAGGGTTGGACTGGATGAGCTTAAAGGTCTTTTCCAACATCGGTGATTCTGTGATTCCCACTGCACTGGCTTGAACACCTGCTATTACATACATGCACCCACAGACAAGTGCTCACTCTAAATGGAACTACACAGCAAACAGACACCACACCACTAGGTTTTGAAGTAGATTTCTTCTGATCTACAAGGAAAACTGTAGAGTCTGAAGCAGACCAAAACATGGAGATCATAAGAGCAAGGCAATTTGTTAATTGCATCCTATGAGAAAATACAAAAAAAACCCCAAAAATACGCTTGTCTGCCCCTGCAGACTCAAATAAGAACAACAGGAGCAGTCTCCATGAGTCTGACGCTACCTGTAGCTTATATACTTAAGTTGGTAAGGGAAGAGGCATTATCATAACTACTGTTTCCAAATGATGCAATCATCCCTCACCAGAACAAGAACTACGGTCCTGATAAAACCTCAGCTTCCCAGTATCCTGGCATCTGCTTTTCCCATTCAGAACAATGTGGATGACCTTCTATCAGCATCACTCACCAAGAACTTTAACAATCTACCTATCTGTCAACATCCTGCTGCTGCTGGCTTCTCTCCAACGCCAAGCACCGCTTACAACTGCATCGATGCTCACCCCATCATCCAGCTTTGTTCTCTGCCTGCGAGAGAAAGGTCTGTGAAAGAGGAACCAAGATGAAGAGTAGAGGCAATATATAGGAAAATCTCAGCTAAGGAACTCCAGTTACAACTCTGAAGTGCTGTAAACACTTCAATTACTCAATGAAACGCAGCTATTTCCATATCTTAGCACACAGAGGCTGAGAGCTCATAAATGACTTCACACCTACAGAGCAAACAGCCTCAACAGTCAGGAACAAAACTCTGAATTTCACCTCACACCACCAGAGCAAGCCCCCTCCCTGTTCAAATATTTTCCTGAACTTTCACCCAGCCAGCGCTGTCTACTCCAAGTATTAAAAGGTTAAAAGGTAACTAATTTTCTAATTTAGGAGAGTTGCCAAAAGGGCTGATTCATACAAAACCTCTCAAATCATACAGGAACCAGGTTTCATTTCCCCGCTTCCTGAGGGCCCACCAGAAAGGTGAAAGAGGAGTCACCACAGCGAATAGGATCAGCTTTGGAAAACTGAAAAGCAAGTGGAGTATCTGGTTATCAGTGTCAGGATACAAGTACAACAACTCAAAGTGAACATAATCTTCTCTCTTGGAATCACTCCTAATTTTACACCCACTGACGGCACATACGCACCGTGGCAGCTGATAATGCACTGCGCTCATTATAGCTGACTCCAAGCATCTGGGGAGATGTCCCAAAGGGGCATTCAAGAAACACCAACTGGAAGCTGAGAGCATCTCTGACATTTCCTACTGCATCTCCCTCGCAGTGGGTATTCTTAACTGAGAGACAGAATGAGAGTGGGAAAACAAAAAAGGTGGAAATACTCCAAAAGGAGTATCTGAAGGATGAAAATGACAGTTGGATTCAAGACCATCTATTCCCAGACCCGTTCCTAAGCCATCTGAGACTACGCGGCTGTGTGCGTTCTCACCCAACCAGCACTCCTCCCTCTACAGATTTAGAACTCCTCGACTTCTTCTAATATTTTTACTGTTGCACAGAGCATCTATGCTCTTCTGTGTGTACCTTTCATACCAACAAGTCTTGTTTGCAGCAGCCACTAAATCTAAATGGAAGACCTCACTTTTTCCAAGCAACAGAACACAAGAGAGTAGTCCAAAATGGACAGCTCCAGTGACTGGGCTTGTGCAGCTTTCAACCCCCCCATGAAAAGCAGCTACAGAGAAGATGGACATGGAGAATTCATATAGAATAATAGAATCATAGAATACTTAGGGTTGGAAAGGACCTTAAGATCATCAACTTCCAACCCCCCTGCCATGGGCAGGGACACCTCCCACTAAACCATGCCATCCAAGGCTATGCCCAAGCCCACCTTGAACGCCGCCAGGGATGAAGCATTCACAACTTCCCTGGGCAACCCATTCCAGGGCCTCACCACCCTCACAGTAAAGAATTTCTTCCTCAGATCCAATCTAAACTTCCCCTGTTTAAGTTTAAACCCATTACCCCTTGTCTTCTCACCACAGTCCCTCATGAAGAGTCCCTCCCCAGCATCCCTATAGGCCCCCTTCAGGTATTGGAAGGCTGCTATGAGGTCTCCACACAGCCTTCCCTTCTCCAGGCTGAACAGCCCCAATTTTCTCAGCGGAGGCCATGGAGATGCTGTGAGGGCTGGAACAGCTCTCCTCTGGAGCCAGGCTAAGAGAGCTGGGCTGGGGCAGCCTGCACAAGAGAAGGCTCCTGAAGGGGAGAGCTTAGAGCAGCTCCAGTGCCTAAAGGGGCTGCAGGAAACCTGGAGAGGGGCTTTGGACAAGGGCCTGTAGGGACAGGACAAGGGGAATGGCTTTAACCTGCCAGAGGAGAGACTGAGATGAGCTCTTAGGCAGAAGCTCTTCCCTGTGAGGGTGCTGAGGCGCTGGCACAGGGTGCCCAGAGAAGCTGTGGCTGCCCCATCCCCAGCAGTGTTCAAGGCCAGGTTGGATGGGGCTTGGAGCAGCCTGCTCTAGTGGAAGGTGTCCCTGCCCATGGCAGGGCTTGGAATCGGGTGAGCTTTAAGGTACCTTTCAACACAAGCCATTTTATGACCTATGATATGCCCCATGTGCTCAAAAAGCTTCTCTAGACCACTGCAGAGTTCTCGACAGAGGCAGAGCACAGGAATCATGTCCTGTGTTCTAGCCTGTGCGAAAGGCAAACTTGCTCCAGTCTCTCTGTCACACCACTTCTCAAATGTAAGCCACCAGTTCCAAGGCAGAGCCATTTTGATGTAGTGACAGCAATAATCTCTTTGGGTCTCATGGTTGTGTTGGCAATGGAGAAAAAAGGCTTAGGGCTGTCTACCTGGTCACTGTCACTGATTTGAAGGAGTCTTCAAACTCTTAAGATGCCAAAAAGAGATATACTTGACCTCAGTTCCTAGCTATCTTTGCTGCCCAGATCAGAGACAAACCCCAAATACTAGCAAGCATATTTTTCAAGATGCATCCACTGTCATTTGTGAAAACAAGGCTGAAAACCAGAATAACAGAAATCAGATTATTAGGAGTCTGAATATACAGCACAATGTATGACAGATACTATACATCACTAATACTATGCTCTGGGATTACACAAAGTTTGTTGCAAGTTTTATGTCAGTTAAACCTTGCCTAGTGAAAAGAGAGGTCATGGAGAAATGATGATCTAAGTTTGAAATAAAACTACATTAGAATACAATTAGAACAGGAAGAAAAATACATTATATAGATACGGGTTCTCCTGCTTGAGCTGTTTACTCACTTAAGAAGCCACACATCTGCCAGCTGAAAAAGGGATGAGAGAGTGATGAAGAAAATCCTCCACATAAATCAATATTTTTTATTTGATGCACCACCACAGGGTTCAGCAGTAAATAAAACTCTCTTTTTATTCACCAGCTCCCTCCTACATGGAGGAGTCCTAAACTCTGAGGATCTTCAAAGCAAAGCAACACAAATCTCTTCCACTTTGGGTACGTTCGCTAGCTTTAACCTAAGTTTCAACAGATGGAAGTTTCCCTTTGATGATTAGACAAAACTGCCAGAAATGCTGAAGTCAATAGCTCTTCAAATGCTGGAGCTACTACAATCTTGATTAAAGTTCCTTGAACGGTCCTTTTTTCGAGAAGCACTATTCTGGCTTTTTTTCCCAAAAGTAACAAAAAATAAAAATATGACAGTCATGAAATAGGAGAGAAAACAGTTCTTAACCTCTTCACTGCTCACAAGTTCCAGGAAAAAATCCTAAACGTTTCTCAACATGGCACTCTACACTGCAATGACTCTGTAGAGCTTTATAATCAGTTATATTGCCCTTTTCCCTCCTACGTTCGACTCCTAAGCTCACAGGAAATGCAGTGAACATCCTTAAATACGACAAAACATTGTTAATGTTTACAGCTGGAAATAACTGAGATTACAACCTAAACCAATTGTAACTACAGGAAACAATGGAATGTATTAGAAACATCAACTAACTTCTACTGGCATCACAGGGTGCTACTCAATAGTGACACAACTAAATCCCAGTATTTCATTTTTCCTCTATATGCATTTATAGATTTTAATGAAGTGAAAACCTACTGATAACAACCAGATGTTCAGTTATGTATACCAGCTCTTAACAAGCTGCTGAAAGAAGCCTTTATAATTTAACTTTGGGAGCTCTATCTTGCAACATAATGTTAGCAATAGTTTCTACATTAAAGTCATACAATTAAATACTGAAGTGGCATATTTTTGCTGATTATGCACTTTTAATCATTAATGTACACTCTTGAGTGCTAAGATTAACAAAACCAAAGAAAAAGCTGAGTATCCATAACATACCCAAGGGAGCCATAAATCAAATACCAACATACCATAACACAAGTGTTATAAGGGACTGCACAAGTCTAATTCTTGAAAAGCAATAATACTGCAGTTTCCATAAAATGTCTTAAAATTAAACATGAAACTGTCTTCCTTGGCATTTTGTACAATGCAGCAGGGCCTGTTTTTCAAAGGAATAATTCAAGATACTTTTAATAAACCTGAGGTACAGAGCCACAATGCTGCAGAGCCCCATGGTCCCTCCCACACCCTGGTTTAGCTATGCCAAGTTGAATTGTCTTAAAGCATTTACCTTTCCCAATGCAAACTTTGAGAAGCAGTTTCTTGAATTCACCATATAGAATTCTGAGATACTCCTAGATACGCTTTGCTGTATACCCCTGCAGCCTTTCCCAATGACAATCAACACATTTTGGTTCTTCAGTTATATTTCATAGTAAGGGATACAAAGAGGTGAGATACAGATTTGCCATTTGACTTCTTCCCCATCTCAAACCTCCCTTATTCATTCTGAGCTAGACTGCCCACCCGCATCTTCCAAATCTGTCTGTAGGTTATTTTCTAGGCACACATGAGCTTGTTCTAATAAAGCTTCTTGCAGAGCAAGCTCAAAGGTGAGCAAGCTCTGCCCACACTCCACAAAGACTCAAGCGTTCATGAACTCAGCGTCCCTGCCAAGCCCAAACTCTCACACTTGGTTTTGGTCATACCAAACCATAGAATGGTTTGTGTTGGAAGGGACCTTAGAGCTTATCCAGTTCCAAACCCCTGCCATGGGCAGGGACACCTTCCACTAGAGCAGCTTGCTTCAAGCCTCTGTGTCCAACCTGGCCTTGAACACTGCCAGGGATGGGGCAGCCACAGCTTCTCTGGGCACCCTGTGCCAGCGCCTCAGCACCCTCACAGGGAAGAGCTTCTGCGTAAGAGCTCATCTCAATCTCCCCTCTGGCAGGTTAAAGCCAGTCCCCATGTGACATTTAGAACCATTTCAAAAGCAAAGAGATAAGGGCTGTTGTACAGGTACCTCTGCTCCTGCATCTCAGGCACCAAGATGGTCTTTGATGGTTTAAAAATAATCTTAGTATTTCAGTGAAGGAGGAAAAATAGCAGCTTAAACCAGGGTGTAGAGAAGCAATATATTTAGACAGCAGCTGCCAGCTGTATCCACTCCTTCATGAAACTGCATCCACAGAACCCAAGGGACACACAAATTGTGACAATCCACAGTTCAGGCTATTGAGTGGTCCTAACAAAAACTTTGCTATTCTGAATGACACTTCAAAGACAGGCTCAGCATGGATACTTTAATGGTCTGTCACAACAAAAATTCATCTTTAATAGCAGCTTTACAGAGACCCTGTTAGCAGCACCACTGCATGCTGCCAATGCTGCCTATCCTCTAGCAAATGATCCCAAGGTTTGAATACTTCATGTATTACACATAATATATTCCTTCCCAAAATTCACATAGTAGGCTTATGATTTTCTTGATTTATCCCAACCGAAAGACAGAAATTATCTATTCCTTTGATACAAAGTAGGGAAAAAATTTACAGTGTAAATCTGACCAAGGAAAGGGAGGGAAGCAAAAAGTAAACTCACTACTAAAATAATCTTGATCATCCTCCAGCAAATAAAACTACAATATGTAAAAATCTCAGCTTTATAACATCTTTATGAAGTGTTGGATTGTGTATTAGAGAAAGCAAGATTTTTCATATCTCCTTTCCCCTACCCCCCCTTTGATGATTTAGGGATAAAATCATTAGTTAAGGCATTATCACACTGTGACAAATGTTATACTGGTGAACAAGACAATAAATTACTTTTGTAAGTTTTAGTATCCTACTAACAGTTCAGTAGCATCATATTTTAGAAAAAAAAAAACAAAACTAGCTAACAAAACCTATTTGAAAAAAAAACCCAAACTTTCCAAAATTTTCACTTATGAAAAGTGAATATGTTTTAAGCTGAACATTTAAGAATATAGACAGGCTTGGTCACTTTCTTTTAAATAAACCATTATTATCACTATATTATTCAGTAAGCTAAGTGCTTTCAATAGCTACTTGCATTCCCAGCAACAGCATTCACAAAGAAACAGAGATGCTGACAGGTTGAGTTGTTCAAAAGGGTTAAGAACAATAATGCCCGCAGATTTTTTTCTGCCAGAAAGACAAAGTAAGTAATATTGGACCCCACGCACACATTGGGACTTAGAAGAAAGAAAAAATAAAACCCTGCAGGATTTATGAACTTGCTCATATATCGCAGTCCTTTCACCCTTCATACTTCCTTTAATCTGCTCCAAACAAAAAGTGTATCTGTTCCAGGAAGTCCTGACAAGCTTTGCAGAATGACGCTCTAAATCATATCACTAATTCATTACATACTACCAACACAAAACCCTCATGTAATGGTGACAGAGTTGTATTTAATGAGAGCAGTGTTTCAGAACCCACTGCATCTTTGTCAGCCTTCCAACTTAAAGAACAATCTGAAGTACAAAAACTAAATAGTCAGCAGAGCTTTACACTACACTACAAGAGATAATCTGAAACTCTTATTAATTAAAGCTGTGATGCTTCAATTGGGGCACCACATTTTAGGCACAATACCATCTAATACTGCTAACGCTCTTTGACGAAGTTTCCTTGTAATAAAAAAAATAGGTTAAAACTTATCAGGACAGGCGTGCAGAACAATTTTTATTTCCAAAGAACAAAACAAGCTCTCCTTCATGTAATACTGAAGTATGTTTCATGACACATATCCCAATGAAATGTGGAATCAACATACCTCAAATACAACAGATGCATGGAAAAAGCTAGGTAAGCAAATCTGGAGATCTGTAGAAACATTCCACTTACTCACTGGTCTTCGCTCTTCTTCAGACTGGTATTTCAACTCACTGATATTTCAGAAATTAATATTAAATGAGTCATAACACTTATTCAATGCATGTGTAGCTCAAAAAGCCATGCAATTGTGTAAGACAAACTTAAGTTTGCACCTTGCTGCATCCCCTAGAGATGAAGCAACACCCCAGTACAACTCTCCCTGTACAATCAGTGCAACCATTTCCAGCCATAAGTCACCAGCAACTGTCTGTGTGCCCACAGAGGTTCCTCAAACAAATGTCAAAGCTGCTACAAAATACAACAGGATAACTTCTCGTGTTGAATTTAAGTGCGTATGAGATGCTCAAGTACTTCCTCCAACAGAAGATTCTGCGACGGTACTGGCAGCAGGTTATCATTATCAGTACTGAACATGGATCATTCAAACACCACAAGTATTTAAACATTATACCCCATCACTCTAAGTTTTATATTCTCTCAAACGCTCAGTTTATACAAGGAGGCTAGAAAAACAACTTACAAGAGGGGAATTTCAACAATAAGCTGGATGAGGCAACACAGCAATTCTTCTATGAGGTCTTCACACTCTGTTCCTGAAAAAAAGCATATAAAGGTTTTCTGGATTTTCAAATATGGAAAGAAAACAAAGATTTATACACCTACATCCAGACAATCGGTATTTAAATTAAGGAACGAACACTAGAAGATAAATTCTATCTGTTTAAGATGGCATTCTTTCCTGAAATAGAAAGCACTTGGGATTATCACTGGGGTAACGGCGATGCTTACTTACCCTTTTATACATAAAAAGATTACTAATAACAATTGGAAAATGAGATGTTGGTACTGTAAAAATATGCTAATATTGAGCACATTGAGCCTTACTTTCCTACTTATCTGAACTCATATTAAATGGCATTACTACTAACAGTTGAACTGATCACTGCTGACTTTTTCTCACTGTTCTACAGTTCCAAGTCTCATCTCAAAATTCCCAGCACTCCACCTATTTTCCCACTTCTTTTTTAATCCCAAGTGAAGAGTAAGCAGAGACAGACAGAATACTGCTCCATTTGCCTAACATACACTGAACAATATTCTAAACTGTGATCCTTCAGATGAATGCAGCCTGCTGTACACATCACTGTTGCTCTTATGCAATTAAAGGCACACACTACTTTTCCATGAATACACATTTATTTATTGAAGAGGTTTCACATATTTTTACAACAAGGATTTGTGAATTTTTAAACTGCATTTCAAGTGAGCAGAAATTATTCTCTACTCACACACAAAATGTGACAAAATGTGACAAAATGCATGAGAATACTTTAAAAATGTATAATTATTTTATAAATTCAACTATTCCAAGCGATAAAACTGGCGGTATTTTGCACCAGCACTGCAATTTTTAAAAGCAACCGTAATGAAAACTTGTAGGACTTACTGAGGAAAAAGGTTGTTAAACCATTTGAAGTTGTCATATAATACTAAAAAAAAAAAAAAAAAAAAAAAAGATAAATCTCTTTTTCTGCTTTCAAAATAAAATTATAAAGAGAAACCTACAGCACAAAGAAATGCACGGTTTTACAGTGCTGAATGGCCTAAAAGCATGCAGAGCTTTCCCCCTCTGCATTACAACTCAATGATTACCCAAAACCTTGTTTATTTTGTATTTTCAAATAAATACGTCCTGCAATAAACACAACATTACAGCCAGGTTATGGCAGTGTTACTCTGTTTAACCCAAGTTTGTTCCTAAAGCCAGGACTCAATTTGAAGAAGCACACTAGAGGGAATATCCACAATAAAGCAAAATTATTTCTTTCCACAATCAGTTTATTAAAAACACATTAAAAATTGTCACCTAGTGAACTGCACATTCTAAAGGAAATCAGGTTTTTATCACGGAAACGTGGTTTCCTTTATATAGAATCCCCCATGAGTAACACAATGTAGCTCCTGTTAGTGAAAAAAAGAGAGCTGCTAGGAGTATTTAACCTTAGACAGAATCACAGCCAATAATGAAGCCCAGATAATGTATTCTACAAGTAACTTGAACATGACCGTTTTCTAAGGTTTTCTGAATGTAGAAAATACTTATAGACCAAGACTACTTCCCAAAAAGTGCCTCACTTTTTGTCTCAATTGAGGCAAAGGAGGAGGGGGAAAAAGGATAAAAAAAGTAAACTGAGCGCATTTTAAGAATATAATTTCTTCCACCATGCTATATACACAACTCATTTGAAGACAGGTTAATGTTATCTCAACATGAAAGAGGGTTTTTTTTCCCAAAACTATAATCAAAATAAAGCACGAAAATATTGAGTTAGTACAATCACACAGAATGGAAGATGTTAGTCTTCCCTGCTCCGCTCTCAAACTATTTTTTCCTTAAATATAAAAAAAGGCTTAATTGCTGTAATCAATGTCACTCAGCTACAATAACTAATGTATCCTTTTCCCCATTGGGGCACATGCATTCTTGTTTAATCCTTGTCTTGCCAAGACAATGAGGCGGACTCATGCCAAATCTATAACGTGAGAGAGAGCTATAAACACAGAACACTATGTGTTTTCATAAATAATGCTCTTTTCAATAGCAGGATAGAGACAATACACACAATACTCATTCACATTAATAGATCACATACTTGGATCAAAGACACGTGTAAAGCCTTGGGGAAAATAAGTAGAGGGTGAATCTGTCCAGATAAGATTAGAGCAGACCTGCATAGAGAGGAATCATAGGTGCACCTTCTAAAGTCTGCTGCAGTGCAGAAGTAACTGCAAACACACACAGCTTTCAAATGTCCAGTTATGCTGAAGTGCCATCTTTTACCAATATATTTAAGTCCTCAAACATGTGCATTACTTGCATTGTGGGTTTTTTGCGTGGGGTTTGTTTGGGTTAGGTTTTTGGAGGTTTCTTTACATAATTTGGGGCTTTTTAAAACTTTTTCAAAGCTATACACATTACAGACACTGGCTTAGCACTACACAGGCAAAATGGCTTATCCAGAGGAGAGTACGATTGTCAGAACACTCCACTTCTAGTAAAACCAGCCCAGCTCCATCCCTGGACATGATGCAGGGTTTAACATTCACAAAAAAACAGTCTTTCCTCTCAAGAACCTAACTGCTGTGTTGTCAAAACCTGATCTAGGCTGCTGCAGCAGTTGGATGTGCTTATTAATAAGATATGCAGGCAGAGCAAGGCTCTTTTTCTTCCCTATTGCTCCTGCAGATAGGCTAGAATCCATGCGCCAATAAGGAGATAATTTGTTATTTGCAAAACAGTAACTAAAGCCCCATCCATTCAATGGTTTACCCAACAGGAAGACTTAAAGCTTCTTTGGGTTTTGAGGTTTTATCTCCAGCTCCATGGGCTCTCCAAAGCTCCCACCTTTCACTTAAAAGTGTTAATAATGAGTACATAAACTAATTGCCACCCCTCATTTCTTTTATGTGACAGCTGAGCACTCAGGAAATCATCTGAGGATTGAAGTAAATGTCTCATTATTTATTCCCTCCACTGTGTCCTCATATTTGCTGGAATAGAACAAACACTGCCCTTAGCAGCCAAGTGATAAAAATTTCTCCACAGAACATGAATAAAGTTTCTTACTGCAGGTCAAAAATAGGTTAAATGCATTGATGGTTTGATTTAGAATATAATAAACAGCATGCACTCTCTTACACCTCTGAATCACAATAGTAAAAGACGGCGCCAAAATTATGGGATACAGACAGAGGAAGCCCCACTGAAAGATGAATGATTTGTGTCAGTCAGAGTAACTCCACCCTTAGATCTGCATATGCTGAGTCCAGTTTAGGATTTATTAATATCCAGATATTTTAGCTGAAAGTTAAACAATATGGTTGAAATCTCTATGACGATTTTCTTACCATCAACAATCTTCAGTATCACATTACAGAATCGCTGACTGGTTTGTGCTGGAAGGGACCTTAAAAGCTCATCCAGTGCCAACCCCTGCCATGGGCAGGGACACCTTCCACTAGAGCAGCTTGCTCCAAGCCCCTGTGTCCAACCTGGCCTTGAGCACTGCCAGGGATGGGGCAGCCACAGCTTCTCTGGGCACCCTGTGCCAGTGCCTCAGCACCCTCACAGCAAACAGCTTCTGCCTAAGAGCTCATCTCAGTCTCCCCTCTGGCAGGTTAAAGCCATTCCCCTTGGCCTGTCCCTACAGGCCCTTGTCCAAAGCCCCCCTCCAGGTTTCCTGCAGCCCTTTAGGCACTGGAGCTGCTCTAAGGTCTCCCCTTAGGGAGCCTTCTCTTGTCCAGGCTGACCCGGCCCAAATATATCCACCAAAAACAAAACAAAACAAAACAAAACAAAACAAAAAAACAAAAAAAAAAACCAAAAAAAAAAAAAACCACAAAAAAAAAAAAAACCACAAAAAAAAAAAAAAAACCACAAAAAAAAAAAAAAAAAAAACAACCTCCAAAGTTATATGCAAATTCCCAACTGCGGATGAAAAGGGAAAAGGCAAAAGCTGCCCTTGCTGGACTAAAGAACCTTCTGAATACTGTCAGAAGGAACAAACTTCTGCTAATGGCCAGATGATTCTTGAAGTGATTCAATAAATAGCACTGTCAGCAGGGACTAATCACGTACAATTTCTTCACTACAACTTTATAATGATAGGCCACAACATATCTATGGACTCAAACGTGAAAATGAAAAACCTTAATAACCACATTTCATGACATAAAGCACAATCGCTCAGCTTTCTTCTGAGCTTAAAACACAGTCTAGCTGGGAAAAGCACAAATTGGACATTTCATAAAAACCAAAAGCATATAAACTGCAAATCCAGGAGGAGAAATCTTCAAGATAAGAGACTAATTAAAAAAATGCTAACTAAACAATTGCGGCTATGTCATATATAATCTTTCAAAATACAAGGTATAGTCCTGAGTAGCCAATGTCAGGACATTTGTGTGCAGTTCTGGTGTCCTCAACATAAAAAGGACATGGAAGTGTTAGAACAAGTGCAGAGGAGGGCCACGAGGATGATGAGGGGACTGGAGCACCTCTCGTATGAAGATAGGCTGAGAAAATTGGGGCTGTTCAGCCTGGAGAAGAGAAGGCTGCGTGAAGACCTCATAGCAGCCTTCCAATAGCTGAAGGGGGCCTATAGGGATGCTGGGGAGGGACTCTTCATTAGGGACTGTGGTGAGAGGACAAGGGGTAATGGGTTTAAACTTAAACAGGGGAAGTTTAGATTGGATATGAGGAAGAAATTCTTTACTGTGAGGGTGGTGGGGCACTGGAATGGGTTGCCCAGGGAGGTTGTGAATGCTTCATCCCTGGCGGCATTCAAGGTGGGGTTGGACATAGCCTTGGATGGCATGGTTTAGTGGGAGGTGTCCCTGCCCATGGCAGGGGGGTTGGAACTCGATGATCTTGAGGTCCTTTCCAACCCTTACTATTCTACGATTCTATGATTCTATGATTTTCCATGCATCATTATTACTGTCATACACTACACATTTGTGCCTGTCATACCAAATATCACACAGCAGATGCTGATGCTGTGCCCAACTGCAGTGTGAGCAGCCTGATGCACCGACACTGCAGTTACGTATTCTTAAGTGCGCTACATTTAAACTCAGAGAACATGGTACTTGGATATAAGCTTCAACAAGAAGGAAAAAAAGGGATGCTCATGGTTCAAACACACAACCACAGTGATTCCCAGATTTTAAGATGATCCGGAAAAGAATGGTCACCTCCCTTCAGAAGGCTGTGAGATTGAACAAGGCATTAAAAAACAGATAATAGGAGAGAAAGGTTGGTTGTGTTGCTGGTTACTTGTACTGTTCTTTCCAACAACTACTCACCAGCCAGTAAGAAAATAATCAAACAGTACTTCAAAGTTCAGGCACTGTATGAAAGCTTTTATCTATATGGATATTGTATTTACATTATATACTTAACAGAATTATGTATTCTGTAACGTTTGTTTTATCATGCTCACAACTGAAGAACAGTAAAATATCATCAAGCTCTGGTAAATGTAAAGACAGCAAGGACAACCCAGAAAAGCTTGAATTTCTTAAAAAAAATGTTCACCAAAGGCAGCGTTAAGTACGTTAAACTTCAGTAAAAGTACTAATAAATCTGTGCAAACTCACAAGTCATGCTTTAACCTCCAAACTTAAAATAAAGATACACTTGATTTAATTATAAAAATACGAACAAAACCACATTTCATTATTTTTCTGCACACTTCAATAGGCCCTAACACAACAGTAGTTTATTATACTCCATTAATGACATATCACTTTTCCTATAAGTAAGCCAAAAGCTATAGGAGGGCATTCACCTTATTACCACGCTCTATAAATACTTCAAAAAACCTATGTGAAGATCTCCTAGGGACCAAAACCAGTAACTACTGAAAACACAATATGTTATGAACCTCAACATCTGGAGGAAGGTCACACAAACCATCCCCAACTGGAAACCAGAGTCAAAAGCAGCAGCAAACTGGAGCCACATGAGCAGAGGAGAAGCTCCTTGCTTCCTGCCTTCATCCCCTGCTCTCACCAGCAGACCACACACAATTACCTTCCTAATCAAGAGCATCCAGCGAACAATCTGCTCAAAGGTAATTGCTAAGTACATTTCCCATCAATATGCACAAAATTATCGCTAATAAATGTCACTGTGAATTACAGTCAAGTGCTACTAGATATGGTATAAACATGGATCTACCCCAGTGACAAGAATCACTTTCGTACCATGCTGTGAGGAACCCCCAGCATAAGGAATAAAGATTGCAGGGGCAAGCTAACAAAACCTATCAGCTTTTCCACCTGTTGTACTGCGCTGCACTATACCACTGAAGCAAGAGGTGGGCAATGCTTTTTAATGCAAGTATACACTCATAGGCAGTCTGCTGTGAACTTAGAGCAGCTCCCAGTGCATAAAGGGGCTGCAGGAAACCGGGAGAGGGGCTTTGGACAAAGGCCTGTAGGGACAGGCCAAGGGGAATGGCTTGTACCTGCCAGAGGGGAGACTGACATGAGCTCTTACGCACAAGCTCTTCCCTGGAAGGGTGCTAAGGCGCTGCCACAGGGTGCCCAGAGAAGCTGTGGCTGCCCCATCCATGGCAGTGTTCAAGGCCAGGTTGGACACAGGGGCTTGGAGCAACCTGCTCTAGTGGAAGGTGTCCATGTGCATGGCAGGGGTTGGAACTGGATGAGCTTTAAGGTCCCTTCCAACCCAAATTGTTCCATGATTCTGTAAGCAGGTGTTGCCTTCTAACACATCAGGTAGGTGACTTCATTCTTGGAGATCACTCAGCACCGTTTAAACACATTAAACCATTTCAGCGTGTAGCAGTTAATCTTTTGGCACCAAAAGTCTGCTTTCCCCAAAGCAAAGGCAGGTGCCAAGGAGGAGAACAGATTTTAATGAACAGTTCTCCCTATTCAGTGAGCAAACAGCTATAAGGTGTTCCCAACACGTACCCTTGCTGTTGAGTGAAATCCAGAGTCAGACACTTTTAGTTGTTCTTCCATAATCCACTCACACCATATTAGCATTCTCTACCAGTTCTTCTTGCAAGACCATTTTTGGCTTTATGCAATAAACAACATGCAATTACAAACTCAACAGTATCTTTACAACAAAGCAAAGGCAATCAAGGCTCCTACGCCAGCATTATCTATCATGTGCTCTGTAGAGTGTCTTTATACAGGCCTACCCAAAGGTTTGTAGCAGACAGCCTTACAACTTTCTTTTGCTGTAATCAAACTGATTTTGAATGCATTCACATTATTCATTCAGAAAGAATGATGTGATAGCAGAAACAGAATAGCTAGATTACTTGATCACCTTCCCTGCTACCTTTTGCCTGGTGTAATACATAAGAAAGACTAGGACTCTTGGAGCAAGTCCAGAGGAGGCCATGAGGATGATCAGGGACTGGAGCACCTCCCGTACAGAGACAGCCTGAGAACATTGGAGCTGTTCAGCCTGGAGAAGAGAAGCTGTGTGGAGACCTCAGAGCAGCTTCCAGTGTCTGAAGGGGGGCTACAAGGATGCTGGGGAGGGACTCTTCATTAGGGACTGTAGTGATAGGACAAGGGGTGATGGGTTCAAACTTAAAGAGGGGAAGTTTAGATTGGATATGAGGAAGAAATTCTTTACTGTAAGGGTGGTGAGGCACCGGAATGGGCTGCCCAAGGAAGTTGTGAATGCTCCATCCCTGGCGGTGCTCAAGGCCAGGCTGGACAGAGCCTTGGGTGGCATGGTCTAGTGCGAGATGACTACGCTCATGACAGGGGGGTTGGAACTGGATGATCTTCAGGTCCTTTCCAGCCCTAACTATTCTATGTTTCTAATATGCGATCCATTTCCTGGAGATGCACTTGGTTTTGAACATTCTGCCTAAATTCTTTGAGATTTCCTGTATTCTTGCGTAAACTACTGCCCACTAATTAAATTTTAGCAGTTGCTTTTTCAATGAATCAGTTCTAACCACAGCACTGTTATTTTCCCTCACTAGATTCCTGAAAATTGCATCGGTTCCACTCCCTGGCTGCTGCTGGTTTATGAAACATATGTGAAAAGAAATACTAAATAACTACAACATCATTGTTCCTATAGTAATACACGGTCAGCTTTATCTCAATTCTGTTTTTCTGAATTGGAATGTTAGCACTTTGAAACTGTACGAAAATGACTAAAGCTAAGGTAGGTCTACAGCATCACTTCTGAACAACTGTTTAAAATAAATGTCCATGTTAAATTAATACAAATCTTTAAAGAAAAAATAAACCATACAACTCTAACCCTACTCTAGAAGTCCATTTTGCAGTAAGAACCTGCAACAGCTTGTTAACAATGATTTAATTCTAGCAGATGACAACAGCTAATGTGTAACTAAAAGCTCTCATCACATTCTGAAGGCGTTCTCTTTTGTATGTACGATACAAAGGAAGATGGTTTACACCAAATTCAGACCTCAAAGGAAATAAGTCTGCTTTACTACTACCTACTTTCAACCTCACAGGTTACCCCAAACTGTAAACATGTTGTAAGGAAACTCGTGAGTACTTCATTTCCAGTTTTAATGCAACATTTGGGATTCTCAGCTTAAACAAAACATAGAATCATAGAATTATGTAGGTTGGAAAAGGTGCTTAAGATCATTGAGTCCAACCATTAACCTAACACTAACAAGGCCATCACTAAATCATGTTCCTGAATGCCATGTCGACCAACACTGACAAACAACTTTTTAGTCTCTTGTGGGATATATGCTTCACTAGCACTATTGTATACCTACCATATGAGCCCGGTGCTTTGTCTTCGTAAGTAAAATGAAGTTGCAGCTCCTCCTCTGACATTCGACTGATGAATACTTTCAGCAAACAGCAAATAATAAACAGTGCATTGTGAGCCTGCCAAATAAAGAGGTGACTAGGAAAGAGCAGAAACAAAGAAGAATCAATAATGCTTAACCTGCTAACCTGCATCAAAAGCCACAAGTTAATATATGCCAGAGACAAAGGGGTTCCTACAGCTAAAGCAAGGAAAACCTAAAGTGCTCAAGCATGGAGTCTTCAGTTGATGATATGGTAAACTGGAAATGGTTTTAAAAGCAGTATTTTTCTTCTTCCCCCAAGAGAATACAACTTTATTGCTAAGTTTGTCTTGTTAAAAAACACCACAGCCGCCAGAAGCACTACTCTTTGAAGAGCTCACCAGGCAGCTCAGCTACTTCTAAAGGTTTCTATGTTCTATGGACTCAACTCACCAAGGTATTTGAAAATTTCCACCAGTTTCAGATAGAGAAGCTATTCTGTCTCCCTGAGCACTCTTCCCAGTCAAAACAGACATGACGTGAGCATAGGCATTTATGGACTTCAGGAGCACAATACAGCAAGATTTTTCTGTGCAACATACACAAGTATTTTCCAGGCAATATAGCTTCTTTATGTTTTCTTGGGTCCCAGTAAACATCTGCCGGGAAGCCCATGCGACAGCACATAGTCAAGCTCTTGCTTGAAGCCGTACTTTCAGGGTACTTTTTGGATTAAAACAGCAGGAGCTATCCAGGCTGAGGACAGTCCTGGTACAAAAGGGCATTAAAAGAAAATCTTCCTTTCTGAAATCTCAGATCTGATGAGACTTGGACATTTGTCTATGCGTGTGGGGGAACAATTACAGAAAGTTTCATGCAAAAACTATACAGTGCTACACACAACTCCTGGAGTTCTTTACTACTGCCGGAAGCAGCAAGCAAAACCAATAGCAGTTGCACAACATGATTTGAAAGCAATGTCTTTGTGTAGAAGTTTGTGTTCAAATCCAACCCAGTTTAAAATATTTCCACATTTTTATCAACACTGGTTCACATATTAAGATTTAGCTAAAAAGTTCAGGTGTTTTTTAAACAGCTCTAAACCCGTCGTAACCACAAGTTACACCACCTGTACACAAATGCATTTGTGTAACACAGGATGAACACAAACACGTCTTTTTCCCCCCAGCGATCTATTTACCAATTACACTAATCTGTGTTTGGAAAAGCACTAGATACTTGCTCCTTTTGAAATAACAACTTAAGAGAATTCTAAGTTTTTGTCTGCAAGCATGTTTATTAGCGAAGTAAAAAACTCAAGAGCTAGCAGCAAAAGCAACACTTAAGAAGTAAAACAACACACACAGCTTTTCTCCTTGAGCACTTACTTCTGACATTCTGCGGAAATTTTTAACTCTTTGGTTCTAGAAAGAAAGACTTTAATCAACGACCCAAGGTTTCCTGTTCGAGGATTCTTCTCAACTAAATGAGGAAAAATAAGATATGATTATATAGCACTTCTAAGTTCACACTACTTAGCTCAAAAAATAGATAGAATGAAACCAAATCTCAAAGTCTTAAAGCACGGTATACCTAGCTTTTCTGCACAGCTGTTGTTGTTCTTTTAAGATTCTCCAGTGCATGCTTTACTACTCTGTAACTGTTCTCTAAACATACTTTTCAGCCTAGATTTAAAATAGCCCAAATGTGGAGCTCCCACTGCTTTCTCTTCAAGACTTATCTATAGCACAAAAGTCTCCTGTCAGAGATGTGGGTAGATTTTCATAACTAGTTTTTACCTTCCTGAAACATCGCTGATCACATTTAAACTATCGCTTCCTTTCACCCTACAATTAATTCTCTCCCTTTAATGGTCAACATAGAGGGCAGAGGGAAAAAAAACTTAGTAGGGATGGAGTTATTTGTTTTATGCCTTTCAATTGTTTCAAGCTCTACAAAACAATTGACAATAGAAGCTTCTAAAAGTCAGGGGTATATATATACAAAATACATTCTTTATACCACTACACATGGAAGGAAAGCTAGGTATATTAAAGACATGGATGTGCACATGAATGCTGTTTCTTAATTTTTCTGATTAAGCACATGGAAAAAAAGACGTCACAAATTCTCACCTAAAGACTTGCAGATTGAGATTGTGGCTTCTTCCAAAAGCTTTAAGTCAGCACTAGGAGAGAGGAAAAAGAAAATAAAAATGGTTACACAAGCAATTGGGTTCCTGTACTTGAAGTGAAAATTCATTACAAAACAATAGTAAAACATTTCTATGAAGCACCTAATTTTACTGATCCATTAGCAACAGGACAAGGGTAATGGGTTTAAACTTGAACAGGGGATATTCAGGTTAGACCTTAGGCAGAAGCTCTTTCCTGTGAGGGTGGTGGATGAGCCTTAAGGTCTCTTCAACCCATTCTGATCCTGTGATGAGGTGGTTTACGTACATATCCCAGAGTCACAGAGTGGCTGAGGTGAGAAGGGACCTCTGGAGGTCCATCACCTTGTCCAATCTCCCTGCTCAACCAGGACCACCTAAAGCTGGTTGCCCAGGAACGCAACCAGGTGCCTTTTGAGTTACTCCACTATCTCTCTGGGGAAGCCATTCCTGCGCTCAGTCATCCTAGTAACAGGCAGCATGGGATGCACTTGAAGTACAGTGACTATAATACAGGAAAGTAATATTCAAAAGCGAGTTGTTTGTCAATGTGAAGTGATGACACTACATGCTTCACATTGCTATTATCTTTGGGGCTTCAACGTTACAGGTTGGGCAGATAAGCGATTCAGAGCAGCCCTGCGGAGAAGGACCTGGGGGTGCTGGTTGATGAGAAAATGAACATGAGCTGGCTTCAGTGTGCACTCGCAGCCCAGAAATGCCCCCATGTCCTGGGCTGCACCCCTCGAGAGTGCGCAGCAGCTCAGGGAGGGGATTCTGCCCCACTGCACTTATGAGATCCCACTTGCAGCACCGTGTGCAGTTCTGGTGTCCCCAGCAGAAAAAGGACATGGTGCTGCCAGAGCAAGTTCAAAGAAGGCCACGAGGATGTTCAGGGGCTGGAGCAGCTCCTGTATGAAGCCAGGCTGAGAAAGCTGGGACTGCTCAGCCTGGAGAAGAGAAGGCTGCGTGGAGACCTCAGAGCAGCTTCCAGTGTCTGAAGGGGGCTACAACGATGCTGCGGAAGCACCCTTCATCAGAGACTGGAGCGACAGGACAAGGGATGATGGGTTAAAACTTAAACAGGGCAAGTTCAGGTTGGATAAAAGGAAAAAGTTATTTATTGTGAGGCGGTGAGGCGCTGGAACAGGGTACCCAAAGAGGTGGTAAACGCTCCGTCCCTGGCAGTGGTCAAGAGCAGGCTGGACAGAGCCTTGGGCAACATGGTCTAGTGTGAGGTGTCCCTGTCCATGGCAGGAGGGATGGAACTGGAGGATCTTAGGGTCCTTTCCAACCCAAACCTTTCTATGATTCTATGCTTCCATGCTTAGTTTGATGTCATCGAACTTACATATCAAAAGGCAACCTACAGAGAGAACTTAATTTTTGCAAGAACTATCATACAAAAAAACATCTTTTTAAGAAGAATAAATTAAAGAATCTTCAACCTGACATTGAACCTTAAGCAAAGCTTTCCTGTAACTAATGTTATTATACTTATGCAACAATCACATCCAATACACTAAAGTTTTCATAACTTCATTACCTGCCTGTTGGTACGCCCCAGTGAAAACCATCCGCTGAAAAGAACAATAAAGCACTAAAACAGAACCTGCCAGCAACCACTGAAAGTAAATACCAGCGGTGTCAAACACATAAAAAGACATTTATATACTTCCATCACTACAAACCTACCAGAACAGAGTAACTGACCCTTGAATACAAAACAAAATAATATATGGAAATATATTATTCCATAACAGATCGGTAAAAAAGACAAATAATAATAAGAGATTGTGTCCAATGCCACATAAAGCAATACGAAGGTGTCCCAATACTAACACCTGAAGGGCAACTTTTTCCACTGTTTCACCACCCTCATAATAAAAAAAAATCCTGTATCTACTCTGGATCTCGCCTCTTCTAGTCTAAAACCATCACCCCTTGCCCTATTGCTATAGGTCCTACAGCTCAGGGTATCAGAGAAGATTATACAGCTCCTACACAGACTCACTTAACATGCAGTCTGACCTAGAGGAACTGCAGTCCTTCTGAAGTTCCCCAAATCAAAAGCCAGTCAAAAAGCCCTAAACAGTTTAATGCTTGTAAATATAACACAGTACGTAATATAGGCTGAACAATTTCAGAGTGCATGCAGCTACATCCTTGTAATTAAGGGTATGAAAATCACCATTTCAGAATAAATAGGAAAGTGGTATTGTAATGAAACCTGAATAAGGAGCTGCCAATAAAAGTCAGTGGTGTGGCCTCCATTCAAGCTCTCCTCATATAAAAATATTGCAAAACTTAATACTGCCATAATTAGATTGCCAAAGTCGCTGTTGTTTCCCAAGCATTAAGATTTCTGACGAGTAACCTGGTTTATATAAAAATATCAGGTACTGAAGGCAAACAGGAATGGTCCTGCACGCACTCCTCTGTCCCACCTGCTCAAAACCCTGTCTCAGCAGCCCCCTACTGCCCTGCCAGTGACTTTCTAAAAGGCACTGGTGGGGGAAGCAGTCCCCCTTCATTCTGCTTTTAAATTCAGATGGCAATCCAGTTTACAGCACAGTCCTAAGAACTGTGGCATCAAGCTGAGATTAACTGTGGTGCCTTGTGGGAAGCCCCTAAGCCAGCTCCACTGCTGAAAACCCATGGGGAGCTGCGCTCTTAGAAGCTGCTGAAGTTTGTCTGAGCTGCGCTCGAGCTCCTGAGGACTGAAAGAGCAGGTAAGGATATTGGTAGAAATAGCAGCCAAAAGAATTATTTCAAACCTTTCCAAAAGGAAATGCACCAAGATGGAGACATGAAATCAATTAAGTTTTAAGATGCCTGCAAATTTTCCCTTGTGTCAGGCTCATTTTCTGTGTAGTGAGCTGACAGCAGGGGCAGCTCTTCACCGACAGCTGAATACCCTTAGACAGCTTTGGAGTATGGAGACTGGCTTTTATACATGTATATATCAAATATCAGCATTCATTCCTCTCTTGCAAATTGCTTTCAAGCACAAGTTTAAGAAAGAACAAACTTACACTTTCATGTACACTTTAAAAACATTAGACTTGCTCTCAAAGGTGGTCTCTTGTTTCAGCACTAAAAACATGCAAGGTGATAAAAAACAAATGGCATAAAGCTAAAACACCTCGCAGCAACTACAGACAGCACAGTTTTCTAAGTCCATGTGAAACAAGGAATTTCTGCACTTCTTAAAATACTTTTACATTTGTCCATTTGGCTGCTTGTCATCAGTATGTATTCCTTCCTAAGAGCTGACAGGCAGGGTGAATATTACACTGGGCATCAACTCAGCAGAGAGCTCTTAGGTACTGAAGAGTCGTAATCTAACACAACATGACCCACATCCAGCTGCCCAAAGATGCTGGGGACTTCTGTAATATAGCCTGATTGATTACTGTAATTCCTCTAGGATTTAAACATTAAATGCACACATTCAGTTTTTAATTATGGTTCATTCATTTTGCCCTGATTTCTAAGCAGCTAGGTTTTAACATAAAGCATTCTTACAGGGCTTTTTTTCTTCCCTTTGTTAAAAGCCACACAAAGTCCTCAAACAAATTCCAGAGTTGACCCATTTCTACAAGTTGCCAGGATCAAAAACAGTGGTAAGCCAAGCAAGACCTTCAGATCTTCAACAAAGCTTTTAACCCTTGAGTCATTCTTTTTCCTAACAAAAAAAAAAACACCTTAATGCATACAAAAAAAAAAAAGTATGCAGCCCATTCTCTGTTATTCCTAAAATGAGAACACAAAATTGAATTTTGCCATACTCAAGACTAGGCAACATCATCTGCAAAACTTCCGTTCGTCCAACGGAAACACCTAGTGAGGAAGAACTATAGCAGAACACCACCCAATACATGCACCCTCAATAACAGTTATACTCCTGTTACATCTCCAAGGATAGACTCATGGACAGATTATAGTGGGGGGCACAATAAATAGCCCATTCCCCCCTACCCAGGGCAAAGCTTGGCAGTGGCTTTCTTGCCTTCACTTGGGTAGGAAGTGAGAGACATGCAAAATGGTGTCTGCATGCTGTGAGGACAGAAGACATATTGCATTAACACTCAGGCAGAAAATGCCAGAGATAGACTCATAAAGGTGGCACAAAAGAAACGTGATGAGCAGGGACTTTGCTCTACAATCCCTGTGGAAATGACGTTTGGTTAATGAATGTAAGAATGGAAACTCAACACTAAAACTTCCATCTTTTCACTAATCCACAGAGCAGCACTGGTAGTACTCAAACTATTTTTCAGTACTAATGACAAGAGCAAGCCCTGATAGAGTGAAACCCCTTCACTGCACTGATCTCAGACTAAAGTTCCAATCCTCCCTGAAAACCCTCACCCAAAGAACACAAACTGCCTTGTTGCCAAACATATGTGTATGCATATACATAGATACATATTCTAGCAGCTTGCTATCTGGGATGGTGAGAAAGCAAGTCTAAAATGCAACTAAACTGATCACCACCAACATATTATATTTAACCGTAACGAAGCACCTATGGGGGGATCCAGGAGAAAACAACCTTTCAGAAAGAAAAAAAGGAAAAAATCCCACACATGTTCCACTCTGCGATTTTACCCACCAGGAACTGGGAAATTCAAAATCACACCTTTTCAGAACTTAAAGACAGCTTCTGAAAGATTTTCTGTAACAAGTAAAGGTAGAAGAGAGATTCATTACGGATGAGGGCACAAAATATCCCCTGGTCTACGACAGCTGGTAGCATATTGCCAAGAGGAACAAGACTACCAGTTTCTAGCACTAACAAGCAGCAAGGCAAGTAAACCCTTCCTGCTGCGTTGCAGCACTGCTGAGCACCACTGGGAGAAACCCACACACCCCAGCAACATTCAGTAAGCCCTGCCACTGAACGGGACACGTGGCAGCAAACACCAGCTTCAGGCTACCAATCTTTAATATTGCGATCACAGTGACCTGGGTGAGTTTGTACATGTAATCCTATATTTCAGCTGGCACAACCTGAACTAAACCACCTACCTGCTCTGGGACAAGTAATACATATCCCGATCACATTTACCAGTCCTAAAATTTTCCTAGACGTAAGCAAAAGGTATGACCTTGTTTGGGGATTCAAACAGATTGTGAGCACAGGGGACACACACTAAGGATTCAAAGTACACCTAACCACACAGACTTGACTGGCTCATTTAGATTCAAGCAAACGTGAGGGGCAGGACTGCTTCTCACACACTTTAGGAAAAAATTCATACGAATTCCTGCCTCATCCTGTGATCTGGTGTTCAGCGTTTTCAAATTCTTTTATGAAAGCAAGAAATTATCCTGGGTTCTCTTCATGGTGAGGGTAGGTCCACAGACTTCAGCAAAACTCATTAACGGCAAAATCTGCTTCCTGACAGCACAGGATTTCTTCAAAGAACATTTTTACCTGATTTTATTTTCAAGGTGACACCAGGCAGCACACATCAGCTGTAGAAGGAAAGAGTAATCAAGGGTAATCCCCTTCTGTACGAAAGGGGACAGCAAAACCACTTAACTTACATCACATAGTAAGGACTCTGTACTAGGCAGGGCAGAGAACTTCAATTCAGATCAAACTTGCACGCTCAAACACTGCCCCTTTGATATTAGAGGCATCTTCTTTCCTGATAAAAATGTTCAACCTCTCAAACCTGTACTGTCATTTAAATGCCATTTGGGAACTCAATGCGCACACTCCCACCAAAACACATGGGAATAGTAAGAGAAACCAAAGTTACCTCTTCATATTCATAGAATCCCAGACTGGTTTCGGTTGGAAGCGAGCTTAAGGCTCATCCAGTTCCCAACCCCTGCCATGGGCAGGGACACCTTCCACTAGAGCAGCTTACTCCAAGCCCCTGTGTCCAACCTGGCCTTGAACACTGCCAGGGATGGGGCAGACACAGCTTCTCTGGGCACCCTGTGCCAGCGCCTCAGCACCCTCACAGCAAACAGCTTCTGCCTAAGAGCTCATCTCAGTCTCCCCTCTGGCAGGTTAAAGCCATTCCCCTGTCCTGTCCCTACAGACCCTTGTCCAAAGCCCCCCTCCAGGTTTCCTGCAGCCCCTTTAGGCACTGGAGCTGCTCTAAGGTCTCCCCTTAGAGAGCCTTCTCATGTCCAGGCTGACCCAGCCCAGCTCTCTCAGCCTGTCTTCATGTCTCACAAGGAAGAGTGAAAAATTTGAGTTACTTATCACATGTACAAACTGCGATTATTAACTAAGTAAAATACTGAAACAGTATTTAGACTGTCTTGCTGAAATTGCTATCATTTCATAATTGATCTTATGTAATTTTTTTTTATTTTGTTGGGATTTAATCACTTTGTAGTTACTGATCACAGTACCTGCAGTTTATTTATCACAATTTTAGCTTTCTGCCAAAAAGTATGTTTTCAGTAGAGGTGAGGACGAAACATAATTTAAGCAGTCTATTACACAAAAAAATACAAAAAATCATCTTCTTTACTGACTGCAGATTTTTATTTCTGGCTTCACACTACCAGAAAGCTTGATTCTGTGGTTAGCTATTCCAGGCTTACACTGTAAAAAACTATAACTTCCCAAAAGAAGAGGGAAAAAAAAATAAAATATAAAGAAGGAAAAAAAAAAAAATCAGTGGAGTTATTTTAGAGTGGTTGAATTCAGTTGCCTTACTTTAAATTTACTATCTGGGGACTAATCAGTCTACAGACTTCAGCAAACCTGTAACTCATAAATGACAAGCAAAGGTGCTTCCTGACAGCAGTCATCTTTGAAGAACACGGTTTTCTCTGCTTTTATGTTAAAGGTATCACAATACAGGTTTCAAAGTGTCAGGGACTACTGTTACAGCGTCTCAACATGGCAAGAGAAAGTATTCTGCATAGAAACTGAAATGACAAACATATCCAAACCAAGACACCCTTATTATGATAAGAATAAGGCCCAAACCTTAAGAATAAAGCCCAGAAATCTAATTCCCCATAAAAGAGAAGAAAAAAACCCCAATGGAATGTTTTTTTCCTTTCAGTACAGCTTTTTTCCTTGCCATTGAATATAAAACTTAAGAATCAGCCCATTCAGTAAATCCATGCTGTGGCAGTTCTGACTTTGAGGGACGAGTTGGAGGAAAGATGTCAAAGAACATAAAGCTGCATATAATTTATTGTACCAATTTCAAAATGTATATTAAGGCAACATAGAAGTTGCTCATTTTTATGTCTTCCCATTAAAGGCTTATGCCCACTATTCTTAAATCAGCAACTCATTAATAACTCCAGGGAAGGAACAAAGTGGAAGAGTAAATATTATAATAACACAGGATTTTCAGCAAGTTCTGTGTTAGTTAACTCTGGTTTAACTTTTCCATCAGAAAGAACTGTAACTAACACCACCACTAAGGAGGATCTGGATTCTTGGTAGCAACTCATTGGAGAGTCAGACAAACAAGAAGGTCTGCCTAAACGGATTGCTAAGGCTCCAAAGTAAACCTCACAGCTTTTGCTCGTAAGAATAACAAAAAAAAAAAATCATCTAGAAAAGCTGTATTTTATTTTTCCAATATCCAAACACTCCTCAGATTGATAAGGCAGCCACCTGAAATGTAGGAAGTGGCAGATTTAAGAGGTTTTACATGATTTTAATTCAGCTCCCATGAATCCATTCTGTGCAACAAATAAAGAACCATAAAGAAAAGAAAAAGGACACACAGGAGTGTGAATTTAGACCATCAAGTGTTTCCTAATGGATGAAAGAAGAAATTTCTCAGCAGACACATCTGCAGCCCAAGAGGGTTTTACCTTCTCAGCATCCACAACCTGCTTTACAGAACAGGGTATCACAATATGCCTTTTACAATGAAAAGCATCAGGCAACTCAAAACAGAACTGCTGACAGCTTTTCCTTATACTATCACTTGTGCATATATATATAGATATATATTACTTATCTCTTATGACTCCTAAATTGTGTAAGGCTGCAGTGGCTTTATCTGCCAAATACCGGAGACTGGCTCTGGCTGTTACCATCACTCATGAGAGGGGAGTCACAGCCAGCAAGCAAGGATTCGCTGTCAGCTCATTTCTAACTGCTGATGGCTGATTCACCATCAGGGTTTGTGAATGCACAGACCAGAACTACACCCACTTAATATTCTGTCTTACTATGTGCTTAACTACTAAGAAAATCAACATTATGAGAGGAAGAACAAACAGCCCAGAAAAGCAGAATATTACAGCCAGCTCTGCTTTGATCACGCACTTTCACGTTCATTTTTGGATGGAACAGCAGGTTTAAACAATCCCACATTTTAACCCAACAGTCTGCTGTGCCCCAAAAATCAATCTCTCATTGTGCCAGGATTGTTTTGTGGTGCCATGCTATGAATCACTCTAGAGAATTAACTTGGCTGAAAAAACGTACACTTCTTTTTGCTCTGTTGTTTTTTAGACAGATTAGTTTCTTATTAAACCCATGACAGACCTGAATAAATACTGGAAGGGACAGTGAAAGGGCAAGAGTGCCTTGAATCAGTGCTGCTGACAGAGACACAGCAACTTCACAGTTAGCAGCACTGGTATTTGGCAAACTTCATTCCCCCTTGCAAACTACCTTGCGTTCTTCACAGAAACAGATGAAAAAGCTAACTGGACTGAAAAAAATAAATCTAGTAAAGAAGACACGGCTGAGTAAATGAGTAATACTGAAGAACTATACATAGAACCAAAGAGATTAACACATATGATCAGGTACGGATGGGGAGACAAAGCAAAGAGAGAGAACCAGGCTGATGAGAAATGGATAGGTAGAGGAAGAGATGAACCAAACTGAAAGGGGAAAGTGATTAAAGCAAAATAATGACAACGAAAGAAAGAGTATGAACTGCTCAGAAAAGTAAAGCATAAGAAAATGAGGACAGACATTAGAGCAAGGAAAGCAGTGCCATTAAAAATGCCATCAGATGCGTTATCATGCTTTCATCCTTCTCACATTGGAAAGCCAGAAATTCACCAACCACCAAATCAAGGCCCCGGGCTTCTGATTTGGGGGATTAAAAGACTATTGTTCCTCAGAAAATCCAACTCAGTCTGGCAGCCTGAAATATCTTCCTTTGGCAGCTGTACCTGGACTAACTCAGAACAGCTTCCACAGAGCAAAGAACTATCCACACATTCAAAAGGGAGAACACATGCACTGGAGAGTGTTAAAAATCTTACATTGATTCACACTGATCACTTTACACTTACTTACACACTGATTCAGGCTTCCCTTCAATGCATCACAAGTACCCTTTCACCTTCCTTGCAGATACAAATCTTTGCCATGGGCAAGGTTACCTGACAGCAAGGTGAATCTGCTGAGCATCAGCTGCTGAAAGGATGCAATTTACCCTGGCCCCACCACCTCCCAAATATTACTGAGTTTTCAATGGGTTGCTGGTTGCCTTCTCTGCTACTGTGCATTTTCCTACTACCTTCTCATAGAATCCTAGAACAGTTTGGGTTGGAAAGGACCTTAAGATCATCTAGTTCCAAGCTCCCCTGCCATGGACAGGGACACCTCACACTAAACTATGTCACCAAAGGCTCTGTCCAACCTGCCCTTGAACACCACCAGGGATGGAGCATTTACCACTTCTTTGGGCAACCTATTCCAGTGCCTCACCACCCTCACAGTAAAGAACTTCTCCCTTATATCTAACCTGAACTTGCCCTGTTTCAGTTTAAACCCATTTCCCCTTGTCATATCACTACAGATCCTGATGAAGAGTCCCTCTATGGCATCCTTGTAGGCCCCCTTCAGATACTGAGAGGCTGCTCTGAGTATGGTTTTCTCCTCCTCTTTCCCTATAGTACTGTCATACATAGAACAGAAGTATGTCCAAAGCAGCATCCAGAGAATACAAGCTTCTTCTCCCTGCAGATCCGATCAGTCCCCTCTTTGCAAAAATCTGAGGAAGTTGGATGGATCTTTCACTATTGAGTGTCACCAATTACCTCCAGAAAAACAACACACAACACTTATACAATTCCCAATAACATTACCCAACAGTCCCTAACTTTGCAACACACAACTGAAAAAAGTGTAATTTGAAAACAGAATAAAGCTCTAAAAATCCATCCTGTTTGATAGTGAAAACCAGCTCCTTTCCACAAGTCACAAACTGCCACCCTGCTGCTGTCAGAAGTGTGATGTGCGCTCAAGCCTCATTAAAAAAAAACAGAATTAAACTGAAATCTTGTGAAATATCAATCTCGAAAATGAACATTGACCTCTATTGTTCTGTCGCTGCAGGCAAGGTTAGCTGATTTAAACAATGGCTGAGGACGCTGTACAGCCAACATCGCCCAGCATCATTTGTCAAATGGTTCTTTCAGGTAGATGCAAGTTAATGGAAAATTTCTGTTTCCTTCCAATTAAGGTGCACAAGAGATGGCTCAAAATAATTCTCTTCTAACTGCAAGGTAAGAGCACCATCTGGTGGTCAGATAACTGCACCATCAACATGCTTTCAGATCAGTTTTCTCGTTTGCTGCAGGGTTTTTGGTATTGGTAAGGTGTTTTGGGGGGTGATGGGACTATTTTGGGGGGGTTTTCTAAGCAAAATTACTCTGCATTGGATCTGACTCCATGAGGTACACATAAAAAAGCTGCAAAGAAAGCTAGGGAAAGCTCCTTTACTTTGGTGGGTGAGAGAAGAGCAGAACAACTGAAAGGAATTGCTGGGGGTTATATATAAACTATTTCCCCCTAAAACCAAAACAAAACTGTATAGTACTATATGGCTTCTTGGAATATTTTCCGTCTTCACAGAATCATCATATTATCCTAGAATGGTTTGGGTTGGAAGGCATCTCCAAGCTCATCCAGTTCCAACCCTCTGCCACAGGAGGGATACCTTCCACCAAGCCATGTTGCTCCAAGGCCTGTCTTGAACACTGACAGGGATGGGGCAGCCACAGCTTCTCTGGCACCCTGTGCCAGCACCTCAGTACCCTCACAGTAAATTTTGCTCATTATGGGTATGCTGGAATTAATTCTTATGTCTTCAGGGATCCTGGAGAAGAATAACTGCTCCCTCACACACCAAGTTACATACTGCCCCTACCAGCATTACAACCCTTCGCAACACTGCGCCTTCCTGCTGATCTCCTGCTATTCTCTCCATGAAGAAGCCAAAATCCTTCCTCCTCCTCAGTCGTTACAAAAACAACACCTAGTATGTGCCTCCCAGTTGTTTACCTTAACCATTTTCCCTCCCAGTTGTGTGAACTTTCACTTACTCACAGGCACTCAGTAGAAGACAACAGATTATCTACCTGATCTGTGCTAAAAAGATAAATGTGGTTCTTTGCCTTTCAGAAGGTGCTTTGCAAAAGATACAGCACAGAGGCAAGTCAGATAACATGTAAGATAGACCCTCACTAGAAATTATATTCCATTCAATCATTAATTAATGTTCAAGGTTTGAGACCTCATGAATCTGCACTAGTTTTTCACTTACTGAATAAAACCCTAAACAAACCAACCTTTGACTGCCATTCATTTTCACAAGAACTCTGTTTAACAACAGAAATAATCACAGAATCACAAATAATAAATAAAAGATGACAATAACATTTGCAAAAACAGCTCTCAAACATACCTTAAACTTCTTAAAGACTGAAAGTGTTCCCCATTTCAGCACTCACACATTGTGGCCTACTTAAACCTACTACATGAACATGTTTAGCTGTAGTCTGCTACGACTCTGTATGAAAAAGCTAGGTCCTTTATAAGGAAATATTGCTAATAAAATGGGGTAAATAAGACATTTGCTCGACAGAAAAGTGTTAGATGATACCATAAACTAAAAAAACAGTTTAAGTAGTACTTAGAAGTATTAAGCAATACCAGAGTGTCCTTGTGAGACCAGGCCAATGAATTTAGCCATGGACTTGGGTTAACATAAACCACGAGGACTTACATTCTGCATTTCCGGAGATATGCTATGGATCCTCTCAAAAAAAATTAGTTCTGTTTATACCTACGCCACTTGCCAGAGTGAAAAGACATGCAGAACTTGAATTTCAAATACTTAGAAAATACAGAAGACTTGGAGACAAGTTCCAAGCTTCTTTTTAAAATGTAAGAGAAGGGGGAGAAAAGGCATACAGACTAAGAAACGCAACAGCTAACATACAGCTAAGTCATGCAAGACGTACAGCTCACCGTAAATTGAGAGGAAACATCACACATTGGAATCTTCATTGACTCCAGAGAATTTGTCGTGGTTTAACCCTCTCAGCCACGCAGCTCACTCACTCACTCCCCCCTCTTTTTCCCCCCAGCTCCCGAGGAGATGGGGGGGAGAATCGAAAGAATGCAACTCCCACAGGTTGAGATAAGAACATTTCAGTAACTAAGGTATAACACAAACCAGTACTGCTACCACCAATAATAATAATAATGACAAGGGATATACAAGGGAAGAGAATACAACCGCTCACCATCAATCCCCAGCCCGACCCAGCAGTGCACCCCCCCCTTCCGGGTTTCTGCTCTCCGTTGTTCCATCCTGGGCATGATGTGCTGTGGTATGGAATACCTCTTTGGTCAGTTTGGGTCAGGTGTCCTGTCTCTGCTTCCTCCCGGCTTCCCCTCCTCCCTGGCAGAGCATGAGGCTCAGAAAGTCCTTGGTCAGACCAACACATTCTAAGCCGTAACTATAAACATCACTGTTATTAGCGCTGTTCCCAGGCCAAAACTCAAAAACACAGCACTACACCAGGTACTAAGAAGGAGAAAAATGACTGCTGCTGCTGAACCCAGGACAGTATTCCACAAAGAAAAAGAAAAATAAAAGGGAGGACCCCAAAACAACCAAAAATAATCAACCAAAAGAAAAAAGCTGCCCCCAGCACTACAGACCCTACTTCTGATCTTTCCCAGCTACCAGAAGTATGAACAGCAATTACAGCTATTACAAAGAAAGGAATCCACAAGAATGGAAGAGGTGGTGGAAAGAGTTAGAAACAACTGTCCATTTTACCTAGGCATTTATAGCTCCCTACCTAAAGCAGGAATAATTAACATAACCCACTCATTTGCTTTCAGACTTCTCACTTCTATAAATATATTATCAAAGTTCAGTCCCTCAACAAGCATCTTCTTACCTGTTCGTTGGCGTGGTAAAGCTAAAAGACAGCAGCTGATTCCAGAACGGGTCATTCTCAGAGATGGACTCTGCTCCTGATAGCTTTTTCAAGTACTCATTTTCTGGAAGCTCACTGATGCTGCTGCTATTTGCTCCCATCTTCTTTGTTTGGCAAATAGGTTTCTAAATCTTCATTACTTCTAGAAAAAAAAAAAAAAAAAAAAAAAAAACAAAACAGAGAAACATTTAAAGCCTTTGTACAAATACAGAATATACAGACCCAGAATCAATAAAGCTTTAGTTCACAACCTTGAACACAGTTACTGAAATGTAGAAAATAGGCTTACAGGAAGATACTATCAAAAAGATTTTCTTTCAAAGAACTTGGGATGGTAACACCTCCAGCCAAGGAAACAAAAAGTCACTGTGCTATATATACACTTCAGTCATCATCTCACTTGGATTTTCATCAATCACATGGCAGTAACAGTGTCACACTTGTATCAATACCAAGGCTGCTACCAGTGGGGAAAAACTCAAGGAATTCACAATTTAAACAGAGGTGTCAAGGCAACAAACTGTTCAAAAAAATGTCTTTTCCAACTGAATATACACAGATAGAAAATTACTCCTGCTGTCAAGAACAGGAGTCCATCATGCAGCTAATTTCTGCATGCCACCAATGATCCACACCTCGAAAGCAGCCACCTTGCCAAAGCAAGCACAGTGGTTACCATGCTGCACAGTTAATCTGAATTAAGTGAGGAAAGGTACTACTGAACCTCTTGATATTTTTAAAATAACATGGCTGGTTCCAGCCAACTACTTCAGTGGGGGGAAGCTGAAAAATGAACGCATCAGAAACAACTGCTTTTTGAAGCAACACTGCACAAGTCGGCAGGATGCGCTCCGAAACATCTTTTCATTACTTGCTGCGCTCCACTGGATCTGCATGAAGAATGAAAAGATTTTAATTCTTCATGCTGCTTATCAGCACTTCATAAAAAATTTAATTAAAGAAAATAAAAACACCACGATGCAATTAACCCAGGGATGCTCCTAAGCATCTTAAACCTTTCCAGGACATCAGCTTTAATAATCTCCCACTTTTTGAGGAGAAATAACGGTGATCAATAGCCTTAGAAGTCTGTATTTAAAAAAGCACCCCAATCAAGATAAAATTGCTGTGCAACATATTACTGTGAAACCTAAATATTCACTCCTCAGCTGGCATAAGACAGAAGAACAGAGACAGCTATATCAGAAGCAGCAACATCTCCCTTGGTCTCAATAGGATTTGCTCCAAGAATTACTCCAGTACTGATTCTCTTAGACCAATATTTGCAGAAGCAATTACTTCCAGAAAAGAGCATTCTAGTAGCAGTTTATACTAATATAGATCAGTACAAAAATAAAGAGAAATTACTATAAAGAAATAGAGATGCCATGAAAAGCTGCAATCAGAAAGTCACAGACTAGTTTGGTTTGGAAGAGAAATTCAAAGGTCATTTGGTCCAAACCCCCTGCAATAAGCAGGGACATCTTCAACTAGATGAGATGCAGCCATCAGAAAGGCTACCTGAAGAACTTACATTCAAGATGTAGAGGGAATGCACAGTACCCAAGTATTTCAGAAACTAGGAAGCACCAGTACAGACAGAGAGTAGAATACAGAATACTTAATACTACTAAGTAATAAAGAGGTCTTTAAAAGGTGACACTCCATAAAAATGAGGAAAATGTTTATTATTTTCTAAATTTCATTTGCAGGGGACACTATAGGCTAGGAAAACACCACTCCACACTCCTTCCCCTTCATTCCAGGGCTCCATCCTCCACCATCACTATTCGTTGCTCCAGCAGACAGTGAGATGAAACTTTACACTGAATCAGTATATCTGTTCTTATTCCAACTCCACTGCTGTAACTCTGTTATCATTCACTCAGGGAGCTCTAGTTTTATAATGCAGTTTAGTTTCTACCACTTCCCTTTATATCTGACCAAAGGAGAGAGAGATACAATGACCTGATAACCTTATATATGTCTCACATAGCAAAATACTCTGACAATACTGTCTATAGCATCTGCAGAAGACATTTTTGCCATGGAGTCTACCTACAGGAAGAGGACTACAAAAGCAGCCTAGGAGTAAAAAAGGAAGTTGGTGCCAGGGAATTCTGTGGAGAAGCATTAAAGGATTATAAAATGTAATTAGTTAAAGAGGATTTCCAGAACTTTGGCTGAATGCTTACTCACACAACAGAATGAATGCATCTTACCTACACACAAGTTTTGCTGCCTCAAAGATAAAAGACCAACACTCAGTGTATGCTACCTTTGAAACAAAGCCAACAAATATTGAAGCAATAAAGAGGAGAAACCAAATTTTGCATAATATCAGGGAATTTTGAATCATCACTCAGAAGCAGAATCAAGGCTCAGCTTGTACATGGGTATACCAGCTCTGCAGCCCCTGGTTTGCACATGTTCAGCCACTGCAGAAGCAACCACCAATGCCACTGGTCCTGGACCCATACTTTGGCTCAAGTCCCCTCTTGGCACCTCTGAATAATTTAAAGGTTTGGGGAGACCTTAGAGCAGCGCCAGTGCCTAAAGGGGCTACAGGAAACCTGGAGAAGTGCTTTGGACAAGGGCCTGTAGGGAAAGGATAAGGGGAATGGCTTTAACCTGACAGAGGGGATATTGAGATGAGCTCTTAGGCAGAAGCTCTTCCCTCTGAGGGTGCTGAGGCGCTGGCACAGGGTGCCCAGAGAAGCTGTGGCTGCCCCATCCCTGGCAGTGTTCAAGGCCAGGTTGGACACAGGGGCTTGGAGCAGCCTGCTCTAGTGGAAGGTGCCCTGCCCATGGCAGGGGCTGGAGCTGGGTGAGCTTTAAGGTCCCTTCCAACACAAACCAGTCTAGGATTCAGTAACCCCATGACACCTCTGTTAAGCGATGTGCTCCTTTCTATTCTCATCCATCTAGCTGTATGTTGGTTGAGGGAATAGAGGTTCCAATCTTTAGATGACATAAAAGGTCGGTCAATTTGGAACGCAACTGCCACAGTATTTTTGAAATTGTACCTAATCCTCACTTGCCCATGACTGTCATAGAATCAGAGCCCCCACCACACAGCCAGGCAGGTCAAGGGGATCCCAAAGCCACTTCAGAAGACCAAGCTGAACAGCTTCTGCTTACTCGTGCTGAAGCAGGACAGCCACACTAAGCACCAAATAACAGGAAATCCCCATTGTCCTCAATGTGGCTGTAACAGTTATTTTTCTCCTTCTTAGTAGCTGGTGCTTAAACTATGACACCCATTCACTCCAAAAAAGTCAGTTCCAACCCTAGAAGTAAATTACCAACGAAATCCAAACTTTGTATCTGGAAATCCATAAAAAAAAAAAATGAGAGAAGAAAAAAAATCATGGTTCATAACAAAAAATAAAATAATTGTCTTCTTTTGAGAAGCATTAATCAATTTTTTTCCTTAAGAAAAAGGGACAATTTATTAGCAAGTCATTTGGTTTAACATGGTATTATTACCTCTATGTATCACAACTGTTTCTTTCTAAATAAACTGGGAACACCCCCAAAGAATCATAGCCTTGTCTGCTTTAATAAATCCAACACCTTTTTAGTCCTAGAACTTGGCTCCATGATGTAGCAGCAGACCCTTCAGAGTAAACACAAGGGAGGCTGTTTTGCGCATGAGGACTCATCCCAAACTCAAATAGCTGCAAGCAGACAGAAATCCTGAGTTCACTGTTCCTTCTAAAAGATTTTAATATCAATTATTAACAATGTTTACAAGAACATCATTTTTCCCTCTTCAAGTTGAAAGCAATTTAGCAGTACATACATGCTGTGTTTGAGCCCATGACTCAAGGTACAGCATGTGTACTGCTGAACCTGGAAAAAAACTTGTCACGCTCTCTAAACCTTCTCATTAAGTAATTTTAGGCAAGTAATTACGGCTCCACTAGGTAACAGATCTCCTACTGGTCTCACAACTTAACTCCCGACGTTGACACTTTGCTGATCTGTCCAGTATGGCCAGCTCCCCCTTCCAAAGCTATCCTCACCGCAGTCATCTGGCTGAGTCTGCAGACAACCTCAATAATGAAGATTATATACAACTGTGGTTTGCTGTTTTGGAGTTTTCTGTTTGGTTGGTTTGGTTTTTGTGGTTTGGTTTAAGTTAGTACTTCAAAGTGTAAGAATTTGAGGCAGTCATGCAGATAACTTCACCATCTGAGATCTGCTTTGTAGGTTGGGTCTTTAACGCAACCATATTAAAATATAAATTAAGGGATGCTATTATATATTTGAAAACCTAAAAAATTTCATTTCATACATAACAGCACTTGGTTACCTTCATAGTTTGCTGCTTTATAACCTAAAATTCATGGACATTGCTCTCCTTTCCAGCAAAGGAGCCAATGTCACTGTAAAGATGACAGCATTTGAGATGTAATGCTGCTTATTCAAGTATTACCAAAGCAGCTGCACTGAGGTTTTTGGCTGATCCCTATTTGCTTCCAAGAACTTCAGGTTTCAGATCATCTTTCACCCATAAGACATTAAAACATCCCACAAAATCCTCATATAAAACTTCTACCACAGTTATAAGATTACTGCAACATATTTACACTGCTCTCCACACAATAGAAGTTACATTAACAGTAGGTATTATTAAGATCCAATATTTGAATTTTACTGTCAACACAATATATCTGAATTACGTCTACTCATTTATATGACAATAATATTTATATCTGAACCCAAGACAATACCTAAGGATTAAATGCTTTGTGGACTAGGTATCACACACAACACATACCTACACAACTAATAAACAGATACAGCATCATAAGATAAAGAACAGGCTGACAAAACTTAAGTTACATCTTGCAGATGTACATTCATGTGCAGGATCAGAGTTCGCAGTCTACAGTAGCTGTAGAGCCCTCAGGTTTGTTCACGGGAAGCATCTGTTTAATGTCTTTTATCCTGCTTTACTAGACCAGGGAAAGCTGCAGCAAACCAGAAGCCCTGCTTCTTTTGACACCTTTATTAAGCTCCTCAAACCCAGCAAACCAGCTTTTGCAACTCACTAGCCTATTTTTGTATTCCCAAATGAGAGATATATTCCTATTAAAGTATTCATATTTTCCAGGCAAGGCACAAAATACCTCAAAACATCTCCAGGCCCACTGAAAGAGACGCAATCAAACTGAAGACAGGAGATCAGATAACTCTCAGCTGATCTCAGCAAGCACCTGCATGTACTGCTTTAATCCTCAGCCCTTTGCACCTCGGCTTTGCCAATCCTCTGCCATGTTTCGTCGCATCCCAAAGACTGCAGAAACTTTCTGACGAAAGTGATGTTATTTCTGTACATCAGTGAAGCAACACAGCCCTCTGAGACACAAAAGAAATCACAGGATCACAGAATCACAGACTGGTTTGGGTTGGAAGGGACCTTAAAGCTCATTCAGATCCAACCCCTGCCACAGGCAGAGACACCTTTCACTGGAGCAGGTTGCTCCAAGCCCTGTCCAACCTGGCCTTGAACACTGCCAGGGATGGGGCAGCCACAGCTTCTCTGGGCACCCTGTGCCTGCGTCTCAGCACCCTCACAGCAAAGAGCTTCTGCCTAATGTCTGGAAGCTTCTCTACAATGTCCCTGGAGCCTTCTCTTCTCCAGGATGAACGAGCCCTGCTCTCAGCCTGGCTCCAGAGCAGAGCTGCTCCAGCCCTCGCGGCATCTCCATGGCCTCCTCTGTACTTGCTCCAACAGCTCCTATTAAATGAGCACTGATACTGGAAAACCAAGGAGATTTGATATCAGCAGCTAAACCAGAGTTTCTCTTTCCTAAATCATCTGTAGTTGCTTCCTGCCCACTTCCAGAAAAGAAGGCAACAGTCAACAGAACCTGCAATATAAATTGCAGTTAACTCACTGAAGCATGCACGTAGGTATCTGAAAAGCAAAGTGACACCACTTTCTCTTTTAAAAGGGATGGCTTTGCAGCTTTCCTTGCATACAAAGTGTTTATTCCACTGTACTTGCTTAGGGAATTGTTTTGGTGTCGTTAGTGAGGCTGGGGAAAAAAAAAACAAAACCACAACAAAAGATGTGACTTGATCCTTCTTCATAGATAAAAAGCAGTCATACTAATATTTCACTCACAGCAAGAGATCATTCATACCCCAAAATGAGGTACAAAAGCATAAGAATTTTGGGTTTACCAATTAAATTGGTAACACTTTGCTGAACACAAGTGATGATGCAGAAATACACGGCAATAAGAATTTATGCCTGTAACAGGAGCTTGAGGGGGGAAGGAAAAATCTTCACAATCCTCAGATTTTAAAATTTTGCCTTTTTGAATCAGAGAAAAGCAATGAAACAATCTCTGTTTTTAAAGCATATTAAAAAGTCAAAATATTTCAGCTAAAACTTAATGCCTGGCAATCATCAAATGCAGTCAAACCACTACTAAGAATTCACGTTCTTTTATATGCCAGCCACTTACAACCAAGCAGCTTAGGAGATTTCAGAACACAATTAATGCATCCTTCATGACTACAAATTAAAAACGCTTCCTACTGATTTTAAGTTAATGACTATTGCAAGAAAGACTGTGCTCATTTTACTTTTCACTGCACTGACTCGTAATTTTCCTCCTCTTTTCTGCTGCATGTTTGGCAACCACTCCGTCTCCAATTCCCTCTACCCACACCTCTAAATCTTCCAAACTGAAAGTGTTCAGACACATATGGTGACCCCCCAAAAAAAGAAAAGATAAAATACTTTGTGTAGGAGACAAGCTGTTTTTGTGAAAAATACAACTTATTTCCTCTTTTAGAAAACGTAGTTGACCACAGAGGAATCTGGTTTTGCAACCTGGCGGTAAATACCATCTTTCATAGCTTTCAAGATATTGTTCAAATTGTCTATTTGACCAATATCTAGAAATATTAGATATATTAGAATATAGAAATTACATTATAGAATATAATATTTTATAATTATAGAACATATAATATCCTATAATTATTATATATAATTATACTATATACTGACTATATATAATAATTCTATACAATATATACAGAATATATAATATTCTATAATATAATATTCTATTTTTATAGAATATAATATAGAAATATTAGAAATATTTAGGGGAGGTGTCACTGCCCATGGCAGGGGGGGTAGAACTTGGTGATACTTAAGGTCCTTTCCAACCCTAACTATTCTATGGTTCTACGAAATATCTCTATTTTTCCTCTATTCACTATTTTTCAGACTCTATCAAGTTTGACAGTTACTGTCTGAGGTCATGAAAGCCTCCGCTATGTCTACAATCTTTTAAAATACATTTTTTTGCAGCGCAGGACACAAACCATTCACACCAAGTACCAAAGTGTGTTTCCTTAAAACTCAGTACCTGAGGACAGATGTACTTTTGGACAGCAGTTAATAAATACAACACAATTATGAAGTGGTGCACACAACAGTTAACTACAAGAAAAATAGAGAAAATGCCATCTTCAGGTCTTTAGGTAGCTCTCAAAAATATCTGACTTGACCACTCTTTAGTCAGCTGGATGAACAAAAGCAGCATCTTTTTTCATCCTGTAACTTGTTCTAGTGCTTTCCTCTTCTGCAGCAAGAGCAGCACTGCAGTGACATTAGCGTGGTCCTTACAGGTTCCACTGAAGCCCAAAGAGTCTTGCACATAGCAGAAGTGATTAATCTTGATAGATTTACTGCAGGCAAAGAAGGCCACTCATAGGGAAGGCGAACAGCAGCTGCAAAAAACACTGACGATACTGTGTTTTCTGCTCCAGTTCTTTTCCCACACCATTTTACGTAGGAGTCAGTCGTCAATAAAAGCCTAATTCTGAAGAGCACAATCTGCTCACTTCACATCCCACCTACAGGACAGTTGTTCTGCTCACAGCTGAAGAAGGGATTTTTCAAGACCTTTCTGGCTAGGTGTATTTCAAGCATAAGAAATGTGGTACGAGCAGGAGAAATGGGATCTTGTGGTCACTGACCAAACTGCTCAACAACAGATGCAATAAATCACCTTTGTCTTTGCCAGTTCACCCTATGATAATCTCAAGAGTTTGCCAGAAAACGTTCTGCAAAGGAGGTGACAGAAAAATGAAAACCTAAATTCCACAAATGAGACTGAGATGTACAGCTTATGTATTTTCCCAGTGCCATCTCAGGAGCCTAATACATATTTCCTATGTAAACACTAAGCAACAGGTTACTGTTGTGGTGATCAAATCTCCTGATTCTGATCACTAAGGAAATGCCTGTTTACTAATCTCAAAATATCTTATTTCAGATGTACTATTGTCACCATGGCTCGTCACCTTCAGAGTCTTGTCCCCAAATGGAACTACTGACTCATAGAGGGAAAAAACCATCAAAACCTTGCCCAGGGGAAAAAAAAAATATCAGAACCTTGCCCAAACTGCCTTTCTCTAAAGCTATACAAGATCCAAAAGAGCTTGACATAAAAATGCCATTCCTTCTTACCGCTCCAACCTTTTGCCTGAGAACAAAAACATCTGAAACACACTGCTGTAAAAAATATGAAAATGTTACATTATGGCACGGTCACCAATAAGGAAATATATGTGGTAAATAATAACCGTGTTTTGAAGACCTAAACCCCAAAACTGTGATATTTCCACCCACCACGTATCAGCCCTTACATTAGCACGTACCCATTAAGTGGCATAGAAACCCACTAAGCCACACAACTGATTTACCTCTTATTTACCTCTCTTCCCTCACTCACAATGTTTTGTCAGAGGCAAGACAGCAGGAACATACCAAACCTCCTGAAGGAGCTTTTCTGGACAGGATGCGAATCCCACAGACACCTGTTAAGAAGTTCAGAGAGCCTTTACTTGACTTTTACAAGTAAATAAATATTTATAGCATTTAAGTACTTCTTTGTCTAATTTACACATATTCAACAAAACATATCTTAAGTTCATTATAAAATTAAATAAAAAATTTATAAATTCATTATAAAGTTCAATATAAAATTCCACAAGATTTGTTAGGGACTCTTTAATTTTGACCATTTTTAATGCTGCTAATTACACTCCCACACTAAAACACAATACCTGTGGCTAAACCTCCCTGAAGGTTCAAAAGCCTCTAAAATTTGTCAGGAACTAACAAAATTTCAACCTGCAAAAACTATAAAGATCCTTTTCCTGACCTCCTACATAATTCCAGTCATAGCATTTTATTAACTAATTACTGCACCCAGCCTACCAATTTCAGAGTGGAATGACAGCACCAGCTTCAGAAATGCATCCTGTCATAGAGGGAAGGAGAGGTGGTGTGGGGGCAATTAAAGAAATAAAATTACCTCTATCCTCACTCTTACATTCCTACATGCCAAGTAAATGTCAGAACTCAAACACAGCAAGCGTTTTCTGGAAGACATGCAGAGATAATTTCTTTAATTTGATTAGCAAAGCGCCATTAGAAGGGAGGAAGGCTGGGCAAGCACTGTCTAAAAGGCTCCACTTTTCTCCACCTGTTCAATAACTACTACATGTACATAGCTTATTTTTCAAGTTTCACATAGTGTAAATTCAAATACTAATCCTGCTCTTTGCAGTGGCCAGGTATTTCTTTAGAGGTTTCATTTGCCCTCCCCAGTGACATTCCTGCTGCTGCACTGGAACTATAAAGTGAGAGGAACAAACTGAACTTTAAAGAGGAGCATCAATGGAATAGAGAGGTTAAAAAATAAATCAAGAGTATGCACAATCCATACAAAGACCTGACTTTACGGCTTAAGAGCATCCTGCATATCAGTACTAATATTTGTGGGTCAACCGTAACTTCTTACAGTGACAAAAAAGCCACTTTTGTTACCACATACACAGCAATGGCTTTCAAAAGAACAGTTTTACACAAACTACATAATAATCTGTGATGGATTATAGTGCTGAAAAATTTGTTAGCTATGAAAATGTTTTATGATTATTGATGAATTTGCTCCTACTTTATTTTTTAATAATCATTATACCTACTCAAAAAAGAACTTCTAGTAATACATTAATTTACTAACATAGCTAAAATGGGCAGTTGGGCTGGATATGATACAAGTCATGCTAAATTTATCAAGATTTAATAATCTGCATAGCTAGTAGCTTGGTACAGTTATCTCTTTATGGAAGGCACGTTAAAATTACTGCTACACATACTTCAGATTTTCTTCCTATTTCACTCTCAGACATAAACAAAGGTTGTGTAATGGCCAAAATGATGTTTAAAAAAGAAAAATAAATCAACCTTTAAAGCTTCAAAAAGATGCTTAGATGTTCATTAAAAGGTCTGCATTTTTATTTTTTTTTATACTGGTAGATTTTGCTATATTTCAAAGCTTATACAATTATTTTGGGATCTGTACTCTTCCCACAATTGGGTATTATGCATATTTTTCCAAAAGAGCTATTTGTCTCTGCTTTAACTGTTTCTCACAGATAAAAATCTATCTACGGCATAGAAGAGCATGTTATATAGAAGGCCAAATCTGTTTTGTATGTATATGTAATTTTATATGATAGGATACATCCTGATTTATGAAATTACACTTGCCATAGTGCGCAATTACCACAACACGCAGTGGGCTTTCCACTCTAGATGATACACTTTGAGGAAATATTGTTATCACCTTCAACCATGCACTCTGATATCAGCTCACCAGCCACCAAACAGGATTTCTTACTTTTTAGTATCTTCTCTCAGCCATCAGCATGTTAAAAACATGCTGGGATCTTCCTATTCATCTGATAAAAATTGCTGGAAGCACCAGAGCCATCTAAATTTGTTATGAATTTGCTATAAATACCTTCCTACTAAATTTATCATAAAGTATTAAGCATTAGAAGCTGTGCTACTAAAAGATCAGCACAGGATAGGAAGAGAAGCAGCTGATGGTTGCTTCAGCCAGACGAGAGCTGTCCATGGGCTTCTGCTGATGCAGCAGCACCATGAAAAGAGAAAACAACCCAAGGAGAGGATGGAATGTGGCCTCCCTGAGCTCCTGGCAATTTAAGGAGCAAGGACACATTTTAACTCACCCCAAACGGAGCAAGCTCATAGAGTAGTTTGGGATGGAAGGGACCCTCAAAGCTCATCCAGTCCAACCCCCCTGCAATGAGCAGCAACATCTTCACCTAGACCACGTCGCCCAGAATAACATCCAGCCTGGCTTCAACGATCTTTAGTTGCGAATTGACTAAATGGGGGATTGCACAACCCAGCAGCCTGCATTAGGAAACTGGAAGCAACCACCCAGGAGCTCCTTTCTGCTCCCCCGCACTCAGAAAGTGCCCAACAGGGGAAATATTAAGAACCCACTTATTAGAATAAATACCTCAAATGATTGTAACTGCAGCCCAGCACGTTACCCCTCAGTGCATGCAATGGAAGAAATGAGATTACAGCCTTGCTACACTTGGTGCAAAAGATTAAACACTAATAACAATAATTATAGAATCATAGGAACATAGAATCACAGAGTGGTTTAGGTTGGAAGGGACCTCAAAGTTCATTCAGTTCCAACTCCCTGCCATGGGCAGGGACAGCTTCCACTAGCGCAGGTTGCCCTAAGCCCTGTCCGACCTGGCCCTGAACACTGCCAGGGATGGGGCATGCTATATAAATTTATAACAGTTCTTACTACCAGCTCCTGTTTGAGGTCAATTTGGTCCAGATAGAGTTAATTACCAATAACAAACGAACAGTGCCTGGTGTGAAGCATATAAGATAAAGCCTGATACCTGTTAAAGCAAAAACTCTCAGCTAAGCCATTCTCCACTCTTGCTAATCATTACCCCTGGGAGGAATGAAAACAAACAGCCGAGAGTGACCACGAGGCACAGGGAGCCTGAGCAGACCCGTTACACCGCAGAAGCACCCCCTGGACACTACGACCCCCAGCTCCCAAAAGAAGAATGGAACATACGCCATTCTTCCTGAATAATAAGCCTCATTAAGAGCGCAACACTAGCAATGCAAGGGGAACGCTCTCCTACACGCTCTGACGCCTGCACCGTGGCAGCGGCCGCAGCCCCGCACCGCTGAGGGACCCCTGGGAGCCCGGGGGCACACAGCGGGGCCGCTGCCCCGAAGCGGACACCGGCAGCGCCGGGAACTCTCCGCAGGCTCAGTGCTGAGCGCTCCCGCACCGCCGCAGCCCCTCCATGGCGACGGGCAGCGGTGGGAGCCGCGACAAGGGACAACGGCACCCTGAGGACGCGCGGCCGCTCTCTCCGCTCCCGCCAGCACTGACCGGCGCCCATCCCCTGCGGCGGGCCGGGCCCAGAGGCACCGCCGAGGCCCCGCTTACCCCGTCAGCGGCGCCCCGTCCGCTCGCACCACAACGCCGCAAGGGCAGGAGGCGGCCGGTACCGCAGCCGGGCCCGACACCGAGAGCGGCTCCCGCGGGTCCTCCCGCCCTGCCCGGCCCCGCTCCGCTGCCCTCAGCGGCCCGCGCGCCCCCCGCCGCTGCCCGCACCCACCGCCCGCGTCCGGCCTTCCACGTCGTCAACGCGCAGCGTCGCGCATGCGCGGCAGTCCGCTAGGAGAGTGAAGTGGGGCGGCGCGGAGCACGCCGGGAAGTGTAGTGCTGTGGGGGAGCCCGGCCCCGGACGGGGCTGCTGCGAGCCCCCGGTCCAACCGGGCCTTGAACGGACGGGGCGGGCACGGCTGCTCCGGGCACCCTGTGCCTGCCGCCGCTGCTGCCTCGGGAACACGGGGGGCACGGAGCTGCTGCGAAGGTTTGAACAACTCTGCTCTGGAGCCAGGCTGAGAGAGCTGGGCTGGGGCAGCTGCACAAGAGAAGGCTCCTGAAGGGGAGACCTTAGAGCAGCTCCAGTGCCTAAAGGGGCTCCAGGAAACCTGGAGAGGGGCTTTGGACAAGGGATGTAGGACAGGCCAAGGGGAATGGCTTTAACCTGCCAGAGGGGAGACTGAGATGAGCTCTTAGGCAGAAGCTGTTTGCTGTGAGGGTGCTGAGGCGCTGGCACAGGGTGCCCAGGGAAGCTGTGGCTGCCCCATTACTGTCAGTGTTCAAGGCCAGGTTGGACACAGGGGCTTGGAGCAACCTGCTCTAGTGGAAGGTGTCCCTGCCCGTGGCAGGGTTTGGAGCTGGATGAGCTTTAAGGTCCCTTCAACACCGAGCTGTCTGTGGTGCAATGATCTCCAAGGTGGGTTTTGTACTGGTTCTATAAATGTCCAATGGCTCCTTCAAAAGGGAAACCCTTCCCGGTAAGATCAGCCCAGAGCATAATCCCATTATCACAGTGCGTGATGCTAAATATGCAGCCCAGCTCTAACACACAGCTGTAACTGGGCTATGCAAGCCAACAGCACATGTGCAAAGGTGGGGTGCAAGCACTACATACACATTGCCACGTAAAGCAAATATCTTGGCACAGGGTTTGGCCTTATGTTCAGATGGTGTTTTATCAGACTGCCATGGCAATAAAAACCATGCAGAGCCAACAGAGTGCCTATAGAACAGGTAGGACTGTGTGCACAAATGACTCGAAATACAAGTATTGCTACGTGTACCTACACGTAAACACAACATTTCAAGTGGGTTATGTTTCAAATACAATGAAAGATAGAGTAATATGATTGAAAATCACTTCTAAAGCAAGAGAGTCACAGTGTTCTAGGCCATTTCAATTAAACTGCTGCAGTCAGGTTCAGTGCAAAGCAGAAGTAATGACTGGCTGTGAAATACAAAACATGGTTTGGTTCAGTGAGCATGTTCCAACAATCAGGAAACTGCACAGGGAAGATAATCTCTTCTTTCATGTCATTCAGTTTAATGAAACAATTAGTTCTCATTGAAGGCAGATTAAGTTAATCTAAAGTGTAAATTGAGTTTCTTGTCATTTCCTTTACCTGCAGCCTCTGAAAAGACTGCTCTGTCAGCAACCATGTTCCGCATTGTGCAGAAATCAAGGAGGAATGACTCCAAGGACTTAAACTCAGCAGCATGCCCAGCAACTCCCACAGGGCTGGGGCATGATGGCTGCATTCGGGTAATGACAGCATATTGTGTTGCTGTCATTAGATCAGCTTTGCAGATAGAACTGCGTTCTCTGAGCACATCTGAATAAAGATCATTTTCCACAGCACTGGTTGTCAGCTTAGACATCCTTGCAGGCTGATCCTGTTCAATTTAACCTGCCAGAATTTCCTTTGCTTGCAGAAATCAGGCCCATCAAAATGATCAGAACATAAAACTTTCTCAATTTCTATTTAAGATTTTCTTACATATACTCGCTGGATTTTTTAAGGTGTACTTCAATAAAATCCGTGCCTCTGGCAGTCAGCTACCTATGCAAACCAGCATATAGAAGGTACCATACCACATCTAGGCCTTTCCATGAAGAAAAAAGATATTTTAAATTAGTTGAATAATTTTTCAAATATTATTGTTTCTTTCTCCATAGTATTCAGGTAAGACCAGACAGCTTTGATGCTGAAGATCTTAGGACTAGATCTCTAGTCCCTAAAGATTCCTACACTGCCATTTCCTAAAGGTCTTTGGCATAAATGAACTTGTTTCCTTGGCCTCATAAATCTTAGTAGGTGTCCACTGCCATCATTAGGTGCCTAGGTCCTTTTGTAAATCTTGCTTTAGTAATGAATATATGCAGATTTTCTCAAGCAGATTTACTTGATATTGTCTTTCTTGTGAAGATTTCCCTAATCTCTGCCTACTTACTTTCCTCGAGGCTTTGTGCACTTCTTTGCCTTCTAGCAGATGATCTCCTGTGCCCCTGCCCAGGCTCAGGCAGTTCCTTTGCTTTTCTACTATTCACAACGGCACAACAGGATTATTGACCTGTTCTTGGGAAACTACAGGAACAGAAGAGTTGCTGCATAAATCTCCTGCCACAACTCCCAGTGATGGCCTCATTCTAGAAAGTTTTGTGATGTAGATTACTCCTATGTCAAACTGCAGTTAACAGAAGCACCAAAACACCATCTCAGAAAGCACAAATCCTGCAATTTTACTTGCATTATCTGCCTATTTTGCTTTATGCAGTCTTTTCAGTAGTAGTGAAACTAGCACACAGCTAGAAGCCTCATTCAGCCTGCAGTCTGATTTACTACAGTTTATTTTCCCTGTCACTCTCTGAAGCACTTCCTTGTATAATCATAACCCAAATAATTAATTATGCACACTTCATAATCAACCACATACACTGACAAAGAGCCCCAGTACAGCTCTTGCACTACTTTTTGTCGTGTTCACAGCTGTTAGAGGTGAATTTATTACCCCAGAACTTGGGTCTGTTTATGAGACGCCCAACGTTTCACAACAGTGGTTAAGGTTACCCGCCCTGGGACAACAAACACTGCGGAGAGGACGATCTTGACAATACAAGAACTCATACTCGTGTTCAGCTGCACATCTGCAAGGACTTGCTTCTCCAGCCCTTTGAAAGGCGCTGTGCCTGACCTCAGCTCTGGAGTGCCTTTCTCAGGTAGTTTACTCCTTTCTCATCACAAGGCAATTTCAGATAGAAGTTCCAAGCTTTCAGATTTAGAGCATGAGCTTTGACGGAGGAATTTATTTGGGGTGAGGAGGGAGTTGATTTGTTTAGAAAACCCAATCCACCACAGCAGAGATTACATCCATGCTTTACCAGGTGAAATTCTGATGGATAGGGTTGGGATGGATGGATGGATATGGTTATGATTCATTGCAACAATATGGGTGAAATATTCAAAGACAGAGGACAAAAACAATTGGAAACTAGCACAATTCCCTCATTTCCATTTTCTAATCCCTGTCATTTCTACTACACAATCCACACAACAACATCCATGAGAAGTTACAGGAGTGTACACTTAGTATTGTTATCTTTTATTGTATGAATTACACCATGTGTGCATACTGACAATAACAAAACCAGGTTTCCTTATCACAAAGAGCAGGAACTTCACCAGTCTAGGAGAAAGCTGTAGCTGTGATATGCTGATCACATGGGGGTAATGTTCCAAGGATGATGCAAAAGCTCGTTAAACAGCAATACCAAATTCACTTCCTTAGACTAGCTCATTAAGGGAGAGCAGTTATTAGGCAACATCTTACTAGGAGTTTTCTGCGATTCATCTCATTACAGGAGTAATGGTGTAACAACAGGGGCCCGATACCCAGCTGCAAACAATGCACATCGGTTCACACAAGACCTGACAAAACCAGGTACCAGCAGGACAAAATACAGGCATTCGGCTGGCATCAAGCGAGTCTTCAGAATAATTATCTTCTAGGAGGAAATGTGGCCACAAGAATAAGACCTGACCTCAGGAACAGTTCAAAGATTACATATATGCCTTTTAAAGCATACTTTTGGAAAAACAGTAAACCCAGAATGGCTGAAATGGTTTTGTCTGGAATCTTTTAATGAATGCTCTGCTTTGGCAGAGAGGACAAAGCATAAACTATCACTTCCTTACTGAGCACGGGGGCATCTAAACCCCTTCACAACTACAGTACCATGCTGGGAGGCAGGTCTGTTCCAAAACACATCTTCCCAGGAGGAGGCAAAGCTGGACCTCGCTAGTTCACTTTCTCTATCCCAAAGTCAGTAGTTTTATGACCTCCTTCAGTCAGCAGCCTGTCTCCAGGTTTTCAAAGATTTTGCTACTACTTTAGATATTTGTAGCTCAGAAGCCTAAGAACAACTGTATGAAGTAACTTACTTTCAAATAAAATCCTGGTTTATTATCATTCAACTTCCACAAGAACATTGAAGAGGTTTTAGTTGGATGTTTGCTTGTTTAGTTTAAGACAGAACTGCACCATCTTAAACCACTGCAACAGAATACAATGCAATAATTTCCTTGCATTGCGCCCCTGCTGCTCCCCTTCAGAAAAGGCACAATGTTTCAAGGGAAATAATTAATGGAAGTATGAAATCCAGACTTTCTGCTTTTAGCAAGCTAAGTAAATTCTGCAGGTAGCATAATTCCTTTAGCGCATCCACAGATTTGACACGAAAAATCTAAACTCTCCTTAACAATGATGCTTCTGCCACAATGCAATTCATGGCCCTTTAGCAAGCAAGAGCAGCTCTAGTTTTCAAGGTGAAAGCCTGAAGTACTGCACTAGCAGTTAATGAAACTAAGATGTTAAGATAAATTTATCTTCCAAAGCTTGACATAGTCATAAGTTACTGAACCTAAACTCTAATCACACCAAATCAATTAGAGATGAAAAGTAGTTCCAGTGAGGAAAACAAAAACTTCAGTTTTCAAACATTTTAAATTAAGAAATGTGCTAGCTGCCATTTGAGTTTGAGTGGCGAAAGAAACCTTCTCCTGTGAGTGATAAGGGGAGTTTATTCAGCTAAAATGTGCAAAGAAAAATGTCTCAAAGTGGGAGGAATATTACCAGTTCATATTGGACACAAGGGAATAAATTCTGAACTAATTCCTCTAATCCGCTTTCTTGTCAGAAACTTCTGTGGATCTTTTTGCAGCGATTCCATTTGCAACGCCATTGCTTTCAAACTGCAAATAAAAGACAGCATCATTAATGGGGTGTCAAAAAAGGACTTTGCACCTGGAATAGTAACAGCTGGTGATGGAAATGACTTTCAGAGCAAGGCCAGGGGAGATCCTGAAGAAATCTGCAGCAAGAACTGGAACAGAGGCATCTCTTTAGATTTACATATCATTACTGCTTCAGGAGGGAAAAAAGGCAGAGACAACAGATGCAAATCTTTGCATTTTGTTAAAGATAAATAAGAAATGCACAATTTACACAAACCAAACATTTTGCAAATGAAAAGAGCTAGCTGAGGGAGTTTTTTTCAGTTCTGCTTCATGTATCTGGTGCGATGTACTCGTTATTTGACTTCCTCCTTCTCTCAAAGAATAGCCAGTCATTTAAAAAGTAATAAATTCACTAAGCTGTTTCACAAAACAGGTGCATTTCCTATCCTTCCAAGACCTACCAAATAGCTGAAGCAACTACTTCTAGCTGTACGTCTACCAATAACTCCCTTTGCTAAGAAAATAGCCATAAAAACACTTATAACAACCATTTACTCTTCTGTAGTGCCCACCCTGAACTATTGCCAAGTGCTTTTAATCCCCAGCTAGCTGAATGCATTAATCTTACTTTATAAATTCCAAAGTCATCCTCCTGATCTCTTTTTGTGGCTGAAGGTGCCCTTGGATTCCCAGTGCTGCCTCCTTGACCTTCTTTTGTGTCTGTTGTTTCCTGCACAGCTTTCTTGGGCCATACACGCTTCACGAAAGGTGCAATAACGGGATAGATATAGGGCTCAAGGAATTTCTTGTAGACCCAGAGGAGAACGGGAATGACGATACAGGGAATGCACACCATGGCTTCCTCTTATTCGTGACAAAGCTGGAGAGGGTAAAAGAAAAACAACTTAGGATGACAAGGTTGTATGCTGTGAGATAAGAAAACAGTCTTTAATGAAGAAAGACTGTAGTTGATATTCATGTATGAAAGACACTTAAGATACAGAATTCTTTAACCTTAGAGTCTGTAACTGTTGTTCTGGATTCAAAAATACTGTGCATTACAGTGTTATAAAGTTCTCAACAAGACAAACATCCTTGGCATTACAAAAAAAAAAAAAAAAAAAGTTTGCTATTAATTCATAAGTCCCACAGCAGAAACTTAGAAAAAAAAAATACAGAAAATAAAAGGGTTTGCTTAAACCACACAAAACTAGTTTAAAAAGCAAGCTGCAGGTAACAGTCCGCTCCTTACTAGTGAAACATAGGGGCCAAAAGGTTTGTTTTTCTCATTCCTTTTTGACTTAAGGTGAAATTAAATGGCAGGAATCTGATCCATCAAACAGTGTGCCACTACTGAAGGGCAGATGGGTTGGAAAGTGCAACAGAATCCTAGTCAGAACTTGAGAAAAGGACAATATCATAGAATCATGGAATGTTTTGGGTCAGAAGGGACCTCAAAGCTCATTCAGTTCCAAACCCTGCCACAGACAGGGACACCTTCCACTAGAGCACATTGCTCCAAGCCCCTCTGTCCAACCTGGCCTTGAACACCGCCAGGGATGGGGCAGCCACAGTTTCTCTGGGCACCCTGTGCCAGCGCCTCAGTACCCTCACAGGGAAGAACTTCTGCCTAAGAGCTCATCTCAGTCTCCCCTCTGGCAGGTTAAAGCCATTCCCCTGTCCTGTCCCTACAGGCCCTTGTCCAAAGCCCCTCTCCACATTTCCTGCAGCCCCTTTAGGCACTGGAGCTGCTCTAAGGTCTCCCCTTCAGGAGCCTTCTCTTGTGCAGGCTGCCCCAGCCCAGCTCTCTCAGCCTGGCTCCAGAGCAGAGCTGCTCCAGCCCTCGCAGCATCTCCATGGCCTCCTCTGGCCTCGCTCCAACAGCTCCACATCCCTCTTGTGCTGCTGCCCCAGAGCTGGATCAGGACAGCAGAGGGGTCTCCTCAGGGCACAGCAGAGGGGCAGGATCCCCTCCCTGAGCTGCTGCTCATACTGTGGGGGTGCAGCCCAGCACACGGGGGGGGTCTGGGCTCAAGCGCACACTGAAGCTGGGTCATGGGGAGCTTCTCCTCACCCAAAACCCCCGAGTGTTTCTCAGGGCTGCTCCATCCAGTCTTCCGCAGCCTGTGTTTGTGCTTGGGACTGCCTCAACCCAGGGGCAGGACCTCACACTTGGAGGAATCCCTTTTATCTCCCACCAATTCTGTACCATCAGACTCACTATCAGACAATAAATCCTTCTCTCTCTCCCCAAACAAGGAATATGAGATAATGTGAATGATCTCATTCATTAAAGCCATTCAGACAGAATTCAGCTACTCCCTCTGCCAGATACCAAATTTCCAGCAAGATATTGCAGGTATATCCACCAGCTAACAAACGTGCCTGAAGGGGACGCCTCAGCCTGCCCTTGAGGCAACAGCAAGTCTCCCTGGAGCCTCTTCATGTCAAGATACCAGCTGAAAAGTACGTCATACCTGTGCCAGATGGAAAAGGACGCCTCTGGAAGCGTAACACTGGCCCTAAGAGAGCAAAGTTCCGTTCACGAGGTTCTCCTGTGGTTTGGTGGTGCTTTGTGGCCTGGTTAGCTGGTAATTTTTAGGGAGAAAAGAATAATAGGGCAAATGGTCACATTTTAATAGCTAGGCTATTTCTTTGTGATTCAAGCTTTTGTACCACAAACACACATTAGGGTCAGCAGAAAGAGCATGCGTGACACGGCAAATTCAAGTACGTTTGGTCTTTGTTTTGCATGTTTAACTCGGTTGTTAATTAACTATTACGGAAACAAAGCAAGGGTGCACCGACAAAAGGTCGCGGTTTTCCTTCGTTTTCCGCAGAGGATGAGCTAGTCCAGAAGGGCCGATTCACACAACACGGCCCGGTGCTGCAGCCCCGGAACACTCCCGGTGGCCAGCACAGCCCTCCCGCTGTGTGCAGTAGTTTCCCCCCATCCCCGTTCACGAAAAGCCCGGAGCGCGGGGCCTTCGCGCCTCGGTGAAGCTCCTGAGCAGCTCGTTCAGACCGAAGCGCCCCACAGCTCAGCACGAGCCGGGCACGCCGGGACACAGCCGGTTAACGCAGAGGAGCAGCGAGCCCCCGTGCAGCCGGATGGAAGGACGCAGCACACGAAGGGCCCAACGGCGGCGCGCGCGGGGTCCGGCCGCGCCCGCACTCACCTCAGCGCCGCCGCCAGCAGTCGCGGCCCCGCGGGGCCCGGCCGGGCCCGCACTCACCTCAGCGCCGCCGCCGACAGCCTCAGCCTCCGCCGCACCGGAAGCAGCCCCCGCAGGTCCGGCCGACGCAACAGCCAATGGGAGGCGGTGGCGTGTGCGTCACGTGGCACCCTCCCTCTCCGTGGGGCGCGCCGGCGTGCTGCGCTGCGCGCTGACACCGCGATACGCGCGGCTGTGCGCGTCCCCCGTTAATTACCCCGGGTAACTAACTCGGTTTACAGGTGAATGACGCGCGCACGGCACAGGCATCCCCCCCACACCCTGCCCTGCACAGGCTGAGACACACAGAGCCGAAGCACTGGAGTTTAGGGTATTTATTTCTGTACATCGGGGGTTGTACGCTCACTCCCGAGCCATGAGCTTCTGCTTCTTCAGCTTCTTCTGGGAGATCTGGAAAACAAAGAGGGAACAGAGAAAGTGAAAACAGGAGCCTACAGCTCCTCCCTCAAACACCCTGTGAGCTCACAGACACCCCTTGCACAGAGTTCTTGGAACCGCAAGGGATTTCTTCCCCTGATCACAAAACCACCCATCAATCAGACCTGCACTCGCATTTAACAGTACTTAAATAAGTGTAACTTAACACTTAAGTAACACAGCACTTAAACGGTACTGTAAAATAAGTGTCCTGACAAGTACTAATTCGCCTAGGCAATGTCAAATCAACTCACAATCGCACCACAACACTCTGGTAAAGCAGAGTGGAACAAACCATTCCCGTAACAGAGACCTCAGCAAAGCACCTCCCTCCTTCTCAACACTGTATTTACAGTAAACAATGAGGTCGCTCAGAATTGGCATGGAATTTTTTTTCACAGTTGTTCGAAAGGTGTCCTAAGATCATCATCACAGCAACCCGTTCCGCTGCAAGTGGCGGTGAACCAACCCTCCCATCCCTGGACAGTGACAAGGGCATGATGCTTGGTACCTTTTTCTTTTGAGCAACCTCCTCCTCAGGCTTGGGGACAATCTGCTCCTTCTCTGTGAGGATCATCTCGATGTGGCAGGGGGAGCTCATGTAGGGGTTGATCCTGCCGTGCGCCCTGTAGGTGCGCCGGCGCATCTTGGGGGCCTTGTTGACTTGGATGTGCTCGATGACCAGAGAATCCACGTCAAGACCCTGGGCAGAGGAAGAAATTAAACCTGTCACTGGGTTTTCCTCTTCACATCAATCATCTCTGCATGAAAAACAGGAATAACCACCCCTCTATGCACGTTGGTGCGGGCAAATACAACAGCTGAACCTGGTGATGCCACAGAACTGGGGGTTTGCCAAGGAAACACCAACTTAAGTCAGAAAAACTGACTGCACTTCCATGTGCCACAACATATTTAGGGGAGAATACACATAAATATAACCAGCAAACAAATATAAAGATATGGGAGAAGATATCTCAAAAAATAATGCTGATGGCTCAGAAAAAAAAACTTTATATTTTTTCACAGGTACTCCAAAGGTGTCCTAAGATACGTCATCACCGCCATCAAACTTACCAAATTAATGTCACAAAGGTACAAAAAACTGCCCCAAGATCTTGCTTTGGTTTGTAGTTTATAGGAGCACTAAACCACACTTGCTCCAGAGCCACCTTGTTGAGGAGCACAGCCACACGGCCTGACACAAGTGCTCTACAATACCCACCTTGAGCTCAGCATTGCTCTCCGCATTTTTGAGCATGTGCAGCAAGAACTCAGCGCTTTTCTTTGGCCAGCGTCCCTGCGTCCAGCCCCACTGCTTGGCCTGGAAAAAGAGGAAGAAGAGGAAGAAGCGGAAAAAGAGAAGGAGAATAAAAAAAGGGTAAAAAAAGAGGGAGGAAATAAGGGGGAGAAAAAATTGGAAAAAGGAAGGTGGAGGGGGGAGAAGAAAGGGGCAGGATGAAGAGGGCAGGACTTTTGTCCCAGTACAACACTACCTGCCCTTTATGTGCTGTTAACTTACCATTACATTCCCTTAAAGGGAGACCAAAATAATTAAATTTCACCAAATACTTGAAACTGCAAGTATATGCAATGCTTCCTGTACTAGAATTAGAAGCAAATGAATGAAATCTTTTCTCTCTTGAGCAATCTGGCCTAGTGGAAAGTGTCCCTGCCCATGCCAGGGGGTTAAACCTGGTAAGCTTTAAGGTACCATCAACCAAAGTAATTAAACTATTTTGTATTTTAATACAACCATCACCACCACCAGACTGCTCCTCACACTCTTTCCCTCCCATCAGGCCACCACGTTCTCCCCTCACTTCACCCCAGCTCTCACCTGGGCACATCTACCAACACCCCCGTTGTAGCGGCGGAAGGGAACACACTGCTTCTTCAGGGTGACATCTTTCAGGTACTTGGTGGCCTTGCGGATGTGCATGCCCTTGATGGCCTGGGCTGTCTCACGAGTGTTCTGGCAACAAAGAGCACAGCAAACTTCACTTTAACGCCATCTTTCCAGTTATAACATGAGTAAAAAACACTCCCTGCTCCTTCCCAGATCTTATTTTTGCTACAATAGCAATTTAAAAGCATCACACACACACATCACTGTAAAATAACCAGCAACACTATATTTATTATTTTTGCTATCTTCCCTTCTAATCCTTGTTATGAGTTTCACTACTGACCTTACAGTTCTACAGACATCTTTTTTGGTTTTTACCATGTACCTAGACCTTTCCAAGCAGAAAAAACAGAATTTTAGTATTTATGCTTTTTCTTAACTCCTCTTTCACCACTAATCCCCAAAAGTAAAGAAAGTGCCTGAAGGATAAATCCTGACTAAAACGTCAAATATGACACCTCATGAAAGTGATAAAAAACCGTGCAAAGAAACATTAAACAACACAGTTATCTGTGTAGAGAATTATTAAAAGGAAAGAAGGCCCAGGAAGAAAAATCAAGTTAAAGCATCAGTGCTTCAGACAGCACTGAATAAGACCATCAGAAAGTAACTACAATCCCACCTGGTGGTAACAGAAGCGCAAAATCCCTTTTCTCTTGTGTAACACCAAGCAGAAATGCATCTGCTCAGCTCCAGCTTTGAGCTTAACTCAGTAGACTCATAGAAGAGTTCAGCAGCCCAATTTCTCCTGCTAAATTCCCTACAGGTATTTCCGTACTGTGTTTTCTCTATACAAGATACGAAGCTATTTGGAGCACACCACGTCACTTCCCCGTGGATGAAGACCACCCCAAGCAGCCAAACCGAACATAGGCCCTAACCTATGCTACCACCCCTAAGTAACTATGTAAACACACAGCAGACTAAAAAGCACGCATTTCAAAAGAAAACCCAATAAATTTACCAAAAAAACTTCCCCAAACATTGCATTTTTTACTACGGCATGCTGCATACCTTGAAGTGCACTCGCAGGTTGGATCCCCGTGACTTGCATGCTGCAAAAAAAAGAAAAAACCCATTTTTTGAAATTAACACCTTAATGGACTCAGTAACCCCTCCGCGAACCTTCACAAAACCCCAACAACTCACATTTCGTGGGGTTTTCCGGGTCCAGAGAGTAGCGCACCATCTTTGCTGCTCAACTGCAAAGCAGAAGCAATAATAACTAACCTGTATGAAGCTTATAACGCAGATATGCAGAACGTTCCCCTCATGCCAAGGAGCTGCTCAGAAACTACGCTTAACTCTTCACAGTTAAGTCCGAAGGTGTCCTAAGAAAATCATCACCGCAGCTGCGGCCTCACCCAAGGGCCTGCTTCCACCTCACAGCACCAGCCACCCCCCGCTCCGCCACCTCCATCCTCCCGCCCCGCACATGCCGCGGGCATCCGCCGAGAAGGACCGAACTCTTGTGCCCTGATGGCCTCCCCGGGGCTCCCCGGGAGGGACAGGCCAATGATGGGACCGGATTGAGGGCGCTCCCCGCCCGCCATGGCTTCCTCACCTCAGCGCTACGGCGGGGAAAGAGGAAGCGCAACGCCCGCCGGGAAACGGGAAGACACGCCAGCTCTCGCGAGAGGTCGGGCGCGATCTCGGGCAGGGATCGTCGATGGGGTGCGTTGCCAGCGCGGGCCGAAGGGCGCTCCAGGGGCCGTCGGTAAATGTGCGGTAGCGGATCGGAGCGAGAGGTGGCTCCGGCACATCCCCGCGGTTGATCCTAAGCTCTGGAATGTGGGGACACGAGCCAGTGCCTTCGTGTCCATGTGCAGGAACGCGGACGATGAGTCCCGCCTGTGCTGGGGTCCCCACAGCCCCAGGTCTAGCCCCGCAAGATGGCAGCGGATCCGTGCCTCAGGTGCTGCTTCCAGAGCCCTTTCTGGCCGGGGAGCAGTCCGCTGCTGTCGGGAAAGGTGTCAGTGGAGCCAAGACGAGGTGTTGTACCCTCCGCTCCGGGCAGGGCTGTTTGCCCGAGACCGAGGAGCAAGCCGAAGGGGTGCCGCTAGATGGCAGCTCAGGATGAGAACAGAGGAGCGCCTCTCTTAACGGAGGCGTCATGGAATTGTAGTGGTTTGGGTTGGAGGGGACCTTAAAGCTCCTCCAGCTCCATCCCCTGCCACGGGCAGGAACACCTTCCACTAGAGCAGGTTGCTCCAAGCCCCATCCAACCTGGCCTTGAACACTGCCAGGGATGGGGCAGCCACAGCTTCTTTGGGCACCCTGTGCCAGCGCCTCAGTACCCTCACAGGGAAGAACTGCCTAAGAGCTCATCTCAGTCTCCCCTCTGGCAGGTTAAAGCCATTCCCTTGGCCTGTCCCTGCAGGCCCTTGTCCAAAGCCCCTCTCCAGGTTTCCTGCAGCCCCTTTAGGCACTGGAGCTGCTCTAAGGTCTCCCCTTCAGGAGCCTTCTCTTGTGCAGCTGACCCAGCCCAGCTCTCTCAGCCTGGCTCCAGAGCAGACCTGCTCCAGCCCTCACAGCATCTCCATGGCCTTCTCTGGCCTCACTCCAGCAGCTCCACAGTATCCAAGAATGCAACAATATCCAAGAGATGAGACCAAAGAGAGTCATGTTTATAATTTGCAACTCTTATTTATTGCATCATTATAAAAAAATATAAAATATTGTTGAAAGATTTTTGTTTTCTTATTTTTTTTTTTTTTTTCATTTTGGGCTGTGTTTGCAGCTAGAACTGCTTGGGAAATTTGATGAAACAGCTGTTCAATTAAACCAAAACATTCCCTGAAAGTTATGCCCATCTCCAGCAAAAGGCTCATCAAGAACAGTTTGACACAGTGGGTAAAAATCAAACCATCTTCTGGAGCAGTCATTAGTCTGGTGGCACCTCCCTGCCACGAGCGAGTCCTGTTCAACTCTGCATTTAGAACTAAGGAGAGCAAGAACACACTGTCCATGTAAATGCTCTGACCAGGAGGCTATTGTCAAATCTCTTGTTTTGGGTAAAACCCCCCAAAACTTTGAAGCTAGGATTTCACCCAGATGGGAAGAGGAAAATGTTTGAACTATCACAAATACTTACATGGCTGGAAACTTGTACAGTTCTAAATGTGACTGCAGCTTTCCATTTCCCTGCCTTAAAATCTGACTTATACGTTGCTTTCTGAGGGGAAGCTTTCTGCAAATTCTCCAGGTGACTTCAAAGTGCTGATCTCAAAACAGCAAAACCTGCTGGGATGCGGGCAAGTATTATTTCTTCTTTTTACATATGAATTTTTTTGTGACAAAAAGAAAATTAGGGGCACATACTCACAAGAATGCATGCTACTTTTCAGTCAGAAATCCTTATTTTGAGATAATGAAGACGTATTTTCATCTGTTAGCACTTCTGTCATCATCCATGGAATTAGAAGCCACTGAGCACATCGGTGCACACAGCAGTCTCAGAACAGTGGTAATGTGAAGAAGGATCAGCACTGCCAAAACACATGCACAACTTTTTAAGTGAAGCATTACTAAAGAAACATAAACAAAAAAAGGTGTCCCCTCTGGGGTCCCATGGCTTCAAGGGAACAGTAAATATGTAAAAGAGATCTCAGTGATGACTCCCAGAGCTTTCTTAGTGTTTCGGTTCTCCTTCCTATGGAATAAGAACAGTATTCCAAGAGCATTAACTTTCCAGATGCAGTAAACTAAAGCTAGCAAAAGCTGAGATCTTCAAACACTTCCAAAGCTTTCTCCACCATCCCATGTGAATCCCCTCTCACAGTGTGTGTGAATGCAACTCTCCTGTCATTGCGCCCTTGGCACCTGCCTCCATGTATTGCCAGTGAAGGAAATCGGCCTTTCCATGGGAAGCACCTTCACACACAGCTGCTTCTTAGCAGCAAAGTGCAGGAGCAACAAGATGTTCAGAGAAAGCTGAAAGAGAGGTGTGAAACATAAGCAGTTGACAGATGGTGGGAATTATCATATGGTCGTTGTGTTCATCACATCCGAAACAAAGAGAGCGTGTTTTCTGTTACTTATGTTTTATGTTTCCCCACATGTGGAACTGTTTATCATCAGCTGCTAAGGGCTTGCAGTGGTGCAAGTGTAGAGGTAAGGGCTTCTGCGGATGGTGTCAGGAAATGAGATGCATGTTCTCATCCTTGTTGGGAGGTTAGCAACTGCTCTCCAAGGCAGCCTAGTACAGAACCGAAGCCGAGATCAGGGCTGAGGCAGCTGAGCACGTGCCCTTTTGAGACTCATGCAGATTATTCCCCCAGTGCACCAGCTGCCTTGGATATTTAGCTTGCATGAGCTGACTTGAAAAGAGCTTTTGGATTCTAAGCAGAAAATTTAGGCACCTAAGTCCCAAATCATGCTCCTGAAGACTCCTGCATAGGAGGCAACTGCCTCCTAGTCCTACTGGAATCTCTGCAAGACTTTACCTTGAACTCCCCTGGTGCCATCCCTCTTAGCTCCCCTGTCCACACCACCTAGCCCTGGTGATTGTGCCGTGCATGTCCAGGAAGACCTCACTCTCTTGGCAAGAGCTGAAAGCAAAGATCAAACTGTGTTCAAACCTGAACCATTCCTCTGCTCTGGAAGCTCCTGCTGGGAGCATCCCCCCATAAAGGGCTCATCACAATGGCAGGAAAGGTTTCTACCATCTCCTGAGGCAGAAATCTGCAGAAAGGGATAGGGCCCATCTTGACCCAGCAGCGTGGGAGACCCACTTTCAGTTTTCTTTCCTTGAGTGGTTTCAAAGCCACGTCCTAGCCACAAGGACAGAGGCTGTTCTGTGACAGAAATGCTCACACCCTCCCTAATGCATGTTTTCTGCTGAGAAGCCAGCAGTGCGTTGCCTTCACACCTCTCCTCTGGATGTGCTCTATGGGCTGAAAGGGAGCTGCATACATTAACCTTCCCTGGAAGAGCCCAGCAGGCAGTGAGAAGTGTACAGGTGCAGGAATGTTACATCACACAAGTCCTTTTATGAATGTACCGTGAGTAAACAAGCAGCTTTATCGGTCCTGCTGTAGTTGCCAAGCCAAGTGTCACCCTGAGTGTCAGTCAGCCAACACCCTGGATAGCCAGCATCCCTTATGGGAGGGAGAGGTGAGCTCTGAAACTGCTTAGCGGTTTTCACAGCAGGTCTGGATCTAGGAGAGCTCACTTCCATCTGTAGGACCTTCCCGCAGCTCTGGAGTTCAACCACTGCTACAGCAGATGCGGCAGAGGCAAACCTCTTCTGGTACTTGCCAGAAGGCAATACTTTGATTGTGGTTGCCAGGGCAATACTTTATCACCTACTCTGTTCCAGCTCAAGTGCCTGACTGTCAGCTCAGACACACATCTGTCTCTGCTCTTGCTTGGAGGCAGTAATTGCTAACAGAGGGGCAGGTAGAGCAACAGGAGGGTCCATGCTAAAATCCCTGTGACAGATATATCTGATGGGGCTGATTGACTAAGCTTAACTCTGGCTTGCTAAAACACATCGTGCATCCGCTGCGCTGTAGGATGGGGGGTTGACCTGTTCTTTGGATGAGGATGGAAGCCAATTCCTCAAGTTTTTTTGTGGATTTCTTGGCATTTATCTTACATGGTTTTTGGAGTCCAAGGGTTATGTGGGGATATTAGCTGTCATTCACGAAATTACTTACAAATGGGTTACTTGTCCTAATGGTTAAGCAGAAAATCTTGAAGGAAAAGACATTTTAAATTGAAACCAGCTTGAATGCTGAAACACTGAAGCTTTCCAGCCTTCAGAGAGCTGCCTGCACCTCCTTTCCCTGAAATCCTCTCTCCTGACCAGCCTACGGAATCGTGCACTCCTCCTCCCAGATGTGGGGCTCCTCCAAAGGCAAACTTTGCTCCGATTGTTTCCCTTTTCCTCCAACAGCATTTGTACATGGGTTGAATTCTCAAGCTAAGCTACTCTCCACAGCAATGTCCTAAAATGCACTGACCCAGGCAGCAAGTCACGGAGGAAGACCTGTGGGCTTGGAAAAGGAGGAAATGCATCTCCAGAAGATGCATTTCCTCAGCGTAAGTTACTCAACACAAGAAGGTCATGGAGCTGCTGGAGTGAGTCCAGAGGAGGCCACAGAGATGCTGCGAGGGCTGGAGCAGCTCTGCTCTGAAGCCAGGCTGAGAGAACTGCGCTGGGTCAGCCTGCACAAGAGAAGGCTCCTGAAGGGGAGACCTTAGAGCAGCTCCAGTGCCTAAAGGGGCTATAGGAAACCTGGAGAGGGGCTTTGGACAAGGGCCTGTAGGGACAGGCCAAGGGAATGGCTTTAACCTGCCAGAGAGGAGACTGAGATGAGCTCTTAGGCAGAAGCTGTTTGCTGTGAGGGTGCTGAGGCACTGGCACAGGGTGCCCAGAGAAGCTGTGGCTGCCCCATCCCTGGCAGCGTTCAAGGCCAGGTTGGACACAGGGGCTTGGACCAAGCTGCTCTAGTGGAAGGTGTCCATGTGCGTGGCAGGGGTTGGAACTAGATGAGTTCTAGGGTGCCTTCCAACCGAAACCAGTCTGGGATTCTATGATTCAATAAGATGGACTGACCAACATCAGCAGAATGAGACACTATAGGAGTTTTGCTGTGCATCAGTCTTGGTCACTTGAAGAGCTCAATTATGTCCTACATTCCTTCCTTGTAATTTTTAAGAAGACATGGTCCCATAGGGGGCCAAAAGTTCCTTACTTAAGCAGGTATATAACAAAGTTATTTATATCATATCTTTGTATGTATGTATCTGTGCATATATGTATGCATACAAATCATCACCAGTGTGTCATCCAGAATACGTGAACAACCAGGATGCTTTTGATTCCCTGTGAATCCTCCTAAGCCACAGGCAATTCTTTAAAAGAAGAGGTTAGCTACACAGTGTTTCTGTTATATATACTGTACCCAGTTTAGGGTTGAGGAAACACCAAAGGGAGCTTAACGTCAGGACGTCAATGTTTCTGTCCTTACCATCACCACTGCTGAAGCATGACGCAGTAGGCACAGCACCTTCTCCGTGCTGCTCATGTCCAGCCAGCCAACAACGTGGTCAAAACAAGAAACCACAGCAATTGTTGATAATGTCTCAATACTCAGCATTTTTGACGTATTATCTTAGAGCTATGGGTTCACCCACCCCCTGCACGCCCACCTATGAGGGAATCACCAGTGGAATACATCTCCCATATGATCAAATAACCTTGTGGCTGTAGTTTGTGTTTATTCAGTGTATTTCTTGCCAGCAAACTATTTACATGAGCTCTGCAGCTCTGTGGCTGCTGGTTTGTGGCTTTCGTTGCCAGAAATGGACCAGCCAATCGCCTTGATGAATAAGACAGTAAATAAAGATATCATGTAAGTGCCTGATCATGAACACTATTTGGGATATATGAAGTCCTGGGCTCTTGTTTGCTCTAACCTGTCTAGCTCATAACCAAGAAGTACTGCTTTAAATATACTTTTGGTTAATGAAACCAAAAATATCTCTGGAATTGGGAATATTGCCCACAGTTTCCATCCACAGTTTAGTCGCAGATTAAAATATGGGGAATTCTGTTTAAATATAAAATAGTTTTTGTTTTCCTCTGAGGATAGTTGAAGCCTCTCCCTCTCCTCTGTGAGAGGAAGAGGCTTCAACCTTTCTTTCTGTGTCTGCTACATCAGCGTCTTCATCTGGTCTGATGAAGAGCTCCTCGGAGTCACCTGATAAAGCACAATCAAACCTGTTCTTCTCTTCCTCTCTTCCAGGGGCTTCTGCACCTGCATCTCGCTGCTGGTGGGCACAGCACAGAGAAACCTGGACATGGAACAAGGCAGAGATCCACTGTGAGCCTGGGAAGTGAGGTTGGATGCTGCCTATTAGCACAGCCAGTGCACAGATTCCAGACAGCATACAGGGTTCTGTTCAAGGCATGGAAAGAAGCTTCATCCCTGAATGTCTGCTCATCTAAACTTCATCTCCACAGAGACACTTCCAGCATCTTCGCTGATCACCCCAATGTGTGGTTTCTGTGTTCATTCCTTCGGATTCCTATTGTCAGAGGTTTCCATCAAGTTCCTGCTGTCCCCTGCTGTGATGATTGCAGCATCTTCCTCTCCACAAGACAATGACTTCCCTGCTTTGATCCCAAATGTCACCGCTGAGGTCATCCCTCCCTCCTGGCTCTCCCCTCCCTTTCCCAACTATCCAGATGCCTCCTCCTTTGCTATTACAACAGTTCTGACACAACCCCTCTCTTTCAAAGCCTTCCTTATCTGTCCATGCTTACTAACCCCCTATTTGAGCTGCCCTCCCCCTCTCCAGCCTCTCCTTTCCACTCTTTTCCAACGTGCATGTCCCCATCACATGCCATTGCTCAGGAAAGTCATATGATGGGTAGGGACCGCTGGGCAAGGCTGCAGCAGGCGTCTGCTGAACGTGGGGCCCCGGTGGGTAGCACACCTCCAGCTCCCTCCCCATGGCCACTGCCACCCCGTGACTCTATCAGATGCTGGGCCTGCAGCATGCAGGGACACGGTGCCGGGCATGGATGGGAGCTGGAGGCGTGGAGCTGCATTGCAAATACAAGGAAGGAGTGTCACACACAGGGGGTGGTTGGCAGGATGAGTCCTGCACCCACAGCTCAGACTGGGCAGGTCTACTGATACTGCTCCTCTGACCTGCCTGCCTGGCAGGACTCTGCTTACACCTACTACATTGTGGTCTGCTTAGAAAATACCACCCTTGCTCTCTACAGCATATCATAGAGTCATAGAATAGAACCTTCAAATGGTTTGGGTTGGAAGAGACCTTTAAGTGTCATCTAGTCCAACACCCCTGTCGTGAGCAGGGACACCTTCCACTAGGGCAGGTTGCTCCAAGCCCTGTCCAATCTGGCCTTGAACACTGCCAGGGATGGGGCAGCCACAGCTTCTTTGGGCACCCTGTGCCAGCGCCTCAGCACCCTCACAGGGAAGAATTTCTGCCTAAGAGCTCATCTCAGTCTCCCCTCTGGCAGGTTAAAGCCATTCCCTTGGCCTGTCCCTACAGGCCCTTGTCCAAAGCCCCTCTCCACGTTTCCTGGAGCCCCTTTAGTCACTGGAGCTGCTCTAAGGTCTCCCCTTCAGGAGCCTTCTCTTGTGCAGGCTGACCCAGCCCAGCTTTCTCAGCCTGGCTCCAGAGCAGAGCTGCTCCAGCCCTCACAGCATCTCCATGGCCTCCTCTGGCCTCGCTCCAATAGCTCCACGTCCCTCTTGTGCTGCTGCCCCAGAGCTGGACCAGGACTGCAGGGGGTTTCTCCCCAGATCACAGCAGAGGGGCAGAATCCCCTCCCTGAGCTGCTGCTCACGCTGTGGGGGTGCAGTCTGTGATTTAAGTGACTGTACAGAAAAGCTCTTTTTTTCCTATGGCCTGACCTTAGCTGGCCTGCCTGTCCTTGTACTGGCAGTTCCTGTGATGAACATCAGCAGTGTCTGTACATTACAGGCAGAAACATGAGTACGAAGTACCAAGAAGTGTCCTAAGCTTTTCTTAATTACTTAGAGCCTGTTTCTAATAATATCTGCACACTCAACACACACAATGAATATGAGAAGGTAGGCAATTAGGAATAAGTGCCCAGAAGATGAAGCAGAGCGTGTAAGCAGCATCCCCAGGGACATCTTGTTCTTCCTCATTGTCATACTGCATATGCTGTAAATGAATGTACTAGATATCCTTTCATTGAGACAGTGAGGATTGAACCTGGATTTAGGCAGGGGATAATTGTCAGGTTCTCAAAGTAAAACGTGCAAGCTGGTAAAAAATTAAATTAACAATGTTGTGGGTTTATATTAGCAACATAATATTATTATACATTAATATTTTATAATGTTATATATGATAAGCTGAGAAAGTTGGGGCTGTTCAGCCTGCAGAAGAGAAGGCTGCATGGAGACCTCATAGCAGCCTTCCAGTATCTGAAGGGGGCCTATAGGGGTGCTGGGGTGGGACTCTTCATTAGAGACTGTAGTGAGAGGAGAAGGGGTAATGGTTTCAAACTTAAACAGGGGAAGTTTAGATTGGATATGAGAAAGAAATTCTTTACCGTGAGGGTGGTGAGGCCCTGGAATGAGTTGCCCAGGGGAGCTGTGAATGCTCCATCCCTGGTGGTGTTCAAGGCGGGGTTGGACATAGCCTTGGGTGCCATGGTTTAGTGGGAGGTGTCCCTGCCCATGGCAGGGGGGGTTGGAACTGGATGATCTTAAGGTCCTTTCCAACCCTAACTATTCTATGATTCTATATATATTTATATTATAATCAATAATAAATTTATTTAATTTTCTGTATATTATTAGTTAATGCCAATATCTGAGGAAAGCAGGAGACTCTACTTATCTCCAAGGATGGCTCAAGGCTTTCCCCTGTCTCCAGCAGATCCCAGGCTGCACCCTGCTGTGATTTTTGAAGGACAAAGATTAAAAGAAGAGAGGAAATTAAAAACAGGGCACTGGAGTACAAACAATACTAACCTTGATGATATACAACACGATCTTGTGCTGCTTATTTCTGTGCCCCAAAGTGTTTGCCACAATTTCTCTGACAAAAAACCAGAAAACGTGTGGTTTAAAATGCCATTCTCCTGTAATGTGAATCACAATAAAATACTGCTGAAGGATCTCCTAAACACCAGCCAGATCAGCAGTCAGTACCATGAAGAGAGGAAGAACCTGCATTAGCTGTCTGACCCAACAACAGCTGAATAAAGAATAATCTGAGATTTGCAACCGTAAACCTTAGATGCTAATTAGCAATACTGGAGAGAACAAACGTTACATGTCTTTATAGGGCTTTGCTTTGTAAGTGACAAAATAATTGGTTTTAACAAATACCTCCTTTACTGTAGGCACTGGGATGTTGAGTGGTATGCTCAGAGTTTCCTCATTTTTATGTCCATCCAGATTTATGGGATCCATTTTGAAAGCCTGAGTGCCACTGAGATCAATTTAGAGTGGATTTAAGAGTGCTGAAAATGGTTATTTAGGTGGCCGCTTTTGGGTTTAGTCTGGGAAGTTTTTGGAAAAGGAGATGTCAGCTTACTGATTACACTCCCCAAATGCCATCTTGCAATATCTTTTAGAAATGAGCCCAAAGACAGAGCTTGTGACCTGGTCTAACAGGCTGATCTGAGCAGCTAGGAGAGCTGCTGCCTGCTCTGACAGCTCTTATGGTCTCCTCTTAAGCTTCAGTCTATCTGAGTGTCAAGTACATCACACTGATGTTGCTATCACATCCAGACTTGGGCCAGGTATTTCAGTGGACCTGAAGAAAAACGTGGATAAGGATATGTGCTCTAAAAACCTCCTTAAACCAAACAACTGCCCCCAAACTCCTCTCTGGACTCTCCGGCAGCTCCAGGCCACACTTACAGAAAAGGCAGGGGACCACTGTTAGTCATTTATTGGGTTTTTTAGTCTTTCCCTTTGCTGGATGCAGGAGAGTTAAAGCAGGAGCGCTGCTGGGAGCTCACCATCCACCACAATATGAAGAGCCAAGTGATCATGAACTTCTGCGATGCTTCTCCAATCCCCCACTTAAAATAGGACAGAAAAGAGCAGAGACAAACATCCCCCTGGGTACCCACAGCACTTCTGCACTGCCAGTGGGCTTGGCTCCAAGTCCCTGTTCAAGCCCAAACATGATCAGCATTTGTACAGCTTGGATGGAAAAGAGTGGGGTTTGGGCAAATGCATAGAAAGAGAGAAAATATATGTCGTTCCTCGGCGCAGAGCTAAAGTCATCCTTGTCATTAGAGTGGATGGAGCAGGCTCACCACCCACCACTGGGTCTTCTGTCCGACACAAAGCAGCCAAGCGGTCTGGATCCATCTCACATTCCTCGGCACGTGCTGGGAATGACAAGACACTGAATTAGCACTTGTCTGCTTGGACACAGGGAATAGGCATCAGGACACACTGAGCTCTCACTGGCATTCAGGCTGTGCTCCCGCACAGCTCTTCTGTGGCCCGAGATGGCATGAGATCACCTGAGGGTCACTGCAAGAGCAACACATGCTCAGTCAGAGCAACCTGGCAACTAGTTCAAGGCTTGGGCAGGGGTGAAAAGAGATTAAAATCACCCTAAAAATCACTTCACATTGGTTAGGCATGTCTGGGAAAACGGCACAACAAAGAGTGGCCAGGGAGAAGCTTGTCCTTGGTGAAGGGTGGTCCAGCAGCAGGACCGCAGTGCTGCTATGGAAAGAGGGCAGCCAGTAGGGATCAAAGCCTTCTAAGAACCTCTCTGTGGACGGGGATGCCTGGAGGCAGGTACAAACTGTAACATTCCTCCCTGTGTGACAATGTTCACAAGAATTAGCATTTCTCAGGAATGCAGGGATTTATTCTTCAAGGCCCACTGTATCCGCGAGTGCTACAGCCCAAACATTGCACCCACAGAGCATGTGCTTGGTAAGAACCCAGGAACAGATGCTAGTGGATTTAATGTGGGACAGGAGGCCCATTGCAGGCTTGCAGACTGCCAGCAGGGTCAGCTGTAAATATTCCCTCACAATCAAAGGCATTCATCTAAGGATTACATGCTGGGGGCTTTGTGGTAGAGTAAATTTGCAACTAACGGGGCCATTAATAGTCAGACAGTTTAGTTGCCATTTATTTTCCCCCTCAGTCATTTTTACTACATCTAAATACCATGGGGACGTGGGACTTGAATGATGTGGCCTGAGAAATCAGCTTAGAAGAAGTAGGAGAAGGGGTTACCTCCAACAAAGAGAGCTCAATGGGGATCGAATGGGGATATCAATAGTGGGCAATGCCACTGAAGCATGTGAGCTGATTTCATAACCTAATGGAGATTAGCCTCCTCTGTAAGCAAGCTATTGAGGGGTATAAGCATGTTCATAGAGGGGATGTATACGAAAGGCTGAAGAGAGGAGGAGAGACTTTGTGGGTTGAGGAATGGACGTGAAACAAAGACACCATGGCCTTTTTTCACCTCAGTTTGATGCTCACAGAGCAAAAATACCCACAGCAGAAACTGTGCCACGTAAGTCATATGTCCCCCCTCTGCAGTAAGCACTAAGTATAAAAGAATTAGTGGCGTGATGGGATGATGACAAACCAAGAGGGCCTGGGCTGAGCAGGCACAGGGTGATGCAAGGATTAACCCAGGGTGTTATTTCACCACAGAGCTGCCTCTCCAGGACCACAGACCCTTTGGGGTGCTGTCAGCTCTGCATACCCATCTGATGGGGGTTCCTCCGTGACCCCAGCTCAGTGCACCCCAAAGCTGCCTGAACAGCACTTCCCTCATCTGTTTCTTATACGGCTCCATCTCTACCCTTTCTCCCCATCATCTCAGCAACAATTTAGGCAGATGGAGCCAAGAGGGGAGCTAGCACCAATCCCATTAAATTCTACTGCTTGGGCTGTGTTTTATAATTGAAAAGAAAAACTGTTTTATAACAAAAAAAAAAAAAAAAAAAGAAAAAAGAAAAAAGAAAAAGAAAAGAGCAATCCCTTTTTCTCCCCTCCTCCTCCAATCCTGCAAATACTAAAACCCTACTCCCTCTTCCTTTGGAGAGAAAGAATGAAAACAGGGAAAAGCCAGGCAGAAAGAATGGAGGGTGTGTAAAACATTCTCAGGTTTCTAAATGTGGAATTAAAAATTTGAAGAATAGGAATAATCACTCCCTGATGCCGAGTATCTGACCTAAGGCAATGAAATTAATCTTTGGCTTGTGTAAATGAACAATCCTTATGAACAATATCTTTGTCTCTTGTTGTGTGCCATTGTTTTCAGTAACAAGCACCCATGAACCCAAGAGCCACTGTTCTTCTCCATCAGGAGGGGTTCCTTGAGCCAACTGCTCCATTTCCACCATCTTGGTGATGTGAATGTGATGGGATGCAATCTTAGCCATTGGAGTACCATGCAAATCCATCCTGCAGCCACTCACTGAGGTGATGATACCTTGTCATGGGCAGCTAAACATTCTCACTGCTGCTCTTTCCATGTCAGGACATCCCTGAGAGAATGAGAGATGCAATGTTGGTAGCCCCATTCATGCAAGAGGCTGCTGTTTGTTCTTCTCATGATCTCCAGAGCTGCTCACGCCAGAATTACTCTGCCTCTGCAAGTCTTTAAAGAGGTCGTGTGATGCTGAAGGGTTTTCCCTCTCCTCTTAATGCTCCGATGGTGCCATTCATTCACATTTCTTGCTGTGATTTCTGCAAGGAAAGGAGGGTTCAGGGACTGATTTTAAAGACAGAGAGATAGAAGCATTAAAGACAATTATCTTGCAAAAGGCTCCTGACGTCAGTCTCCTTGAGCAGGATGGTGACAGACGGGTTCTATTGGAGACACAGAGCTCCTGCAGAAGACACTGACCATAGCGCAGGACAGAGATGTTCTGCTCACGTGGAAACAGCATTGAAGGGGTCTCACCGATGGATGCATGAACATGGAAACCTCCCGAATTAAATGCTGCTGAAAAACCTGTTTTGTCTTTCCCTGAACTTAGGTCTCCAGGAGATCACAGTGGGAATGGATCTGGGAAGAGAGAAGGGAGCCAGAAAGATGCCTCCAAGAGCAGCCACCATCTCCTCAGGCATTGCCCAGCTCACAGCAGCTGCTGGGATAAAGCCTCCAATATCCCTACAAGTGCTGCAAATACTGAGCTTCCAGCTCTTTTAAAGTGGATTATTATCCATTTTACCCTGGTTTGTTATTTATTACTTATTACAATATCCAGGAATTCCATCTGGGAACCTGAAATCTCTCCCAGTGAAAAACTAATCAAAACTAGGAATTTCTCCTTAAAATTATTTGGCTTAATGAACTGTTATTTTCTAGGCAGCTCTGGGTGGAAGCCTTTTACCCCCCAGGCCATTGGGGTTATGGAAAGGTCAGTGCAGAGCCATACTCTTTGCATTGACACGATGCCCATCACAACAGTTCCTGAGCATCATCCTGGACCTTTTGGCTGAAGCAGTCAGGAATTATTTGATGTGCTTCTTCCTTGCTGTTGCTAAGTTATTCTCACTCCTACTGTTATGTGTGTAAGCCAGAGGCAAAAAGCAGGACACTGCACAGACAAAAGGAGGACACGTCTCCACCCATCACAGCTTTACAATGGCAAGGGGCAGCAGCTCAATGCAACGGCACAGAAGGAAGAATGAGAAGACGTCAGAGTGGCCAATGGTCTGACAGGGCTTTGTTGGCACCAGGAATGTCTTTAAATGATGAAGCGTTTAGTGATGAGGTTTGGTTGATTCATTTCATGCAGGAGTAAGGCCAGTTGTGGGCCAGCAGCTGAGAAACCTCTGTCCTTTCTTTTTTAGGCCACCGCTGTTGGGATGCTGCTCCTCCATGGACCACACAGCTGTGGGAGAGGCAGCTCAAAGCCATGCTCCCTGGAGAGATGCAGTTAGCGTCAGTTGCATCCTCCTGAAACAGGAGCTGCTGAAATAGCTCCCAGAACGTGCATTCACTCTGCCAAGTCAGAAACAAAGAGGTTCAGGAATGATCCCCAGAAGGAGAAGAGCAGCAGTCCCCTGCCACAACCTGCTGTAAAAGAGCTAGGAGGAATACTTCTGGAATGGAATGGAATATAATGGAATGGAATAGAAAACAGGACAGAATAAGACAGAACAGAGAACAACAGAATGGAACAGAGAAGAACAGAATATAAAGAACAGAATAAAATAGAATAGCATTAAAATAGAATAAAATAGAAGAGAAGGATAGGATAGGATAGGATAGGATAGGATAGGATAGGATAGGATAGGATAGGATAGGGTAGGACAGGATAGGGTAAGGTAGGGTAGGGTAGGATAGGATAGGATAGGATAGGATAGGATAGGATAGGATAGGATAGGATAGGATAGGATAGGATAGGCTTATAGGGTACTTTGAGATGGAAGGGACCATAAAGATCATCCAGTTCCAATCATCTGCCACGTTTTGTCACATCCCTAAAACTGCCAAAGTTTCCTGACATAAGAGATGTAATTTCTGTCCATCAGTGAACCAACTGGGACACAAAAGAAATCACAGTGTCTAGTAGTGGCCTTGGCAGTGTTGGGGTAAATGTTGGACTTTGTGATCTTAAAGGTCTTTTCCAACTTCATGGAGTCTGTGATTTTATCATTACAAAGAACAAAGAATCCCAGGCTGGTTTGAGTTGGAAGGGGCCTTAAAGCTCATCCAGTTCCAACCCCATGCCATGGGCAGGGACACCTTCCACTAGAGAAGGTTGCTCCAAGCCCCATTCAACCTGGCCTTGGATATAGAATGGAATATTTCAGTTGGACCTCCAATGGTCACTTAGACCAACTGCCAGCCCATGTGGAGCCAGGAGGCGGCTGGGCTGAACAATGCTCACAGGCCTGCAGGATATGAGCTCAGGTCTCCACGAAAGCACTGATGGAAAATCAGATCAGTTCTGCCACTGATACCTACTAGTGAGGGCTGAAGCAATTCCTGCGCCTTATTTCCCATATTTCCCTCACCATTGACTGGTTTTAGGCCTCCATCTCTTCACCATCATCTCTTACCATCATTTGCTGCACCTCTTCCCTGTAGCTCTCTTGCTGGTTTTATACACCACAGACCCCAGGGCCTCTTCCTTACTTTCTGTTGTGGGTGTAGAGGGAAAGGAAAGGGACCATGTCCTAGGCATCTCCTCCTTACACTTTGTGCAGTGAGACAGCAGCAGAAAACAATAAAATGTAATCTTATAGATCATTAGCTTATGGATCAGCCAATAAAAAAGTTGAAATAAAGAGCTTCTCACAACAGAGGGTTCAAAGCTATTTATGGCATCACTAACCTGATTGTGAAAGCTGGTGGGCAGCCAAATGGGTTGCCCCATGGGGAGCATCTGATGCCTGTGGGGTCTGTAGAATCTAGAGTGTACAAGATTGTGTGAAAGCCCCAAACCCACACTGGCAGCTGGGGTGGGCAGTGGGCACAGCACAGGAGCGCTGGTGGCTCACACAGCCCCTTGTGGAGCTTTGCTTTACCCATCTGAGAAATCAGATTTGGCGGAGCTGCCTGTCCCCACTGCCTCCTGGGGTGGCGGTGGTGGAGTCACCGTCCCTGGAAGTGTTCACACACCATGTAGAGGAGCCCCTCAGTGCCGTGGGTTAGTGGTGGCCTTGGCAGCACTGGGGAACGGTTGCACTGGATGATTTTGAAGGCCCTTTCCAACTGAGTTGGTTCTATGATTCTATGTATATATGTATGTACATGTACACCCACATACATAGGCATGTACCTGTGCGTACACATATATACACACACATGTGGGCCTATAGGGATGCTGGGGAGGGACTCTTCATTAAGGACTGTAGTGAGAGGACAAGGGGTAATGGGTTCAAACTTAGACAGGGGAAGTTTAGATTGGATATGAGGAAGAAATTCTTTACTGTAAGGGTGGTGAGGCACTGGAATGGGTTGCCCAGGGAAGTTGTGAACGATCCATCCCTGGTGCTGCACAAGGCCAGGTTGGACAGAGCCTTGGGTGGCATGATCTAGTGGGAGGTGTCCCTGCCCATGGCAGGGGGGTTGGAACTCGGTGATCTTAAGGTCCTTTCCAACCCAAACTATTCTATGATTCTATGATATACACACATGTGCACACACATACATAGGCACGTACCTGTACGTACACATACATATACACACACGTACACACACATACATACACACACGCACAACCCCTCTTCCCCAATTTCCCGGGTCCCCCCTCCTTGGGCTGCCCCCACGTGACACACCCCTCCCTCCTCCCCTGGACGGCGCGCGGCCCTTCATTCATAATTCCCCCCCGACGTCACGGAGGGCGTGACCAATGGGAGAGCCGCTGCGGGCCGGCGCCGGCAGGGACCGCCCATCGTGCCACGAGCACCGCCCTGCGCGGGGCCTTAAAGGGCCCCAGCGCCAGCGGAGCATCGCTGCTGCCGCCTGTCCGTGCGTCGGTGCCTCCGTCCGCCCGTCCCTCTTCCCATCCATATAGCCATATATCCATCCATTTATCCATCCGTCCCGAGCGATGCGGGGGCTCCCCCTCCTGCTCTGCGCCGCCGTCATCTGCTGCGCCGCGGCGTCGGCTGAGCTACCGGCCCGAGGTGGGTGAGCGCGGTCCCTTCCCTGCGGAGCGCGGGTCCCTCTCTCCCCGGCATGACCCCGTGCTCCGCTCCTGTTCGCAGATGCCACCGTCACCGAGCAGCCTGCGCCGACGGCAGCCCAGCCGCGGGTGAAGTTCTCGCTCCGCTCCGCGTCGCACGCCGAGGAGGAGGGTTGCGCGATCGTCGTCGGTCAGAGCAAGTGCCTGGAGGACTGCAGGTTCAACGTGACAGCCAAGACTTTCTTCATCATTCACGGGTGGACCGTAAGTACGGAGCATCGCGGGGATGCTCAGTCTTCGGTCCGTCCGCTCAGAGAGTGTGAAATGCGCTGTAATTGCTCTGGGGCTCCAGAATATGTGGGATTTGGGACAGCTTTTCACGTTTTGAGCACTGTGGTCTCTTAGTATCTGCGCCTGAGGTCCATGGATTGTTTAATTTAAGTTGCATTTGATAGCTCTGTGAAACCACTCAGCTAATTCACAGCTGCTAGGACCACATCATACCTGTGTAACGTGAACATGACAAAGAGTTTTTTCTCTAAAACCCAACTAACCGACCCCTGCGCAGGTGGCACACGTCTCCACACGCATGTATAGCCTTTCTGTAACCATAGCTGTGCGTCTGCAGCCTTGACTTCAGCCCTGAGGTCTCCTTGATAAAGAAACGGAGGGCTGACAGACTTTTCCAAGCTTCCTTCTTCTGAACTTAATGTGGCTGAGCATGTGGTACGAGGGGACTTAACTCTGCCAGAGCTCATACAGTGCCAGGGCTGGAAAATCATTTTGCAATCCATCAAGATTTCTGAAACCCTTGAGAAAAAAGGGAGATAAGGTGGCATGTAACACATGCCTCTCGCTCCTGCCTTAACCAGCAAGATCCAGAGCCTCTCAAAACCTGTTTTTCTTACACCATTAGTGCAATGCTGAGAAGTAGTGGGGCTTGCAGAGGACCAGCATGCAGCTGGAGCAGGATATGTAAATGATGTGCAAATAACCCAACTGTGAATATGTAATCTGGGTCCTGTGAGATGGAAACTAACACCTGGATCTCCTTCTAGATGAGTGGTATGTTCGAAACCTGGCTGGGCAGCCTGGTATCCGCTCTCCAGAAGAGGGAGAAGGATGCCAACGTGGTGGTGGTGGATTGGCTTTCCCTCGCCCACCAGCTCTACACCGATGCCGTGAACAACACGCAGATTGTTGGAAAAAGCATAGCAAGGCTGCTTGACTGGTTACAGGTAATGCGAGTTGAGAGCAGCCTCTGTTGTAATGCTCTGTGGGGGAATGTTGCACAAGGTAACTGAGCATTCACTAGCTCCAGTGCTCAGGAGCTGGTGTAATCCCAACCCCAAGGCATGGCAGGGCGATGGCCCAGAGCTGAGGTGTGTGCACAGCCTTGGCACAAGGGAGTGCTGCTGTGCTTTCCTGGAGACGCTGCCTTGCGGCTCGCTTGGGGTCAGTGGTGTTGAGATGGACTTCCACAGGCAGGGACACCTCCCACTGGAGCAGGTTGCTCCAAGCCCCTGTGTCCAACCTGTCCTTGAACACTGCCAGGGATGGGGCAGCCACAGCTTCTCTGGGCACCCTGTGCCAGCGCCTCAGCACCCTCACAGGGAAGAGCTTCTTCCTTTTATCCAACCTGAACTTCCCCTGTCTCAGTTTGAACCCGTCACCCCTTGTCCTATCACTACAGTTGCTGATGAAGGTCCCTCTCCAGCATCCTTGTACCACCCTTCAGACACTGGAAGCTGCTCTGACGTCTCCATGCAGCTTCTCTTCTCCAGCCTGAACAGCCCTGATGTTCTCAGCCTGTTGGGAGGTGCTTCAGGCCCTGATCATTCTCATGGCCTCCTCTGTACTTGCTCCAGCAGTTCCGTTTAGGCGTCCTGCTTGAGCAAGTCAGGACTTGGGCATTTGAAGTCAACCTTGGCTTGGCAAGAGGGTGGAAAAGAGAAAAGGCCCATGGTGTAGCACCATGGAGTCTGTGGCCAGTACAGTGGTCTGATGCTCAATCATAATTGAGGTTGGAAGCTGGGTACTGTGGCTGGGGGCAAATGGCAAATGCCATCCAAATCCTTCAGTGTGTCTTGATGAAATAGGAAAGAAGCATGCTTGTCCGCCCCCTCCCTCCAGTCACTTCTGAGACCCAGACCTTATAGTCCTGCAGATGCCCTCAAAGACAGGGGAGAAAATCATCACACCTCTTTTTCCATGCAGGAGAACCCGCTCTTCCAGCTCGAGGATGTCCACCTGATCGGGTACAGCCTGGGCGCTCACGTCGCTGGCTTTGCTGGCAACCACGTCCATGGGAGGATAGGCAGAATTACAGGCAAGTGGCTTTAAGCAGTCTCTTACCTTCCCTTAGCAGCAGCGCGTTTCCCCGAAGAGGCTCATTTCCTGTGTTGCTGCGATGCTGTTTTGTGCTTGCACGTTCAGAAATGACAAGTTTCCTACCTGTGGCAGCAGTGGGGAGCACGGGTCCTTTCTCATGAAAAAGTGTCTTAATTTCGAACCCTTAAGTGTGTGTTGGGGGAGGGGGGTCAATGAAAAATCCTTTCAGAGCATAACCTGGTCGTGAACCCACATTTAACTTCAAATATACTTCAAACAAGTCCAGCTCAAACTCTTACTCTCCAAATCCTAAGCCTCTGAGTGATACTGGGTTTTGTAATTATAGCTCAGAACCAGTGGAAGTGAGAACTATTGGGTTCTGTTTATCCTGGGGGAAGTTCGGTCAAAAAACCCCAAACCCACCAACCCCAGCCTCTCATCCTCAAAATATCTTGAAGAGAATGCTTCTGACTCCAGAGGAAAGCTGAGTTCAACATGAGAGAACTTAAAGCATGGTACAAGGCGTTGCATTAGGTGCTTAGATGCGACACTGGCAGTGAGAATACCTCAGAACCTAGCAATAAATACGTGTTTTTAGTTAAGCAGAGGAAAAGAAAAGAAAAATCACTGAATGGTCAATTTTGGGAATGGCTCAGGAGCACAGCTTCAGGTGGGGGTGAGGCTCAGAGGTTCACAGAACCTCCCAAACCCCCCATGGGATCTCAGATGCAGGGATGACGTGGCTGCTGCTTAAACTGGTATTAGTTGCTCCATATGTCCAGTCTGAAAATAGACAAAGCCAAGGCAGCTTTGGCTCCTGCTGGTCTCTGTGTGGTGCTAGACCTCTTCTGGTGCTCTTCACTGTGACCTAGTGAAAACTTGTTGCTTCTGACAGGCAATCTGAAACCATTGCTGTAGAGCAGATTGATGCTACTCCAGAGTTGTATTGCACTGAAAGTGGCATGGGTCATCTTCATTTGTTCCCTCAGTGAGCCTGTGGTGAAGAGATCTTGGGGGACAGCATCAACTGTGAGGCAGGGACTGTCTGTGTTAGCAGGGCTGCTAGCAGCAGGCTCCTGGCTGTATTCTGTATGAAATAACCCAGTTTCTTACCTGGCGTCTTGCATACTGTCTCTAACACCAGGTTTGGATCCCGCTGGCCCTATGTTTGAAGGAGTGGACCCTAGCAAGCGCCTCTCCCCTGATGATGCTAACTTTGTGGATGTCCTTCACACCTACACAAGGGAAACACTAGGTGTTAGCATTGGGATCCAGATGCCTGTAGGCCATGTGGACATCTACCCCAATGGGGGAGACTTCCAGCCTGGCTGTGGTTTAAGTGATGTCTTGGGAGCAATTGCCTATGGGAGTAAGTTCTCATTACTTACTTTGCCTCTGGTCAGTGCAGACTCCTCGCAAATAGACTTGGGTTGATGTGGGGGATGATCTAGTTTACAAGAGCACAGAAAACTGTTTTTTCCTTCTAAACTGCCTGTACTGCTGAAGGTAGTTGCTAGAAACTAGGCCTGCTTTTAATTCTGAAGTAACATGTTCTCGCTCTAACACTTGATCATGAACTATGGTCATTTTATGCTGGGTCTAAAATCCTCTTTAAAGCTTTCTTCATAGTAGAGACA